>OX639996.1:17263898-18627097 GCA_951828415.1 Anomoia purmunda
GCATAAATAAAAAATGCCAACTACCGAAGTTATCATTTTATACCCGACGCCCATTCAAAACTAACCGCTAAATGGACCACAAGTTTGAGTCACTTCTCCCACTAGTTTAACCGCTACTTATAGGTCAGGCTTCTTGCGGTAAACCGATAACATGAAAATTAAAAACAAAAAAAAACAATTTACATGTGGGAGAACTACCAAGAAATGTTTTTGTTTTCCATTAAGGGCGGTCTTCATTTGCAACATGTAGTCTAGTAAGAACGTTCGTGCTATTTTTTGACGACAAAATATGGCACGAGTTGTCACTTGCCGGCATTTTATACCTTTGTATTGGCGTCAAATCGAAATATCTCAAAATTTGTTTTCATGCAACTGTCACCATTGGACGTCAAATATGGCCTGATGAAATTTTACAAGTACAAATCTCGGTATGAATATCCCTATTGCCATATACAGAACAATGTTTATTAAAAAAAAAACATTTTAGTGTTTAAGTAGGGCCTTAAATAATGCCCTCGCTTTATATGAAAGGCTTAGCATACAATGACGAATAAGTTATGGTTTTTGTTTCCATATATATGTATATAGATATGTATGTATATAATTTTTATATCGCTTTTTTTCACTTTATTGCCTCAGGCATACTGAAAGTGTTTATAATAGCCACCTTACACGGTGGGGTTGTTTGATCAATCTATGTGTTCATACCTCAGTTTAACCCTTGGTTTGCTCTTAAATTGGTCAGTTGTTGTTGGGTTTTTCCACATACATATGTTATCAATATCTTATATATAAAAATGTAAACGTTTTCTTTGCTACAACTTGGCTCAAAGCCCAAAGAATCAAATTTGGCCAATATTTTCTTAGACTCCTGGTACGGACAAAGGATATATTTTGTTAGATGGCGCATACTTCGATTGTAATGAAATTAGAAAGTTATGCTGCTGGTGTGATTAGAAATACTTTTATGAAAAATGCATGCGCTAGGTGGCGCTAGAGATGAGTTATTCAGTAAATCCCTATTTATGATCAGACTTTGATGAAATTAGAAACGGGGCGCGACGAGAAATATTTTTACGAAAACTGCATATGTTAGATGGCGGTAGAATCGATAAAAGTAGGTAACAACGTAGACGAAGTCGCGAGTACCAAATAGTATGCCCATAAAATACGAAATTTAAAAATATTAGTTTTGCAAAAAATATCAAATTTGATACGTTGACTTTACTGTTCTCTTAAAATATTTAGACAACTAATGCGAATTCATATAAGGTGGTGTCAACCATGTAGCTGATTTGATTCGCTTGATGGGCAGAATGTAAAAATTGTGTTTTTTGTTTCCGTTCGCCGCTTAGTAGAATTATTACCAAAATTGTGTGTAGTGTCTGTTTCTGCCAATCGAAATCTGAGTAGAACAACCGGGGAATGTTTTTACACTTCTCTTGTTAAAGCAATGGGAAGGGAATGATTCCCCGGGGGGTTCTATTCAGAATAGGGCTGTGTAAGTTCAATACCACATTGTATGAATATCATATGTTCATATTTTTCTTGTGTCCGTATTTTCATTTACAAAACATTACAAATAAAACTTGCATAGAGTCGGCTTTTCCCAGGGCTTAACGCCCATTTATTTTACGTTTGAATTGCCAGTTAAAGGATTACTAATACAAAATTTTGCTTACTTATGTGCATTTTGTGTTAATAAATACAGCGTATTATTAAGAAATTTGTTGTGGTTGTAATGATCAATTGTGGATGTTCTTCAATTTACGATTAAGATCGTTGAATTTCAGTATTTTTCGCACAAAGAAATCACCATAACGATGTGAAACTTTTGTATCGGCAATATGAATCATGTCATCATCAATAAAGAAGTCCAACTAAAATTACATAAATCGGTTACGTTTAGACATAGTCAGCAAGTAAAAACAAATTAAACTCACCTCTGAGCCCGATTTGAAAGAACCCTCTAGCCCACTTGAGCCTTTAGACCAAACCAAGCTACGCATCTTATGTTTGAAGCAAAGCAGTCGAATAAGCAATTTCGTAACGTCGTCTTCATTGGCATTTGGATCGATAAACGAAGCCAATTTGGCTAAAGGTAATGTTGTATATAACTTAAGATATGAACGAGTTGTAGGCAAGTCCTTTTGCTGGCGCACTTCGTCCATAAATACCATAAGTTGGTGTTCCATTGGGTCTTTTACATAATCCTCATTTGGCGCATCGGCCGCGGGTGGGCATGGACTGACAAATCGTGGACAAGCAAAAATAAAGAATGACTTGAATACTTCCAGATCACCACATTGCATCTTAAACATAGCATCATGATAGTTCTTTTCACGCAGAACCTGTTGAATTGATTCATCGATGCATTGCGGGTGCAACACCAGGCAGATTGCGAGCAAATGATACATTTGTTCAGCTTGTTTATTGATTTGATCGTTTTGGTAAGAACGTGTGCTGTACAATTGCTTCGTGCGTTGAATATAGAGTAAAATTTCAGAAAAAGTGCGAATGGCATCAGCATAACGACGCATCATCATGTAAGCGAACCCAACGTAGTAAGAAGTTGAAATTTGACATGCGGGTATATGCGAATATTGTGATTTTTTGTGGATTTCGATTGGTTCCAATACTTTAATGGCTTGATAGTAATCACCCAAGAGTGAGTGAACACGCAATAGACCAACCAGTGAGAAATAACCTAACATCTTGTAGAAGGACAATTCGCCAAACTCACCAGCCACACCTTGAGGATCATTACCTTGCGAGATTGCTTCCAGTTGCTTTTTGATGTTGGAAATGTCTACCAGAGAGTGAAGTACATTCAAAATACAAAGTATGCTCCAAACATTACTATGATTAACGCAAAGCTGTTGAATTTCTTCCTGGGTCTTATCAGTGAGACGGGCCCTGTATAATTGTAAATTTTAAGATATTTTTTTCGCAGTAGCAATAATTAAAAAAAATGTCTTACCTGTATTGTGCAAAATTCTGAAATTGGTAAACAAATTCATCAACTAGTTCCCATAACCAGATGTCGGGCAATTCTAGGGAAACCGGATTTTGCGATGAAATTATTAGATTAAAGAAATCACAATAGTTGAAAAATGAATTAATTCGCTGATCCAATTTCGGGCCACCAGGTATACGCGCATGAATGTGACGATAATACAATTCCTTATATAAAATCAGAAACACCTTATCATTATCAACAATCGACGATACTTCTTGCTCATCTGGCCAAGCGCTCTTATCGAAATGATGATCACTGATCTGTGGAAAAGTATTCTCATACATATTTTGTATGTCGAAGATCACACCCTCTTTAATGGCTTGACAGAAGTTTTGCAGGAAATACTTCACATTGTCGGGCATTCGACTTGCATAGTAATTACGTTCATATTCCAAATCCAGTTGGGGATCGCCTGTGTGCCCAAAATCATCATAGTAATCCTATAATACACAAAGAAATGTTTTTAGTCAAATTTTTCCCTGCATTGTTGTCATTCCGGTCAGAAAGTTTGGTTATGTTAATTACACTGAAGCGAAAGTTACTTATGCCCATAGTTTTAATTTATTTACACTTACAACTTTTGCATAATCTTCTCCACCGTACATATTGCAAGTTTTGATAATTTTTTTTAAATAAATTTTTAGTTTCTATGCCACACCACAAATGAAAAGCACGCACTCAAAAATCGCTGCCACGAAAAAGTGAATTCACTAGGAGTGGGAGCCTATCGATAGTTGAAAACTTTTTCCTCCATCGATAGCTTTCATTTCCCACAACTATCGATGTCGGTTTTAGAATATCTTTAACTATTTCTCCTTTATCTCTCCAAACGTATGGCTAAATGAACTCATAAGCAAGAGTAATATTTTGAAGAATATATTTCATTCATTTATTTATTTTCTGGTACAAGTGCTATCGTTTTGAAAACTTTCGACTGGCGCTAATATCGAAATGGTCCCAGTTCTACTACTCGCTTGTTAACCAAACGGTCTGTTCGTTTTTTGTTAGAACAGCGTTATCGACATTTGCTCTGTAACTTTTTGACACTGACGTTTCTTACACCTCGTTTCCCTATTCGAAAAAATACTAAATATTTTTATTCCGCTCGTTGGTTTTTTCTTCTGTAACTATTCGAGTTTACATTTCTAACGAAAATGGTGTCTTGGAGCAGCTTTGGACGCCCATTGACGTCTTTGGCCAAGTACCAAAATGTTTTACAATCCCCCGTGTGCAGAAATGGTGAGTACTCTTGGAAAAATAGTGAGGGAGTTCCTTATTGGAGAATATATTACGCAACTCTATACAAAAGAGTTCTCAAAAGCCGTATCACTTCTGATCGAATTATTGGCTTTATTTTAGCGTTACAGATGCAGATTCGTAAAGCTGGTCATGACCATCATCAATTTTCAATCCAACCTTCCCGCTTTCAGTGGAACAAGTTCAAGGATTTGCTGCACTTCTACGCAATGTTGGGTATCATTCCTGTCACAGCAATTGTGTTGTATACTAACATCTTCATTGGGCCAGCACAGTTGAGTGAGATTCCGGAAGGCTACGAACCTAAACACTGGGAATATCATAAGGTATGTTGACGTGACAATGATAACTTAGACTCAGGATTGAAAAATAAGTGGTACAAAGGCAGCAAAATAAAATTGGAGCAGTTATAACTGTTGGAATGCTTCAATACTCAATGTTCAGAGTTTCTAAACAAATTTCATTTATACTTTCAGCATCCGATTTCTCGCTTCATCTCCCGCTATATATATCCTTCTCCGCAACAGGAATACGAAAAGGCTTTACATCACATTTTCGAAGAAAATGAAAAAGCTCAAATGAGGTATTAGAAATGTTCATAATTTATTTCATTTTATATAATCCTTTAACTTTGTTAGAGCGCTTGAAAAAGAAATACGTGGCAAGATGTCTGAACGCAGTGATTACAAAGCATACTACTACCGCCCCGCTATTGCTAAATACCATAGAATTTCGAAAGAGGCTGCTGATCATTTGGAATCACTGCGTGGTGATTAAAAGCAGCAATCGATGCTTAAAGTTGAGTAGTTGGTTATTGAATAATAATGATTTACTCTGTGTATTGGATAAAAGTTGTAGTTTAAATAAATAAATTTTGCTCTAAAATAAGAAAGCATTCTCTTTAAAATTCTTACAAAGTGTTTAAAGCAAATTTATACAAATAAGTAAGATCATTATAACGAATGGAATTTATAGATAATAGCGCTTCCGCATTTGATTGATTTTTTTCTAACCCCAGGCTTGATTCTTGCAATAATACAGAACAAGTTTGCCGTTAGTTCCATGACATTCGTAAAGGTTCTTGATGATTTGGTCTGGTGCGGGAGCGAAAGTTTGATTCACATATAGAAACTAGAATGATAAAACACATCACATATAGCGATTGGAATAAAAATGATAAGTTGGCACTTACAATTTGTTCGCTGGCATCTAGTTTTAAGTACTGGTGTATAAACTTTTGTATCCAGCTAACAGTTTTGTTGGGATCTACTGTCCATTTTCGTTTTTTGATGATTGGCACATTACCAGTGGCATTCAATAGAATGCAAACTGTAATTGCAAAAAGAAACACAAATATATTTTTATATGTATGTTGTTAGTAATGCTGCTGCTATTGGAGAAAAACTACCATTACTCTTACTTACTCTTTGAATTGTCCTTCTCTGTAATAGAGATATCGTCAGTGTCTGCCATAGCTATTATTTTATGAAAGTTGGGGCTAAATATAAACTTCAATTTACCATTAAAATTGGTATTTTTGTTTATTCCCATAAATAAAATAACATTTCAGATAGAAATAATTGATGGTACAACGGTATATCGACGGCTTGTGAGTCAAATATCGATATTTTTAAACTTCTGGCACCAATTAAATATTTCTCCTTTTGGCGACAGAAACAAGTCAGAATAATTGAAAAATAAAGCAAAAATTTATATGTAATTATTGATTGTGATACATTAATTTTCTGCTCATTTTGGTGTGGCAGTATAGAATACGCTTATAGAGGACAAATACGATAACTGTTTAATATATATTTTGTTACTCGCTATATGTTTATTTATTCAGCATATCTTTTTGTAGTGAAAACAAATTGTTATTTACACTGTATTTAGCTCATTTCAACTTTTTATTTTGAGGTAAATAATGAAGCTATTATAGATTTTATGGAAAAAAGCAAGAGTATGGTTGGTTATTTCGTATCGATATCCATCTTTGCTATCGATAGTTTTTCATTTCTAGAAACAGCTGTTTGTTAGAAAAACAATACGGCTGTCGACAAAGATGTTCCGCTAGTTAGTGATGCTATTCTACGTATATTGAGTATTCAATGGAATCTTATCCTCGGATTGCTTTTGATAAAGTTATAACGATATGAGGCGTGCAAAAAATCCCAAATTACTACCAATAACAAAATTGTTGCAAATATATGCAAAAAAGGAAAGGCTAAGTATATCTGATATCAGCAAATTCATATGACCTCACAGTTATGTTTTTTAATGTTTTTTCCGTGGAAATTATAGAAAAGTTTTTCAAATTGCACAAATTTTCGAATATCTTGAGCAACTTTGATAGGGTAATTTGTTTTTGTTACAAGCGCCAGATTATCTTGGCAAGAAGGGTAGTTTATGAAAGCTGTCAAATCGTCGATTGAAAAAGAATTCATTTTGAGCTCGAAAATTTTATAAATTGAAAAGGTTTTGAGCGCATAAGAAATTCAAAATATAGCTAAACGTTATTACAAAAACGGATATTTTTATTCCCTGAGTTGTAATAATAACAACGGTATTATTGGCAAAGTAACCTCACATCATTTGACGTTTCATTTCGGTCATGATAGTTATTAATTTTTTTTTGTTCTTGTATATATGTGTGGCTATTTACTCACTCTCACTCATCGTTTAGAAACTTTTTAAATTTAAATGAACCGACCCATGCTAATGTGTTGGTAATGCAGGTTGCAGAATCTTTTGACGTTTGATGAAGCACATGTGGAAGGCCCAATGTTTTCATGTATTTTGATTGCGCTAGCTAGCTGTTTGTAGTATATTTTATTAAATAAATCCAAAGTTTGAACGAAAATGAGTACACATTTATTTGATGGATCAGATGACAGTGATGGTGGGGAATTGCAGATAAGTACCAACAAGGAATACGCAAAATCTTTCAACAATTTTCGGAAGAAAGAATTGCTAAAGAAATGTACGTAGTTGTTGTAAGCACTATAAAATTTCCCACAACCTTTTTTGGGAAATGTACGTAGCATATCCTGCTGGATCACCAATGCTTAATTAATTTCGCTATATTTTCAGTCAAGGATCGAGGATATGATGTGGATGAATCTGGGTCATCTAGTGATAGCGAATCTTCATCAGATGAAGACGAGGTGCTTGACACCAAATTTGATCAAGAATTTCTGAAAACCTTAGCCTCTCTGAAAAGTAAAGATCCAGCGATATATAATAAAAATACTCAATTTTTTGAAGATTTAAATAAAAACACTGAAAGTGACGAAGAACATGAAAGAAATGCACAAACAAATAAACAAAGTAAACCCATAACATTAAAGGATTATGAACGACAAATTATATTAGACAAAGGCGGAAAGTTTGAAGACGGCAAGTAAAAGCAATTATATTATGATAACTTTTTGAATTAACGTATAATTTTTTCTTTTCATTGTACAGATACTGATGAAGAACTTTCGGAACGACCAGTATCACCAACACTTGTAGAAGAGGAACGCAGACTAAAGGAAGACTTCAAAAAATTGATAAATTCAAATGATTCAGATGAAGATGAAGACGCTGGCGCAGATGCCTTTGGTGGTATATTCAAAAAGCGCAACAAAACGAAGCAGGAATTAGAAACAGAAGACACAGATTATTTGAAATGGCTGGCAGGGAAAAAAGATGACATTGAAGATCCAATCAAAGAAAAGCTAAAACCCCTTAAAAGCTTTTGGAACAGTGATAAACTGCCGCAAAGTGAACGTTTTTTGCGAGATTTTATCTTAAATAAAGGGTAAGCGTAAATTTTAGTATTAATCCCTGATTTAAAACCCAAATTTTATTTAGTTATGCTGATACAAAATATTCCGAAATTCCCACGTATGATGAAATAGTTGGCGATAATCAACCTTTATCGGAAGATGAACAGGAACTTGAGAAACAAGCAGAATTTGAGCAAAAATATAATTTTCGCTTCGAAGAACCAGATGCTGAATTCGTAAAACGCTATCCGAGAACCATTGAACACTCCGTTCGACAATCAGGTGATCGAAGAAAACAAAAACGACAAGAAGTAAAGGAGCGTAAAAAGCTTGAGAAAGAACAAAAAATGAAAGAATTGGATATAGTTAAAGAAATGAAACGCAAAGAGATTGAAGAAAAGATAAGTAAACTTAAATTGGTTACCGGCAATGAAGAACTTGGATTTAAAGATGAAGAACTTGAAGAAGATTTTGATCCGGAAGCACATGATAGGCGAATGCAAGAGATATTCAATGATGATTATTATCAAGTGGACGAGGGTGAAGAGAAACCGGAATGCCCTTCGGATATTGAAGAATTAAAAGTGGAGGACTGGGATAACTACGACCCAAATGAAGAAGCCGGTGAATACTATAATGATCCACATTGCGAAGATGAAGAATTTAATATGGATTGTGATTATGATCCCGAGAGAGCTAAAGAAGATCTACAAAGAGAACTAATCGAAAATACTAAGAAAAGAAAGGGACGCAAAGGTCGCAAAAGTCAATTCATGGAAATGATAAAAACAGAGAAACCACCATTTGATCCAGTCGATGAAAAAACCTATGAAGAATACATCGATGAGTATTACAAATTAGATTGTGAAGATATGATTGGTGATATTCCATGCCGCTTCAAGTATGTCGAAACAACACCGAACGACTTTGGCCTCACTATAGAGGAGGTAAAAAAAATTTAGATATACAGTTATATTAAAAAAACAGATACTCGTTTTGCTCAGTTGTTTTTATTTTTACATAATTTTAATTATTTTGAATGATTATTAAAATATAGCTCAATTAAAAAATTAAAAAAAAAAATTGTATACAACAAAAAACCAAAAAATTTACAATCAACGACAAATTTTGAGACAGTTTCGAATTTGAAAATTTTCTAAAAAATCTAAATAAAAATTTAAAAATTTTGATGAATTTTTTTTTCAATTTTGCTTAAATTGTAAAATTTTTATTAAATGATTTTTTGAAAAAACCAAAAAAATTACAATCAACGACAAATTTTGAGACAATTTCGAATTTGAAAATTTTCTAAAAAATCTAAATAAAAATTTAAAAATTTTGATGCAATTTTTTTTCAATTTTGCTTAAATTGTTAAATTTTTATTAAATGATTTTGTTAAGTGAATTATATAAAAAAAATTAAAGTTTATCAACAAATCGCGTTTCTACTATTAATGTGAAAATTTCTTCAAATAATCCTATTTATCAGGAACTGTTCAATTTTTTTTCTCTATATTTTTGGTGCTCCAGATGCTCTTAGCTAAAAACAAAGAATTAAACCAGTGGGCAAGTTTGAAGAAAACTATCCAAATCCGTCCCGAATACTTGGAAAAAAAGGATCAACGATTATACAAACTGAAAGCGAAAAATGAGGCGCTGAAACGCAAAATATTTAAAAGTTTATATGGCGAAGGGTAAGTACTATTTTTTTTTGTTTAATACTCGTTAAATAAGGTTTTCATTATTTGCTTTTATTCATAGTTCCGACGATGACGAAGGTGAGAATGAAAAACATAATACAGAAGAACAAAACAGGCAAACTGAACCGGAGGCAACTAGTAGTAGCGCGATTCAAGTGGAAAACAATGAACACAACAAAAAGGTGAACAGAAAAAAGAAACGTAAAGCAGCAGCAACAGAAGTTGAAAATAAATCAACTGATGCTGTTGGCGAAATTCCAAACAAAAAAGTGAAATTAACAGAGGATCAACAACAATCGCAAGCGGGAGAGTCCGCCACTGCTAATGGAGAGACAGAAACCAAAAGTAAAAAGAAACGGAGGAAGCGCAAAGCTAAAACTAGTACAACTGAAGTTGCTGCCAAACCCCCAACAACAACTATACGAGGTCCACAAGTTAATTCAAATAGCCACAATAAGTTTGACAACAAGAATAAATCAAATCCATTTAAACCCGCTCAGCATACAAAACCTTATGGGCAAACCACAACAAAAAGCGCAGCCAGTTCGGCTGTAAACTCAACGAGTATTCCTCAAGGTGGCGAAACGAAGCCACAGAAGTCAAATCCATTTAAAAAGAATCAAAAGAACGACAGTCACATTGCCAATTCGATCGAAAAGAATCCACGCTTTGTGATGAACAAAGTAAATAAGGGAAAATTCAAACCAGGTTTGAAGAAATTCAACAAAAATAACAAGTCTACTAATAATGATGTCAACATTAGCGATGAACGCCTAAAGGCGTATGGCATAAATCCCAAAAAATTCCATAAAAAACAAAAATATGGAACGGCTCAAGTTTAGTTTTTCTAATTATTGCGCGCAACAAAATATAAATAATAATTTTTAAAATTAATTTTAGTAAATTAAGGATTCTCTCCTACGTTGAGTTTGCTGGTTCAAATAAAGGAATTTGTTTCCATTGTACATAAAATTTTTTATTGAACAATTTGGTATGTTCAATTTTGTATGTGCAGTTATGTGTATTGCTGATTTTAGATTCAAGAAAATTGTATATGTATGTACTAAATAAAACATATTTATAAATGTTTTGTACATTGAAAATAATAAAATAAAAGTTATAATATTACATTTAAACGGCTTACTTAATTTCTATTACCTATATAGAGATAAGATTTTGGGATCTTATGAGCCTATTGATTCATAAGACGATAAAATATGTTATCAAATTCCCGATTGCTTTGCAAAAACCTCGAACGTTTAGGTTAAAATAAAAAGGATTTGCTAATAATGAATATTCGGAAAATAAGTATTTTGTTCTAATATAAAAAAGAAAATAAAAGCAGAACATGTGGATTCGCATGCCGATTTAAATACATATTTAGTATTTACGCCATTTTCTAAAAAAAAAAACGTTGAAAGAATTTCAAAATAAATAAGTGCTGAGCTTTTACTACAATAAAAAGAAACTCTGCGCCACACAACAACAACTCATTCAAAAGCTAAGAAAACGAACAAAAGAAACTCGGATAACCGTTAATGGAACCGCTTGTCAAATTCGTATGCATATTGTTCACGTTTTTATGTGAATTGAGCAGAGAAATGCAGTATTTAGCAAAATAAAAGCAATAAAACGGGAGGGGTGTTAAATAAGAACGGGAAATGGATAACAATAAAACTCCAGAGGCTTTGGATTGCAGCTATGCTAATCTATGTTGTTATTCACCAGTGATTCCTTTTACGGGTGTTGGGGGTGTTATCTGGGCAGGAACGGAAGCAACTGCGACAACAACGGCCGTATTCGATGTGCCTATGTGCTCGCAATATTCAAATTCCTTTGAATTGTTTACAAATCAGCAGGTAGGAGTTATTTTTTTTTTCTTCATGATGTAAAACAATAAGCTATTATACTATTCATTTATAGCAAAATGAGAAATCCCATTGGACATGTGATTATTCGGATGATATTTTTCAAACATTACGCGAAACAGAGTTATGTCGAACTGTTTTAGGCTTTCATTCGGAACAAACTGGATTTCGTCCGGCTATGTTGCGTCTGGTGAAGGTGGCCACGGAGGTGCATAAACTTTCTCGAACAACACTTCATTTGGGTGAGGATTTTGAATATTGAATTTCATTTAATAAATAGACTATTATGTTATAAACAATTTATTTAGCTGCAATTTTATTGTGGAGTTACATACGTTATACATACCATACACCGTGTACCAAAATGCGCATTATTTGGAAACGTTGTGAAATTTAGAATCAAATGTTCCGTGGCATGTTGATACAAAAATTTTTTTCAACTTAAAGCTGACTGGTCCATTCATTTTGTGCCACTGATTATAAACTCAATCGTTATCAAATGAATAATCCATTTGTTAATTTAAATTACGGAGAGGAGTGGTATTCTACTGTTAAATTTTTTTAAATTTTTTGTATTGTGCCCAAATGCAGAGAGTGTACAGCTTTAATTTAACATCAAAACTTGGACATTTCCGATCAGTAATTTATTAAAAAATTCCGTTTAAATTGTGAACTTTTATAAATAAACAGAAAGAAGTTCTGTTCAAAAGTGGACCGGTCAAGGTGTTTTTTTGAAGCGCTAACGCTGAAAGGAATTCTGCACAATAATGCAGTAGATGTCAAAATTCTAATTGTACCCCATTTTTGTATGGGTCTCCACGCGTCTGAAAGCAGAGCTGATTTTTCTGAGGTCTACAACTGTGCTCTTCCTCATGCAGGGGTTTTAGGTGCCACACCCCCTTTCCATCCTCCCATTCCCAAAAAACTGTTGTAAAAATTACTAAACGTTCATTAAAAAATATAAAAAAGTTGAAACTTTTGCTACACCATGTACATACTTATATAAGATGATTTTTTATTTTAATAAACAGCAAAACTATTTCTTTTTCAATTTCCTCATTTTGCGAACGCTTGTTGTTGTTGTTGTTGTTGTTGTAGTAACAGCTTGAAACATTTCCATTAAAATTTTGTGAAATTTTTCAGAATTGATATTCCTTGTCCGAATATATGTAAATCCGAGTGCTTCCGGTTCGCAGTCCCGACTCTCGTTGAATTCGAAATTAGAAATGTTAGAAATTTTCCACATAAATATTTTCTAATTCACAAGTGCAAAATATTAATATACTAGCTTGTAATACACACTTTGTATATAATCTTACTAAGAAATAGATTTTATACTGTTTTATAAATAGATACAAAAAATAAATTTTACTCCTTTTCCCCAGCACTTTACTTGTTAGATGGTTTCATGGACAAATATACTATACGAACAGAAAAATTAAATTTAACAGCCCTAACATGCTTAATAATAGCTGCTAAAATCGAGGAAGCTGACGTTAATGCGCCAAAGTTTGTTGATCTAAATAAGCTAGTGGGTGAAGTTTACACTTTGAACGATTTCCGCAAAGCCGAAATGAAAGTTTTAATGCTATTTCATTTTGATTTGATTCGTCCCACGGCGGCGACATTCGCCGAGTACTTTGCCAATAACATAATAACGCTGGACGATTATCACATATATCTACAAAATTGGCATAGTGGTATATTCAATTATTCACTATCACGACAACAGCAATTGAATGAAACAACACCAGACATAATACCACCATTTTACCGTACCTACGAAGAAATGGCTACGGCTTTAAGCAAACTACTATTTAATCTTGTTGATGAGACTTTGAGTTGTAAGCACCCAATGCATTTAATTTAATCCCACCCTTATCTTATTAAGATCAATCATCTATTACAGATATCAAATTCGTGAATGCCCGGCCCTCTATAATTGCTGCTTCTTGTATTGCCGCTGTACGGCATCTAACCTTCGTTACGCCAATTTGGACGCCTTACCTTGTGAAGGTAACACAATGCACACAAGAAATGGTTGAACCATATATGGAAGCAATAATTGCTTTACATAATTTACATTTAAGTAAAGTGCAAGCAATGTTTTATGCAGCGGCTAAACTATCCAATGCCGGAGCCACTCTGTGCGATAGTCCGGAGTCTGGTTTTGTATCTGTATGCGATACGAAATCTGAATCGTCGGAAAGCGAGAGTGAGAGTGATAATGATGAAGAAGAATATTCCTCTTCGGAGCGTCCCACTGTGCTGGGTAAGAGAGCGCGTTTATCAAGTTCTAATGATGAAAGTGACGAAGAGCAACATAATACTGTGTGCACGGGTGTCATTTATCCAATGGTGGGAAAACGGAGGAGATTACTAGAAAGCAGTGGTGGTATTATATAGCAGTAAACTACATATTTTGACCTGTCTTCTATATAGTAAGTTTTTCTAAGATCTCAATTCATTTTCAGTTGTTTCTTTTCGTGTTCATATTAATTTCTTATATTGAATATTCTTATGTTAAACAGATATAAATGTATTTATTTTTTTTTTTGTCCGCTACTCCAAATTGAAGTATCGGTCAATGGTCTGTGAAAATTATTTTGCAATAAAAAGAAAAACGATTGCAAACCGAATACAAAACGAGGAAGAGGCAAGTGACACACTTGAAACATCAAATCCTTTTATTAAAACTTACATATCCGATGGCTCTTGAAATAAATTAAATTATATGGGTTGAATTTGAATTGAAATTTATAATAAACTTTTGCCTAAAACTCAAGCCAAAGTTTTGCAAAGTCAACGAGTTCTCTCAGTTCGGTAGGCATTGTATGACTGTTTAAATCAGACCTATCGTTGGTATCTCGATTTTCGGAAATTTTACGAAAATGTCATCGCTGAGTCGGAATAGATACGAAAATTGCAAATCTATGCTACGTTCGTATTACGGTGAATTTGGTGATAATTTTTTCGTAGATTTCACAAAAATTCGGTCTACAGTGGATACAGCGATAGTTCTTAATATAGAGTTGAAAAACTTAGATGTCTTGCCCTTGCTGAGTTTTGCCTATAAGTTAAAAGTAAAATACCATACATTTGAAAAAATTAAAAGCAGTTATGTTGTCAACATCAAAGCAGTTTTATTTTCATTGTATATTAAATGGTAGATTCGGCGGTTAAATTTAATTGTTTTTTTTTTTCTTCCTAAAATTTAGGTGGATTATAAAAAATAGCTAAGTTTTGGTAGGCAAGGCCTACTTAGATATTTATGAAAAATTCGTAAGCTTTGCACAACTATAGTCAATAAGAGAAATTTTTGAAATCAGTAAGATTTAAAAAATAATTTCGAAGATTTTTTTAGCAAAAAATTCGAAATTTGCCACTGAAATGACATTACATCACTTTTAGAGTTTCTGTTTAAAATAATTGACTGTTTTGCGCATTAGTCAAAAGTTTTTCAGAAAATTTCTATATGTTAGCTTCAATGAAATGCACATTATTTAAAGAAATGCATTTGCATATGTAATTTTTTTTAAAATATATTCTGTATTTTTAAGGTAAAAATTCAATATAACTATATTACAACCTTAAAAGACAAAAAAAAAAAAAATAAAAATAATTTCTTATAATTTTTAAAACAAACTTAAAATAACTAAAATGAAATTTACTTCATTTTCTTTCGAATTAAATACGTTATTTTTCGATCATTAAAATGCAAGCTTGGAATAAGGAAAATAATAGACTTATTAGCTAGATTTTGATTTCACAGATTAGTTATGCAAGGAATGATTTATACAACATTTACATATTCTAGCCTACCAGCCAGTTTAAAAATCGTAGTAATGCTATTTAATTAAAAATATTTTTTTTTTGTTTTATAGTTTCCTTATCGTTGCACATCACGTCGTTTCAACACATCAAATATAACATCCGAAGCACTTTGCTCGTTGTCATTATTAGAATCGTCCGAATCACTATGTTCTAGCAATGGTACTGTTTGTGACGTATGTTTCTTTTGCAATACAGCAGTTAGTGCATTTCCGCTTCCACCAGCATTTGCACCAGTTTGATGACTATTGCCATTTTTATTGGGACTAATGCTGGTCTCATTAAAGCGCAATTGGCCATCCTCTTCGTCCATATTTAGCGCTTCAATTTTTGTAAAAGTCAAATACTTGTGCAACAAATGCATGCAAATACCGGCTAAGCATACAACTAAACCTAAAACGTTTATTAAACTCAATTGGTCTCCATTTATTTCCACACCCAACGAGAGTTGACAAATGTCCTGTAAGAATTATATGTTTGGTCAAGCATTATTTACAGTTTCTTCACACTATATTCACGTATTTTACCTTAAAAATTCCGGCAATAGATAGCGTTAAACCAGATGTTTTTGAAAGCACCAAAAATTCGCTACACTCCATAAGAAACGCTAGAACAGCACCGAAGGTGATATTAGAGGTATTAACGAAAATCACTTCCTTAGATGTATTTGATATATTACGAAATACTTCGTAAAGTTCTTGACCTGGAATTATATGATAAATGCACGAACATTTGTACTTGTGGTCTCTAAAATTTCTTCCTCCAGCTATATATGTATGTACTACTTACTTTCAAAAATTAGTAAAAATGGCACCAGCGATGCGATCATCCATGGTTGCATATAATATATCATATCAATGGGATTGTGCAAACCTAATTTTGTTTTTTGCATAACAAATTGCGCGAAACTCCATCGTATGCCACTGCTAAGCGATGCCAAGAGCAGAAATATGAAACCGCGTGCATTAAATTGTGCTGATTCGTAAGTGAACATAAAAAGTCCGATTGCAATTAAACCGACGATAGCAATTAGGAATAAACTCTATAAAAATAAAAGATAGTAAAAACTTTAATATCATACAGTTTAGTGTATTTTAATTTAAATAGTACCTTTTTTTCTAGCCCGAGCAAAATTGCGAATATCAGTATAAAAACAATTGTCGATGATTTAGTCATAGTATATAAAGAAATAGATACCAGCTGCAGACCCCAATTTGAAAATCCAATATCGATGCCACTCGCAATACCGGCCGGTGCCATTTTTTGCCATGCTGTGCGTAAATCTATTTTGACTCTCGTCTTACCCACACACAATTTGTATAATGCGCGGACTATAGCAGAAAGGACAAGTTTCAATACCAAATGATAGGTAACGATAGTGAAGGGGAATTGGAGTTTCTGAAATATAAAAAACGACTATTAAATAACTTATTGCCAATGAAATAACGAAACAAACCTTAATTAACTTCTGTTGATAGAATGTTAAAGATATAGATAGCGCTAAATAAAGTAGAATGGTTGCCACTGTTCCAACTGCCATATGAAGTATGTGCGATCCCATCCGATGTGCAGTTGTTGTGGGCGAACCCACAATTCCCCCCGATTCATTGTGCACATTGTCCTGAATGCCGGCTTTGCTTGCCAAATGTCCATTTATGTAGTAATCTTCTTCTTCGTCTTCGTCACTTTCATATCTAATGTGATGCTCTGTGCCCAACTCAATCTCTTCATTTTCCTCATCACCTTCATCATAACGTGGATTGAATGCAGTGCGTCTTAATATTCTTTTAGGGCTACTATCCTTTGTACTACCACTGTTTATGAGTTCATAACGCGGCTGTGTCATTTCAAAATCCAAACACGAACGTGTGGAAATAAGTCTTAAGAAACTGAATGCGCGACAAGGAACTTATTGTGAAATCTTTGCCGAAGATATTTTGAAGTTTTAAACTGAATTATTCCTATGAGAATTGCATAGGCGATAAATGCAGAAATGACATTAGTCAGCGTTGTGGCAGTCGGGTTCCATATGTTGGTTTGTGTTTGTTGTTCAACTTGAAATGCTTTGTTCTGTTAGTATTTTTTTTTCGCACTTCTACCTTTACAACTGTCCGTCGGAGGTTTATCAGTTCTTGTTGAATACTTTTTGGTCAAAAGATAGCACTAATACTTTTTGTTTTTCAATTTTTCTTTTGTTGAAACTCCAAAGAGATCTAATGCCGCTTGCTTGCTGACGTCCCCATTCATTTGGCCACTGTTTACTAGAGTTGTTGTTTTTGTTTTAAAATTTGACATGAGCCAGTTGCAGCGCGAATTCATATCAGGTGGTGTTAAGCGTACAAAAACAAAAACATGTCACAAATATATGTATACATGGATATGCACGATGCCAAAAAAAAACTTCAACAAACACTAAATTTTGACATTCAGTACAGCAAACCACGGTGTACTGAATGCAGAATGTGACGCCTTCAGAGGTACAGCTACTTTGGTTTTGCCGGGTTTGATAAGCCACAACTTCAGCTAGACAAAGCTTTTTTCATAAATTAGGAAAAATAGCCACTTATTTTTTAGTATTTTGCAGATTTATTTAATAAATCTCTGCTTATAAATCCGTATTTTCACACTTTAAAACAAATAAAACACGTTTTTCACTGAAATATTGAAAGCTATTAAATTTCCTCTCTCCCGTGTTCTTGTTTACTAAAGACGAGTTCTATCACTTCGTCGCGGAAAGGCTCAATCTTGTATTATATCATTCTTGACAGCAAACGCTCCAAATCAGCTGCTGCATTCAAATCATCTTATATTTTTCACCATGGTTACCACTGTTGCTTCGATCATCGTTGCCAGATGCTATATTAACAAAGGGTAATGGGCCGTTTACATAGAACTTTCCTCGCTTTGCTTGGCAGTTCGAACTTTAACAACAAAGCGTGAGGCGTAGAAGGTCAGCTACATAGAACGCTTTGACAGTTTCTGCGTTAGTAGTTTGTTGAGTTGCGATTTGTGTTTGTTCAGAGTGGTTTGTTTAAAGATAGAATAAAAAAATGAATTTTACTGATATGCTGGAAGTAGTTATGCTACTAATGTTTGAAATTCGCGAGTGTCTGTAGTGTGTATACGCACGCCAAAATAAAAATAAAATGGAAATGATAACAGCTGATTGCCAAAGCGTACAAAAGTTGAGAGTTGCCCATAATTTTGCTTCGCTTTGCTTTGCTCTACTTTTCTCGCTTTGTATTTAGCAGGACTCATATAACATCATGTATTGAACTTATCTGTCAAAGCGAAACTCTGAAGCAAAGCAAAGCAAAAGTCCTATGTGAACGGGCCTTAACATACATACATGGTATTGTAAAAAAAAATAGTAGTGTACTTCAAAAAATAATAAATAGTAAGAAATAACCAGGTTCAGATTCAAAAATGTTATTTATAGTTTTCTGATGGCAATATACCAACAGTGCTGTGCATATCATAACATAAAGTACACTGATGTTTATTAATTTATTTTCAATAATTTTTAATACAAGTATAGCTAATTCCACAACATAGACCGCATAAATAAAAGTTTCAAACTTTTTAGAAAATGTATTAAAATTCGACAAAGTAAAAAAAAAATGGTCATCAAATTTTTAACTTTTCATTCAGATTTTAATTTTAATTTTAGTATAATAAAGGTGCAGTTTCAAGGGACTAAAAATTCGCGTTAATTGATTATTTCTGTTTTTGCCGATGTTATTGGGTATTTTTTTCCGGAAAAATTAACTTTTGCGTGCAAGAAAATGTCCGAAATGCGTTCTCGAAATTTAAATAAATATGCGTATTAAAAAGTTTTAAATTTTGATGGACATTTTTTTTTAACTTGCTAACTAACTACTAACTAACGAATTGATATTTTCAAACAATTATTAAAAACAAATTTGTCTATATTATTTAAAAGAGCGTACATTTGTTGATGTGTTTAAAAAAAGGAGTTTCAAATATGATGCGACAAAACTAAAGCACATTATCAAAATTACGTATTCTTTCTTTCCGTAGTTGGCTTTGAGTCATTAATCACAACGGTTAGAACCAAGGTTGAATCCATACAAGGTGGTGTTATAAATATAACTACAAAATTCCTATGTATTTTGTTTTTGTTTCTGCGTAAGAGTTGTCAAAATTTAAATACATTTTATTTTTGCTGTTACGGCTTTTGAAAGCTCATACGCAAAAGCAAAAACAAAATACATGTAGGTGAATAAAAAAAATCAACTCAGCTGCCATCACCTTCTATAAATTCGCCTTGATTAGAACAGTAAATTTTATTTGATACACATAAACAAAGCGTTTCAGTGATATTGTGTATTTTCAGTCACGTTTTATTAAATTATCGGAGTAATAGCTACAGAACAAACTTCATTAGCTGAAAAGTGAGTCTGAAATATCAAAAGTGCTGGAAGACAGTTGAAATCTTAACACAAGCACCGGAAAGGTTCATTTAATTCGTAATTAATACTGTTTTAAATAAAGTGGTTTAAAGTGTCTTGAAACCCGAGAAGGAATATTAAGTTTAACTTTCTTCGGTAATAAGAAATGTACTTTCAATAGATCCTGTGAGTAGTTTTACAAAGCCTGGCTCTTTCTCTGGCTGGAAAGAGTAGGACGATTTATTAGTTTCAAACGATTAGTAGAATGGTAAAAATTTAATTAAAATTGGCTTGTGGTATAATAAAAAAATTAAATTACAGTTATGTTAAGCTTACGATCACTGTTGTTGTTGCTGTTGTAGGGCTAGCTACTCCCTGCTAGATCAGCTAACCCATGGTCATTATCTTCAAATTCATCTAAGGGGAGGCCCAGGAAAAGTGCTGTTTCGATAGGGTTGGACCATAGATTCGAATGAATCACTCGATTTTGTTGGTTGCCATACCACGTGTTACAAAAAAGAATTGCTTTAAACATAAAATACAATGAAGAATTTAATAGGTTTAAATGATTTAAAAAATATTTTGTTTTTATTTCATTTTTATTATGCATAGACACTTCTATTATTAAGCTCTACAAAAATTTTAGTTTAGTTGCTTCTTATTTAAAAAATTACCGTCCATCAAAGATTCCGAACGTCAAAGTCGAAGATTTTGATGTTTCGTAAGAAATTTCGGAACCTCGACAAACCAGATCTGAAGTCTTTTTTTAGAGTCTCAAAAATAATCGTTTTGAGGAAGCTTTGTTGAAGTTTTTAACTGTTTGTTGGGAAAATAAACACTTGTTTAACCGTTGCTATCAGTGTTCCTCTAATCAAGCTTAGCAAAATTGCATAAAAAAATAACTGAAGCTAATTATATATGTCACCACGAAGAGAAAGATACAAAGATAATTTTTAGGCTTATAAAGCGGTACCAGGCTCAAGAATTTTAATACCAGCTGTTTCTTTTTGATCTTCTGTTTTTTTTTCGATAGGATGAAAAGATAATAAACATGGAACGACTTTACGTCATAATTCGCCAAGTTTTGTTCCACGTGAACGAAAAATATCACTGAAGATGGCACAACGCCGAAACAGGTTTGTCTCCAAACCAAATTAGGCAAGGGATCACGGAAAATGGTGCCAATATACACTAATACAAACCTCTGTTGCCGATGTTTCGATTATTTTGTTGAGAAATCTTCACAAAATGTCAGAACTTTGATTATATTAATTGGATCGATTTATCGATAATGTTGGAATACAAATTACTTTTTTTACCATAGTTTAATTGATGATGCCGATATTTTTATAGACGAAAAACTAGACACCATTAAAGAGTTTACTGCTAGCAAAGTTTCTACACAGTCAGAAAGGGAACTATATTTATCGGAAAAAACACTCATCTGTTCTTAAAGAAAACACTCATTGAAAATAAATGATGCAAACCATTATTACTGGAAATTGGAAAATTAACACCATCATAAAAATATTTAAAAATATGTTAAAAGGAATCATAATACTGGGTATACGTTGGGATCAAAAGTAATGAGATCGCCGTCTTCATGGCCACAAAGGTTGAGGAAACATCCTTAATGGGCCCTCGACCATACAGCGGCCTTGGCTGGCTATACCAACAGGGTTTGTTGGAGATCAAACACCTTTAACAATAGACGATATTGTAAATAGAAACGACTGAAAGAGACTGCGATGACTAAGAGTTTTTAAATTCCGATAAATTAGAGTATTTTTAAGAGTCATTCTTTTAAGACCGTTTGAAAAAAACTAATATTGGCTGACCCGCTTTAATTGCTTCATTAAATCTCAGTTGAAGAAGGCTAGAAATAAAAAAAATTTGTATTGTGAAATCTAAGTGTTTTTCAGTTTTATGCGAAAAGTGTTAGTTTAAAAAGCTGGAAATTTTTGACAGTTGGTTTGACGCGAACGAGGACCAGCGAGTTAAGGCAGCAATCATATACTTATCAAATATTTGATATTGCTTATTTGTATGCCTCTGAAACTGAAATTTATGCATTTAGTAGGCGCTTTAGCAATATTAGAATAAAAAACTCGCCAATACCGTCGTGTTCTTGGTTATGCTTGGTGCCGAATTTTTCAGTAGTCCTGGCGGCTCGAAATTTTTTTCTCCTCATAGTTTTTACTTCTCGAATACTTTTCTATCAATTGGCAGAGCCCCTTTATACCTAAAATGAATTAGGCACAATGAAAGAATATGCGATTTTACACTTTATCAAAATCATTATAAAAAAACGTTGGGAGATTCGAATAAAAGCATTTTGTCATAATTCTTTATTCAGCAAATCACTAAGCAACTGACATATCCTAGTCAACTACAACCAACTTCACGCATATCCTTTTAGCGCCGGCGCACTGCAAAAATATACCACACATATTGGTTTGACGGTAGAACAGGAGTGAAAATGCAGGCAGACGAATGAGCCAACTGTCATTTCAAGAATACACACGGAAGGCTAAATTTATCCTTATTGTGTCGCACGATATTTTTCACAATTTGAACGTTTTAAGCTCAAAGAATGTATAAAAAGTATTAAAAGTGAATTAAATGATTTGTGAAAATTTGCACAGGCAACAGGAAACAATAAAAACGAAAGCGGATGCAAATTAACGGATTGGCAAAATGTTCATTTACTATGCCACGCAAGGCATGTAGGACATTCCATCAGCAGCTTAATATTGAAAGGGGAAAGCGGCTATAATAATACTAGCGTAATAGTAAATTCATGAAAAGAATAATTAGACACCTGCCGCGGCAATGGCATACCAACGAAAATGATGCTGAGCGACAGGAATATATAATTAATACATAGCGATTATTAGGTTTTTATAATACTCGTAGTATTTTGATCACACAACAGCTGAGTCAGCAGTGCAAGTATATGTGTTGGCTATTGTTGTTGTTGATCTCTGTGTGGCGTCAGTGAAAAACCTTGATGACTATAAACGAAAAAAATCCACCCAACTAATTTTGCGTATTGGTTGGCGGCGATGACTGCTGCGTCGACAAGGCGACTATGTACACTTGCGTGTCATTGTGTTGGTGAACTTTTACATTGGTATTAAGTTTTGTCTGTGGCATTTGTTTCACACATATGTATGTAGCTGTGAAAGTAAATAAGTTGAATTCGCATCAGAGGCCGGCCAAATTGTGAGTGTATGTGTGAAAAGGTACAAAGTGGAAATGTAAGATATTACATAAAATGCGAATAAATGTGTGTATACAAAAATATTCAGAAAATTTATCAACTGGGAATGTTAAAAAAAAAAAGATTCGAATTTGTTGTGCCTCGAATATTGTGAAAAGGGATATGCTTTTGGAAGAGTAAATAATTAATTCTAATTGTACGCGAAAAAGTTTCGTAGATACAAAAAAAAATAATGCTGACAAAATATTGTAGGTGAAAAATAAAGTTGAGTGTAAAACAAAAAAAAAATATAGGTATATTTTGCCGAAAACGAGGCATTGAACACGTATACATATAATCGCGAAAATGTCAGTTACGTCAAATATGGAACAGGTGAGTTAAATAAATTATACATTTGCCCAAATGTACGACTGATAGCAATACATGCAGACAAAGGTCCATTTAAAATTATATATAATGTATTTAGAAGCATAGAGAAAAGTGTAGACATGTGTTTGGAACGGGTTTCCGTCATCTCTTGTCAAATTTAATTTGAAGATAAAGCGAATTCGGCGTTGTGCCATCTTCAGTGTCCAATATCCGACTATACGAGATATTGACAAAGTACCAACTTTTATGAAGAAGATCGTATACATAAAAAAAAATATGGGTTCCAGTCCTGTTCAAAAATGTTTCCTGATAAATGCAAGTTTTTAAAACAATTTAATTTCATTATACAATACTTTTTTTAATTCTTTAATTTAAGGAAAGTGCCAACTCTCTTGTGTAACTTTATATATATATGCAATACATGAGATATCCTGATTTCACTGACGTCATTAATAAATTTGTATTAAATTTTCAAACATTTGGCAGCACCTCCAAATTTTTTCGAGAATAAGTTTTCCTAACCTTCAAACAGTATTGTAGTGCTTAATTTTGTTTATAAAATTATTTAACTTTCAATTTATTAAATAGGTGGCAACCTTCTCAAAATACATTTCTCAAATAAAACTTTCTTTATCATTTTTCATTTTTCATTTTACACCAGTTATCTCCGCAATTAAATAGAATCAACGTTCTTTAAAAGGTGGCCCCCCTAGTAAGCTGTGAAGTTGATTTAAATTAGTATTAGATGGCAACATTCTTTAAACACATTTTCATTGTTAAGTTTTCTTAAGTCTACTTCCTTTAAATAACAAGCCGTAATATCTCATTTAATTTAATAAATTAAAATAAAACTTCTTCAAAAGTATAACCAAAATTAAGTTTTTTTTTCAATTAATTTATGAAACAGGTGATATAAGTTTCTTTATGCCATCACCTTATACCATGTCCACACGGCAATGAAAACAAGTGGTTTTCAGGATATGTTTTCAATATTAAACATACCCGTCCAGACAGCATTCCTTTTTTACTCTAAGGCAAACCGGTATCCGAGCTTCGAAATAAAAGCCTCGCTCAATATTTCAGTTTTTCTACCCCGATTTTTTCTTATTATTGTTCTTATTCCGTTTTCTAAACTAGTGACGACAAGACATCGATTTTTTTTTTAGCAAAAAAGTTATCGAACGCAGAGTTGCTTATGAAAACACAACGAAAATTTAGATGTTTTCGAGACATTTTCAACTTTTTTTTTTACAGAATATCACGAATGAGCCATAAACAGCTGGTTTTCGTTGTCGTGTGGACTTGGTATTATATTAATTCGCGTTGGTCGTCATATTGTGTGATCTGATTAATATATTTCATTGACTATACCTTTTTTTAAATTCAGAAAGTATACTCTATGCGTTAATCCACATCATAAGCTATTTATGTGCCGAATTTTAAACAAATCAGTTTGGCCGTTTTGGCGTTAAATGGTAACAAACATACTCACACCCTTTCACATTTATAATATTAGTATGATTAGCGGTATTTAATAGGAATTAAATATGAATGTAAGATACATCGAACGATCGAAGTAGATGAAATATTGTTTAATCCACAAATACAGCACAAAAAGGCATATTACCCTATTGCCATTTAAATGACCAGTCGAGCTGAAAATTCGTTTTGGGTATTTGTTTTTTTTTTTTTATAAAACAGCAATCATAATTACTGAGAATAAATACGTAAATATTATTTTCAAAATGCCCAGCTTTTGTTTACTATATTATCACTTAACTTCAAGAGCAATTGTCTAAAGATTATTTTTGCAATCCAAAAGGCTCCCCCTTCTACTTCACCACTTTACTTTTGTGTAGAGTCTAGACAACACGCTTTGTTGCCAACGCTGATTTGTTGGTTGCAACTTGCGAGGATGATGTTAGCAAAAATTTGCTCCAATTTAAATCAGAAACGAAACGAAACGAATGGGAAAAAATTAAGTTAATGTCAATTGTATAAATATATACCAGTTTATTTCTTTAACAAAAATGTTGCCGGTGGGCTGAACAAAACTTTTGCAACTGCCATTGAAACATTTTGAAAATACTGTTGCTGGAATACGTAGTTTTTTTTAATGTCCGCTTTTGAATCTGTTTCTTATTGTTTTACATTATATTTCTCTCTATTTTCCTTTTGTTGTAGTCCTTTGTTCAAAAAAAGTTTTTCGTGGTTTTGGTTGACAGCAATGATGACGACAACGGCAAGAGCAATTACCTCAAGTAACAATGACAATATTATTGGCGTCGCTCTGTCACTTTTTCTGCATTGCTACAGTGAGTCCCCTTGATGTCTAGATTGCTTCCGCTGTTACGGACGCTTTCTCTTTCTCACACCGATAGTTGTTTTAAGTTACGGTGTTTAAATTCAATCAGTGCACAGCGTGATTTGCAATAAATGTGACTATTAGAATGTAATTTAGTTTAATGGAAAATTAACTTGAATGTAAATAGTAAATATAGGTAATTGAATAAGAAAAATGTTTAATTACTCTTGGAATATAATTAACTTTTAAATTTATACTTTTCTTATACTAATTTTAATCAGTATTATTTGTCTTTCTCAATCTCAGCTAAAAGAACCTGATTAAAACTTTGAGTCTACTTATTTACACTGAATATTAAATTTTTAATTAAATCATCTTTTATTATTCCAAATCATTCCATGTAGGATCTTTTTCAGCGCCATTCTTCGTGTGCGGAATTTGGAATTTTCTTTTTTAGGTTCACTGATAAGCGCGTTTAGACTTGGTACGAAAATTCTCTACAACATAAGCTATGACTAGGATTATCAGTCAGACTTCAGGCGGTGCTAAACCTAAATATGTACAGTTACAGTTTGGCAGCTAGTTGATTCTCAAAATTAGATTCGATAATTGGAGAGTGAAGAAAAATTCTCTGAAAAAGATAGAAGAATGTCCCGAAGTACATCATAGAAACAATATACATACATACATTGCTGCTTGCAAAAAAAAAAAAAAAAACATTCGGGCTGTTTCAGCAAGAACAAAAATATATTGTTAATTAGTACGGGAACGTCTTATGCATTTTATGTATCCCGGAACATCTGTGTAGCTGTGGAATAGACTTTGCATCGGCCAGTGGTCAAAATGTAAATTTAACAAAAATTTATAAAAATTGAAATAAAAGTAAATTTTTCTACATATTTTAATACAAGGTGGCGCAAAAGTAAACTTCCGATGTTTTTTGGCTGTAATTAAAAAAAAAAATTAAAAACTTTGATTCTTCATGTGGATTATTTTTATTTGGTCTTTTAATTTTTTTTACATCAAGTCGAGAATATGATGTCATGTAAATGGCCGCCGCCACAGTTGATTGTCATTTGAGCCCTTTTTATGGCATTTTCCATCACTTTGGCCAAAACTTCCGGCGATAGGCCCTCACATTCTTGACGGATATTCTCTTTAAGAGCTGCAAGAGTCCGAGGCTTGTTGACATAAACCTGCGACTTCAAAAAGCCCCACAAAAAGAAGTCTGGAGCGGTCAAATCAGGCGATCTTGCTGGCCAGTGCAAATCGCCAAAACGGGAGATTAGGCGCCCGGAAAATGCATCCTTCAGCATATCGGTTGTGACACGTGCAGTGTGTGCCGTTGCACCGTCCTGTTGGAACCACATGTTTTCCAATCCCATTCACAGTAACCGTTTGGCCCGCGACGTCTTCGAAGAAAAAAGGTCCGATGACTCCTCCAGCGAAAACAGCACACCATACAGTGACTTTGAGCGGGTGTAATGGCTCTTCGTGGGTTACACGCGGATTTTCAGTGCCCCAGAAGCGTAAATTTTGCTTATTTACGTACCCGCTAAGATGGAAATGGGCCTCATCACTCATGATTATTTTTGATGAAAAATCATCTTCCTCTTGGTGGTGATTAAGGATGGCTTGAGCGTATGTTAGACGCGATTGGCGATCAGCAGCTAACAGCTGATGCACCGTCTGGACTTTGTACGGAAACATCTTCAAATCTCGTACCAAAATTCGCTGTAAAGACCGTCGACTGATACCCATTTGCGTGGCACGTCGTCTGGTCGATGTGGACGGCGCTTCCATGACATCCTCGGCTACAGCAGCAATATTCTCTGCAGAACGGCTACTCCGGGGTCTGCCATTTTGATTCTTTTTAAACTACCGTTATATGAAAGGAGCGCGTGTTTTTTTTTCCAAAAAGGAAAACTACACAAATCAGACGAATTCCACGCCCTCCTCTCATATAATTAAAAAAAATCAAAAACTTTGGAAAATTTGCACGGTACGTCGAAATCTTTTTGTTTTTATTTAACATTAATTTAAACAAATAAAAGTCAGTGAAGATTTTATTAATTGGTTTTATTGCATACGACAAGTCCAGTTTATTTGAAAAACATATACCGGGTATTTATAATTCTTTTTTACTTGCTCTCCCTAAAAATGTTTCTTTTTTTTAATTCACTGTGAAAATATTCCATGGGAATATCAGAATATGTCTGAATATGATTACCGATGTATGTAGGTAACGATGGTATCGAAAAAACGGTATAAAACCTACCGACTTTCGCTTCCGTAGCGACACCTGTGTGGAGTATTTAGCTCCTTTTAGGTTCAAGCAGATATCGCTAAAAAATTTTAGTCCTTTAAATTTTTGAAGCGACTTCTCCGATAGTCGTTAGCAGTCCGATAACAGATCTGACAAAATATTTGAGCATTCATAGTGTTCGCATAACCCCAGCGAATGGCGAATTTTTTGTTGCAGTCTTGTGAAGTAAAAAAAGAGTGAGCCCTAATAAAATACTTGGAATTTTTCAATTTAACACCTAATTCGTTCTTATTTATATATAATTTTTAAATATACGGTATTGTGCGTATCTCAAGCAACAAAATTCTATATAATACAGTTAGCCACTTTTGCTTGTTAATTTGTTTCTAATAATTTTTTATAGAAGTATAACTAATTGCGTAACATATGTACACTATGTAAAAAGTTTCAAACTTTTTAATCAGAATTTTTAGAAATGTTAGTACGCAGTTTTGTAGTCCGTTAATTCTACTATAATAAAGTGCAAGTTTCAAATATCCAAAACTTCCGGTTGACTTTTGATAATTTTTTTTACAGACGGTGTTCAGCATTTTCCTCCATACAAAAGGAAATTTTTTTCATGCGCTGTGTTTTATTCGCTACACTTCAATTGCGTTAAAGTAAGCGAAATTATCCGGCGAATCACCAAAGCGAATTTATATAAGGTGATGCTAGTAGAGCTGCTGATTGCGTCTTCATGATTAACCTGGTACATGAAAATGCCAGCTCAAGCGAATGACAAAATATTTTGTCCACAAACCACCAACAACTAATGCCTTTCTCTTTTCCTTAATTATGACATTTTGAATTCGCCTTTTCGCCATTGCCATCACCTCATATGAATTCACCTTGGCCGGTATTGTACGTAATAAAAGGTAAAGATCAAAGCAACTAGGTAAGAAAAACATAGACTGTAACAGTTAAGTCAACATACAGAGCAATATTGTCACAAAACAATCACCATACTAAGGCGAATTCATATAAGGCGATGTTAAGTAAGCAGCTGAGTGAATTCGCTTGCTAGACTGAATGTCAAAATTAAGTATTTTTTGTAATACTTACTGAATCTCACTGTCGCTGGGCGCACCATTTGTTAGTGTAGTATATTTTTGTGGTTGTACGCTTAACACCACCTGGTATAAACTCCCCTTGCACCGTACGCACGTCATTACCTTCTCTCAATGATAAAACAAAATGTTACGAATTGTTATCAGCTTTTTTGGGATTATTGAACGATTTTTCATATAAAGCTAGACTTCGATCATTGTGAATAAATACAAGCGAAAATCTTAGCCCATAGACGTCCAAATTCACCACAGCTGACATCACCTGATGTAGCAACCCTCACCATTTTTATGTCATTCACTGAGCGAATTTCTATGTCTGACAGTTAATATTGGCTATTTGTGACATTTAATATCAGCTACCACCATCTTTAATTTAGAAGACTCTCACTTGTATTCATTGACAATGACTTTGATAATTGCGACGTATCAGAGAGTGTTTTTAAAAGCCATGATAAATAATCCTTTGCGAGCTTAAATTGAAAAAATGAACTTGAAGGACATCTCATTTTTTTTGAGTTATCACCATAGAGCGATAGATTTTGTTACCTTAAAAAACACACGATAACTCCTAACGCGACCCTACTTATGTGATAAAATGTTGAATGCTTTCTCTCTGGTTTGGCTAACGTTTGATGACCTTACAGAATTTGCATATTTTTTAAATGCTTCCTTTTTATGCAAATTCACTTAGCTGCATTGAAGCGAGCAAGTTTATTTATCAATTTTGTATTTCTTTTTTTACCACCATATTACAACTACCGAAAATCGCATATTCGTGCAAAGTTCATGGAAAAGAAATAAAAAAAAAAACATTTGGTTTTATCTTTTTCTTCCGAAAATGCGCTGAAAAGAAAATAACGCTATGCAAACAACAGTTCCATCCAATACTCGCTCGTAGAATGAAAAACGGAATCAGCAAGTGAAAGAAAGAACACAAATGCAGCTTATCTTAATTTGCAAATAATAATGTCCTTTGTGGCGAGAAGCATTGTAATCGTAGCTTCACGCTTGCATTATGTAGGTTTGTTTTTTTTTTGCAGCGGGTGCACTGCTTTTTTTGGTGTTTTTGTTTGCCTTGCAGCAGCTGCATTAACAATGAACGCAAGTGATTGGTGCGCTTGTCGCCGCTTCGGATGACAGACAGACAGTCTGCGGCAGAGGTAAAATATTATATAAATATGTAAGTACGTACGCATTTACTTGCTCTCTGCTCGTCGGTGTTGCGGTCGGTCGGCATTGTTGTGCGTTGTTGATTTTTTCTCGGAAGTTGCTTGTTAAATATTTGTCACATGAACTTTTCCTGAAAGTTGCTACGTAAGGAATTTATGCACATACATAGGTACATATATAAATAATTATAACGGGTGTTTTAAGAGTTATAGCATTTCATAGAGGAAGAGCGTCAAACTCAACACAACTACTACTATGCTATATTCTAAACCAGAGGTGGGCACTCACACATATTGTTACATTTTTACACGCATACTATTACTATTTGTGTGTGAAGCAGCGAAAGCACGAATTTGAGCATGTCGTTCGGCACAACAACAGTGTACTCTGAGTCTTGCAAGTTAACGTACAAATGTGCTATTCATGATTATTATTTATTGTTATTACTTTTTATTCTTATTACTATTTATAATTATACATTATTTTTACTTTTTATTAGTATTATTATTCATTATTATTTATTATTATTATTATTATTATCATTTATTATTATTCATTATTATTACTTTTTATTAGTATTGTTATTCATTATTATTTATTATTATTACTATTATTTACTATTATTCATTATTATTACTTTTTTTATTATTATTATTTATTATTTTTCATTATTAATATTTATTTTATTATTATTTTTCATTATTATTATTTATTTATTAATTATTTAATTAATAATGTCGGCTTAAACAAAATTTAGAATTGCGACCAACAATGTCGTAACAAATAAGACATTGTGCTCTTCCATCCAAATTTTCTATAAAGAAAAAATCTTCTTCCCATTCGCGCATAAACATTGTTAGCTCTCACTGTATATTTGAAATAGCGCAGCGTGGTGTTGCTTGAACAAGTGTTTGCATCCGACTGTTTTGCTTTCCCATAGCCACTGGTATGATAGCATTCAGTCTTCATTGTGCCGAGGGCTACCGATCGTTCGTATTCTATAAATAGCGTAATATTTTGTGCTGCTCGTCGCAGCAGAGGCCCTATGCACGCGTGCATAGGAAAATCAACTTGTGCCCACCTCTGTTCTAAACTAACCGATTAACCGATGGTTTCGATTAGAATCGATTATGGAAACGAATTCAGCGCCTTAAGATTTTAAACATACCGGTTGTTCAGATATGAGGTTTTATTTCAATTGTGTGCGTTATAAACATACTTATTAATTGTAAAAGGTTCACTAAGAAAACTATCAATATCGGAGCTCTCTAATACAACGAAAAACAGGTGTTTATGTCTCATTCCTGATATTCTGTAAAAACAAGTTGAAAGTACATATTTTCGCTCTGCAATGACTGTCTAACTTTATTACCAACCAATCATGATAATCTCGAAAACATCTAAATTTTCGTTGTGTTTTCATAAGCAACTCTGCGTTCGATAACTTTTTGCCAACAAAAAAAATCGATTATTTGCCGTCATTGGTTAAGAAAAAGGAATAACAACAATAATAAGAAAAAATCGGGGTGTAGAGCAACTGAAATATTTATAAACGGGGGTACTGCTTGGTGTGCCCAGAGTGAAGCTTTTAAATTTTGAAGCTCTGGAGGCATTTTGGTTACCGGTTTGCATTAGAGTAAAAAAGGTAAATAAATAAAGAAATGTCATCGAAAACCGGTTAGTGAAAAGGAATGCTGTCTGGACGGTCGTGTTAAATATTGAAAACATATCCTGAGACTAACTTGTTTTCATTGCTCCGCGGACATGGTATAAGATATAGATCATACTAATCATTGCTCAGATACGAAGTTTTACTTTGCGGCGATCCCCTTAGCCGAGTGTGTCCCTGTTTCGAATCCTGACCAAGGAAAGTAACTTCAAAAATTATACAAAAGTTTTTTCTAATAGCGGTCGAACCCCGGCAAGTATTTCTGCTAGAAAAAAACTTCACAGAAAAATCATTTACCATTAGGTGACGGCTTTAAACTGTAGGTGCTTCAATTTGTGTTGCAATGTCAAAACGCACACACCACAAATTGTAGGAGAAGTTCGGCCAAACACCAAGCTATAGTGTAAGCGCCAAATTTTTATTATTATTATTATTATATATTTTATTTTATTTATCTAGTATTTTACTACAAATCTGTGTGCGCCGCTTAGCTAAAAAAATCAACAATATAATATAATAATAATAAGAAATATAAGAACGAAAATGACACAACGCCAAAACCAGGTTGTCTCCAAACCAAAGTCGTTCCAATATACATCAATAAAATATAAACTAAAATTACTTTAAAAAAAATTCCAACTATTTCTGCTAAAAATTGTTTTGTTTTCCATTTACTATTTTGACAAAATATAGCTTAGGTTACTTCTTAGTCACGAGATCAAACAGACAGACGAAAATTACAAAAGAACGACCCAAATGCATTCTACCGCATGCTGTACATCAACCTCGCTAATTTTCTAAAGATATTTTAAATGCTCAGAAACAGGGGATATTAAAAAAAAAGTGGTAGATAATGAGAAAAAAAGGTAGTGATTTTAAATTTAATATTTTTGTACGTTAAAAATACAGTAATAAAATTAAGTAAATTTTTTTACAACCACGAAAGGTATGCACGCTTCGGTAGAGCCGAAGACAGCATATTCTTTATATGCTTTTTGGTTTATTTATTCATTTCAGCATGTGCTTGTTGATATTCTTGTTTATTTGTTTAGCCTTAGCTGTTGTCGTTATTGTCATTTTTGGTTTTATTCTTGCTTGTCCCGCACATGCTGTGCTGGAGGTCAGGAAAAGTGTCAAGGAATTCACGATGACTGTAAAAATATTTTCATGGTTTCATGTAAAAAAGTTTTTGAAGGTATTAAAATGCGTACGCTGTCTTTATTTGCATTCACATGCAATTATGCAAACGAATTAGTTGTGGTTGATGAAGTCATATAAAAAAAGTATATATATATAAAAATAAGCTATAAACATACTTATGTTTTAAGCGAGAGGCCAATTCGCCTTCTATGTGGTGTTGAAGTGCTACGGAAAATTGTCGCTTTTGGAGGTTCATTTATTCATTCTTTGAAAATTAAGTTATACTTTACAAAACTTGTTAACAAGATAATTTCTTTCCATTGAAATTGAGCTGAAATTTAACGCTGAAGTAAAAACAACATAAATTGTATTCATAAGAAATGCAACAAAGTAGGTCAACGTTTTCGAAATTAAACATTTTCATACGGATTCGCTAAAATTTCGACCGATTTTATAAGCAAAGCCATAAATGCAGTGACACTTTTTTTTAAAAAAAATTTTGTAAAAAATTTTGCTGTAGTTTAATTTATAACTGAAGTTGCTTTCATTAGCACGCTCTTATCAAATATTGTGCCGAACCTATTCACTTCTGCAGCTAGGATTATTTTCTACAGCAGTAATAATAAAACTAATTTCCCGCTTACATCATGTAGCTAGATTTTTGGCCGAACTACTCCAACAATTTTGGGTGTGCATCTTGATTTGGAAGTTCGCGTTAATCATCTCCAACATTTTCCGTACCACCGCCTTTAAGTAGCGTGGAAGAGTGCTCCCTCCATAGTTAAAGTATGCTCTGGATGTTGGCCACCAGGTCGCCATTTTCATTCTTACTGGGATTTGCCCCGGTTTGGAAACTTTCTAGCAGCGTCTTTTGGTGGAATTTTCGGGCAGCATTCCGGTTGGCAAGCATTTCAAGCTCTTCGCACTCGCGCATCTCGGCCTCTCTCCTCTTCTCATGGAATATACCCTCGCTTCCTTATTAAACTCCTGATATTGGTCCCGCACAGCTCGCATTGTGTCTGGTCGTTGCGTTGGCTCTATAGAAACCGGCGCTGCATTTCTCAATATGCCAGCCATTATTTAGGGCACGCTGCAAATCAACGATGACAATGAATGTATAACTTCCGTCCACCATGTGGTGAATTGGTTTCTCAATTTTCCGCAAAAGATAGCCATGTGGCTTGAAGTTATATTATGTTAATGGCAGTTTCGTCGTGCATACTGAATATATTGATTTTGGGACCAAATTTATTTTCTCTTCCTGTTCTGGGATTAAAGTTGTCAAATTTTTATAACATGACGGAGGCACCGCTCGCAAAAGTGGTCTTAGGTCGTATTATCCTTCACTTCCGATTGAGCGTGGGCGCAAATCAGCGAAATACTCAAAAGTTTGGCTCTAATGTGCATTAGCGCCGAATTCGCTCTAGTTTACATGACAACTGTAGTAGAAAGTCATAAGGTCCGATATTCTACATTCCTTGCCGCGTCCATCGCATCTATTATATCGCGGTGACGTCGACCTTTGCTCTTACGAGGACATCTACAACTATTCCAGGTAAACACTTTCAAATCAGTGTTCTTAAAACGTTTACCGTGGTCGTTCTCAAAATCATTTGAGGCTTCTCGAAGCTTTTCATAGGTACGCTGCTTTTACGTTGCAGGTTTTAAGCCCAGCGCATAAATAAAATGTAGATATTTTTACACTAGAGCACATCTATGAGTATATGGTATGTTAAAAGTAGTATTTTTATAAAATTATTTTGCATTTTATTTGCATATCTACATAAAAATCTCCGACCAACGAATGTTGTAATTTTTCCTTTATTTGTGCATGAATCGAAAAAAAGTAGCTATACAAATATTTCGCTTGATCTCAACATTCCAATTTTATCAATGTGCGAAATCCGTTGTCACACTATGTATTTAGTATATTCCAAACTGCTTACTTTAAAAAAAAAAAAAAAAAATTATATAAATTGTTATCTTTTTTAATTATTTCATGTTTGTAAACAGCTGCTCATCCAGCTTCGAGTTTTTTTTTTTAAATCTATATTCAATTTTCCTAACATGCACTGTGGACCTGGCGAACAATATTTTGCAAAGTAATCCGATTGCTTGAAACTTCTTACCCTCGAATTTTTGTGTTCACTAGTCACGACTTTTTAGTTAGATTTCAAAAATTAAAAATGACGATCGGATACAGCCGGCATTTTCTTAATTTGTTAAGCTATGTAGAGCCGAAGTCCACCACCAGAAGGCTACACTATGAGTTTAGACTTCACTTTTTTATTTTTTTCGTAGTTCTAATTTTTTTAACCGATTTTTTTTTAAAGCGATTAGAAATTTCCATTTCGTCGCCTTTAACCTTGACTTTTGGCCACTTTCGAAGTTTTGGACTAAACCTAATTTCAGTGGCTTTTAATAACCTGTTCTCGAAAATATATTTTATTTTAATATTGTAAACTTATTTCGTATGCAATCATTTCTACAATTGCCGTCGTAATTAAAATGCATACTTGTTTTTTGTTTTTTAAATTTGACTAGGCGTATGAGTAACCTTCAGCGATGCCTTAGAGCAAATCACACAAACGTTCATCATACGCTACGTAGAACAGAGAACTGTAATGACACATTTGTTTTTCTTACCCCTGTTTGCAGAGCAGAAAATGAAACAAAATGAAATGAATAAGAATAGCAATCGGGGGGTAGAGCATTTTTTACCCACAACCTGATTGTTGTCTTGTATGGTTAATTTCACTTCTGCCAAGTGACATGCAAACTCACATACAGATATATATAGTATGTATATTCTCGTATTTATATAGTAAATTGTGCTTTGTAGGCCGTACGCAAGTTTTTTATAACGCGCTAGATTTTGTTTTGGATACAAATGGAAATAAAGCAAATAAAAAAAGCATTTGTATTATTGTACACTGGCACTTCTTTCTTCCTTTGACAAAAGGCATTCTTTGTAGAGATATGTAGATATTATGTAATTAAGAATATTTGAAGCGTAAAGTTGTGTGCTAGAAATATGTAAAATGATAAGAGAGGCAAGGGTATAATATTGTACATCATCTATGAAAAAATAAATCAAAATATGTGAAGAGTGATGTAATTATGGTTCATTAGTTTTTGCTTTGAGCCTTTGGCTAAAGAAAAAATCAAATCATAACATTAATAATTAATTGCACGAGCTCTGCCTCACAATTTGATCAATTTTGATACCTTTCATTTGCAAGTTGAAATGGTATTATAATTTTGATTCGATATTTGTGGGAAGAAACATCTAACATATCATATTATTTTCTTCTTTTTTTTTCATTACTCTTAAGGCATTAGATAACTTAATACATTAATTCTGAGAAAACCAAATTCCAACAAAACTGTGCTCGTGTTGAAGGTGAATGCACAATAGGCCAGGTATATAACTTTTGAAATGAATTTGAATAAATTTAAAAAGTAATTCTGCGATATCTAAAATACCTATTATAAATACAATAACTAATTTCTTTATACTTCCTATGCTCTAAAACAATTCATATAATAAGCTCTTTTATACACTTTAGTTTTAGATCGAAATTGTTGAATTATTTTTTCAATAACATATTCCTTTTCAAAATCGGCTACTAAATCCATTTTTAGTCTGGCCAGATATCCCAAATATGCGTTTTGATTCTATCCAAATTTCTTTAAATGCAAGAGAAAAAAATTAACCACCCTACCTTAAAACACATCCTTGCTACTAAATACAAAAACAAAAAAAACAATCCTTATCATTTTCTATTCATTCATTTTTTTTTGCTTTATTCAATTCAATTTGGACACCAATTGATTGCTTGGTTCACCTCGACTAATGACTTTACCGTGACTCTTCTGCTGCCACCATTTCTCATTTGCACTACATTCAATGCTTTTGTTTTTGTGTCTTCTCAAGTTCTGTAGATTATGAAATATGCGAATGTGCGAAAATTGTAAGTCGAAAGTGAACTTTGGCAATTTATTTGCGTTCTCGGAAAATACAAAAAAAAAAGAAACATTTGTGTATTACATCTCGATTTATTTGCTCATCATCATTGTAATTGTTTGTTTAAGTCTGTAGCGAATTTTTTCCAAAACGATTCCTTGCTTTTCTTATATTGATTTGAAAGTGTAATTTGTAAATGATGGCACGCTTGACTTCCAATTAATTCTCTTATCGATATTTTGTGATTTGTCTGCGATGATAACAATAGCAACAATAAAAATAATACGACTTATGTTTTATGACCGAAAAAATAAAAATTACGACAACTTTAAGTCCCGGCATTAAATTATTTTGGGTATGCTACGATATGTCAAAAATAAAAATGTCGAAACTAAAAATACCGAAAAAAAATATTGAAAAAAATATTTAGAAAACCAAGAATGACGAGAAAAAAAAATCGAAAAGCAAAATGTTAGAAAAGAATATCGAAATAATGTAATGAATGATGTGTTAAATTCGCGCTTTTAATTTCCAATTTTTTTTTTGTGATATTTTACATTTTCTTTTGGCCTTTTTCGTTTCGGCAGGATATGATTTGGCAAGATATAATTTGGATATTTTGAAACTTTTTATATGTTTCGATATTTTTTTATCTAAAAAATAAAAACCACAAAATATTGATCAAATATGATCGGAAAAATTTGACTCCATTGATATCGATTACTTTTGTTCGAAAAAATAAAGAAATTACAAAAAATATCGATTAAATTTGATCGAACAAATATAAAAAAAAAAAATATTTAGAAAACCAAAAATGGGGGAAAATGATCGAAAAGAAAAATATTATAAAATATATCGAAATAATGCGCTTTTATTTGTCAACAGTTAGCATTTCTTTTCGAATTTTCCGTTTTGTGATTTCGACATTTTTCGGTTTTGCAAGACATAGTTTTGATATTTTGAAAACTTTTATATATTGACATTCTGTTTCGATAATTTTATTTTCGGCATATCGTCCAGATCTTAATTATTTTTGATCAAAAAAGTAAAAAGAGAATAAAAATTATTTTTGATCCAAAAAATGAGAACCACAAAATATTGATCAAATATGAACTGAAAATTTTAAGTCTAGGAATAATGATTATTTTTGATTAGAAAAATTAAAAAAAAAATACAAAATATCGATAAATAAAATGTGTGTGTGTGAAAATAAAAATCATAAAAAACGATTACGCAATAAATTAAAATAAAAAGTCTTCTAAATAAAAATAAAGCCAGATTTGCATAACCGAATTAGATCTATATATTCGAGTTCCGTTTTGAACAAAGCTGGCGAAAACTATTTAGAAACCCAAGAATGGGGGAAAAATTATCGAAAAGAATAGGTTAAAAAAATATCGAAATAATACGCTTTTTTCAAGTTTTTTTTTTCAACAGTTTGCATTTCCTTTCGACTTTTCGAAAACGTACATATCACAAAATATCGTTCAAATATTATTGTAAAGATCTAAGTCTAGGATCAACGATTATTTTTAATAGAAAAAATAAGAAATGCACAAAATATCGATTTAATTTGACCGATCAAATAAAAATTGAAACATATCGATCAAATTTGATAGAAAAACAAAAAGTCTTCTAAATAAAAATTAAAGTCAGATTTGCATAGCAGGATTAAATCTGTATATTCGAGTCTTGTTTTGAATGAACTTTTGTAGTGAAGCTCACCTGGTTTATTATAAATTTTAAGATTTCAAAATGAATTTATTCTTTTTTTTTTTAAAGTGAAGTTCCCCAGTAATTGTCATTGTTTTGGTTAATAAATGCAATAAGGGAAATAAATTTTAAACAATAAACAATTTAAAGATTTTGATTTTTTTCTGGTTTTTACTTCATTCCGCAAACTTCTATAGTTATGGAGATATTTACGAGCAAAGAAAACCTGAAGGAGCGTTTCGGCCATTTTTTTGCTCAAAGCTTTAAAAGTGACTTACTTTATTTACAGTAAATTGATGAATACTTGATTTCTGCAGGACACAGTACATTGTAGTAGATTGCAATTGAAAGTCAGACCATTTCACGGTTAGGTACACAAACATGTCTATTTGGATTGTTTATTACTTTATTGGTTATGCGCAACATTTTTGCTTCTTTCCCATTTTTCTCTCTCTTTGTTTATTTTTTCTTTTTTAGTTTTTGCCACAACACCTGAATGGATGGATGCTTACTTCGATTATAACGAATGCTTGATTGCATTTTACACTATTCTCGCTCACTTTCGTTCCGCGGTTTGATTGCCCATGTGGATGTTCAAATGAAATATATAGGGTGCTTTTTTTAAGCGATCACAATTTTTATTTTTTTAAAAAAGCTTACAAAATGACAGTGATTTAGCTGTTGGTGCGGACCACCTCATTTTGTGCCCATGATAAATCAAGAACGGCTTATCTGCAATGAACAAACCAAAAAAAGTTTTTTTAGTTAATGTTGGATGTTCTTCGTGAACATCCTTCGTTCCATTCTATTTTGTTAAAAATGGTGATAATTTTCCTGAAATTTTTTATTTTAAATCATTTAGTGAGTTGGTTTTTTTAGACCAAAAAAAAGAAGAAATTTACTCAAAAAAAAAAATGTTCGCCCACGAAGAAGCCATTGTAATAAGAAATGTGTTGGTATTTTTCTATGTACCATGGGTATACATAGTGTACTTACGCGAGTGGCCGAAGTTACTAATAAAACAACGTGTGTTCAATTCAACGATTTAATACAGACTAACTTTTTCAAATTCAATGTAAGCTTTTACATTTTGGTTTTGATACATACAAAAAGTTCATAAGATCAATATATCTTATTCATAGGATACATATATCTTATTCATTCGATATATATGTCTTATTCATTTATACATGACAAACATGTTCTCAGTAGGAAATATTGAACTTGTAATTCCATTTAATTTCAACACTCTTTCTCAAGTTAAATATTTCTTATACACTAATTTTTAAGACCAAGCATTTCAACAAATTTTACATGTTTTTGTTTCTGTAAGTTTTTAGTAAAAATATCAGACACATTCTCATTAGTGCAAACATATTCTAATTCTATTTCTTTTTGTTCTACAATTTCACGAATGTAATGATATTTTATCTCTATATGCTTAGTTCTCTTATGAAATACAGGATTCTTCGAAATTTGTATAGCGCTTATGTTGTCGCCTTTCAATAAAATAGGATCTCCGTGATTATAGCCAACTTCCTTAAGTAAACGACGAAGATACACAGCCTCTTTTGCTGCTGTACTTAAAGCGATGTATTCCGCTTCTGTGCTGCTTAAAGCGACGACATCTTGCTTTTTTGATTGCCAAGAAAAAGCGCTGCCGGATAAAAAGAACGAATAGCCAGTGTATGACTTCCTGTCTATATTGTTGCTCGCCCAGTCCGCATCCGCGTAACCTTCCACCGGTTTACCATTTTTACGGTAATGTAACTTCAAATCTGCAGTTTTTGACAAGTACCGCAGAACATGCTTTGCACCAGCCTCGTGCTCAGAATGGGGTTCTTGGTTATTTTGTGCTAATACACTAACAGCGTGCATTATATCAGGACGCGTTGATATTGCCAAATACATCAATGACCCGATCAACGACTGATAGCTTGTTACGTCAACCTTGGAACATTTCTCATCATTACAGCTCACTTGAAAGCCAGGATCGAGGGGCGTGCTTACCGGACGACATGAGCTCACACCATAGACGTTCAATAATTCGTTGATATACCTTTTCTGACACACAGAAATCGCACCTGTTTTACCCTCACGTTCAATTTCAAAACCAAGAAAGAATTTCATTGTACCTCCGTCGTGTAGCTCAAACTTCGACGATAATTTACGTTTTAGGTTCGCAATTTCTTCTTCGCTTGGGCATGCTAATATCAAGTCATCAACATAAACTGCTACGTAGCTATATACTTCATTTCGCTTTTTGACATACAAACACGGTTCACTTTTGCATGGGTTGAATCCCAAACTTTTCAACGCTGCATCAAGTGTACTGTTCCACTGTCGACCCGACTGCTTTAAGCCATAAATAGCTTTATTCAGCTTAAGCACACGACTTGGATTTTCAGAATCGATAAAACCTTCAGGTTGTCTTATGTAAACTTCTTCCGTTAACGTACTGTTAAGATATGCATTCGAAATATCGATCTGGTGTAAATGTAGCTTTTTCTCAGCAGCAATAGCAAGTAGCATACGAATCGTTTCGTATCTAATTACCGGTGAAAACGTTTCCCAATAATTTAAACCCAACTGCTGACTGCAACCCTTCGCAACTAGTCTCGATTTATACTTTTGAACGTTGCCGTTTGAGTCACGTTTTATACGAAAAACCCACTTTGACCCAATCGCTTTTTGACCCCTAGGTAGATCTACTGCTGACCAAGTGTTGTTTGCCACCAACGCCGCATATTCATCTTTCATAGATTTCTCCCACTCAAAGGAGCATTCACTTGATAAAGCTTCTTTGACTGTTCTTGGCGTTTCTATGTCTTCACCATATTGAAGATAATGCAGTCTCTGAAATTCTTTTCTGGGGCGACCGACTTCCCCTGTACGAACAATTCTTGGCCTACCTCGGCCGTGACGTATTTCATCCTCAGCACCATGTGGATTACTTGCAGACTCCACTTCACGCTGAATACCTGTCTCTGCTTCTTCCGCTTCGTCTTCTGTACAGCTTTCAAAATCTTCGCTCTGATCTTCCTCTAAACTACGATCGTCAAAATTCATTATTATTGTAGCGATGTCGTTATCATTTTTGTTGCTGCTTACATCTTTGGACACACCGAAACTGTCTTTGTGCTCTATAAATTTTACATCGCGTCGTACAAACACTCGCCTATTTTCCCTATCATAAAGGCGATAGGCTTTAGCTACCTCAGAGTATCCGACAAACACATACTCTTTGCCCTTTGCACTAAATTTGCCACGATGTGTTTTATCAAGTGCAAACACACGTGAACCAAAAACTCTTAAATGTTTTACAGATGGCTTTCTGTTGTACCAAACTTCGTATGGAGTCGAATTTTTTAACAACTTTGTAGGCGCGCGATTACGTAGGTAAACAGCTGTGTGCACAGCTTCACCCCACAACTCTTCTTCTAAGCCTACATGCACCAACAAACTCCTTGCCATCTCCACAATTGTGCGGTTAACTCTTTCTGCCACTCCATTCTGTTGTGGAGTATATGGCACAGTTAACTGTCTTTTGATTCCGCATTCATTCAAAAATGCACTAAATTTGTTATTGGTGTACTCTGTACCATTATCACTTCTTAGCTTTTTAATTTGTTTTTGGGTTTGGCATTCGACCATATTTTTAAATGTCTTAAATTTTTCGAACACTTCGCTCTTTTCTTTAATATAATAAACAAAAATCATTCTCGAAAAATCGTCAATGAATGTGAGAAAGTAACGTGCGCCACCAACTGACTTCACATTGATTGGACCACAAACGTCCGTATGAACCAGCTCTAGTATTTGGCTAGACTCTATTTCGCATTTCTGTGGAAAACGCACTGCACATATTTTTGCCTTGTTACATGTATCACAGTTTGTTTCTACTCGCACATTCTTTGTGTCCATACCACGCACTAAACTATTGTCCGCGATTTGCTTCAAACTTTCAAAGTTTATATGACCATATCGGTTATGCCACATCATATTGTTTAACATAATTTTCGCATTTTGCATTTGTGCTTTGAAAATAAACAAATTATTTTGCAACGTAGCCATTAACAACCTTACTCCTCTTGAGCTTTTCACTTCAACAAAAAAATTTTTAAACACCACTGTATGTTTATATTGCATCGCTTTGCTCACTGAATAAAAGTTCATTTTGAGTGAGGGCACATATAGAACATCGCGTAATTCTATTTCACATTCTTTTGTCTTTATTTTTACCGTGCCAACACCATACGAGTAAGTGAAATTGTCTGCTGCCAACATGACTTTTTCTTCTTTTTTAACCAACGTAACGAACAAATTCTGATCACAGCACATATGTGTTGTCGCACCACTATCGACACACCAAGTATGCTTATTCTTTTCAACCCCTACTGTCGCAGCATATACAGCATACGAAAGTTCGTTATTACTTGTGTTTTGTTTAAAGTCTTGATCGTTATGCTGTTTCGTTTTTCTTTTGCACTGCGCAACCGTATGACCCCGCATACCACAGCCGAAACACTTTCCTTTGAAATTTACTGATTTTGCGTTTGATTTTGTATTTACTTTACTACCTTTATGCGTTGCTTCTTTTACATGCGCATAAATCGCCTGCGCTGGCGTCTCTTGATTCATCTGTTGTTCTCTTCTAGCACCCTCTTCTAAAAGCTTAACTTTCAATACGTTTAATGTCGGCAACTCATCACGAGTCTCGATAGCTACCACGAAGTTTTCATACTCTGCAGGCAAACTGGACAGCAGTATTATGACTTTGAGCTCCTCGTTCAACTCGATGTTCACTTCGGCTAATTTATCTACCACTTCGACAAACGAAGTTAGATAACTCGACATGCTCTGGCCTGCAGACATACTGCAATTGAGCAACTTCTTATATAGAGAAACCTTCTGCAAAGGCCCACTTGGCATATGAATTTCTCGAAGTTTCTGCCACGCTTCGGCCGACGTTTTACAGCTTTTTATATTGCTGAGCTGTGTTGGTTTGACACACAAAATTATATTTGCCAACGCCTTTTGATCATCCTGATCCCACTTTTGCGCATTTTCTGCACTGCGCCTCACATCTGCATTTACGATGTGCCATTGGTCCGTATTAATGAGTATACTACGCATTTGCATACACCATACGTCATAGTTGCTTTCACTGAGTTTCTCGATTTGGTAATTAGAATTCATTTTTAAAAGTTTTTTTACCACGGTAGTCTGACTATGCACATTTATTAATAACTTCACACGCGATCTGGGCCCATAACCTTTGTTGGTATTTTTCTATGTACCATGGGTATACATAGTGTACTTACGCGAGTGGCCGAAGTTACTAATAAAACAACGTGTGTTCAATTCAACGATTTAATACAGACTAACTTTTTCAAATTCAATGTAAGCTTTTACATTTTGGTTTTGATACATACAAAAAGTTCATAAGATCAATATATCTTATTCATAGGATACATATATCTTATTCATTCGATATATATGTCTTATTCATTTATACATGACAAACATGTTCTCAGTAGGAAATATTGAACTTGTAATTCCATTTAATTTCAACAAAATGAAAGAGTGAAGGAGTTCAAAACTATCGATTTAGTTGTTGCCGAGAAATCGTGTCCAGCGTTAAGCTGTTTCTATTCGAAAAGCTTGATTCTGTGATAATTGCGTTTTAAGAGTTTCAAGTGAAATTGAACAGTCACTCACGTCGCAGAACTCCTTCGACTGCAACTTCAGTTATGTGAGTTTTTTTTTTAAATTTTGCAGAAACATTCTTGACGGAAAGTATATTAAGAAAACGCAAAAAAAAATTAAATTCCAATCAAGTGGATAAAACCCCTTAAAAATGCGAACGGCGAACGCCACCATCAACAGCGAGAGCTAAGAGTATCTGCACATAATTGCAAAATTATTTCGTGACCCAATTGAATGGAATGTTGACTGAATACATATTTTTTCCAAAAGAGCGTCCTGACATACCAAACACAACATTTGAACATTTTGGAAATTTTGGAGGGCTTGGAAAACAACATTTTGCGAACCATGGGCGAGGTACGGTCGCATGGTTTGAAAAAGTGGTCGAAAATTGGGCCTAAAGTTTACTCCATAAGCCAAGAGATCGACTTCTAAAAATGCTTGTTGGCCAAGGGGGGCGAAAGGGGACATGATTGAATAATTTTTCGCCAGAAAATCTACTTAATTTTATTTTGTTTTTCTTCTTAAATTTATTGAAAACGAAAATGGCAGAAAAAATAGAGATACGTTTTTTTGAAAACCTGCAATTTTTAGAAGAAATATTCTTGTTTTCATGTTAAACATCAAATAAAGTAAATTGATAAGAGGATCCTCTCTCATTTTTACTAGAATCTAATTGAATTATTAAATTCGAATTGGCGACAGTGGTTCTAAAGCAGATGCTTTCCATTTCCAGACAACCGGTCAGGTACAAGCATGATTTTTAATTTCGACCAAACTCAAATACATTGCTTGTTGGTCCAAATAATGAGACACGTATTTTTTCTTTTGGCTCGGAAAAATTTTTCGGCCGAATTAAACGCGATTTTGTTTTTCATACAAAAATCGATTATTCAAGTTGACAGTAAGAGTTTTTTTTTTAAATGCCAATAACTTTGTCAAAATTCAATGGATTCTAGCAATATTTTTACTAAAATGTCAGTTATTCTTGGTACTTTAAGATAGAATGATATAATGATTGATTTCCATTATTTGAAATTTTTTATTTAACAATAAACAAAAAGTGAACATTTTTTTAACTTTTATTTTCTCTGAAACTTTTTCAACGGGAAATAGACACTTTGAACTACAATCAGTATAAATCACCAATAGCAAAGATTTTTTTTTTCGGAGTTATGGTTTTTTGTAGATATAATTCGTTTTTGTGGTACATGCTAAAATGTAATCATTAATTTTCACTTAAAAAATTGAAGCCAAAAGAAAAAATACGTGTCTCATTATTTGGACCAACAAACAATGTATTTGAGTTTGGTCGAAATTAAAAATCATGCTTGTACCTGACCGGTTGTCTGGAAATGGAAAGCATCAGCAGAGAGCTGATTTGAGTGTGCTCGAGCCTGATTGATCACCCTCGCTAAAAATTGATCAAAAGCGAATGCCACACTCGACACCCGCAGCTAACCCATAATTTGTGCAACTAACGAATCGGATACTTGAACGTGCTCGAGTTAAATCTACAGACGGAATGTAGGCGTCGTGATGTCGCATTTTGTGTAAGCAAAAATATAACAAATGGCAAAGTGTAAGTGCTGTATACACATAAAGAATAGATAATATTGAAAGGATTTTTTACCATATGTGCACTGCACTGCCGATCACACTACGCAAAACCATACAAGCAAATTATGTGCACACTCGAGTTGAAACTCGAACACTCGACTATATAGATCTGCAAAGCACCCGAACCCAATCAAATATGTACGAAAAGCACTCGAGTGTTGTGACCAACATGTTCGCCTTGAGCTCAGTCGCTAACGAAAAATACTTGTGCTCGATTAAAGGGATTGATGCAAAACGGATTTTGCTAGATGCTTGAGTATACACGAAAATTTTGTATCCGTTGCAGCTCTCTGTTCTAAAGTTATAAATGTTGTTTTTGTTGTAATAATTTTGGGGAATGCTGCAGAAGTGACAGTTCTTGGCCGGATATGAATCCAGGTCGTTCCGGTATCGTAGAACCGACTGTCATGGGAACGTTACTTCGTGAATAATCTAATTTATATTGTTTTTAGTTTAATATGATGAATATTGTCCTTTGGATCTTTGAACTTTCAAAAGAAGGTGAATTCATATAAGGTGTAGTTACTATAGCAGCCGATTTGATGTTTTTTATTCTGATGTTTTTGCCTTTTCGTATGAGCTCTCAAACGCCATAAAAGCAAAAATAAAATGTATGTAAATTTTGACAACTCTTCCGCAGAAGCAAAAACAAAACACATGGGAATTTTGTAGTTGGATTTATAACACGATCTTGCATGAATTCGCCGTGTTTCAAAATGAGAATTTTCGATTTACTTATTTATTATTTCAGAAATTTTCAATAAATAAATTTATAATTGTTTTTAAAAATAAATATATTTACTCACCTTTTCTCTCGTTGTCCTTCCTGGGTATTTATAGCCGTTTTCGTTTCGCCATCTATTAGCGAGTGGTGAATCGATGAAGCATTTGCCATAAATTAACATCAACACAGATTTTGTTTTTATTTCCAATGTAATTGATGTGCGCACTGCACAAATGACGAATATGCACCAAAAGTGCAGCTTTAAACTGGTATAATGTCTGCCGAATTGAATGTAATGAGTTCGACCGGTTTAACGAGGTATCACCGTACTCGCGATCGCCAAATCTAGCTAGCTATCGTTGTTGTTGCTCGTACACACAAATTTGTTCGAACGCGAGCAGAGCAGTGGCGAATCGAATGTACCTTATATTAAAGATGCTAGTTGTGTAATACAGGGTTTAAAACTGGAATCGAGCTCAATAAAATTGCAAAAATTATATATAAGTATTTAAATTTAATTATAATTATGAGTAAATTTTCTATAATTATATAAAAAAAACAGTTTAAAAAAACAGTATAATATTTACGGTCAGAAAATCATCTATATAAAAAAATGTAGGTGCCAATAATTTCAAATTTCTTATTAAAATTAAGAAGAGATTCTAATTAAAACGAATTATAATTATATTGAAGAGGCTCGCTTCTAAGTTTTACATGTTATCTACTAGATTTTATTTTTCTTAATTACATTGAAAAGTTTTCATCTTAATTTTACAGATTAACTTCTGGATTTTGTTTAAAAGACATATCCAGTAATTACACAGTATGACAAACCAAGGACCGTGTAGGTTCACTTCTAATGAAAAAAATTGAAAAAAAATGAAAAATTAAATATTAATAAAATAAAAGTATAACATTAGAAGTGAACCTCCACGGTCCTTTGAAGCTTAAAAAACAGATTTTCTCAAAATTCTGACGTGCTACAGCAAAACGCCGAAACACTTATTTCTTTATTTGAAGCCTTTTTTCATATTATGTTAACATTTCTCATGTGTACCAACCACTGTCGTACTGTGCAATAAGAAGGTATCCTTATTGGAAAAAATCATAGAGAAATCCGCTAAATTTTATTTTGATTTATAAGGCATTTTAGGTGGGCTTTTCGCCCTGTGCACGACGGCTACATACCTGAAATTATTTTCAAGCACCAACAACATAAAATTATCATTTAATTCCATTATTATTATTCTTTTCAATGTAAGGCACCTTACTCTAAAAATACACCCTTTTGCATATGCAATGCATGCGGGCATATAGATATGAAATATTTATGGAGGTAAGCACTTATGTGTGGATAAAAGAATAGGTATGTATGTACATATATTCTATTGATGTCGAATTCGATTACGTTTTCCACAAAACAGTGCAAAAATCATTTATATGCAATGAATGGATGAGCGAATTTTGTATGTACATATGTATTTCTGTGCTAGTGTTTACCAATGTAACCAGACAAGGTGTAGTATTAGTAAGAATTCGCCAATTGCGCTCACACTTGGCATTTTATCCTTAATTGAAATGGCAAGTGGTTTGCTGAATCAAAGAATCATGAGAATTACATGGAAATTGGCTCCTTTTCGAGAGAGCTTATAACTCAATTGAGGGTGAGTTTCGTATTCCTTGGTGGATTGAAATTCTTACGTAAATATTTATTCTTCGCAGCTTTGTAGAAAGCGTACGGAATGGAGCTGTTTATTTGTTGCATCATCTAATATCTGTTTAAATTAGGTATTTTTATTTCGATTGTGTTCGATTTAGTTTTTTTTGCAATTGATATAAACTAAATAACTAAATAGTAATAATTGATAGCGATTTGTAAAAACACTAAAAAACGAAAAGCGCTCTTCACGGATTAACTTATTTCATTTAATGTTTTGTTATACCTGCAATTTGGCGAAATATTTTTTTGCTCCTGTGCCAGTATTTGGAAATCTGAGAACTTTTCGCTAACCTATGCGGTAAATAATTTACGGTTCAATTGTTTACCCAGCGCATCAAAAAAAACTGTATTCACATTTTTTTTTCACAATTCGAAGTTTTAAGCTTCATAACTCCAAAATGTTTAACACATTTGTGGAAATTTTGATGAAAAGTTGTTGGCTAATTTAATTTTAATAAATGGGCACAAAAATTTAAGTAAAATGTGTTGCTACTTTTTTGTGTGTTTAGTTTGAAAAATATATCATCCATTTTTTTTGTTCTTTCCGAGCTTTTGACCAATTAATAAAATGTTAAAAAGTATGACATATTGAAAGAACAAAATTTTTTGTTTGATTCTGGTCAATATTTGCAATTCAATTATGCAAAATGTGACTAAATTTTGAACGAGTTGTTTTTTCTTTAATTTTTAATACTTTGTTGTTATTTGTGCATCTTTTAATCTCTGGACTCCCTTGGGTAGAGAACCATACGAACTTTTTAAATATCAGGCGTAGTTTCCTCATACCATACTTTTACTATGTGATTTCGTGCTAGTCCGGTAAAACAAATAAAATTGACACTTTTATTTTATTGAAATTGTAACGAATTGTGTGATACATATATTTCCTAAAATCTTAAAAACCCTTTTAATATTTTCCATAAAACACTATTCTTAATATGCAAAAGTTTAATTTAAAACTATTGGAAAGTAAATATTCTTCTGCGTAAGTTTACTAGTGCTCGATTAAATTCAATTCCATACATCGAGCACAAAGCAATTATCTAACAATTCAATTAACTCATTGTGCTCACCAAATATTTGTATTTAAATATATTGCTCATGAAATTGCCAATTTCAAATGTTAGATTAGTTTTTATTAAAACAACCACAAGCAACAAGTAATTTTGCTTGTATTTTTTGTCAAGCATTGTAAAATTAAAAAGTATCTGGCACACCTAGATTGGATTTAACGGAGATACAAAACTTTAACACAAATATCATTAACCTACCTACCGACAGCAAAACATATTTAATAAATAAAATAAATAAATTTAAAAAAATTCGAAACGCTGGTATTAAAAAAAAGGCCTATATACTTTCCCCAGAAAAAGATTTCTATACTTTGACTTAAAGAATAAAACTCACCAACTGAGGCCCCATCCAGCTGACATGCATCCCCATCAAACAGTGGCCAGTTATAATATCAAGCACCTGTCTAAGGAGAGGGCATTGTAGGTGGATATCGTGGGGTTAACTGTTTTCATGAAAGATGGAATACGGGGTTGGCACAGGAATTTTCATTAATTAATCATCCGCAAGAATGCAGATGAATATTCTCTCAGTTATTTAAGCGATTGACTAAGACTGCTTTTCTACCTTGGTTAGATCTCAACTAGTGAAAGAGTATTGGAAATAACTGTATGGTGCACATGGGCACCTCGGTTAAGGAGATTAAAAGTAGAATTGCGGAAATTTACCAGATAGATATATGTAGAATAAAAAATTGCGCTGATTGATCTAAAATTCGGGAGAGTAACTTGCATATTTGTTCTCCCCTGTCCCACTGTTGGAGAGAAGTGAGAGAAAACACGTTCTTACAAAAATGATAATAATAATAATTTGGCGCTTACACCATGGCTTGATGTCTGGCCGAATTTTTCCCACAATTTGTTGTGTGCGTCTTGATTTTGTACCACAAATTGAGTTTCACCGAACCGACTCCGAACCGCAAATAATTTTTTGCGATAAGTTTTTTCAATCTGCGCCACTCTCTGTACTTTTTTTTATCATGGATATTTATTATTCGAAAGCTAAACAGAGGTGGAACCGTACAGGATCACATAGAATTATCAGAAAGTTCTGAGCGTAAGAAAATAGCTGCAAACTCACAGAAGTCTGCATTGGACCAAGGACTCCTAGGAGTGCATGCCTAAGGAATTCTGTCGAAGCTCCACGGACCCGGGATCATGGAGACAGTCTTACACTATCTGTGGATAAGACTAATAATACTCGGCAAACCATTCCTGCAGAATATTCCAGCGTGCAGCCGTTTCTATCTGAATGAAGTACTGAAATTTATTAAAGCCGCCAGTTGGCTGTAGATTGCACGAGTTGTGGAATCAAAATGGCAAAATGGCAAACTTGCAATTATTGCCGACATTCTGCAAGCAATCTCTAGTCACTAATTGTGACTTTGCGGTGGGGACTCTATTTTTTAATATATATACATATGTATGTGAGACTATTCAGTATTTAGTAAGCCGCCTCGAGTATGTAGTCTCAAAATAAAGACACTAATTTGTCAGCTGGTTCTTAGCAGATCACAAAACAAAGAAATTGAGGAAAGTATTGAAAAAACGCGAAAGAATTGAAAAAGTACATATATTGTGTGCTATCGATGAATACATTTTCATTCAGTTTGATTTTGTATCTCTAGCTAAACATACGATCAGCTGATTGTCTCTACTGTTTTTCGCCATAGCCGCTGGTGAAATTTTTTGCCACTGTTGCTTACTGAATACCGAAATCATCTTAAGTTACAAAAAAATGTCGCTAATTGAAACCGGCATAAAACGGTATGCTGCTGATGCGATAAGATACATTTTGACGAAAATTGGATGCGGTAGGTGGCGCTGGAGGCGAATTATTCAGAAAATCTCGATTTACCAACCAACCGAACCAACCAACTATAGAAATGTTGGTAAAGCGCTGTGAAAAGTGAAAAGTGTTTTTAAATGAAGAGTAAAAATTCTTAATTTCATTCTTCTGGCCATAAGCTTTTGGACCCTACTACGTTTATACCAAAGCCAAAGGATGCATTTATTAGCTGTAGTGCTTACAATATGTGTTCTATGTATGTAAATATGTATGAAGTGTGTAAGTACATACAAGAAATATACATGCATATCATACTTACATACATACATACATACAATATGCTCACTTCCCGCGGTTAAATTAATTACATTTTATTGGATCAAGTGTTAATTTATCGAACATGCTGTAATTTTGATGAAACTTGTAACAATCAAGCAGGAAAATATAAAAAAAAACTATACCTAAAACGTGTCCAGTGCTATTCGTTTAAGATATATAAGTATTACTACAATATCTCTTAAATGTAGCATCAATTTCGTTTCATTTTGTTCATCTAAGCCCTCCCACAAATAATACTACGCCTTTCCTTTATTACATTGTTGTTGTCGTCGTTGTTGTCGTTGTTGTTCTACGTTAGTTAGCCGTAAACTGAAATTGGTAATTACCAACATCGATGATGACCATGCTGCACCTGTCGTAATGATGGTATTCTGTGCGAGTAATGTACGGGACAGCTGCCATGTGTTTGGTTGAATTCAGTTGAATGGCCACAAAGCTTTAGGGAAATGAGTTTCGTTTTCAGTATGAACAAACGTTCATGGCAGTATGCGTATTAGGGTGGGTCGAAACGAAAAGTGTTCGCAGTATTTCTCCGCTGGAAATGATAGAAAAGTCCAGGAGGCATCAATGCAAATTCTCGAACACAACCTCCAAGACTGACTGTCTCGCAAGTTCTCTTATTCTTTGAAATGATATTCTCTCTGATATCTTTGATATGCGGAATGGAATAGTAAATTGGTGTACAATTTTCAATAGTAATTTTCCAACTCTACCCATTAATCCAATTGGCCCTGAAGGCTTTCCGTATATTAATTAAATACCTGAAGATAAGTTCATTGCATTTCACTAAGTGTGGTATTAACCCATTATGGTTACCTGTATTTCTGCCTTCGCCATCGAAAACGTTACAGATACTTAGTTGTTTATCAATACAATGCTCCTAAAAAATTCCCAGTTTTTACAAGCTGTATGCTGGTTCTTGCACTGCAGTTAATAAGTTCTTCCCGAACAATTTTCCGATGGAATTTTCTATCCATCGACTGTTACCGCTCGTGTATCTCGAATGTTTCGGCCCATGAAAGTTGGAGAGAGATCTATGACTTTTATATTGCCCGAAAGCTAGCTTTGTGTTATATTGAGCCGCGATGGTCTAGAACATTGAGCACAACATCAGGACCGGACTTGTTACTGCTGGATTTAAAGATACAAGAGAAGGCAATGGAAACCACCTTTTGAATTGTGGCATGACTATGAAGACTTGTTTGGAACGTGGTTGGAGAAACGCCCTGTACTTTTGAACCCAAATGATAAACTGTTACCGAGAGTATCTTTTGGTGGAGAGTATGATATAAGATATCCTGTAAGCGAATAATGGAAAGATTCATAAACTCTCTTGGGAGTCTTGGTAAATTTTTTGTATACTGACGTAAAATGGTACTGTAGAGGTGGTTGGCACCTGAATGACGATTTCAAATACTTTCCTACCTTATGTACAATGACAACGGTTTCTCAAATCGGAGATGTTTGCTATGCTAAAGGTAGGCGGCTGAATAATTATTTTTGTCTATCTACATCAGAAAATAAAGTAGAAGCCAGTTGAGTTGTTGCTCTTGCAAAATGTTTCAGTTTTCTTCTAGTCTGGTCTGCACTAACATGTTGATTTCATTTGAAATAAGTAGTCCAACTTTCATTGTGCTCTCTAAACCATCACCATCATCAAGATGAATCTCGTTAATACCACTATTTGACGGTACATCGCGATTTACTAGAACTCTTTGCATTGCTAAGCTTATTGATCTTTTCTCCTTATTATAGAGCTTCCTCTCCTAATTGTCGAATAGATGGTGCATGGTTGGATTTGACAACTCCAAAGTCTTATTCGTTTATCGCTTCGTCTGATGGCCTCCAAGGTACAAGTAGAATTTTGCGTCCTTTGCTGTTTGTGCCATTTATTAATGATATTAGAAGTGATTTTTCGTACGCTAATTTTTTATTCTATGCTAATGTTCAAAGAAGATATTCTATTATAAAAAAATAATTTGATTGTTCAAGCTCATCTTGATAAAATTCTCTTATGGAGTACTAGTAATTGTTTGTCTTTGAACAAAGCGAAATGCTTTCATTTTACTTTCGCTAAGTGTTTTTCCCTAGTATAGACATCTTATTTCATCTCCAATTGCCGTTTGAATTCTGTTAATGAAACTATGGACCTAGGTGTTGTCTTCGATGCAAAGTTCACTTATATTAATCACATAAACTATATTAACTAATTGATGAATCTTATTTTCAAGTCAATTCACACGCAAACTGCTTTATATGCCATTTGTTCGTTCTAAACTAGAATATTTACCTTCACTTGGAGGCCTTATCATACCTATTATATTGCTCGAATTGAACGAATCGAAAAAGTTTACATTGGTTCTGCTCTAAATTCCATTCGGTTTCATAACTCTGCCCCCTCATACTACTCGAGATGCCTTCTTATTAATTTAAAATCCCGGCAACCTAGAAGATCTACTTTGTCCTTATCTTTCTTGTTTGATATTGTTCGCGGAGTTGTGGATTGTTCCTCAATTCTTGGACAGATTTATTTCAACACTCCAGCTGGATCGCTTCGTAACTTTGAATTTGTTTTCATATCGGCGAATTCATAAGAACTCCTCTTTGTGCAACAAATGCAACCATCACTAGATCTCTCATAGAACTCAATACCATCTCTAAATCTTGTGAGATAGATTTTGCTTCCTCAAAACACTTTTTCATAACCCTTCTTAATTATGCCTATAAGTAATAGAACTGAAACATAATATGATATCCCTAATGATAACATTTTGCAAGCGGTCGCCATAGCCGAGTGCGTGCTTCATTTGGGGGTCCCGGGTTGGAATCCTGCCCAGGGCAAGTAACATCAAAAATTATAGAAAAACCTTTTTCTAATAGCAGGTAACGGCAAACCTCCAAACGCATTCCTGTCATGAAAAAAAAACTTCTCACAAAAAAACATTCGCCGTTCGGAGTCGGCGTGAAACTGTAGGTCCCTCCATTTTTTGTTGCAACATCAAGACACACAAAAATGCTTAAGCGGTTATAGTGCCAATTAAGTAAGTACATAAGTAAATAAGAAATCCCTTATATCACTATTCAATTATATCATTCTTATTCATTAAGATTATTTTTGTTACAATATCTACATTAGTCTTTAAGACAAATTTTTTTTGGTTAACTAATTTCTACTTAAATAAATAAATAATAAAGGAGTTTTTATTTCGATCTATTAAAAATTTACGTTCCATAGAAAGTATTTTGAACTTGTGCTTAAGGAAATCAAAGCAATTACATGAAGTAATATTAAAAATATCTTTACCTGTATCCAGAACGCGTGAATTTTATTGTGAAAATATACAGGAGCTTTTTTTTTAAGTTGCATGTACAATTATGATATTTTATTACGAGTTGCTTAATTCTCAAGCGCGAAACTGTTGCAATGGATGCCCTTGTTTTGGTACTAAATCAACAATGTGGTTTTCATGTGGCGAGAACCGTATCACTCAGATATGATGATGAGCCAATGACTTCATAAATGGCTGAACTTGCCACTCTCCACCCGATGCGAGAAATATAAATATTGTTCTAATGTTACTAGTTTTTTTTTTTTTTAGTGATCAAGTTCTGTTTCTAGAATAATAATAATGCACACAAATAGAACTTTGAAAAAACCAATACAACTTTCGTATCAAATTTTTTTTTTCGACCCCTCCTAATGTGCACTTTCTACATAAGTATGCAACATATGCAACAACGTACAGCAAAAAGTAATCAATACGTTTTACTCGAAAAAGCTTCAAAGCGGAAATTTTCTGCCATCATACTAAGTTTGTTGGAAAATTGGAAAATGACAAGTTCATCTGTGCACAAATTAGAAACATATCACACAAACGAATTACAACTCAAAAATTATACCCACAAATAGCACTCATTTGGCGAAGAAGCAGAGTGAACTCAAAAAGTTGCCTGTGCTTGCGTATTTGCAAGTTAAAGAATTTGCAGTTAAAGAAATTATCATTACAAAAAAATGAGGTTAACCCATTTGCGCAGAAAAATCGAATTGGAAAGATTAGAAGTTGGTAATTTTCCATTTAGTGTACGATATACAAACATATGCGCTGCCATTTGCTGTACTGCCAAAGTACTGAATAGATCTAATGGGCGCTCAATAATGGCGTAAAAAATACCTGAAACGGACAACTAACCTTTTAAAAAATAAGCAATTTTAGATTTTCTTATGGTGAAAATTACAAGATATCTTTTTTGAAATTTCTTGACCCTTTTCGTTTAACAGTGACTCTGGTGAAATTAAAACAAGTAAAAGTAAAAGTAAAGTAAAAGAAAATGCCAAGAACCTAGAACGAAAGAATGTAGATTACAAAGAAGTTGCATTACTTCCACCGTTCCTGTAACAGAAAATCTCGTACAATTTCACCATACCAGAACTAATTTGACTTTTGCTGATTGGTATTCGAATCTGATTAGTTCCAATTGGTTTCCGGTGTGGTGAAAGTGGGCGAAAATTATTGCCACACGAAACGAAACGCCATGCAACTTCTTTGTAATTTACGTTCTTTGGTAAAAAAGAAAGAAGTTGCATCACACCCACCGTTCCTCTATCTGAATATGTTGTCTGCTTTCATCATACCAGAACAAATTGTACTTTTTCTGACTGATATTAGAATCTGATTTCATCCAATTAGTTTCTGCGGTGGTGAAATAAGACAACATTACCTGCCACACGAAACGAAACGTCATGCATCTGGAATAAGTTTTCAACTTGGTGTGGCGGGAATGGGCCTTCCGCTAACCTGACCAAAACTAATGTAGTGCTCTCCACTAGAAGGAGACTGTTGGACAGCTTCATTCCCCTCACACTTGAAGCGATAATAATTCAGATTTCTTTCGGAGTAAAGATAGCGAGCTTGCATTATTCTGGATGTACGGGGGCATCTGACCATTTGGCTTGAGATGGCTCTCGTCCAGATGTTCCTTGGTCCGCAACCAGTTATAAAACTCTCCTCTCCAGCCATCTCTGCAAAAAAATATCGCGGAAATATTTAAGTTTTTCAATTACAATTTTTATAAATTAAAAGCAAATGCGCAAACTGTCAGCAAAAAATTATAAAAACTACTTCAATTACAATCATTTTGAACACAGGATATCGCAGTTGGTGGCTTTCTATATATCGAGGGGATTTTTAGTAACGTTCTCGCTGTAGCAATAGTCAAATTCCTTAATAAGATCGGGGTCGACTACGAGGACTCGGACTCAAGTGGGACAGCCGAACACTTTCTGCTTGAGTGCCCATCTCTTGCAAAGATGAGGTTGAGAACACTCGGAAAAGCATTTCTGCAGAATATTTCAGTGTACAGCCGCCTCTCACTCCATGACGTAGTGAAATTCACTAAAGCCGCCAGATGGCTGTAAGTTGCACGAGTTGTTAGTAGAGCCCGCCGCAAGATGGTGACCTCACAACTTTTGTCTGGGACATTATTTTCATCAATATTTTAAGGGAGATGGAAAGAGAAGCGCACTCACTTTTCAGGCAGCGGTAACACAAAAATGAGAGAAAACAAGATTGCGCCTTCCACGCTGTGAGCAACTGGCAGTGACGTAATAATAGCTAGAGAAGAAGAGAGTAAAGAAAAAATTCTGAAAAAGAGATAAAGGAAGCGTAGAATAAGCGGACAAACGGCAGAACGATTGAAAAGCTTCACATCATTATTTATGTAAGATGCTTTTATTTCGTCAGCGAATGGATGGATGCTGTGTAATCGGCAAAGACCTCTCCTCTAGCGGTCCGCGGAAGGCGCAATCTTGTGTTCTATCATTCTAAGAGGTAATCGCTATTACAGGCGGCAATTAAGATCTTATACTCTTTAATGGTAAGATCTAAATTGGTCGGGAAGAGTCTGACTTTTCTTTCGACCGCTTCTGAATATTCCCTTATCAGGCCCGGGGCAGGTGAGGTCTATGTCAACTAAGTGAGCGCTTAGTAAAAAATCGGTGGCTTTCGATGCTAGAAGAATTTTTGACCGGATATTTTCCGTTAGAAATTCATGCCTTTGATATGACTTCTGATTCTCTTCGTTGCATCTGGTTTGAAGATGATGAGGTGGAAACATCTCTTCATGTTTTCCTAAGCTACCCTGCTCACGAGGCCAAGATTCATTCATTAGGTACATTCGATTCGTCACTTGTCTGCTCGCGATGCCTGAGCTCTGTTCGGATTCGAACAAATTTATGTGCACAACCAACAACAACTATAGCTAGCTAGATTCGGCGATCGCGAGTACGTTGATACCTCATTAAACTGGTCAAACACATTACATTCAATTCTGCAGACATTATACCAGTTTTAAGCTGCACCTAAACGACGATCATGTGGGCGGACGTTTTTGCACTTTTGGTGCATATTCGTCATTTTTGAAGTGCGCACATCAATTACATTGGAAACAAAAACAAAATCTGTGTTGTTGCTAATTTTTGCCAGATGCTTCATCGATTCACTACTCGCTAACAGAAGGTGAAACGAATGCGGCTATTAAGTCCCCCAAAAAGCTCTTAGGGGTGGAAATTTCAATAAAAGTTATAATATTATTTTTTGAAATGGGGTTTTCACCTAAAAAAAAAAACTTGAAATGATAAAACGACAAAAGCTGAATAGGCCTGCAGAAAGATATTCACAAATTAGTTCAAAGAAAATGAGCTTTGTAAAACAAAACCTTAATGGATTTTTTTGTTTATAACTCTAGTTCGGTAATTTTGTGGTTGAGTTATTTAAGTTTTCCTTAAACCAATGTGCCGAAAAAGATCAGGAACATCTTCCAAAATCTCATTATTATGATTTTTTTATTATGTGATGTGACTTCTTTTGAATATTTAAATACACTATTTTTATTTATAAAAACCTTAATTTTTGGAAGTAATTTCAAATCAGTCCAGCTCACGTAAATCGTAATATGTTTCCGAAATATTTTGGCGCATGCCTTGGAATAGGAAAAAAATGTATAATTCCGGTGGAAAAAGTGTACGAATTTTGTTTTTTGTATTATTGATGCACCCTAATGTATACATCTATATATAAATGTATATATACTTTTATATACTCATGAGTGCGTGTGAGTGACTTAGTTGTCTATTCATCAATATTCAATTTTATGTATTTGTCCCATAATTTTTTTTTCTCTATTTCCTCCAGATTTACTTTTGGTTGCATTTTATATTGGATATTTATTCATTTATTTTTTTACTATGGAACACCCACTTTATTACTTAGCATTCACTCATGTGCGCCGTTTCTTATTCTAACTCGCATTAAATACAATAGCTCCTGCGTTCATTTATTCATTGCTGATTGAATTTTGTTTTATGTGAAAATGTTCATATCACTTTCGCTTGATGAAATCTCACACTTCGCTTTGCCGTACTGCTCACTTTTCGTGTACCAACAAATATCGATTATTTTTTATTATATTTATATTGGCTTTTATGCACATAATATTCATACGAATATGTTGTAATTTCCTAGTAAATTAGTTTACGCCTGGAAGGCGGAATTAATTTAAGGAAAGGTAGAGAAGCGGCGACTAATTTACTTTTAGGCCTAGGATTTATGATGCAGTCCGGAAATAAATTTCGATTTTGCCTTCCTAAATTTTATTTTACTTGCTATCTGATTGGTGCATATTGTATTTTTTCTATTGAATATTAAATTCAAGAATTTTTGCTGATGTCAAGAGCTTAACATTTATTTTTTGAAACGAGAAGGCATCCCTGTTTTGCTGGCGGATGATTAAATTTCTGCGTAAACAAATCTTTTTAATGCAGGTACCTTAATGATTTGCGAAAACAGAGTCGAAATTTTATTGGGCTGTAAAAGAAATTATTATATTCTTATTATTCATTCTATATGCGCAAACAAATTTTCTTTTGACGTTAAATTGTTTTATTGTTTAGGTTGCACAACGAAAACAACACAAAATAATGAATCATCGAGTACATAGTTTAATGGCTTGAGATATCAGAGCTATTCATAAATACGAGGGTTGCCTTTTATATTTTACGCCTTCGCAACACCACATGTGATTAGTTTTAATTAGATATTTTTATTGTAAAGTTTGGTATTTTTTGGCATAAACTTGCATATAATGCATAATTCATATTGCCTAAAAATGGGATTAACCCATGAACATCTTCGTGCGATGATTTACTACGATTTTCGACGTGGATTATCGAGACCGGAGTGCATGAATCAACTTACTTCTACTTTTGGTGTTGAATCACCACACTTAGCCACTGTGAAACGATGCTACAACGAGTTTCTAAGTGGCCGCCAATCTTTGCAGGACGAATTTCGTGAAGGTCGTCCAAAAACGGTGGTTGTGCCAGAAACAGTCGATGCTGTGCGTCAATTGATAATACAAGATCGTCATGTGACATATCGCGAGATAGAGGCATTCTTGGCCATTAGTGGGATCAGCATACATTCAATATTGCATGAACATTTGGTCGTAAAGAAGATTTGTTCTCGTTGGATACCGCATAATTTGACAATTGCCCAAAAAAGGCCTCGTGTCGATTGGTGTAAAGAAATGTTCAAGAAATTTAGCCGCGGTGGATCAAAGCACGTCTATGGCATCGTAACAGGTGACGAATCTTGGATCTATGCATATGAGCCGGAAACAAAGCAGCAATCGACTGTATGGGTGTTCCAAGACGAGCCTAATCCAACAAAAGTTGTTCGCGCAAGAAGCATCTCAAAGCAAATGGTCGTCTGTTTTTTCGGAAAATCTGCTCATGTCGCAACTGTTCCACTAGATAAACTTAAAACGGTCAATTCTGAGTGGTACACAACCATTTGTTTGCCAAAAGTTTTTGGAGAATTAAGGAAAACCAACCGCCGAAGACAAATCATTCTTCACCAAGACAATGCGAGCTCTCACGTATCGATTCACACAAGAGAGTTTTTGAGAACTCAAAAGGTCGAATTGATGGGTCATCCGCCTTACAGCCCCGATTTGGCACCTAATGATTTCTTTTTATTCCCGAACATCAAAAAAAAAAAGCGAGGTCAACGTTTTTCAACGCCTGAAAGAGCTGTAGAAGCCTTCAAACAGCTCGTTTTAGAGGTATCCTCTTCTGAGTGGCAAAAGTGCTTTGAAAATTGGTTCAAGCGAATGCAGAAGTGTATTAACTTGGATGGAGAATATTTTGAAAAACAATAAAACTATTTTCCTTACTATTTGACTGTGTTTTCATTATTAGGCGCAAAATATAAAAGGGAACGTAGTAATAAAATGAAAACCGGTCCTTCTCTTTTTCAACGTATATGTAGTATATTACGTAAATAAATAAATAAATAAATAAATAAATAAATAAATAAATAAATAAATAAATAAATAAATAAATAAATAAATAAATAAATAAATAAATAAATAAATAAATAAATAAATAAATAAATAGTAATGGTAACCCCCATAAGAACTCGACGTTTTTGGTTTTTTTTTAAATAACTTAACTTAGATGACATGTTCAATCTCAGTTAGAACCGGTGAAATTTTAATTGTTGGGGGTAAGTTATAATGCATATATTTAAAATAAATTTGTTCTGAGAGATAAATGTGTACTTAGAGTCTAAGTCTTGGTGGCGGTGTCGCCGAAATTACTTGGGAAATGCCTCACATCTCTTTCGGTCGGTTTTATACTTTCTTCTCAGACTGTTGGAAGTACAGTATTATTATAAATTATTAGTTTTGTGAATAAGACGAGGGATTGTGATAACATTTGGGTAGAAGACTCTTCATATGACCAAAACCGTAGAACATTTCTTCATCGCGGGTTGTAAAAGAATAACTAGGTTGGAGCTAGTCTTTAAAGTAGCATAGATTTATACATATGTATATAAGATGCATGAAGACACTGAAAGCATGTGTTTTCCATTTTTCGAGGAGCTGACATTGACTCGGATCATCATTTGTTGTAGCCAATATTCGCACGCGCTTCAGTGCAGTAAAATGTGCGCGGTCAGTGACACGAGAGAACCTCGCTGTCCAAAAGCGGCATTCACAACAGATAGCCGACTGTTTCGCCACTCGACTTGCACTCCAGCTCTCTGAGAGCAATGTTTAACAAGCGGGTATCTGCGTGCAATGGGGCATTTCTCCCGCCGCTGAATAGGTCATTGGGTTTCAGCTAGCCCGAAAAAACGACTGGTACGATGAGGAATGCCGTGCCGCCATGGAAAAGAAAGATGCCGCCTACAGGGCCACGCTATGATCGGGCGCAACGAGAACTGTGCGGGAGAAATATCAGGAGTTGAAGAAGGAAGCGAGGCGCATTTTCCGAATAAATGAGAGAGGTCAAGATGCGCGAGTGCGAAGAGCTTGAGATGCTGGCCGATAGGAAAAACATCTGAAAATTTTATCACAAGGTACGACGGCTTACAGCAGGTTTCAAGACTGGGGCGATTTCCTGTAAGAATGAAAACGCGGACCTGATGACCGGGATCCAGAGTACTTGCTTAATGGTAGTGGCACGGATAATATCGGAAATGATGAATCCGATCCTCCAATCAGCCGGAATTGAAGTACCGTTACTCGACCCAGATGAACTGCAACGGCAATAGCGCGGCTAAAAAACGATAAGGTCTCTGGTGCTATGTTTATCTGGGAACCAGTGTTAACACTTACCATAATGTCAGCCTGGAAATCCAACGGATAATCTCTCTTGCCCACAAAGACTACTTTGGGCTGAGTAGGCAATTGCGCAGTAAAGCTCTCTATCGACGATATAAAGCCACACTATATATTGTATGGCGCTGAAGCATGGGCACTGTCCACATCAGATGATGAGATGGCCCTTGGAGTGTTTGAATGAAAGATTCTACGAAAGATTTATGGACCTTTACGTCTTTGCGGCGGCGAATACCGCAAACGATGTAACGAGTTTTACCGCAACATAGACATACATAGTTCAGCGGATTAAAATACAGCAGTTTCGTTGGCTGGGGCATATTGTGCGAATAGACGAAAATGCACCAGTCCTGAAAGTGGAAAAGAACCTGACATCACTTAGTGTTACCAATTGGCGCCAGTTAGCAGGGAGATGCAGTGACTAATTTGTAAAAGTAAACAATATATGATGGTCATATTCTTATTTCATGTTTCGGGATTGAATTTAATTTTTAAAAAATTGTATTGCCATAAATTACACACCACTAAAAAACCAAAAAAAAAGAAGAAAAGAAAATTAATGAATTGCAAAAAGTTAGCTATGAAAATAAAGAAAAATGGGAATAAATTCATTTCATGTAGGTTTTTATCCATTTTGAACCTTTGTTCAATCGGGCGAATATAGCGCAATTCGAAGATCAAATTACGACATCACAGTAAAGAAAATTTTTCTACGTCCCTTTTTTCCGTATTGAAAATGACGTTGGCTTAATTGCATGAGAATTTTTATTGGCATTTCAGCGTCTGGGCGCAACAACAAAATACATCCCATCAAATTGTAGTATACGCTATTACCGGTGTCTTGTCTCTGAAACAATTATACAACTATTATACCAAAAATCGCGGGCTTTGAATCGACTAGTCCCGCAAATTTCAAGACTCATAAACGGCCGGGACTGACATTCGTAGTATATAAAGGTACATATATTATAACTGTAGAGCAATATGATAATTGTGTTTGAATTCATTCACATTCTATTAAAATAGATGCTAAACAAGGTCGTTAAACTTAAAATTGATTATATAAATTTCCTCTCTGTAAAAATAAATCGTATCGCTACTAGAGCGCTCTAATTTCAATGCTGAATCTTATCAATTGACAATGAATTAAAAATATTGAATTTTATTGAAGCTTTTACATACATACATATGTATAGTATGTAATAAGTGAGATATTTCGTTTGCATATATTTACTAAGATACCTTTGAATAAATTTATTATTTGTGTTATTTTATTACCTCTTTGTAACTTTCAAATGAATGAATGGGATTTATATGCCAGCGTTTGTAAATAATTCAATTCTTTGCCGTGAAAAAAGTGTGCTGCTACCTCAACTCTGGCACATTCTCTCAATTCTCCCTCATAAATTCACGAACATTGGGGTTTCCTGTATTTTACTTACTCTTTTTAAGTACCGCTTTGCTTCTTATATATCATTTTACTCCGAGAATTTTTAAATTCCATTGTTTTCTATTGTTAGTTTATAAATAAAACCATTACTTACATTTTGAATTTGTTTATTTGCCTCTTAAATTTAAGCGAAAAAATCCAGTTAAAATGGCTACTCTTTGCGCCCGAAGTTAGTGTAAGTTTATGAGGGAAAGGTGAAAAGTGAAAAAAACTATTTTAATTCATTAAACCCCACAAAATCGGGGTAATTTCAAATGGATCCGGTTCACTTAAATCTTAAATCATAATAAACTGTATAAATATAAATAATAATTTTGTAAATAAATTCTTTCAGCTCAAAAGTAAATACAAAATAACTACTTAATGAGTTGTACTGAGTTGTTTGTGGCGAAAATTTGCTAGTATATTTATAAAATATTATTAGGTATTATAACCTTGGTCTGGCGTTTGTAAGTATAAAAAAAAGAAGAGTTAGCCCCATATTCCCAAAATGATCTATACCGCGAGCTAATTCGATTTAGCCATGTCTATTTCAACGCAAACTAATCTCTTAGTTTTCGAGATATCTGACTTAAACTTGATAGGCAGACTTGCCGGAACTGACCAGATTGGACATTATATAGCCGCTATACAACTGATATAGGAAGTTTTCCATTAAAACTCCTGCACTAAAGCAGCTAAGAACATTTGGAAATTTGGTACTCCTGTCACTTATGATGAATAGAACGTGTTCAGTGAAAATTATCAAGATCGGATCTCATTGATCAGATAAGAGATTTTACTTTAAAGCTCATGTATTTAGACAGTTAAAACTTTGAAATTGTTTTTTTTTTAGCTGTTTATTTATAAATCACAGAAGGTCTACTGAGGTGATCATTAATAATAGGTTTTTGTTGGAGACTTAGACATTTATAGCATATCTTGGATTGCGATTGAGCAAATTTGGGCTTCATTCATAGCTTGAAAATTTCCCTACTACAAAACAACAAACTGTGCTTGATTTGTTATTGTTAAGTTTTCTAAAAGTAGCAGTACCATTTTTTTATAAAAATAAAATTTATTTTATGATATTGTACTTTACTTTATTTTATATGCGTAAAGGAAATATTGAATATGTTTACACTAACAATGTATTTTTTTTATTAATAAAATGTATAAGAGCTTCGACAAGGCCGAAGACCGCACTTCATTATTTGCTTTTTCCATTATAATTTGGCTACAAATTTTGATCGTACTTTAAGGTGTTAATAAAACACAAAAATTTAAATATTTATCTCTATTTGAGCGAGCTGTTTGTTTGTTTGTTTTGTTTGAGCTGTTCCCGAAGGCCATAAATTTAATCTTCCTACCTCAAGCTGATTTCATTTGCTTATCCACTTTTGCTCTTTTGGGTAATTATGAAAACTAATTGCGCCAAAGGCATAAAGAATTAGACACAAAAATATTTACGCGATATAAATGCGGAAAACACAATCGTATTAATTATATCTGCTATGAATTTCTTAAGGAAATTATAATTATAAATTTTCGAGTGTCGACAAAAAGGAAGGAAATGACAGGCGACACTGGTATGATGCGGGGTATACAAATCCGATTTCAGTTTTTGGGTAAAGTTTGAATTTTATCTTCGTTACCGACATCTTCAAGACGTCACAAGATATTCCTTTAGAATTCCATTTTAGCCTAATATAACCACTTAGATCTGCATAGGAGTATTGACCATCCTCTTGAAATTCGCATAACGAAAAACACCGCCCCTATTTTCACAATCGTAAAACAAATTCCAAACACCGAGCTTTACACCATATTCAATTGCAGCAGATCCCCATTAAATCAAAGACGGTTATCATTTCAGCAAAAAAAAAAAAAATAGGTATAGGTACTGGGTGCAGGACGGGTACGAGACTGACGCTGTATTATTTTAATTGTCTACATATTCCTAAAAAAAACTCCTCGCGAATCTATCATTGTTCGAAACTGCACAGAAAGTTTTACGTTAGGATGTGTGCCGCTTTTTCTCTCAGAGCTTCAACAGAATTCCCGCTTATTCCTTTAAGGCATATTTCACAAAAGGAACTAGATAGGAGAGTAAGATCTGGCGAATAAGATGGAGGATCTAACACTGCGATTAATGCACAATGCGGAATTAGTCGGAGCGGCATAGATCAAAAATCTAGCGAGACAAAAAACTCTAAAATGAAAGCTTTCATATTGGTTCTAGGAATGCCTAGTAAGAAGGCCAGAAGGCTGCTCCACCCTAGAATTTGCAGGAATTGCCAATTATTGCATTTTACATCTGCAAACTCCACGGTATGAAGTACTGAAAATTTTGGAATTTACATAATAGTGCTATCTTAAAAATTACCATTTATAATAGTAAAAAGCAAGGACTTTTGTAGGAATACGCAAAATTTTATTATATTTCAAAATCTGAGAAAAAATAATAATATGCCATATGAAATAAGAGACACAAAAAAAGTATAACCAAATTTTTTCAAGCTTGTTTAATATTTGAATGTAATGAGAAACTTAATTTTCTCTCATAGGAATGGGGTAAAATTTCATGACTAACCCAAAACTTTTGCGGAATGGAATTGACTTTCGTCATTCGTATTCTAGCTAATTAGTTTTATTAATACGGTTCATTGCAAGCCTAAATGCCCAAAAGTAACTGCAAGTTTTTACAAAAGTAAACCTTTTAGGAAGAATAACGGCCTCCAAACGAGACTTTTTTTTTTTTTGGTATTACGCGATAAGTTAATTACTTCAAAAAAATAGTATGAAAACAAATTTGGTTTCTTATAGCAAACTTTCGAGTAAATTTTTGTTACCAAAAGGCTTCTCACAAAAATTATCTGTTGAACGGAATCCACATAAATTTTAGGCCCCCCAATTTGTGGTACAACAACACGACGCTCTCCCCAAATCGTACTAGAAGCTCAGCCAAACATCACGCTCGAAGGGTATCGGCAATGAACGAGGATTACAAAGACAAGAATTTTCGCTCAATTTCACCACAAGAAAGCAGTTGGATCTAATCATATTCTACAATCAATTCGCCGAAGTCAAATTAGTTCGGGTATGGTGAAATTAGACGAGATTTTCTATTAGAAGAACAGTGGAAGTGATGCAACTTCTTTGTTATCTATACGCAAGGTGGGCGTGGTTAGTCAAAAAATAGCTTGATAATTATTATCCATTTTCAATATAAATCAATCTTTATACTAAATATTACATTTCTAAATTTTTACACGACGGACGGGCAGATACGGTATGGTGGAATTTTTCGTTACAGGTGAATTCGGATATAAAAATTTATATAGACCATTTGAACAGCATTTTCTGTAAATTAAATATTGTCACAAACAGCCGGAACTGCATTCCAAAGTTATCTATAAAATGCGTATTCACCACACTGCCATTTTCCTCATTTGGTTCTACTAAAACTGTTTTAATTTTACATATTTTAATGACCACCACTGTAAATATAACAAAAAAGCCATTAAGAAGAAAACTTGCGGAAATATTTTGCTCAATGCAGTTGCATAAATCTTTTAAATATATGAAAATAAAATTCTATTGGAAGTAGCTTCATGCAACGTGCAAAGATCATCGTTAATGAGTTCCAAATAGTTGGCAGAGAGAAAGCAGAAGTTAAAGTTGAATCAATTTGCTCATGAATGTAGGCTAAATTATTTTATTTAGATAATGCTACTGCTGACATACAAAAGTAATTCAGTGAAAATTTATTTGAAAATTCTCAGGCCTTTCTAATCTCTTTCGTGATTTCTGGGCATACATTTTCAATTTAGTTTACCAATTTGCGTGCGGAAAAGGAAATGTATATAAAAGATGTACAAAGTTGAGAAACATACGCTGGTACAAAAAGGAGGTAAAACTCAAAGACTAGGGGAATAAAATAAATTTAAAAAACCCAATGTACAAATAATGAGACATAATTTAATATGACACATATGGCAAACGGTGAATGCAACTTTTTTCTGCCCGTCAGTCTCTTCTGAGTGCTTTGTAAATGTGTAAAAATCGTATGAACGTATGATAAGTATAAAAATTTAGCGCATAATTTCAGATCCTCATGTGTACATATTGACAAAGTCAATGTACTGTGTGAAAATTACAGTATTTATAGATTGAGAAATGCATTTTTTTAATTATTAAGAAAATTATAAAAAAATAAATACCCATACTTTAAACTAATCTTTCAATTACTGGACTTTCTTCAGCAAGGGATTTAATTACAATACGATCGGTCTAGTGTTGCCGTTTGGAATTTTCAAAAAGTCGCAGAAAAGAGACAGTAAAGTATTAATAAATAGATTTTGATATAAAATGTTCCTCTAAATTCCTTTAAGTCAGAATATATAAAAGTATAATAGTTTTTGAGATACAGCTTAATTTGGATTTTTTGGGATCTGAAAAAAAATATATAAGATATAGTTGACCGAGCTATTTAACGGAATATCGACCATTTAAAAATAGTAGTAGAAATTATTAAAAAATAGTAGTAGAAATGAGCGAAAATAGTAGTAGTAATTAGTGGTAGCATTAGTAGAATAGTAGTCAAAATCAGTAAAAATAGTAATAGAAAATAGAAATAATAGTTGTAGTAAGTAGTAATAGCATGAGCAAAATTAGTAGTAGTAATTAGTAGTAGCATTAGTACAAATAGTAGTAGAAATGAGTAACATTAGTTGTAGCATTACTTAAAGAATAGTAGAAATTAGTAAAAATAGCAGTAGTAATTAGTACGAGTAAAAATAGTAGTAAAAATTAGTAACATTGTTTTTTTTTTTTTTAGCATTAGTAGTGTCATTAGTGCAAATAGTAGGAGTAATTAGTTGTAGTAATTAGTAGTAGTAGTAGAAGTACTAGTAGTGGTTGTAGTGGTAAAGCAGCCCCGAACTACTGAATGTTTTTTTAATGTTTTTTTTTGTTTTTTGGTTTGCTCATATAAGCGTCAAGTCGTGACTTCGTGAAGCGATGTAAAAAAGCACTGCTGCTAAAGAGTTTTTATTTCAAAAACTATCCGACTTTTTATATTCTGATTTCCATAGTTTATTTTATGTTTCGTGAGTTTCAATCATTAAAAGTCAGGAGATTTAATTATTACTTACTTGTAGTTTTATTACGATTGATCTTCTACCAACAACTACATTGATGGTACTTAATGCATTTTTTCATAACGGTGGGTAATTGGCACGAATGATAGAATACAAGATTACTAGGATTGGTGTGAAATTCGAGTGAGCAACTTGGCTGTGATCAGTTGAGCAACTGATTTACCGGTGGGGAGAACTGAGAGGAAACATATTATTGTAAATGTTAGAAAGAATATACACTAACATTGTTGACACTTTGAAAATAATACACACTATAGAGAGAATCCATACATTCACGGTTTATGTAAACAAAATCTTTTAAGAGAGGGAAAGGGGTACCATAATTTGAATTCTTTTTACCCTAGGTAATATGCAAGAATTATAGAATACTAGATTGCACTGATTGATCTGAAATTCGGAGAGTAACTTGCCTGTGACGTCACACCAGATTTACCGGTGGAGAGAAATGAGAGGAAACACGTTGGTATGCATTTTAGAAAGAATACACACTAATATTGTTAAACACATTGGAAAGAGTACAAATGATTGCGAGTACACATCCATACATACACGGTTTATGTAAGCAAAATCTGTTGTGGCGTAGAAATTCTGCCAAAATCTCCAAGAGAGGGTTAGCGGTACCATAATCTACGCTACCTGCTGTATTCTTTTCACCATGGGTAATATGTAAAATCAATCGTGACTACAGATCACTTAGAACGGCAACCGTGGTTTTGTAATCGCACTTGAGAAAAAACTAGGCGACGTATTTTTAGTCGATTACATTTGACTCGTTCGTTCTTTTTATATTATGCTTTCTGATCTGTATTAATCAAGCAGAGGCAGTAGTACTAAAGTAACAATTTAGACACATTTGTCGTGAAAAATAATTTATAATGAGGCATCGAAAATTCCTAGACGTGCAAATCATTTAAATATTCCAATTAGTTCTCTACTACTATACTACTAGTAGAATGTATTTAAAAAAAAAATAACGTACATGCTCAGTGAAAACTTGATCACTGTTCTCTAGCAGGAATATAAATGCCTACATACATGAATGGCGCTCCTCGATTGCAATACGGATGTGTTGGATCCAACTGTGCAACTGTGTCATTTTGCTGCCATTCATTTAAGCTCCTTTTGAAGTGCATAGAATAAGACACAAAAACTGTGTTAGCTATAAAAGTGCCAACAAACATAATAACAACAACAAAACGAAACAAAACAAGAAACAGTATTAGTATTACAAAGTGCGAATGCACAAAGGTATGCAGTTGGATAAAAAATAAGGATATACTGGAGTATTTAAATAGAACAGAGAAGTAACATAGCAGCAGTTGATGAAATGGAAACCGCGAGAAAATTTGTGGCCATTCATGAAAAAATATGTACATTTGTGAAAGGCTTTGAAGAATATTGTTTACATATTTACATACCATGTGTGTTTGTATTCCTACATGGCAAGACACACAGTAAATATGTAAGGAAAAATGTAAAAAAAATAAAATAAACGAGAATTTACAGATGCTGTGACCAGGGTTGCCATTTTGGTTGCATTTTTTTTTGGCTTGCTACATTTTTACAAACAGCTTTTTTCACGCCGGACTTTGGTAATATTGTTCGGGAAAGTATACCTATCCAGTGATAAAACATTCGATGGACTTGCAAAAGTCAGCCTGAATTTGTTTTTATGATCAACTAAACTTTTCATGGCCCCCTTAGGCCGCTAAGTTGGTTTCAGAAAGTAGAAAAAATTTTCAAATATATGTCTGCGCGAAGTCAAAAGTTTATACATATACTTTATACAGTAAAATTTATAAGTATAATAAATATATAAGTATTTTCGTAGAAAATTTTAATCCATTAGCTCCCACCTAAAAGCCTCGCTTTTCTTATTTCATGAAACCCCTTAAAAAAAACTAAATTTGGAAAGTCGCTAGAGAATTACAATGTTTTAGAAAATTATTTTTCGGGAACTTTCACTAGAAGTCGAAGAAAAAATCTTTGTACAGATAATATAACCATATATGCTCTCTTGAAATTGCCAATATTTGTTTATGCTCTCCTCAATTAACAGTAAGATTTAAAGTAAACAAAGCCGTTATCTAATTTTTATTTAAAAAAATGCATTATTTTCTCTTAATGAAATTATCTAGAACTTTTTAACCCCCTAGCGACTTTCCAAATAAAAATAAATTAGAAGAAGTGGGTTAAAATGTTCTACGAAATTTTTTCTCAAAAAATCTTACTTCAAATAGCTTGACCTTTCATTTAGCTAAGATATAGTATATTTGAATAAATTTCCTCAACTTTTTTTTTAATATCTTAGGCCGGGACATGCAAATTTTAACAGGAAAAGATTCTTGTCAGAATAGGTTTACTTTCAGAAAATATTAACAAAGTCCGAGTTGATTTGGGTCGCCCAGCGACATCTAACTACAATTTACATTGCATTTTTTTAAATTCTAATCCAAAGACATATGCTGTGCCTGATTCGAACTAACATGGTGGTTCAATCCTTTTGTCTTGAAAAAACGGGAAGCACTTTCGTTGTAAGACCCAGAGAATCATAGCTAGACCACAACAAGTAGTCAAGTATTTGACTCCAACATAGTCTTCAGTAAGATTCTTGTCCTATATAAATAAACAAACAAAATTTGGGAGGACCTGTAAGACTTCTTTTACATTATATTATTAAATTATAATTCGAGCTGATTCGAGGACGAATGAGCTCTATGAGCTTTACCGCGCCATAGACATAGTCCAGCGTATTGGAATTCAGCAACTACGTTGGTATGGAAGGAAATACTGCAGCCCTGAAGAGAGAGGGGAAGAGCAAGGTTTCCTCAGCGTTTTAACGGCTACGTTGAAAAGGACTTGACTTCAATTGCGAATTCCAAGTGAGAATAAAGGTACGAATGGCATATGTTGCACTATACCAAAATCGGTTAAATGATTACAGTGCCAATTAAGTAAGTAAGTAATCATAGATCTAAATGTGGTAGTTATAAATAAATCACCACTTTGCGGTGAATATAGCAAATTTAGGCATTTAAATCGTGTATTGTTACCAAAACCAAACGAGTATTCTGAATTTTAGTTCAATCGGGGGAGGTAAAATTTAGGGATTCCATTACTGATACCGGCACAGGTGAGAATAAATAAATCAGAACTTGCGTAAGGATGAAAAATGGACAAAATGATAAATAAGAAAGCCTGCTCTCTTTCGCCCCTATACAGGCGAACAAAAATTAGAGATCCAGAATAATAATTATTGATTGTTGAATTAAAAAAAAGACATCCTAATTTTAATAAGAACTATGCAGGTCTTTTGATAATAATTATGAATCAGATAAGTGTTTTAAGTTACCGATATTTATTATTTGAAACTTATATTAAAAATGAGTTTTCATAACAATTATTAGTGATTAAAATGGTTTAAATCATCAATAACTATTATTTTGAGACTTATATTATAAATATCGCTCCATAATAATTATCAGCGTGATACAAACACTTTTACTTTGAAACTTATCTTAAAAAAGTCTTTGTATAACAATTATGAGTAAGACGATTTTTTTCAGTCTTGAAAGACGGAATAGTACCAAACTAGCCTGAAGTTTTTCCGAACTAGTCCCGAAATGATTTCGAAGTAGTCCCGAAACAGGTCCGAATTAATCCCGTATTGGCCCCGAAACAAGTTTTTTACCTTCATAATTATTATGAGAAGACTTTTATTATATAAATCTCAAAATAAAAGTCTTTGAAGAGTTACATAAGTTTATCTCGCAGACAACTATTATGAAAAGATGTATATAATGTAAGACTTTGAATACTGGTCAAAGATTATTCGACAAAATTTTATCTACAATAATTATTGATTTTGAATTTGAGTTTTTTTCAAGCAACTTGATGTTAATGACAAAATAAAACATTAGCTAGTTCAACAGATGTTCTGAATAAATCTGAGATGTTGTCATTTTCTTCCGACAGAGATAATCTGACAAAATATAACCTATTAAGTAAAAAACGAGTCAGTTAAGTAAACCAGGCACAGACGTTTTTAGTCGACTTATGGTGTGTGCCAATCTAAACGGAGTTAGATGTCCACTCTCCCAGTGGATCTGAAGCGATGCGCTGTTAACTACCTGTGTGGTCGACAGTCGTCGGTATATTATAGAGATTCAACGTCAAAACCAGGAAGGATTAAAGAAGACCTACCGCAGGGTGACGTCCTTGTTGTTGTTGTAACAGCATAAAACATTCCCCAGAAAATTTTGGGGAATGTTGCTGAAGTGACAGTCCTTGGCCGGATATAGATCCGCGTCGTTCCGGTATCGTAGAATCGACTGTCGTGGGAACGTCCTCTTCGGTATTGCTTAATCATTGTAACTGGAAGCTCCCTCAGCTAATCGAAGGAGATTCCTTAGTCTCAAAAGCGGACAACTCATCGTTTATGATACCCGGCAAAGCAATTGATGAAATGTGCTCGAAGGTGAACGGTGATCTTTCCGATCTTGCTCGATTCTTTACTGGTCGGAATCTATCTCTTTCTCCTGCTTTGTGGTCGGTAATCCTTTTTACCACCTGAACGAATTAGGTCAGGTTGCAACTGAACATACGTCTGGATGGTACCCATTCTTTCAATAAACCACCCAACCATTTTTGGTGTCACGCTCGAGAGCCTGGACTCGTTATTTGCGCACAGAACAGAAGTACAGGACCGCAACAAAGTCGTCAAGTCGTATTAATAAACTAACAATAAGTAACATTTGTTATAAGGCATCATTGGAAAGGTATTTTCTCGCCCCTTCGATATTTCTTTTTCGCACATATCATTATTATAATACCCTTGAACACATTTTTAAAAATTAAAAAAAAAATTGATCTTTTAAGCTTAAACTATTTTTCGATGTGAGTTGATTATTTTGAAAACATATGTACTTAAAAAAATATTTTTTTTTATAAAAAGGTTATTTTTTGAAAGTCTTCTTAAAGTAAGTTTTAAACCGGGATACATTTTATAATTTCGGTGATAAAATCGCAACTTTTTGATAAGGCACCCTAATGTATGTATGCACATACAGCGGTAGGGATTTGAAGGGTCACCCACTCAAAAGTCCATATCCATGTCTTGTGAAGTTAGTTTTTTTATGATTTGAACCCCAAAAATATGGGAAAATAATCAAACAATTAGAAATATAATATATATTTCAGTTCTTTGCGACCATCTTTTGACTTGACTAGCTTTTAGTAGTGACTTGACTAGCTTTTAGTAGTCAAATAGTAACATCTAAACTATAAAAATGTAGCTGTTTCCTTTGTTACATCTTGGCCCAAATACCTATGAACGCATTTTAACCAAATTTGGACAGTATATTCCTTAGACATAGGCTATATTTTAATCCGCTAGGTGGCACATGAGTCGAGATACTTAGAAACCCCAAATGTATGCTTCGATATTGATCACATTGGAAAATAATGGAAAATAATTTTATGTAAAATAAATGCGCAGGGTGGCGCTCCCGACGAGTTATTCAGAAAATCTGTATTTATTATCCGATTTTGATAAAGTTTCAAACGTATAACGGGAGTGCGATGAGACATTTTGTCACGCAAAATGAATCTGCTAGGTGGCGCTAGAATCGAGATATTCAGGAACTTCATATTTATGGTACACTATTGATTATACCTATTAGAAAGGTATGATGCTGGTGCAACAAAAAAATACTTTTTTGAAAAATGAATACGCTAGGTGGCGGTAGAGGCGAGATATTTAGCAAATCTTGGGTTTTCATCCGATTTTTATGAAATTAAAAAGATATAACGGGGCTGCAACAAAAATGATGTTAATGAAAAAAGGACCCGCTAGATGGCGCTAGTATAGCAAATCCATTTTTAGCTTTAAAGAATCTTCTGCCAGTCTATGGAAACGAAGTAAGAAACACAGCCGACTTTGCGGATAATAACTAGTATTGAATAAATATTTTGACATCGTGACAGTGACGTGCGGGAATAGAGCAACAGCAATAACACCAAGATTATATGAGCAAATAGTAGTAAGAATTAAATAAAGAAAATACGATTATTTTCGATAATCATGGAAAAGTAACAAATGCGGGTTTAAAAATGCACACACACACACAGACATATCGTATTGTATATCCTATATACATAAGTATATACATATTTACTAAACGTGCAACAATTTAGTGTAGTCATGGCCCGCGTTGGTGTTTTCACAATTTAGTGGCACAAAAGATTGCGAGGATGAGTAACCAAAGCCATTGCTATAGATAATTTAAGTTGATGGTGGTGTTTTTAAAAAAGTGCAATAACTGAGCATACTGCTTGTAAAATTAAAAATTGTTTATTTTACTCCCGCAATATAAGTATGTACATCGCCTCCATGTTTTCCTTTCCTTGTACTAGTAAAACGTTTTGTTTTTTTTTTGTTTGCTTGATGGAGACAAACGATGCGCGGCTCAAGTTTGGATTAGGCACGGCGCCAAAATACAAACGAAGAGTAATGTGAATGCTGAAGGAGTAGAGCGCGCAAATTATTGCTACAGTTATTTGTTTCCCACTTAAATGGCTGTGAAAAGCACAAATACTAGAATGCATGTTGCCTGTAAAAATCGTTGAACCACGTGGTAAATTGTACTGACTACAATTATGCTCCTTTGTAATGCAATAGCGGACCAACTCATGCCGCCAAACCATTTAAAGGCTATGCTAGATAGAAAACATGCATCGCTTTACGTGACAGTTCCGCTTTGACAACTAAGATGAATGATATGCACAATTATACGAAGTTTCCCACATAACCAACATCGATGAAAATGCGAAGCAGAAAGTTCGCCAACTCTCGACTCATCGCACGCTTTCTTTTATTACTCACATTCGCTCGGAAATAGATGCTACACTTAAATTTTCTACGAAAAAACAATGTAAACTTAAAAATCAATCCAAATAAAAGCTCATCATTGTAGTTCGTTAACCTTTTACAATAAATAAATGAGTGCTGTCAAAGATTTCATTGTGGCATCCTTCTTGCGTTTTTCGATTTTCAGAAAAGTTACAAATGTCGCGCAAAGCCAACACTTTTTATGTGGCATGGCTTTTACTGTTACACGACAATTACTCTTGGTTTAACGACCGTAACTGTTAAACGATGCTGTTTGGCTGTGTTGCTGAAAAGGAAAAATAATTATTTCATGTAACAAAAATACACTACCAAGCCTTTTTTTATTTTGTACTACCTTTTTATCCAAACTATTATTATTATTTTATTATGTAAACTGAGTGCTCGTTTCATGTTGCTTTTATTGCTTTTATTTGGTATTCGGTAAGCCGTCTCAAGTCTCTAGTCTCAAAATAAAGTCACTAATATGTCAGCTGTTCCTGAGCAGGTCACAAAACAGAGAAATTGTGGAAAGTATTGAACAAACGCGAACATAAAGTATCACTCGATATGTTCGGTGGTCTATCGTTCTGTTTTGCTCAAATCTATAAATAAAATAACACTTAATTCTCAATAAACATAAACAAAAAACTGTATAATTTTACGATAACCATATTGTTTTAATTCTTAAAGTGCAATAATGCTGTTTACAAAGAATTGAAAAAGTATGTATGTATATTGTATGCTATCGATGAATACATTTCCATTCAGCTTGATTTTGTATCTCTAGCTATACATATGATCAGCTGATTGTCTCTACTGCTTTTCACCACAGTCTATGGTGAAATTTTTTGAGACTGTTGCTATCTGAATACCGAAATCTTCCCAAGTCACAAAAAATATCTCTAATTGAATTGAAAATATCTCAAATTTAGTGACTTGAAATGAGATTAAGTTACAGAATAACGCATTACTTTTGTATCTTGTCTGCCATTTTAATCGAATGTAGATAAAGATGGGTAGCTGTGTTTATCGAATAATGACAACTTTAATTTTTAAACATATTTTAAATATTCGGTTCAGATCAAATTCAGTAGTAAGAATTTTGTAACAGCTAATAATAATAATAATTCAATAGTAATTTTACGATATTCATATTATTTTATTTTTCAAATACCCATAATGCTGTTGACAAAGAATTGAAAAAGTGTATTGTATATTATCGATGAACATTGATTGTTTCCAAAGTCTATGGGGAAATTTTTTGAGACTATTGCTTATTGAATATCGAAATTGTTTTATGTAAGTCACCAAAAATGTCTCCATTTGAAAGTCTCAAATTTAGCGTCTTGAGCTAAGACTAAGTTACAGAATACCAGCATTAGCTATAGAAAAGAGTATGAGTGATCATGTTGAATATGCCTCGGTTGCAAATAAATCAGTGCGAAGGATATAAGTTTTTTGTTTTTCGTATTGAGTGTAAAAATTAATATATTGAATTTGGTTGTTTTACTATGGAAAAAGGAAATTCAATATAATATAATATAAAGGTTTATATTTTAATCCTGTCTAGTTGTTTCACTTTCAACGGCAAAAAGTAGCTCCTAAACTAAAATCATGTTGAAGTTACAACGTAAATTACTTATTCTCGTCCAAATTACTTTCCATAAAAACTAAGCGCGTTCACACGTAAAATTCCTCATTTATCTTGACAGCTCTGTTGCTACAGCAACCCTGTTCTTTTATCAACGGGAAAATTATGTGAGAAATTATATATGTAAGTATACATTTTTAAAATATTTCATTTTACTGCACAACTGGATTATATAGTTCTGCCCTAGGACATCACAATGTTCTTTGTACCACTTTTAATCCATACATTTGGGTTACTTTTGGAGAACTCTTGGTCTCTTATGGAGTACTCTATCCATGCGAGTCTGGGGTACTCGCAATTTTTGCAGGGTAGTAAATACATATTAAACAAGCATGTATTTGGCCGCATATTTTACTTTGGATGGTATTCGTGAGCATAACTTTGAGCTTTTTCTTTCTTGCGCCACAAAAGAGCGGATGGTGTTACGTCATTTACCGGAATTTTTCAATTAATTTCAACGGGACGAAAGCAATTTGTTAGGCAAGCAAGGCGGTAATATTTATAAGTTTAAGTTTAAATGAAAAGTTAAATGTTTATACATACATAGCATTCCATACAAAGCCTTACCTAATGGAAAATATATTAAGCGGAAGAGTAATAGGGGCCGGCATAAATACATTCGTACAACAAACTGTTTCATTTCAACTGAAATTACAGTTACTTTGCATTTACTTTGATTTCCATGCAAGTCATAGATACATACATAGGCATTTTGCAGAGGCAATAAAAAATATCGCCACCAGTGTTTAAAACTGACAAAGCCCATCAAAAATTGCCGCTTCAAGCGTCAACCAACTGTCAAAATTTCTCAAGCCCATACAATTTGTACGGAGCATTCCACAATAACGCAAAATGAGTTTCCAGTTCTGACAGCACGTTACGCCCTGAAGTTGCGGAAGACAGAAGTGAAAAAGAAAAAAAAATAAAAATGAGAAAGAGGATAAGGCAAATTAATAAAACACCAAGCAACGAACTTCGAGAGAATGAGAAATCGTCAAAAATTTGGGGGTATTTACGAGCGGTTATTTTGTTCTTTTGCCTTTGTAATTGTAGAATCTCTTTCGCAATATTTATTTAAATATAAAATGATCGACATCTGAACATTAGCTTGACAACAGTAGATGCTCGTGGCTCTGTCGGCAGTTAATTTTGTGCGACTGTAAAATAAAAAAAATGATAATTATGCCGTCGTTTTATTTTGCCGAAAGCATTGAGAGCTTCCTAATTTTTTTGACGACAGTAGACATTAGTTTCTCTGTCAGCAGATAATACTGAGAAGACCTAAGAGAAAGTGATTTCCTTCCTTATATCATTTTCTTTAATAATTTCCGTAAACTGTAAACATTGTCCTGACAATGCCAATCAAATTATGTTATCATTAATTTTACTACAATTTTTTTCAGTAATCAGTAGTAAAATAAGTTTTACCAAGGTTTTGTTCTGTAATCAGTTAAAAATAATTTTTCCTGAAATAAAATATGGGAGTCAAAATAGTTTGTCTTGGCGAGGAGAAGGTTTAAACCTATATTTTGGAAAATGTTGCTATCTGTGAAATATTAAAATATAAGTGCCAAACGGTAGATCTCAGCAAGAAGGTTCATAGCTAACTTTGTGAGGGTTACCACCTGTTTGAAAAGTCGATTTTAATTTAATTATACATAAGTTATATGGAATAGTAGAATATGAATGCCAAACCTTTAGTTTATCACGGAGAAAGTTTGTAGGCATATACAAGGACATACAATTTTAAAATATGAGTTACCAAACCTTTCGCAATATATATATTTTTGACAGGGTTGCTACCTACTATGTAGCCAAAGTTCCTTAATAAACTCTTCATTTTGAATTTTTCAAAGCTAAATCTATCAGCGCTTTCTTCCGTGGTATTAATGGATTTGTGGATTTTTAAGGGATTGCCTGATAAGAATTAAAATCTTCAGCAACTAGCATTAACTTTTCGTAACTCCATGTAATTTCAATCAATGAAGAATCAACTGCATTATTAATCCCAATGCGAATGTTTGGAAGTTCTTTTTTTCGTCGAATTGATCGAGAGGTTGTTGAAGGCGCATTTGAAATGCATATTAAATTAATTACATACTTTAAGCAAATATTTGTTGAGTTGTTTGGTTGGACGTCAGATGAAAAAGTGCGGGTACATTTTCCGAACTTTGCCTCGGTAGACACATCATTGCTACAGGTCCAAGAAAAACGATTCATTTAAAGCAAAGCTAATTATAAAAGTAGTATCGAGTTTTTACTCTATATCTTTGAAAAATTTTATTCGATCATTTGAACTTTGAATCAGATTAAATATTAGGACTTATGGCTATAAATAGTAGTGAGGGATTATATTAATACTAATACTCGTAAATTAATTGGAAAACTGTCTATGTTAGCAAAAAGAAATCGATATGCAGGCCTAGAATGAATACCAACAAATAATTTTCTTACTTTTGCCTACTTCAAACTTTCATTATTATTTTAATTTATCGAAAATTCAAATAAATATTTATTAAAGATATGTGGGTTACTTTCGTAATTGGCGACCATTAATTGACCTAAAATGGTCATTGGCGTCACGCCCATTTTTCTATAATTCCCAGGAATAAAAAATAACTACTTTTTATCTTGAATTTAGAAATTGAAATACATTGCCTGAATTCTGAAATTTAACTAAAAAATTACTTCATAACAGTTATTAGGTAAGACATATTTTTTATAACACTGATAAGTGTTATATCCCACCATTTATTTTTCTTACGTTGCCTGCCAACTGTTATGCTGGAGAAATATTATTCCATTGCCAATAAGAGATATTAACTCTAATATTACTACTGTGATGGCGCTAAATTTTTAAGACAAAACTGATAGTTAATATAATAACAAAGAAAGTGGTGAATCTAAAACTACTCTTTGCCCTGAGTTATTGGGAATATTGGCGGATTACTGTTGTTGTTATTGTTGTTTTAGGGCTAGCTACACCCTGCTAGATCACCTTATCCTTAGGTCCAGGAAACGTGCTGTTTCGATAGGGTTGAACCACAGGGAGCAGGGGATTAGATGAGTGAGTTTGTTGGTGAATAGATAGTTGGTATCGTGCGAGGAATCTCCACATGCTGGGGACTTATTTACGACGTTGGGGTCGAGTCCGGATAAGTAGGAGTTGAGTCTACTACAATATCCAAATTTTAAATGGGCCAGAGTAACATGGGTTCTCGAGGCAGCTGAAGCTCTTCATCTCCTATGGGTGGTGGTTTGACTCCAATGACAGCATTTACAGGACGAGAGTTCATAAAGGTGGTAAATGACTTTTGGTGAATGCTGATCAGAGCCTGTCTATATGCCAACGGATCCAGTGGTTGACTGGTGAACGATTGGATCTCGTCCTTGAGTTCATGGAGATATCTCTTGACGTGCCTGGGAGGCGGCTCGGCTATTTGCAGGATCCTGTTCGGGGGTCCCATTCGGTGGCATCCAATCAGGAACTGCTTGCTGAGCAGGATTTTATGCTCCTTTACCGGGAGCATACATGTCTCCTGTTCGAGGTGTGCCTCAGGCGATATCAGAAGACATTCCGTTACAGCCCGGAGCCCGGCGTTTTCACAGATCTGAAGTTTCATCCACTGTTTAGTTTACAACCGGCCGACCAATCCCCTTGTATGTTGCTAACAACGTTTCTTTGTCTGCTGCCAGCGAGCGACTTGAGGACAAGCTCCTATAGTTTATTGACGATTGCGGCTGTGTGCGCTGAAAATAAGAGCAGGCTGTCGATGGTAACTCCCAGGATCCTAGGGAAGTTAACAGTTGGGATAGGAGTGCCATCAACATTGATGTTGAGTTCCAGCCCGACTTTCTTTGTTCATGTGGAAAATAAGGTTACCGAGGACTTAGTAGGAGATAAGGTAATTTCGTTCAATGAAGAAGTGAGCTAGATCGGAGCGACAACCGTTCACCTTTAAGCACATCTCATCAAATGCATTGCGTAACCATTATCGAACATTCAACAGCAGGGAGGGAGCTTTGAGAGGTAGAAATTAAACAGCATCGCCACCCTGCGGGACCCCTCTTTAACTTTTCTCAGTTTAAAATTTGTATCTCTAAAGCATACTGATGACTGGCAGTCCACCGCTACAGTCCCTGTGGGAGAGTTGTTGTCTCTACGTCGGCTAGTAGCGTTGCGTGCTTAACAGTGTCAAATGTAACGCTACTAGGACGGTTCTCTCACAGCGATGGTTACGGGTTAGGCCGGAGTTCGCCTTTCTGTCATTTCATTCGCTCTTTTATTCCCTCTAATATTGCTAAGTCGTGGTTTAAGGCAACAAATACTCTACAAAAGTTTGATATGCAAAGAGTGTGTCTCCTTTCCTTATATTTATGATAATGTTTTTTATACAAATCCCCCCAAAAAAATGCAACCTGTAAAAATACCGGATTTATTACTTTGATATCTGCACCAGATTTGTTTTATTTTGTAGAAGACTAAATAGCTGCAATCTGTAAAGCAAAAGTCTCTGCTTAGAATATGTTCAAGGTGTTTCGCGGCACTCTTTTAGTTCTCCTTTGTATAGTGATTTCAATCTCAGATCTGTAAACAGCCCTTTAAAATGTGCGATAGAAAAATGCTAGTATAAAAATACAAAGAAATCTTTGCCCATGTCATATACTCTTACTTCTGATACAAATATATACATACCATCATACATCCATTTCGAAATTGCAAAAATTCCCAGCTGTGTGAACTTAACACTTTTTCTTTCCCCACTAATTGGATTCGGTTAACTTATTTAGTAAAATTATGCTATATTTATTTTTAATTAACGATGGCACCTCCTTGGCTTAGCTTTACATTACTTTGTATTTATAAGCACAAGAATTTCTGCTAAGCGAGGCGATAGACTAAGTAGAAGAAAACGTCTGTGGAATCCCTTCTTTTAATTTCTGCTTTCTTGTTTGATAGAAGCTTTCTTCAATATAAACGGCTTATGTTTGTATGTATGTACTCGAAACTGCATTCTGCTGAACAGAGTAAAATTAAATTAAAAATTTTCTACTATGTGCAAAATTTAGCAGTAAATTTGCACGCACTATCACAAGTGCATTTCAGTGCACACACAAATACGCACAAACCAAAGGGCACAATATGAAATTACTTTACATCCCAGATAGCAAATTGTCCGTAAAAATGTTCGGAAATAAAATTTAATATAACTGCTAAAATAGGGATGTTTTTTCCGTTTTAGGAACCATGAAAGCCTGACTGCGTAACTTTAATCCGGTAAATCTAACCTAATCCCAATACAAGTCGCTTTTACGGGACAAGGGATCCTCCTACACGACCCTTCTATCCTCAAGGGCAGAGTGGAAATGGGGTGCTATAGAAGAGAGCGAGTTCATCCATGTATACACAGACGGCTCAAAGCTCGAAGTTAGATTTGGTGGAGGCGTATACTCTGAACATCTGGGAATCTTCATTAGCTTCCGTCTTTCGGAGCACTGTAACTTTTTTCCAGCGGAACTGAAGGGGATTGACTGGGCCACGAAACTGGTCAATTGTGATACGATATCCAAGGTTAATATCTACATTTTCACCTATAGTCGGCAATAAAATCACTCAAGGAACCGCCGGCAACCTCCATGGTAGCCATGAAATGCCAACACTTGCAAACTATTTGCTTCCGATAGTCTTCTTATATTTCTTGACAGATGGCGAAAGGAGATCACTTGTAGAATTGCCAGAATTGTTTGGTAGGTAAACACGCCTTGCACGATTGCATGATTTCTGTAGAAGTTGCCAAAACTGTCTACGCCAGTGCCCACTCTATGCAGACGAAGATTCTCTATCTTAGATAGACAACTCTTCGATAGCTTGGAAGATCTTAGATGTGTGGAAATTAGGGATCTTCTTGAATTCTTGCAAACATCAAAACGACATTAGGCGATGAAAATTATATATCGACTACATTCTGTTGGATTGTGGCACGACAAAGAAAAGTTGTTTCTGAAATTGCTAGAGCAATATTTTCAAAGCAGCAGATCGCTGGCACCTCCTTAAAAATTGTTCAAGCAACTAAGTTGTGGCTAAACTCTGTTGGAAAACTGGAATAAACTTGAACTCATATGGGCGCCGAAACATTGCGGTGTTTAAAGTAACAAACTGTGAATTTGGCTCATGAAAAATTCGCACAGGGTGGTGGCGAAATTCCTTCTTAGAGACAGATAAGGATGGAGTTCGGAGCCTTGGTTGGATTGGCTGCAGGGCACAATTCAATCAACATAGATACCATCAATGACCACATGTGCCCGTTTTGTCTGGAGGATAAGCAACCCAGATTCATCAAAGCGTCTGGAAGATTTGGAGAGGAGAATGGAAATCCCATTCCGAGCTTCTTACCTGTGCTTTTCCCCATCCTGTGCTTTTACTTCATCCAACCCAGGCCTTAAGGACAATGGGCAACTTTGCCTGATTTCAGGTTTCCGGCCGACCTCAAGTCCATTCCATACGCTTTTTTAAAAATATTACGACAAAGATTTTAAATATTAAAAAAAATCACCATTTGATCAGTTGCTTCAGTCACTATATGAAGTTTCACAGCTCATAATAGTCTTTTGAGAAATTTTCGATTGGACGGAATGAGCCCGAAAAATCCCCTATGAGCACTGAAAATATGTCTCAAATCGCTCAAAATTCTTCGGACTTCATTTTCCTAGACTCTCTAACGCGTATATTTATAGATATAGACTTACATATATACTTTTATATAGTATTTGCATACCAAAATTTTTAGAATGGAATAGGAAATTGATTAACATATCTCTATCTGCCCCTTCGTATGCCCGTACATCGGATAACTTGAGTAAATGCGGAGATATCTCGCCGAAACTTGTCACGTACATATATTGCTAATGGCCCAAGGAGGTAAATCGGATCCACATAACGGTATTTTGCGGAAACAAAAAAATTATGTAACTATAAAAGATAATTTGATCAAATTTGACATACAGGATTCAGCTGGTGAAAAGCATACGTGAGATAATGGCCAAGGCACCGGCCCCGTAGAGAAAATACGTATATTTTCGGGCAAAAATCTCACCCACCTATCATACAACGGTAGTTTTCAAAAATTAAAAAAAGGGATATTTTAGAAACTTTAATTGGTAACAAGCTCAAATTTGAGCGTGGCGTCACTCACTTAAGAGCAAATATAAATCTCCAAAACTACTTTGTAATATCAGAATGTCAAAAATTATAAAAGTCGGACAAATCCCATACCCAACTTTCATATAACGGTAAATAACAAATTTCCAAAAATTCGATAGTTAAGTAACTATAAGTAATTTCCTAAAATATCATAAAGACGATTGGTTGATATATGACGTGGGTTGAAATTTGATTTGAAAAAGGGGCGTGGACCAACTTTAGAGCTAATAGTTATATATCTGAAACTAACTAATCACACTCTACCAAATTTAGTGCACACTTTGCATTTCAACTTTGTAAGCATAATTTCCTAAATTATAGAAATCATTGCCCTTTGCGTATGTAACCGTAAACCCCGTTTCGGTATCTGTCACATATAACAGGTGGCAACCCTCTAAAAAATATAAGTCTGCACTTTGTCCTCGCCGAGACGAACAGTTCGAAACTAATATTTTAATATTTAATGTCCTTGTGTGTAATTTCATTCAATTTGAATTAAAAAAAACGAAAAAAATGAAACCAATATTTTACAACATATTTGGAATAACTTGGGTATGATTTAATTTAATTTGACTTTTCAAGCAGACTTCTTTAAAACGCGACCTCAGCAAAATTAACCGTTTTACACCGATACTTTTCAATTCTATTAAATTCGAATTTTCAAGCAGGTGGCAACCCTCAATATGCTTTAGTCTTCTCCTCCATGAATAGGTTGGCACCCATATTTTCATATTTCATAAAACGTGTGTATAATTTAATTAATTTCGATTTTTCAAGCAGGTGGCAAGACTCATAAAGATAGCTATGAATCTTCTTGACGAGACGAAACTTTGACACCCATATTTAATTATTTTAAACAACTCGAGTATAATTAAATTAAATCGGCTTTCCAAGCAGGTGGTAACCCTATTCAAAATAAAGCTGGCTTTAAACCTTTTTCTCAGCGAAGTAAACCGTTTGGTACTTATGTTTTAATATTTCAAATACTTGTAATAAAAATATATATATATATTTTAATATTTGATTTAAATTAAATTTGACTTTTCAAACCTGTGGCAACCCCCTTGCAAGCATAAAATATATTCCCATACCTACCAAATATACATAAAAAATTTCATTTAGTTTAGAAATTACCAAACATCGAAAATCCTAAATAACTGAACTGGTTTTTGGGTACGATATTAATAAACTTTTAACAAAACTTTTGCTTACTGGGATGTACGCTTTGAACAAAAACTGTTGCTATACCAACAATTGCTGTGCGTGAGCTTCCACTATTTGTTCGCTTAAGTTTGCATTTAGCTTGGTTTGCAAAATATGAGTAAATCGTAAGTGAAATATGATTAAATAAAGTTACAAAGTTCAAGTTGACATTGTGCAGTGTGTCATGAAAATGCTGAGCAGCCGGGAGGGAGCCTGTAGTGCAAGTGGGAATGAGGAGGAAATTGAAACTCTGCTGTCATATGCATTTCACTTGGAAAATCTTCCGGTTGCTCTTTTTCGGGATGAGCTTCATGGATAAAGCGGTTTCCTTTAGTTACCAACAATCAGCTGCGATGCTTTTCTTTTTTCTTTTTTCTTTTTCAACACAAACTTTTAAGATGTTGGTTGTTTACCAATATGGAACTTTGAAGATTAGTGAATATGTTTTCAAATGAATTTCCATGTTTATTTAAAGAAAATGTTCGAATTTTCAGCTGACTTCTAGGAAGAAAAAGTTCTTAATTCATTTATGGAATGTTTTTGGCTATGTTGACGCTTAACTTTTGCAATTTGAAAAATTTGATTATTCAGTTGTTAAATGGAGTGATTAAGAATAAGGAGGAAGCTAAGATGAAAGTAGAGATTAAAAAATAAGGAAAAGTTTCTGCAGTAATTTAATTTCGCAATTCATATATTCTAAATGAAATACACTACTTTCAAAGAGAACAGCAATATTTCTTGCATGTATTATTTTATGTGAGCAAATTAATTGAATTCGGATTGGTAACAGTCTAATATCAGAGCATATACTCAAAAATGGTATCTAGTTTAGAGTGAAATTAATTTCAAAGAACCCCTCCTAAGGTGTTATTATACTACTACTACTCGAATGTATTTTACTCTCCAACAAAAACTAATAACACTTTTGTTGGGTTTCCAAACACTCAGGCACAATTACGTATTAAACTTAAGGCCTGGGAAGGATAAATATAATAAGGATAGGGAGAAGATAGGGATAGTACTTCATTTATTCTCCACAAATCTTCCCGACACTTTGAAGAAACTGAGAATCTTGTCGAGGGATCATAACTCCTTCCTTCTCTGACTAAGTAGGAATTCCGCCACCACCCTCTTCGCTCTTTTCGGAAAGCATTTAACATTTATTTTGCAGATGTGTCGGTACAGCACCAACGGTCTTTATGCGTCTTATTTATGACCTTGCTGATGACCGTCACTATTGACCATATCATTCGCTGTGGTTCTGTGGTACATTCCATTCCCGTAGTTAGCGAATTCGCCAGTCAGTTCTGAACCTTGAAAACTGCAGTGCCCTGGCGCCCATATAAATTCAAGGTTATTACATTTTGCAACAGAGTTTAGCCTGAACTTAGTTTCTTGCACTGTTGAGCAAAATATTAGATCTGATGTACTTTTCGAAAGATGCCAGGCTGAAGGTTTTTGCTAGCGCGTAATTATCTCTTCCCGGCTTGGGAATGAAAACTACCCTTCTTTTTTCAAAAAGCACGGGAATGTGATTAAAAGCCAAATAAGCTCTAAAGATCTTTATCGTTATCCCAATGAGCGTGCCTCCTCATTTTTTTAAAATTATTTTTAAGTAAGCGTTAAGCGGGTCTGAGAGCGGCAATGAGAGCGTAATTTCAATACTGTGTGGACCACCTTTTCAATTGTTCGCTAACTTTTGATTTTTTGGAGCAACCCTTTGGGTATTTGATTAGTGTTAGTGCCCCCAGCCGAAATTAAATGAATCGAATTCGTTAGAATACCAGAAATAGCAACCGGTCGCTTTAATTACATACAACATAATCGTAAATATGACGAAAAAGGAAGGAAAAATACGCTTGTTTCTGCATGTGGATTTTGAGTATTATTGGAGAATCGCCAGGCCTTAACGCTGTCCTCTGAATCGATTCTAGTAATACCTACTTAATGCTCTCCAATGCTGTCCCAAACAGACGTAGATTCTGCATATGTTTCTGTTATCACTGTGACTGATTACACTGCGTAACAAAAAAAAAGTTCTTGAGATAAACGAAACTTAAGAAATTAATGAAAAAAATTATATGACCCAGTTCCAGTTGTATTAGTTTAATTATTCCTCAATAAGTTTTTTTTTGTAAATTATTAAAACAAGTGGAAATAAACTTGCTTCGGTTCCAATCGGTCATAGTACCAAACCAAAAGAAGAATACGAAAATGTAAAAATTGTTTTAGCAAAGATTTTGTATGCACAACATAAGTGGTCAGTATGCGTGGACTTGAAGATGGTGAATTTTTTATTGGGCTAACAAAGTGGGTATACTAAATACCCCTGTTTTATATGTTTATGGGACAGTCGTGCAAGAAATGAACATTGGATTAGAAAAGACTGGCCGGTGAGAGAAAATATGGAGGTAGGAACAGCAAATGTGGTTCATGTGGCTGATAAGCCGAGAAAAACTCATTCTTCCACCACTTCACATCAAGCTTGGGCTAATGAAATAGTTGATCAAAGCTCTTGATAAGACAGGGGACTGTTTCGAATATGTGTGCAAAAAATTTTCAGTCCTTAGTATGGAAAAATTAAAAGCAGGAGTCTTCGCTGGTCCTCAAATTCGTACCCTTCTAAAAGACACTGAATTCTTAAACCATATGTCACAAATTGAATCTGAAGCCTGGCTAAGTTTTGTTAATGTAGTCAAAAATTTTTTTGGAAATCATAAATCACCAGACTATACAAAACTAGTTGCTGATATGCTTCTCAATTTTCGCAAACTAGGAGCTAAAATGAGCATTAAATTACATTATTTACATTGTCATTTGGACAAATTCCCGTACTAGGTGAACTAGGTGAACGGTTCCACCAGGACATAAAAAGAATGGAAGAAAGATACCAATTTCGATGGGACAACCACATGATGGCAGACTACTGCTGGAACTTAATACGGGATTGTCCTGAGCAACGACATCATAGGAGGTCCTACAGAAAAAGTTTTTTTGTAATTTTTTTTAAAATTAATTACTGAAAAGAATATATTTTTTTTATTTTTTTATTATTTTTATACAGGCGCGCAATAAAAATATAATTTAAATCCATATTGGTATTCTAATTTAGGGGTTTTCGTGAAATATTTAAAAGTGTTTATGTGAAAAACTAGAGCCAATTCGACAAAGCTGATATTATTTTCGTAATCAGCGCCCCCAAATTACCCTAAATCGACTTAAATATCTCCGACCGCAAAATTTTGTTCCGCAGTGTTATGATTTCATTACGTCGACTATCATAATAATAGCACGCACTGGTTTACAAATATAGGTAAATTTATTGACACAAAAAGACAGAAGCGGTTCTTCATCTATTTTTGTGTTCTGAATTTAAATCAGATGCCCATTTCCCACCATTAGGCCGGATATTCACATTTTCGTATGTTTTTACTAAGCCATTTGCTTAGCGAGTAGAGGTGGTCGATCGATCGGCTATCATCGTTATCAATGCCGTGTGCATTTCTAGGCTTCGAAATTACTAAGTAATGTTTCGAAATGCCAGTGCTGAGTATTTTTCTTACGTATTTGATCCATTCCAAAAAAGGGAAATGTCATAACAGAGTGCATTATTTTGAATTTGGCATAACTTGTCCATAGAAACCGTGGGTCCCAAAATTGTTTTGCAATGTTTGTCGAATCAAGCTTTACCAATGGTTCCATGTCTCCATGATCGGTGATGTGAGGGGATCGGTGGCCTGTTTTTCCTGGTTTACGTACTTTCACCGCAGAACTTCTTTTGCAAGTATGCACAGTAGTTAAACTGAATTTGGGATTTACCATCATTTAAGGCAATTTTTTTGCTTACTGGAATGCAATCGGCTTTACGAAATTCTTCTGTTTTCTTTGTCTCTTGGACAGTCGCGCTACCAAGGATCATTTTCAATAATAATTTTTATGAGCGCAAGATCATTTTTGGTAGGGAAAATTATAGAAAAAATTATTATAAGGATCGAATATGCAACACATTGTCTTCGCCATACCACTGGCCGATTCAAACCGAGTTTTACCCCTCCATTGCATATCAAAGTTCGACTTATGAAGAATTTGTCAAGGCGCTTGAACGAGGCGGTCCTGGATTTCAGCATCTAATCAAGCTATTTGCGAAAATATCGTTCGCACAATTCAAAGGAGTTTTTGTGCGACCAGATATTAGATTTAGCTAAATCTTTGACAGAAGGGGCAGCATGGTAATAAGCAAAGTGACGACTATGAACCAATTACACTACTCGACAAAAAAAATCTCCAAGAATAAAATAGGCCTTTCCTAAAGTGAAATTTTCTCCTGATTCCGAATATGACTTTCATTTTCTTGTGGCAGATCTAGTTTCCGAGATATCGGCGAAAATATGAAAATTCCCATTTTTGCAGAACACTACTTCATATAGGTACGGCAAAAATTTGTATTTTTCATTTTTTCGTTTTAAACTGTTGAATTATGCATTATACTAATTCCCATAAAAATGTCTTGCCTTCACCTCCCTCAAGTATCTTCAGTAGTTTGGCCACTATGCCAAAAAACGTTCAAAAAATGTTGAAAAAAAAACGAAATTTTTTACACAATTTCAGATTTAACCACTTTAAAATCGGAAAAATTCTATTGACGAAAAAAAGTTAGCCCTCCTATGTTGTAGGTAATTTAACTACGAAAATTTTAAGCATACCAGCACAACAATCGGACGTGCCATTGAAACTATAGCCCCGTTAACTTGCAAGCGTCTATCCTACAATTTTTTTATAGAGAAAATTTTTATTCAAACTAGGTTTTTATTTTTTTATAACGTTTTATTATAGACATATGTTTGCACGTTAAACTGTATTCAATTGAGTAATATGAGTATAAATCAGCAATTCAGTAAAAAACAACAACGACAACAACATTAAATACATACATATCTACATCTAAAAAAGTCAAATTGAGCGATTTTACCGTGGTGGTCAATAGTGAGGGACGTGGGTACTTCTAACTACCCGTTTATAATTTTCTGGGTTTGTCTCCCGTATTATTGTCCAGCAATAATCTCCCATCATTTCTTCATTCCAAAAACCTTGGTAACGCTTTTCAAAAATCATGAGGTCTTGGTGAAACCTTTCACCCTGTTCATCACTTTCAGCACCTAGGTTTGCGGGAAAATTATCCAAATGTGAATGCAAAAAATGCATTTTGAGGGACATGTTGCATTTCATAGCACTGTAGTTTTTCAACAAGGCTTTGACCATCTCTCTATAGTTGGGATCTTTGTTGTTGCCAAGAAACCCACTAACGACTTGCTTAAAGCTGTCCCAAGCCGCTGCTTCTACTGATGATAAATGATTCGCAAAATTTTCGTCTTTCAGCAACTTTCTAATTTGCGGACCAACAAATATACCTTCTTTTAATTTGGCTTGAGTTATTTTAGGGAAAAATTTCGTTAGGTACTGGAAGGATGGCGCGTCCTTATTTAAAGCCTTTACAAAATTTTTCATTAATCCTAATTTGATGTGAAGTGCTGGCAAAATAACTCGTTCGGGATTTACTAAAGGCGGGTTTGCGATATTGAAGGCACCTGGTTCGTACTCAGCTCTTGGCGGCCAGTTTTCCTGAATATAATGGGTTTCTCTAGCACGGCTGTCCCAAAGACAGAGAAAACAGCAATATTTAGTGAAACCTCCTTGAAGTCCGAGAACTATAGCTACAACCTAGGATGTATTTCATATACTATTTATTTTAAACTGTACCACCGAAACTGCTTACCTTTAAGTCCGCACAAATTTTCCAATTAAATTGTTTATATTGAATGAGCTCAAGTAAATTTGATATGCTTAAATAAGTTTCTTTAGTATTATCAGAATGTGCCACTGGTATTGACGGTAACGAATTTCCTTTATGGAGTAATGCTGCTTTTAAACTATGCTTTGAACTGTCTATAAACAAGCGCCAATCATCCACTTTATTTTCTAATTTTAGTGCTTCAAATAAACCTTGAACATCATTGCAGTAGCAAATATTTTCACTTTTAGTAAAAAAAGAAGAGAAAGTCTTGTGTCTATTTCGAAATTTGGAAGTACTTGTCGAAGGGCCCAGGCTGCCCCATTGCTGCAAACGAGATCCTAGAACTTTGCTATCAAATTTCGATAATTTCAAATCTCTGACCAAGTCATTAAGTTCGGCTTGTGAGACTCGATGTGGGATCTCTCCTTCTTGTCCACTTTCTGAATTATCTGCTTCGGAGTCACTTTCGCTTGAGGCTTCAAAACTTATAGGCGGTCTAGGTATGGGTAAGGTATGGTCATGTAGTTTTGGTTTTTTAGCTGATTCCACATTTGGATAACTTATTAATTTCCTCTTTTTTCTCGTTTTACCTTTAAGGTCTATCACGCAAAAATAGCACTGGTCGTGGTTAAAGGGTTCAGTCCACATCATTGGAACACCAAACTTCATGTTATGACCTTTACCCGATACCCATCTCATTAAAGTTAATCTACAGGAGGCGCAAATAAAATTAGGTGTCCAAGATTTATCGAGATTTTTTACACGGAAACCGAAATAATGAAAGTATGCATCTCTGACAGAATTAGTTATTTTCCGAGCTGAGTTTCCGAAAATATAATGTCCGCAAATAAAGCAAAAATCATCCGGATTATTTTTACATTTAAAATCTCTTTTGCAACAAGCCATTTCGTAAACACATCTACCGATATAGTATGCATAAATTTGCACTACAATTTGCAAAACAAAATTTACAACAAACAGTAGTGACAATTAAATACTTGATGTCTTTTTAAATTTATTAGACCCTAAGGTAGAGTGACCAAATGAAATGTCTCGCCAATTTTATCAGAGTAATACTAAAATTGTAGGATAGACGCTTGCAAGTTAACGGGGCTAAAGTTTCAATGGCACGTCCGATTGTTGTGCTGGTATGCTTAAAATTTTCGTAGTTAAATTACCTACAACATAGGAGGGCTAACTTTTTTTCGTCAATAGAATTTTTCCGATTTTAAAGTGGTTAAATCTGAAATTGTGTAAAAAATTTCGTTTTTTTTTCAACATTTTTTGAACGTTTTTTGGCATAGTGGCCAAACTACTGAAGATACTTGAGGGAGGTGAAGGCAAGACATTTTTATGGGAATTAGTATAATGCATAATTCAACAGTTAAAAACGAAAAAATGAAAAATGCAAATTTTTGCCGTACCTATATGAAGTAGTGTTCTGCAAAAATGGGAATTTTCATATTTTCGCCGATATCTCGGAAACTAGATCTGCCACAAGAAAATGGAAGTCATATTCGGAATCAGGAGAAAATTTCACTTTAGGAAAGGACTATTTTATTCTTGGAGACTAAAGTGGATCAAAATTTGTCGAGTAGTGTTATCGTGGTTCTCTTGCATTTCATTCTCATTCGCACCTAATTTTTTTCTCTAATTACTTAGGCGATATTAGCGATGAGCAAGAAGAAAGACTTCACAAGATTTACATAGAATCGAAAAAACTACAAAGGTGAAACAAACACTGCCAATTTTACAAAAGATGCAGTTCGATTGCACTTTATTTTTAACTGTAGAAATTTTGTCTAATAAAACAATAATTAATAGTGCAAAATTGATAATTCGCGTTTATCAGTTATCTAAAAAAACTTGACCTGATAGCGGGAACAGGATCGGGGATCCGTAATCAGCGCAGAACGCTCCACCTCGGATAAAATTTCCTTTACTTGCTAAAGCAACTCTGTTCGGATCTTTAATGAAACAAGAGATTTGTTAGTGCTAATTAAGATAGGAAAATAGTTGTGATGGCAAAGTTTTCGTTGATTTAGTTATATCTTTAAAAATACTATATAAAAAACGAATTAGGTCTTAAATCTAAATTTCCCATGTATTTTTTTCCGGCTCATTCACAATAGCCCAGTTTTTTCACTTCCCAACACTGCATCTCAGGTCGGATATCATTTTACCGAGTTGGCTCAACTCGCATATTTTTCCGAGTTAGTGTTGTTGCTTTACATGCATTTTGTTATCGTACCTAGTGCTCTTTTGGAAGTCGGGTACCAAGAAACTGACCTATTAGAAATGCTTTTTCACTTCTCATGTCAAAAATTGCGTAAGCCTGTTCCATCTTCAAATTGAGGGACCTTTATTTTTACGGCAACTCAGATGTTTTTTCATGGCAGAAATGCTCTCGGAGGAAAAACTTTTCTATAAATTTTGATGTTACTTGCCACGGCCAGGTTTTGAACCCACAACCCACTGAATTAAGCGCGCACACGCTACGCACTCGACTACGACGACTGGCATGCCACAAATCATCCGATGTATCAACACGAAAAAAAAAAAAACAATAACAACAATCAAATAGATATAATAAAAAAAAAATACGGTATATAAAGGGTTAGCTCACTGATGGGTGGATTTGCTGATTGTAAACAATTTACATGCTACAAATAAATTTGTTATATAGTTTAATATACAAAGAGAGTAGAGCGGCCTGCTGCTGGGCTTATCAGTGAGTACAGTGTTTTATTTAATTACATGATGAAGCACATTTTAAATATGTATGTAATGTATGCACAACCATATAATATTATTTGTTCGTCAAACAATTGGACTTTTGATTTTCGTTTTTGTTTGGTTTTATGTGTGTACTATTGTAGGTGCATTAATAAATAAAATATATATATATTGTTTGTATACTATATATACGATTATCATTATTGTAGCTTATCAGCGTGAGGCGACGCTCAATGCTAGCCATACGCACAGAATCCCTTTGCTGAGTTGATGCTGTTCTCAATTTCTCTATTTCAATAATGATAGATTTTAACAATTTCCATTTTTTTGTTCAATCATCTCCACTAGGCAGCTGCTATACTCTTGTTTTTTAAATTTGTGCTGGGTCGAGCTAAGTATATTTTATACCTTAGTAACTCTGTCGCTTCTTCACCCCCTCCTATAAAAATAATTCATACAATCTTCCTATACTTAAGTAGATGTAGCCTGTATATAACTAAATAAATATTTACATATGCAGATGTAGGTATATAGTCTATATATGTATAATATGTATTCACTCAATTCTATCTCTGGACTAGGGAAAATTGTTATCACTAAATGATTTTAGCTGCAGCTCAGCGCGTCCCAGCTCTCAGACAGCAGCAGCAGCAGCAACAGTTGCCATCGCAAAAGTTAAATCAGACTGTCAGTTGTCACGTCTATGGACAGCGATAACAGTCGAATTTGCTTAATCCCTTCCGTTGTTCAGTAGTCGGTCTTTTTTTGTTTTTTTTTTATTAGTGTTTCAAAATAAATACAAATGCAAATATAATAAATAAATATAAGCTCATATTTGACTGCGTGTGTTCTAGTGGATTTTTTGGGTGTCTCTGCATAGCTACTGAAATATTTTCATAAAAAAAACAAAAACAAAAGCAGAAAACAATCGAACGGAGCTTGCTCTTGACATTTTATTTTTTATTTTTGAATTGAAAACCCCACAGCAGAATGACATAGCTGCATACAACATTTTCGAAAATTACCCAACATTGTGGCAAAGTAATTATTTATTAAAATTTTTTAAATTGTTTGAGTTGTGAAATTTAAACCACGCAGATTCAATTTAATTTTGCAAGCACAGGTGTTTATTTAAAATTTTACTGTAAATATAATACAAGCAAAAGCTAAACAATTGTGATACAATAAACAATAAAAGGAGTAAATCGAAAAGATAATACCGAGCCCTAATAACCCAAAGGGCATAAGCGAAAAAACTTCTCGAACTTCTGTTTTCGATATAAGTAAATCAGTAACTTACAACCAAAGTCGCAACCGCTAAAATTTCAAATCCCTACGTAGTCACTTTACGAAGTACAAGTGCACTCTAAATTTTTTTCGTGTTTATTTTTCGTAAAAAAATTGTGTATTGCATACGAGAAGTGTTAAAGTGAAAGCTTTCAAGGGTTTGTATTTTTCTTCCATATAAGGAATATCCTACTTAGGAATATCCTATTTTTTAGGGGTATAGAACTTCGAATTGAAATAAAACACAAGAAAATCGTTTTAAGGTCCATCAATTTGGCTTTATTGGAAGGATAATTGTATGCCATTAATGTTTAAATATGATTTCGGGCATGTGACCGCCGCGGCTGGCTCGAATAAAGCCAATTCTACAGGTCCAATTTTCAACCACTTTTTCGAGCATATGGGGCCGTATGTCGGCAATAACGCCACGAATGTTGGCTTCCAATTCCCCTAACGTTTCTGGTTTGTTGGCGTAGACGAGCGACTTCACATATCCCCAAAGAAAATAATCCAATGGTGTCAAATCACACGATCTTGGTGGCCAATTTACAGGTCCATTCCGCGAAATTATGCGCTCATCGAATGTTTCCTTCAATAAATCGATTGTGACGTGCGCTGTGTGGCATGTAGCGCCGTCTTGTTGGAACCACAACTCATCCACATTCATGCCATCCAATTCGGGAACAAAATAGTCGGTTATCATGGCTCTATACCGGTCTCCATTAACGGTAACTGCCTCTCCAGCATTATTGCGGAAGAAGTATGGCCCAATGACTCCACCAGCCCATAGAGCACACCAAACAGTCAGTTTTTGTGGATGTAATGGCGTTTCAAGGGTCTCATGTGGATTCTCTTCACTCCAAATGCGGCAATTTTGCTTGTTGACGTAGCCATTCAACCAAAAATGAGCCTCATCACTGAACAAAATTTTGCGATGAAAATCAGCATCGAGATCAATCTCATTTTCGGCCCATACACCAAAATCACGACGCATTGCATGGTCTCGCGGCTTTCATTCTTGCACAAGCTGGATCTTGTAAGGTCGCAAGCCAAGATCTTTGCGCAAAATCTTCCATAAAGTTGATGGACAAAGCTCCAATTGCTGTGCACGGTGGCGAATCGATTCATTCGAGTCCTCTTAAACGTAGTGCGAAAACGATCCATGGTTAACCGAATTAATTGCTCTGATGGACGATTATGTCGACCATAAAATTGACGGAGCTCGCGGTAAACTTCGCGAACTGAACCATTATTTTCGAAATAAATTTGCACGATTTGCAAGCGTTGTTCTTTTGTCAACCTGTTCATGATGAAATGGCAAACCAAACTGAACATAAATGACATTAGAGTTGCCAGATTTGACCACAAAATGCCAGTTTTATCTCTATTCGAAAAACAAACCTGTAAAAAAAACACCCGATACATACATATGTGAAAGTTTGTAAGTTTGTGAGTGGGTGTATGAGTACGTTGTTACCATTTCAGGGCCAAAGAAAGAATGTTGCCACCTGTTTAAATGCAATTTATGTTGAATAAAAAAATCAACGACATTTTACAATATGAGTGCCAAAGTAAAAGTTTTAAGAAAACTTAATTTCAAAAACAAATTTTGGAGAGGGCTGCCACCTGTTTAAAAATTGAACAAAATTACAATAAGTTAAATCAAATCCAACTAATATTATATTCAAGGCTCAAAAAAGATTGATTCCCCAAATACTTTTTAAGAATGTTGCCAACTGTTTATATGCAAATTCAGTTAAAAAAAAACTAAACGAAATTTTACAATGTGAGTGCCAAACTGCAAATTTTCAGATTGCGTAATTTCAAAAATACTTTTGGAGTGAGTTGCCACCTGTTTAAAAAATTACTTAAAATTATAATAAGTTAAATCAAATCCAACTAATATTAAATGCAAGGCTCAATAAAGCATAATTTCTCAATTGTTGTCAGAAGGTTGCCACCTCTTTAAATGCAAATTAAGTTAATTTTAAAAAATAAACGTTATTTTACAATTTGATAAAATGTGTAATTTAAAAGATAATTTTTGAGAGGGTTACCAGCTGTTAGAATAAGTTAAATCAACAATCAACAACTAATATCATATGCAAGGCTCAATAATACTTCATTTACCAAATACTTTTGAAGAAGGTTGCCACATGTTTATGTACAAATTAAGTCAAGCTACACATTTAAAGAAAGCGTAATTTCAAAAATAATTTTGGGAGCGTTGCCACCTGCTTAAAAAGTCAATCAAAATTAGAATAAGTTAAATTAATCCAACTAATATTAAGTGCAAGGCTCAATAAAGATTTATTTCCTGAAAACTTTTATAGAAGGTTGCCACTTGTTTATATGCAAATTAAGTTGAATAAAAAAATAAAGGACAATTCACAATATGAGCGCCAAGCTACAAATTTTAAGAAAGCATAATTTTAAAAGTAATTTCGGAGAGGGTTACTACCTGTTTAAAAAATTACTTAAAATTATAATTAGTTAAATCAAATATTGAAATATGGGTCTCAAACAAAAAAGTTTTAATTAAGCTTTTGTTTTAAAATACTTTCGGAAGGAATTGGCACTTTATTAAAAGGAAATTTAATGAAATTATTGCATTAAAGGAATTATCCCGTAATGGGATTGAAAGGAAGTAGCCTAAAAAACTTAATTATTAAAAGTGAGTGTTGCCACGTGTCTGAAAACATTAATTTAATACCTTTTGTAAGCTTACTGTGTAGTATTACTTTGCACATAAGTTACATGAAATGCAATATTACAATACTGGTTTGAAATGAAAGAGATTTTGGAAAGGCTAGTTTGAAAGCTAATTGAAAAATTAAGTGCACGGAAATGATAATTATATTTGGAGGTAAAGGTAACCCTTTTTATTTCTGAAATTTTTTCTATGAAGTTTTATCTTGGCCGCACATAGGACTTCTTTGTATGATGTCGAGGAAACATTCAAATATATTTGAAATGTAAATATAATGAATAAAATTTACATATATTTTTATCTGAAATAAAACACAGATTTTTACCAGTTTTTTACCATGTAAGATCAAAAATCGTGTTACCAGAGATTATGTTAAGAGAGGAAAGGTATTTAAAATTAAATCGTGTTAGATCACAAAGGTCCAGTTATACGGGGTTTACCTGTTTTTATTAAATATTTTATTAAACCATCTCTCTCTCTCTCTCTCTCAATCTACTTTCAGCCAAGTAATCCCTGTGAAGCCCACCTGATTGCGGCTACCACCGAAATCGAGGCGCTCAAGCAAGCACTTCTCGAGAAACACAATCAAATTATTGCCATGGAAACGGCATGCATGCAGGAAGCGGAACGCCAAGTCGAATTGGAGGATAGTGTTATTGCGTGGCAAGATAAATACGATCGTTTGTATGAGTCTCATAAGCGTGTGCAAAAAGTTAACCAGAGTTTGGAAGACAAATTGTTGAAATTGGTGGATCGAAATACCGGCGAGCGAGCACAACTGACCAGCGATGTGGCAACGTTGAGTGTACGTTTGGCGCAGGCGAATTTCAATATAGCCAAGCTGCAACGAGAAATTGTGAGTTGTAGAATTTTTTAATAATACATAGAAGAGTTAGTCGCCAATATTATGCAATTTCATAAAATATATATTTATAAAAGGAGGGCACATTTAGATAAAAATAATACTATAATGGTATCGAAAAAATACAACAAACCAAAATACGACGATTAAAATATTTTTAAAATAATTTTATTTTCATTTCTATTGTCTTGTAGTGTGGACAACAGAAGATTCGTATTATTGGTTTTTAATCTTCTATCGTGGTTGCATGCAATTTCTGACAAATTTCATATAAAGTTTTTTAAATGAATGATTGGGGCGCCATTTAAATATGGCCTGAATGATAATAAAAAAATCTAATTAATAAGTTTAATCCAAATCTAGCATTGGTCGATTAGCTTAACATCACAGTATCTCAAAATAACGTGTTTTGGTATTTATTTAGCCGGAAAATTTTAATTTAGCCTGTAGCATTTTTTTTTTTTTTAGTAATTTCGATAAATGCCATTCATCCAATGGAAAAAATTACTTACTTTAATCAGTGAAAAATCTACAACCTGCTGTTTAATTCCTTTTCTACCCTTTGTAGAATTAGTGTTAAAATGTTAAATGCAATTTTAAGTATTAGATATGGCGTGAAAAAAGAAGAAAAGTATTGTCATGATTCCACAATTGAAAAATATTTCGAAAAAATTACGAACATATCTAATATAAAGTTACTCAAATTTATCTGATGAATAAGTTATAAATATGTGATATATAAATATATGAATTAATTTTACGTGTGAAAAAACTGCGTCGCACCTTAAAACCACACTATTTTTAAAACTTAAAAAGCCAATATACTTAAATATGCGGAACTGTATAAAATTTGTTATAAAATCTAAATAAGAATACATTGTTTGAGTTGCTGTTTTATATACCTTATACCAATTTTGATATAGCCTTTTTCACCCTTTTTATTCTTCTTATTTTACCCATTTAACTTTTTTTTATCAATAAATTCACAAAAATCAAATTCTGTTAAAAAGTTCACATAACAGTTAGTTGTCGTCGATCTTACTAAAATTAATATCAGTTAAGTTTCAGGTGGGTTCTAACGACAGAAAATAGTTTTAAAACCAAGTTCAATTGAACCGTTAATACGGTTTTTAGATATATCTCGGCTCCAGCGCCACCTATAGGTTATTTTTAAACAAATTGTAAATTGTAAATGTCCAGCCAAATACAGGAACGTTCATTACGAAGTTAAAATCTTTCTAAACACTTCTGCATCTTAAAAAATTATCAAAGAAATAATAAAAATAAAAGTCTACGGAGACTTTCTGCATTAAGAATCACAGAGTATATGCACGCATTGCAAATAAGTGGGGTTTTAAAAGTAGTGAATTTTTACTTCTATAAAACTCAAAAGCTTTGAGATAAAGAAAAACAGTCTATATATTTATAAATTCATCACTAATGCGGCTTAGCTTGGGCGATCTGAAGTAGGGTTGCTTGACGTTTAGCGACACTTCACAATGCATTCACCCGAGTATCGGACGTTATTACTAGTATCTGTCAAATGCCCACCTCAACTCTTCATACGGGATATGTTTCTGTTGATTTAATTTTTTGGCCCATTGATACTGCCGGACAAAACAAAAATGCACATAACTGTAACTCATTGTGAATGAATCGGTTGTACGACTATTTCTTTTGGTTTTTTTGAGCCTCAAATATGGAAATTTTGTTTGTTTCCATATATAAGTACACACCCAGGGACATGAAAATAAGCCTTATCGCTGAGCATAATTTTTTTTTAAATATCTCGATTTTGAATATTCATATGTCTATGATTTTTCGGCCTGTTTTTATTAAACGATAATATTAACTTGTGAGCTCAAGGCCAGTGTATAAGGAAAAGTATATTGGAAAAAAGACAACAACAGTCAGGAGTGGTAGAAATTATAGCTATTTCGGAGATCACCACATCTCCTCATCAGATTTCTTTCATGACTCCACTGGCACTCGAACCAACAACCTACGACTTGCTGGGCAAGTGCATAGCCAATGGACCAAAGCCGGCATGTAAGCTGCTGTTGCTTTTTTTGTTTAAGCATTACCGCTAACCAATTGGCGAATGGGCAAAAGTATATCGATCCATTTCTGAAAACCTCCTAGCTACTAGCCAAATGATATGACATGCCAATTGTATATAAAGATGTAATTTAAAAATTGCGCTAATTTAAAAAAGGAACCTCCTGATGAAATATCCTTTATTTGCAGATTTCTTTTAGTAATGACTTTGAGAAAATATTAATTTTTTTTACATACATATATACATTTTTCTTTCACTTTCATAAAAAACTAACTAACTAAAATTTGTCTTACGTTTCGGCATCCATGCTCAGATGGTTGTAGTTTTCATTTTGAAAATTCTTACTGAACCTTAAGTAAAAAAGCGGTGTTTTTTTAAATGAGCCATTTTGAAGAAAAATTAGTAGATTTATCTATGTACATATATATGAAGTTGAAAGATATCATAAAAAATAAGTTGGTGCCATTTGGAGACGATTAAGGTGTATTGAAGACGGATCAACATTTAGATTATCCTATGAAGGCGTAAAAAATTAAAATTAATCTGAGGCATCTATAGTGGTATAGATTTTAGAATTTTTGTTTTATAAGCCTTCATATGGGTTATCTGAATTTTGCCTTAAACTTCTCCAATATCCACGTGTTTAGGTGTTTAGGCTTAGGATAGCTGATCAAGTAATTTTTTTTTTTATACTTTAAAGAATCACCCTAATGCGCATATATGTATGTATATGTGTGTCTGTCCAAAACAAATAACAAAAAGTCATACATTAATTTCGCTATTTGTTAGAAGTTATTGTTTTAAATTTTTACTATAATCGGAAATACACACTCAGCGAAGCCAGTAACCATGGGAATGGGAAGTGCCATCTGTTGGCTAAATATTGACTCAAAGATGTCGGCCTCTTTGGCAAATATTCATCTGCAGATGGTATTTCTTATGATATTTCAAAATCAATTTAATAAAAAAACAGAAAGCAAATATCATTTACCTATGTAGATGTTACAATTTTTAATTTACTCTTCAATATCGTGTACTCCTCGTTTAAGTTGAAGGGCTGTGGGTCCGATATAGACCGCTGGTGAAATAGAAGTCTCTTGGCCGGGGTTTTTTATATTTTGAAAATTTTTAATTTATGTGAAGTGAGAAAATTCAATAGTCATTTATTTGATATAACATTTACTTTTGTTCTTAAGGTCAGTTTAATATATCTGACTTTCTCAATCTGAACAAAAACCTCTGTAGACGATATTTTGAAATTCCCCAAACCCGTGTAAATTCAATATTGTCGTTAATTATTAAATTAAAAATTAATTACATGTAAACTATTGCATTTTATTGTAATTTACAAAAATCGACTTATTTTATTGTAAGAAATCGATTGCAAATGAAGACAACTTTATAAAACAGTTGACGGACGGTCTTAAAAACGATCATTATTTTCTAATATTCATTCAAACTGGTTTCTGATCTTAAAGTTTTTTATTGGCCATCCTCATTAATGTTGGCTCAGACATAAATTTTTCTGTATCCTATGCATAAATCTTTAAGAACTACATACAAAAGACAGTCAAGCGGCGCTACTTTCTGCTTTCCGCATACGAAGAGAGTTCAAGTTTCTGTTTCGTTTTTTTGTTTTTGTAACAATAAAACAGCCAGGAATGCAGGTATAAACATTTCAAATAGTCAGAGTGCAAAACTCGATTGCATGCGGATTGTTGTGCTACGGTTATGACAAACTGCAGGTATTTACCCAAACTCGAACAAAGTGGAAGTTTAAAGGATCTATTATGGATTTGATTTAAAAGCAAAAAAAAAAAACAAATTTACATTGGGTGTTGCTAAGTTATTTGCGCTTTTGTTGCACTTGCGAGTAATTGGTTTTATTGCATTGTTACCAAAATAAAAAAAGAAATAAGCTTAGCAATTGCTGACTTGCTTGCCACTTAATCCGGCTACTTACTTCTCTTTTTTAACTGGCCTGGCATTGCACCTACATATTCGTAGTGTGCGCGCGAAACCCTCCAAAAGTATGAAAGCTGTTTGTAAAGGAAAACTTTTTGTTTTTGTTTTTGTTATTTTTGAAAAGAGTGATACTAAAAATTGCAATAAACAAATAAATTCAAAATTAGTTTCACGCTTTGGTCTACTGTGTAGCTCGCCTGCAGTGAGTGCAAAGTCATGCCAATTTTTTTTTGAATTTTAACAGCGAACGCTTAAAGAAAGTGTTGGACAATTACTCTTTACGCGTAAAATGCAAGTAAATAGCAATGCAATAAAATAGTGAAACATATATATGCAAGAAGTAAATATATTTTTAATAACGCTGACCAGCACCTTGGTAGAATTTAAAATAGTTGGATATTTTATTTGGCTGCTGTTTGGTCAAAGCTTGCTTGGAATTTATATATTATATTTACTTGGACTCTGTAGGAATATGAGAGCATACTTTAGGGAAATTAAAAACTTGTACGCGTTAGTGAAATTTTATAGCAATGACGTGGCCGAAAAGTTCTAAATGTAACTCATTTTATTTATAATAAATAGAATGGCTGTTTTCCTTATTTGAATTGTAATCGGAAGAGTAAGATAACATATCAGATATAATACTCGTGATGATCGTTATTTTTTTTTTTATAGAAATCAGGGCCCGCAAATAACGATTATTGCCCAAATTTCATTCCAAAAAATTATGCAGAAAGGAAATTCCGCGTTTGTGAGGATTAAAGTAACATACCACTTGTAACAAGAACTACCTTCAGGACATTGATTTTTATTTTTTGAGTTTTATTTCAAAACATCAATTTTAATCGTTTTTCCTTGAGTTTTAATTATTACGTATACAAAAATCGTTATTTCTTGAGTTTTGTTCAGGGACCGTAAATAATGATTATTTTTTTTAAATATCAATGAAAAAAAACAAAAAATTCTAATTTGCGGACAACAGTTTTGAGTATATATCTGAGTATATCTCTTTATGCCCTATATGAATCTGTTAGTGTTCAGAGTTATCTCTAAAAATTTTAATCAAAAATTACTCTTGGATTAGCTCAGCAAGAATAATCATATGTAAATTTTTTTGTTTTGATCACAAATAAAACTAGTTTTTTGAGTGTTATTTTTTCACTCTGATATAATGATAATTTTTTGTATTTGTATTTTTCATCAAACATAATCATCACTTTATGCGTTTTCTTTGATGTTATTTTTGAGGAAAAAATAAAAACTCAAGAAATTATTCTTTTTTGCGACCAAAAATTTAAGCTCATAAAATGATGATTATTTTTGATAAAAAAATAAAAAAAATGTTGAGCAAGAAAATATAAATCAAAACGTAACGATTATTTTTGATGAACAAAATAAAACTCAAAAAAATATTACTTTTTTTGGGACCACAAATTTAAGCTCAGAAAATGACGATTATTTTTGAAAAAAAGAATTTTTTTTGAGGAAAAAATATACTTAAAAAGTAATGATGTAATGATTTTTGATGAAAAAATTAAAACACAACAAATTATTATTTTTTGTAACCAAAAATTTAAACTCATTAAATTATAATTGTTTTTGATAAAAAAAAAATTTTTTGAGAAAAAAATATAACCAAAAAGTAATGATTATTTTTTATGAAAAAAATTATACTCAAAAAGTTGTTAGTTTTTGTGATCAAAAGTTTAACTCATACAATGATGATTATTTTTGATAAAAAATAAAAATGAACTCAAAAAGTAGTGAATATTTTGTATGGAAAAAATAAAACTCAAAAAATTATTATTTCGTGTGACCAAAAAAAAAAAAAGTTCATAAAATGATGATTATTTTTGATAAAAACATAAAATTTGTCACCCAAACAAATATAACTCAAAATGAGTAATGAGTAAAAAATAAAACTCAAAAAATGATCAGTTTTTGTGACCAAAAAAAATAAACTAATAAAATGATGATTATTTTTGATGAAAAAATAAAATTTTTGAGCCAAATGTATAACTCAAAAAGTAACGTTTATTTTTGATAAAAAAATAAGACTTGAAAAATTATTAGTTTTTGTGACCAAACAAAAAAATTAACTCGTAAAATGATGATTATTTTTGATAAAAAATAGGAATAAAAATAATATTCCTTATAACAGAGCGAAAAAAAGACACTCAATAAATGAGTTTTTTTGTGACCAAAAAAATTAAACTCGACATATAATAATTTTTTTTTTGAACATAAAAATAAATCTCCGAATTTTTTGATTAATATTCAGCTAAAATTTAAAACTCCCAATACAAGAATTATATATAAATTTATTTGATAGAATTCATAACGATTAGATTCCCTGGTCTTATTTATGGCTCAGAAAGGAAAACTTAGGTTAATTGGGTTTTTATACAAATTAAGTTTTATTTTCTGAGGAATAAATAAAACTCAAGAAATAACGATTAAAAAGTAATTTTTTTACTGAAAAGTGATACGGCCCCAGATTTTTTTGATGGAAATATTATACTACAGTATTTTGCTTGAGAGAATTTTAAAGACATTAGACTTTGCAAACCGTTTGACGGAAGATGCCACTATTGAATCGAAAGAATTCTTTCAATGGCATGCAATTTAAAAATACCAAACACTCTCACTCCCACTGATTGATGGTACAAACATACATAGTACTTCCAATTCACTCGCATTGACTATTTTGCATTTATTTGATTCTTTTGAATACAGAAAATTCAAAGAAGTTTTATAAAAATGTTGATTTGAATGTTAATGTGGTGGTTAAGGAAATAATAAACTGAAGATATTCACAGCAGCAAAAGGCCAATGTGGTAAACAAAAATTCTATGCAGTTTATGACCTGGTGTTTAGTGAGTGTATTTATAACATTTGGATAGTGACTTTGCCGTGAGAATGAGTTTGCTAACTCCCAATGGAAACGCAATAAATAAATTTAAATCTGGTTAATTTCTAATAGTTACCAAAAACTTAAATTTAAGAAAACAATTAAAGAAGAGTCCAATTTCGGATGACATCGAACTTTAAACACCCGGCGCATGTTTTTAGTGTAAATAAAGAATACTTGTTGTATGCAATCAAGGCAGTTAATATACTACTCTTCATTTTGAAAACTGAAACAACTTTTATTTATCTAAATAAAAACCAAAACCAATTGGTAGGTGCGATATTAATGCAGCACGACCATTTTCTAAAAGTTTATTTTTACGTATACTTCATGGCAAATTTGCAACATGATTTAATAAAATGTTGAATATGTTTTTGTTTTCGTAAATTATGCTCGTTAGTTTGCTGGAGGTGGTTTTTTCTGATTTCTATACTATCTGAAATTATACCCACAAACAGAGTTGAAGTGCATCAAATTTGTTAATTTAATAATGTAGTTTCGGCAATAATAAAAATAATTTGGCGGTTACATCGTATAAGTAGCTCGATGCACGTTGCAGAGAAAAGAAGGTGACGATAAAAGCACTTCCGTTGCTTCGTACTTACCTCTTTTGAAGGATTGACGTCACAAATGAGTCTTAAAAAGGTGATCTAGATACTAAGCTTAGGAGGAGTAGGGACCGGTACAGAAATATCTGCAAATTAAAAAACGCCCATTAAGTGCATACAATTAGTTAGTTTCTATGTTTGTTTTTATTAATATAAAAATATATATTTGTATTAATGATAGGAAAAAAAAATATTTCAATTTATCCTTTGCTGCCCGTACGCGTGAATTTTTCTTTAGAGGCCTGCCGTTAAGTTTTCTACAATGGTTTTGTCCACTTCTAGCGATGCTGTCGCCCACATTCTCTTTATTTGTGTGACTGTTTTTGTTGATTTCCTAACTCTCAAAAGTCTGGCCTTCATCACAGCCCAATATCGCTCAATCGGTCGCAACTCTGATACATTTGGAGGATTCGAGTATTTCCTTACGTAAAGCACATTTTTATCTTCGAACCACTTTAGGTTGGCATTAGCGTAATGTGTTAGAGCCAAATCCGAAGACACTTCTTCCCTCAAATTTCAGTGTTGAAGGTTCCCATAGTGAATAACGGCGTAAATTTATGCCCACATTCACAAATGGCTGCCATATTAGAACTTTTTTGCCAAACTTTTCTATCTGGATTGCTTTTTCCGATTCAGAAATGTATTCTCCAGATTGCATGTATTAAAATTCGATACCGGCAAAGTCTTCTAGTACATTTTCAAATAAATTTCGTAGTCCATAACCACACAAAAAATTTTCTCTGGCAGCTGTGTCTCATACAACTTACGCGCAAAGGAAATGCTGCTTTAATTTTTGCTCGCTTCGTTTTGGAATTTTTTTCTTTTTATTAGTTTGGTTTTTACCATTCCTCTTCCTAATTCGAGTGACGTGCACAGTGTGGTTTTAGATTTTATGACAACATTTCTTGTCGACATCGAGCGGTTCTTCCTAATATTACCTATTACTTTCTTCTTCAACTGGACGTCTGGTGATCCATTTGGGCGGCCACTTCTTGGCTTATCCTTTACTGACACACCTTCCTTAATGCGCAAAGCCGTTCTTCGTGCATTATCATAAGATGATCCACTGAGTTTCGCCAACTTTTTGTAACTAATATTGAGGTTATTCGTACAAATGTACAAAAGTTTTTTTGCGAATCTTTTCGTTTATTTTTTTCGTTGATGATGCTTTGACTGCAGAAACTAATTAAGTTTCGAAAATTTAACTGAACACCAACTTAAAAAAAAAACATCAAAACCTACTGTGTTACTGCTAATAATTTTGCAGCGAGTTTAAAGTTTGCAGAACTTTCTGTATCGGTCCTTATTGGAAACTGAAAGATGCCCAAAATGAGATATACAAAATTGTCGCTTACAATGTTATTTGAAACGATCCTTCATATGATTAAAACAACAACTCTACGGATTACCCTATTATAATACAACTAGATTGATCGGGTCTACAGTGCTCGGGTATAAACAGTGTTTCTCCTCTTAGGGAGGGAAATCGAATCTAGGACATCCTGATTAGCATACCCTCTCACGTATTGCGATAGCGGCAGAGGCACCACGAAATTCATACCTATGTTTAACTTAAACATAAGTTCAAATTTCGAACTGGTTCATCGAATGGCATGGTGCGGATGTTGTCGAGGCTGACTGGTCAGAATTAACATTTCGTAGAACATCGCAAGTAGTTAAGTCCTAGTAAGATTCACTACAGCACATCTGTATGTAGTACATATTTATATATGCGTATTGATAGTAATATATATTTAAGCATGCATAGGATATAATCAATTACACAAATATGCCGGCTTTTGTACACAGAATGCATTGAAGTATTTGCCTTCAGCTTCAACTTTCATGACTTAGCGTTAAGCGAAGTAGATTCATACGTCGTGTGTTTGCTTTATACATACATACTATGTCTCAATTTGTAAAAAAAAAATACAGACAAAAATCGCCAATCGACAAACACACACAACCTAACAAAAATAGGATAGTGAACCCATTTCGTTAGGTTTGCTATTTTTACCAACTCGAATTTGCGAAAAAGAGTCATAAGTAGTAGTTTAGTATTCTGCTCGGCGGAGGCATGAATAGATAAAAGAAACATTGGTAAAATACGCGAAAATCTCCACTTAGTCATGTCTACCGAGGCATACGACCCATACGCTACTTTTAGTAACTTCACTTTTGCCAACTGCTAAATCCTTTTCCACTTTCTGTTAGAAATTCATCGTTGACTTGATGGGACTAATGCCGTTTCTATTCACTATCTGTTGCCAGCTGCAGTTGGCTGTTTGTTTTTTTTTTTTCACTAACTTACCGACATTCGTGACTACTAACATTGCCGGGGTATGGTGACTGACAGTGACGCGTACAACTGACGTTGAAGCGACGCAAATGACACGAAGCTCCCGTTTGGCATTTGTCGCCGCCATCAACAATGCCAACATGTTTTTATCCCTCAAATGTGTTGTTGCTTTTGTGTTTTTTTTTGTTTAACTCTGCACTTCCGTTGCCTGCGAAGTTTGTTTATCCCTTGAGTGGGAAGAGTAGGGTGTGGGTGAGAGAAGTTTATTTGTTTTCGTCAACTCCATTACCACCAAACAGCCATTACAGTCAGTCAAGCTAGCTGGCTGGTTTTTCGTGCAGAGTTGCAAACAACATCAACAAATGGGCGAATTGAGTTTTGCAATCATTACCGGCATTTAAACAATGCATGCAATATATACATACTATGTATGTACTAGTATGTGTAGGTATGTAAATTTGCGCCCTTTAGGAAAAATCAGAAATTGGAAAATTTATTCGACATTACCATCATTGGTTGTTCCCATGCCTTGTTTCACCACATCGACTTTTAAGCCCAGAACTAATTTGAAATTTTTTTTCATTTCTGTTTTAACAGCTTCTTTCTGTTCTTTTGTATCTTTATTTGTCCTCCACGCTTTGAAACTTTTATTATAACCGATATGTAATATACATTCCATGAATTTTATTCGAGCATGTAGCGGCGAAATTCCAAATTTCAATGCTTCAGCTGAATTTGTTCTCAAAATAACTACATCCAAATTATTCATTTCAGTAGGTTTTGCTCCACATGTGAAACAAACAGCCATCGAGTAATTCTTACTGACTGTTGTTGCCACTTTTCCGTCAATCATCGTCATAGTTAAACTATGAGATATCGCAAACTTTTTGTTGAACATTTCGAATTCTGTCGTTTTTAAATTTTGAATTTCTGCATTTACACGATTTACTTCATTGTTAATAACATCTGCTGTTTCTTTCACAAATTCGAATTTCATAGGCCTGCAAAGTCTTGTTGAAGATGGTACTGAATTTTCCCAACACGAATAAAAATCATTGTAAAGATCAGTTAACTTTAACGGAACAAGAGATGTTAAAAACATATTTTTATCAGAAACATTTTCATCGGTGAAACGTTGTTGATATTCACTGTGCCCTGATGATCCATCACACCCCCATTTACTTATTAAATTCAACTCATTTGGAATCTCATCAATCTCGCTTGTAAACATGCTATTGCATGCTAACATACGTATAGCGACAGAATGTGCGCGTTACGTACTTTTTGTAGTTTTTTGTATGTTTAATGTGCTTTTGCAAACTTTTGCTATATGTCCTCTACTTTAAATTAAAGCTGAGACTTCAAACTTTCATTTGGTATAAGTCTGCACCTAGGGCGAGGGGCTGCTCTATATTTCCTAGGCCATTGAAAATGCAAAATGTTCAATTTTTGCACCACAATTCTGTTGTTAAGAAAAAAAAAATTGTGTTTTTTTTTTTAAATTTATTTTTTCATTTACTCATTCTACAATAACTAAATTAATTAAAAAAAATACTTTAAAGTTACATTTATTATGTATTTTTATTTTAATAAGCTTTTGATTATTACATATTGAACTAACATATTTCAAGCGCGTTGGCATACCTCAACTTTGACTTGCTCTAGACCAAAAAGTAATGAAGTTATGAGGCTGAAATTTCAGGGAATTGTTACTCATATATCTGTTAATATACTGTGAAAATTTCATCCAAATTGGACGACACGTCAAAAACCATTTTTTGCCGCGGTTACTATAGAGCTGTCTCACTGTGCGCCGTTACATCCTCAAAAAAGTCATTGTTTAGGGCCCTCTATGGGGAGAGGAAATCATTGGTTTATATTCCTTCAAAAATCAAGCCGCCCATAATTTAACAGTCAACGGGGAAGCCTACAGAGTCATGGTTAATGACTTTTTTTGTGCCTGAATTGGAGGACAGCCAACGAAATAATAAATTTATTGAAGAAATTTTTGGTGAGCGCATTTTCTCGCATCGTGGGCCTGCGATGTGGCCTCCTCTGTTAACACCACTGAACTATTTTTTGTGGGGTTATGTAAAGTTGCTTGGCTACGCAGATGAGCCCGAGACGATTGACGCTTTGGAAGAGAATATTCGGCGCGTTATTGCTGACGCACGGCCCCAATTGCTGCAAAAAGTGGTCGAAATTTCGAACCGCGATGGTCACTTGCCCGAAATCATTTTCAAGACATAATCTTTATAATAAAGCTAAATGCTTGGTCATAGCATTAAATAATACGGGTTTTATTTTTTCTCGAAAACCACATGCCGAAAAAACACCCGTTATTATACAAACTAAAATGTAGCAAAAGTGCAATAATATGGCGCTGCCGGCAAAAATTAAAAAAAAAATATTTTACTTGTAACTATTGATAATTAGTTCCAAATTAAAAAAAAAATTGAATTCAATACAACAATAATGACTTATATACTTAACTTGTCTGAAAGTTCTGGCGAGGTGTTTGTTGTAAAAAATAAAGTTAAAAGGTCAAGTTAATGCATTGCCTTTAATTGTAAAATAACTGAAATTGATAATGGTAGTATTTTTTGTATCTTTGCTGTATCTGGCATTTATGAACTTAGTTTTCTTCTTCTCTCCAAGTACAAAGCTGTCAGAATTTTCCTGCAGTAAAAAGTAACCGACTGGCACAGGAGAAAACGAAAACTTCCTTTTAAATAGCTTTGCTGTTATTCCTGAAATTCAATTAAATTCGACTTTCCAAAGAGATGGCAACCCTCTCCAAAATATAGGTATGCACCTTCTCCTCCGCGAAACGAAACGTTTGATACACATATTTTGGTATCTTATGAAATAAAATACTAATAATATTTTAAAATTTACTCGTAGATGTAAACTCTCATAAAAGTCAGCTGGAAATCTTCTTTCTGAGATGAATCGCCTGACATCCATGTTTTAAAATTTCATATAACTTTATTATATTTTAATTAAATTTGACTTTTCAAACAGGTGACAACCCTCTCCAAAGCATAAAATATATTTTATGAACTATTCTCATAACTACCAAATACTAACGCAAAATTTCATAAAAATCGGTCGAGCCGTTTCGGAGGAGTTCGAGCACACACATCGTTATTTATTAGAGATTATACTTTTATTTTTATTCTTTCTTTTCTGATAACTGTGTATCATCCTTTGAAGCTTCCTGTAAATAAAGAGAGTTTGCCGATTGAAATATACCATTTCTATTAAAAATTGTTTCTCCCCATACTTTGAGCGACTTGTAGATATTTTGTGCTACAAAAATTAGCGTCATTATTTTTTTCGGTATAGAATAAGTCTAGAGGCGAGGGCATTTAATACTAGATAAATACCAAGGGACACTGCTACCAGAAATATCTTTCGTATCCCTGCCCACGTCCTTTACCCTGATTTCGCCTTATCTAACTTTTCAAGGCTGGACATATACAAAAGATATGAGCCGATGTCTGATCGTCATACTGATGACATAGCCGGCATTCTGCATCAGTAGACAAACCAAACCCAACTGTGAAAATGCGAAAGATTGCGACCGGATAGGTAACTGCCAAGTAGTCCGATATCAAACCCACCAAACTATCTTAAAGTATAGTCCCAAAGCTTGGCCTGTATCCTTTGGAGGAGGTTCAACAGGTGCCCAAAATATTTCCGATCCCACTAAGGTTGTTTTCGAACTTCGACCAGCCCGTCAGCGATATCCTTACTTTCGATCTCAACGTAAGTAGGTACCTAGCACAGCACAGCTGTATCAATCGATACCAGCAATTGAATGCTGTGATAACAGATCTTAACCAGCTTCGATGTAAACATACGCTGGAGAAGGCCCTGATAGCTGTCTGAAAAGATAGTTATGATAGCGCCTTTCATACCTTTTTTGATGTCCTGACTGGTGCTGGTCGAGATTGTCAGAAACAGCCATGGCGTGCAAAGCTTGGTACCCTTCCGTATATCTCCTCATCTGCCCTCTTACCCATATTTGCCCCGTCAGTGTACAAATATACTCAAGATGTAGGAAAAGATCGGTCTAGATCATGGAGGCGTATGTTAGTTACAATCGACCGAACGTTCGTACTTTAGAGCCACGCTATAATCTTTGAGTTATGACCCAAGGTGTGAGCAAAGCGTATTCTACAAGTCCACTTGGCCCATGCAGCTTTACGTACAGATTTTTCCAGATGCAAATTATAACTAAGCCTTCTATCGAGCGTGTTTTTTTTTGTTATAAATTAGAGCACTTTTTGGCGTTTATCAGGAAATATTGGCCATACAAAAAGCTGTCGCGGTTTTTCGGTAAATTTTTTCTACGGCTTATCGACGAAAAACTTGATCAAATGAGTTTCAGCGGCTCTTCGGTAGGGCGATGTTTTACCTTCAAGAGAGTTTTGCAGTGGTCGAAACAAATATTAGTCAGACGGTGAATGCACGAAAACATCCAAAGTAAGTTCCGCTATTTTTTTTCGAGCCATCAAGAATGTGTGTGACCTGCCATTGTCTGTTGGCTAATTATGGGGAAATTCTGATTATTTTGTTTTATGAAAAGTGTTGCCTGAATTGTTTAATTTTTATTCTTTTGTTTCTAAAAAGTGTGTTCTTAATTTTTCATTCTAAAAAGTTTTTTCTGAATAAATTTTGCTGAAAAACAGAACTTTTTTTTTTCTTCTGAATTCTAGTGGAGCATCAAGTGCAATATAAAAATAAATTGTAACACATGCAACGCTTGCTTGTATATAAAAAATTTGGTTATTGCAAAATGAGTGTAGAAAATTTTAATAATCATTTTACGTCTTCTGGAATTCAATCGACTATTCTAAAATTAAATTAACGATTTCTAAAATTTCATTGATTATTCTAAAATTCAATTGACGTTTTGTCAAATCCAATTGACATTTTTTCAAATCAAATTTACGTTTTCTAAAATTCAATTGACTATTCTGAAATCCAATTGCCGCTTTTTAACTTCCAATTGAACCTTTCTAAAACCAAACTGGCAATTGTGTAGTGCATTTACCGTGCGAGGATATTCCTACAAGTACATTTCATACGAGTAGAAATATGTACATAGGAATTCCATTCTTCTACCCATGATCGCCGCCTATTTGTATGCTTCCGTTACGACATGTACTCATATGATTTACCGGTGTGCGCTGTGCAATGGCAATGGTATTGCCATAGGCAAAAATCCACACCTACCATTTTCCATATCTTTCTTGCTGAAGTCAAGCATTTTTCAAGTGTTTGTTGTCGTTCGTGCTCAATACTTGAAATTTCTACAATTGTCTTTCATGCAAATAAAAAAATACATACAAACATGTTGTACATATGTACTTACAAATTGCTAAACTCAAGGGATAAAATTACACACATACATATGTACATCAGTTATACAAACAGAGGATTTTGTTCGCGTTATATGGAGGGGTGCAAATGTTGCAAAGATATTATTGGGTCTTGGAAAAAAATCTATTATTTTTGCATTAAATTACAGGATTTATTTAGCATAGTTATAATGTTCCGATTCAGGTCAAATATGCACCGTTTTGTTCAACAAATTGTTGCCATTTGGGCCTAAGCTGGCCGCTTCTGGGACAGTGCAGGTTCGAGTTAAAGTTCGAAGCCAATCGCACCAAACACTTATTAAAACCTTCTCGACCGTCAATCCTGGCAAGGTTACCGTTTGCGTCGGCTCACCGCAATTCGATCACGCCCGTTTTGGCTTGACGTTGTCGTACCACCTTTCTGCCACAGAAATGGATCGATTTGGAAAAATAATCCAATGAAATATAAGAATGTATGTTTTTTTTGTAAGTCTTTAATATATGGAATATATGTATGAAATAATTTAAGAAAAACAACACATAAAAACTTCGGCAAATAAAAACTTTTCAACAGATTTTAGAAAAATTTCTTAGAAATCAGCCCGCTATTGCAGCAATCATTCTGCAATCCGTGCTACATTTCGATTTTACCTCAAATGGCGATTTTACATTCATGTCAGTTCGATGGTGGCTAATTCTTAGTGCCATTTGTTTTCGAAAAATTCAAGTTGCAAGCCAAAAGGTAAATGCAAATAAGCTCACTTCCTACACATGTTGGCCGTAGTGCCGCGTAAAGTTTTTGCATTTCCTAAATGAATTAAGACGGCTAGAACTATAATTATTCTGCAGTATTTAATTAAGGCGGATTTTTTTTAGTAAATAAGTTCAGAATATCATAAAACTACACGAAAATGAATTTAAATAATAAATAAATTATATTAACCTTGTATTACCTTGGTAAAGTCTAGATAGAAAGAAGTTTGATAAGGGGATGGAGTAATCTCCGAAATAGCAGCTATCACTTCTACCACTTTGAAAAATTGTTGTTTTCTCATATTATTCCATAATAAAACCTGACCTCGATTTCCTCGATTTCGACCTAAATTTCTGATACGTTTGAGATTATCCTAACATGGGTACCAGGGCATAGGGGCATTGACGGTGATGAAACAGCGGATGAGCTGGCGAGGTGTGGGTGGCTCTGTATTGAGCGTGTCCCACGCGGTGGACATTAGTGCCTCGCTCATAGAGTTCAAAAGCTGAGTTGCCGAATTTTACCACTCAAAAGCTAAGCAGAGGTGGAACCGTGCAGGATCGTATAGGATTACCCGACAGTTTTGGGAATCCTATAATCCGCCTAAAACCACAGCTCGTTTAGGATTGAACAAAGAAAATGCCTACCAACTCGCATCAGTCTGCATAGGGAACTGGCTCTTAGTATTGAAAGCCGAAAAAATTGGAAAGGATTGGATTGGAGAAGACCCGGGCTCTAGAGAGATAGGCGAACACCTACTGTTTGAGTCCCCAGCTTTCGCTAGGATAAGTCCATCTTTGTACAACATACTGAAATTCATTTAAAGCCGCCGCATGGCTTTAAGTTGCCCGAGTTTTCTGACCGAGGGTGACAATTCACTTAAACCAACCAACCAACCATGCATTTCTCTCTCTAATTATTACCCACGATTCTTTTTTTTTTCAACCCGATCCTGTAGCAAAATTTGAGGAAATTATATTTTATAGTTACGAAAATATTGTACACTTTCGATTTTCACAAACCACCATCATGTGGGTGTGGTTAATATCAAGGGCAAGGCGCGTACCAAGTTTTGTTGCAATATCTCAATATTTACTAGAATTAACCGATGCATCAAAGGACGGCCAGATAGCTTCATGGATTTATCTTTTCATTTTGAAAATTTTTGTATATATGTCTATCCATGTCGGTAAACAAGGTTATAATATCCTAGGACCAAAGTGAAATATCTTGGTACTACCCGCCCTTAATTAATTGTATAAGTAGGCTGAATATCGACGATCGTGCCAGGAAGACCCCGGTGGTTCTATTCAGCTTAAATAATGTAAGAAAAAAGAAGGAGTTTAAAACACTGATTGCCCACAATTATAGTCCGACCCATATTCTCTTATGTGACGCAGGATCAGTGGCCAGCCGTTATTAAGAATTACATTGTTAATAAACTAAGGAGATGTATATGGCAGAATACACTTTCTCAGATAGCCAAGCGTCTATTCAGACCCTCTCTTCTACCTCGGTTAAATATTAACTAGTGGATGAGTGTAAGAGAGTGCTGGGACCACTAATACGAATCCCATAAATGTGGACATAAGGCAGCGAATGAACTCGCGAATTGCGGCTCTAAAATAATTGTGCTCCTAGCTTAAGAAGATCAGAAGCAGAATGTCCGAAATATAATATTCGTAAGCTACACAGCTACAGTTTTGGATGTCCTATGACCCACATAAAACTACGGTTGTTTTATGAATGAGGAAATAAAATACCTACAAGCTGACGGCAGTTTGCACAGGACACTGGCACTTAGGAGTTCCAACCGAAAAGATCGGCTTAAAAATCAACGGGTTCCGTCGCAGCTGCGAGAACCCGAGTTCAAGGGAGACATCGAACACTCACTGTGCGAGTGCCCAACTCTCTCGAGGATAAGGCTAATGACACTGGGTAAACCATTCATGCAGAACAATTCAGAGTGTAGTCGTCTCTCTCTGTATAACATGCTAAAACTTTAATGCCGCCGAATGGCTTTAGGTTGCACAAGTTGTGGTATCAGAATCGAAAATTCGATAATTCCTTGCCACCAGGGTAACAATCCACTTAAACCAACCAACCAACCAACCTCGGGGGCTACTCGGGTGCAAAAATTGTTTTACTGTCTTACCTGGGGTCCCTTATTGGTGTACCAAGGTGATACAGAAGCAAAAGTGCCAGCAAAGCTCTGGCTTTATTTGAACCGGGTCATTCAATCGCACTTATATAGAGGTTGACTGCTTAATATAAATTGAGTACTGCTTTTAAAACATTTACTTCCTCGCATGAAGATGAGTAAACTTCAATAACATTAAATTTATAGAAAAAATAAAATTGGCCGGCCACCGAGTAAATATAAAAAGATATAAACTATCGGCATTTCATATTTTAGTTTAATCATCACGCCACCAAATACAATGAACAATATAGCAAAATTCGCATCAACAGCAGAAAAAAAAAACGCTGGCTGTAGCGAAACAAATAAAATACATTGCAAATTCACTAACGCTACGAATTCGCACCACAAGCTCCCCGTATTGTGCCGTAAGGTACTTGGCAAACAAGTGCTGCTATTAAGTTGCTGCAAAATTTTTGCTATGTAGCACGATTTTCAATTTTTTAATTAAGAAAAACTCTTAAACTAGTAATTTGCTTTTCATCCAGTAATGGTACATACATAGTAAATATCTATATGTTTGGAAAATATTTACATACTTTTAGTTAGTTTTTCTAACAAACAATACATATTCACTACTAAAAGAAAAAATATTTCCCAATTCAAATATTGTATGTAGAACTAAAAAATATAAAATAACTTTAACACACATCGGTTTAGCTAAGCAAATTTTTGATTTTCAAGTTTGTAATAGTTGGAAAAAAATCTTGTGCGATTTAAATGGTAAAAAAATATCCTTTAAAGCAAGACCAAATGAAATTAGAAAATAATTTTATAGATTTTTCTATAACACCAAAGCGAGGTAAACTCCAATAACACAGCTCCCCAAAAGAAAAATATCTTCCTGTGAGCAGACCATGTTTATCAAATAAAATCAAAAAATATATTCTTTTGAGCCGTTTTTGAGGTTATTAAAAAAAACTTGATGTGATGGCGCCTAACTGACCTCAAATTTGGATTCAGCGACCCAAAAACATATCCTGAACATGGTTTGTTCACAAGAAGCAATTTTTTTTTGTTTTGTAGAGCTATGTAATCAATACCTGATGTAATTTAAAGAAATAAATCGCGTGTGCAAATACTTAAACATATTTATTTATTTATCATCATTATCAGTGAATACTTAAGTTTCTTATTGACTACACTAAAACTAGATTAAAGTAATTATGAAGAATGTTGTTCAATATCCCACCCGAAAGTCAGACGCCAATATCAGTAACTCGATTAATTTGATTAAGACCTCTAAGGGCACAACTGATAGGAGCATTACTGACATAATTCGATTTAAGTAAGTTTGTATGTCGTAAATTCCTATTAGGAATATTAAGAGGAGTCCTCTACTCAGGATAACATGTCAATCCAAATTACTAGTAATGACTTGTAGAATGAATGACCAAGAGAGATATTTTCTACCATTCTCAAGTGTTTCTAAACTCCGGAATAAACATAGGAAGTTATACAAGGGCAAGAGCTAAGTGAAATTCCAAGTTTGTGGCGCCATATCTAAATCCTATCCGCAAATTGCCGCGTCAAGCGTCAACTAACTGTCAAAATTTCTCATGCCCATAGAATTTTTTATTCAAATGGAATTTTCAATTTTGAAAACGCGTTAGGAGAGAAGTCAGAAAAAATAGAACATAAATGATAGAGATAAAAAAGTAAATAAAGCAAAACACCAACAATGTACTTCGAGAGAATGAGAAAACGTCACGGTCAGTTGGGCACGAAGCGCGCTGGTACTAGTTGGCTTTAGAAAACGCAACACTTGACGCTACAATTTAGGTAGCATAGTAATAAAAATATTTTGGATGCCTTCTATACTATTTATATATGACGCCTGGGCAGGCCGCCAATAATTTCATCATGTTGCTAACGAGACCTGACGAGACATTAAACAATTTCTTATGCGTATATGGATCGAAGTAGTCTGAACTAATTCGACGTACAAACGCTAATATGGCCTCCTACGGCACTATGACAAATTAATATGGCTTGCAAATGAGAGTTTCGAGTCAAAATATAAGTACTCCTAAATCTTTAAGAATAGCAACAAACCCGCAATAGTATAAGTAGTATGAAATAACAGTATTCAGCTTTCTGAAAAAAATGCATGGAATACATTTATCTTTATTAAGAAAACCCCGAACGGAATTGCGGAAGAATCCTCCATTCTTGCTATGACAGAGTAAACCTTCGAGCTATCCGCGTACAGGAGACATTTTGAGTATAGAAATCAAGAGCTAATATCATTAGTAGATATGATAAATAACAGCAGCCCAAAGATACTTCCTTAGGGAACACCTCAACTGGAACGAAAAGAACGAGAGAACGTGTTGTCGAGTGCAACAGAAGTGTATCTATCACTTAAATAAGACTTATGTGCTTAATCCATGTTAGAAAATTGGAGTGGACACCTAAACAGGTTAGTTTGTTGAGCAGAATTCTGGCTTAGCAAAGTCAGTATATACTGTCTCAATTTTAAACCCTACCATAAAACTGTCAAGGTAATCCTCAGTAAATATTACCAGATTAGAAACGGTGGATCTGTCTTCGAGGAAGTCATTTTATCTTTAATAAAAGTTTCAAACAATTTAGCAGTAGCCGTATAAACATCAACCCCACTTTTAATGCATTTTTTAAATATTGAAGTAATATAATATTTGTATTTTTGAATTCACTAATAAGCACTCCCGAATAAAGCGATAAATTGAAAATTAGCACTAAACATTTAATGAGAGCCTGCCATTTTCCAAAAAGAATACCAAAAAAAACCATCGATATATATTTGTGAAGTTGATTTCATGGAAGCAATACCATTTTCCACATCCACCTCTGACAAAGATATCTAGCTAAAAGATATAGACGAAGCCGATGCGCCTGAAGTATTTAACCAACCAACCCAACATCAGCAAAATAAATGGCACTAAAAAAATCAGCAAACAGATTAGTAACATCTTCCACCGAATCTGCATGCTTATATTATATCTTTCTCTAGAACACTCAAAGGATATCTAATCCGATGTTGACTGCCCCATATAATAGTGGGGGAATAGTGAGAGGCTTATGAGAGTGGTTTTGTTTCTGCGAAAGAGGTGTTGTTAGGGCCGGATTCACCTAAATTGCCGGCCTGGGCAAACGCCCAACTGAGACCCTTTTCAATACCAAAAGTTTGTAGACCTTTTCTTTTGTGTTTTAGAGACCGAAGATTATTATTATTAAATATTATAAGCTGCAAGGAACTACGGCCAGATTTGATATATTGAGCATGTCCTTTTGATGCTAAAAACTTAGGCTTTGGATATATCTTAGCACTACTTGTTTGTTGTTCCATCGGTTATGTGGTTGGACAACAATGCCACCTAGATGATGAAGCTTTTGTTTGCCTTGTGCAGGAGAGTGGCAGAGAACATGTTCTGAACTTTCTTATTTCTTTTCACAGAATCGACAAAGATCGGTATCAGATAACCTCAACTTTTTCCTGTGGTAACTCTGGTTGCTATGCGCCGTAAAATACACAGTAACACTACATAAGTCCTCTCCACTTAGCTAAAGTAACTTCCTCAATAGTCCATCCTTTAGTTAAGGTATTTAAGTTTCCTAGACTGTCACTCAAATGCCAGTTTAGAGGTGAACGTGTCTGATTTTCGGGCTTTAACTGCCGCTTGATTGTCGGAGAGGATGTGCAAGTATATATTTACTACTCTTAATTTCCTGCGCAGACTTTCTCTAGCACACATTTCTATGGCATGCATTTCTGCCTGGAATATAGATGAATTTGGGGTCGTATATTCCAGCATTGTTCTACCATTGTTCAATCTTGATCCATCCAAAACCAGATCTGGGAATAATGTTTGCAGTTGATAGATTTTGTTCCTCAGTCTTCTCGATCATTGATATTGAGCTTTTGTAAAGATAAAGTTTATAGAAAAGAGTGACCCTCCTTTGTATAATCGGGTTGCGTTTTAAGTCTTCGCATATCTTTAGTTTTCCCCTAAAATCTCTGCATTTGAGGTATGAGATGCCCTCTAACCTTAGGGCTGTTAGGCTTGCTTTTCTTTCTATTAGGATACCGAAGATAATTGACGCTCATTTTCTAGTAATAAAGAGTCGTGCATTATGGGTAGTCAGTTAAACTTTGTTTGAAATTTGCCGCCCTGAGCAGCTGCCCCTGTGGCCCCTATGGTAAGTCAACCCCTGGGTGTTGCTGTTACCGCCGACGATTAGCACATGTTAGCAGTTGCACTTTTTTATAAAAGATGCCACATGAAAGGCTTCATTATTCAGCTCAAATTAAATTTTCCAATATGAGGTCTGAAACTTCGTTTGGTATCAAATCCCAACTCAGACGTCGCGGCTTATAGCCAACTTCGTATCGTGCTGTCGCAAATTGATTTAAAGTCGCCGAAGAGATGGTGTGTGTGTGGATCATCTTCTCGCGGGTCTATTTTAAGATTTGGCGTATCGTGACTATCTGATCGATGGTAGAGTTCCTATGTCTAAAACTACACAGATAACAATATAATGATAGAACCTTTTATGAAATGTTACGGAGGCTGATGTGACGCATATTGCAGGATCATCCTTCTTATGGATTGGGCAGAACAAACATAAATTTCGATCGCCGTGCATGTATTCGCCCGACCCCATCTGCAAATGGGCTGACGCATCATAAAAAAAAAATGTGAAAATCACTTAATTGTGAAAGTGCGCGAAAAGATGAGAGTTGGCGAATTTTTAGCTTCGCTATGGCATCGGCGTTGGTTATGTGGAAAACTTCGTATAATGGTATGATTCATATTAGTTGTCAAAACGGAACTGTGGAACTGTAAAGCGAAGCATGCTTTATATCTAGCATAGCTTTTAAACTCTTCGCACTCAATTATCGTCATCTCTTTCCTTTCTCAGCCACTGGTGGCTCTCCAATATTATTACAAAATATGTTTTCTTATAACAAAATATCTTTCTTTGAATAATAAAAATTACTTAAATTTTTGACATTCTAAAGGCTGAGACATAAAAACCACTTTAATTGCACTGTTTCCGATTTTTTTTTCTTGAATTTGGAACTTATTTTTTAATTACACCTTGGGAAGCAGGTTTTTTAAAAACAATTTGCAGTAGGAAATTTATTAAACTGTTTGACGGGTTCTCTATGAATAGTGAGCTTGGATTTGTAAAATATTATTCAATAAAAAATCGGGCTTATACGAAATTTGAAAAATCAATGCTAGCTCCCAAGTAAATATATAGGGCTATCTGGTGCAATTTGTATTATTTTACAAAGTTAATAATATTTACTACGTAGTATTTACTGCCCACTAGACGGGCTAACATTTATTCTAATAGTCAGTCCCCTATTAAGTCCATAGGATCGCAAATGGTGACACCAAAACTTGTCGGGGAGTGCCTGACTTCGCTCTCAGCCGCCTTGGAGTATCTCGACATTAGACTAATATGGGTACCGGACCATAGCGGCACTGCAGGGAACTGCATGGCTGATGAGCTCGCTGGGTGGGGTACCCTGGAAGTTATTACTCAGCTAGCGCTGGGAAACTATCCTGTCATGCAGAATCGCACAGACTCTCAGACCAAGAGTAGACCGTGGACGCTCAGAGGAACTGTGGTCGCTTACTAAGCGGCAACTCTCGACCCTCGTAGGTATTCTGACTAGTCATTGTCGATGGGTATTCATGCGGTTAGGCTAAATATAGGCTCTAACCATTTCTGCCGCAGCTGTATGGCGGATGATGAGGTGGATTCATCTTTTCATTTTCTGCTCAGCTGCTTCACCTTTGCGAGACTGAGGTTCAAGTACCTAGGCTACCTACTTCTTTAATGCCCCAGAGGAGCTTTCTGCGGTGGAAATTGATAATTTACGTGACTTCATTCGGGGTACGGAACGTTTCTCCTTGGTATCACAATGGGCTCCTCTACTAAGTCTAAGCGAGTTCCTACTGCGGAGACTATCACATTAACCTACTACTAAAGAAAAAGTATTAAATCAAAATATCACATTCCGAGGAAAACACAAAAAATAAATTGCAATTCATATCAGATAATTATATTGGGTAGAAATACTTAATTCTTGTTTTTAGCAGCAAATTACGCCAATATGTGATTTCATATTTGACTGGAAGGTAGTAGGTATGAGAAATGTGACTATTTACTGTAGAAACACTACTACATATGTATCTTTTCATGCCCAATCGCAAACTTTAGACAACAGTATGTTTTTTTTTTTGCGTTTTTCGCAAATGACATATTTTGACTTACCACATTTTTTTGAGAAACGCATGCAATAAGTGTGTATTTATCGACCGGTGAAAATACATAAACACTTTCTTCCTGAGTGGCCAATTAAGGTGGTTGAATGGAATCTTTTTACATCTGAGGGGCTTCCTTTTCTTTTTATTGCATTTTATTGGTTGCGAATTTTCTTAACACACATGTTGCACGCAATTCGTACATCGTCATTGGGGAACAATAAGTATATAGTATATTGTGATATGTTGTAAAGTTCGGGCAAGTTTGCATGTCAGCGCACGTGACCAGCAACGTTAGCATTTATAATACTCTCGTTGAGCTAAACCTTTAAATGTTTGCTCTCAGTGGGGTGTTTTCATTATACAATATTATTTTCATTACATTGGTATGCACATAAATTGATACAGCCTAAAAATAACAGGGATACACATTCTAAATATAGTTCTTATTGATTTTCGAAATAGGTATGCAACTTGTTACGAGTACAAATCCTCACATGCATATTTAGTATTGAGTATTGAGTTTGAATATCAGTAGAGGAAATTATTCCAGGCACTTTATATTGTAATTTGGTTTTAATCATCCTTTGCGAATTGTGGATGTGTCCCTCGCTGATATGAAGTATAACAGAGAATTTGATAATAAATATTATATGTATATACTTGTAAATACCCGCGACTTTATCTGCGTTGCTTACACCAGACTTTGAATGCTAAAAATGCGGCTTCGATGAACATTAAATTATAATCCAGTGGTTACGATTTAACTGAAGTCGATTCCAAAGTTTGTAGTAGTTCTTTGACATAATTTTTAATGAGTTATCTGCCAAAAATAGCTACAGTTAACCCAAGGATCAACTTTATCTCGCCTATAACGAAGGAACCATCTTTTTAACTGCACCAAGCTCATTAGATTTGAACTAAACCCAACCATAAATGTGGAGTTTCTGTTGTTTCGACTACAAAGCCATCCATTGGACTTTTTTTTATACATTTGTATTTTATTTTTAATATCATCAATATCTGACCATAAATATGGATTTTCTGAATATCTCGATTCATGCGCCATCTAGCGAATCGAACGCATTTTTGGATATGAACGAAAATCAGCTGATATACAATTTGACAATTATGCCCGGCAAAAAGTACAGGCTGTTTCGAATACAAACAAGAAGAAAATTGGGATCGAATTATTTACTCTCTGGGTACGAGAATAAGTTCTGGGATATTTAAGAATTCTTCGGGCGTCGAGTGTACAAAGATTTTAAATATTAATGCACGATTATCATGAAAACTAATTTCCTAGTTTCCAAATTAACTAAAATAACTGTAGATGTTCGGGTTTAAAGCTAATATTGGTAAAATCAGACAATTTTGAATTAATTGTTATAAGAAAGTGAGGAAATTTATATTTTTTTTTGTAACCTAATTTGGTGAATCTTTAATGTACTTTACGTACACAGAAAATTACACTACGATTTTTAAATCACCAGTGTTTAATTAATCATCTCTAAAATAAATAATTAAAGTAAAGCTAATTAAAATCTCTTTAAACTGTGGGAAGATGGAAATAAAAATAAATGAAATGATACTAAAACTGATGCTGTTTTTTAAATTTAAACACCACCCACAAATCCGCCCCCCACCAGCAACCACAAACAAACACATATGCACTACGTTTATTTGTGCACCATCAAACTCCAGTTGGCTACTCGTATCTCTACGAAAGATTGATTGATGTTTGGTTTAACCTCACAAAGTGTTCTGCATTTTATTTTTGAAACTAAAATTTGGAATGGTCTAAAACTCGGCAATCGAATTTGGGAGATGGCACAGCACTGAAAGCTAAATAAATATTCGTATTTATATAAACCATACATCTTTACATACTCGTATATAAAATATATTTTAGTTATCGGTGGCATGTGGCTTGTGGTATATGGGCTTTGTGGCTAATGGCCTGTGGCGCAGGTGAGCCAACTAACTACAAATATTAGACAAATGCAGGTAAATGGCAAAAGTGTAGATACACACCTATGGATACATATCTAAAAAAATATAGCAACGATGTAAAATTTGCAATAAACTCATTGTAAACTGGCGTTCAAAATTTATGCTGAATTTAAATATACAGCTGTTGCCACTTTTACGTAAATACTTATAATGTTTATAATATGCACGTTTGTATTAGGTATGTTTACAAAATGGCGTAATAAAACCGCACAGCGATAAGTAGCGTTTGTTGTTCTTATTCATATAAATCTTTTTTTTTATGCAGATAAAGCTTTTTAAACAAATTTTAGTTCCCCGGCAGTGTTTACAGTTGCACCAGTTATATAAAATGCGAAGAGTTTTAAGTTTTTAATAGCAACCAGCATTAATAAGAGTTGGTAACTTTTGCGCCATGACCATATAATGACTTTATGGAATGGTTAGGGAAGCCAAATGAAATTTTAAGCATTGGCGTGTTGATATCAGTGCTAAACTCTGAAGTATTTCTTTGATGCTTTGTGTTTCTTCTATTGAAAATACCCAAATTATTCCATATCCGAAATGTGTTAGCTTATAAGATGAACGTGCACTTTTCGAATCTATTTATTTGTGTACTCCATTTTGGTAAATCTAACTATTTTAAAAAGTTAAAAGAGAAGAGAGTTGCATGCCATGGAAAAGTTTCGCAAGTAGCTAATGCTTCCCAGTAAATCTAAGCACCGAGATGGCTGAAACTTAGCCCCATGAAAGCTTGTACATTTGTCACCTCATTGTCCTCCAAACAGCTGCGAAAAAGTGGATCCGTGATAAGTCTGTACGTACGGATTTTTTTAATCAGATAACGTCCGGTTAAAATTTCTAGTGTTATCGAGAGCTATCGCTATCATAAACTAAACATTGACTAGAGGGACTAGCAGCAGTCGTTCGCTAAATCGACAGATAGCCCACCTCAGTTTTTAAAGAAAGTTTCGAAGGGGCTTGAGTTGCTAGCCGATAGGAACTACGCCCGACAATTTTATCAGAAGGTACGGCGGCTTACAGAAGGTTTAAAGACCGGGGCGATTTCCTGTAAGAACGATTTGTTGACCAACATCCAGAGTACACTCAAACACTCACCGTGGAGGGAGCACTTCTTAATGCTGATTAATGGTAGTGGCGCGGAAAACATCGAAGATGATAAAACGGAATCTCCAATCAATGAAGACGGATTCGAGGACCTCAATAGCGCGGCTAAAAAACAAAAGGTCTCTTGTGCTGACGGACTGCCAGCAGAGCTCTTTAAGTGCGGTGGCGAGGGGCTTGTAAAGTGCAAAATGTGATCGGACGAACGAATGCCAGCTGATTGGAATTTAAGTGTACTCTGTTCAATCCACAAAAAGGGCGATCCTGCAATATGCGCCAACTACTGCGGATCAGTCTCCTTGGTATAGCATATGAGGTTCTGTCGAGCGTATTGTGTGAACGACTGAAGCCCACCGTGAACGAACTGATTGGACCTTATCAGTGTGGCTGTAGACCTGGCAAATCTACCATCGGCCAAATACTCACGATACGCCGAATCTTGGAAAATAGCCGAGAAAGAAGAACGGACGCAAATCATCTTTTTGTCGACTTCAAATACGCATTCGATAGCACGAACAAAACTAATACGGCTATGTAAAATGACGTGATATCGATATCATCGGTCTCAACACCCGCGCCGTTACTTCTGCCTTTTCCAAACTGGATAATGAAGCGAAACGGAAGGGTCTGGGGGAACGAGGGCAAAACTAAGTATCTCCTGTCATCAAATAAAAAGTCCGCGCATTCGCATCTTGGACTCTGTTTATCTGTGAATCAGAATAAGAACCTGTAATAATGCCAGCCTGGAAATCCAACGTAGAATCTCTTTTGCCAGGGGATGGAACGATGAGCGGTTATTGTAATACAATTTTTTTTTTCATTTTCATACATAGTTTCAATTATTCTTTTTACAAAAATTATTAACAATACAGAATGAATAAAAATGAAACACTTTAAAATTATCCTTTTTAATTAAACGCCAAACCACTCAAAAATTACTACCCCGATTGGCATAAAGATTTAAATTCACTTTTCCGATAATAACTGCAAAAAAAATACCTGGTAAAAATAAATTAAACTCATTTTCGTGTTTAACACTTTTTAAGGAAATGTTTCCATAATGCTAGTAGGCCCGTTTTTTTGTACCTGGCTTACAAAAGAACGCGCCAACGCTGTTCGCAACTGTCATGAAAGATGTAATTTGTTTAGTGCTACTTAAGAAAAAAAAAACAGTGGGGCAAACAAATTTTATATTGAGGAAGTTCTATATTTAAAAATACTATGCAAATAAAAATTAATTTAGATCTTAAACTGAAATTTCCCATGTATTTTCTTCCGGCTCATTCACAATAGCGCAATTTTTTCACTTTCCCTCTTAATTTGAATATCATTTTACCGAGTTGGCTCAAGTCGCATATTTTCCCGAGTTTGTGCTGTTGCTTTACATGCAATTCGTTATTCTACCTACTGTTCTTTTGCAACTCGGGTACAAAGAAACGAGCCTAGTGTAATCATTTATGGCTCCAAACTTCTTCAATGCATTGCAGTTAGGAACCAATTGTTTTACTTGCGAGGATATAATAAAAAACGGCTATATGCAGGGGTTTGTGTGTGTGCGCTTAAAATTTTGCGTTGGAACGTACGAGTATATTAAGTATATACGGGCAATCGTTAATATGCAAATTTATAAAGGTGCCAACTGGTGCCTGCGGCTATTTACATACACACACACACATTCATATGTGTACATTTTACTGTTTACTGGCACATATTTACTTTTCAAAATACACAAACTAGCTTCCCGTGTAACCAAACCAATAATTCCGCTTTATTCAACACTCATTTCTCATTGCCTGCCTATACCCAACACTTGTTTTCTCTTTGCTCCTTTTACTGTACCATAATCCTTTAGGTATTGATTATTTTCCACAAATGCGAGCACAAAGTAATGTTGATTGCTCTGCGGCAGGAGGAATATGTAAAATAGCTGAAATAACAATGAAAACAATAAAAACAATGGCAACAATCTCTACTAATGTAACAATGCTGATTTCACCTTTTACCTGTTATCCATTATGCTGTTTTTTACTTTTTTGTTTTTTTTTTTTTTTTGGTTTTAGTCTCAATTTTCGTTCGCATTTTTTCCGTTATATATGTATGTCTCACATACATTCACTAGAACCTAGGACGGACCTAGGACCTTTGCACGCTATCGTGCACCATATGGTGGCAGTTGAGTGAAGTCAAGTAATAGTTTGTTGCCGAGTTTGTTGAAGTTTTTGTTGTCGTGGCGCATAGCGTGTATGCCGCGTTGTTGTTAATTCGTCTTGGCTGCAAAATTATACGATATTGCCGTGTTGCAGCTTTATATTATATTTTGTTGAATTTACTTTTACAATGTGCATAGTACTTAGCTGCATGCAACAACTATATATTTTCACATACATATATTCAGATTCAGATTACAATATAAAAACTGCTATTTGAAAATTATGTATTTTCAAGCTGAAAGACAGCCCTTAATTTCAAACATTGCTATATGTGGCAGGGTTAATAAACCTTTGCTTTTAGTTCATTAAAAGTGGGGGCAGAAAAATGGTGGTTTTATGCACACATTTTATTCTATTTAGTTTTTTATTTTATTGATTATTTCATGGTATTTTTTGAAAAGTTTGCTGCCAGAGTAGCTTCCAAAGGATTAAGATGTAAAGGATTTAAAAACTATCTTAAATTTCATAAATCTCTTGTAAACTATTCAAAAATTTATTTCCAAGTAATCATAATAATAATAAAAATAATATATAGCTTACACCATACAGCTCGATTCGATTGTGATCTGCGTCTTGGGGTTGTATCACCCAATGGCGCACACAGAAAAATGTATTGGGCGGTTTTAGGCTAATTTAATTTAAAAGAAGTAAACTAATTTGAAAGCAGTTAATACTAGTTAAAATTTTGGAAAGGGGTTAAAACCCTCAACTACGAACCCTGCAGCTCCTTTGGGAGCGCCAATGGCATCACAAAAATTCAAGAACTTATTTCAAACTGCAGCTGATTTTTGTGACTTTTTTTTTGGCAGAAATAGATAAAGACTTTGAAAAATTAAATTCATTATTAACATAGCTTATTTTGAGTGTTTCGAGTATTCTAAATAATTTTTTATATTTTTAATTATAGATTATTACAGTTATTTAATTATTTTAAATTTTTGTAGATTTTTAATTTACAATACATGATTTATACTTCATTTATTAATTACTTAATTGTTTTTAATTGTTTTTATTCATAACTTCATTTATTTCAACTTGTTTAGTCAAATATGATATATTAATAAAGTTAAACTCAGTGATTAATTCGAAGACATACGTAAAATGAATAACAAAAGCGCAAAAAAGATTAAATAAATTTTATTTCTTATAAAAATATTGTCCATATTTTATTAAATCCGCATAATTAATAACTTAAGATAATTCAATAATTATAAATAATAAAGTAATTAAAAACTACCGTTCATTTGGTAATTTCTTTTACTGATGGACGATGGACGATGGATTTTGTTCCTACGTTATATGGAAGAAGTGTGTAACTCCATCAGCAAAAACAAAAAAAAAGCCAAATATCTATGAAAATTTTTAGAAATATCAAAATTGCACTTCATTATGCTAGAACTTAGTGGACGATAAGTGCCCACATCCAAAAATTTTCTGAAAATTCTGTTTAAGGAGTTTGAAATTTTGATGATAAGAACACTTTTTATTCCTTAAATAATTCATTGCAATGGAATTAAAATTTTACTTTTAATATTACAAGATACATTTGTACTGTGTGAATAATTTACTTTATATTATTTTTAGTTTAATATCATTAATATTCTTCTTTCGAATTTCGCATTTGCAAATTGAAAATGTTTGTTTTGCTTATTTGTTCTTTCAGAAAGTTTCAATAAAAAAAGTTATAATTGTTTTCAAAAATAGATATATTTACTCCATAGTGACGCTCTCTTTTCCTCTCTTGGTATTTTTTGAGCTTTTTTATTAAAGATGCCAGTTGTGACTTAAAGTTAAAAGTGCCACAAAATATTGGAAAACAGATGCTTTAGAATTATAAGAATTATAAATACAGAATTTATAAAAAATATGTATGAAAAAAAATTTTAAACAAATATGTAAAACCTGTTATAATAGTAAATTTGCATAATTGAATAAAAAACAGCCAAAAAACACCCAAAAAACAGCCAAAAAAACAGCTTGAAAATAAATTCAATTTTTAGAAAATAGTTTACTAAAAAATATTTAGGTGGCACTAATTTCAAATTGATATGATCATAGACCTATTATATGTACATTCTAATGAAAGCTGAAATTCCCTTCTTAATTTTATTTAAAAGGTTTTCGTCTTAGTTTTACAGGTTAACTACTAGATTTTATTGAAAAAGTTTCAAGCTTAGTTCTAGGGAACATGTTTTTAGTTATATTGCTACCTACTAGGTTAGGCTAGCTAATTAAATGAGTCCACTGTGATGCCACTTGTTGTTGTAACCAAACGCTGGTCAATTGGAGAAACGCTGCACACTCAAAATGAAGTTATGCAGATTGCCCAGAGGAGCTCTCTGAGGTGTTAATGAAGTAAAGGGTACGAAGGCAGTTCAGTTGAGTTGAAAATGAAAAGATGATTTCACCTCGAGCCCATCTGTTCAACAGAAGTCCGTTGGCGGCTAGAGGAGGAGCCCCACCCTCTCCCTGCGTGGAGTAATCACTTCCAGGGTACCACGCCGAGCGAGCTCATCAGCTATGCAGTTTCCTGTAATATCGCTATGGTCCGGCACCGAAAGCAGTCCGATATCAAAGTATTCAGAGGCGACTGAGAGAGAAGTCAGGCACTTCTCGACCAGTTTCGACCTGACCATTAGAGACTCCGAGGACTTAATAGCAGCCTGACTGTCAGAATAGATGTTTGCCTGTCTAAAAAGCATTACATTGGTGAGTAACCAAACGGCTGCCTCCTAGATTGCTCTCGCAGTAGACACCGCCTCCAACTTTTCCATTCAAGCTTCGAGCCGTCCGTGAAAAAGTTCGCCGGCCTCTCACCTTAATTGTGTTCCTCCTCCCTTAGCAAGATGTGAGCGAAGAAGAATCCCTCTGAAGCGAATCAGACTGCAAGCAGTTTCTAAAGGCAAAATCGAAGCTATCTGCTGGATTTTATTGAAAATTAACTCCTCAATTGTATTGAAAAGTTTCCATCTTAGTTTTACAGCTTTCATTTGCTTGATTTTATTGAAAATACATATCCAGTCATAATAAGAAGAGATTTTTATTGGAAAAAAATCATAGAGAAATCCGCAAAATATTTCGTTCTAATTTATAGAGCATTTTAGGTTATATTTTCGCTCTGTGCACATTTGATGGCGCACTTTTATCACTTTTACTTACAATTTAAGTATGAGACATCAACTGTTAATAAGATTGAATTTATATTAATAAATTTTTTTATTATTTTTGCATCTATAGAAAGGCTACACAGGCTATTTGAAGCATTAATTTCATAAAAGAAATTGATAAGAAAATTCAACGGTAAAAAATGTTTTCTGTATACAAACAGAGTGTAAGAAATGATGGATGACTTTCGCCCAGCCTTTGATAGTGAACAACTTACTATATTAGTACTTCTGGACTTCTCTAAAGCTTTTGATAGCACAGACCATAATATTTTGCTTTTGAAATTGAAACATTATTTCGGCTATCATGCAACATCGGTTAAATTGATGAAAAGCTATCTATCGAATAGGTTGCAACAAGTCCAGTGTGGAGTTGTATTTTCCCAACGCAGCACAACTTCTACTGGTATACCTCAAGGATCAATCCTGGGTAATATATTATTTTCTGATTTTGTGAATGACATTATCCATTGCTGTCAAAATGCATCTATACACCTATATGCTGACGACACTCAGATATACTATTCACATCCAATTGGTCTTGGTGAAGACTTAGTGTTTGGACTAAATGATGACCTAAGAAGAATATCTGTCTGGGCGAAAACAAATGGCCTTTGTTTAAACGCGCCCAAAACGCAAGCACTACCTGTATCGCATAACTCTCTTGACCTGACTAGCTTATCGCCAATTTTGCTGAACGAAACAGAGATTAAATTTAAATCAATGGTCACTAGCTTTGAATTTAAAATAAATGCACGTCTGACTTGCAGATCACGTTAATTATGCCATATCAAAGATACATATATAATACACTAAGAAGCTTATGGCACACTTGTTATTCTCTATCGATCGATATAAAACTTAAACTTGTAAAGACCCTTATCGTTCCACAAATATCATACTTTGAAGTGGTATATAGTAATCTTGATTACGAAGCTAAAAATAAATTAAACCTAGCTCTAAACAATGCTGCTAGATTCATATATTTTAAAAGAAAGTATGATCACATTTCGCTATATACTAAAAACATTTTTGGTCTTAGTTTTGAAAATTACCTCAATGTTCGCAATATTTTATTTATATTTAAAACAATTAGATATCGTAAGCCTGGCTACCTTTATCAGAAATTTAACTTTGTTCAGTCATCTCGCACACATAACATTGTTGTTCCAATGTATAAAACATTAACTGCCTCCAGATTATTCTCTGTTAGTGTAGTCAAATTATGGAATTTCTTACCAGTGGCAATTAAATCTATTAAATCTGATAGATGCTTCAAAACGACAGACACAAATCTTTTTCTGTAGAAACCTTTCCGTCTCCTTCGTTTCGTCTTAGCCAGGGACCGTAACTGTTATGACTTTTTTTCAAAAGAGTCAATAAATAATTCTTATTTTTCCACCGATATATTTTCAGTCAAAAATAAAAGTTAAAATTTGACTTTTATTTTTTCGGTCAAATATAAAAGTTAAAATTTGACTTTTATTTTTTCGGTCAAATATAAAAGTTAAAATTTTACTTTTATTTTTCCAGTCAAATAAAAAAGTTAAAATTTGACTTTAATTTTTTCAGTCAAAGAAAAAAGTTAAAATCTGACTTTTATTTTTTCGATCGACAATAAAAGTTAAAATTTTATTGCTAATCTATTTGAATGTAACTGTTTAAGATAAAAACATTTTGTTGCCACATATAAACAAGACATTTGTCATTTGTTGTATAACTTAAACCTTAAATTAAAGAAAATAAATTATTGTCTAGGAAATATATTTACAGAAGACGGAAAATTGCAATTAAAAGGAAGTGAGTTTTTTACTTTGATTTTTTTTTATTAAAACATATTGTATTGTAATATGTAAACTGATATTTTTGACCGAAAAATTAAAACTAAAATTTGAACTGTTATTTTTGACCGAAAAAATAAAAGTCAAATTTTAACTTTTATGTTTGACCGAAAAAGTAAAAGTCAAATTTTAACTTTTATTTTTGACTAAAAATATATCAGTAAAAAAATAACGGTTAATTGCCGACTTTTTTGTAACAAGTCAAAAAAATAAAAATCATACAGGACTAGCATTCCTTGGCTAACAAGCATCACATTGGTATATACAAATGTTAAAAAAACAAATTCTTTCCAGCTAACTTTTTAAATTGAAATTTTGAAAATAACTATTATTTTCGATCCCTGGTCTCAGCTTTTCCAACTATCATTTTTTCCCCCCAATTTCGTATTTCTTCTTTAGCCTTAAATTTAGTATATTACTTATTTATTATTTTTAGCTTAAGTTTAACTAATTTAAGTTTCATTTTTGTAATTTAATTGTTAAATATGTACATCGAAAAGACTTCTTGTCTTACTGTACTTGTGAAATAAATAAATAAATAAATAAAATAAATGAATAGTTGCCGGAATATTTAAGTTATCGCTAACGGTAGTTTTGTTAACGGCGCAAAATAGACCTGTGAGTGAAATTTCTATCTTATGTTTGATAAATTGTGTCTGCTATTCCTGTGAAATTTATGAATTCACAGAAAGTCAATCGAAACTTATAGTCGACATGGCGTATGAGTAATATTGTAATAGTTTTCTTTATCGCTGCACTTCCTATTCCTATTCAAAGCGCCTTAAGTTGAGGTAATGTAATGTTAAAATAATTGAATAGTATTAGTTGCACAACAAATTATTTTGAAATCAGACAAATGAAGAGAAAGAATGCAACATTTAGTTGTGCACTTTTCGTTTCGTTGAAGAAGTTTAGTCGTAAAAATAGCAAACTGAGCAGTTAAAGGCACGGAAACAGAAGAAGATTCATTTGTTTTCGCTAAACTGCGCTAAATGTATTTAAAAAAATTGCAAGTGCATTTCATTAAAAACGACATTTGCCATGTAAATAAACAACAAATTTAAAGCTTGAAATGAAATGGCTGCGCTGTTGCACAAATTGACGACAGTAGCGGCAGCGGCCATTAGCCTTTTGTAACGGTTGTTTACTGATTGTAAACACTGCCATTGCACACTTTCTAAAATGCACATGCACAGTTATATAACGACACCTGAAGTTACTCACATAGGCAACTTTGCAACATGTGCATACCCTCTCAACCTGCTATGTTGGTTTTTTATTTTTTATTATAGTATCTCCCTCTCTTTTCATGTTACCATAGCATCTAGATTATATTTACTATATGTATATATTCAACTTTACCACATCCTGTAGTGTGCAAAGCTAGCATTACATCGGCAAGTGGCAATGTCCTTTTCCATTTTGACGCGCTTTCAGCGTCCACCACAACTGCGTTCGTCGAGCTTTGCCGCTACCTTTTTCTCAGTTACGACTTTTCTCTATCATTTCCCATTTTCCCCATACTTCTAGAAAGAGTTATCTTGAATTTTCGCACTATAAATAAATTGTTGCTCTACACTCTGTGCAAACTACAATATTTGCATTCATGTAATATGCAACAACAATAGCAACATCACAACACAAAACAATCAGTCGATTTTCGTAACAAAGAATGCAAGATAGCAACGCTTCGAGCGCTTTACCTATCAGTAGTGACGTACTGAAGCACCCTAGAATTGGCGAAGTGGCAACAAGAGTGACGTACTTGAATAGAAATGAATGCATGAACATATGAGCAGACAATGTATGCACATTAGGGTGCAGCACTACTTATACCAAAAAGTAAATAAAAATATTTAAAAAAAAATCGCGTGTGTTTTTAAAATTTCCACAACATCGTACAGCATGAAAATACCACCTGACGATCCCGATTACCTAATACCCCATAAATCAGAACAAAATTTAGCGGATTTTTTTATGATTTTTTCCATTAGGATATGCCTTTTAAATAAAAGCAAGAAGATAATCTGTAAAACTAAGATTACAACTTTTCTATGTTATTATGAATGTGACCTTATCTTCTTCACTCTCATCTTGCTAAGGAAGGTTGCATTTGAGGCGAGGGGCCAGGAAACTTCTTCACGGACGGATCGAAGCAGAACGGAAAAGTTGGAGGGAGTGTCTTCTGCGAGCAGCTCTCGCTCACCCGGAAATTTTGGCTTCCGGACTACTGTAGTGTTTTTCAGGCGGAGGTGGCCGCAATCATGGAGGCAGCCAATTGGCTACTCACCACTGTAATGCCCTACAGATGGGCAAACATTTATTCTGATAGTCAGACCACTATTAAGACCCTGAGATCGCTAATGGACGGACTTTTCTCTCAACCACCTCGGATTGCCTTGATATTAGACTAATTTGCAGGAATGTTGACCTCGCTCGGCGGGGTATCCTGGAAGTCATTACTCCATGCAGGGAGAGGATAGGGGTTCCTTTGGTTGCATGCGGACTTCTGTTGGGAAGATGGGCTCTATATTAGCTCAGCAACAGTTGGGAAACTACTACGACATGCAGAATTGCAAGAGCCAGAATTGCAAGAGCGTTCGAAGGAGCTCAGGTCGTTAACAAAACGGCAACTCTCGTCCGGACTCTGACTCTTTCTGTCGCAGCTGTATAGAGGATGACTAGGTGGAATCATTTTTTAACTTCCAACTCAGCTGCCCTGTCTTTACAAGGCTGAGGTTCAGGCACCTAGGCTCTTGGAAATTAGCAATTTGTGGGAATTTATTTTGGACACGAAGCGCTTCTCCATTTAACCATCTTTTGTTTGCGGTGTTTGTTACCGTTCTAACAATAACCTAACCTAGTAGGTAGCCAGTGAAACAAAGATAAAAATCTCTCAATATAATTAAAAATACGACCTCAGGAATTAAGATTAATACTTTTTCAATGAAATCTAGTAGACAACCTGTAAAACTTATAAGAAAACCTCTTCTATAAAATTTAAAAGGGAATCTTGGTTTTCATTAGTTTCTCCATTTAATTTTTACTAGCCGATGATCTTATCAATTTGAAATCACAGCCACCTACATTTTTGTAGTAGATTATTTTCTAAAAATAAATATCATCCTGTTTTTTAAACTGTTTTACTCTAGTTTATTATTTACCACAATATAGACTACGTGATAAGAACGGCGCATCACTATCGAGTAGAGATATTTATTTTTAAGATACACGGGCGCCATGAGCACGACATCAAGAGTGGCTCTGAATGCCTTGTAGGATTTGCTACCCTTGGGCTTAACGATCCAAGAGGAGGCAATGAAAACTATACGTCGACTACATTCTTTTGGATTTTGGTACTATAATGAGAACTCCGGACATCGAATGTTGTTTGGAAGGTAATCAGAGCAATACAATTTATTTTTAGCCCCAAATGAGAAACTGGTAGCGAGAGTCTCTTTTGGTAAAAAGTAAGCTTTCCTACAGGAGAACAATGGAGATATCCCTGTACTATCTTGGTTGACTTGGTGAACATTTTTTACACTGACGGCCCCAGAACAGAAAAGGGACTGGAGCAGGTTGGCTGAACGGTGATTTCAGATACTTTTCTGTCGTACAATGAGAACGGGTTTCCAATCGGCGATATTTGCTATACTTCAGGTAGCGGACTGAATAGTTGGCGAAAAGTGACGTGGATACCAAATTAAAGTCTGGTCTGCAGAGACAGCCAAGTCGCTCCACTTCAAAAATTGTCGAAGAAACTAAGTTGAGGCTGAACTTCTGTTGGAAAGTAGAATAAGCTTAAATTCATGTGAGTGCCAGGACACAACGATGTTCAAAGTAACGAACTGGCTGACGGATTGGCTAATTGCGAGTTCGCAGCCAAAATAGAGCCAAGCATAGCAGGGACGTTTAGGTGGATCAGGGATATCACTGATAAATAAAGTCCCGTTCCCACCTTTTGCCGTATAATTTACCTTTATCCCTTATTCCCTTTCATCCTTCCGATGCCTTGGGCACAATGGGCAATACCTGAGTGCTTGGAAACCCGAGTTCGGTATTTGGCCTACCTCAATTCCATTCCATTTCAATATAAAAACAAGGACAATTCTGCTTACAATTTAATATTTTTCCGCAAAACTACATAAAAAGGAATAAACAAGACGCTATCTGTTTGTTTTCAGGCGTTTTGTTTTTCCAAACATTAGTGAAGAAATTTAAAACAAAACTAATAATTTCTTGCACAAATGCCTTCAATATTCCCCACTCTTGCTCTCCTTTGCGTTTTTAGATGTCGATCTCTTTAATTTTAGGTGGACTTATAAAGAGAAAATTTCAACGGAATCCTAAAATGAAAATTTGAATGCAGTTTTTTTCCTTTTTTTTTTGAAGATTGCTCTGGTAAATCATAAAATTTTTCTAAAATATTTTCCAATTTTCTAATTCCAATGGAAAACCGCAACTTTTTTTTTAGTGTGCCACCCTAATGCACTTAATGTATGAATGCATATAGTAGTTGCATAAAAACTAAGGGAAGTGCTGCCACTTTTTTGCACCAATCAAAATCGCCAATAGCAAGTGCATGAATATTTGCATGACAGCGTGGTTGATTGGAAGGATTGACGCTGAAAGCAATCTAAATCTTTATGTGCCATAAAAGCCATTCGAATAATACAGCTATCATAGGAATTTACTGCACAACGACTTGCGATTTTTTCTTCACAACTTTTCATTTTTTATTATTAGAACAACACACGAACATCATTGCTCGCTCATTCTCAGTTTACTACTTCACGCTTAGCTGACGGTTTTTCAAGGATGATAATCTTTGTTTGACTTCAGAAAACATCCTAGTCTCGGTATGGTGGAATTTTATTCAAGTATTAAGGGTGTGATGTGCGTAAAGCTTTAATAAATAGCTAAGTGCATTCAACGCTAATCTTAGAGTAATCAAAACAAAAGCCGCACAAACGATAAGAGCATACAAAGAGTTAAATGAAATACAAACACCAAGAAAATGCAGCATCAAAAAATTTGTGAGATATTAAAATTGAATTTAGAAAACTAATAGGACACTCGAGTTTAAAAAGAACTGAAACTACAATTGTATTTATATAAAGAACATTTTCAAATTCATTAGAAACTTATCAGGGAACTATGTTTATTAAAAATCGACTTGCAAGAGTTATTACCTCGAGTTGAGAATTATGTCACATTTCTATTTAAAACTGTTTGGCTCAAATCTTCCAGTAACGATCGAAATTAGAAGAAATATAGGAATAACAAAATCGATAGCACTACCATTACAATGGAAATATTAAATACAAATTCAAGTAGGAATGCGACGCAGAATTTCCATAGGCATGGAGTTGAAGGGAAATAAAATTGCACTAGTCTACAATTTGTTTAAGGCTAATTTGTAGTCGTTGAACACAAATATTTATTTTAAAATTTCTGAAGATAAGCGATTCTTCAATGGGCCTTTTTCGGGTCGCAATCAATGGTACCTAACTTGTTCGGCTCTACTTTGTGATATATGTTTCTTTCCCAACCAAATCAGTGATAATTATGTGGCACTGCGTATTCTTTTAGTTAAATGCAAATCAGTTCGAAATCAAAATGCATACCTAAACGCAAAAAAAAGTTATGTAAAATAAAAAATATATACCAAATTCCGAATTTGGGTAATAGGGAATACTTTTTAGTTCCAATATACATTTTTTTAAATTTATTTTAATGACGAAGAAGTCGTTTTTTACATTCTGGATATCAAAAATATTTTGTTTGGGCATTGTATTTCAAAAGCTTACAACTTCGTTTGACATTCTTTCTTCTAATGTTCTGTTATTGAATATAACTTTTACACATGATCAAAGAAAAGTTGACGAGAAAAATTTATTATTTGAATTAAAGAACTACTATGGAAATGGGAATGAATTAGCGCTACTTTTGCAATTTTGTTGGAAAACACCGAAAAAAATCGAATTCAAAAAAGTAAAGCAAAATATGTGTTAATATCACAAAATTGTTAGCAATAATGTCGATCCACTCACCTGATTTCGGTACACTTAATAAAATTATAAAAAACAAAAATTTCTGGCTATTTGAAAATCGATTCTTAGTTAGAATTGAAGTCGGAAATTTATATAATTTGCCCGTGGTTTACAAAATTAATTAAAACAAAAGGAGACAAAAGGCAATAGTTTTTTTTTAAATTACTTTATGTGTACAAATACAATACAGAGATTTAAAATCTTTCAATGGAGGTATTTCGTAAGTGGTAAACAGGGTCCTTAATCTGAATTGTACAAAGCTTCAGATCACGCTCTTAAATTTGATACATAATTTCTACGTATCGTGAGTAGTTGTCCATGAAGTGAAAATGGCTTATCTTACCGCTTTGGAGTGTACATTTTTTTATTAAACTACATTAATTTGTATACGATTATATTTCACCCGATAATTTATTGTTAATTGTTTTCCTGAAAAATTCTCTCGAAGGTGTAGTCCTGTCGATGTTGAAATTCCTCCTCGTCCCTTCTACAGTTCTGTTCAAATATAAATAATGGCTCTGCATTCTTATATGAAGTACCATAAATCGATTTCCGGAAGATGGCGGTACATTCTAAAATTCTTAATACAGCGAAGAACATTGGTACACGAAAACGAACAATGTTTTATAGGTCTTCAGATCTCCTATTTCAAATCTATTCACATCCACTAAATATGAAAATTCGAATAGGGACTGAATATTTAACGCACCATCGGAACTTGATTTTAAGTTGACAAGGAAGATAAAGACAATAGGTATGGTTTTTTCCCAAAAATTTAGGAACTTTGAAATGTAGCCTTGTTGGAAACAATGCTACAATATGTTTATAGCAATTCTGTGTTTTTATTTTAACATCGCGAAGTATACAATTTCTACAAAAAGAACTTGCATTCGCCCGGAAACGTTTGTTATAAAAGTTTATGAAATTATTTTAAAAATACATTTTTATTGCCACAATTGAATATTTTTAATGTAAGTCTATAAAATAATTAAATTTAAGTTGGAGTGTTTTGTGGCTTTGGGTAAAATTTAGAAAATGTGCATGTGGCTTTTACTGTTTTCATGTCCTCCTCCATGGAATTCTCCGTCGCTAATTCACAAAAGTTTATAAATCTTTAAAAAATAATCCTTCCCTTCGTGGGATATTGTAATATTTACCATTGTGGGATGCAATCGACTATGTTTTGTTCATCGAAAATGGACTCTCATTGACGCCAACCGTAGGACAATTGTGGACTTTTTGAATTTACAGTTTCATAGTGCATTCAATTTTATTATAGCAAGTTTCAAGTTACTGAAAATTCGCGTTCACTTTAATTAGTTTGGTTTGCTGACGTTGTTGCACGTTTTTCCCAACAAACACTCTGATTAGAAAGTTCGAAGGTCCCATTACAATTTTTTGAAATACGACTAATTTTTGTAAAGTTTAAAAATTCAAATTTAGGTAAAATATTCACAAGTTATATGAATTATAAAAATATTTGTTTCAAGCGGCTGGGATCGGAAAGAAGGTTCATAGCTAACTGTGATGATAATTGCTGCCAGTTTGAAAAGTCGAAATTAATTACCATAAATTATACACAAGTTATATGAAATATTAAAATATGGGTGTAAAACGATAATATTTCTAAAAACGGTTTTTACAGTCCGGCTGGATTCGAATTCGAAACATGTGTTAGCCAAATAATATAAATATGACATTTTAAAAATTAAGCGAAATACTTTTGAAACCTATATTCACAGTTAAATGTGAGGAAATATGAGAACAAGAATTTGTAGAGTGGACTAGTATTTTCATAAAAAATTATTAAAATTAAATTACTAAACATAAACGGCAAAGAGTATTATTTATATTAAGAATTTTGTTACATATGTTATGAGCTTATATAAAATATAAGGTGGTGTAATTTTACTGAGCTCGAGTTTGAAAATACGGATAACGATTTTCACTCGGTTACCGTAACTAAATGCTTGAAAACTGGCCTTGAAATCCGTGGATCTGGTTTCAAGCCTTGGTAAAGTCTAGAAAAAAAGAAGTCTGATGAGAAGATGTGGTGATCTCCGAAATAGCAGCTATCACTTCTACTATTTTGAAAACTTATTTTTATATTATACTTGTTTCTAAAATATAAAGCCAAAAATAATGTAATAATATTAGTTTAGTTTTTATGTATATATTATTATCTTACCTAGTTTCAAGGTTACTTCTAGATAGTTTTAGCGTCGTAAAAATTCCCATAGCCATAACCTCAACAGTCAAAATCGTGTTTTCTTCATATATAATTTTTAATTATTATCCAATTACGATAGTTGGTAGGTACTTTTAGATATTACTTATTCCTCACTCATTTTGACCTTAATTACTTTATGAACTAGTAATTTCAAAATTCTTATATTCTATTTTATTTCTATGAAATTGAAAATAGTAGCAAGCGCTTTTAGGCAAACTTTGAATGCTTTAAGCAAGTATACAGATTAAAAATTAGATTAATAATATATTTTTTTAATTAATCCTAATTACTTATATATAAAGTGTAGTCTCATAAGAGCAAACAAACAATTTGAAAATTCTCCGTACAGCGAATAATTTCTCTAATGCATGTACATATGTTTATAGATATATGTGTACAAATGCAGTGGCGGATTAAGAGAAAAATTCTCAGTCGGCAATTCTGGAAAGGGGCTCAGTTTAATGTTTCGTACAAACCTAGTTTAGCAGAGTCTAGAACAATCTGAATAGCCTACAGTATACGGGAAAACTGTCCAAAGTTTTGTTCGCAAATCACAAACTCCAAATAATGTAGTGGTGTGTCCTTCGAAAAATCACGATTGTTTGAAAAGTAGATTTCAATGAAGCTAGTCCATTCATGTTTACGATCTGTAGTAAATAATTCCTTGTATTTGCACCATTAATGAAGTAACACTGGTTTTCGAATTGCCTTCTTATAGAATCCTCATATTCTCAGACACCAGAAAACCGAGAACATTTGTAATGTCTCGAAATCCACCCTTACGTTCTCCCAATTCGTTACTTATTTTATCGAAAACTTCGTAGTAACTGATTCGATGTCGCTCATGCGTTTCCAACTGCGAATCGGCAGCTTTGCCATTGAACATAACCCCTGCGCTTTTACCGAATTCAGCTCGTGTTTTTTGGAATTGAAAAAAACTATTTTATCATAAAACTATTAATTGTTGTTAGAAATAGTAAGAACACGATACTGATCTCGTTTAGGCATTTATTTTTCTGTATTTAATTTTAAAAAATATAGTTCATTATACAGCAAAATCGAAGCTTCAAATACAGAAAACACAAATGCACCGAAGTGAGCGAGCTAGAAGTAAAAGTAGTATAAATAGTAGTAGCATTAGTAAAACTAGTAATAGAAGTTAGTAAAAATAGTAGTAGCATTAGTAGCAGCATTCGTAAAACTAGTAATAGAAGTTAGTAAAAATAGTAGCATCATTAGTAAAAGTAGTAATATAAATTAGTAAAAATAGTAGTAGTAAATAGTAGTAGGATTATTAAAAGATAGTTGCAGTAATTAATAGTAGAACTAGCAAAATAGTTGTAGAAATTAGTAAAAAATGATAGTAATAATTGATAGTAGCATTCGTAAAACTATCTTCTAGTAAAAATAGTAATAGCGTTAGTAAAAGTAGTAATAGAAATTAGTAAAAATACTAGTAGGATTAGTAAAAGATAGTTGCAGTAATTAATAGTAGAATTAGCAAAATAGTAGTAGAAATTAGTAAAAAATAATAGTAATAATTAGTAGTAGCATTAATAAAAATAGCAGTCAAATTTAGGAAAACAGTAGTAGAAATGAGTAAGAATATTAGTAGCAATATTAGTAGTATTGGTGAAAATTGTACCAGTAATTAGTAATAGCATTAATAAAAATAGTGAAGGGTTCTGAAATAATAAATTAAATTATAAAAAATAATTATAATATGCCCATGTAATGTTTGTCACAACAGCTATCTTTAATATTAAAAAAAAATTGTCAGCCAAGTGATTGCGGGATTTGGCAGCCAGCTGTCCTGTGGCCCTTAAATCCGCCACTGTACATATATTATAAACATATATTGTAAGCACATGAATTGTCAAAATGTCAGCCATACATTGTGATTTATGAATTCCTATAACGCTTATGAGAATAACTACGCTAGCAATAGTTTGTACTAATCTATGAAAACGCATACATATGTACATACATACATACATACATACACTTAGTTCGTACAATAATGCCAAAACATAAATTAATATCAATTACTGACAAATATGGCTCAAGTTGCACAGCACATTGCCATTTGAGACAGGAAGCTTTCTGGGAAGCATTAATACATATATCATTTAAACCCTGTCGGAGATGGATAGCTACGTGTAGTGCGTTTAGTAAATTATTATTTCATATACCGAGAGATATACACATATGTAAAATGAAAGTAAATATGTTCCATCGAACTACCAAATAACACTGCATTATAACAATTATTTCCTCCTCCCTATTTGAGTTTGAGGCTTATACTCCTGTAAAAATTATAAAGCGGTAATACTTTCCAGACATTAATAATTATTTTTTATTTATTATCGTTTAGCCCCATTCAAAATATTTTTCTTTGTACGCCTCTGCTCCCCCCGCCATGTAATACTGCAACTATTTATAAACTGTGGCGTCAATACTCTAAGTAGTACATTACTTGCATATAAACTAACGGCTATATTAAAATCTCTTATGTATATTCCATATACCTATACTATACTATCCACAAATCCAATAAACACCAAAACTAGAAACCAACATTCACAAGCAATAGCCCAATATGAATGCTAGCGCAATTCCGAAAGGCAGCAATATGAGCTTATGTTTTTTTTTCTACTAAAAACAAAAAAAAAATCGAAACTGAAAAAAAAATCGCAACAATAGTTGTAAGTGTCGGCAATGATGGCTATGTTGCTCAACTTCTCAACAACCTACTCATTTCGTTTTGCCGCAGCAATAACTACTGCCTGCCATTGCCTGTGTCACTACACACACACACCCACACACACACACCTACACACACACATAGAAACTACTTACAAAACACATTCGCACATTCAAACGGCACTTGTGTTCGCGAGCTGTTGAAATAGTTTTTAATAACCAAGCCGAATGCATTTGGCAACAATCAAATACGAAAGTCCTTTGCATGGCTTTTTGTGTGTAAAATGAGAAGTAGTGGTGAATTAGATGAGGGAAAGGAAATGTCATGCGCGCGGTAATATTAGACGTTGTGAAGCTTCGATTGTGTGTATTTTTTTTTCAATTTTCTTTTTTTTTCTTTTTTTTTTGATACTGAAGGACTAAATATTTGTAAGCTTTCGCCGGTCTAATGGATTTTAAGTGGGACATTGTGCTTTTGGCAAGACTGCTATTGCTGTGTGTAGGTGGTGCGAGCGAAAATATTGAAATACAGTTGAATTTGACTTAAAGAAATACATATTATTTTCATGCATGCATTTCGTATTTTAATGTATGATGCAAGTAAGTAAATATTTTATAATCTTATTTAATACGACTAGCTTTGCCATAGGAAGACGCTGCTTAAGAAATATTTTTAGCAAAAATTTTGGCCAATCTTTCTCAACTTCTGTTTCGTATATAAAAAATGGAGTGTGTGTAAATACATATGTATGCCGGTATATAATTTATTTACACGAAATATACTCAACCGATAGGTCGCGCTGGAGTCCAGATATTTTTAAAAACTGTATTTACAGTGTAATTTGTTTCAAAGTCAGAACACACATGTTATCCACATAAATATTAGTGTTTTTCTTTTGAAAATTTAACCGATAGCTGGCACTGAAGTCAAGATCCTTCATAAAATCTTATTTACTGTTCAATTTAATTCAAACTTTGAACAAAATATATGTATTAGCTAAGCGTATCCAGCTAGTACTTTGGTCAATCCTTATTATCTTTTTCTTTTTATATAAAGAAAATGCCATGTGTTCCTTTTGGTATGCAGAACATAGACCAGCAGGTAACCGTACAGTTTGTTACTAACAGCCTACAGCAAGCGATACCCATAGATATTGGCATATTTATACTAAAACATTCAGAATTAAAAGATAAATCGATTAAGCCAAATCTTTCTATTTGTCCGCGCGCCCGATAAATCGAATAAATATCTCAACGAAACTTGGTACAGATATTGCCATTGGATCAAGGTAGATTGGTATTGTAAATGGATAATACCCACGCCCACATAACGGAAAAAATCGATATTCAATAGCTATATTAGATAAAGAGGACAGCCATTTTTTTTTAAACCGCCTACTTTGGCGCAAATAGGTATAACTCCGAAACTGCCTAACGAAGCTCTACCAAAGTTGATGCACACTTAAAATTGCACTTAATAACCATAATTTCGAAAATTACATTTTGAAATCGTACCTAAATTCCCGCCACCAAACGGTGTAGCGGTAGTTTGCAAAAATAAAAAATTCGATATCTTAGTAACTATAAAATTGAATTTTGGCAAGTAAACGTGGACAGTTTTTTTTTTAAATGTGTGTACTTTAAAGTAAATATCTACTTCATCGAACTATAAATTCGAGTTAGGGCTACGCCCGGCAGAGGGTACAAGGTAAATGGGTACAATCGTAAATGCTTTAAGCATTTTATGAACGGCTCAACCTCTCAAGGACTAGTGTGTGAATGCTGATGGGCTTTCTAACATTCCACTGCAGGCTGCTGAGTCATCTGCGCAAGCACGGAATATGATCGATGAGTCCTGTCGCTTCTCCGACTCGACCCTGGAGACCCCGATCCATCGGCTTTTCGAGTATGAGGCTATCTCGAGAAGGCAGCAGATCTATCTAAGCCGAGAGAAAGCACTTGTACGCTCGGTGCAACCACCCATGATCTTAGAATTCCTAAGGGAGTTGGGGTTAGACAGGATATTGTAGAAGTACAAATCTCTCTCTATACATCTATATATATATATATATAAATATATCTATCTACCGATCTGCCAAATTTGGTACAAATTTTTTATTTCAACTACGGAGGAAATTTTTATCGAAGCCGAACTGAACTACTTCAAAGTCTAAACAAATAAAACCAATCTAAGCTTTAAACCCAGTACTCAAAAATGGCATAAATTCCTAGTAGCAGGCGTTCATTAAGAAAATTGCCCAATTTTTAATTTGATGAATTTTTTTTTTCAGTATTATTACTGGAAATCCGAAAGGCTGCTTTAACTTTTTCCAAAGTGAAATAATTGGAAACTAAAACTTGATATAATTTTTAAATGATTTAAAAAGCGTTCGGCCAAAATTCGGGTTTATTTTTTTGGCCGAAGCCAAACCGAAACCGAGCTGAGATTTATTGCCCAAACATGGCTGAAGCCGAAGTTCGGTCGTTTATTGATTCATAGTCTTGCCCCTAATTTGATATGCGAACACTACGCATTCTTGTATTTTAGGTTTGCCACGGTTCTCGCTATTTTTTTAAAAATAATTTCTATTACATACATACAATTTTATTTCAGTTACAGTTTTATTATAAAAATCGCTCTTTAACGAATACTTTGTAACTTTTATTTAATTATTCATTAAATAACCGTTATTTTTGATTTTTATTTTATTAACCCAAAATAACATTTTTTTTTTATTGTGACATCATACACAACATTTATTTTTTATTATTATTTTAAAAATCATAAATAACAGTTATTTTTAATTTTTATTTTATAAATAAAAAATAACAGCTAGTTTTAGCTTTTGTTTTATTAATAAAAAATAGCAGTTATTGAAGATCTTTGTTTAAAAAGTCATCGAAAATTTAAAATGACTTTAGTATGACTTAAAAAAATAAAAGTTAGTTACTTATTTGTGTTGATGACTTTTTATAAATACAAATTTCTGTGATTCAATGATTTATGATATAAAAATCAAAAATAACTATTTTTTATGATATTTTAAATTAAAATCAAGAAATAGTAGTTATTTTAGATTTATAAAGCTTTATAAAACAAATAATTATTTTTAAAATTTAATTCTCGATTAAATAAGACATCGATTGGTATATGTACCTATTATATTCGGTTGTAGAACATTTCATTCAAAGTGAACTTTTCAATGACAGTTTTCATAAATAATTGTTATTTTCCGTCCATTGCTAAAAGTCAAGATGGTGCAAAGCTTAAATATTCAATTTTTATTATAAAAATATAAGTAGACTGCGTGAAAAGTTCTTACTTGCAAACTATTTTTTTGTTTGCTTCGTGCTAATTTCATTTTAACTGGTTTTATTGCATAAATCAAGTATTGTTTATTTAAATTAAAAATTCGCGGCTAGTGCTTAGAGCTCGGGTTTAACCTAACTTACGTTTTTTTTACTTGATTTAATAAAACTGTTAATAATTTACATCATATAGCTTGATGTTTGGCCAGATTTTTTCTTAAATGTCTTGTACAAGTGATTTTAGCAGGAAAAAATTTTCTTCCATACTTAGCGATGTAGAAACTGCACTTTATAAAGAAGTTGCTCATATTTTTTTCCCAAAAAAAAAATCACATTATAAACTAGGGGAGCGTAACTAGTTTACAAGGAATAAAGTGTTAAGTGTTCGCTTACAGTAACAAATAAAAAAATTAAGCGTATAGACGAATTCCCTTGTTGGTAAAGCCTAATAGCTAGAAAAACTTAGATTTATTTTCAAAAAGTTTTGAAAAAAATCACGCAACTTTTTAAGAAATATTTTTCTGCCGAATTTGTTAACTGGAGCCCATCTCAAATAAATAGTGCCTTAAAAAAAATAATACTTTATTTTACTGTCGTTGTTTGCGGCCTAGTATGCTTTACGATATGAACCAAGTGATTGCAGATGCTCATTTTATGCTTTCATAACTTTATTCACAAAATAGCACACACTACATACACACATAACTATATTTTGTATACATAGACAAACACAAACAAATGTTACACTTTAGAACCAACCAATAAGGAGCACACTCAAGCTTGTGAAATATTACAAAGATGCGAAAACTTGTTACAAAAAACAATACAGGCTAAGAATGGCAATAAACCACTGAATAAATTTGTAGTGCTGCTGGTCAACCGAGCGCTTAAATGCATGTGGTGCCAAAGCAACACCCTCGTCAGACCCCTGCAACAGTAGTACCAGTGAAAGGCACATTTGGCTTCCATATGCCCCACTGGAATTTCCCTTATAACACATATAAATAAATATTTGTGCATGTGTGTATGTACATATGTATGTCAGGGTGTTCCTTATAGGAGCAAAGAAAATTTTTTTTAATTTTAAATGCATTCCAACTAAATATTTTTGTATTATTAAAATTATTATTAAAAAAAAACAGAAATTAATATAAAATTGCAGATTTTTTCATGAACATGGGAAGTCGGCATTTGATTTCAACTTGTTGCTTGAGAGAATGCATGGCAACTGTTGACATATTTATGGGCAGATGCTGTTAGTGGGGCAATGAAATACGCAAGCAAATAATAAAAAATATACTTTATAAGCATTACACATATTTATTATTGCCAATAAAAAATCTGGGCATGCTTCACGTAACTTTAAATGATAGTCATTTGAGTGACAAAACGTGTGTACTTTTGAAAAATTAGAAAAATAAAACAAAAAAAAATGTTATTCAGATATAAAGTAGTTGTAAACTGATTTATAATTTTGATTAGCGCTATAATCAAATAAGCAATTTTTCCACCTAACTATTGCCTATATTGACAATTCCAAATGCTGTCAGATCATTTTCCACTTCGCCTTTCCAACGCCACTTGCAGGTACCGCGTTGAAAAGTTTCATGAACATTTGCTACTAAAAAATTTTAACATTTTTGAATACTGGCATCAAATACCACATTTTCTCTGGGCAAAATATATGTATGCCCCTCTCTATCTATCAGGTTTTTCTAGTGGGCACGTCAACTTTATACCGATAAATCGAATCGGTTGCTAGATTTAAATGCCGATAGGCTGTTATTTTAACTGTACAATAAAAATAAATAAAATTATTAAATATCCAGTATTAAGAATATAACTCTCCATAATTATTTTTACATTAATAAATACTACATATGTATATGTTTATGTTATGAACTGAAATTGGTTTGCTTTAAACTAGTACAATTAATTGATTATTTATTATTTTAGAACTTGAAAATATTCGGTTCGTACTCGGTTCGCTTCTACATTATTACTCTTTAATTGACCGATCCGATGTTCCACTGAATCCAAAGCGGACTTAATATCATTTTCAGATTCATTGCGGTATCAGTGACTATTACTGATAGGATACTTAGGACCACAAAAACTCGGGAATTGTTTCCGGGCAGAAAGTGCCATTGCCTCTCCCTGCAAGATCTTCCAAAGTGGTACATAATCTTAAATTAGCGAAATGGAGTTGACTCACTATCTTTATCTAAAAGAAATATATAAATGTCAAAGAGAATACAATAAAAGATTTTCCCCCAAGTTTTTTTTTGTTTTTAAATCGGGAAAGGATTAGAACTATCTCTCAAAGCCCGTCACCATCTTCGAAATATTGTAGTTTAATTTAAATTATTTATTTTTTCTGAAACGACACTGAATTTACTTTCGTATAAAAATGGACGTTATGTCGATATGACTTGGCATTTAAAACTGGTACGTGAAGCAATGTTATAATTGGATACACGATATCGATCAAACGATCAAGTGTTTTTCTGTGTTCATGAAGCAAAACAATTGACAATATGATATCGTCAGATGATTATCGTCATACGTGATGGATACCCTGAACTTATCGCAAAAAATGTATCTTGCACACAACGTAACGGAAATTGTTACCGCTCTTATTGAGCGGTGAGGATACCTTACGCTGGGCTTTCAAAATATAGAACATTTTCTTTCCATGAAGTATTAGTTTCTGGCAAAAAACTGTCGTCTGTCTTCAATCGCCTAAATAAGTTTGTACTTTTTTCGAAGCAAACTCCTCCAAAGATTTGCCTGAAAACACAATTGAAACACGTTACAAAAGCTTAATTAATTAAAGAAATATTAAGTAATGTAATAATAGTAAAATTTGTCCTTACAAAGAGCAGATAGAACATATCCGTCTCCAATGTGTCATAATTTTTCACTTTCTAATTTGGAAACCTTTAGTAGTTCTTCGTCAGATGGGACTATCCGCTTCCATTGTTGTATAATTTTTCACAATCAAGTTTGAAAACCTGTATCATCTACATTTGATCATCAATTTCATCGCACAAATACCACAAGCGTTAGAAGAAGCTGTTTTAAACCACACTTTTTTGAATTCTTTCGTAATTTTTCAAAGTTAAAAAAAAAAATATAAATCGTGATCTGTTGCTTTGAATGTGTCATCCAATTTCACCACACCAGACACCAACTGGATCTAATCAGATAATAATATCAATCAGAAAAAGTCTAACTAGTTCTGTCATGGTGAAATTAGACGAGGTTTTCTGTTAGAGGGAAAGTTACAGTTTAGATTTTATTGTATTGAGCAATGACATGTCTAGCCATCCTCTTTTGTTCTTTGCACTAACTTTAATGTCAAGATGAAACAAAACATATTTTCAAAGCATAATATAGCCATCCATCTCACTCGGCTCATAGCGCCAGGTGGTCTAATTTGACGACAGTGATCTCTTCCAAAATATTATTTTAGTTTCGCCTTATAAAATTTCATGAGCTCTTGAATTTTATTCTCATTTAAGCGACGCTTCACAAATCAGCGAAAATTCTTGTTTGGATGTTATTTGAATAATATTTTTTTTTTTTAAATATTATTTCAATTAAAAAATTTTTTCTTAATATTTCGGCTCTTGGTGACTTCAGTTCGAGTTCGTAATTGTGCACAGTAAAATTTAATTATATTAAAAATGTACACACCTCTCACATTGTTAATCGAATAACTAAGCAACCCTGTGAATCCAGAGAGATAACTCACTTGATTTTTGCTGATATTCTATAACTCAGTCTCATCGGAAGACACTAAACTTACGACTTTCAATTAGAGAAATTTTTTGTGACTTGAGATGATTTCGATATTCAGTAACCAACAGTCACCCAAAAGTTTCACCAAAAACTGTGGTGAAAAGCAGAAGAGATAATCAGCTGATGGTAGAGATGCAAAATCAAACTCAATGAAAATGTGTTCATCGATAACACACAATACACTTTTGAAAAACTTTGTCAACGGAACTATTGCTCTTTTAAAATTAAAACAATATGGCTGGCGTCAAATCAACATTGAAATTAGCTTTCGAAAATTCTTTTTACTGCATTTGATGTGAATAGGTTATTTAAAAATACATATGTTTAAAAATTACAGCTATCAGCAATCGATAAATGCGTATAGAAAATAAAGTGTTACTTTTTACAGCAAAGGAATGGAACGAACAAGGGGCGGGTCGTGTGCTACTTCATTTTCGCGTTTGTTTAATAATTTTCTCAATTTATGTATTTGTCTTGTGACTTGCTCGGGACAAGCTGACAAATTAGTGACTCTTTGTTTGAGACTAGAGACTTAAGACGGCTTATTGAATACCGAATAGTCTCAAAATCAAACTCACCTCTGAAGAATCTCAATTAGTGACTAGAGAGTGCTTACCGAATACCGACATTAAGCGAAGTAATTTGGACGAAAATAAGTAATTACTTTGTAATGTGAACTTGATTTTAGATGCAAGACGGCACGGATGCTCGTTTGTGGAATGTGGAATAAAACTTGAGTTGAGATTACAATATGATGTTAAAAGAATAATTAGAGGGTATACCTTTGAAAAATAATGAACACCCTAATGTTTTTTGCTGAACTCTTGAATAACTTTCCGGTTGCAAGAACACCGCGCTGCACTCTGTCTGTTGTGTAAGCGAGCCGGTACGTGCGGGTTGGTTGTTGCGCCCGGCTTGACAGCAATGCTGCTCACTTTTTAATTAAAGCGGCTGACTGGTTGGGTTTTTCCAAAAACTTCCTTCCTACTGCTGACATGACATGACATAAGTATGTACATATGTATGTAGATACATAGAAACAAAACCAAGCAAACATTTCCGGCGTAACATTATGCTATGCCATCGAGCGGGTGGGGATGTGTGCAAATGTTTGCAATGTGCAAAGACGTCGTCTTGGCAATGCAATGCAACATCCCGACCACATTCGGCACCGAAAGTGTAACAAGAATTGCGGCTGTGCCATACCGCATAACCCAGAAAACCATATAACCACATTTGGCACTTAAATCTTTCGTGGAAATGAACTGCATCCTTTGGAAATGAACAGCCTCCGCCGCGCAATCACATCGCCCGCAAAATTTAATACACACAGGGATAAAAAAAAGTCTTCGCATTGCAATTGCAAGTGCGATATGTACATATGTGTGCGTACATATGTGTATATGTATGTATGTGTGTATGTGTAAAATGCACATATGGACTTGCGTTAGTGTAAAGTTGATGTTCACGCTTCGCGTCTCATGTACTTTTTTTTTTTGGTTGATAGATTTCCTCAGAGCCTGCAGGGCGTACGGGTTGGGCACATTTTATACGCTTTGGTTTATTTATAGAATCTGTGAAAATTGGTTGCTTTCTTTGTTTGTGTAATGTTTAGTGCTGTAGATGTAAATCTTTGTGTTCGAATCAACTGAGTCAGAGCCCGGAAGTAGGAAGTGAAGGTACCTTATACCTAACTTTAATCTGTTTACGGAAATACTGGAGCTGTCTATCAATTGTATATTTTCTTTGAGAAAAGCTAACTATTTTGTAAGACACCTAACTACTAAGTAACTATTATTTAATTATAATTAATTAATATTATTATAATGGATTTTTAAGACTTGGAACCCCATCAAAAAAGTTACAACAGTCGTCATCAATTTTTGAGAACTGATAACAAATTAAAAAAAAAATCAATTCGGCACATTTTTTTTTAATTTTAAGGCTAGTTTGGAAAGTCTCCGAATCAAATACGCTTCAAATAGAAAAATTAGAAAAAATAATAATATTATAATACATATTTGGCATTTACATCATAGCTTGATGTTTGGCCGAACTTTTCCTAAAAGTTGTTTGTTTTTATTTTTATTTCCGATTTTCCAAAATCGCTTAACAGTTTTATGGGAGGTTAGGGTAAATAAAACTTTTTCAAAAATTTGAACTCGATTGGTAGAAAATTGCTATGCCGCACGCAATTTCAAATTTGTGGGAGCGAAATTTGTGCAAAATGAAAAAAAATGCTCGTTACTACTCAGGAGTCATCCCTAGAGAGGAAAAGAGGTTTAATTGAAAAGTACTTCGTAGTAAACATTATTGTTCAGAAGAAGTTATACAAAACACCATTAAAAATAAAATCAATATGTACGAAAAATTTGCAATCCTCAAAAAATTTTTTATTCGGAAAAAATACTCATTCCAAGAAACATTTCCTGTATAAGAGGTTACGAACCAAAAGAGAGTAATTCCGAAATTTTTATGTCATTTCTCCTCGTGAGATGTCCAAAATGGATGCCAGCATGAACAATCCTTAATCTATGACGATAATGGGTCCCCCTATCTTTTTATCCACCAATAGGTTATCTAGCTATAACTTTCTTATTCCATTCATCCTTCCTAAGCCGTCTGGTTTCTCAAATTAATCCATATTATAATAAAACTGTAGAAAGCGCATGCCTGTACATAGAAAATTTCTGTAAAAAAATAACCGAAGTTGGACTATTTTTTAGAATTTTCGTCTATCTGTTTGTTTGGCTGCCTCTTTGAACGTAATAATTTCCGAAATTACTTCGCGGATTTTCTTGGGACTTTAATGGCGACTAGGCAGTAAATTCACTTATAACATAGAGCATATTTTATCAAAATATTAAATGACAAAAAATTGTAATGCAAATGTGATAGAATCATTTTCTTTTGAAGTTACAGCTAAAAATATATCGAAAAAGTATGAAATCTTTTCGATTTGTACGCCATTTTTTTTTGGCATAAAACTGAAAAATCTATATGAATGTAAATGGTTTGGATATTAAAAATTTGCAAATTTTAATTAAACTCGGATCAGTTTTTAGAATTGTGATTCGTAAAACAGTGTTGGGAAATATTAAGAAAGGGTTAACCGATATTGGGGCAAACCTATGACAAGTATTCAATACCCTGTAGCTAGAAGTGATTAAAAAATTTGGGAGACATTTTCAGGATTCGTGGACTTAAATCCACAAAAAATGTGCCATACCATTAAAAGAACATTCCGGCTGTAGCACCGTGAAATTAAAAGTGTTTGGCAATTTTTTAACTGAAATAGGGAATGAGCAAAAATTTTAATTGACTACTTTTACTTAATTTATAATAACATTCGCATTTTCTGTCCAATTAAGATGGTCTTATGCGCCAAATTTTTGTAATAAAATATCTTTCATTAACTTTTTTACAAACCTTTTGCACTGCGCAAATAGTGAACAAATTTAAAATTTTCCAAAAAGCTCGAAAACGTTTTGTTTTTTTTTTTCATTTTAATGCCGGTAATTCAAAACCTACGATTCCTTACGCAAAAAATATAACAGCGCAAAGAGGTTGAATGTATTTTATAAACGAGACATATGAAAAGTTAGGTTTACCTCGAAAACAGAAGTTTTGTTTATACCTCGAGAAAGCTTCTTTCGAAAAATATTGGGTCTATAACTTAATTCGTGCGGGAGTTTTCCAAAATTTGAACGTTTAGTTAAGAAAAACATGTACAATAGTATTATTCAAAGCATTGCCCATCTGAAGCTATGGCTTTTTCCCATCTTTCTGGCAATTTGTGGATCCCATCCCAAAAGAACTGCGACGGTTTGGCAGCCAAGAATGAATCGAGCCAATTTTTGATATCCTGATGTGATCCTCTGATATGAACCGTATTCCACTGAGGGCGTTCTGCATCGATCGGAACAAATGGTAGTCAAAATAGGCAAGGTCTGGGCTAAAAGGCGGGTGGGGTAAAACTTCCCATCCACTGTTTTCCAAATAGTTCTTAACCGAAATAGCAACGTGGGGTCGAGCGTTGTCATGGTGGAAAATGGTTCGTTCATGGTCGTGTCTGGTCGCATATTCCGGGCGTTTTTCGGCTACTGATCTCTTCAAACGGATTAATTGTGTTTGGTACCATTCTCCATTGATGGTTTCACCCGGTTTTAGCAACTCATAATACAGCACACCCTTCTGATCCCACCAAATACAGAGTATTACCTTCGCGCCATGGATATTCGGCTTAGCCGTTGATTTGGCTGGTTGGCTGAATTTCACATATGATTTTTTGCGCTTGGGGTTGTAGTAATGGATCCATTTTTCATCACCAGTAACAATCCGATGCAAAAATGACTTCCTTTTGTGGCGTTCCAGCAGCATTTCGGACAAGCAAACCTGCCTTTCGACATCTCTCAGCTTGAGTTGATGTGGCACTCAATTTCCGTGCTTTTGAATATATCCAGCTGCTTTTAAACATTTTGAAATGGCTGCTTGAGTGACAACCAAAGATTCTGCGAGCTCTTCCTGCTTGTGGCAACAATCTTCATCGTGTAATGCTTCCAGTTCTTCATCTTAAAACTTTTTTGGATGCCCAGGACGTTCAACGTCCTCCAAGCCAAAATCACCAGTTTTAAATCGTGCAAACCACTTTTGCCACGTTCGCTTAGCTAGAGCATGTTCACCATAAACTTCCACCAAAATACGATGACTTTCGGCAGCAGTTTTCTTCATATTAAAGTAATGATGAAGAACTCCCCGCAAAAACACTTTTTCAGGCACAAAGTTCGACATATTTGAGTGAAAAAAAATTATTGTTGTTTACGCTTCAAATGAATGGCATATACAGAAAAGACGTACAATGACAGCAGCTTTCCACCGTATGTATGTTCGGAATATATTGGAGCGATGGAATACATACAAGTTAAGCCATCTCTTAGCAAACCGCAAGTTATGGACCCAATAAATGAAACTCTTATTCGTGCTAAGCGACCCAAAATTAGTTTAAAAAAGATACTTTTTTAATGAAGTAATTTATTCGTATAAACTAGTGCAATGTCAAATAGGATTTTAACAAAAGAAAGCAAACAAAAAAATAAAGAGTAGTGGGGTATAGCTTTTTTTTAAATTAAAATTTCACCACTTGATTGTGGCTTACTAAAGCAGATCATAGTCAGTTTTCTACACTTTCTGTAAAATGCATTTGCAACTTTTGACAACACTGTAGTCATATGCATCCGGTGCAGGGCTACTGTAGTGCATCTACATATACAAATAAATTCCAACCTGAACGATTAACATACTACCTCACTCAATTCTGCCCACCTTCTGCTGTGGCGTGCCACTTTTCCGAAAAAAAAAACTTATTGTTAAGTACTTTGATTGAAAAATGTGTGTAAATCTGGTTTGCATCGATTGGATTTTATTGCCGACCAGTTACAAGTACAAACAGGATAACTGCGTTATTGAATAGCAATGTGCAATAGTTGGGAATACAACAGTAAATAAACACACACATACATACATACATACATATGTACATATGCACTCCATGTATGTACGCAGCAGGAAGTACAAGTAGGGTGCATGTGTTTGTGTAGTAGTAGTTGCTCGATTGGATAGCGTAGTTATTTTTGATTTTTTATTTTAACTTTGTTTTTTGTTTCTGTTTTTGTTTTCGTGCGTGCTTGGGTGGATTTTTATTAACATTTCGCTGATTTTCATTTCGGCGTGCGGTCAAATAAATGAGAAAGCCAAATGGAAGTAAATATATACATACGTATTACATATGTAAACGAGTATCAGTATGTACGCATGTTTAGAGTGTAAAAAATTTGTGAAAAACATATTTTTTAAATTTCAAACAGCATTGTTGTTATTTTACATGCGAAGTTTGAATAGCAGCAATTTAACTCTATACTCCACATTTATTGAGTGTCATATTCCATCAGCACTGACCACATGTTGATTGCATTAAAATATTTACAATATTTCACACGCTAAAAATTACACATGAAATTTAAATTTTTAATATAAAATAAGCATATAAATTTCAATTTCAAATTTTGTACACAGTTTATAAAAATTCAAAACAAATTTTCATCGAAATTTTAAATTGAACTTTTTTAATATAAAAAATCATATCAATTTAAATTTCAAATAAAATAAAAATTTTAAATTGAACTTTTTTAATATAAAAAAGCATATCAATTTAAATTTCAAACTTTGTACACAATTTAAAAAAATTCAAAAAAATTTATCGAAATTTTAAATTTGACTTTTCTAATATAGAATAAGCATATAAATTTCAATTTCAAATTTTGTACACAATTTATAAAAATTCAAAAAATTTCATAAAAATTTTAAATTTGACTTTTTTAATATAAAAAAGCATATCAATTTAAATTTCAAACTTTGCACACAATTTTTAAAAATTCAAACAATTTCATAAAAATTTTAAATTTCAAGTTTTTAATGTAAAATAAAAAATAAAAAAAATAATAATTTAACGAAATTTTAATTAAGATTTAATTTTATCATAATAATTTCATTCTAGCATAATAACGTGTGGGTAAGAAGAGGCAATAAAAAAATTTTCAATTTTTTTGACCAACACAAGTCTATGTATACTTATAATATAATCGCTTAATGTGAAAGGAGTGTTTGTTTTCTATTGGATAATTAGGAATCAACTTAACCCTAAACAATAAGACTGAATATTTGTAGGTAAGTTTTTTGACCAAAACATGCCGAGAATATGAAAAGCGAAGTCATTTTTAATTTTCCCATATTGGCTTGGACAACTCTAATGCACATAATAAAATATATAAAATATATAAAATACAATAAACGCACACACATACATATACATATATCTATGTGTAGATATTGGTATTGGATAATAAAATGATTTTATTGCATTTTATTTCATTTATTTCACACAAGCAATACGCAACACATACACACATACATACATACGCTTGTATTTACAATGCTATTGTAAATTTGGTTTTTGTTTTTTTTTTCGTTTGCCTATCGCTAGTTGGGCTTTGTGTTGCTTACTGATTGAAACTGCTGCAATTTCATTAACTTTTTAATTGAAGAATATTGTAAACTATCAATGATTTGATAGTTGCGAGATAATTTTTATTTTTTTAAATTCAATTAATTTTTGTGAGCATTTTTTTTAGAGCATTTTTTTTTTTTGAGTATAACGAGAGAGTGTACCGGAGTATTCTGCACTTATTTCTCTAATGGACATTTGCTTCTTCTTGTTTTTTGTTTTCTTGTATACATAGCTGTATGCCCATACTAAATATATATTTGTCTAAATTTTAGGACAAGCATAGCAAAAGCTGTCTTTCGATTTGTCTACTTTGCTTTTAATTTCGCTAATCGTTTTCTGTTTTACAATATATTCGATTGGAATGCATCTTGCATTGCTTTATTTTATCTCATTGATAGCGGGAATTGCTAAGCAGTTTTAATTTCGAAATAATCATTGTCAAGTTTCTATTGAACTTTTCGTTCTTGAGTATTTGATTTTTTTTTAATGTAAATATTTAATGAGATTTCTGCATTAAGCGTTTACTGAAAAAGCTATTTGAAAATTCTAAATTGCGATTTGAAATTTAAATTGACTTAAACTTACTTCGTGTTGGGCCTGAGAAATTACGAGATATATTAACCATTTATTCAGCTTTAAAAAAAAACATATTTAGCTATTGTTATCATAATTATTTTGCATCAAGTGAATGGCTAAATCAACTGCATTGTTATTCGCTTTTTTATCCACACCTTGCAATTATTCACCTTTAATATCAGCGACAGAAACTTATCTATGTCTATAGAAAAGTAGAAGCTTCGCGATTTCTTTATGTCTCTGAAGTAATGTAAGCTTAGTGCAATATAAAACAGTATGTACATATGTATTGCTTTGTCACCAACTTCTTTTCCCTTCACGACCCCACAAGTAGAGAGTAATTTCACTGATTGCACGAGAGTCTTCGAAAATTTACAATACTTCCGATTTAGTCCCTCTACGCTTTTTGGTTTTAACTGCTGTCTGCTTAATAGCTGCCTCATTTGTCGGCCATTCATCTGCAGTCAGTCAGTCAGTCAGTCAGTCAGTCAGTCAGTCAGTCAGACAGTTGTCACATTTTTCACCTTTCAGTCATTATCTTAGCTTGATTAAAGTACAAGATAAAATTTGTACATCTACAAATACAGTGGTGAGCATAAGTGAGTGGATAGTTGGAAATATATATTTCTTTCTTGGTTATTTTTTTATTTCAAAATTGCCAAAAGAACAAAAAAATTCGTAATTAGCGAAACTTAGCAAATCAAAAACGCGTGCTAGAAATGTGAAAAATATTTCGCAATACCGTCAACAGAAACACAGATTTAAACATTTTTTAGGCACTTGAAACTTGACCTTGTTTATACTAAAAAAGAATTGGCTATAAAACTACATACCAAAAACTGATCTGAATATGGAAGTTTCCAATTTTGATTAAAATGTATTGAATTTTTTCAAAGTTTGTACAAAGTTTGATACAAGGCGAATCCATACAAGGTGGTGTTATAAATACAACTACTATATTCCTATGTATTTTGTTTTTGTTTCTGCGTAAGAGTTGTCAAAATTTAAATACATTTTGTTTTTGCTTTTACGGATTTTGAAAGCTCTTACGCAAAAGCAAAAACAAAATACATGTAGGTGAATAAAAAAAAATTAAATCAGCTGCTCTTATGCCATCACCTTCTATAAATTCGCCTTGGTTTGATACTTCGATTCGAATGGCTTTTGTTGTAGAACGAATTATGTTTTCATAATAAAAAAAAACTAAAGTATTTACAGAAAAGTAATACATAATATCCATGGTGAAATGAATACAGAAGGTAGCGCTGATTGTGGTAAAGCTAATCCTCTCTTGAAAATTGTGACAGGATTTCTACGTAACAACAGTTTTTGTTTACAAAAATCATGTATGTATGTATACTCACAATCGTGTGTATTCTTTCCAACGCATTTAACAATATTTGTGTGTATTCTTTCTAACATGTATACCAACGTGTTTTCTCTCAATCTTCTCCGCCGGTAAATCTGGTGTGACGTCACAACCAAGTTACTCTCCTAATTTCAGATTAATCAGCGCAATCTAGTATTGTATAATTCTTGCCTAATATCTTGAACTCCCATTATATGTAGAACAATCTCTCTCAAAACAGTGAGAGTGGAACACTTGGAATACGTGAGAGTGGAAGTCGTCTCTAATTTCATCCAAATCGGATAATAACTACAGATTTTCTGAATAATTCGACTCTAGCGCCACCAAGCGGATGCAAAAAGTCTTTCGCAAAGGTATTTTTCGTCATCCCAGTAGTACACATTTTAAATGCCAACTATGTGTTTCTTAATAGCGAAAAGTTTACTACAACTCCGAACTACGAAAAATACCATCATTTTAAAAGATGTATAGGTACATTAGGGAGAGTAATTATTTTCTCCATTCTAACAACACAGTGATTTTCGGGAACTCATGGTTACAATTCCGGAATCCGGGGATTAGTCCGGGAGGGCCAAGTCCTTTCGCAAAAAAATCTGAAAATTAAACGGTAATATGTAGCAACTTTTAGTTTACTCCTTATTGCTATTTAATTTTTAATTGTTTTTTATTTCTGCAATCTATCTATAAAAACTAAAATAGTACAAAAGATACTAAAGATAATAAGCAGAATGGATAACACTAAACTAAATAACATAAAGTATAAAAACAAATAAATGGGGCTAGTATTTATTTATACATTATTCAATTGATTATATTAATTTCTAAATGGTTGGTCTAGAATATGGCATCGTTTTAGTCTCCTTATTTCTTCAGATTCATCCAATAAAGTAATAGCAGTTATATTACAATGATCGCTTAATCTTGCTAAGTATTTAGTACTATATGATTTAATTACTTCTTTTACATAACTTATTTTTAAATCCTTCTATATGCATTCATTTTTAATATACCAAGGTGCACCAGCAATAACTCTAAGGGTAGTATTTTGATATCGTTGCAGTATTTCAATATTTGAGTGACTGGCAGTGCCCAACAACTGAATGCCATAGCTCCACACAGGTTTCAAAATGTTTTTATAAATTTTAACATTGTTACCATGACTTAACTACGATTTCCGGTTGATTAACGAATAGAGTTTTCTATTTTTGAGTTTCAATTGTTCTCTTTTTGCTTTTATAAAATTTATCCATGTTAGTCTAGGATCAAAATGTATCCCTAAATACTTGACTGAGTTCTGCACGGGTATGCCATGCACGGGAGTGCCATTTAAAATGACGTGTGCGCAGTCACCTCTTCTGAGTGCAAACGTGATATGTACAGATTTTGCAGTATTGGCCCTAATGTTCCATTTATTAAACCAGTTTTGTAATTGATTAATAGCAATTTGCAGAATCCTGCCGGATTCATTTGGACATCCATCGCTAGCTAAGATCGCAGTATCATCTGCATAGGTGGCAATTGTAGTGTCAGTTGTAGTAGGTATATCTGCGGTGTATATGGTATATAAAACTGGCCCAAGAACACTCCCTTGTGGTATTTCTGCCCATTGCTAATTAGTGGGCTACGAAAAGTATCCGAAGCATTTCTAAAAAATGAAATAAAATCCCAAAAATTCCGACATTGCCGAATTATAAAGCAAATATTCGAAACTTTGTAAATATAGTTGGTAAATTCATAATTATTAGATTTAAGTTACGTAAGTTTTTTTCAGTGACCGCTGTAATCTTCAGTTTTGAAGCAGATCGGAAAATATTGGTAAATATCACAAAATTACACTAAAAATACCACAAAGCCGAAAGCGGTTTGTTTTCAAATAAAATTTTAAATATACAACGATAATACTGACTATTTTAGTGACATCGAAAACAAACCTCAACAGACCACTTGTTTTTTTTTTTTAAATATCTATCCAACAGCAACCCTCTTTTGGCCCTTAAAGGTAGCTCATATTTTTCTTTAATTTCTCGATATTCAGATAATTTTTGGGGGTTCCAATGGAACCGTTCCATATATATCTTGGCTTTTAGACAGTGCTCCATCCGTGATCCTTTGTCAAGTTTTGTTTGTCGAAAAATCAGTTGTGTGAATTTTGGTGTCATATTTTTTTCTAATTAGTTCGTAGTTCTTTGTTAACATTTATAGAATTACTTCATTCGTTTTTCATATACGCTAAATTTGACTTCAAAAACTGATCTGTGTTTCATGCATTCGAATTAATTCGTCGGTTTTTAGAAATGTTGTAGACGTACAAATAAAGTCATTTTGTGAACAACAAATATCTCAAAATTAAGTGACCAAATGTTCGAATTATGATACTTCCAAACTCGAACTTACAAAAGCATTATAGAGAAGCTTTTTAGAGTATGGGGTCCTCAAACAATTTCGTTTCATAAAAGCTAATGGCGTAAATGCTTTGGGAATGATGAAGTTCAGGTGGGCAACAAAACTATAAGAGGAGTCAAAATTACAAAGAAAGAGTAAGAGAATAAAAGAGGTTTTTTAATTTTACAATAAATTATTGTCAAACATTTTTCAAATGGTGATTTCTAACTTATTTCGGCGCCCACAGTGCTTCAAATTGTTTCTGCAGACATTTATGAAAACTACAAAAAATAATGAACGCAAGATACTTCCTTGGGAAGCTCCAGAACTTGCTGTATATGCACTCGACTTTGCGTTATCAAAAACAACATAATTAACTCTTCTTAAATCTACTTACCTAAGATTTAACCCAAGACAAAAATGTTGAGTGCAAACCAATTTTTTCAGTTGTAAGCTATGGGAGACCCTGTCAAAGGCCTTTTGATATATCTGCATAGATAGCATCCACCTGAAAACCATCCATAAATGATGAAAAGCAATAATTTGAAAAAAAACCGGATCCGGTGCGGTTTTAGTTTTGATGTAAAAAAAAAACTTTTAACCGTAGGTTATAATATTTGTAAAAATAAAAAATCATCATTATTTATTTTTTTTAGCATATTTGAACGTTTTTTTTTAATTTATATTTTCTCGAGCAAATTTGATCGATATTTTGTGGTTTTCAGTTCTTCGATCAAAAATAATCGTTATTCTTGGATTTACAATTTTTAGATGATAAAAAACGCAATCAAATTTGTAATAGCAATAACAATAATAATGCGCACACTTGATCGAAAAAATAATAATCATAAAGTTTCGATAAAATATCAATCAAATGTGAATAAAAATTATAATATAACGATTATGCAATGATTTAAAACGAAAAATCTTCTAAATAAAAATAATGCCAGATTTGCCTAGAATATGGCATAAGGATTATAGCGATATATTCGAGTTGTGTTTTGAACGAATTCTTTCCAATCGTTGTTCATCCGAAAAAAAACAAAAAAATAACGATTATTTCCGGTCCTTGGAGAACTAAAAAAAAATTATTGGTGATATTTTCATTTAAAAAGTTATCTTAGAAAAAATATAAACTCCTCTTAATGCGCAACTGATTGCAACGCAAAGTTGTAAAATTTTTCTTTAGTTTTCCAGGTTATTTCTATAACCTGGTAGGTCTCTTCTAAACTATACTCGTGTACTTTTTTCCGGTAATGTGGAATTTAATTTATGTAGCTCTCTTTCCATCTTCAGCGTAAAGTTTAAAATCAACGATTAATTAGTCCGAATTTCTATTGCCGCTACTGTACACTGGTATATTCAGAAATTGTAATACTTGCATAATGACTCGGTGACATACCGCGCTTTCTGTTTACATTCTTTTTAACATTCTCTATCATTTTATTGTTGACTTAATTTTAAATGAGTTCTCATTACATTTAATGGGCATGTCGACAAAATGTAGAGAGCAATAGAGAGATATACAGACAGACAGACAGACATGGCGTGTACGGGCACTCGGTGTGTGTGTTCAACCAGATGCAGTTGAGTTGCCAAGTTCGTTCAAACATACCGATGCACATAAGTTTCACGTTCACAAGTTGTGCACGGGTGTAAACTTTGTAAGTGTGTTTTGGGCGGGGTGATATGGGGTCAATGATTGCAATTGGCAATTTGACTAAATGTGTTGGCAGTCTCAGAGCATGAAGCTCCAAATAGATAAGGGAATGCAAAATGATAACAAAAAACAAAAAACAACGAACGTGTCTACGCTAATAGCCAACTCGTAGCACAATCAACATAGAAGCTGGCGCATTAAAATGACGCTTATGTTTCTACATAAAAATAAACTTTTACAATTCGGTTAGTAAGACACAAAAAGTGTGGTTATGTTTGATGCACCGCCAACAAGTGTTGGGTCATTAAGCAGCAAATGCCATGTTGATGGAGCAATGAATTACCCACTACTTGTAGTATAGCAACTTTCGCAGATAGCGATAGTATTGCCGGGCATGCAGTCATAATTCCAGAACTACATTAAGTTTCCAAATTATTGGTTCATTTATCGTTGATTTTTAGGTAAAATTGGGAAATACCCGACCTTTGCTGAGATGAAGCTGAAGCACAAGCTAGTTAAGAAGGCGGCGGGTGTGACTTGGGAACACTGGCGTTAAATATCTAGATAAAATCTAAACTTATCATCAAATTGCATGACAGTTTTGGATATTTTTCTATTTGACAAATTTGCATTTTTCAGATTTTCCTAATTTGAAAATTATGGCTCACGGAAACTACTTATATTTTTCTCAATTGCTACCGCTAGAAATCCACATCAGCCGTTTCAGGCTTTGCCACATACGCCGCTTATGCCGCAAAAGTTTAATTGGTGCAATCGTATGAAAACTCCCCCACAACAAAAGTCCGAAAAGCCCAGAACACCTAAAAGTAGCCCAATTTTTCCAAGGCGTTACAGACTCTAGTCACAAACAGCTGCTTCAAATTTCGAACAATAATTTCGGCTATCAAATGAACAGATAAGTTTCATAATTTACAAAAATTAATATATCCTTGAAGTAAATCTAAAATACAATAACTTAATTAAAAATGATGAAATGAAATAATAATATTCATTTCCATCGAATTCAGATTTTTGTAACCGATATATTACTTGACTACCAATTCTGTTCTATACTTGTGTGTATACTTTTAGGTCTTTTCGATGAGGGCACTGAAAGTGCAGAGCACTCCTCTCCTTGTCGATTTGACAGCACCCAGCCATTAGCTGACGAAATATTTTTCTTTTATGTTACACAAATACTGCTAACAAAAATTACACGCTCTTTTTTTTTTTGTCCATTTCTTCTACGCCTCTCTCATTATCTAGCTTTTATTACGTCACTACTTCAATTAGTCTCAGCGCGAAAGGCGCAAACATGTTTTCTATCTTTCTTGGTTTCAGAATAACATCGGATGTGGCTGAAAGCAGTTTAGTGCAAGTGCTGTAGCAAACAAAAAATTGGTGGAACTCATCTAAATCACTGCAAAATTTGTAAAATCTTTGATTCAGTGAAGAAAATTTTATGTTTTTAAACTTTATTTTCGTTTGTTTAGTTTTTCTTGTGTTATCACGTCCTTTCAACTAATGCATTCAAAATAACACAATTCCATAAATAGCTTTTGTGGAGTTTTAGCTTATGATATTGTGTATTGGAAAACAAAAAAAAAAAAAGAACAATTAACACAAGAACAGTTTTGTATGATGTTTTTTGGAACTGTCGACGGGTATATCGAGATAGGAACCAGTTGATTGAGTTGCTTTAACTTTTGGCACCACTTTAAGCATCACACAAGGCTATTATTATGGCCGGTGCAATCGTGTGAATTGGTTCAAATAAATAATACAGTCGATTGAGATGCCTCAAAACCAAAATGAATATATATTTCGTCAGCCAATCCACAAAAGCACAGTCTGTTTCTTCAGCTAGTCCCATCTTACAAAGATGGTATCTTAACTTGCTGGACCCTGTCAGATAACCCATAATAGTTCTTAGACTTTCACGGTTAAGTTCTGCGGTATAACTCTCGGATGCTCCACAGAGAGGCGCTGAACCCTGAAGATGTCCTTGAGCTTCAAGTGAGACCGTCAGCGTTCGTCATGCAATGGAACTCACAGTCCATGGTACTTCGTTGCTAGATGTTCTGGTCACATTTGTCCTTCTGGGAAGATAATCGCGGACACAGAATACGATTGGACAACCATCCGCTGGGAAGATGGTTGGCTAAGTGCTCATTGGCAGGCTTTCCTTGAACCTTGGATCTAATATTTCTGGCGCAGTAATCCCATCTTGCAAGCCACGTTGCCTATTAAGCTCCCATATACTTACAAACGATTTTTAAAGCTAAAAATGCAGCCTCGGCGACTTAGACATAAATGTCCCGTAGTCAAAGTAAAGATGAAGTCGATTGTAAAGTTAGTAGCAATTTCTTGAAATACGTTAAATGGGATATCAACCTTGTATTTCTTCATCTAAATCGGACTATAAATATAGATTTTCTGGAAATCTTAACTCATCGTCTTCAAACATAGCCTATGCCTGTGACACGGGTTTAAGAAATATATAAGTACTATCCAAATTTTATTGAAATCCGCTCGCCAGCTTTTGAGCCAAGTTGTTACAATGAAAACGGCTACATTTGTAGTTATAATATACATATATTTCGTTAACTGTGGTAGCAAGAGATCCGAGCATTTGTTTGTGGGATCACTACCGAATAGATTATGTATCCCCATATGTACCCGAAACTCACTACTCTCCATTCTATGTACTAATATATGTAGATTAGGTTGGAGTGGCTGGCGCCTGCCGCGGCTCACTTAGGCCAGTAATAGGAAGCCCATTGTGTTACTACAAAGAAAAATTTGTACCATCCGAAGAAGAAAATTACCCCCCACCAAACCTTTTTGCCTCGCTGATGAACCTCAACAGACAATTTACCTTGGTGCTTGCAACCCCACTAAGGTCATCCAAAAACGGTGATCCCAGATATCGCATTCTGCTTTTGCACAGTGCACGACACTTACACAGTAAATGCAATATCGTTTCCTCCTCCTCGTCATTCATGCAGCTTCTGCAGCATACTCGGGATTGTACGGCCAACCTTTCAGCGTGTTTCCCTATCAGACAGTGCCCTGTTAGAGCCCCGATCATGCTAGAAATGTTTTCCCTCCTTAGAGAGAGAGAGAGAACGCTGCGCGACCGTTTCCGGCCCCATTTTGCCCACGTCTGCCTTGAGGTTCGACAGGTCGTATTTTGCCGCCATCTATTGTGGCAATCGGTATACCAATGCGTTCTTTATCCTGAAGAATCTGCTTGGTCCTACCTTGTCTTGCAAGTTCGTCTGCCATGCAGTTTCTCTCTATGTCCCGGCGACCAGGGACCCAAATGTGGTACAGTCTGTTCTGCTTGGCCATCTCCTGTAGAGATAGGCGGCAGTCCAGCGCGACGTTCGAGTTAAACGTGAAAGAGCTCAGAGCTCTGATTGCAGCCTGGCTGCCACTAAAAATTAAAATATCTCTTCCTATATTCCCGGTCCCAATCTCCTCTACCGCCTCCATGATAGCTCAGCCTGGAAGACGTTGCAGTGATCTGGTAACCTAAAGAAAATTTGCAGGAAAGGGTTTCGGGAGAAAACGCCTCCTCCATATGTATATATAGAGTAAACGCAAATCTCCCAAAAGGCCCTCCATCTCAATTTCAATTAAGCGAATACAATCAAGAGTATCGATTCGTTCGGCTGGGGCGGATAACTTTTGGGATGGCGCCTCAAAACACAAACTCCACCATACTTCAATCAGAAGGTTAACTATTCTAGATGACAAAAGTGCACACATGTTTTGGAGGTACCTCTAAGAGTATAATAAATGCTTTTGACGAATGTAGAAATGTATTGATCATAAATTGAGAATACTTTGAAATACAATTTCTCTATTTTCAACGACAAATGATTCGTCGCAAAATAACAGTGTCAAAGCTATGACACGTCTTTAAAAAAACAAAATCTTAGGTGTGCTGAACTTTTTCTGCTATTGAATATATGACCGGAAATGTAAAAGGCTTGCTTGTTGAATTCTAATATAAATTATATTATTTATCCAACTCCAACGCTTTGTATGGAATGTATGTAATGCGTGAAAGTTAGACAAATTGGAGCATAGAAAAAAGATAATTGTATGTCATTGTCTTTCTGTTTTGCTTTTTTCCTTGTTCCATAGAGCCATAGCCTCTGTACTACTGCAGACATGTAGATATAAATGAGTGAGGCTATGATGTATGAGAAAAATATGTTTTTTTTTTTACAAAAACTAAAGTAGTTGGCGTATAGGCGTAAATTTACCACAACGCCCATGTTTCAGTCATATTTTTAGATAATTACATTTATTTTAATACAAGTAGGTAGTAAATGCCAACCTTTCTTCTGTTTTTCGAAATACTGTACGCTGCACACGTGCCAAAATTATAATGATATTTTTTGTCCTACGTACAGAATATTTTTGTACTTGTGGCGTTCGCCAAGAGTAATGAGACGAGTAACAACACAAAAATAGCTGTGGGAAATGTGCCAGTTTTTTTTTTTTGATCAAAATAATCAGTGTGTCGATTTTGCCCCTTCGTTTTTAAAATGCTGAGTGGTAAGCAACCTTCAAATATTCGTTTGTACTATTTGTTTAATTGTGTCGTTTTTTCTAAACTGCTCCAACCAAAGGCTCGCCTAGTAGTGCCATATTAAGGTTATTCAAAATTACTGGCGGTAAAGTTCTTCGGGTCAAATTTAACCCATTCGGTAAATTTCTGGTATAGAAACTGATTCAAGATACTATAGTGTATTATAAAATCTTACATATTATTTTTAGCTAAAAGTCCAAAGTAAAGTTGATGTTTTTATAAGCATTTATTTAATTTTGTTTTCGATTTCACAAAACTAACGCAAACATATGTGGGACCGGGCTAATAACAGAATGCAACCCTGCAAGCAAATCCTGACACTGGACGAAACTTAACAAACGCTGAAAATGGAACTGGACGAACTGAACCCACGCGGACAATGAACGGGACTCAATTAACTGAACCATAAGTGAATTTGCGAGAAAGCTAACGAGTGAGCAAGTGACGAACCTTTATAAGCGCCGGACACTCACGGAATACACGCTTTTTATAACAAAATACACTTTTATTAAATAAACTAATATTAAATAAACTAATGATAAAGAAACTAATATTATACTACTAAATAAACCAACAACCCAAACATATAACCCAGTGTTTTTGTTTGCTCTACCAAGTAAAGAATATTACACATATATTTAAATATATATATGTAACTAACATAAAAAGTAAAATTCAATTAAAAACAAAAATTAATTGTTACATAATCTACATGAAATATTAATTTTAAATTAATCATTACATTCAAAATTTTTAAGAGTAATACAGATGCAGTCTTATTATTTGATTTCTGACATAATTGGCAGCGATTTCTTTTTGCGGTACTTTTGTCTGGCCATCCCTCTGATCTTATTGAAGTAGGCGCCTTTTTATCATGTTGATAAAATTCACGAATTCTCTTTGTGACTAGCCAGAAAATTAGGCCCTTGTACCATTTGTTAAACATAACTTGAAGCCATCGATTTGATTTTAATTTGCGAGTATAACAGATGACAAGTTTTTTCCCCTTTTTCTACTCCATCTTCGCTTTGTTACAATTTAATGCATTCTTATTCTTGAAAAGATTTGAAATCTTTTCAATGGCATTCAATTGCTCCAAATATGGGTCTTCCTCTTTCAAGCTCCTATAAATTTTTGGTATTTCAGTGTCGTCGATATCAGTTCAATCATTATCGAGAATACATTTTTGATCCATATTGGTAGACCTCAGAATAGTGTTCATCAAGGGAGATGGAAAGAATAATTGAAAAGTTGATATGACTTCCTTTGTAATTCTTGAAGAGGAGTAGTGGGGTGAAACCTCAAATCATGTTATCATGTTGCTAACATTTCCCATCGAAGTCCTCTATATCTACTTTTAGAAGGCGTTTTAGAGTATCTTGTTTGTCAATTTTTTTATGCGAATGCATTTCTGACCAAGACTCTCTTCGTCTCATGCCCCTTCACAATGTCCTGTAATTTACTATCTTTTATTTTTTCTGGATTTTACTATCTTTTATTTTTCTGGAAGACATTTGTCTTAACGTCCAAACGTTTTCTCACAATGACCCATGCTACTTCTTCCGTGTTTACATGATAGAAATAATTTCATAATACTTCTATTTCACATACAAACCAGTCTTAGAGGTCCCCCGATATAAAGGGTGTTTTTTTTAGACCGAGAGAACTTTAAATTGACATATGCCCGCCACGACTTGCTTTAGTGAATCGGATGCGATCAGTCTAAATTTCCATGTTGCAAAATTTTCCATGTTGTGGATGGACAAAGCCCAACTTGTTGAGCACGGCGGCGAATAGACTAATTCGGATCTTCTCCAACACTATCACCTACAGCACGAATATTTTCTCCTGTACGTACAGCTCTTTGCCTTGTTGTTGGGGTTTCATCGAGTAGAGTAAATTTTGTTCGAAATTTATCAACAGTTCGACGAATAAGCTGCTCTGATGCTCGAATATGTGGACCATAAAATTCACGAAGTGCTCTATAAGTTTAGCGAATAGAACACTGATTTTTAAATTTTTTTCCATGATGATTTGTCAATGGTTACTGAACAGAAATGTCAAAACGAAGTGTCATTTACCAGCTGTCAAGTGACAGCTATCCCTATCGAAAGTTCTATCAGTCTAAAAAAACACCCTTTACATAAAAGTAGCAAAAGCAAAACAATTTGTTTTGAAATAACAGGTGTAAAAGCAACGAAAAAAACCGTCAATAAGATTATTGAACAAAAAACATCTTGCTCAGAAACAAAAAATGATAGCTTGCTTACATCGGGTCATTTAAACTGAAGAACTTATGTATGTGCAAAAAAATGTATACGATTAGTACCTCTTTGGTTTCAAAAATAAATAAAAGTCATAAAATATCAAAAATATTGACCACGCATTTTACGAGCAAAATCGATTTTCTTCCTGAAATGGGTAAAATTTGACCCGAAGACTTTGTAAAGGTTAAAAAGATTATGATTAATGATTTACATATATGGTTTGGGAGACGGCATAATGTCTGGACCTTAAAGTATTTCACACGTTTTCTTTAATTGTGAGATCGATGGAAATGTATGGTCATTGAGAAAGGGCAATGGATTGTAGATGGCATTTCGCATTGTTTTTTTGCTTTTGTGCAGAATAATTAAATTTCAACTAGATGTTGGTGGTAGATGGTTGAAAATGCAACAATCCCCATTGGAAATAGCGATGACTTCTTTCGAGGTCATAATCATTGATGGGAAATCTATACTCTTTTCCAGACTGCTAACGGCACCCGACACTATCAAATACCCACCACAACAACTTCTACGTGAAAAATACCTTGGGTCTTGACTTGAACTGCTCTTTTAAAACAAACGGCTTATTAAATATTTTTTTGATTTTTATATTAGCTAAGCTTTAAAAAACTCAAAAACACACAACGCGCATTCGTTGATGACGCTGAAATTATAAAATTTTATTTAAAAGAAAATGATTCTCAGACATTTCTAAGGAAAATTAAAATACATACATACATATTTTAATTTTTGGCTTAATATATGTAAATCAACAATATTAATTTTTGACCTCAAGGGCTGTATAAGGAAAGTATTTTAAAGACAACAACAGTCAGAGCGGTAATAATCACAGCTGATATTTTGGAGATCACCATATCTACTCATCAGATTATCATATAAAGGGTGGTTAAATTTTAAAGGCCGATGTTGATTTTAAATATAACACAAATTATTTTGGCAATTATTGTCATTTCTTTTATTATGATAATATGGTGTGGTTCAATTATGTATGTATGCCGCAACATCGGCGGCACACCTCCATCCGATGGTACAAATTTTCGATGACGCTGAGGCATAATTAAGGTTCTATGCCGTTAATGTGCCGAATTATCTGATCCTTTAGCTCTTGAATTGTTGCTGGCTTATCGACGTACACCTTTTCTTTTAAATAACCCCAAAGAAAGTAGTCCAACGGTGTCAAATCACATGATCTTGGTGGCCAATTGACATCGCCACCATGTGAGATAACACGGCCATTGAATTTGTCGCGCAAAAGAGCCATTGTTTCGTTGGCTGTGTGGCAAGTGGCACCATCCTGTTGGAACCACATATCGTCCACATCCATATATTCCAATTCGGGCCATAAAAAGTTCGTTATCATCTCACGATAGCGAACACCATTCACAGTAACTGCCTGACCGGCCTCATTTTGGAAAAAAATACGGCCCGATGATGCCGCCAACCCATAAACCGCACCAAACAGTCACTCTTTATGGGTGCATTGGTTTTTCGACAATCACTCTTGGATTAGCATTCTCCCAAATGCGGAAATTCTGCTTATTGACGAAGATGAGTTAGTTAGTCTGAAATTGGGAAATGCCAAATGAAATGCAGAAAAAAATTTGACGTTTAGGTGTGGTTCACATTCAACATCGGCCCTTAAAATTTGACCACCCTTTATAATATTTTAATGAAATAAAGCCAATGCTAAAGTTAAAGTTCCTGAACGCCTAAAACTGCGATTGATTTTGAGAAGTGTTAAATTGGGTTTCAGAAATATTAAAATTATATTAAATCTTATTATTCTACAAAATTATGGTGTTACTTTGTTTTATTTGGATTATGTACGTTATTTAGCGCTATTTACTCTTTGATTTTCCTCACTATGTGCTGTTTCATAATATATTCTTTCTTCGTCCACTTTTTTAACGAAAACTTCTTCGATAAACTTTCTCCTTCCGCAGAAAATATTAAAATGAACTTCTTGTGTATTGCTTACCAAGCGGAATTTTGAAAACGATTGAGAAAAAATATTGCAACAGTTATTTTTATCAAACAAAATCCCAGCGCGTTTGTAGCTTTGTTTACCCTCAAATATTTAATGTACGTAGGTATCGTTGTTGTTGCTATTTTTAAATTCCCATAGATACGATAAAATATAACTATTAATAAAATCCGTACGTATTTTTCATTTATACACTGGGTGTTTAATTTGAAGAAAGAAATGTTTATTGTTTGATCGCGGCCCACACCAACATATTGACCTAGTGCCGAATAAGAAGAAAAATATAAAATAAATATTGTTTTATGTACATATTTTTGCTTTGTTTTCATATTTTCCGCTGTTGTTTTTTCATACACATAACTTACCGCCCGCTCGACACATATTTATTTATGTAAATAATGGATTCATATAGGAAGTTATGGAAAATTTTATACACATATTAAAACACACATATACCGTTATAAATATAAACATGCGCGCAAGTATGTACATATAAAATTATACAAATATATTTCACAAAATATGCACACACCCTTTGGCTTTTTTCACGGCATTTTTCACCCTTAAGTGTCGAAAACACTAAAATAAACTCAAATCTGGTATTTTTCTTTGTTATTGTTTTTCATGTGCTACAAAAAGTTATATTGTTGTACTTTATTTGTTGTAGTAAAATAATTTTTATATACGTATTCAGTTGAAACATATGCTCACCATAACTGTAACTAAAAATAGCCACACAATTAGAATTGTATTTAAAAGGCAGAAAACCCTTTTATCACGCTTCGGTGATTATTTAGAACAGGCTTAATTCCTAGTGTCCGGCCGAAGGGTATACTTCAATTTATTCGACTAATTTTTATCTTCGGCTTCGGTTGAGGCCTGTAGAAAGAAAAGCAAAACATTTATGCCGAAGTTTATTAATTTTATCGGCGCGTGAGGTGATGTACAAAAGTAGTCAATTTATAGTATAAGAAGTTATCGCTTTAGCTTCTTCACATAGAAATCGGAGAAGGGTAGAGAAAAACGATTTTTTTAAATTTAATTTCAATCTATATGTATCCAAGAATACGCCACAGAGAGGATTTCGTGGAAGTCACATTCCTTTGTATGCTCCTGGACTCCGTAATGTACCCGTCTCCGGCCGTTTTCGAGAAGCTGAGGGTGGCGCGCTATCTTTAAACGCGTTTCCCGAAAGTAGGGGGGTTTTTTTTAGCTGCCGAGTAAGACTTTTCATAAAAATATTGGTCTGATTTCTATTGAATTATTTGATTTGATTTGATATTGAATTAATCAGTGAACATACCGCTATGTTTTCCCGAGTACGATTTGCGAAATTTTATTTTGTTCCATTTTGAGAGTCAAAAATAACGTGAAAATTAAAAATTTTAATAAATTGTTGTATAAATTTTACAATTTACAAAATAAAAAAATTCTGTTTCGGGAAAACATAGCCAACGTAACTATGATTATAAAGAATATTTAATTTTTGATGACAGATTACCCAAGTGGCCAGAATTTTACTTTCATCATCAATTTAGTTAATGGCGTTTCAAGGTTGACAATAGTTTGTTTTTTTTTTGGTATTCGATACAAGAGTTTTGGAGTCAAAACATGTACCTTTTAAATAAAAAATATTGTACTCCATTCAGTAGATCCTTCGGAATTTATTTCCAAAAAACCGCTCGATTTCAGGCCTTGAGAGTAAAGGATCCCCTTAAAGCAATGCGAACACCGCGCGTTTTATGAAATATATTTTGAAACTATATTATGAAAATGCTGAATGTTTTAAATATAAAAATATGAAATTGTGTGAGGGTATTTTCAGAGTGATTAATTAACTCAAATTTGATCATTTATTTTGAAAAAAAAAATTTTGTTAAACTTTTTTAAATGGATCTACGTGACTCTCAAATATAATATTTTTATTTCTGCATTGTTTATTTAAGTATACGCGATAGCATTTTTTGTTACCCAAATTAATTATGATTTCGATTGGCATGAGGGAGTGTATCAAGCCTTCTGGGAATCTCCGATGCCGGGATGAGCTTTAACGAAAGCTTTACGACCATCCCGGATATCCAACCCTCAATGGGGCTCCACACCGTCAACACTTATCTTCCATTATTATGCTTTGCATCGACAAGAGCAACCTGGAGTTGGAGTCGGGCAACCTCGTTATACTTATGCTTTGCCGATGCTAGAACTATGGCAGAAGGGTCCTTTCCCTGTTTGCGGAATTCGCCTCGGTTTTACTTCCCCGAATGCTGCGATTGTGGTTGTTGTTTCGGCAGCGATGATGCAGTCGTTTGGCAAAGGGAGGACTTGCACTCCTTGACCATCGCTTCGTACCTGATCTTATCTCTTATTTCTGGCGTTCTTGTCAAAAACGAAGATGACCTTCTGGTACCTTGCTGGTCTTCATCAATTCCCCTCCTTTTTTGATGTTTTATTTTTGTTTTTATTATAGTCCATATTTGGTCCCACGAGTTAGCAGGGAATGGTTTTGTCTACCCTGGCATTGTTAACATACCCTGATAAGGTATTTGAATTTTTCAAAATTTTTTGGAAAAGCTTGTGTAACGGCGTATAAAAAGGAATTAAAAATGACGATTCAACTCTTTTTTTTGTTTCAGATTATCCGAACTCTCTAAACCAATCACACCAGGCACCCGTGGGTTTTTTTTGAATATATTTATATTTTCTTTTTTGTATTTTATTATTTTTTTTGACTTTAATTAGATTTTATTTTATTCTTGTTTTTTTTTATGATAGGTTTTGAAACAAATTTCTGTCTGGTTTTTATTTTAATTTAATTTAACTTATTTTAATCTATTTCATTTTATTTATTGCATATTTTTTAATTTTTTTTGTATATTCTTTCTATACACTCTCCACACTCTTTCTCAATTCAATAGAACCACAGCCCTCTCTTTTGACGAATTCTCATTTTTCTCGATTACGACAGGATTTACACTCTAAGCATTTGTGCCAAATTTCCGCAAACCTGCTTAGCTTGTTTTAGAGATTTTCAAAATTTAGTCTGTATGTCAGTTACCAAATGATTGGTGAATGTTTCATCGAAATTGAGTGAACTGTGCATTCAAAAAATGGATTAAAATTTGTAGTGCGTCATTTTATACGAGTATATAGATTGGGCGTGACAGTTACTGTCAAAATCGACCGAGCTTCTAACTTTTTAATGGCGCTGAAAATTTCTTTATATCTAGCACATCACATAACGTAGAAAATCAATAATTTTTTTTCTGAATATCTCCTGTTTTAGAAATAAAAGAGAGCTATAATTACTAATTGCTCAATAAAAAACTAAACTTCGCTAAAAGCACACTTCGATATGAAATAAATATCTTCCAAAAACTTCCAAAAAAAAAAACAAAAACCAATAAAATTTACGAGGGTTAACAAAATTCGAGGTAGTTTTTACTATACCAAAAATTTTGGTATAGTATCTTATACATTGTTTGCTGTGATTTAATTACAAAAATATATATTCATTTTAACTTTATAAATAGGTGGCAACCTAACCGCTTTCATCATCGATTAAAAAGAAAGAAATGATGATTTTGGTTTCGAAATTGGTTCGCATACTTGCCAAACGAATATTTTTTATTGTAAATTAAGTTATTATTTAATTTTTTTATGTATTAAGAAGAGGTTGATTTATGGGCGTTTTCTTCTCTCTATGTGTTTTTCTCAGCCATTTCACAGGTTTGTTTGTTAACTTCTTAAAACAATGCACTCTGACCAAGGAAAAAAGGTATCATTTTTTAATAATATAGCTGCTTTTCAAGACGCCAGGTAATATAAAAAGGCAACATTTTTGTCACCAAAAAAAAAAATAAACTATTTTTATGTAAATAAAGTAATTTCTATCAATATTTTGATGGTCGAATATAATATTCGGCTGACCACTTTCCACATTCGGTTTCACCCTACTACATATAGTATGAGTCTCGGTAAAAGTTTATTTGCTATCGTATAAAGCGCTAACAAGTTTTTGGCTTAGGAAAGTGGCTTCCATGGCGCACCGAGTACTCCCCCTCACCGACAAAGTTGTACGTGGCGTAGGAGTAATACGATTCTAAATGACATGGCGTATAAGTAACTGAGTGTTGAGTATGAAATTGATGTGTGATTCAGTAAAATAATGGAGTGAGCGATTAGGCTATGGCTCCATAGTAAAATTATGCTCTTGTAGTAGTGCTGTGTTTTATAGGCATAAAAATTAATTTATGCCTGTTTTTGTTTTGCTTTTTCTGGGATAATCGGAATATGTAGTAAAATTGTGTGTTGACAAAACCATTTGCATATTTTAAACATGTTTACGATGCATGTGTGCAAAATTTACGAGATACATACATATGCTGCTCAATAGGAACTTTTAAGTGAGCAGCTTTATTTTACTTATTTTACTTACAAGCGGCTGTATGTATGTATGTATGTGAATATGTAGGGCCCCTAAATGCGCCATTTGTAATCCTTGGTAGTCAAAAAAAAAAAAAAAGAAAGCACAACATATCTAGCAAAGACCAAAGGAATACTTAGTCAAGTACAAAACTCTAAACCTAAATAGCAAATTGGCACACACTTAGCCTATTATCCTGCGCCACTCGTTAAATCATTCATTTCGCCCACTCAGTTGATATTCACTTATGTTGCCATTTTCGCATCTAGTCTTCTTTGTTTGCAATGTTTTTTTTTGTGTTTGTTATATTTTGCAACATTTCGAAAGCGCTCAGCGCAGTTAGTTATATGAAGTACTTATGGAATACGAAAATAGTGAAATGCGGCCATATAGTTGTGAGAAAATCTCTTGCGTTACAAAATTACAAGCAAAAAAATAAAAATCTGGTAATTCTGGGGTGATCTGGCTTTGGGTGGTTGGAAAGAAAAGCTTAAATTTTTATTCTTCTTTACATAAAGGGCAGGTATTATAGCCTTTTTTCAAGGTCTTCATCAATGACAATTGAAGCAGATTCCATGAATACTGTAGTTTCACACAGAGTGTTAGATTATAAGAAACAATGTAAGAATTTAGAAAATGTAGGATGACATATTTAGCTACTTGCTTTATTTTTTAAATCCTATATATAAAAATCTCGTGTCACGGTGTTTTTGTGGTCGAACGGCTCGACCTATTTTTATGAAATTTTGTATGTATGTATTTATGCTTGCGAAAGAGTTGCCACCTGTTTAAAAAGTAAAATTTAATCAAAGTATACACCAGTTATATGAAATATTAAAATATGTGTTTCACCGGGTTCGTCTCCAAAAATGGGTTCATAGTTAACCTTTATGAGGGTTGCCACCTGTTTAGAACACCGAATTTAATTTAATTATATACAAGTTATGTGTACAATTTTGGGGGTAAAAAATTTCGTTTCGTTAAGGCTAGCTATATTTTGAATAGAGTTGCCACCTGTTTGAAACATACAGTTTTATTAATTTCCACATAAGTGCATAAAAAAGTAAAATGTTAAAATATTAAGGAATTACACTATTCTACTAAAACTATTTTTTAAGAGGGTTGCCACCTGCTTTAAAAGTCGTGCTTAATTAAATTATACACGCGTCAAATGAAATTTGAAAATATGGATATCAAACGGTTCGTCTCGGCGAGGAGAAAAGTAACACCTATATTTCAGAGAGGGATGCCACCTGTTTGAAAAGTCTAATTTAATTAAGTTATATACATATATATGAGTATCAAATCATTTTCGGCGGTCGGTGAAAGTTTGTAGATATATTTTGAAGAGGGCTGCCACCTTTTTCAAAAGTTAAATGTAATTGAATTATACACTAGGGTATACATACATACATATAATATTAAAATGTTAGTTGCAAACTGTTTGTGCATAGGTGCTTACCTATATAAAGTTGCCAACTGTTATGTGGAAGAGTCACCGAAATGTGTTTTCTGGTTACAAATTCAAAGGCAATTAATAAATAAGCATGACGGTTGTCAGGTTTACTGTGCCTAAAACTATGCGGCATGTCCTAGTGAGTGCGTGACATGGAAGTTATATTCTGCGGCGTAGTTTTAGGCGCAGTAAACCTGACAACTGTCAGCTTAATACGTTTTGTCAGATCATCAGCATGGGGCGGCCAATTTGTGGTATCTATTGTGCGAATAGAAAATCCAATAGGTAGCGCTGGTGTCAACATATTTCTAAAAACCGTATTTGCATACAAAATTTCATAAAAAATGGCCGAACCGTTTCGGTGGAGTTCGACTACAAACACCGTGACACGAGATTTTTATATGTAAGATGGTATAAAAATCAATTCGCCATATTTTCAAAGTTTGTCATAAGACTAAAAAAAAGCGTTTAAATTTTTACTAAACATGACAGAACAATAATAAATTGAAGACTGTAAAAACCCTTTTTTCCAAAAAATTTTCACTTTCTAGAACTATAATAGTAGTACGACTTCAATATACGGATATCACGAATTGCAACTTCAACTTAAACCCCTTATCGTGTTATCACTATAAGCTTATTATTTCCGTCCATTGTTTTGAAAGATTACGAGTAGTTTTTGTATTTTTGTTGTGAAAATGCTTCACCCTCACACCATTCATGCAAACATGATTTATATGACACTATTATAAGTTTATCCTTGACATTCAAACAACATACAGTTGACTTTGCAACAAATTGTTCAAACTCGACCGCCCACTCAAGCAAAATGTATGCTCGCCCTACCATATTTGCAGTCGTAAGCACTGCAATGGTGAACGATTTTTAATAGAGAAAACTTACAAGGGTTTTAAGCATTAATTAACTCAGCAAGGACTTTGTGGCCTGTGGCCTCGAAAACCTTAGTAGTAAAGGATAAAATAAATATTGAAACCAATTCAGAGCAGTAATCTCTACGGTACGGTCATGGGGTTGCGTGACGCTTATAATGCACCTACAGAGCTACTGAGCTATACGGTTGCATTGAATACGTGTGCATAAAACTAAATATATAAAATATTCAAACATCCGAGAACATAGGTACATAATTCCGTGCCAAAATCAGAAGTATGCAAATACGCATACAGTTTAAGGACCGGTTTTTTAAAGAATAATGAAAAAAGTAACCAAATACCACAACTTGGGGGAATTCATATCAGGTGGTATTAAGGGTACAACAACAAAAATGTGCACTACCAAATTATCCATGCAGTTCGCCAAGCGAATCCAATCGGATATTTGGTTAACACCACCTTATATGTATTCGCCTTAACCACAACCTAACATTAGTCTATTTACAATGCAACTTTTGTGAACTTATTCTTAAAATATTCACAATGATCGACTTAACCGGTGGAAAGCTAATCAGACCTTGGTGTAAAGGAAGTTGTGACTTTTTTTGGGTTTTTAGGAATACATATATTTTTTTTTATTTCTTGTTAGACAGTTTATGGTAAAAGAAGCAGATACACATCATAAAAAAACATAACAACAACATAATAAGAAGAATCATGATAAGCAGAAACTTACAGTTTTCACAAACAACTGAAAGATTTGCTTTTTACATGCAAAGTGCAAAGTAGAAAATCTTAAAAATCCAATCGCAGTGTTGCTCCAAAACAGTTTCCTGACTAAAAGAATAGCTTCTTACATTTTGCAAGTTTAATTAGCATTATTTTATTATTTCAACAATGAGACTACCAAAGTTAAATTATTATTTTTGCCTACATTACAAGCAGCTGTTCGTGGCCAATTTCTGTAATTAAAATTATTTTCAGCAAAAATTTTTTCAAACAAAAATTTTAAGCTCCCCTTCATCAAATCAAATGTAAGTTTATTCTCAGTTTTTCTTTATTTTACAAGTTTTTTGTGTACACAACCCCCAAAACTTGTTAGTTTTTAATAACTGCGGTATGTACAAAATTTATTTGTGGCAATAAAATATCAAAAACCAACAGAAGTTTTTAGCCGCTCGAAACTGGCATTACATAACTGCATTACCGAAAAGTTTCCACAAATTATGATACATTTTTTTTTAAATTTGTTACGCTTTTTTAGATTTTTTAAATTTTTTAACTTTGCCAACTGACACGTGCACCACAAAACCCAATCACGAAAATGTTTCTAAAAATTTTGATGAAAAGAAATTGAAAATTTAATGCAATTTTTCGATTTGTTTTTTGTAAATTTATTTTTAATGTTATACAAAGTTTGAAAGGTTTAACTATCTGCATCGTTAATGTTGTAGAACGAAGTATATATTTTTCTAAGCATTGACAATATTCTAAAATACAATCACTGCCTGCAGAGTTGTGCTGTAGGGTGCACAAATGATATGCCACGCCCACTTAGACGAATTTGGTAAAAGTTAGAGCGCATAACTTCCGCATTTTCGCCATTGTCAATACATATGTAACATATTTTATAGAGGATTTTGTCATTTTGCGACTTAGGTATTTTTATTTAATCGTTCAAAACTTTTTTAATTATTAAATCGATTGTTCGTTGTTTGATTCCTTCGAAAAGGCTTTAGTACAAATAAAAGAATAGATATTTTTTTTAATTTTTCCCTGTTAAAGTTTTTTTTTTTTTTTAAATAGAAAAATTAAAATCTGGAATCCATTAATTTATTTCTAAAAAATTCAAAGGCCTATCAAAACGTGCCAGAATTTGCAGCATTTTATTACGCTTCCATTCCGTTGTTTTTTTTTCTTATTACAAACTTTATTTTCATAAAAAATTTGCGAAATAATTTACAATTGAAAAATATTGCAAATATTATAAACATATCAACATGTGGTCAATTGCTTGAGCCACACTGTACAAATATTAACAGTTGTATCTCTGAATGAATGATGAAGTTAAATTCAAAACAAGTGGTCATGAGATTTCCATGATGAAAAGATATTCCTTTTATAGATTATTGTATTCTTCCGGGTCAATGAGGAATGGGCCCTTGGCTCCGCGAGATGTGGCAACTACTCTCCACATCTTGAGTGACCATCCAGCGAAGCATCTCTTTGAGAAACATCGTGTATAAGTTTTACATTTTTCTTTATGTCCGTTGGTAGAGGTCCAAGCGCCTTTTTGATTTTCGAAAACCGAACGTTAGCCAAGCGCTTTGAAATGCCGTGATTGAGTTTCGAGAACACACTAAGAATGCATAAAACCATGGTGCGTCGAAAAAGTTTTGAGCTGTTTTGAGTTACTCGGAAGGGGCACATCTTGCACCTCGAATTTAACTAATTTTCTTCAACCCTGAACTTCATTTCGTTATTCATTATTTTTTCATTGAAAAAAGTACCCGAAAGCTTCCTCCTTTCATAACAAGCGTGGAAATCATTTAAATTCGCATACTTATTGTAGACATTTGCATTGCTTTTGTGTTTGCTACCAACTATCTAGTTTTATTACACTTGTCTACTGGCAAAAATAAAAATTTATTCCCATGCATATACCACCAAAAAAAAATAAAAATTGTGAAATTCATATGGGTTTAAAATTTTGACACAGTGTGTAGTTATACATATATTGCTCATAAATTTGGCCAACCATCCATAAAAATATCTAAATACATACGCTTGCACATTTATGTAAACCTAGAAAATATAAAATGAAAAATAATGACAAAGATATAATTTAACTTGCTGAGGAAATCCCTCAGCCTTTCACAGCGTTTGTATATTTGACTTTCGAATATTTTGTTATTTCATTTTTTTTTAACATGACACGTTTAGCTTTTTAGCAGATTCTCTACATCTACTATGTACTTTTTATTTTACATACATGTGCTGTAAGTTTCGGATCGGTTTCCTATCTATGTAATCTAAGTAAGTCTGTTTGCTAGCAATGAATATTTTACGAGCATTTTCCTTTTGTAAGAATATAAAGCCAGGAGGAGCAGCAGTTATATAAGATAAGTATATGTTTATTTATATACATAAACACATACGTAAATCTAATAAGCAATCAAATCGGTGACGGTATATAGCTAAGTATGTAGGTATGTGAATGATAAGCTTTGCCATTTCAATTTCAGTGGCGTCAATTTGGCCAGGCAACGTTTAATTTTAGAGCAGCGCTCTAGACTAGAATGAGTAGGCGTATTTCTGCAGACATCGGTCATTAAATCTTAACAATTTCAAGGTTTTACTTATGGGGCATTCCACGTAAAAGAGGAAAACTATTTCAATTTTCATATTTATTTATAATCAATTTGGCGCTTAAACCATAGGACCATACATTTTTCGCCGAATCTGAATGGCAAATGATTTCTAGGAGAAGTTTGTTTCATGACAGAAAGACACTCGGAGATCTACTATTGTTTGCCGAGGGGAGACCGCTATTATTGTTATAATTTTTGATATTACTTGCCATGGCCAGTATTTGAACTCTGGAAAAACCGAAAAAGCGAGTACCTGCTGCAAAAAAATTGTGAAAAAAATTAAAAATATGAAATTTTTAACAATTTTTTCGCTGCTGGCTTTGTTTTAATTCCGCATGGTAAATTTTATAAATAACTACATTAGTCAAATTCGAAACAATAACGAAACTGATTTCAGTAAACCACAATTTTTACAGATTTTATCACAATTTCTGATATTGTTTAACATTTTTAAAAAAGCGCAGAGTGCATAGACAACCCGAGCCTGAAATTTAAGTGGTTTGACTAAAATTCGGACAAATAAAGAGATTTTTCAACGTCCCCAGCAGTCACATTCATATCAATAATAGTTACAAATAGCTTTGAAATCGTTTAGTTTTTTTTAAAGGAATCTTGCTTACTACCTATTTATCTATATTAGAAAATATATTGCACTATTACATAACTTTCGATGGCATAGCTGTAATATAAGTACATAGTTGGTAAAATTCTGTAATAAAATGTCCCATCAGTCGCAATGGAATGCCCCTTATATGATATGAGAATACTAAGAAATCTATTGGTTTACATTAAAATTATTTTTCTACCACCGCCACCTTTTACAAAAGAGACTTTAAACCTTTGTGAGCTGGTGGTAATTGATAAATTGTGTTTTGCAAATAAACAAACAATAAAAAGCAATGACCTTATCACATGTATTCGAAAAAAAAACCCTGTGAGTTATTTATTTGTTCACACTCAACTGACATCAACTTAAGGCAAGGTCGTAATTTTTTTTAAATATTTTACTTGACTCGTTTTCGTTAACGTCTGTGTGAGATTTTAACTTTTGCATTGAACTATGTGGCTAAGTAGTCGAGATATTTGTAGAAAATATTCAGTTTGGTTTGGCTAAAATTATTGGCATATATTATTTATATAAAAAATAACTAAGTAGTTAACAAATTTATAATGCAGATATTTATAAAAACATATTTATGATCTGTTTTGGTTCATATGCAAAATTAAAAAATTTATCAACTGAGTGGAATAGATACAAAAACTGTAAAGTATAAAGTAATTATTAAAATTATAAAGTTATTTTAAATTAAAATGTTTAAAAACTATGTTATAGCTGGCCGTGGAGGACGTGGGTTCGATCCCCGGAAAGAATCTAATGAGTAGATGTGGTGATCTCCGAAATAGCTATAACTTCTACCAATGTTTTTTTTTCAATAACTTCTTAATATAAAAATGGCCTTGAGTTCATAAAAATTATTGCTGATATAAATAAATAGGCTCAAAAATTAATTCATGTAATTGAAAATAACTAAAATTTTTTTTCTGAAAACGTGTGATTATGAATTTGAGACGGCTAAAAAAATTCTTGTATGTTTTAAATTTTTCAATCACTTTATTTTTTAGATATTTCCACTTCAAGGTTTAATACTAAATATTTTGAGAATACATTTTTTAATGTCGGTTTAAGACATTTTAATTTAAAAAAAAAAACTTTTTGGAAAATTTTTGTTTTCAAAGAAACTTAGATAGTACCAAAAATGTCTTCAAAGTTTCTGTAAGTAAATTTCGTACGAAGTTTTGAAATCACTTAAACAAATTGAAGTGTTCTCGGTAAAAAACTGAACATACAAAGGCCAATTATTTTTAAAATTTAGTGTTTTCATTGCCTTCAAAATTCCATACAAAACTCAGCGGAAGTGAAACTCTGGAAGTAGAATTTCAGAAATAAAAGGGTTGCCATATTTTTTTAATCAAATTAAATTGAAAATAATAATTGAAAATATGAACATTGCGTGCATAGTGTCCATAGAAGAGGAATTCTATACGGAAAATTCCAGAAAAGGGTTACCTAATTTTTAATACAGTTATAATTTCTGTGTATTTAATTTTCTTAACAGCCCTCTACAAAAATATTTTCGATACTAAACTTTTCTAAACCTCTTTCACTGCCAGCATTGTAATATTTCATTTAAAATTTTACTCAATATATATTTAACTTTTAAAACTGGTGTCTCTTATCTTTTAAGTGAAATTTAATTAAACCTTTGAAACAAACTGTCAACCCCCTTCAGAAATATTTTCGTAGAAACCTCTTTCTTTACAAGCTAAATAGTACTGCAATATTTTAGATAACTTATTAATTAAATTTAATTAACCATTTTAAGCACTTGACAGCCCTGTCAAAAAAAAAATGTTCAAAAAAAATTTTCTCACCCATCTTTCGTTTGTCGCACACATTGTAATATTTTCTTAATATTTTTCATTTAAATGAATTTGATTTTTCAAACAGGTGGCAACTCTCTTCAAACATATTTTCAAAACTAGGTTTGACGCGCATATTGTAATATTTTTTTAAAATATTTTTCATTTAACTGAATTGGATTTTTCAACAGGTGGCAACTCTCTTCAAAAGTATTTTCGAAACTAGGTTTTCTTAAACTTTTTCTATCTGCCATCAAGGCAATAGCGATTCAGTTAAATTTTTATTTAAATTGTCTTGCCACTTTTAAAGCGCTGGCAACCCTCTTCCACCCATAATATTTTCTTATAGGTAAATCGAAACAGGCTTTTAGCAATATTTTATATATTTGCATTTAATTTCGCTCTCTTCAAACATAAAAACACAATTAATTTAGCCCTTTCCATATCCAATATGAAATATTTCACTTGAAAAAAAAAAACAGCCGACCTACTCTAATGTACTAGAACGCGTGTGCGCAATCAGGCAAGCTGTGTAATATATTGTCGACTGGTGAATAATAACCTGCCTTTGTAAATTTATATTTACAATACAACACAAATAACAGAAATCAGAATAAAACAGTCAATTGCCAACTGCAAATTCAAAATCAACAGCAATAATAATCACGTTAGCTGCCTTCACGAGCGAATAGCAAATGAGCATACGAGTATTTGTAGTTGTTGGCTACTCAAATGCATTTGCCACAATGCAGTCAATAAAATTAGGAATGCCTTGCAAACGGAAAGTGTGAAAATTCAGAAATGTGAAGAAACGTATGCAACGTTTTGGTGCGTTAGAATGAAAACCCTTTTTTTTCGCAACGCATTTTGTTGATTTAAACACGCGTGTAGAGTTAAAACGAATATCGTGTATGCAAATATGTAAGTTGGGAGAACAAACGTTTTCCGGTCCGTTGCGTTATAATGAAATAAATCGTATGCAAAGCTTGACTGATTGCAAATACCCAGCTCCTTTTAACTACTGATTTACAACTATTTATATATGTACCGGGTTTTTCAATAGGGACGCTACATAAGTAGACCGATAGGGACAGCAAACGACGCCATATTTTTCCCCGCTCCTTTAACATTTCTCTTCAGTAAGGTTTGCCATTTCATCATGGAAAAATGTACGATCGAACAACGAGTCGAAATTATTAAAATTTACTACCGAAATTCGGAGTCAATGGCCTCAACTTTAAGAGCGCTACGTCCAATTTATGGTCGTCGTCATTTCTGGCTGAATGGCTTCGTCAATAAGCAAAATATGCGTTATTGGACAGCCAGCAATCCACACGTACTCCATGAGTCAACATTGCATCCCGAAAAAATTACGGTTTGGTGCGGTTTATGGGCCGGCGGCATCGTTGGGCCGTAGTTCTTCGTGATGATCAAGACCGGCACGTTACTGTGAATGGGAATCGCTACTGCTCAATGATAAGCGAATATTTTTGGCCCGAATTGGATGATATGGACTTGGACAATACGTGATTCTAACAGGACGGCGCTACAAGCCACACAGCGAATGTCACAATCGATTTATTGAAAGCCAAGTTTGGTGAACGTGTTATCTCACGAAATGGCCCAGTCAATTGGCCGCCTCGGCCGTGCGATTTTACGCCGTTAGACTATTTCCTGTGTGGCTACGTCAAGTCTATGGTCTACGCCAACAAGCCAGCGACGATTGATGAACTTCGTACGAATATCGAACGTGAAATTGCAGCAGTATCGGCTGATTTACGCTTGGAAACTGTCGAAAATTGGGTTCAGCGTCTGGACTTCTGCAAGCGTGCCCGTGGTGCCCATGCAAAAGAAATCGAATTCCATACACAATGGCATCGCATGTACTTTCACAGGAAAAAAGAATTTAATTCATATCCCAAGCCGTTTTTGTTTTATTTAAAAAAACTTTTGTACGTTCCTATTGCAAGACCCTGTATATTATATATACCCAAGCGCCACAAAAAACCGTATCAAGTCTATCGAGGAAACCTGATTTTTGTGAACCGGGATTCCCCGAATACTAATAAAATGAATTGAACGGTGTGGAGTGGTTTTTATACCATTCATGAAGATGAAATGGTATTGTAATTTTGGTCCTATGTTTGTAAGTATAAGAAGAAGATATGTATATACCCACACCCAAGTTTACTAAAGTGATCAGGACCACGAGTTGATTCAATTTAACCATGGCCGTCGGTCTGTTTGAACGCAAACTAGTCCCTCAGTTTTAGAGATATCTAAATGAGGCCGATGCATTTTAATAATGTATCTATCCCTTGTCGAAACTCATCAGATCGGAAAATACAGCTGATTGTTCAGATATTAGGTTTTCCTTTGTAACTCCGACACCAAAGCAGCTAAGATCATTAAATTCGCTAATCCATTCCCGGATTAATAATGAAAAATGTGTAATGAAAATTGTTACGATCGGATTACTATAAGTTATAGTTTCGATCAACTGATTAATCAGATATGGGACATTCTTTTACAAAACGTACGGATTTGGATCAAAAAACTTTAAAGGTCCTCAAGTTAAAGGCACAATATTCCCGTGGCTGAAAGCTAATATTATTACCTTTAAAATAAAAATAAAAAAATGTAACGATATCATTAGTAGAACCAGAATTGGATAGAGCATTGAAATTCACAATGATCATATTTTTTCGGGGAAACAAAATTTTAACAAAAACCTCATATAAGTGTCTGTTTATTTTCAGGATAGACCCTAAAAAAAATTTATGGGACCAATCAAAATTCTCAAGTCAAAAAGGGAGTTCGATTTGTAAAACAATATCCCATATGAGGTTTTGCGTTATAACTCTTACACTAAAGCAGCTAAGGATATGAAATTGGGCACTTCTTTCATTTATCATTAATTAATAGTACACAACACAATCGGGCCACTATAACTATTATAGCTCTCATACAACCGATTGTCTCAGATATGAGATTCGATGTTATAACTGCGGAATTAAAGTAGGTAATAGTTTGAAATTTGGTACTCCTTATAATGAAAATTATTATTACCATGAAATTGATCAACCGGAGAGGTAAGAAAGATCAGGCAAGAAAAGATGCACAAAGCCACGATTAGACCGGGATGTTTCGAGAAAAAGCCTTCGAAACCATTTACAAAATGCTGCCGAGATAAAAACAAAGCCGCAGCAATTGCATCCAAAAGATATTTCGAACCGAGCACACAAAAAGCCACTTTTAATATGAAAGAACAGCTTAATGGAGACGTGCCATATTTTCTGATAAGCAAAAATTCAAACTGATAGATCCTAATGGTTATCGTACCCTAATAGTGAACGATTTCCGGAAAATTTCATGTATGTAGTAAAGAGACACTTCACGGTTTATTTATACAATGGAAAGTAATTATTTAACTTAGTTTGATTACATAGTTGAATGTCTTAAATTAACTATTATATTATTAAATATGTAGGTTAACATTGCGATTGTTCATTTAATAATACACGAATTCCCTCTTGACGATTCAACTTTCAACTTTCAACTTGCAACTGCGTTCAACGCGTTCGTTAGGTTCATCAAGTTCGTTTGGTCAGGGTTGTGTTAAGTTGCAAATCCCCTGCGGTGTTGCCATCCTGCATGTATGGGGGTGCATTTCGAAATTCAAACCGGAGTCTCTAATTATAATGGAAGTATAGTAAATGCCAAAACATGCGAATATATTATACTCAATTGGATTGTGCCCAGCTTGGAGTCCTTAACAAAAAAGGAACCATATTACATTTTTCTGAACGATTCAACGCCATGCCAGCGGGCATTCATGCATTTTTTACTCATTCAACCATTTAGTATTAGTTTTCGGGTCTATTGTTAAACGTTAGGTTACAAAACTGAAGAAAGATTTGGGCATAGTGTCACTTGATTGGCTACGGAATAGTCCGGATCTCAAACCAATAGAAAATAGTTGGGCTGTTATTGGCGCTAAAATTCGCAAAAACATGCCTAACTCATTGGTGGAATTAAGAAAAACCATAAAAAAATTTGGTATGAGGAAATTACGCCTGATTTAGATTATCTGGTGCCAAAATAATAAGATTCATTTAAATGTATTCCAAATCCCGCCTTCCTTTATCTACTATTTCTCACTGCATATAGAAAGCTCTAATTTGTCCAGTACACGTGAAACTATTGATCTTGGTGCGGTTTTCGACTCTAGATTTTCTTTTCAAATGCATTTGAATTGCATCTTTGCAAAGTCATATTGTGTGCTTGCTTTTATTTGAAGATTTAGTTTAGATTATTAATCCTTATATTTTAAAGGTTTTACATATGTACTTCTCTTATGCGCTCGAAGCTAAGATATGCTGCTTTTATTTGGAGGCCATACTAAATGTGCCACATAAGTAGGCTGGAAAGGGTTGAAAAAGTCTTGGTTCGGTATGCTTTACGCTCTCTGAATTTTTTCAGATCCAATTCCATCTATCGTTTAGAGGAAGGTGTTTGCTCATTAATCTTAGATTTTTAGATAACAGAAGGACTATTCTGTTCCTCACCTTAATATTTGATTTAATAAGAGCGGCGATTGGCACAATTTCTTTAGTGTCAAAAGCAACCCTGTTAGCCTCTTTCATGCAAGTTGCTATTTGTTTAGTGCTATTTAAGACCGGAAAATAGTTGTGCAAACAAATTTTAGATTGACGTAGTTCTATATTCAAAAATACTATGCAAATAAAAACGAATTTAAGTCTTAAACTAAAATTTCCCATATCTTTTCTTCCGGTTCATTCACAATAGTGCTCGTTTGAAAGTCGGTGACAAAGAATCGGGCCTAATATTCTTCAGACAAGCTTACGGCATCATGATATTTGCTGATTAGGCATGGTTAGAACTATGCATGTAATGCTCCGATGCTTAGAATATTGAGAGATTTCAATATTAAAACCTAAAAACTTCTCTTTATTTTTCTTCTACAAAATATTATTTTTAAAAGTTACTAAATGATTTGTTTAACTAGTTTCAAACTTCTCACTAATTATATTGCTTTGCAATGTAAACTTTTCTAAATTAACAAAATAAATAAATAAATAAATATTTAAAAGATTTATATGATTCTATGCCAAGGAGAGTGCAGACTGCAAAAGACGCACGGTATTAAAAAATGAAGATAAATAAAGCGTTCCAAATTTCATCAAATATTGTATAATTGAAGTATAAGTATTAACACGAACCAAAAAAAAAATATTTTGTTTTTTTTCCAATTTGTCAAATTTTCCAATATTTTTTATCAAGTGGCCAAGAGCTACAAAAGAAATAAAAATGCATGGTGTCTTAACAAAAAAAAAAAATAGTCACAACACATTATACTCAAATTTTATGCCCTTTTGTTAAAATTAAATTATCCCACAAATTTCAACCAAAATTTTTCCAAATAAGTTAAGCATTTTGAGTTATGAAGCTTAAAACTTCGAATTGTGAAAAAAATTATGAATGCTGCTCTTTTTGTTGCATTGAGTGTATGCCCTGGTAGGTATTGCAAAAATCTGTGGAAATATGTATGTAGTACTGATAATTTATTTAACTTATATTTGTATTCGAGGCGAGAGTAGCAATATGATTTTTTAAGAGTGAAGTGAAACCTTGCAGAGAATTTATCAAAGCACATGCATGCTGGAATTCTTTCACTTTAGTATGACGATCAACACAAAATGTTGCAAGGGTGAATAACCCGGAGTTATTTATCTTGACGTGATTTGATATATTACTCGCATATAACTTTTGCTTATAATAAATAGGGAGCGAAGTAAGTAGTGAACTTCGAGTATTTACTAGTACCAACATTTGTTTTATGCAAAGCTCCACTTCGCATATCTGATGGTTGTGCAACGGGCAAATATATCAGCTACTTTTTTATGCACCCTTCTTTACATTTGCGAATACACATCGCACACGTGCGTCAAAAACGGATTGAGTAAAAATATTTGATTCATCAAAAATCGCCAAATGCAATCTAGTGTTTAGAGTATATGTAGCAAAAAGGTAGATAAAGTTGTTTAAAGCCAGCTGATTACAATGAAAGACTGCTTCAGCTTTTGGTAGAAATTGAACTCGAATGAAAGTCATACAATAAGAGGCGGACATATATTTTGAGTCAATAAATGATAGCCATATAAACTGAAATGTAAATCAGAGAACAAAGAGGAGCAATAATCAAGCTGCGAATATTTAAGTCCAGTCTAAAACTCAGCAAACAGTTGAGGAATGTCGCGCCGCTACGGATAGTAATACAGGATCACGCTGTGATCAGGTGCAAAGCGAGGCGCTTCTTTCGAGAGAAAAATATAGAGAAAAGACGCCACTGTGGCTCTGGTTAAGTCTAAAGTTGACGAAGATCCACGATTGTCACCAGCAATGGTTGCTGATGAATTTGGCTTGAATTCTATGGCTGTATCGCGAATATTAAGCAATTGTCTGGAAGCACAGGAGGAAATCTGCTCGATGGGCTCCATGACTTAAAAAATGGTACCCAAAACGAGGTCAGTTTAGCAAATTTAGTCTAGTCGTTGCTGGTGATGAGCCTTGGCTCTATAAGTACGGCTCGGAAATCACACAGCAGTCCATGACAGCTGTTTTGACATCTTTCGATTTGACACCAATGCTAGATTATAAAATAGCAACATGCTTGCATTTGGTGTCATATTTTGTGGTGAAATATTTGACCGAATGAAAACTAAGCATAAGTAATGAAAATCTGCAAGAAAAGTAATGATGCTAATTTATTTCACCCGCTCAAAAATTTCCTGAAAAGGGTCAAACGGTAACTGAAAAATGTTATACCAAAGGCTGAGTGCCAAAAGTTTTAAAAAATTTGTTGGAAAACCGGAAGTAGTAGAATTTACAGCGGCCAGCATCATATTCCCAACATCTAGCACTTTATGATGTCTGGTTATTTTCCAAAATTAAAAGAAATTTGAAGGGAAATGTCTTTCACACGAATGCAGGGATAATTGACATTAACCGTATCTATAATCTCCTGAACTTGATAGCTTAGAAAACAAGATTTTGAAAAGTGGAACTATAGGCTATGAATGGCGGCTATGAAGAGAAAAAAACGAAAATTAAGAACAAATATGAAAAAAATTGTTAGCCTTTTTTGGGTCTACTAACAACCAACAGGAGAAACGCCCGAAAATTGTATCTGAAGGTACAGCGGCTAACCCAAGGTTTCATGACCGGAGTCATATCCAGAGTACACTTAAACTATGTAGGGAGCATTCTTCCACACTACTTAATGACAGTGTCACGGAAAAAGTGAGAGATAACAAGCCGGAACATCCAGTCATTGATGACAGAGCCTACTTGGTCGCAAAGCGAATGGAAATAACGTGGGTAAGGAACAAACGCTAGCGCTGGCGGTCTGTCAGCTGAGCTTTTCAAATGCGGCGGCGAGGAACTGAGTGTTTTCACCAGCTCATTGCAAAATATGGTGGGACAACGCATACCTGTTGATTCAAATTTAACTGTGCTCTGCCGAATACACAAAAATGGTGATCAAACAATCAGCCTTTCTAGCACCGCCTGTATGGTTCATTCCATCGTTTGAAAGACTAAAGCCCGACGTCAACGAACTCATTGGAACTTATCAGAGTGGCTGTAAAACTGTCTAGTATACCAACGGCCAGATAATCATGATACCCGAAATCTTTGCAAAGACCCGAGGGAAGAGAATCGGCAGACACCAACTCCTAGTCGATTTTAAATCCGCTTTCGGCAGCATGAGAAAGAGTTGCCTATAACCCGCGCTTTCTGAATTTGATACCCTAGTGAAACTAATACGGCTATGTAAAATGACGTTAAGCAACACTACCAGCTGCATCAGAATTGGGAGGGACCTCTCCAAGCAGTTTGATACCAATTGAAGTGTGACTCACTGTCATGTGATTTCTGTAACACTATGTTGGAAAAGATATGTCTTGCGAGCTACAGAATTTAAACGGTCAGGTGCAATATGCCGATGACATCGTTGGAAAGACGAAGTGGAGAAGGACTGGGTATCATTTGGTATTTGCAATTGGCGAAAGGCAGCAGGGAGAGGAAACGGCTGGCAAAAATTGCTTAGGTGGTTATAGGGGCAATTGAGAAGAAAGTCGAATATATAAATACTTAGCTCGGCGTATAATTATTTTTCTCCCAAAACGACAGCGGAGTTATTATGAATTGAGTTGAAGGAATTCGAAAGCATTTGTCACATATGGTATATAGGTAAGAAGAGTGTACGAGTAAAGAGCATATATTTATTTTATAATTACCATGATTCTCTTATCAAAAGGAAAATAATGGAAAAAATCAGAAGAAGTGATAATAATCCGTATGTTCCACCTCTTACTTTCATATACATAAAAGTAAATTTTATTCACCCTAAAAAAATCAACCAGACAACCAAACAGTCTTTAAAATTTCGTATTAGAAAATTTGAAAGTTTTATGAAAATTTTTATTAAATTAAAATTTTTTGCAATTTTATTTATGCACTAAAAACTTGTATGCTTTTACTTTTTTATAATAAATTTTAATCGACTACATAACCGCATACTGCGACTGTTTTTAAAATTTCTTTTTAAAAGATTTGGAAATTTTATGAATTTTTTTTTGAAATTTGATAATTTTTTTTAGTAAATTTCGTTAAAAGTTTGGGACTTTTATTTATATATTGAATTTTATTACCTATGATACGCACGCATCCAAGCTTTGTTTCATGGTAATCAGATAACATTTTTAATTGAAATATTTTGCAATAGATGACAGCATTCTTCGTTGAAATATTTCAGTGCTCTTTCATTCGATACAAAATTTGTTGAATTAGGAGAAGTGGTGGTGTTTTTTTTTTCAAATATTAAGAAATAACTTTTATTTTTGACTTAAAAAATATTTGCCCAAGTCTAATTGTTATTACTGGAATAAAAAAATAAATGGTCGGATTTTTCAATTATTATTGGACTTTTTTCAAGAAGGTTGAAAAATAAAAATAATCCAATATTCCTGTCCAGGAGCTCCTGGGATGAAAGAAACATTGATAACTCTCTTTATGTTATGGCATAGTCGATCGTTCGAGACAAACCTGTACAAATATCTGAACGCAGATGTCAGGCCGTTGTCAAATTTTTTTTCACTCCTAATATCCTACTTTTTGATTAAAAAATAAATGATTGAGAATTTATTGAGCACAAACTCAATCTGGATAAAGTGAACGATCTGGGTTTTATGAACTACGCTTGTATTAATTAGCTTACTCCGCCCAGATTGCACTGTAATTAGCTATATAATAAAAAGTGCATTCTATGAAACATGATTGCAAATGCATAATTGATGTACGTATGTATATTTGTATGCACATTTATACATTTCCAATTATGCAGCATTAAAAAGGGCTTGTACTTAAAAAAAAGTTTGTAAAATGCAATTGTAATTTGAATATATCGAGTGGAATAGCAAACGAACTACAATTGAATTATTCATGCAAAATCCTCGTTGTATTGATTCCACTAGTAGATATACAAATATTGCGTTAATAAGTGGTACTTCGTTAACAAAGTGGTTTTTATACCAATTTTGGGTCACTGAACATGAAAATTAGTTTAATTTTTTTCATACAAACAAGTGTTCTTTCAGATATGGGCAAAAAAAGTTTATCAAGTCCCAAGTTTTCCCTTAGCGTGGGCATGGAAATGTTGCGAAATCTCGCTATTATTTCACGGTGGATATTTTATATGAATTTTGATTGCTCATTTCAGGTGAAAAGGGGACAGCATAATACTAAAATATGAAGCCAAATCGTACAGAAAATATTAAAGTTATGATAGATTAAATACAAGCGACCAATATCAAATTTGTGCTATATTTACTTTTCCAGTTGAAAATCTGCCAATTACTGTTTCATGTTTTTATCGTTTCTCCCACGGCGAATTCATTCATATCAGGTAGTGTTATACCTACGTACATAAACAAAAATTTACACTAACAAATTATATGGACAATGACGATATGGTTTACAATAAACACATCATTTTGACTTAACGTTCACCAAGCGAATTCCATCAGCTGCTTTTCAACTTCACCTTATATGAATTCGCCTTGGTTTCTCCGTTTGCAAAGTTTTTTTTTTTAGTTGACATTTGATTATTGGGCGCTTTTTTTTAGTTTTTAATAATGTAAATTAAATGTAAATTTTTTCTGCCCGATGTGGGCGCTTTTGGGCTCAACATTTTCTTCATGAGATTGTTAAAAATTTTAATAATTTTTTTGCAAAGTTTACCAGCTAAAAGTAATGAAAAACAAATTCAAATTTTATTTTGAATTCAAACGCCTATGACTCAACAAATAGTATGCCGACCAACACAAAAATTATAATATATTAGTGCCAGGGAGCCGAATGCATCTTTTTAATGGTGCCCATAGAATTTTAATTTTATCCGATGTTTTTTTTTTATCAATATCTGAGAAAAATATATAGCCATCAGATTTCTGTCAATAATCGTCCACCGTATTTCAATATTTCGTTTAACACATTATATCTTTAATTAATTTTTAAATAGGTGGCAACTATCTCAAAAATATTTTTGAAATTAACCTTCATAGTTTTATACGTTTCTCTGGAGTTCTGAGAAAAATAAATAGAAATCAGGGTTTTGTCTATAAACTTCCATTGTTTGAGACCCGTATTTCAATATTTCATTTAATATATTATAAATTTAATTAATTTGTAAACAGGTGGCAACTGTCTCCAAAATATTTTTGAATCTAAGCTTTTTTAAAACTCTTAGTTTGACACTCGTATTGAAAAATTTCATTTAATTATTAATTTGATTTTATTTACCTTTAAGCAGATGGTAACTGCTTTCAATATTTCATTTAACATATAATATAAACAATTAATTTTTGAAATAGGGGCCAACTGTCTCCTAAGTATTTTTGAAATTAAGTATTCTTAAAACCTTTAGTTTGACACTCATATGGAAAAATTTTATTTAACTATTAATTTAATTTAATTTACTTTTAAGCAGGTGGCAGCCTTCTTTCAAATACTTTAAGAATGGATATTTATTAATCCTTTTTCAACCCATATTGCGATATTTAATTTCACTTATTGTTATAGTTGAATTTAACCTTTTAAATAGGTGGTAGCTCCCTTTAAAAAATTGATTCTATAGTAATCTATATGACAGACTATATTTGTGTAAAATCTTATCCAAATATGCCCAGCCGTCATATAAAAATTGGCGTGATTTGACTTATTTAGTTAATTGACTTTAACTTCTTGAACAGCTGGAAAGGTAACAACTTACTTACACCAAACACTCACATTTATTATATTATAATATTATTTAGTAAGATTTACTATAAAACATTATTTTCTTACATGTTTTACATTTAAAAAAAAATTTCGCAATCACTTATTGACTTACTTTATTCTTTTTCTTACAGGTAAGTTACATTTGAAGCTGGAAGAAAAAAAGTACAAAGATAAGTAGTCGGTAAAAAAATACAATATAAAAACTATAATAAAATGTATCAAAAAAAGAAGAAAAAAGTATTACTTGCGTAATAAAACCGCAAGCCATATTTAAAAAATTGTAAACCAAGTATTCAAGTATATCGAATAATCCTAATATTAAAAATTGTGACTTAATATACTCGTACACGCTAATCTCCGAAGTCGATCAGCCGATTGCAATGAAATGTTGTTATTGTTGCTTCAAGTTAAAAAAAAAATATGGGATAATTTTAGACCAAATACCTGTCAGAACAATTACGGGAAAAATGTAGAGATTTTCAATTAACCAAAAGCATTTAAACAACTAATTATAATAGTCTTCAATATCACTATGCTCATAAAAAATAAGGAAGTCAAAATTTCCTTACAAGGTTCTCGTCTCCAATGCCGAGAATAGCAATTTTTGTGCCAACGTAGATCGAAAGCGAAATTCAAATTGAGTTTCGCAATAATTTTACATTTACGTGTTTAAAAGTTTTTTTAGTTGAATTTAAATTTGTTCAGTTCAGTTAGTCTATTTTACTTACTTACTTACTTACTTACTTAATTGGCGCTATAACCGCTTAAGCGATTTTGGCCGAACTTCTCCTGTAATTTGTGGCGTGCGTCTTGTTGTTGTAACACAAATTGTGGGACCTACAGCCTACGCCAAATCCGAACGGCGAGTGAGAAGTTTCTTCATGGCAGAAATACACTCGCTATTAGAAAAAATTGTTTCTATAATTTTTGATGTTACTTGGCCCGGGCAGGATTCGAAACCAGGACCCATCGAATGAAGCGCGCACACGCTACACACTCGGCTACTGCGGTCGCCGTCAATTATACAGTCTGCGAAAAAATAGGGACACAAAATATATGTAGGTATGAACCTTCTTCAAGCCGAGGCGAACCGTTTGACGCCGATATTTGGATATTTCTTGTACTTAATTTATGTAATTTAAATACCAATATCTGAATTCGCCCAGTATTGCTCATGTACTTTGTTTGTGTAAACAAAACAAACGAGCGAATTGGGAAAGAAGAACAAGCATTCGGACCATGGGATGCTTTCACCTTATATGAATTCACTTGGTTGCTGCCAACTTTTGCAGGGTCGTCTTTGTTCGCACGAAAGTTAAGCAAAGATGAAAAATCATGAGAAATAAGGTGGGTTAACGGCAGTTGAAGGGGAAAATAAGTGTAGCCGTATTTAGATTTGTGTTGTTGTTTGATTTATTGTTAATTTCAACAGCATTTACTCCATATAATCCAAGGAAATGCTACCTTTACTTGTCTTGAGGTTATTGAATTTTTACTGAATTTAAGAAATTTATATCTCGGAATCTTGGGCTTACGTAAAAAATATATACCGAAATCGTGGTATTGCAATTATTTCAAATGTTGGCATCCTTAATATGCGCACACAAATAGATATATTTCACAGATGCACTCGAAAAACACAAATCCAAGCAATTGTAATACAAACTCGTCTCTCAATACAAGTATTTGTTATATAAACATAAATATGTTTCAAGTATTTATTGACTTTTGTAAATTTAGCTAAATTGAAAACGTGACATTCGAATAACAACAGATTCTTACGTTGGTATATACTTTAAATTTAATTGCTTAGACTTCTGATTAGGTGCACGTAATTGGATATGATATGCTGTTATATCTACATATACTTTGGCTATATGGCGCAAATAAACTTAGCAGATTGTTTCAATCATTGATTTTGATCGATATTACTTACCACATTCACCTGCACTGAAATCTGCCATTAAGTTCTAGAAATCTTAAAAATTGTTTAAGTGTTTACACTGCACATTCTTCAGATTTCGTTGTTAATTGCCAATTTAGTTTCATTCTCAATCTTGTCCTTCCATAGTTCGACGAATAGTTCTTCATCTTCGCATGGTTTCTTTTGAATTTTAGGTTTTTACGCATTTTAACTTGACTTTTTTTTTAGGTTTGTTTCACTCTTGTGCAAGATGGTGATAGAAGGTGATAACAAGATAATTCAGACGAATCCGTTGTGTATTTTGTTTGTGTAATTTTGGCAGTAAAATGTCAACACCTGAATTCGACAAGTGTTGCTTATGTGCTTTGCTTGTGTAAAGAAAACAAACCGGGTGAATTGGGGAAGAGGAACAAGCATCCAGCTTGCGGGATATCATCTTATATGAATTCGTCTTGCTCTCGTTTTTTTGTTTTTTTTTATTTAGAGACTTTTGACATTTAAAATGAGAGCTTCTTCGATTTGCAAAAGCGAGAACAAGTCGAATTCTTACCAGGTGGTGTTGAGCGTACAACAACAATACTGTACACTAGCAAATTGTACGCACAATCGCTGTGAGAGTCGGTGAGAATTACAACAAACACATAGTCTTGATATTCAGTCCAGCAAGCGAATTCACTCAGCTGTTTTCTCAACACCACCTTATATGAATTCGCCTTGAGTGAGAGTTTCGTTGAAATCTGATTGAAATGCACCGAATCGAAAGCAGAAGGCAATTAAACATTCGATAGTTATTCCATACAGAAATTGTGGAGCTAAGATTGCTTCGAAAATTTCGGGGCACATTACTTTCAAAAGGTGAGTGTATGAATATTTGAGTGTTGACGATGAAAACAAAATTTATAGTCAGATTTTTTACCGCAACATGATCGTTAAAGTTCTAATTCGCTAATATAACTCCAACGTTCCTTTGATATCCTTCATTTTTATAATAATCCTCTTTCGGGCATATGTTTCGGGGCTTGCTCCTTTCATTTAAATAGTTTGCAATTGATTTTTAAGTCAATTCTATATTATAATAATACATATATATATATATATATATTACATTTGTTTTTGGGTTTTGAGCTAGTATATATGTATATATTTTTGTTGGGCTAAATAAGGATAACCATTAGAAAGTAAAACTAAATAACATAACTTAACTTATTTTTTAATAAAACAGACTCCCTGAGGAAGACGCGAAATGGGTTGAAACGGGGGAAAAGAAAATCAAAAATTTTCGTTTTTTACTCTTTTCGGTCGAAGCAGCTCCAACCCAGCAAGCAATTTGATAAATATTTTGACCCATATAAAAACTAAAACATGACTTAACTTTTATTACATCTATAGTTTAATTCAGATAACCTTTTGCAATACTGGCATTATGTAAAAGACAAGTCCTAAAATATCTTCGGGAAAAAGTCTGAACAAACAGTGTAAAAACAAGGAGCAAAAGCTTTCTTTAACATAAGAAATCAGTTTTTCTAATGCTTCTGTCTTTTCCTTTAACTACACAATTTTTCGTAAATCAAGAGCGTGCCATTTTATCCAAGTGGAAAGAACTATTAACGGTAGCGAGCTCACTTATTACAAGTAAACCTTTACACAGTTTTTAAATTAATAAAAATTGGCAAGTGGTCGGCCAAAGTTCGGCTTTTTTTTGCGAATTCGATTAGTCTACTAGTCGATTAGCAACTTTATTGATGGCTAATAGTCGAATAGCAAGTATTCTATTAACCGCTCACTTTTAACTAATCGCTCACCGTCGAGTAGACTGAAAATATTTATGGAGTAACTAAAATTATTCGAATAGTGACAGTTATCTACAATCAATTTATTAAACACTTTTTTATGTTGGAAAAGATGTTGGATCCCAGAGCGGAAGCATTCAAATGAATATAAAAATCAAATAAAAGCAACTAGTCGAAAATTCGAACGGTTAGTCAATTAAATAAAGTATACTGTTTTTTTGAGAGATCTTTTGCTAATCGTTCCACCGATTAGTCGATTAACAAGAGCTAAGTATATGTGCCAGAAATGAAAATTACAACTCTCTTTTTTCACTTAGTTTTTATAACTTGCATAAAGATAAAATGTTATTATAACTTTGCTCCGATGTTTGCAAGTATAAGAAGAAGAGAAATACCCATACCCAAGTATAGTAAAATGATCAGCACGGCGAACTGATTCGATTTAGTCAAGCCCATCTGTCTGTTTGGCTGTCTGTTTGAACGCAAACTAGTCACTCAGTTTTAGAGATATCTATGATTATTAATAATTTGTTGGAACCGACCATATCGGAAATTATATGACTACTAAAATACAACTGATTGTTCAGATATGAGGTTTTCCTTTGTAACTCCTACACCAAAGCAGCTATGATCGTAAAATTTGGTATTCCTTTCCCGTATTATTATTGAAAAGTGTCTAGTTAAAACCATTAAGCTATGGTTACTACAATTTACTGTTTCGATCAGCTGATTGTTCATATATGAGTTTTTGCGTTATAACTCCTAAATTAAACTAAATAATAATTTCAGACTTGGCACTCATTTCACTTGTACTTAATGGAAAGTGCGCAACGAAAGTCATCCATATCGGACCACTCCCAACAACTGTTTGTTCAGATATGAGCTCCTATATTTAGACAGTAAAACTCGTAAAACAACTTAACAACTTATTGTAAATTTTTAAAATAATAAAAGTTTGTGTCTGCCTAATTTTCAATATTTTCTCTAAAGTATAATTATATGTTTGTAAAAAATTTAATGGAGCTTATTTTTCTATGCTTAACACCTCAAATAAATATTTGGTTTTATTTGGGCTCCAGAGAATTATGTTTTACATATTTTTATTCTATGAGCTCAATCCTATTCGATCCGGATCAACATTAAGATGACTTCAAAATAAGTTCGCACTATCGACAAATAATCACGGTTTTATTTGAAAATACAGTCATGAATTTTCTCATTAATAAAATTATTTTTATTTAGTTATCCGAGCACAGAAGTGTGCTTAACAATGATTGTAAATATCGAAAAAAAAAATAGGTAAGTTCAATTATAAAAAGTGGTAATTAAAAATTTGCTAGAGCTTTCATCTTCAGACGAATTAGCTTGGTTTATACCAACTATATAGGCAAAGCATATTTTTAATGTGTTTTCCCCCAAAATAAATTTCTTTTTATTTGCTTCACTTTATTATTTAAAGTGCGATGATACCTTTTACAATATTTAGCTTAAATTTATTGATTGTTTTTCTAAGTTTTTCTAAAACTACTGCTTACAATATAGGCCCGTTTCTTTGTAACCTAGTTGCAAAAGAACACTAGGTAGGATAACAAAATGCACGTAAAGCAACAAAACTAACTTGGAAAAATGTGCGAGTTGATCCAACTCAGTAAAATAATATCCGAACTGAGATGTAGTGTTGGGAAGTGGAAAAAACTGCGCTATTGTGAATGAGCCGGAAGAAAATACATGTGAAATTTAAGTTTAAGACCTAATTCGTTTTTATTTCCATAGTACTTTTAAATATTTAGCTACATAAACCTAAAAATTGCCCCCACAACTATTTTCCGTTCTTAAATAGCACTAAACAAATTGCATCTTTTATGACAGATGAGAACAGGGTTGCTTTTGCAACTCCAGGAAATTTTATCCGAGTTGGAGCGTGCTTTTGCAAGTCGGTTACAATAAAACGGGCCCAATATCTCATAATGAAAGTCAGCTTTTTATTTCGTATAGCGTTTATTAGTAATATTATTACAAGCAAGTGCAATTTCTTGAAACATTTTAACAGTTGAGTTGAATTCTGATAAAAAAACTATAGGCTGAGGGTTTTCAAATGCGTACATAAAACTTTTAGCTTGTATGTAAACCATAAATTTATAAAGTGTATATATCCTAAATCGGTTTTGTATTTCACATTACCACTATCTCTAAACTATGTAAATCAACATAGCCACAATTAATGTTACATCCGGTACACAATTTGTGATGTTCACTTGCAGTTGATGGGCTTATCTGAAATTAGTGTTGCCTTTTGCTCTTTCACCTACCACTTGTGTTTGCACACACAAATTTTAGAATGCATTATTGCATTTACAATAGCCATAGTTTTGTAATAAGCCATTTCCGTGACATAATTGTTCGATGTATTGTATGCGAATATGGCAATCAGCATTTCAGGAAGCCACAACATAAATGTGAAACAGTTCAGTAATTTTGCATTTCCAGTTTATATTGCTTAGCATATTAGCAAAAATGGAGTAATAAAAAGCTTGAAATCGTTTTTATTTCTTAAATATAGGAACACTGTATAATTATAATGCAGTAGCTTAATTAAGAGAATTTTGCTACACTGTTAAATTTTAATTGAAAATAGTTCTATGCTGCCTATTTTATATTCATAAACCTTTGAATGTCGAGACCACTTTGCATCAAAACCGGAATTCGCGAGCATTGAGAGCAAATTTCTTTATCATTACGTACCACCGTATCACTCATTGACTTTCAGTGACACCGAAAAAACAACTGGTACGACGAGGTTTACGGCGCCGCTACCGAGTGTAAAGATGCTGTCTACAGGACAACACTGTGATCGGGCGCAACGCGAGCTGTATGGGAACGCTTACGGGGGTTGAGAAAAAAGAGAGACATATTGTTCGCAGAAAGAAGAGAGAGACCAAAAAACGTGAGTTCGTAAATGGCTAAATGGTGACAGCGAAGGCGTCGCCTGAGAAGATGAAGATCCCGAACCTCAAATCACTGTTGACGGCATTGACTTCTCATCACCCGACATCGACGAAGTGCGGATAGCAATGACGGGGCTAAAAACCGCGCTGTTAGTTCCCTTTTCGAAGCTGGATAAAGAAGCGATGTGAATGGGCCTAGAGAGTCAGCGCTTTCGCGTCTTGGCTCAAGCGTCATTGTTGACAGTTACAATTTCGGCAAAGTAGAGGACTTTGTTTATCTTGAAACACGCACTAATACCAACAACAATGCCAGCATCGAGATCCAACGAAGAATCTCTCTTGCCAACAAGTGCTACTTTGGGCTTTGGAGTAGACAAATGAGCAGTGACGATCGACAACCACACCATTGTATGGAGCAGAAGCATGGACGATGTCAACATCACATTGCCATTGGAGTGTTCGAAAAAAAAGATTTCCGAAAGATTTTTGGACCTTTACGTCTTTGCGTCGGCGAATACCGGATACGACGGAGTGAGCTTCAGTGCGACATAGACATAGTCCAGTCAATTCAAATACAGCGGCTACGTTGGTTAGGTCATGTCGTACGTTTGGAAGAAAAGGATCCAGCGTATTTAACGCGGTGCCCGTTGGTGGTGGCAGAGAAAGAGGAATACCTTCTCTACGTTGGAACGACCAGGTGAAGAAGGACTTGGCTTCACTCTAGCTGATGCCAGTTAGCAAAGCAGAGAACGGCTGAAAATTAATTTTATCTTCGGAAAATGCTTCTGAGGTGCGGAAGGAGTATTTTCCTGAGAAGTTGCTAAAAGTTAAACTAGGTTGAGACCTGAGTTATACGAATGGTATCAATAACAACGGTTCTATGAACAAGGTGGTACCCATATAAAATGGCGTCATGTCGAAAATGGTATCAAAAACGGCATTCTATTTTTTTACGCCATTTTAGGCAAGTGCCACTTTGTTCATATAACGGTTGTTTCCAATAGCTGAAGGCAATCAATATAGATATAAACATATGTATATATACATGTATCAAAGTGTTCAGTCTGTACGTCCGTCCGCCCGTGCATCGGATAACTCGAGTATATTTACATATATCCAACGAAACTTAGTTCGCACATTGTGCTGGGACCAACCTATTTGTAAATTGAAAAAATCGGTTAATAACCATGCCTATATAACGGTATTTTGCAAAAATCCCGAAAAATTAGATATTTTTTGTAACTATTATGGGAAATTCGCTCAAATGGGATATAATTTGGTTAAACAAATTTTGTAAAAATTAAATTAAAAATTAAACAAAAAATCAATATTTTTGTCCGCCGGTGTGTTGTCTCTTTTTCTCGCATACATACGACAGCGATTTTACCTTATACATACGGTGACCATCCGCCTGTTATTTTAAATGTGGCACTTTATTTTACCAATCTGGCTTCTGAATTCCTTTTCTAAATAAAATACGGATTTTAAGTATCTCATGAAAGATTTTGAGTTTTCTATTGATCAAAAAATCGTGCACACAGATATGGTAACTGATTATAAATCTAGTTTAAAAATTCATGAGTTAAGAGGATAAGAATATTCATTATTTCTTTTTGTTCTTCTATTTTTCCGATAGCGTGAAAAATTGATGTAGATGTATCTTCAAACCAAACTTAACAGCGAATGACGAAAAATCGTTCGAATATATATTAAATATTCGTTATTTTCAAAAATATCAATGGGGTTTTAAGACATAAACCCATAAAATTGCGAAAATTAAAACGAAAAACGCATTTAATAAAACATAGCTATAAATTCAGCTCAAGAAATAAATTTTATTTTCTAAGCAAAAAAGTTTACATATGTACTAGCTTTTATGTTCGATTCCGCCCGCGCGTCAATTTATGTAAAGTTATGCTTTCAAATCTAACTAGAAATTAACTAAATATGCCCAGATGTATACCTACAACTTTCAGTTCAAATTGATGTGAGAGACAGTAGGTACCACCGAAAGCTCTAAGAAGTTTAGCAGCTTTAATTAATTTATATTTAATTTTTCTAATAGCTGGCAACTCTATTCAGTAATATTTTCACCTCCACAGTGATACCACATTTAACGTATTTATAAATTTCTATGTAAAGTTGTTTGACAGGTGGCATCCCCATCCAAAAATATCTTTCACATAAATCTCTATTTAACCTTTTTCGTTTGACACCCCTGTTGTTATAATTCATTAATATTATTTATTTAAATGAATTTTATTTTTTTACCAGCGGGTGGTAACCCTCAAGTAAAAATTAAATCATAGCGACGCGTCGCGACGTCTTTCGCTGCATACCAGTACTACAATATTTCAGTGAACTTATTAATTGAATTGAATTAACTTTTTATAAAAGGTGGCAACCCGCTTCAACGAAATTTTCGTAATGAAGTTCGGCCATTTGCCCCCTATGCTGTAATATATATTTTAATTTACTTCTATATTAATTAATTTCATTTAATTTACAGCGTCAACCAGCTCTGGAAATATTTTCGAAATTAACTATGCCTTAAAGTTCTTTAGTCTGACATCTGTCGGAAAAATTGTATTGCCTTAATTCTGCCAGACTTTGTTGTTATAATTTATTATTGTGCTTGTTGTTGTTATAACAGCATAAAATATTCCCCATAAACTTGTGAAGAATGTTGCTGAACTGACCTGACCGTCATATATTCAAAATCGCTTTCACTCTGTTCGCATCGCCATTTTTCTAATGCGATTCATCTCTTAATGTTGATTTTATATTCAGTTCAATAACCTTGACTCCTGCCACATAACTAAACAGACATTTTATGTACAATCATGGTGTATATAACAAAATACATACATACATATATATATTGTATGTAAATACTTTTACTTTGAACATTTTGTTTGTGTATGAAAGTAGCACAATATTGTCGACGCCGCCGTCGCGTCATCTTGGCAGCCATGGATTTATTTACTACCCAAAAATTTCTATACACGTTAGATAAACAAAGATGATATCATCCCTTAATTGTTAGATCAATCTATAAGATATGTTGACATTTGCAAGAGCGTTGACAAAGTGATTTATGGGAACAGAAGAATTTTAGCAAAACAATATTTGTCGATCAATCAATATTGGCAAAAACAATAGAAAAAAATATGACAATATCTACCGATTCATCAAATATAAGTGAATACTTTTTATGATTATTTTTTGCATTCATACATACCGGAATAGTTTAATGCCCGATGTATTCTGTTACGAGTATTACTTGTCGAATTTGGAATGTGGTTTATATGAATATAATTGACATTAAAGCGATGCCACATAAATAGCTTTGGCTGTTCGTGACATTTGTAACTTTATCCGAAAAGCGAAAAAAAGTAAAAGGGATGTCACAATAAACTCTTTGGTAACACTCATTTATTTAAAGGTGAAAGTTTCAAAAACTATAATTCTGAGTACTTATTTTGATTGATCTTTAAATTTGCATCGTTTTTTTTTTCAAAGAAAATAAGGGTAGTGCTTGTTTCCAAGCGAATGTGAGTAATAAAAGAAATATGTAAATGAGTTGAATGTCAAAGTCCGCGAAAGGATGAGGGTTGGCGAACTGTCAGCTTCGCTTTGTAGTCGTCACAGCGAAACTGTCACCTAAAGCTAAACAAGCTGTCTATCTAGCATAGCCTTTACAATTAGCTTTCGTATGCCAAATGCGAATTTATGCAAAGCGAGTTGTTGTTATTAATAATATTTTACATTTTAAGTCAGCAACGTCTATTATTAAAAAAAAATTACATATTGATTAGAACTTTTTGAAGTGAAACTTCTTATGGCTTTGAATTAAATTTGACACACACATTAAGATTACTTTCAAACAAGATGGCAACCCTTCACGTAATTTTTTATTAAATTATTAAGTTAAATAAAGTACACATTTTGTATTAAAACATTTTATCTATTGAGTTTTAGTAAAACTTCATCTGAGAGAAATTACCAGTCTTTTGTATTTGGAACATATTGCTTGGATATATAGTGCCGTGGAAATTAATAAGGTCGTGACATTTTGACAAGAATTAACTTTTTTTCTTCTATCTTTTTTCTTAATGTGTGTTTTGCCCTCTCCTCCGAGGAGGAGCAAATATAAGCTTTAGTTTTTTTATAACCCGCTTTCACCTCGCGCCGTCGCTAACAATCTTTTTTATTTTTGTTTAATGTTTATTAAGTTTTTATAAAAATATGCCTCATTTTCTAGCCGCAGCAACCTTACGGATCCAATTTTCAAGCTTTGTGCTAAAATTTGAAAAATTCTGCAAGGTTTTCTCTAAGTTGCAAGCGACTTGCGTAACGCACCTTGCGTGACGCGATGTAAAAAATCATTCGCTTTTACTTCAAAAATTTCGAGCATACTTAATATGGAAGAAACATTAAACAAACAGAAGAAAAGTAGTCGAAACTTGTCGAAATCTTTATTAATTTGTCCGGCACTCTTTCTGGTGACAAGCAATTAGGAAATTTGCCGTTTTCATTCCACAATTCGTGCAATCTAAAGCTATCTACGGTTCCACCTCGGTTTAGCATTCGAATAGTAAATTTCGGTAATTCTGGGTATGATTTCCCTAAGCGAGGCATCCATGCCCAACGCCTGGGACACGCTTATTGCAAAGCCGCACCTCACCATTTCATCCGCTGCCTCAGTTTCGTAGATGCCGCTATGCCACGGGACCCATATTATTGTGATCTTGTATTTGCTAGAAATCGCGAGCAGAAATCAACACTCATCCAGTAGTTGGGATATGACCGCGGAGAAACAGAGCGAAGTTGGCAGCGAATTGTGTTAGAAAACATTGAGAAAAAGTTATTTTATGTTCGGACAAACCCATAAAAAACCTTCAATACCCTGTATCTCAAAATCTAGATCTGATTGAAAAATTTGTACGGCATTTTCAGAATCAGCGGACTCAAATGAATATAAAATGAGATATTAAATTAAATGAACATTTTGGCTGTAGCGCCGAGGAATTAAAAGATTTTGGCAGATTTTCAAATGGAAAAGTGTAGGGCGATGAGCTCTCCCTCAGCCGCACTACTGTAGTGTATTTCAGGCGGAGGTGGCCGCAATCAAAGAAGCAGCCGATTGGCTACTCACCAATGTAATGCTCTTTAGACGGGCAAACATCTATTCTAACAGTAAGGCTTTGGCCTCTAATGGCCCGATTGAAACTGGTCTGAATATTTTCGTAGCGGACTGATTTGGGAGCCGGTCCATAGCGACATGGCTGGGAACGGCATGGCTGATGAGCTCGCTAGGCAGACACCCTGGAAGTCATTACTCCATGCAGAAAGAGGGTGGGGCTTCTCTGGCCGCCTACGGATTTCTGTTGGATAGATGGGCTCTCTCTCTTGCTTCATTAGCACCCCAAAAGAGCTTTCGGTGCTGGAAGTCAGCAGCTAGGGAGACTTCTTCATTTTGGGTATGCAGCGTTTCTCAAGTTATCCTTTTTTTGATAATGCTACCGTTCAAATAAGTTCAATGAACCCTTTTATATGCATAAGTGGGTTCCCCCAATTGGACTACCACATTAACTTAAGCTAACCTAACAAAATTCTGACTGAACGTTGTCCCATGGGTACGGAGGATGAAGAGGGGGAATCATCTTTTTATTTTCAACTCAGTTGTCCTGCCTTTGCGAGCCTGAGGTTCAGATACCTAGGATTCTACTTCTTTAGCAACCCGGATATTCATTTTGGGTACGCAGAGTTTCTCCACGGAGAAACAGGGGTTTGCCTATATCTCGGAAAGGCTTCTTTGGAAAAATAAATTAAACTCATTTTCGTGTCCAAGGGCCCAAAGTTAGTCTAAACAATTTTTTTTTTTAACGAGGTGTCACTCAAATATCAAGTATTTGGAAACTAGTGTAATTAGAGCACCCCCCGAAGTATGCATTTAAATTTTTTGAATTTCACATGAACTACGTCAATAGCACGCGCGCGTTGCGTTTAAAATTTAGTTTTTTTAACCTTGAGCTTATTGCAAGCTTTAAAGTTTTAAAGTTAAAATCATCCTTTTAAAGTTTTCTGAATAAATTTTAAAATTTGTTTAGTAAAATTGAGTCATTTGAATTGCTCGCAGCGGTTATAATTTATTACTCGCTGTTGACAGCGTTTTAACTTGTTCCAATTATGTACACACATACATACATACATTGTACATTGTACATGTGTGCATTTATTTGGATGTCACTGTGCAACATTAACAGAAACATCACAAGCAGCAACAACAATAACCTCATTGACAACAGAAATGGTGATGATGACAATAACGTTGCCATAACACCAACAGCGTTGACAGCCGTGCGTGTATGTGAGTATGTATGTGCGTGTATTAGTAATTTTCCTGTGTTTCAATATGCTGAAATTCTTTTGTAATTACTGTATGTGTATGTATATGGCTATGTGCGTCTATGTACCCTGTCGGAAATAGAATTACTTTGAAAGTAATTTAAATAGTACTTTTTGAAATTCTTTCACTTTTCTTGTAAGCAACTAAATTTATTAGCATGGCGTTGTCTTAAGAGAATATCAAAATTAGTTTTTTCCAGCTGTATTTTTATTAAGCTGTTTAGAAACTAGTCTAATTACCAACTACTTTCAAACCTGTTCGTTTCCAATTATTTAAAATTATGTACATTTTACTTTATACTAACTATAAAATTTTTATTTTTCGTTTAAACAAAAATAAATTTTAATTTCAATTCAGTATACAAATTAAAATAAATTGCACAACTATCGATTATCTCGAAAATATTGCGAGTGTCGATTTCTAGTTCGATTACACTGATGTACAGCACGATTTTTTTTAATTTTGTGTGTGGGTAGGGTTTGAGATGAAGGAAATTTTATACATACTTGCTTTTTTGGGGGAAATCTCTTCTTTAAAAACTATAATTTTGTATTGCTTTTAATGACATAAAACCTGTATGGATTGGTAAAAAATTTGCGATTTTTGTAATTTCCTAACTGTATGTTAATAAAATAGCTGAAATAAAAAGCTTAAGAAAAAGTTATAGAAATTCTAAAAAAAGGGGTGTGTTCGAGCTGCTCAATAATTACAGCAATATTGCAACCCTGTTACTTACTTGATACTCTGTTGCTGATACTCAGCTGATAATGTGCAGCAATATTGCAGCATTTATTTTGCACAGAACGCGTAATTGGGAAATATGGAGATTTTAACTTATGTATTTGATATCTGATGAGATGATGGAAAGGGGCGGTGATAAATTTTTGATAAACATGGACAAAAGAAGGCGGAGAAGCCATAAGATAAAACGTTTCTTGTTTGAAGAGTGTTCCAAAAGAAGAAAAGTGAGGAAAGTGAAAAACCTTTTTAAAACTATTTACCACCCATTTTCGGATGACTCGGCGCCCATTTGCTGTAAGCTATTAATTTTCAAATCGACACCTGACCAATAATTTGGTTTCAGTCACGCTTTATTTTAAGCTAAAAACAAATAATAAACAATATTACATATTAAAATAACACTTATTAAAAACTTTACTTACTTTTCTTCCTCCATCTCAATTGCGCAGTAAAAATTTTTATATTGCGTTTGATTTGCTAGTGATGAGCAACAGATTGTCAACATTTTATTCAACGAACGCGTGACGTTGCCACTGTTGCCGAAATTTTGCCGAAGAACGTGATGCTCTATCATCAAAAGTAACACTGCCGCAATAATCGCAGCTCGAACACACCCAAGCTTTTAAAATTCAAAATTCAAAAGAAGTTTCATTTTCTGCAAATGTTAAACTAAATATACATAGCCATTATTTGTCTAAAAAATAACAATTAATAAATTTAATTACATTTTTAAAAAGATATACGTACAATTTATTGAAAATATATTTTACCACAAAAAAAATATAATAATACACACAGCTACATGAAGGTTGTTTATTTTTTAGACGTGTGGTTTTCAATGAGACAATACCTTTTTCGGAGTTGGTCTTTGCAAATCGTCAAAATTTATTACCAAAATAATGGTTCGGTTCGCGCGACGCATCACGCGTGGCGTCTAATATTCGGTCGATATTTTTGTTCAGCGATGAAGCTCACTTTTGGTTGAATGGTTACGGTAATAAACAAAATCATCGCACTTGGAGTTTTGATAACCCACAGGCCATTGTCGAGACGCCGTTGCATTCTCAAAATGTCACGAAACTATAAATTTGTTGAAGAAAACTTTTGGTGAGCGCATTATCTCGCGACGTGGGATAGTGCGATTTAACACCGATGGACTATTTTTTATGCGGTTATGTGAAGTTGCTTGCCTATGATAAGCCCGAGACGATTGACGCCTTCGAAAAGAATATTCGGCGCGTTATTGCTGACAAACGACCCCAATTGCTGCAAAAATTGGTTGAAAATGGGGCTCTCGGCAGGAATTTATTCTAGCCAGCCGGGACGGCATTAAATTTTATGCCATTTTTTGGTTTCTTCGCTGATATGTTGCGCACGACCTTAGCCACCTATCTACTCGAATTTTTGTTGCTTTCCCTAATAAATCGTTTCGTTAAGCAAGCTAGTCGAGCGAAGCTGCGAATAAAACTTATCTAATATAAGATGGCATCTGTCAAAAAGGACTATTGTACAATAGTTATGTACATCATTTTTTAAGCGCTTAACTATATGAAGATTTGAGAGCCCTCATAATTCAGATACACAGTACTCGCAGTAATATTTTTTGCAATATGTTCTAAAGTTTTTAAACGAAAATTGTATTTTCTTGTGCTGTGCACGTTTCTTGTCGATAAAAAGAACTTGCAAAATGCATTACGTGGCTGCATACCTTTGGTTGTTCTTGGCGGTACCGAAAGCCCTAAAAATGTCGGATATTGAGAAGATTCTCAGCTCGCTCGGTATTGAAGTTGATGTGGAATGCCTCACCAAGGAGATAAAAGAATTAATCGGCAAGTTGCTCAGAGTCGCGAGAAACTCTCGGCTATGCCCGTGGGTGGTGGTGCTGCCGCCGATGCTGTGAAATTAAGTGCATTATAAAATTGCGTACCCAAGAAACTTCTGAAAACTCGAGGGCAAAATTGCAACATTTTAACGTCGATTTTTTCAAATTTGTTAAATTCTTGTAACAATTTTGCAAACTTCAAAATTTCGGTTTTGAGGGTTTGTAAAAAAAAAAAAAGAAAAATATTGAAAAATGTTAATATCAAAAATCGAAGAAAATTTCTAGGAACTTGAAAAATGCCAGAATTGAAATTTTAATGTAGATTTGTTCAATTTGGCAATATATTCATAAAATGTTCACAAATTTTAATATTTAGATTTTTATCGTTTGTGTTGCTGAATGAGCTATACATACTTTTTAATTAAAAAAAAATATGACAAAAATGTAAATAATGTAAGAACTGGAAACTTGAACTTTAATGCACTATAATTTAAATTTAAACGTAGATTTTTTTAAGTTGTTTAAATTTTTTACAAATTATTTTTATAAGGTTTACAATTTTAAATTTTCTGAGTTGTGTTATGAATGAACTATATTTTTATAAAAAAAAATATGCTAAAAATTTAAATACCATAAGTCGAAGCAAATTTTTTTAGGAACTTGAAATTTGAATTAAAAAATATACTAGAATTGAAATTTTAACGTAGACATTTTCAATTTGTGTCAACTTTCATAAAATATAAATAAATTTTAAAATTTAAATTTTTGTTGTTTGTTTCATGAACGAACTATATTTGTATCCAAAAAATTATGAAAAAAATGTAACACGGAATTTGCTATAATTTTTGCAAAAAATAAATCCAAACTGTGCCATTTTTGCTGTAAGTTTATGTGCATTGGGAATGCCAGTTTTGGGCATTTTACTGATACCGGGAATTTCGTGATTCTATTAAATAATCCCGGGATTCCGGGTTTGTGCCGAAATTAAAATTGATTGTTGAAATATTTAACCAGTGGGGCACGTGGTTGATCAGCCTATGGCCTATGGTATTTTAAAGTAGTACATTAAAAATGAATTTGGTAATTATGATATTTGTTAAGACAACAAATACATTTTGTATAAACAAAAAACAAACTAAATTTTACAAACTTAAGTCTTCAATGTTTTGAAATAATTTCACAAAATTATTGTTTTACGGTTGTTGCTTGTTTTGTTTTTATTATTATTATCAATATAAAATAACTTGAACCCCGAAAGTTTGTCCATTAAATGTTTAATAAAAATAATTGGAATCAATGTTCGTCGCCCGAAAATAATGGTACTATTTATTTGTATTAAAATAACCTTGCAAATAACTGTTGCTGATTGTATTGATTAAAGTATGATCTTAAATAAGTTAAAGCATTGAGTGTGTTTACTGTGAGTCACTCCATGGGGACCTGAATTTATTTCTCATTAATTCAGCAGATGATAAACACCGTTCTGCACAATTCAAGAAATATTTAAATTTCTTTATAAAATGCAGGGAGTTACGCGTAGGAGAAAAAAAGAAATGTTTTGTTTGCTTTTAAAATATTACCGAGCGAAAAGCTCCTAATTTCTTTAATCAAAAATGGTCGATTTTTGTGATGAAAATTTTACTACATAGTTTCATTTGATGTAAAAAAAAAACTATACTCGCCAATTTCGGGATTTAAACTGAGGAGCAACGAAAAATAAAAAAACTGGTGTGAAGTTCTGTCAATAAAAAGCGGTCTTTTTTTATTTACTACTTTCTTAAATACTATCATTTTGTTTATTGCTGCATTTTTGTTATTAGAAATGCAGCTATAAAAATACAAATTGATACAAAATAATTCTTAAGAAATTTGTTTGGTGCATTTCGTTAATTGTTGCATTTTTGTTAGCGGAAATGCACCTGAACAAAGTGTAACAATTCGTTGGAAAAAAATACAATTAATAATGTTATAAATATATACATATATTAAAATTCTTTGGAATTAAAACTTATTTGCAGCGGATAAAATATTGAAAATAATTATTAAGCTTCTTAAGAAGTAAAACAACATATGTATATGTGTTTGACCAAATAATGTCAAGGGAATAGTTCGAGACACTAAAACAAGTCATCACGGCATTTTCGGGACTCAAAAAAGGTCAGAATCACAATTTCACCGACTCCAGTTTACTGCCAGGGTATTCATTCAATGGCTTAGAGGTTATTCCTGTAACTTTGTTATTACTATTTGCTATTGTCTTTGTTTTTTTTTTTCAATTGCTCTCACTGATGTCACCATAAATGCTGTTGGCTATCAAAATGTCGCAGCAGTATCAACATTGTCGATGATGTTCATATTATCGCCAACTTTTCGCTATTTGCTTTTTGCTATTTGTGTGTGTTTTAATACTTTCTTGTCACATTTACATTTACCCCATGCGTGTAGTGAACGTCCTTTAGCTCGCAGTGTCATGCGGCGCATTTTAATTGCATTTCAGTTGTTAATTTACACATGTTTCCACTTTTGTGTGTGTGTGTGTGTGTTATATGGCTTGCAAGTGTAAGTGAGAGCCTGAGCCATTTATGTCTTCGTACATAGTTGGGAGACCTGATTTTGATATCGCACATGGCAAGTTGTGCATGGGGTTGCGTGTGCTCTATTGAGCATGTATTTGTTGAACTGGACATATAGCCGCCATTGTTTTAGTCCTTCTCACAGTTTGCGGCCTTCTTGTTAGCCTTTGCTGTCTGTCATGCAATAGCCATTTGACATGTTTGTGCTCACCTCACACTGTGCATTTTAATGCAGTTATAAAAATAGGAAAGCGGCATTCGCGTATCTTTTCGCAGGTTAGTGCTTGAGTGTACGTTGTTATAGCATTGGTTCGAATCATATTTCTCAAATAGAAAATACCAATAGATATGAAAAAATGGATCTTCTTTTTAACACCTAAATAAAATTTGCTAATAACCGTCACTTTTTCAGCGTTGCTTAATACTTTTGCAAACACCCAGCAGAATAAAAAAAACAAAACGCATTAGGTCTCTAGGGAAAATTTGATTTTTGTGAGCTGAAGTTGGTGCTGAAGGGGATCTTTTAAACTATTTATCTATTCTCCTCTCTATCGCAACTTTAGCTTATAAAGTACGCATGTTTCGCATAGCCTAAGAAAATACAGTCGACTGTGGTTGAACGAAAAGTGTCTGATCGTAAAATAGCAGAATACTTTCAATTCAATAAAAGTTGAGCACATCCTTTTTTTTTTTGAAATACCATGGAACTGGTCAACTGGAGAGGAAAGAAAGATCAAGCAGGGAAAGATAGACAAATTCGAGAGTAGACCGAACTATTTTGTAAACAAGCCATTCAAAAATGCTACCGCGATAAAAATAGAGCTGCAGCAATCGCCTCCAAAGGATATTTTTATCCACACCGCTCAATACCGGTTAAACGAGAGGGGTATGTCGACTAGGAAACCTACAAAAAAGTCACATTTATCCGCAAAAATGAAAGCACAGCGGTTTAGCTGAGCCAAAGGTAAGGTAAAATGAACTGAATCTGATTTGGGGCATGCCATATTTTCCCATGATGAGTCCACATTCAACTTGATAGGCCCTGATGGGGACGTAGACCAGGTGAACGATTTGCAAAAAATTGTATACTTCCTACCGTAAATCATTCTACCTATATTTTGCACGGTATCCCCATACGAACCCGAATCTATTGCACTCAATTTGGTTGTGCCCAACTTGGCGTCCTTAATAGAAAATAGTAGGGGTATTTTGGGCGCTAAAATTCGCAAAAACAAGCCTGAATCAATGGTGGTATTAAAAAAAACCGTTGAAAAAGGTATGGTGTGCGGAAATTACGCCTGAATATTTTAAAGATTTGTATGACTCTATTATCAAAAGAGTGCAGAGTGTAAAAAAGCACAAGGTGGCACAACAAAGTATTAAAATTAAGAAAAAACCCAATCGGCCAAACCAACCAAAATACGGCCACATTTTTTATAATTAAAATGCAAATATCAACAAGAACGAAAGAAAAAATTTTCTTTTTTCAATTTGTCAAATTTTTCAATACGTTTTTGAAGTGGTCAAAAGTGGTAAAAGAACAAAAAATGAACGCTGTCTTTTGCAAATTAAGCAAACAAAAAAATTACAACACATTAAAGTCAAATTTGTGTGTCCATTTATTAAAATTTAAATGGTCAAAAAATGTCCATCAATAGTTTCTCAAATATGTTATGTCATTTTGGAGTTATGAAGCTTAAAACTTCAAATTGTGAAAAAAACGTGAATGCGGCATTTATTGTTGCATTGGTTGTTGAAATATATTTTTAAAGCTAAAATGCAACTTTCGCACAGCTTATTCGATTTGAACTAAGTCAAATCATAAATATAGGTTTCCTAGCATTCTCGACTACAGAGCCATCTATCTAATGGAATTTTGTGCATATTTACAATATTTTCTTGTAGATATGTTTATTACTATCGGACCGACAGTATAGGTTTTCTGAATATTTCGAATTAAGCACCATCTCTCGAATGCATTTTTCGTACCAGTATTTCTAATTTCATCAAAATCGGATGATAAATCTAGATTTTCTGAATAGATCGCCTCTAGCGCCACCTAGCGTATCTATTTTCATAAAAGAGTTTCTTATCACAGCAGCAGCGTACCATGCCGGTATTCTCTAACTCAGTCTCATCTCAAGACACTAAAGTTGACACTTTCAATTAGAAACGTTTTTTGTGACTTGAGGCGATTGCGGTATTCAGTAAGCAAGAGTCTCAAAACTTTCACCATAGACTGTGGTGAAATACAGTAGCTACAATCAGCTGACGGTGTGTTATCGTAAAATTGACATCCAAATATACCGTTCTAAATTCTCATAATTGCATTTGATTTGAACCGATTATTTAAAAATTACAGCTATCAACAATCGATAAATACAGCTACCCATCTATAAGTACATTTGATCAAAATGAAGACCGATTAGTCTCAAAGTCAATCCCACCACCGAAAAATCACATTTAGCGATTGCTTACAGAATACCGGTATCAATATCAACAAAATCGAATTAAAAAATAAAGACTTTTTGAATAACGTTACTCTAGCGCCACCTAGCGGTTGCATTTATTTCTCGTTACGCCCTGTTACGCGTTTCTTATTATAAATACAGATTTCCTTAATATCTCGACTCTAAGGATTAAAATATGACTTATGGTCGTGCCACGGGTCTAAGAAATATACGTACTGTTTGAACGTCTTTCATACATATTCATTCCTTTTGAAGCTATGTCTTTTCATACGTAATTTGAGAATAGGAATCTCTGATTGTCGTTCAGAGGCACCAAGCACAAATCATAGAAAACAAGAAGCCTTTCACCATGCAATTTTATTGTTTTCGATATGCATTGGATGCAGCAGCAGAAACAGTTACACTACAAACTAGTTAAATGAAAAACTTGGCCTAGTAATATTAGCATTGTGTGCGCCAAACCATTTATGTTATTAGTATTCATATTATGCTCGTAATAATGTCGGTTTTATTGCCTTGCCCTTCACAGGCATTAAAATCTAATTGACGTGTGGCGATCGATAGTTACACAGGATGGGCAATAGAAGCTTATTTTTAAAATGCAGTTATAGAAATAAAATTATTGCTGTGTTCAATGTTTCTTGCTTCATTAAAAATTAAATTATTAAATGTTTAAAAATTTAATCACTCTTATTCCTTATCCTTTTTGCCAAACAAATAAGCCAGTTTTTGGTGGTTTCAACCAAAATTGAGAAGTTAATTTTCTGAAATAGCAGAAAATTAAAAATTATTGTCGTAATTATTTAGAATCTTTAGAAACATTATTTGCAGATCTAAGCGCGAAAAAAGTAACCGATTTTTTTTTTAATTTTCTCTTGGAAGCATTAGAAATACTTTAAGGGGGTGCGATGGCAAAAAAGTTTACGAACATTTTACACCCTAGATGGCGCTAGGAGCAAGTAACATTTCGTTTTGTTATTTTCTATACGATGAAAGTTTTACTACAAGGCGATCCCTAATGAAATTTTGCGGGTAATTGTTTTCTAGAATATTTTAATTAACGAGAAACCCTCGAAATGAATTATTTAATAGAGATTTTAAAACAGAGCCAAATGAATATTTTCATCAAGACTATAATGGGTTAAAATGTACACAAAAACTATGCAGGATAAGCTGGAGAGGAGAATACATGAAAAAAGGAGCGTGACATTCCAAAATTACCTCACTAAACTCTATCAACTGTGTTTCAAACTTTACTGAAATGTATGTTAGATTTCAAAAATTATGAAAATGTGACAAAAGTCACGCCCGTCTTTCATATAACGGTAATTTTCACAAATTTAAAACCACCAATAATTAAAAAAAAATTTCTTAAATTTAATGTAAACGCTGTAGTCGGATAAGGCAATGAACAGAATCAAGATTTTTTTGAAATAGACAGAAAAATATTTTTATGGGTGTTTTACGCTAATTTAATTTAAAAAAAGGAAATTAATTTCAAGATAGTACTAAAGTTTTAAGATTTTGGTAGGGGTTTGAACCCTAAAACAACCCCGTAGGTGCGCCAATGTATCGGGCACTTTAGGACCAATAGGTATATCTCAGAAATTACTCTGCCAAACTGTACCACATTTGGTACACACATGACAATTTGAATTAAAATGGTAAAAATCGGACAAAAACCACGCCTTCCGCTAATATAGCGGTAATTTACCCAAAGAAAAATAAAACGATATTTCATTAACTATAAAAAGTAATTTACTCAAATTTGATACATGTGATCGGGTTGGAGAGAGGAAGGCGTGGGTAAAAACAAATTATGGAAAATTTTCATAATCATAGGTGCATATATCTCCGAAACTTCTTCATCAAATTCTAACATATTTGATAAACATTTAAGATTTCAACTTAATAATCATAATTTCGAAAATTACAGAAATCCCATAAAAATCACGTTCACCTCTCTTATAACAGAAATTTAGCCAAATCAGACAAATCCAAAATATCATTAACTATAAAAGATAATTTTCTCAAATTAGGCACACAGAGGATTGGGTTGCAGAAAGAAATGCGTGGGTTATACCAACAAATTACATTATCTCCCAGTATCCAGGGGGTCACGCTGAGTAATAGTTGTCACTTTGTCTCAATTATATTAATTCTGGGTAAAATCAAAAAGATTTCAGATTAAAAATATGCGTAAATTTTGTTGGATTTTTATGATTTTTGCCTTTTGTGTAAATTTCAAATAGTATGAAAATCTAATATTTTTACGATTACCTACAATCCTATGCCCTCATACTAGTAGACATTTTTCATTGTTGAAATTTCTCAGAAATTTTTACTAACCATTCTGTCTCCAAAAAACGGCTGATGCGCTGAAAACTCAAAAACAAGCAACCTTTATTCAAATTGAGTTTTTCTTAATGAAAATTTAGTATATAAAAATAAGTTTATTATATAAAATCAACCGCTAGAGTCGCAAATCTAAGTAAAGCACAATAGTTTTATTTTTCTTTTTATTTTGCGTCCATAAACTGACATGAAATGATAATAAATAAATTTACACTAATATTGCTGTACCAAGAATTGGGCTAAATATAGTTATATAAATTTATGCACACAATTTAATAAAGAGATTATAATTATTTTCCATTTACTTTTGTTTTACTTAACAATGAAACAGAACGAATATACTTAGTACATTTATGTTAGTCTGTAATTGCAAGCAACTAGGCGTATGAGTAATATTTAAATTGCGCTTTTCAATAAGCCACTTCATAGTATTGAATAAGTATGATTAGGTAATTTAAAATTGTTTCAAACACTTCCATTATTAAGCGACGATCCAGTGCAAAAAGACCACAAATCATGAAAGAGACATAACATTGCCCTAGTTTGTAACGCTGATGTTGTTCCATTCGCAAATAGAGAGCAAATTGTGCCAGCTGTCGGTAAATTTTCCATACATCATGTCATGCACATATTGAGTTGAATTTCACAAATTTAAAGAACAGTAGTTTGCAATGTTTGAAAGAAAAAATAAGAAATCAATAGGAAATAAATAAAAATCACATTTGGCAAACAAATTTTTTGTGGGACGAGCTAAAGTTAGAAACTCATCAATTATAAAAAATCTTTTAACAATAATAAATTCAAAATATTTATGCATCTCCCACATATGGAAACTCAGAGACATACATATTATAAGAGAAAGAAGTAAACGTTATTCAAGAGTATTATTTTCGTATATATTTCGAGTAATCTATAACTATTATTCAAACACGTATATTATAAAAGTCTTTTCATAATTCTTATCACCGTGATAAACTTTTATAAATCTTCAAAGACTTTTATTTTGAGATTTATATTATAAAAGTCTTCTCATAATAATTATGAGGAAAAAAAAAATTTTTAAGTCTTTAAGAACGGGACTTTTTAGGATAATTTCGGAATTAGTTCGTTACCGATTCGGGACAACTCGAAATAATTTCTGAACCAGTTCGGGATCACTTCTGGACTAGTTCGGTACTCATAATTATTATGCAAAAACTTTTTATAATAAAAAACATGTATCTCGCTGATAATTATTATGCAAAAAATTTTATACTAGTAGTCGAAAAATAATAGTTATTGTTGATTTCAAAAAATTTCATAATAATAAATATCAATAACTTAAAAAATTTGTCTGACTTAAAATTAATATCTCAACGGCAAAATAATTCTTATCTTGGATCTCTGGAAAACCTTCAAGACACGCGCTCTATTTTGATCGAAGTGGGATAAATCAAAAGTAACTAAAAGAAACTTTTTTCAACGAAAACCAATTCAAACCAATAAATATCGCTTTTTTACATAGAAAAAATTCATATTTTAATAAACTTTAAACAAATTTTTTTAAAAATGCAATCAGATCAGTTTGAAAGCAAAAACAAACACAAAAAACATAACTCGAGATATGTTGTTTTGTCAAATTTTTTAAGAGGGATATACATAGTTATAAATATCGAAATGAATTATAAAGGCCTGGTCTGCATTTTGAATCGGTTTGAAAAGTAAAATTGATGCAATTCCGAATCGTTTTGGTGATGGTTTGGTTCTTGACTCCGAGTGTGTTTGAATAGATTTCGAATCATTCTCATTCCGAGTCGATAATCAGTTTGAACAGCTGTTGTCAATAGTATTGTTTCTTGAAAAGTTTAAAAATGCAAGAAAGAAGGTTATTGCGCGTTCAAAACAACAAAAATTATTGGCTCAGATTACGCCTAGACATATCACGAAAGCTGGACTCCATACAAATTTGCTCTTTAAAGAAATGTACATTATAAAGTCTTCAATTTCCTTGCTTTAGCTTCGAATTTATTAATGCAGTTTGTTTACAAATAGAATCAGCCATAGTCTCTATGGTACAATCGTAGGGGTTGCCACCAGTTGCAAATTCTGTACTAAAACTGACATTCATTAAAATTGTTCCGCAAAATGTATTAATATAACTGCAACTATATATTTTTATAATGTATACAATGGATCGAATGATTATAAAATGAATAATGAATGTCATGAACAGAAAAGTTTAAGTTCGAATATTATTTTTTTATATATGACAATATATGGAACTTTTCGATAAAAGACTTATAAATCTTGCCAATAATATGAACTTTTGAATATAAACGGTTTGGCTGACAAACAACTTTTATATTTAGGTTTAATGTGCCATTTACTTTTCATACCGAGTAGTCAAAGGTAAAACCTTTGAAACCGAAAAAATTTTGTCCGACTCGAAATCAAGAACACCAACCCTTTTCGATTCCGAAAAATTTCGTCGAAAAATTTTATCAGACAGGCCTGATAGATATGGATATGGGCATTGATATGAGTGTGGATGGATATGGCTATGGCTGTTGATAATAAATATGGATATCGATGTGGATGGAATATAGATATGGGTATGATTATGGATATATGTGGATATGGATATGGATATAAATATGGATAGAGCTTTGGATATGGATATGGAATTGAATATGAATATTGTATAAGCATATGGATAAGGATATAAATATGAATATAGATATGGATATGGATATGGAGGTGGATATGGATATGGAGGTGGATATGGATATGGATGGGGATATGAGTATTAATATGGATGTGGATATAACTATGGATACAGATAAGGATACGGATATGGATATGGATAAGGATATGGATATGGATATGTATATGGATAAAGATATAGATATGGAGGTGGATATGGATATGGATGGGGATATGAATAGGGGCATTGGTATTAATATGGATGTGTTTATAAATATGGATATAGATATGGATATTGATATGGATGTGGCTATGGATATGGAGCGGGATATGCATCTATGAAGATATGTATGGATACGGATTGGGATTCGGGTGGGGATATCAATATGAATATGGATATGGGTATTGCCATCGATATGAATACGGTTATCGATATAAAAGTTTTTATACATAGATATTGATATGAGTAGTAGAAAACCAACCTACCGCAGCTTCCAACTGCAACTCACAGCAACGGCTGTTGCACAATTCTCGTGGCAGAGGTAGTCAAATGGCATTCTCCGCCAGAACAAACTGAGTATTTTCAATATGCGCTCGCATCAGATGAGTAATGCACACCACCACACACATATCGGGTAACATAGCAAACACCTGCATCAATCCCATAAGATTAGGCGAAGCACACTTATCGCTAAGCGAGTTCGTTGTTATTATGCCGCCGGCGTGATAGTTCGCCGCAAAGCGGGTACAAGTAGCAAAATAAAATACAAATAATTGAATTGTGCTCATTAGAAATACGGAGAAGAAGAAAATGAGCAACAATGGCGAATACATACGCACCAGTTCCCGACACAGACGCACATTGCGTGCATACAAGCAATGCAGGCGGGAAATCATTTTGCACAGATCAAAAACGCGTTGACGGCGCATGACATTAAGCGGACGCAAACCATTCAAATATTCACCAATTTCCGCAAGAGTCAATTGTAATAAAACATTTATCTGCTTGCCATAATGAGCCAAACGTAAAGCGCACACACAGTATAGCACCGTCGACATTTGCAAAACTAAAGCACAGTAGTAGTTGAAGAGCATAGAAGCTAATAGCACTGGCCGATACACAGCACGTTCTCCGTCTATAACGTAACCCAGATGCACCGGTGTTAGCAGCATAAGCAGCAATTTTATGCATAGCAGTAGGCAACTACGTCGATCCAAGCGTTGTAGACGTGGAACATCTGCACTGCGCTTATTCAACGAGCGTGCCACATTGCGCAACTCGAACTGCATACCCAGCCAGCGGTTAAGAAAATCTACTAAACGGCGTTGTTTGTAGAAATTCAATAGCATCACGAAAACGGCAAATCCTTGCGTTAGCGCATAACGCAAATGACCCACAACGGAGAGCAGTGGGGTTAAGCTGAGAAAGTACATTTGAGTGTAGAGCGTATATGTGGTGTGAGGAGTAGAAGCGATGATCAAGAGCAGCAATACAAAACTGTAGTAGCGAAGACCCATGGAGATGCGCAGGCGCGGTGGATAGCGAAAGCGATAATGGCTGCCATACCTCAAACGATGATGACCTTGGTCAAAGACAAATGAAGTGATGCCAAGTACAGATGTAACTTTGTAAATGCCGATTGTGAGATAAAATACGAAATCTGGTTGTAGGAGGAGTAAATCACGTTTTTGTAAATTCCATCTCCTTGGCGTAGCCATCATTCGCTGTACTTCCGTTTACTAACTATCGCACATTGAAATTGAAATTGAATTTTCTATTTAACTGCAAATATTTTCTAAAATTTATTTCACGCAGTTTTTTCATCTCAAATCGCTTGGGAAGCGTTATGTGAACCATTTATGTATTAGATTATGTGAAATTAAGCTACTAACAACTCCTGTTAATCAAATGTTTTTGTTCGATTCCGCTATTTTTGCTCAACTGCTAGCGGTTTACATTATAGCATACACAGAGCTAAAAAGTTCAGCTATAATTAAAGAGATCGACGACTATTAAAAAACTACTTGCTGGCCAAGGAGTGCGAGAAGGGTTAAAGTCGAAGAAAAATGTTCGTTAGAAAACCCTCTTAATTTTATTTTAAAATCTGCTTGTTTATTAAATTTTATAGAATTTTGTTGAAAATATGTCACTTTAAAATAAATCTCCTTGTTTTTATGTTAAAAATCATATAAAGGAAATTAATAAGGAGATCATCGCATTTTTACTAGAATCCTTTTTGAATTTATTAATAAGGAAAACTCTTTATTTTTAAAAGAGCCCTTTTTAATTCAAATTTTGCTTTTAAAAACTTAATATGCTTGTTCTTTGTGAATAATCTACTTTATATTGTTTTTAGCTTAATGTTATGTATATTGGTATTTGGTCTTTGGATTTTTGTTTTTTTTTTTTCAATATGAAAATTTTTGATTTACTTATTTATTGTTCCAAAAGTTTTCAATGAATAATGTTTTAAAAGTAAACTTATCGTATTTTTAAAAACGCTTGTATAATTAAACAATAAACAGTTATCAAAAAGGTGAGATATTTATTTTTCAAAAATAATAAAAACCACTTGACATTACTCTGTCTACTAGATTTTTCTAAGGCCTTCGATCCTGTTAGTCATGTTTTTTTATGTAACAAGCGGCAATGTTACTTTGAATTTGGGCACAGTGCGCTTAGTGTTATGAAAAGCTATATTTTATGCAGATTTCAACGAGTGCGAATTGGTGCTGACGTTTCAAAACTGAAAGTGGTGGCTGCGGATTTACCCCAAAGTTCTATTCTTGGAGCGTTGTTTTTCTGTTTATTTTTAAATGGCATTTTCCACATTTCTCGAACTGCATCTTTTGCAGTTGCCATCCAGTTTTACTTATCTGGTACCTGTTAGTCAAGCCGACAGTCTTTGTGCTAATGTTAATGTGGCGCTATCTACACTCACCAGATGGGCGAGAGGCAATGGTATTTATTTAAATTGTACTAAATCTTGGGTGTTCCCAATATATAACAAAACTAAAAAACCAAAGACTTCATCTTCTGTGGGATTGAGGAATCGCCAACATACTTGGTAACCCTTACAGTTAATCGACTCAACGTTAACTACAGCGCTACGAAATGAAATCCACATCGACGACGACGACGAAAGTTCGTGTTCACTTTCGTAAAACTATAGAAACGAAGCCGATTAGACGTTTAGACGAGTTGACGCGAATTTAAAATCATTCAACTTTCCATTTTAAAAGGAAACTTAATTTGTAAAACTTTTTGAATTTCTTTTACTCGCAAATAAAACTTTATATACACATAAAACTCTTTGAGAAACTATTAAATAAACAGAAAGACAATAGTAGATAAAAAGTACCGCATTTCTTACCTCCGCTTTACATCGACAATGAGCCTATAAAGATAGTTCGCAAAATAACTAAATTAGGTTTTGTGATAAACTCTAATCACACTTGTAGTGATAATTTCAACGAAATAGTGAGCAAGATATATATCACACTGAAGAATCTACGGCAATCTGGATTTTATACCCCCTTGCAAACAAGACGTCTTCTTGCTTTACAGATAATTATCCCAATTACAATAATGTATTCTGATCTGATATATAGTAAGCTGGATAGTAGCTCTGCGCGCAAGATTGGGACATTGTTTAATAATGCGACGCGCTATGTTAACGGCTTATCAAGGTTTGCAGATATTTCGCCATTGGAAGACACGACTTTTAAGCTGTGAGATCTCGGAGTATCAAAAGGTCAATTGAATAGACAAATAATTGTATATTTCTATATAAGCTTATCACTTCGAAATCTCCTAACTATGTCTATGATAAGTTTTGTTTTACCAAATCTGCCCGCATAATGGATCTTATAGTCCATCATTTTACCTAATTGGTCTCAGCAAGGCTGTTCTTCGTTAACCCTATCCGCATTTGAACTCTATCCCTGTCAATATTAGAAAGTTGATAAAGAAAAGCAACTTTAGACAATCTTGGCGCTTTAACCGCTTAAGCGATTTTGGGCGAACTTCTCTTACAATTTGTGGTGTGCGTCTTGATGTTGTAACACAAATTGAGGGATCTACAGTTCCACGCCGACTCCAAATGGCGAATTTGTTTCTTGTGAGAAGTTTTTTTTCATGGCAGAAATACACTCGGAGGTTTGCCATTGCCTGCCGAGGGGCGACCGCTATTAGAAAAAACTTTTTCTATAATTTTTGATGTTACTTTCCCCGGGCAATAGTCGAACCTGGTACCCACTGAATAAAGCGCGCACATGTTTTGTTATTTTTACTCGGAAATTTGTTGTACTATAAAACTTTTTAATATAAAAAATATCGATGTTAATAATTGTAGATTGATAAGATCTTCGGCTTATTAAAATTAAGAGGAGATTCTAATGATAAGTAAAATTTTACCTTCTTCATTACTTATATTGAAGAGGGTTTCATCTAAATTTTACAAGTTATCTACTAGATTTTATTGAAAAGTTTTTCATCTTAATCTACGTTTCACCTTTTTAACTACATTGAAAAGGTTTCCATCTTAGTTTTACCGAATATCTTCTTAATTTTAATGAAAATACATACCCAGTTGTAATAAGAAGGTCTGCTTATTGGGGGAGGGGGAAAAATCATAGAGAAATCCGCTAAATTTTTATTCAAATTTATAAAGCATTTTAGGTGGTATTTTCGCTCGGTGTAATTTTAATTTTGAATTATCATTACCCGCATTGGTTTAACACGCAAATAGCAAATTAACAACTACATACATAGTTTTGCTCAAAGTTGATATACTAAGTACAGGGTGTCGCCACATTTATTATTACAAATTTAATAAACCTCTTTCATTACGACACTTTATCGGATTGTATGAGTATGATTAAATAATTTAAAATTGTTTCAAATAGTACAAATAACAAACGACGCTCTAGCGCAAAAAGTCCACAAATCATAAAATAAACATAACGTTGTCCATCCTTTTGTTGTTGTTGATGTTCCATGCGTAAGTAGAGCGTAAATTCATCCAGCTTCGGAAATTTGTAGTTACAGTTCATCATGCGGCGTCATTGTTGTCAACATATGGCAATTGCGCCAAATTACAAAGTAGCGCATGTAAAGGATGCATGAAAAGAAGAAGAAGAAGAAAATTAGAGTAATAAATTAATGTGTTAAACAAAAAATTGAAAGAATTGTAGATACATGGCATTTGTAATTAATTTTTCTTTTTTACTATTCTACATTATAGAAGCTTAGAGCAAATTGAAATTGTATAAAATTTAAAAATTGTACTTTCTGTTAAAGCTATAATTTCGGCCGCCACATTTCAAGTGGAAGTTGTAATTTTTTGTCAACTGCAACGCCTTTAAAAAAATTACAGGAATTATGCGTAGGGTTCTTAGTTTTTAAGTGATGGTTTGCGTTGCATAAAAATCGATCCAATCTAATTTTCATAAGTATAAGTATTCGCAATATATCTATGCAAAATGTGCAAATATTATACATTTATCATAGCCCACGTAAAATTGTCTGCATGAATTTGTCGTGGAACATTTTACCCCGCTAACGACCATTTAAGTAGGAGTTAGAGGGTTAAAATACGACTACTCAAACAACTGACACCATGGGAAGCTTTTTTTTTTAATATTTTAATATCTGTTTCACGCTCTTTGTAAAACTTGAGTTCGTTCTATAACAAAAAAAAAAAAAACAAATAAATCAAAATACCAAACTTTGTTTCAAAAAATTCTCAGCTTTCTAAAACTTTTCCTAAACCAAAATTATCAAAAATCAGCTGTAATTTCTAGCTTATTCAGAATTACAACTTTATACTAAAATTAAATGAACTACAAAACTGCATACTCAGAAATTCTAAAAATTTCGATTAAAAGGGTTGGTAATTTGATGAAAATATTTTTAATTTTTATAAATTTTGCACAATGTTTGAAATTTTGATTCACATGCTTTTTGTTATAGAACAAATAGTTGCTTTTTTTAAAAGCTTAACATAAAAAATGTGGTATGATAAACATTGCGAATATTATTAGAAAATATATATTATTAATAAAATAAATGAAATATTGCGAAGGAAAAAAACCTTCTTAAATTCTATTATAGAGGCCTAAGGGCAGACAGTTTTTAAAGTCATTTTTTATATGATATTTACGATAAGTTATTTGCACTTTAAGCGGAAATTCTACAAATCCAAACCCTCCTAAAAGAAATTCAGATCCTTTGAGCTCGAAGTCTGATAGATTACTTGTCTACCGTAAAAATATTGTATTTGAGATAAATCGAATTCAGAAATTTACTTTTGAATCATTCAGGAATAAGCCATATAAAACTGTCACTAAACAGCAAAGTGTAATTTTAGATGCATTTTTTAGTGCCATTTAGTACCAACATTTTTTTTGTAAGAAACCTGTTTCTGGGAAGTAGGTAAAAAAAGGGTATTGTGGATTTTTTTCTGCTTTCGATTGAACTTCACACCGATTATCATTCCGAATAACACTTATTTGAGGTATAAAATTATTTACCCCCCTCCCCCCCTAAGAATCGTTTCTGGATCCGCCCTTGTCTATGGAGCATCCTCTTTTATCTTTCTTTGTTCGTGTTGAGTAAAACCGCAAAAGATGAACATAGTTAATTTAGCAAATACTTAGACCTGTGTCAGGCAAAACGCATGCACACACAACGAAGCGTTGCTATGTTGAATGTGAAACAAGCGTACGTATGAATGGCTGATCGCGTCTTTATAAGTTTGTTAATGCACATTAAGCCTGGCACCGATTTTTTTTTTTCATATGATTTTCGCAAATCCAATTTCTTCCATTTTCAATACCAACCTACCTTGAGTCAAGGGCCATATGTGGCCATAGCTTAATTGAGGTATTTCAATATTTACTAGAATTGTCGGGTCGACTAACGAACAGTCAGACAAGCATACATCGATTTCTCTTTTCATTCTGAACATTTTGGCTGTTGTAAACAACTCTTATGTGAACAAAGTTAAATCACCCTGGGTACGAATGCGCTCGGATATAAAAGGGGGCTTAGTGCACACATATACATGTGCAATAAGGGGTCTCACCAAAAGTTGAGATTTTTCCAATCTATATACTTATATCAATATAAAAACGTAGCCGTTTCGTTTATTACAACTTTGCTCAAAAACTGATTAAGGGATCCCTATCAAATATGGGTAGTAAATGCCGTAGACCTGTGGCACCGGCATAGGCTATATTTTAATCCGTTAGGTGGCGCATGAGTCGAGATATTCAGAAAAAATTTATTTATGTCCCAATATCGATGATATTAGAAAGGTATAGTGCTGGTACAATAAAAATATTTTTTGGGAAAAATAAATCCACTAGGTGGCGCCAGAGGCGAGTTATACAGCAAATTTGTAATTAGGATCCCATTTCGATGACATTAAAGACGTATAATGTGAGTAAAGCGAGAACTATTTTTCTGAAAGTTGGATACTTTATGTGGCGCTAGAATCGAATTATCAAGAAAATGTCTGTTGGTGAAATTAGAAAGGTATGATGCTGGTGTAATCAAAAATACTTTTATGAAAATTAGTTGCGGTAGGTGGCGCTAGAGGCGAGTTATTCTACAAATCTCTGTTTTCGATCCAATTTTGATGAAATTAGAAAGGGATAATAGGGGTGGAACGGAAAGTATTTTTACGAAAAATGGATTATCTGTAACACATACTTACAAAACTTATCGAAGGTGAATTTTTTGCTTTAAAAAATATTCTGCACGCATATGGAAACGTAGTACGGAAGGCAGACAAGGTCGCGGGTGTCAACTAGTATTATTATAAATTTTGTTAATTTTTGTTATTTTCACCAACACTTTTTATATAAAAATTTTGTAAAAACTAATTTGGAAAATCTACAACACAAATTTACATATCAAATTTTAAGATTTTGGTCAATGGATGTGCATATGAATTTAGATATGGATACGGGGATGGATATATATAGTTTTATGGCTATGGATCAAGAATAATATAATAAATGATTGCACACGTTGAGGACCTTTAATATACTCCTTGTCGATTTGACCGCATTCACTGATTCGATGACGTCATAAAAGTATTTTTCTTTTATGCTGACATTTTCTTACACAAAAAAGAAGTGTCAGTCGTTCTGTCATCCGTTCCCTATTTTTCCACTTCTTCTTTGCTACCTCATTCGCTCACTTGTATGACGTCAGTTACCCCCCCCCAGCTTGATTGGCGAAATTTGTATTCTATCGCTCGTGGTAATATTAATCGGGTTGGGTATTTTCATGAAAGTAAAATAAAAAGTGCGCAAATTTAAGAGCCAAATAACATCTTACCGAAGTCTCCAATTGATATTCCCAGCAACGATGGCTACACATCCCACGTGCCAGAGATATTACAATACTATTCTCAGCGAGGATCAAAGATGTTGCAGCAAGTTGTGCTTCCATAAGGTGTGTTCCCCACACCAATAAACAAGTATCGGCTACCATAGAGATCACCGGGAATAGTGTAGTAAAAATTGGCATAGAACACTTGCCCTTCTTCCATGTGGGATCACTGGCGTGCAATGAGGCTGCATTATGACTACAAGCCACAAAATAAAATACAAACAATTGCACGGTACTTAAGGCAAATATATAAAATAAATAGGTGAGTAACGGCGGGGTGTAAATCTTCACCAGCTCACGACTCAATTGCAAATTTCGCTCATACAAAAAATGAAGACGATCAATAATTTTACATAGAGAAATCACACGATTCCGACGCAATTCATTTAGAGGTTGCAAGCTGTCCAAATATTCTCGCACCTCGACCAGTGCACATTCCAATAATACATTAATCTGTTTACCATAATGGCCAACTCTTAAAGCGCACGCATTGTAAATTATCAATATCACTTGTTGCAAAATATTACAATAGCAATTGAAGAGTAATGAAACGAAAAGATTTGGCCGTTCCAGTGCGCTTTCATTATACATAACAAACACTGTTAAAATCGGTACAAAACTTAATGCCAAAATTTTAATACACAACAGCACACAGCTATGTAAATCCAGACGATGCAAACGTGCCGCCGCTGCGCTTGAAATATTCAATTGAGGTGAGATTGCAAGTAGTGCATAATGTAGACGTAACCAACGATTGAGAAAGCTCATTTGGCGACGTTGCATGCGACAAATCGAAAACAATGAAATGAAAGCAAAACCTTGTATCAATACATAACGCATATTGCCCACAAGTCCAAGAAGTCTGCTCAATGATAGAAAATGCATTTCTCTACTTAGCGTATACAGCGCGTAGGGCATTGTGGCGGCGATCAAGAGTAGCGAAGCGATGCTGTACCACCGCAAAAACGTAGAGAGACGCAATTGCAACCAATAATGTTGGCGTTGAGTTTGATGCGTCTGCAAAGCAACTGACTGGGCTGCAAGATGCGACTGCCTGTGGTCATTCCGTCCATAGTATTGCGGTACGAAGGTGGTAATGCCCATTAAACGGGTAACGTAGAAAATAGCGACGGCGAGATAGAATACGAAAAGCGGTTGAATGAAATTCTTTTGGTTTGTTAATTTCTGTTTTGGTACAAAACGCATTGCTCACAAACAATTTTCCCTTTTTTAAAATTTACTTTCGCTTTATTTCTTGCCCGCTTTCTCTCTGGCGCACTGATTTTAATAGACTACGGTGGTTGGCAAAATCGGTTAACATATTTATGGCGAATTGCAGCTTGAATGATATAAAATTACTTATGGAAATTCAATGATTATTTGGCCAATTTAAATACCTAATAATTTACGCAATGATTGTAGGGTAAAAACTTTTACAGAAATTTGTACATACATATGTGATTTGACTCTGGTAATTAGCTTTCTAAATTTTATTAATGTCTAACTGTGTGCATGTTTTCACTTCGAACACAACACCCATCACAGAGCAGCTTCGTGCGGAATCAAAATGCCCTCCTCAACTCTGTTAAAAATACAGTGCAGTCCTGATAATTAGTAACCGCGAAGGGCCAGTAATATTTTACGATTTAGCGAGATTCTGATTTGGCGAAGTTGAAATAAAATAAAATAAAAAATTACGAAACAAAGGGAGCTTTTGAATTAATTTCTTAAAAATTTACATAGATATATACAGTGATTCAAACATTTGACCATGTGCTGATTTTTTTTTATAATATTCTTATGCATGATATTTTTTTTCGTTAATTTTTTATTAAATTTTAGTTCGTAATTTCAATAAAAATTTCAAACTTTTAAATTCAAATTTTTGAAAAAGCTTTCGGTATGTAATTTTGTAGAGCATTGAATTTTTGCATACAAAGGTTTAACCCTTAGGTGGCTCAAAACTCGGGTTGATTCTTTATACCCGTACAATAATTCAATAAAATTTGGGTCTTTCACATTTTTTGATTTTTCAATATTTTTTTTTGATGGCGGTCTTTGATAATTCAATAAAATATGGGTCTTTTGAATTTTTTCCCCACATAACGGATGGGTTTTATAATAAATTCACATTGACTTTTCAATATTTTTTTTAGAAAAAAGTAAATTTCAAAAAATTTACAAAAGTCAACCGATATTTTCAGCTCTCAGACTTGCACATTATTATCCTGAAATTGCATGAGCTCAAAACCCAAAGGTTTTTTAAAAATTGACGAAAAAAATTACAAAAAACATATCGAAGATTATGAAAAATTTAACATGTGGCCAATTGTTCAAGTCACTGTATATATAACATATTAAAAAATAAATTTTTAAATTTAAATTTAGAAAAAAATGAATCAATATAAAATTTTTTACTCTCTTCGAATTCACTTCACCAGAGAACATCATTGTTGTAAGTTCTCTGACTTCACTTCATTAGATATCAATAGCAGAGAATATACTCTTTTTGACAATAGCGTAGAATAAACGAAGATAACAAAATGTTTTGGAATTCTGAGAATTAACGTGATTTTTCAAAGGTCCAACGGATTGTTACGAATTATTGAGATTTACGAATTAACGGAATACGAATTACGCCGATTTCACTGCACTAAAAATAGTCCATAATGCTCGACATATAAGTCTGTTTTTTTTTGTATACCAGGAGCACACGGCTAAAGCCTGTCACCCGCGGAGTGGAACTTGATTCCAAACTAAAACTCCCTGTCTACCCGCTAGTCCTCTCTTTGTCGATTGGACAGCATCCACCCATTCGCTGACGAAATAAAAGCATTTAACAAAAACAATGCTAAGAAAACTTTTCAATTGTTCTGCTGTTTGTCCACTTCTTCTGCGCTTCTTCCTCTTCTTGTTTCGAATTTTTTCTTTGCTCTCTCCTTCTCCAGCTATTATTACGTCGCTATCAGTTGCCCGCAGCGTGGAGGGCGCAATCTGGTTTTCTATCATTCTTGCGCTATACCGTAAACGTTCCAGTTCCACTTTTAAACATTTTGTTGAGCACACCACACACTGAGGTCGAGAGTCAAAGGCAGGGCTCTTCTAGGTCTCCTTCTCTAGCCGATATCAACCTCTCATGTTTTCTCAGTTGGTTGTGTTTTCCATCATTTTCGGCACTAAGTCTTTTCTGTGGGGCATTCGGCGAAAACTTCGCGTAAAATTTCTAACACTGCGTTAAAACATAGGCGACTAAACGGTCTTCGAGGAAGTTGAAACTTCAAGTTTTGCAATGGTCGTAGGCAGCATTGCACGTAGTTTCTGAAACAGCCGTGGCCAGTTAGCAATTGGGTTATATTGAGGTGAAGCTCTCCGTATGCTCTTCGAATTCAGTTCTCAATCTTGGGAATGCGCCAATGCAGCTGTACACCAGCGCCCTTGCCATTCGGATAGAGTGCACAGAGCCGACCTGATGCCACGGCCGTACGAAGCTACTTGAAGTGCATCTGCTCAAATCTCGGATCCGTAGAGGATCTCGGATTTCAGAACGCCCTCCGGAAGTGGTCTGATCTTCTGCTTATTGGGTACAACTATTAACCTGTTTTTGACCTTACTCTTTAATGTGTTGAATGCGTTCATTGTACTTCAATCTAGCGTGAAGTTTAATGGTCGGTTAATTAACTGAGGGATTCGAAAGTTTCTTTAAACTCTGGATACGGACCTTCGCCTTCCCTCTCACTTTACTGTCACTGATGAGTGATAACTCCGTTTTCTGCTCTGCCAGACTCAGACCCATTGACTCCATCCAGTTGAAAATCGCCGCTACTGTAACTTTCGCGATCCGTTCTGTGTCTCTAAGATGATTTTTAATTACGACCACCGCGATATCTTCCGTGAACTTTCTTAGGTAGAAATTTTATTTTTATTTAAAATTGTTTAGCTTACATTTACAAGCTAAAGTGCGAAAAGTAAGGTACAATTAATTTTAGCACGTCGTCGTATAATGTGTTCGATATCAGCGGACCTAAGGTCGATCCCTGTGGTACCCCACCATATGCCTTATTATACCTTAGTATATACATAGGTGTTGTCTCAAACAAGATGATTCTGCCACAGAAGTAGCTGCCAATGAGCTAAATTAGATACGCTGGAAACTTAAAATTCAGGAGCACTTCGACTATTTTTCTCCAGTTTGCCGAATGGAAAGCATTGTCTCGAGTTATAACTTATTTCCCATCAAGTCTACAACGTTCTAATGAAGTACTTCAAGGTTTACTTAAGCAAGTCAGCGGCTTAATAGATAATCTTGGGAAAAATTTAATTGAAGTTTTGAATTTTTCTGTACGACAACAAAATTTAATGATCTGAAAGCAAATGAGTGTTTTTTTTTCAAATGCACCTCATAATTCAGATGCATTTCCAATAAATATATTTAAAAAAAAAAACATAACAAGTTTGCAGTTAAATTATCAACAATTCAAGCAGAAAGTGAAAATGGAAAATTTAAACAGATTAAAATGATACAAATGATTTTCTGAAGGGTATAAAAGCTTAAATTGACTAAAAGGCCATGCCAATAAAGCATTAAATTATAATAAGCACAATTTGCATACACAACTCTAGTCTAGAAAGTTAATATCATTTATTTAAACTGCTCGTGTTCATTGCAACTGAAAATACGTAATGAAATTGAATTAATGTCCACTTTAGTTGATTGATTCTAGGAGCAACATGCTGCTTTTATATTCATTAAAGTAGACCGGTATGGGCAATTGGTCCCAGATGGGAGGAAATCGTTTCAAAGCAAGTTGCTCTTTTCTAATGTTCTTCTAAAAATGCACTGAACATAAGGCAATAACTAAATCTGAGCTGTTGTCACTAAAAACGGAAATACATTTGCTTTAAGGCATCAGTTTCACGAATACCTACATAGTTAAAGCGGACGGTTGAGACCTCGTAAAATTAAATTTTCGCGCCACCTATTTACGTTAGTTACATTCCGGCATATGAAATTAGAACTAAAATAGTAAGTGTACAATTAAAATAATTTGCATTAAAATATAGTAATAAGGAAATAAAAACCGTTGAAACTAAATTAGATCTCGATAGTGATAATAATAATAAGTAATTTGGCGCTTACATCACATAGCTCGATGAAAATGATTTTCTATAATTTTTGATGTCTGTTCTCCCGGCCGAAAATCGAACACTCGGCACTGCCCACGAGCATCTATCGACACTAAAAGTATCCTTTCTCTCAGATATGGACCAATACACACTCACAAAATTTTATTGAAATCGACTGGACATAATGGAATTAATTAAGTGTGTTGGTTTTTGTCCTAAATATGTTATGATTTGTGATATTTTATTCTCCGTATATTTCTTGTTGTTTTGAATTGTAAACTTTTGAGTACTAACCACCCAAAATCGAGGAATGATATATCAATAATATGGGTTTAGAAAAACCTAAGCGCTCGAGCCAGAAGTAAAACTTCTGTGGCGATTCTACAAAGAGATATGTATATATAAATATGAAAGAGAGTTTATAAGACTTCACCTTTAGTATTTTTAATTATAGCATGAGTGAAAATAGTAGTAGAAATTCGAAAAATAGTAGCGGCATTAATGAAAATAGTAGTAGAAATTAGTAGTAACATTAGTAAAAATAGTAGTAGAAATTAGTAAAAACAGTAGTAGAAATTAGTAGAAAAAAGTAGTAGTAATAGACAGTAGCATTAGTACAAAATGTAGTAGAAATTAGTAAAAACAGTAGTAGATATTAGTATGTAAAAGTAGTAGTAATAAGTAGTAGCATTAGTGCAAAAAATAGTAGAAATTAGTAAAAATAGTAATGGTAATTTGTAGTATTAATAATAGCAAAAAAATAGTGTTAGAAATTAGTAAACATTGTAGTAGAAGTTAGTACAAACAGTAGTAGTAATTTGTTGTAGCCTTAGAAATGGCAGTAGAAATTAGTACTAATAGTAGCAGAAATAAGTAAAAATAATAGTAGTAATTAATAGTATAATTTGTAAAAAAGGAGTGATAAAAATTAGTAAAAATAGTAGTAGTTAGAAAAAATAGTAGTAGAAAAATAGTAACAAAAAGTGCAAATACAAAAATTTCATGTGTGCGCTGCAAGACCGTCAGCTAAACCCATTATTGAAATCGAACCGAAATTTTCAGCAAATTTAAGCTTGCACTTTATTATATTAGAATTTAATTGGCCATAAAAGTGTATACCCGAAATACTTGTGAAAAGTGTGAGTGAACAAATATGGCAACACAAAAGCTTAATTATTGTGGTTGCGTCAAATTTTTTGTGGTTTGCAAAGAAATAAGAAACACCACATAATTAGTGTCCTACGCTTAATTGAGTTTAATCGATTTATTTTCAATTAATTGAAATATTTGAATTTTACAATAAATACCTAAATATACACAAAAACGTGAAAGTTAAAACATTCAAAAATTATTCTGTTATCCGCCGAAAACATTAAGCGGTGTAAAATAGTGGCAAGTTAACGAAAAGCTACCAACGGCTTGTAAGCTTGAGGCGGTACAAAAACTTAAAATGTAATCGGTTAATTGATTGCGTCTAGCATTAAAATTACTTTATTCTGAATTTAAATTTTTTTTCTGAAATTAGGAATAACACAGCTCCACAAAGAAAAAATAGTTTCCTGGGGTAACAAATCTGAGATCAGTTTGGCGCAATCGCGTCAAGTTTTTTCATAACCTCAAAAAAAAAGAACGGTTCAAAAGAATTTATTTGTAACATATAGTATTTACATTTATATTCATATTATATAACAATGACACCGAATTGTGTCGTACAGAGAGGCACTATTTTCACTGTAGCTTATTGGGTACTGGTGATCACAAAAATTTTAAAACGACATTAGATTCTTCATAGTCAGAGCTTTGGATGAGATTTTTGTTTTTTTCTGAGACGAAGAATACAAATTTGTATAACCTTACAAAAGGATTTTTTTTCTGATTAAACAAAATATTAAGGGTTTTACTCAATGTTATAAAAAAAAATTAATGGCCAATAAGTTATACTGCTCAATAAAATAGACCCAGTAGTTATCAAGATATTTAAATTTTACCTAAATGCTACTTTGTTATAAAAAGGTTTAAAAAAATATAAGTTTAGGAAAAATTGTGGACGTTATATGGCTACTAAACTCATCATAAAATCAACCAATAATTTTTATTCGGCGCGACTTCACTAGGTTAGGTTAGGTTACTGTGGTAGTTCCCGCAAAGGGAACTCACTTAGACATAGTAGGAGTTCATTGTGATACCACCTGATTTATGAACGGTAACGTGAATCGAAAAGCAAATTACCAATCTCCACGCCAGAAAGCTCCTCTGGATTCCTAAAGAAGTACGAGACTAGGTACTTGAACCCCAGTCTCGCAAAGGTAGGGCAGCTGAGCAGTAAATGAAAAGATGAATCCACCTCATCCTCCTCCATACAGCTGGGGCAGAAAGGGTCCGAGACTATCTTCAGCCTAACCGCATGAATACCCAACGGACAATGCCCAGTCAAAACTCCTACGAGGGTCGAAAGTTGCCGCTATAATTTCGAAATGGCAATGAAACGTTGTTCACATTTTCCTTGTTTTTTTTTGTTTGTTTTTTTGCAAAATTCTTCTAGAACTACGCCAACTTTACCCTCACAAGAAAGTCGATTACATACAAAAATCCCGAACGTATTTTTAGCCCATAGATGTGATTTTGGCTGTTGAAGATTTTAGTTGAGTAAACTTAAGTTTTGGTACCATATAGTTTGTTTTTTGATTACTTAATCAATTTTTGGCCTCTTCTGTATCGCCATTCATGATTTTTGTTAAAAAAAATAACATTATCAAATTTGTGTTAAATGCTTTATTATTATAGCATTATTATTTTAAAAGTGCATTTATTATACGTCTTTATTTAAAATATTTCATGCACAAAAAATACAGCGAACAAAATTATGAAAATGGAAATAAAATTGAAAAACTACATTCTTGGTTTTTTCAACCTTTAAATTAACATCATCACTGCAACATCAAATAAATTGAAAACCGTAAACACATTATGTCTTTAATGAAAACCTGTTAAAAATAGCAATTTTTTTATGATTGTGTAGATTTCCAGAAAAAGAATTTGTATTTAAAAAAATGTCACCAACTATAAATTCGTATAACACTCTCAGAAGTTTAAGGTGAATATAATTTCGGCATTTCGGTCATCAAATACGGAAATATAAACATCCAATTTGTATCACGGTGATCCTTCTGCATAGAACGCAAGAAATTTTCAAGTATTCCCCGTTAAAATGTTACTTTCTTATTATTTTTAATATTTTTTTTTTTAATTTACAAGCGCCCCAAATCAAGTCTTTTTCCTAATGCTACTACTAATTTCTACCACTATTTTTTAGTAATTTCTACCATTATTTTGTATTAATGTGATTACTAATTGCTACTACTATTTTTTTACTAATTTCTACCATTATTTTTATTAATGCTACAGTCAATTTCTACCACTGTTTTTACGAATTTCTACCAATAATTTCTACTGCTATTTTTACTAATGACACTATTAATTACTACCACGATTTTTTTCTAATTTTTACCACAATGTGTATTAATGTGACTGCTTATAGTTACCACTATTTTTACTAATTTCGACAAATGTTTTTAAAAAGCTACTACTAATTACTACTATTGTTTTTACTAATGGTATTACTAACTACTAATTACTACTACTGCTACTCAGGGCCGCTGAGAGGAAATCTGGGCTCAGGGGTTAAAAGGTGGGGCCTCCTTTCTACATAAAAGTTTCGGATACTTCATCAATTTCATCAACTATCTTTCTACTTATGTACTACTTCAATGTTTTCAAAGAATAAGTCAAATACGACGTTTTTTGCTCTCATCATCTTTTCTACGGGCCCTTGTGAGTCACGAACATTTTCCGAAAGCGATGCAACCTTGTTTGTGAATTAAATATTTCAACTCACTTTAAGAACAGCCTTCCAACTCTAAGTTCACAAAATTGCTCTGGCCTCTGGCGGATCAATTTCATTCTCGAAGCACCGAGCATAACATAACAACATTCTTGGAACACGAAAAACTTCAAAGTCGTAAATTCTCAACTCGGAAACGTTAATGTCACTGTTAAATTTAAATGTATTTTTCCGACTGACGCGCATGCATTTCGCCCAGAGTTTTCTAAACGACTAGGGAAGCATCTGGCGGACATTCGATAGTGGGAAGGAACTTTCCTATAGTGTGCATGTGAAAGTGCCTTAACGCTAAGAAAACGCGCTGAAAAGTGTAGTGGACTTGGTTGGCGGCTGTTATGCCGACTCTTATTATATTAATTTGCCAGTTTTTGCTTATGCACGTAACGGTTTTTTTGTATATGCATGCAAGAACGCGCTCATTTTCTTGAAAAATACGGGCCCCTTCGAGAACTCCGGGCCCGGTGGGAATCAGCCCCGATCGAGATGTTAGATGAACAAAGTTATAGTCCCCTGGGCACAAGTACGGTCGGGTATAAAAATGTATGTCTTGACTTTAAAGTCGTTTATTTTATATTTAAAAAAAAAACGATATCAGTATTTTTTCGACCCCTACTTTCTACTTTTTACCCCCAATAACCTACTGAAAAAAGTTGTCTAGCTAATTTTTTTTCAGAGCCAATAAAACGAGTATGTAAGCGAATACAACTCTGAGTGAGCGCGCAACAAGAACGTAACGCAAATGCTATCCTAGAAACACGTATAAACATTTCGCAGAACTTAAAGGACATTTTCACTACTGTTTACACAATTTAACACTTACCGCATCCGCCAATTCCGCTGTGTTGCAACGACGTCGGCACATGACCTGCGGCAACGGCAATTGAGCACTACCTTCAGCTAGCACGATGCGTGTGTACTGTACACGTGACTGCAACTGATGTGTGGCGGCAACCAGCAAGCACACATCGCAGAAAAGGCCGAACAGAAATGCCACAGCCCATGGATTCAAATGTACACGACAGAATTCTTCCGCGTTAATTCTAGGCGCTATCCTAGCGTTCGAAAGCAAAATAGAACCAGCATGACTGCTACACGACGCAAAATAAAGTACAAAAAGTTGTACGGTGCATTCGGCGAGCACAAAGCTCAGGAAAGCCACCAATTGTGGACCGTAGAGGCGAAACAGATTGCGACAGATACGTGAATGTTCCGCTTGTATTTGTTGCAATCGCTTTATTGCGTCCATCAGCGAGTGGCATCTACAGCGCCGATTGAGAATGGATGGCTGCGGGTGTGTCAAATGTTTGACGGCTTGATGTAATGCGCAACGGAGCAGCTCATTTAGCTGGTTACTTTGCTGAACTAAAAATAAGATGCTCACGTAGTAGGTGCATAGCGTTAACTGCAGAACCAAATGGCAATAGTAGAGGCAAAGCAACGCCGCCAGATATGCCAGACGCCTCTGCACATTTTCCATCCACACAATGAACACAGTCCATGTTGGTGACATTAGCAAAGGTAACAGCTTGAGGCATAACATAAGCGCCATGTTGCTGCTGTCATTCGGTTGGATAAAAGGCAGTGTGTCCTGAGGATGCTTGCTGTTACCGCTGCTGCTCGTATCGTGGCTATGAAGTTGACCCGCGACCTTATCTAAGGTCTGCTGCACATCAAGCATACGATTGGCGCACGTGACGAGCTCACGTTGCTGGCCATATTGACGCAGGAGCGTAATGATGGCGCAGAAGTGCAGCAATGTGAAGCGACTGAAGCCGACTAGCGCTAACAATTTCGAATTGCGTAGAAATTCCTGATTCTCGATCATTATTCGGCCCACAAAGGGCACAGTGATGGTTGTCACAAGCAGTACGACGAGGCTGTAGTAGCGAAGTGGGCGTGAAAGACGCAAATGAAAGATGCTGGCATGCAAATGATGTGGCTGCCAGAATTTTTGATGTCGGCGTTTGTGTTGAGTGCGCAGAAACGGTCGCTGTGGACGCTGGTGCATAAATTGAAATTCATGTAACATTGCAGTGTGATAAGTAAAGGCAATAATTCCTACACATTTTGTTATGTGATAGCCGCCTTGAAGTATCGCACCCACAATGAAATTGTTTTCAAGGTAGCGACGAAAAGACATCCGTTGAATTTGCTACTGCCGTTCAATTGCACTAAAAATGCACTGATGTATTAACCACTTACGAAACAAAATTGGCCTGTCGTTGTTATAAATATTTTTCCATTTGTGTTTGCTATTCCAATGCCCGCAATATTTCTACTGTTTTAATTTCATTATATTTCAACTTTTAATAACCACATACTTACGTCAATGTTGCATTAATCGGAGGCGGATTTTCATTATTGTTACTGTAATTGTGCTAAGTGCTTCGTTCATAATTTATGTGTGCAAATGTCAGGTCACTTTATTGCTGGCAAGTTGTTGACGCTGATATTTATTGCAATATTTGAAATTTAATAACCACCATGCAGGTGATAAGTAAGCGTTGAGGCTTTCCAATCAATTGAATTGAAGTATTGGTTGTAAAGTGTATTAATTTATTGTAAGTGCGAGGTTGAAATGAAGTTTCAATTGTGGTTTGTAATATGTAGGGCATACATGCAGGGTTTGAGGTTACTGTGTAATTTCATATAGCTTTCCACATGTTAAATTTAAATATAGGATCTTGTAATAGGGACGCACTAAAGTAGACCGATAGTGACAGCAAACGGCGCCATATTTTTTCCCGCTCTTCCGACGTCATGGAAAAGATATACGATCCAACAACGAGTCGAAATTATTAAAATTTACTACCGAAATTCGGAGTCAATGGCCTCAACTTTAAGAGCGCTACGTCCAATTTATGGTCGTCGTCATTTCTGGCTGAATGGCATCGTCAATAAGCAAAATATGGGTTATTGGACAGGCAGCAATCCACACGTACTCCATGAGTCAACATTGCATCCCGTAAAAGGTACGTTTTGGTGCGGTTTATGGGCCGGCGGCGTCATTGGGCCGTACTTCTTCCGTGATGATCAATACCGGCACGTTACTGTGAATGGGAATCGCTACCCCTCAATGATAACCGAATATTTTTGGCCCGAATTGGATGATATGGACTTGGACAATATGTGGTTCCAACAGGACGGCGCCACAAGCCACACAGCGAATGTTACAATCGATTTATTGAAAACCAAGTTTCGTGAACGTGTTATCTCACGAAATGGCCAGTCAATTGGCCGCCACGGTCGTGCGATTTGACGCCGTTAGATTATTTCCTATGGGGCTACGTCAAGTCTATGGTCTATGCCAAGAAGCCAGCGACGATTGATGAACTTCGTATGAATATCGAACGTGAAATTGCAGCAGTATCGGCCGATTTATGCTTGAAAGCCGTCGATAATTGGGTTCAACGTCTGAACTTCTGCAAGCGTGCCCGTGGTGCCCATGCAAAAGAAATCGAGTTCCATACATAATGGCATCGAATGTACTTTCCCAGGAATAAAGAATTTAATTCATATCTCAAACTGGATTTGTTTTATTTAAAAAAAGCTTTTGTAGCGTTCCTATTCAAAAACTCTTTACATACAGAAGTCCCGGACTAAGGTAGACCATGAACCAAATTTATTTTTCAAATTTGTTTATAAATAACTAATAGTTCTTGTGTGTTCAAATTTGTTTATAAACAAAAAACGAAAATAAATTATTACGATTTATTTTACCAGGACCACTTTCCGAAATTGTCATTTCTATGGGCTTCTCTCACTAACCATATCTTAATGTGCATGTAAAACTTAGACCTGATTGTAATATATCGACCCCAACATACTTACTTAAAGACAATTTTAACAGCGCCCACAAAAGCCGTGATAGTTTTGTAGCTAAGGATACAAATAGAAATCATATATTGAATAATAAGGTTCAATTTAATGGAGGGACTGAAGTAGAAGTTATGAAGTCCATCAAATCTAATGCTATTGGCGAGAATGGGATATTTCTGAAGTTAGTGAAACTTGTGCTGCCATTTATTCTAGGAACACTCACGCATATGATCAATCATTGCTTTACAACTTCGTGCTTTCCAATGGATTGGGGAAAAGTCTATTAGCGCTGCTTCTCTGTAATCGACTTTCAAACGAATACTAGGTAGAATAACGAATTGCATGTAAAGCCACAACACTAACTCGGAAAAATATGCGAGTTGAGCCAACTCGGTGAAATGATATCCGACCTGAGATGTAGTGTGGGGGAAGTGAAAAAACTGCGCTATTGTGAGTGAACCCGAATAAAATACAGGGAAAATTTCAGCTTAAGAAATTATTCGTTTTAATTGCATAGTATTTTTAAATATAAGACCACGTCACTCTTAAATTTGTTTGCACAACTATTTTCCGTTCTTAATGAGCACTAAAAAAAATCCCATGTTTCACGAAAGATGCAAACAGGGTTGCTTTTGCAACTAAGGACCTATGCTAATTAATAGACAATTTCTATGGTGAGATATCTTTCTGCTATGGTGAGAAATTTTATATTTCTTCTATGCTGTACTGCAGCAAATTTTTGACAGTTCCTTTAATGCAGAAAGAAAACCAACGAGTTAAGGCAGTAATCAAATGCAGCAATTAAGTATCAAATATTTGGTTTTTCTACCTTTAATGCCTCTTGAACTGAAATTCATGCATTTAGTAGATGTTTTAGCAATATTAGAACAAAAAAAGGCACCAATGCCGTCCTTTTCTTGGTTATGTTTGGTGTCAAATTTTTTTTGGTCAAAAATTTACTTTCCAGAGTACTTTTCTATCAACGGGCATAGGTCCTAAAAGAAATTTCATCCGAGTTGGAGCGTTCTATCGGGTATAAAGAAACGGACCTATTAATATTCCTGTGGCCAAATTAGCATTTTTGCATAAATTGCATCCTTTGTCCAAGAAAATGATCTTTAATGTTCACTGCAGTCAGAATTTCGAGCTAAGCATAGCGGTTCTACGGTTACACTGTGGAACAAATTCAGGTTAGCAAAAGTTATGTCGATTCTGAGAGTGAGGGGTGAAAATAGAGGCTAAATTAGAAGACCCGTATCGCGGCGTTTGTTTATGTTAGTTCGAATTGTTTTTTAACGACCTTCGAACTTTGTACTCAAATGCCGATTTTCAGCATATTGTTTATATGGTTTTTTGGCTATACATAACTCGTCGACTAATTGATATTTTTTCAATCTGTTAAAGCCAAATTATTGCTAGAGACCTGAGGAACAATTAAAATTAAAAAAAAAATGATTTAGGAAATTTTTGTAGTGCTTATGAAGCAAAATATTGGAATTTTTTTTTCATGCTTTTTGAACATATTTTCCACAAAACTAAGTCTTTTTTTGCTTTCTGTTTGATCTATAATATGCTTCTCAGTTTTTTCAATAAATTTCATTTGAAAAGAAAACAATCATAATACAAAACTCGCGTTTTCCTGCTTAATATTAATTTACTTCTCACTTCTTATGTAACAATTTTTTCGGTGTTGGTTTTGAAGAAACATTGAAAAAGAAATTATAAAAATATGGAAAAAAATATAATTTTGAAATGTTAGTTATGAAAAGTTACAAAATCTAATTATACCTAAATATTCCTATTTGTCCTCTTTGAGGCTATTTTTTGTTAATTCTATGAGGCTGTGAAATTCCGTTTCTGATAGTTTTAAGACTACGTTGAATAGAGGCAACTATAAAAGTGTAATAATTAAATACTTTAAATCTATATGATGAATGTGATGGTAATTTAGAGTTTCTCTTTTTCTATATCATTCTCTTTTACTGCACCAAACACAATTTTTGTAATTTATTTTATTTAATGTTAAGTTTCAACTTTAATTTTAAGGATAACTGTTTGTAATTAAATTTACGGTAATAATATATTTCTTTCATGTTAGACTTAAGATGACAGAGTTATAAAAATTTATATTCTAATTTTATAATTGTCATTTATGTTTATTGCTATATTGGTTACTTTAGCAAAACAATCGTTATGTGAACAAAGTTATCGAACAAATGTACTCGAGAACAAAAATTCAGATGTAGCGAAGTGAAAAAACGCTACCTTTTCTCCTTCCCCCATCTAAGAATACAACACACATTTGCCATTTTTTGCTTATAGTTTATTTCGTAATTGTAAAAACACCACTTGTTGATATTTATAAAAAATTGTATTCATGCTATAACAAACCCCGTTTGAGTCTAAATTCAAACGTTGAACAAAATTTGAGATAATCAAAATTATTAAAAATCCAAAAATATAAGTATGTTAAAAAAATTTGAAATTTTGAGTATAGTTTTTTTTGAAATTACTCAAATTTTTTCATAGATGATGAAGACGCGAAATGCGTAGGAGAATAAAAGAAACTTTTTGTTTGCTTTAAAGCTCTTGAAGCATCCCAATAGGAAATTAAATATTGGTACCAAGAACAATATAAATTTACAGCTTTGATTTAAACGGTTTTTGTTATAAAAATAACTAGAGTAATAATTGAAATTATTAAAATTATATAAACAATAATAAATAGACAAAACTTAGGACTTTATAATTAAGAAATACTAACCAATACCGGCTTGCAATCCCTGTGAGAAATGCGATTAAGTTTAAAGTAATTTAAAACTACTTTTTTCAATAAAACCTTATTGCCATTTTATAAAACAAACTGCTTTATTTAACATGGCATAGGAAGTTTGTTTTTAAATGGGGTTTTTTTCATGCAACCGACTTTTTCCCGACTGGGTTGTTACACCTCAAAATGTACAATGCATTATTATTTTTTATGTATTTTTATGAACATTTGATTTTAAGAAAATTACCTTTAACTTAAAAAAATATACAAGAAAGTTTTTATAAATAAAATAAGTTATTTTTGGTATTAAAAAGAAAACCACTTTTCGAACGGAATTATAATAATTATATTTTTGAAAAATATATGTGCATGAATGGGCGAGAAAACATATTTTATCGCTAAATTGGTTAATTTTGGCTATTCACTTTTTCTTAAACCTATCATCCAAAGAGGTCAAACACAGCATCAAAAAAAGGTCATTACTACAATTCCGTTGAAAAAATTTGTAAATATTTTTTTGCAAAACTTTCAAGCTTAAACTGGTTTATACTTAAAAAAAAAAAAAAAAAATGAAAAATAAGTATGTATGCCATTCTATTATTTTAATGCTTCATTAAAAAAAAAATATTACTAAAACCGGACTTGGAGAGCCATATCGTTTCAAATATTCTTTATAGAATCTATTGTGTAAAATAAGTAAGAATGTTATATTACTCAACTTTTTCTTATTTTAAATATTGCTATTCTTTTAAATACTTCTATTTCTCACATTTAGTCGCAATGAAAATATCGATAGAATTTAATGAATAATAAAAATAGAAAATAAAGAAAATATTTATTTTTGACATTCCGCCAGGAAATCGAACAAATCTACTAAAATCAGCTGTTGTAGTAGCACCACTTTTTAATTCGTCTTGGTATCAATTTTGACGATTGGCATAAATTTATTCCTTTCGCCTACTAATAATCTAAAACTATCTGGTTTTGACGTTCAAGTACCCAATAAAAAAAAAACAAATCACTTTCAAAGTAGGGGAAATTGAGAGAACAAAGCGGCATTTCATTATTCGGAAAAGTTGCAAGAAAATTAGACGGCTATGAACAGCTGAAAACTTTTTTAAGAATTTGAGTATCACAATTCTTAAAAATACTTGGAAATTTATCCAATCGTTTAGTTATTAAATTGCATCGGCGTACAACTGTGCAATCGGATGTCTAAAATTTTCATTTTGCAAGCTAAAAGTCTAACAGCTGTATGTGAAACTTCCAGGTTTCTGCGAATTTTTGGTTATTTACTCTTTGAGTGAGAGCTGATGAAGATTCACCAGAATTTTGCTGCTGTATAATAATTACTAGTGATTTTATTCGAACGCTTTTATTATGCAACAGAAAACTCAAAGTCACTGAGTTGTTTGCTTATTTGGTGTGTTCGAGTATTTTTCCAGTGCAAATATTCAGCAGCAAAATTCTAGGAACGGTGCGTGAGTTCAAAGTTTCCACGAAATTGGTAATTTATAATACATACAATTGAAATAGAGGGTACAAGGAAATTTGATATGAAGCATTCTCATGAAACTAAGGAAACTGGGAGAAATAAATAGGGGATACTTCAATTTTCTTAGCTATCTGAAACTCATAGTTTCTTTTAATCTGCTTATTTCTTTACTTGCAAATTCTTGAAAATAAAAATTAATTTTGCAGCTAAAATGTTCATGAACAATTGGCATTGGGAAAAATATTTCAACCCATACTGGTAGGCGCTTAAAATCTTGCACACGTGCTGCTGAGTATCTTGTAAGATATATATTGGAAGGACTTTACGTCATTTCTTGTCAATTTTGACTTCATACCCAACTAAAAAAGGTATGACGGAAAATCGTTCCAAAATACATCAACTTTTCACGAGTCATTTTTGACTTTGATGACGTCTGAAAATAGTATTTTTTTTTAAACAGGAACATTTTAGAGCAGACAATTCAAATATCAAATTGTTATATATATTAAGTAGTGAGTTCTGAGTTTACCTAATGATTTTTGGTTTCTTTTTAATTTTTTTTTTAGCTATATCACTTTTTCGCAGGCAAATTGCCCCGTCGATTTCTAAGGCATGTGCGGTCTTCGTTTATTTGTTAAAGTAACTTTAATAAAAGAAAAGAATTTAGGAGTGGCAATCAGTCAAAGCAATAAATAATTGAAATAATTTCGAACTAATTAAACAATAATTGATTAACATACATACATACATATGATACATATGTATATACAAACTATCAAAAATTGCTATTTTCTGGAAACGGTTGTTTGAATGTTGCTACCTACATTTTACTGGATTACTTTATTATGTTTATTGATGGGCAAATCAATCTTCCCCTTTGTAAGAATTATGGAACTTTTTTCTGTAATTCAACATCCGATATAAAATTTAGCATCAATTTTAAGTCTCTGGAATTCATACTGCCATCCGACCTTTTGCTTTAATTCATCAGTGAAAAGAATTGTTCGCGTATATGAAAATATATGCGGAGCATTCCACACAAAATTTGGTACCAACATTTTTTTCGGTCTGATTTTTTTTCGTGTTAAATAACTTTTTCCGAATATTTTCGCCTATATAACAACAAAAAAAAAATTTTCAACGCGCTTAGGTGCACATGTGTTCTTTTTGTAAATTTCCCGCGCCAAAAAGCGGCAACCGTGCACTAAAGTACAAGGAATAAAAAATTAATAGCCGAACGCGATATTGCTTTTCTCTACATCGCTTCTGTGGCAAAGATTATAAATGAACTTTCGAATTTGTGACAAATGTTTGAAAAAATATATCAAATCCAACAAAAACGTACTAAACTTTTTATTTAATTTCCAATAAAGAATATTTCAAATATATATACATATAAAACAAAGAGAGTTAAAAATTAAAATAAAATTCAAAGTTTCATTTTTCAAAGAAAAAGTTTGCTTTTATAATTTTCACAGATACTTCTTGCATTCGGAAATTATAACTAGAAATGCAGAGCTGCAGAATTGTTTATTTAGAATTTTATTATTTTTTACACCAATTCGCTTTCAAATACTTGGAGAAACCACTCCCAAAAAATATCAACCCATTTTCCTTTTGCCTGATATTTGTGAGGTGATATCTACTTTCTTCACCTTCGAATTTGGGAGAATGTGGCAGAAGGCAAGCGGAAAATGGTCCGCAATTATTGTATTAATAATATGGGTATTTTTCGGTTCGTCTTCGTCCGAAATTGATCAAAGTTCGGTTCGGTTCGGCACTAAAAATCTATTGTTCGGTCGTTATCTACATTTTCCAGCAAAGTACGCTACTTAGTTTTATATCATTATCCACATTTAGCTTTATCTACCTCAGTATATGCAAAAGGGGAGCTCGACATTTAAAATTTTGCTTTGCAAAATATCTCATTATAAAATCTGCAATTGCAGGCATAAATAAATAATAACTTTACACTTCCATGCATACAACAAATAAGCGAAGTCTCACACTAAATTCAAATACAGAATGAAATAAACAATGCATACAAAAAAAGCAAAAACAACAACTTTAACTGTATGCTATTTTAGCCACAACAAATTGAAAAACAATACAATTTGTTGCAATTGTTGACTTTATGCCACCTCATGCGGATGCATTCTGTGCACTTTGTCGTCTTGCTTACTTGCACACAACCAATATGTTGGTACATGCAAATTGCATTTGTTAAGATGGAAATTTTTGCTCCGTTTGAAGGATTTAGGTCAGACGCAAATGAACTTACAATTCCACACAAATGTGCTAAGTCAACACACACACACACACACACTCAAACACACATAAATATGTGAAGTGGCATAAAGTAAAGGAAGGAAGATTTGACATTCACTGAATTGTTTTTGGAAAATCTCGCCTGCATCATGCAAGAAAGAGTGTGGAGTGAAGAAGCGTATTAAGTATGTATGTGGGTTTGTAAATGTAAAAGTAATGTATGTGCATACAAACACACATACGTACATATCTACATCCATACACTCTGATTGTTACAGGGTCAAAGTAAAAATAATGTGATGGTTGCTCATACGACCTGGTGTACACAAAGCCAGCACGTGTCGCTCAAGTTTGACTGCACATATTTTTTGCATTGTAACCGCTAGAGCTATTTTAATCTTCGTTTATTTTTCATGCAAAATATTCTGTTGCTTACATAGAGTGGTATAAATTTTTTAGTGAATTTTGTGAAGCAATGTTTTTTTTTTTGAAAATTGTATAAATAAATAATTGAAAAAAAATTACTATATCTAACGCAAGCAACATTAGTTACAAAAAAACTTCAAATATTTTTTTGCATACATTTGTTTAATAAAATAAAAAAAAAAATTTGTCTTCTTTATTTCAGGAACGCTACAAATCTGATATAAATTTAGCGATACAGTTGCTGCAATGCAAACCGGATAGTTTTATGCCTCAAAAAGTGTCATCGGTAAGTGAAATTTGTTAATCAAAATAAATTAGACAAATAAATGTATTTTAAAAATTTTCAAAAGATCACCTTTACCAGGCGCGTGTAATGGCAGGCTTATTACAAACTTTGTTTAATAAAATTAAAAAATCACAACTTTTTTAAGTTTTTCTAAGGCTCTATTCGTAGGCTTAGTTCTTATAAGATTTTTTATAAGAATTTGAATAAAGAGCATATATTCTACATAAAAGGGTTTTACCAGGCCCGCATGTAGTTATTTTTTATAAGCCTCCTGTTTTATATTGTAATTGTTTTATATTGTAATTACAAATTTAAACTTTTATACTCCTAAAAATTTTCTTCATTCAGAGCCATCCGCCACTGGCACTTAACGGTCAGCAAAAGAGACATTACTGACGGTGCACCTCCAAAAAAAGTGCAGCTTGCTGCTAAGCCCCGCAGTCACAGTTTTATTGAATATTAAAGATAGTAGTTGTAAAAAATGCTCACCACGGTTCAAACCGATCAATACAGTTCATTTGATTTACAGCCCTCGCTAAGTTCGGCCAGCGAAGCATACAATTATTGCAAACACTTAGTTTCAATTTCCATACAGCGTGGTGCTGTTCCCAAACTCAACAAGTTCTATGACTGAACATCGAATTCAACACTCATGAAAAATCATAAAAATCGGTTAAGTATAATTTTAACTTGATAAACAGAAAACTTCCTAGCTGAACTTGAGCTATTCTAATAGCAAGGGTGAGACAGTAAATTAAATATATAGCTGTAAAATTTTTAATATTAATTTGTCATTTAAGAAAATAACAAAGTTCTTCAACAATTTAGAGAAGTACAAGCTAAATTGCTAGAATTTGTCGGCATTCAATGACTTCCACTACCTGTGCTATCAGATGAACTTAATTTTAAGCCATGTCGCAGAGAATAATACGAATTCATCAATCAATCAATCAATCATATCGATGGTAGGACGGAATTTTAGAAAAAAATCAAAGTGCATCACGCGTTTTTCATGCCCGGTCGTTACAATCTTCGACAAAGAATTGGATTTCATAATGAAGAAGAAGAATGAATGAATGAAGAATGTGAAAGACTTAAAAACGAAATGCATACGATAATTTTGTTATCAAGGCGAAACACCCATGGGAAGAACCGGGCTGGGATAGTGCTGATTTTCCTATCGACACGTTTGGAAACGCATGAATCAGTTACTACGAAGTTTTAGATAACATGAGTAACGAGGATAATTTGAAGATATTAACACTGCTTTCGGTTTTCTGATGGCTGAGAATTTGCGAACCAGTATTCCCTCATTAAAGGAAATATACTTGGAACTATTTACGACAGATCTTAAACATGAATTGACAAGCAGAAAATCGTGATTTTTCAAACGATGCTACACCACTACATTGTTTAGAGTTTTTTATTATGAACAAAATTATGGGCAGTCTTCCCATTTATGCTGCAATCTCTTCAGATTGTTCTTGACTCTACCCATCGGCTCATCTTTGAAAGCAGTTAAAGAATTTCGCCGAGCCTCTTTAGCTGAGAATACCCTAAATAATTTTTGTATCATGTGCATTGCAAGAACAAAGCGAGATTATCATAGAATTTAGATTCTGCTATGGAAATATTTGCTGAACAAAAGGCGAGACTAGAATGCAACTTTACTTAATACAACTTTTCTGTATTGAATAAAAACCCATGACTATGAATTTAAATATTATTTGTCTTATTTAAAGCTAGAATCTTGCGGAACTTTTACGCTTCGTGTCATTAGCATCTTTCGAAGTTGCAGTTAATTGAACAATGTGGATGTAAATTAAGTGAGAATTAAGCGAGAATGAATATTAACTAGGTTTCTGCGAAACATAAAACCTGTGACTGGGCCTTTTTCTTTAAATCCGCTACTGTTCAGTGCGTTTATTCAACAATTTAAACACTTCTATAAAATTTCATTTCTAGAGCAAATGTGCACTATATTTTCGCCGCAGGATTTGTCTTCATGAAGAATCAACAACGATCCAATAGCAATAACATGAGACTTTTTGAAACGATGTTAATATTTTTCAAATATGAAATACTGTATTTAATGCTCTTCTCGTAGACTATTTTTAAACTAAACAAGTTACGATTTGACCATTTTGTATATGACAACTGGCTGTAGTGCTATATTTATATATTTTAAATTTATATTTTAGTGGAAAAATTTTTTAAAGACAAAACAATTTTAATGCCAGAGTGATTTGCCTTTCTACTAATTATATTGGTAGTTATGTTTTCACGCTTTTTTATGATATTTAGTGTTAAATGAGATTTTCCATATTTTTTTTTTTTTAAATATTAAAAATTTCGCAGGTGTCGATACCTTGTTAATGGAAAGCACTTTGATCAGGATCCTCTGAAAATGCTGCCATAAAATATCCCATATAACCTCAAATAAATATTGGGTGGTCAAGCTTCGGTCAGCTCACACAAGTTGTTCGGCCTTTTCACATTTTACCTCATTTCGGGTGTGCTCTATGCTTATGCCCTGTCAAAATTTACCAACCTGACAGTTGTCAGGTTTACTGCGCCTAAAACTATGTCGCATAATATAATGTCGATGTCACGTACTCAGTGAGACATAACAACAACAACGACTGTTGACATCATTACAGGGCAGAAAACCTATTTTGCCGCATAGTTTTAGGCGCAGTAAACCTGACAGCTGTCAGGTTGTTGAGCTTTTTCAGGATATCAGCATAGGGGTGTGAGATGAACCTCGTCTTCTACCAAGTCAGCTTGTATATCCTTATTCGAGTTCAAAAACTGAGTTGTTAGATAGCAAAATATCGCAATTAAAAGAACGAATAACCCACATCAAATATTTGCACCAAAATTCTAGTATAAAAATTAGTGCTGGATGCCCGATGTGCCTTACCGATGATGCATGCCTGCAGTGAAAAAACCTTAGCAGATATTTTTGCATTTAAAATAAAATTGATCAATTTCAGCGAAACTCTTTCTAATCTACATATATCTTACGCGACAAGAAATATTTTTCTTTAACAAGTATTGACTCGTGCGGTGATTTTTTTATGATTCCAAGTGCGGCTTAACTCAAGCGCAATCAAAGACAGTTTGCAAATTGGGAAGCATGTGACATAATGAAAGACATTTTTGCACATTGGCAAGAATCAAATAGAAACGGATTGTCAGGATTTCCAAATTCCCTCTAAAGTCACTTCGCACTTCGGAAATCTTCGTCTGGATAAAGCGGGGTACTGGCACAGAAGGAGCAGCAGCGTTTCCTGCTTTTCTTCGTCCTGACAACTTGTGATTGGCTAGGTGTGCAGTCGAATTGTTGCATCGATTTCGACCCGTTTGGCATGTATCGGAAGTATGCCGTTGTTCTCATCGCATCCACCTTTGAACTCCATCCATCTTTTTGACGATTACCCCTTTCTCAAGGACATTCTCCCATACCACAATACCATAGTAAAGAATAGGCCTAGACGCAGTTTATTATTTTGGGTTTCGTTCACCCCATTTTTCCAATTGATCTTCTGCAGGAGTACAGTGCTGGCGTTACTTTGCTCACTCTATGTGCAATATTGGACCCCCAGTTTAGTTTTCAATCCAATATGAGGCCTAGATATTTCGCCTCCTCTTTTACTATGAAGGCCTCTCCCTCTTCCTAGAGTTATATGTTCGATATTAGGTGCCTTATGTTTCCTAGTGAAGAACACCATCCCAAACTTTACAGGACTTCTCCCAGTTATCGCCTCTTGCACCATTCTATCGGTTAAGTGGCCACTGCCATTTAATTATCATTTGGGCATTTTCCATAACTTATTGGCATATGTTGTGAATTTCGGGGTTGCTGTTCGTCTTAACTCCCCTATAACAAGAAGACTAGGGGGTTTGAGTCTGGTAATATTTACACCCAGGGAATATTGCCAAAATATGATACCAAATATGCTGAAAGAGCATAGCTGATTGCAATAATAATAATAATTTGACGCTTATAGCATACAATTCGTTGGCTGAAATTCGCCTACAATTTGTGGTGTTGTTCGACAAATTGAGTGGCCTTTTGATTTACGTCAACTCCGAACAGCAGATAATTTTTGCGAGAAGCTCTTTTTTCTTGGTGCTTCTGTGATTTTTTGATGTTACACAAACCGAGATCTCTAGACATTTTAACTTTTCCTAACTTTTTTTTGGCTACATTCGAACTATCAGACTCTTTAAATCATTTTAAGCTATCGTAATTCGTCAGCGAATATTAAGCGGTTTTTTTGTTGTTTCTTGAAGCCGAAAAGAAAAAATTTCTCAACCAAGTATTATTTAATTTCCAATGGAAAATTTTTGTGATCAGAGACTATTGAGATTCCCTGGCGGAAATCGATCAAAAAAAGCTGGAAAGTAATAAACTGTCTCGTTTTCGAGATTGACGTTTCAGTTTTAAGTGAAGCGAAACAAGACTTTTTCAGAAACGACTGTAATTTATTGAGCTTGAGGACAGGTTTGTATTTGGGAATAATATGAGAAAACAATTTTTCAAAGTGGTAGAAGTGATAGCTGCTATTTCGGAGATCACCAGCGTTCCCGCGACAGTCGGTTCTACGATACCGGAACGACCCGAATTTATATCCGGCCAAAGACTGACACTTCAGCAGCATTCCCCAAAATTTTCAGAAATATCAAACATTTTCTATATATGCCGGCAATGAAAATTTCAGACAGACGAATTTGTAGTATTGGCCACTTTTTAACATAACAGAAGGTGGAGGTTCTGTATTGTTTTAATAACTTTCTCATTGCAAGTACACGTGCATCACATCTAACACTACATATTTAATGAAATATTTTTTTTTTCCACATTTAAAGCACACAACTCACAGTATTCATTTGTTACTCCTCTCTCTCTCTCTTTCTCTCTCTCTCTACACAGCTACCCATCGATATCCAATCAAAAGTATCAGCCTACATGCGCCTGGAAACAAATTCACATTCCGATTCGGAGGGTAGTACCAGTGGTGTGGGCACCGCAACCACAGCTTCCTATAAAGTACTTCCAGCGTCCGATTCACCACCGCCAACAGCATGCCCCTTTCCGCCCACAGCCATGGTATACTCAATGCGGGGGCTTGGTAAGTGTTAGTAGACCGTGATTTTAGTTTGTTTTGCCTTATTTTGTTGTATTGCTTTATTTATCACTTAAAATTTCGTTTATTGATTTTCATTTTATTTTTTCTCTCAGTTGGCATTGAATTTGGTTGTTGGAGTAGTTTGTTTTTTTGTTGGAATTTTCGAAATTTCGTGCGCTTATCGAGCAATGAGTGGAGCAACTATTGTACTTGGCAGAGTTTACATTTTCAATAAATTTTATTTGAAAATAACTTGCGCTGGTTACGCATCATAAATCATGCCTCCGATTCTACACGGCGTCAATATATCAAAATAAAAATCACTTGCTATTGTCTGCTTCAAATTCGAAAGTTTATTTTACAGTAGTCATATTAAATATTCGTGTGGGATTTTCATGGTAAATTTTTGTTGCCTTTACATTTTACATATCTGCATATTCAGTTCATCTTTCATTCAGTTAACTTCGTTTTCGTGTATTTCAATAGTTTTTTTTGAGATTGCACTCACACAACCAGCTATTTCAACGCCATCGAATTCTTGGAATGGAAATAAAATATGTATATGGTTTATTTTTAGTATGCCATATTTGTTGCAGCGTTCAGAGCATATATGTTTGACTTCAATAGTCGTGAAATTCGTTATTTGCTTCCATCTAAATAATCACTTTGTGCTGCAAATTGAATGTGAAAGATTAGGCGGTATAAAATTAAGGAAAAATCAATTAAAAGTAGCGATATAAACCGTAATTCGAATAAAAATGCGACACTGCTGTCACTTTCGCAGTGCAATTTATGCGAAAAAAAAATTTGTAAAGTTTTTACATTGTAAAATAAAATTTTTATTTTTTCATTTGACGATTCATATAAAGACTACATATTTTTCAAGCAAAAATTTCTACGTGCATACCTTTTATTTCCAATAAGCGACTAAAGATCAGTTTGATCGTTATTATGGTTAACACCTCATACGATTTAAAAAACAAAAATCGCTGGTAATAATTGTGCATACAATATACATATAAGGGGTGTAGCTAAAAGTAACTAAAAGTTACCAGTGTCGTTACCCTGTTCACAGTTGACTTTTAAGTAAAAAAATGTTTTTCCCAAGTCGCATCCAACAAATGGCAGCGGTAGTTGCTACTAAAGAGTGGAGGGTGAACACACCAAAACTGCGACACTTAGAAATTACAACAAAGAAACAAACTAGAAGGATTTGAAACTAAATTTTCATTAAATTCTAATACTTTGAGGTTTAAACAAAATTAAAGTGATAACATATTGGTTGTTATTTGCTCCATATGGAAGTGATCGAACTTTTTTCATCATCATCTTTTGCATCGTCGACTTTACCCAACCACTTTGCTTTTTGAATTCTGCAATATCTTTTACCAGATCATCTGTTTTCTTTAATACTCCTTTCACGATTGCCCAATATTCATCAATAGGACGCAGTTCTGAGCTATTTGGTGGATTACACTCGCAAGGTACAACATCGATGTTATTTGCAATGTGTCTTTGGTCTAGTGGCAGCTTGCCAGATCCGGCCAGAACAGTGGTCTGCTACAAGGCAAGGACTGTTAATAAATGGAGGAGACGCTTTTTGCGGCATTTATCTCTCATACATTTGAGTGTTCATCGTCCCGGCTGTGATAAAAGGGCAGCTTTTACAGCCACAGGAGCAAACGGCTTTGCCAAACGATGTATTTTTTCTGGAACTTGGACTTCATTTTCAATTTATAGCTTTCCGGAGCATCAAAATCTTGACTAGCAATATATTTGAAATTTTGAAAGCAGCAGGATTCGTGAAAACTTCGTCATAACCTTTCGAACACTGCTTTGATCGCTTTGACCTTTTCTTATTTCCGCTATCAGGCTTTAACTGTAACTGCCACTTCGTCTTTCTATCGATTCAAAACTCTAGAAACTATCAAGCGGTGCAATTTAACATTTTCTTTAGCAATTTCAGGTGCACTTAAAGCCGGATTTTTTATAAAATCGTGCAAAATATTTCATCTTGCAGCTCACTCGGTTGCCATTTTTAACTAAACTATAAATCAAATCCAAATGAAATTTCTCAACTTAGATCGTGCTCTAATTATCGTATTTGAATTTCAAAATAATGAAATATTTTTGGGTAAGTTATAAGCTTTCCAATGTGTCGGTCGCAATATTGTTCACTCTTTACAACTTTTGCAAAGTATGGCAGTTTAGCGGTTTCTTATTATAGACACAATTAAAAAAGAAGCTAAGCTCGGCTGAAAGCGAACTTTAAATGTCCCGCTGATGTTTTCATTTCTTATAAATAGTTTTTGTTGTCTACACTTAAACCAGTTAATATAATAGTCTATGTATTTCAATATTAATGAAAATAAATTATTATACCCTTTAGCGTACCGCTGCTATTTTCTAAAATAGTACAGTACTTTGCTCCGGACTTTTATTACATCGAAAAAAACTGCTATTTTCGGTCCCTGCCTAAATTCATTTCCTATTCCTAAATAACCTCGCTAGAACCCTAATTTCGGCGGACTTAAGATAGTCAAGTTCATTAAAGAAATATTTACCCACAGCTACATCTTTCCTTCTAGCTAGTGTCGGACGACCGTACGACAACTCCTACAGAAGTCCCACCAGGGATCCCATGGTCTTGCTGCAGATGCATCTACTAAACAATGTCCGGTTTGGGCCGCAGTCGTCATCTTGATGTTCTGTTTCTCCAGGTTGAGGAGAAACTTCGTTCGTTGGTCACTCATCGATGGCCAGATTGGCCTCGGAATTTGGCATGTGTGTTTCACCTGCGATCCTAAGAAATTTTTGATATCTCAGTAGCTTACAAGTCTGCAGACGAATGCCAAGTGAATCATCAATGCCCGGCAGAGTCGTGCCGTACCCTGTAGGTCCCAGTGGACGAGAATCCATACAATATATGTTGGAAATGTCTCAGCCATCTCTTTAAGAGATCGGCGGTATTCCACAGCTACCCTTAATGTTAGTGTCGTTTGCCTTAGGGATTTAATAACCGCCCGGCTGCCAGTGAAAATATAGATTTCATCACCGGGAATCATATCACACTATACCACTGATGCGGCCTTCGAAATTGCCATAAGCTCCGCCTGAAAAACATTGCAATAATGAGGTAGACGGAAACTGAACGTGTCTGAATGCCCAGTTGTTTCGAAAATACCCTTCCACCGCTCTTGGAACCATACGTGAAAACATGAATGGTTCCGCTTTCCCTAACCGCCAACCGTCCAATCTCTATTATTTCCTTTCGACCAGCTGGGGCATGATTTGGTTGGTTTCGGTTGAGCCGATTGAAAGCGTTATCATAGGCAGTTCCGTGAGTTCGGCTATTATTGCACTATGGCTCATATAAGGATGTGTCCCTTTCCTGATTTAATTTAGTCTAATGGCAGCGTTACATGTAACTTTCTTAGGAGGACATCCCACCAGAGAACTGCACCATAAAAGGGAATTGAACTCACAATCGCCGCTCAGATGCATGCAATAATCTGGATCTAAAGTCTGAGTTTTTGCCTATTGCCCTACTGTCTAAGTAAACAGTCGTCGTGGCTTTGCAGATACTTTCGTTAACATTGGGCCTCCAATTTAGTTTCCTGCCTAGATATCTGGTTTTAGGCAAGCAGGGGCTTTCAACAGCGCCAAAGCCGTATCAGAATGGGCCACGAGCCTAAATTTGCCTAAATTTGTAGCTCTAGAAAATAATTCAATTCAAGCATTTGTTTATCATATTTTTTTTTTAGTTACGCCTTTTACTTTCAAATTAATTTTTAATTTATCAAAGATATTTATGTCGTGCTTTTTTATTCAATATTTGTATACTTTGTGTAAAACATATACAAGCGTAAACAAATGTGTGTGTATGTATTTTATTCACATTAAGCATTATTTGTTTGTGTTATATTTGTTATTATTTTTCACAGTCGTGAGTACAGTGTATGAATTAATAATAGAAACACGTCTTATTTGCGAGTTTTGACAATTGCTTGATGCGGAATTTTAAATTATATAGCTTACACTATTTCAAATTGTTGCAGCATTGGGCGGGTTTGAAGTATGTATTTATTTTTGTTTTGCGGTGTTGCGTAATTTCCCCTTAATAATAAAATGTCCAAACATTTGTTATATGGATGGGAGTTGCGGTAATTTTTCAAACATAACATTATGCCTTACTATAATTGAATCAGCTCTTAAACTTCATATGCCAAAAGATTAAAAAAAAATGTTTTTTTAAATTTTGCACAAAGTTTGACACTGGCATTTAGTATAATATTTTTTCTTTCCCTTCTTAAAGAATAATAGAAGAATTGTTATACAAAAAATTTATGAAAATTTAATTCGGAAAAAATTAATCGCCAAAACTTGTCAAAACAACTTGCTTCTATTATTTCTTCCACTACTGTAGTTATACGTAATTAACTATCAACGCATAATTGAATAAAATTGGTTTTAGGTTCCTAGCATTTTTAATGCGAAAAAACTTTCAAAGTTATTAGATATGATTTACTAGAATTACAAAACAAAAAGTAATAACAAAATACAATCACATATTTAGTTAAGCTCCCACACATCAAATAATTTGTTTACCCTTACTTTTCCCTTATTTTAATTAGATGGCAGCCATACTCCAACCGATTCCAATGTGAATCTTAGCAATAACAATAATAACAATAACAACAATAATGGCAATAATGACAACAATAATATCAAAGAGCCACTAATTACTAGTAGCATAACAGCAACCAATAACAATGCCTGCGAATCTAACACCGAACTAACGGCTGACATCGTAACAACCAATAATAATAACACAAACGTAATAACAAATTCATCGCCACTCAGCAATGGGAGGAACTCAGCAAACGATCCCGATATGATTTCACCCATCATTATGGCAAAGTTCCTGGAGGACGAACTGAAAGCAAGCGAAGTGAAACACTGCGATACTTGTCAATGTTCCAAGCAGGATCTCACAGTGCTGGCAGACGTTTCGCGCTCCTACACAGTCTCCACACAAACTCCATTCCAACTACAGCTGAGTGGTGGGAATCTCAGTGAACCGCTCACACAATTGTGCCTACGTTGTCACAGCAATCTGAATTCACCTTCGCGCACCAATAGTCCCTATCTCATGAAACTGGTCAAATCTAGCGATTCTGTTATTTCGGAAACGAAAAGTTCCGTATCGGATCTCAATGACATGGATAAGTTATTTATACCAGCTAAAAAGGATGACTTGATGGTTAATCCCATATTGGGGCATCATCGTTTGTGCGATCGCACGGCGGGTAGCGGTGCTTTGCAACATCAAAATGGCATTAGTGCGGCTAAATTGAGCGCCGCCACCTTACTCTATCCAACTACGCATTTGGGCACATATGGTACCGAGAAATTTATGCTTGAGACGAGTAGCCTGGCAACAGTTGGTACACAAATGAAAAGTAATTTCCAGCGACGCTTTCTCGAAGGTGGTGGCACAGCGCTGGAGATGCTTAATGGTGCTGCAAGCAATGGTGGTGGTGGTGGTGAAGTTCCTGTGACAAAGGTGACCGAACAAGTAACATCGGACACGATGGGCAACGATGAGCTAGACGATGAGGCCAAACCATTGCTCAGTGGCATCTCACATACCAACTTATTGGATTATGATAGACTCAAAGCCAGTGCCGGTATTGAGATGGCTGAATCTGCATTAGAGCAACAATTGAAATCACCAGCGAGTGTTTGTGGTGTCATTGATGCTAAGCAGAATCTCATGAAGTCAGCGATTACGGGTAGTGTGAATAGTCTGTGGAGCAGAACGAGCAGTTGTGAGGGCGCTAAGATGTTCGAGACTTTCAATAGGAATTTGATTAAAACTATCAAGGTAAGTGTAAATGGAAATTGTGGCTTGAGGCTTTACTGTCTTTCGAATGGCTAAATTTGAAATAGATTATTCGAAATTATAATGGATGAACTTAAGTTTGATGTTTATCCAGAAAGCGGTCGGTTGTATTGTTGAATCTGGTGGAAATGCACACATATCTTTGGTTTAGTTAGATTAGAAAGCTTGTCTGAAACTCCAATCCAAAATTTTGCTGACGAGGCTCGTAATCCATCCAGTAAATTCAGCGATGTACCCTGAAGTGGTAGATTAGGTTAGGTTTAGTTGGTGTAGTAGTCCCCTCAGGGGAGCACTTAGACATATAAAATGAGTCCACTTATGATACAAGATCTCAGAGATTACATGTTAATATTGTGCTATTGAACCATTGCTTTTACTCCAACACATTGTTGTTGTATTTCTCTAAACAAAAACCAAAAGGAAAACATTTGTAACCATTATCTCTACATTGAAATTAATCAGGAGGAGAACAGTACAACTAAAAGGTTATTCCGACATAGTTGGAAAGCATCAAATGTTAATTTTTGAATCTTCGTTCTTCGAAGGACCGAGGAGCTCTGCGTCCCCTCTAGAGGTTTTTTTGCGCGCATGACTTGCCAGACACCTAGTTCCTCTTACGGCTGAACGAGGAACTCTACGCTCCTTCTAGAGGTTTCCCCGCACGAAAGACTTCCCAATCGACTAGCGCGATCTGGAGCTGATCTCTAGGTACCTGACAGTGCCGACGTTTTTTCTAACTTGGCAGTGCCCTTTTTGTCCAGTCATTTCCCAGCTTGTTCCACTGTAGACTCTCTTTCCTTCGAGCTACAACGCTTAACGGCCTTAGGTTTCGAGACTTCTGTTCCTTCTTTCATTCTTTCAACGGCACGGGTACCTCAGCGCCATTGACTTAAAGTGCATTGAATAGAAGCTGAGAGAGAGGTAGAAAGGAATATAAGGGGAAGATGGTAGAGGTGGGTAGGAGGAAGGGACTGGGTTGGGGACGTCGGCTCGGTTGTATGTGCACGAGAGCTGCGGTCTGCGACCCTCAACCGATCTTCGAATGGGTATCCGCAAGTAGCAGTGCTATACTCAGTCAAAAAATATTGAGTTCTCAGAGCTTAGTCTAATGCGCATCGAGTTAAAAGTTGTATCAGATGTAAAGTAGTACGCTTGAATAGGAAAGGTTTAATCGTTTTTGGCGAATTGTCTTTAAAAAATGGTAATTTTTGCTGTTTTACACCCTAGCAAGTAACTAATCTTACGAAAGCCCCTGACTGTAAAGCCTAAAGTCGATATCTTGTGTAATATATGAGATAATATCTTTAATTTCTGCACTCCTCTTTTTTAGGCTGAAAATCCCAAAAACCGCGGGCCTCGTCTCTGCGCGATGCGCATACAGCAAAACGGACAAAGCAATATACTTCTGGATAACATTGAGTCCATGGAAGCGGTCACACCCATAATTTATAAGCGACGTGAAAGACTCTTAGACGAAGAATTGGACGACACTAAGGATATCATAACATCTAATGCAACGAGCGCATTGTGCACGGAAAGAACAGCAGGAGGCAATCATAGCGTAACCGTAGAAATGAACGAACCACCACTAAAGGAGGAAGAAAAATTAGTAGATGACCTTAGCATACAAGCTGAGCCTTTGGAAAAGAATACAAGCACACAGGCGCTGCGTAACGAAACTACACAAGAATGTGAGCTGACTGTTAGCGAAATCAATAATAACGGTTGTGTGTTAAATACTAGCAGCCTCTATGAGACAGATGGTCGGCTATGTGGTGGAGGTGGCGGAGAGCGGGAAAGCTTTAGCGCTGACACCGCAATTGGCACAATGCCAGCACTTATAGACCTATTGGAAGCACCCACCAAAACCACCACCACACACAAAGGTCTGACACACACAGCTGCTCACTTGGATGCTGCCAACGTGCGTGTTGCCGAAAAGGAATTCGATAGACATTCATTAAGCAATCAAAAATCCATTGACAGTCAGCCCACCAGCGCGCTAGATGTGGCTCTATCTCAAACTGTTGTTGCAACAGCGACCACTGGCAGCAATAAAATGCGCATCGATGCACAGAGGAGTGTCAAGCCGAAGCACACAAGCCACTATCATTCGCTACAAAATGAGTGCAGCTCCAAACTTTCACACAACTCCAAATCTTGCACACAGTCCAGTTCCATTAGTGATGTGATTGATTTCCAAGAGAGCATCATACTGCGCCGCCAACAACTCAATCGTGTGGCCGAATGGGTGCAGAGCAATACGCAACAGTTGGAACAACAACAACAACAGCAGCAACAACGCGTACAACAACAGCAGCAACAGCAACAACAAGCGCTGAGTGCTATCAACAATTGCGACTCGTCGGGTGGCACAGATCGGCAGTCTTCCTTCTCGACGTTGGATCAAATGGACTCGGTGTCAATGGAGAAGTTGTCAATGGATTCGGGCTATAAAACTACACCGCAACCGCATACGAATGGCTCCCATCAGGCATTGGATGATGCGAACAAATCGACCGAAGACTCACTCTCACCAAAGACCGACACGAATTCTAGTCTCAACAATAACAATAACAACAACTGTAAAAATACCACACACTTCAACAACTACAGTCAAAAAACACCACAAACAGCGCAAGCTTACCATTCCAATACCTACTATCGTCGCACTACACGCTCCGGTCTACCAGTGGCCTTTACCACACCAGATCCAAATCAAGCGCCTACCACCGCAGAGGCTTTCTTAAATAACTATAATAGTAATAATAATAATAACAACAACAACATCAATGCTTGTAGCATAACACCAACGCTGCCCGAACAGCCCACTTGTGATATATTGAACTATAAGTACTACCCCAGTGATATGGATAAGACGCGAGCGATTAGCGCCGAACTGCACACCACCACACAGCATGTGGACATCGCTCAAATGGAATATAATGTGAAACAATTTTTGCTCAAACAAAACGAATGGTCGATGCGCGCAAGCGCAACACGTGGCGGCAGTCGTAGCGGTATCAATACTTCCATTTCGAACTTGAGCAGCGCCAATTCTCAGGTGACGCTGAGTAGTCAGCGGACACAGACGACGGCGAAAACATTGAGGCAATTGAAGTTATTTAGTGGTATGGGTGTAGGGCCCGGTGTGGGCGCGAGAGTGCAGCCAGCTAGCGTTAAGTGCTCGGCGTCAGTAGCGACGGCAGCGGTTAATAGTCGGAGTGAACGTGAGCTTAAAGTTAAGGCGGCGGGGTGTAGCGGTGGAGATGGTGTAACAGTGGCGGTAGGAGGAGCAAATGCCTTGCCACAAAGGACTGAAACGAATTTATAAGAAAATTTAGTGATTTAATTATTGTAAACGCAGCTTAAGCTTAAAAAATGCACACATACATACATACATACACATGTACTCAGATTAACAGTAATATAATTTTTGTAGCGGTTGTTGGTTAGTGGAGGGGGGTGAGGCGCGTTCAAATTGGCAATGTTATTGGCAAATTAAATGTTCGTGTCAACAAAGGGCCATAATCATTAATAGTTTAAACAAAAAAATGTATATTTAGTTTAAAATTAGATTTTAAAATTGGCGATACTTATTAATTGAGTTCCATTCATTTTCAGAGATAAAAATTATTTAACGATTATTGTCCAAATTTCAAATCAAAAATTCATGCGGAAATATAAATTTTACATGTATTAGGATTAAAGTAACTAACTCTTTGTAACAAGGACTATCTTATCCGACCTTGATTTTTTTTTTGAGTTGTATTAAAAAAAAAAAAACAAGTTAAATCGTTATTTTTCAATTTTATATTTTGCTCAAAAATGAATCGTTATTTTTTTAGTTTTATACATATATCGGTGAGAAAATAAAAATCAATAAATAAAACTCAAAAAATAAAAATCAATACATCGTAAGGTAGTACTTGCTACAAAAAAATTAATGAAAGTTCTAACCTTTACGGCCCCTAATTAAAACACACATTTTTCGAATATTATTTTTTCGCTATAATGATTTCGTAAATAATTATTTTTTGATCGAAATTAATAATTATTTTTTGTGTTTTAATTTTTTTTTTGCGCTGTTAAGAAATAATGAAATAGTTATAATAATTTGAACGATAATAAAACTAATTTTTTGAGCAATATTTTATCTTTCAGAAAAAAAAACTAATTTTTGAGTTTAACTTGTCTTATTCAGTTTTGAGCTTTTCGATCTGCGAAAACAAAAAAAAAAGTCAAATAATAAATTTTATTTCTGGGAGATAAAATAAAAATAAAGAAATTAAAAGAAAATTAATTTTATTTCTCATCAAAAAGTTATATTTTTATAAAAAACATGATTATTTTTTATGAAAAAAATCCAAAAATATATGATTATTTCTGTTCAAAAAAAAACAAATCAATAAAGCACTTAAAATAATAGAAATTCGAAAAAATTATCATTATTTTAGAGTGAAAGAAATAGTTATTCATTTTATATTATGTCAAAAAAAAATTTATCTATAAACATTAATTTTTTTACATTAAATTGTTTAAGACATGCTGCGGTATTTGGAACTTTTTAATTTTCACCATTAAAAATTAAAAAATAATCACTATTTCTGGGTTTTCGGTTCGGTTTTTCGCTCGGCTGTCTGAGAAGCTAGCTACACGTTCATCTTGAAAACAGACTTTAGCGATAGCAAAAACTTCCGGCTGAAAAAACACCGGCAAATTGAGGCAGGTGGTAAAATCTCGCCTCTTCCACGAAGTCTGCAAATAGCCCTGCCCCAACCCCTGGTTCCTTCTTGGAACCGTCAGTGATGGTGCTGCCAGGCGGACATATTAAAATCGCTAGCCTATCCGGAACTCGAACGGAACTAGAACCCGAAAGGGCATATGGAAGTCTATTTCTGGCTGCATAGAATCAGTGTCCTATTTGATTGTGGCGGGAAGGAGCGAATGAATTTTACTATGCTCTTTCATCCTTCCCTTCCAAAGGCGCAATTCTCGAAGCCTTACAACTGACACTGAAGAAGATCTATAGGCAGGAGATGAGTTATAATATTTAGGACATCCGTAGAATATGTCCTCACGGCAAAGGACTATTTTCGGGTATAGAGCCGACATCTTCCAAAAAAGCCACTTGCAGGAGGAAAATGTGATGCCCGTTTTTTTTACTCTCTCTCTCTTCGATATTTGTTCCAAGTGCTGACAAAATTTTTCCAGCACTGACTGTCAGATGTACTCTCAATTGACTTGCGCTGTTCTTGCAGGGTTTTGAGACAGAGCTAATAGATTAAAATGTTCTACGAAATTAATTAAATATTAATAAATTTCACTGTATAGATCCAAACCAGATATTTTGCTCAATTGAAAATTTGAACCCTTTTTTCTACTTGTTCTGAAAACAGTTTAACAAAAAATTTCAAAATACATTCATAGCAAAATGTCTCCAGAGTATGCAAAAACATTTTGAGTTTTTACTATAGAATGGAAATTCGCCAAATGGTCACACGATTTTTCAGAGTGACGGAAACAGCCTTATTATAAATCGGTATTGGTCTCTCGTTGACTTGAATTGCGTCGTCGTTTTTTGGGAAAATTTTTCATATTTTTATTTTACTGGCAACTAAAAAATATACATTAATTACACAAAAACTATACATACAATCGAACGACGTGAAACTTTCAGGGCTCGTTGGAAAATAAATGATTGAATGAATGAATAAAATGTTCAATGCCGACAACAATTGGCTTATGGCTTTTTTTATAAACATTTGTTATAAGCAATTGATTTTTTGGAATATTTTGGTTTATTTAAAAATAATTTGTTTCCTTGTTTATAATTTTTGTGTATATTTTCTGCAAATTATGGAAAGGAAAATTAAGGAAAATAAGGTCTAGTCCAGACAATGACTCTGTAAATTTAAAAATCCAGAACTTCGTACATATAAATACAAGGTTTTACTTTGAAATTGTAACTTTTATCAATTAGAAAAGTTTGTATGTAGTATGTGGGTATATAAATAGCACTGACGTTTAGCATAAAATGCGCTTGCCATAAAAATCCATATGAAAACTACAAAATAAATACTTAGCATATTTAAGCTTAGCAAATATGCATATTTCGATTTGAATTTGTAATGAACGTGCGTAAATATGTACTATTAAAAATTAACGTATATACATACATACATATTTAACTACCACATACATATATATTGTAGCTTCCGTAATTACCCAGCCCTGCCTCATTATCCCTGCCCTTCCTGCAGCGCAAGGAAGCGTTGTATATACCAACGTTTGTATATGAAAATCATTCCAATTCGTATATACATACATACAATATAAATGTAATTTACTTATAATTATTATAATTAAGCATTCACGTATACATGCATACAATGTCGGTGTAAATGATAAGCATATAAAATTACGATATTAATAAAATAAAAAAAAAAAATGAAAATTAAAAACCAACAGCAGCTAAATCGTCCAAAGTAATAGTATGATAGAATGAAAAATGTAATTGAATTAAAGCCACTTTGCTTACATACATACATACACACATACATACATGCATACATACATAAATACACATACATACATACTTACATCCACATATAACACGAAACTGCAATTGTAGCAGAGCTTTAAAAATAGTTTACAAAAACAAACATCACATATGTATTTAACGCGGAACTGTTGTTACAAGGACTTGGCGATTTTTTTTTTAAATACCCTAAAGTTTAAATAAGGAAAGTGGTTTCAAAAAACCTCATGAATTGTAAAGAAATGTGGATATTTAATTAAAAAACAATTGTTTTTCTTAGTCGTCAAATAATTTGCAGTCTAATCACTTAACACAAATACATACATATGTACAATACAAAAAAAAATTCAATACATTTCGACATTTACGTTTTTGAATTTATTTTTTACACATTTTTATAAAAGTTTAGCTGATTCCATAGCAATAAGCCAAAAAAAATAAAGTTTCAAACGTTTAAGAAATTTTTTGATTTTTTTTATGAAAATAAGTTCACTAAAAGCTGACCGATTTTGATAATTCAAATTACAAAATGTTCGTAATAAGTTGAACATTAAAATGCGAAGGGAGGGAATTACCAACTCATTCCCAAAAATTTAGTTTTCTGGAAAATGTAAGAAGATACTTATTTTCTAAATTCATTTTCTCAAAAAGCGTAGTTTTTTTATTTTTTTTTTTTCCACATTTGGCCAAGCGGCTGTTAGCGAAAACTTTTTATTTGCACTTTTCGAGAAAATAAATTTAAAAAAGGACCTTTTTCATTTTTACAAAAACAAAATTTTTAGACATGAGTTTTCAATTCCCTCCCTTTGCATTTCAATGTTCAACTATTAACGAATATTTTGCGAATAATATTTTAGAAAAGTTATGTGCATTAAAAAAAAAAATTTTTTTTTTTTTTGAAGACAGAAAGTTACAATTTTCACAGCGAAATTAAAATCGCCGAAAGATATCGCAAACAACTTTTTCTTCCAAAAGAAAAAAATACGTGGCAAAAAAATTATGGACCGGTTGTCCTGAAATGGAAAGGATCTAAAAATATTTGACAAATTTAAAAAAAATTGGTCGCCAAGTAGTTTTATAGCCCACTAAATTTTAGTATAACAAAAATTTTGCTCTGATTTTTAATTTTTCTTTTTCTGATAACCGTGTTTGACATTTTCCGCCATATAACAAATGCTAAAATTTTTTTGTATTTAAGAAAATGCCCGTCAGCAAAAAAAAATTATCAAAAATCAACACGAATTTTTGGTCAATTGAGACTAGCAGATTATATATTAAAATTGAATTGATTAAACTAGTGCATACCCGAAAGTTTAGTAAAAAAATTTATTTCAAAGTTTAAAAACTGCATGACAGCTTTTTGAAATTTGATAAATTTTTGTGAATATCGTACAAATTTTTAAGCTTTTATTCACATAGTTTATGTTAGAAAATGAGCTACGCTTTTTAAAAAATTTAATAAACATACGTGGCCAACTGTATTTAGTATTGTATTGAGTTTTGTTGCTATATGTGCATATGAAATTTCAAATCATGTGTAACAAAAAAAAAATCAAATTCCAAAGCGCGCCATTTGTTGGGAAGATTCTTAACTCCAATTAATTTACTTTATCCTTGAGTAATAAAGTTAGGGGGTTAAATTTGTGGTTAATCATAGTGCATTGAACAATTCGCATAATATATTTTTTTGAAAGTTTTTCATTGAAAATCATCAAGGATATTCAAGGATAAAAAAATTTAAAGAGCATTTTTGAGGTGTTTTACCATATAGTGGCTATGGGAAATATATTCTTAAAATTGTATGCTTTGTCCTCTTTCAATTGATATTCATATTTCTATACTTCGTTTAATTTTAGCCATTTTAACCACTATCCTTGCAGAAACTTTAAGTTCCTTTAAATATTAAATTGTTCTGTGGAAAAAATACAGGTCTGGTTTCAAGCGCATCTCGATTTCCACTCCCTCGTATTATGTTTCGAAAACACTCACGTAAAGATTTCATTCTAGAAGGACAAATATCAAAACTGTTCGAACTGATTTTTATGTCAAATGAGCTGCTAAGTCCAGATTCCTTCAATTAGTCGGCGTTTTTAAAGCACTTTCTACTTTTTTGCTGTTGCTTTTCTTTAATTTTGTACGCATAATACATGTGAAATATTTTTGGGACAAAATTATAGAGAAATCATAAAATTGAAAATATATTTTTCAAACTTTTTTTTACGGATCAGCTAGTATAGTGAAACTACTTCTCCTCTTGAATTGTATAAAGAAGCTTTAGGGACACATTCCCTGGACGCAACAGTAAATGGTGCAGAAAAATCATAAGTTATATTCGAATTTAGCAAATCATTTAACGTAAGATTCAGCATCATGGCTTGCACATTGTTTTCGTATTTTGCAGTCGAAAACATTAATTTAACATTAACAATTTTTTTCTCCCGAATTTTTGTAACTTTAAGGGTGTGCTCTTCAAGGTTGGTGACCAAAGGGATGTAGGAAATAAATAGAATGGAACAAAGGCATATTTAAATAATTTTTTTTGCTTCAAAGACTGAAGGCGCTTACAATTTGAATACATTTATTTATCATAGTTAAAACACTTGCATTCTCCAAATATTGCAACAAAAATATGTATGCAGGTTGTTTTGTGAAGGCGAATTATAATTATCTTCTAGGTGGACAAATTTTTGGCTCTGTTCCCTTCCCTTCTTCCTTACGCGCGTCATCAACCCGTGTGAACTCGACTCTCTAGTGAGTTACTGCGCTCAGTGTACTATTTTCGCCTCATTTGGTCAAAAATAGCTAGAAGAGCAAATTTTTATCGAATTGATTATTATTATTTTTTTTTTAAATTTTTCAGCTTGAGGAAAATGTTGGCAAACAAAAAAAATACAAGCTATGGTTTATGTTTTCCTTGGAGACAAATTTAAGATTTTAAAGTTGTCAAAAACTGCTTTGAGGTAGTTGAATGCGATTTTGATGATTGAATTGTGAAATTAAAAATGGCAAATTTTAATCATAAAATCGCTTCACATCAAAAGAACGCGCCCTTTGGATGCAAGTTTTGATTACCGACGAGGCGGGTTTCACCCTCTCTGGTGGTGTTGATAATCAAAATTGCCGCATTTGGGAAACAGAAAATCCTCACCAGATTCATGAAACACTATTGCATGATCGAAAAGTGTCTATTGGGGGCCGGGGCGTGTGCGCAAAAAACATGATTGGGTAAATTTTTCTTCAAGGAAGGCGAAACAGATGTCGATGGGTGTTGGCACATTATGTGTGTCCGAAAGTGCGTGAAAAAAGTCCGACTGACTTCTGGTTTCAACAAGGCGGGGCGCCATGTCATTCAGCCAACCCAAACAATGCAGTTTTTGCAACAAAAATTCCCGGAAACCCCCGATTAAACCCCTCCGGACTTATTTTCGCGGGGTTATTTAAAAAGTAAAAAACCAAAGACCATTGACGAGCTCAGGACAGATATTCATAGCGAAATAGCTGCCATACCAACCGATTAGTTCGAAAAGTGGTGGAAATTGCCCGAAAAATAGCAGTTTGTGGTGGTAGTCCCCACAAATTGCAAAGGATTGAACTAAATAAAAAAATCAAAAATTCTTTGGAATGCAATTTTTCTTTCAAACGTTATTCAAAATTCTCACACCGGAAAAACTGATAGCACACTTTGCATGTGTAAGTGGATTTTTAAGGTATCTGAATAATATACATATGATGACCTCAAAAATATAAATTTGGGCTTATGCTATATTTTCTAAAATCCCTTCCAAGTATTAAAGAAAAAATTTTTTATTGATTTCTCTAGCATTTTAGAGTAAAATCTATCAAAACTTTCCCACAGTGGTGTGCCAAAATTTTTGCTAGATGTGATTCTGCACATAGGCACAGTCGATTTATTAACTCAGGCTGATATGAGAGCGATTCGGATTTTAGATTCTCTTTTTCAAAGAACCATACCGAGACAAAACTCATTGCAGAGTACCGTGGTTTTAGGTGGGCCATAGAGTACCCATAACTGCCGGATCATGTACGGTTCCAACACTGTGGTTATCTTTAGAATTGTAAATTACGACAATTCTACTCTTGATCTATCAATTATTTCCGTAAATGTCTCATCCACTATTTGAAAAGTGACCGAGGTTGAAGAGAGTGGGTGAAAAGGCCGCTACAACAACAACAAAGTATCTGAAAAGCCGTTTGACTGTCTGCGAAGATATTCACTTGTCCATGCGGCTTAAAAATTTCTTGCGAGGTTTAAAGCGGCTAAGTTATCGATAAGGATATCTATGCCTAGTTTCCAAGCCGGGTTTTAGGCGGTCGAAAGGTACCAGCTTTGGAGGGCTAAGCTCGAACTCTTAAATCGTGTTGTGGTGTCGTGGTTGACGGTATGATCGAAACGTCTGACGTTCCGATCCATCTTCGGCAAAGGCCGAGTTTCTACATCAACACCCTCTGGTCAACGCTTTCGACCCGCTGACTATACGAAAACAATATTTTCTTTTGTAGTTTGTTCGATGGCGTTTGGAGAAAGGATGTGATCGGATCGGATCGGAGTGAAAAGGCCGAGTCTCCACTTCTACACCCTATGCGCGATGAGGTCGAGACTCATATGTTCCAGATAAATCCATTCTATCTAATCTAATATACAGTGTCTTGAAGTGCTCAACTAAAATAGTCTTGAATCTGGTAGAACTATCGCAATTTTTTATCGGAGACGGTAGTTCATGAAAGCATTTTAATCCCTTGTAAAACATCTCCTTTTTGCCCACTTCAGTACTACACGCTGGTAGTCTAAAACTATTATTTTCACACAGTGGTTTTCATTTCGAAGGTTATCACTCAGGTAATCCGGAAATATTTCTTTATATTGAACACAATTTGTTTTCACTCACAAGCAGAGCTATGATTTTGTTAAATTTTGAAACGAGACTTAATACGATTTTACGATATGAAGAGAATGTGGTATTCAATTAACGACAATCATTTCATTAACCGTGCCATCATGACACCGATCATTACATTTTAATGACTTTTTTTCTGAGCAAGTTTTTAAGATTTTTCGACATTGTGGCATCATTAGATAATGAAAATGAAGCCTATTGGATTGAAATTTATCAAAATCGCCCAAAGCAAAGTCTCAGGCAATTAAAAAAGAACAAGGAAAATGGCGGAAAGTACATATGTGCACACATACTTGCAAAACATACAAACATACACGTAGATTGCTATAAGTATTGAAAAACAATCGAAAATTTTTTTATGTAATTTCGTTACAACATAATTAGGAATTTTTGGTATCAAAAGGATTTGAATTTACATAATATTGGTGTGTGTGTGAAAATTGAAAACAAAAAAGCAACACATAAACAAAAACAAAAAATATGCAATAGTGTATTGGGAAGAGCAAAACAGAATAGTATACATATATTACGTATTTTCCTTTCTCATTTGACATATTAATGTATGAGTGTGTGTTAAAAGATGTGGAAATTTGTATTGATGTGCAACTCTCGTTTTAAATAAATATATTTATATGTAACGAAACTACACATACATATAAATGAAATGCTCAATTATTTAACATCACTTTCTACAATTAGTTAGTAGTTAAACTGTAATCATACGAAATCTAGATATTTACTTGCATACAAATATAAATGAATGATTGTTTCAACGCTTTCCTGATGTACCTATTAAATAAGCAGTAATTAAATTTAAAATATAAAAAAAAATGTATAAAAAATGAAGCATTGCCTACACATTGTAATCTCGGACGTTCGCTGGGCATTGAAATGACAAACAAAATTTTAAAACGAAATTGGACAAACAGAGCCATAATTATTATAAGAGAAAATAATAAAAGTCAATCCAAAATAATTGCAGTACAATACCAATATCTTAAAGTCATCGATAACAATTATTTTTAAATTGAAATTATAATGGTATTTTAATAATAATTATGAATAAGAATTATTTTTTTTCTTCATCAGTCTACTATATTATTTTGAGACTTATTTTATAAAAGTGTTTTCATAACAATTATCAGCGAAATATGTTTTTGACGTTCCTGATAACTATCACTCTATTGTAAAAGTCTTTGAATAATAATTGAACTTTTCCATTTCAAGACAACCGGTATAAACGGCCCATATTTTACATTTTCCATGAAATTCGGAACTGCTGTGCCTTGGTCAAAATGATCAGACACGTATTTTATATATTTTTTAGATATTTTTCGATGATTTTAATTTTGCTGTGAAAATCGAAGTTTTTCGTCTTTAATTTTTATTTTTTTTTTAATGCACATAACTTCTCAAAAATGACGAATTTTGAAAGTTCAACCTGCAAACTGTTCGTAATTAATAAAACATTAAAATGCCATAAAATTTCCGAACTCATGTCCAATTTTTTTTTTTCGAAAAAATTAAAAAATGCACTTTGTTTTTTAAATTTAATTTCTCGAAAAGTGTATTTTTTTTCTTTTTTTTTTGACATCAGAAAGAAGACACTTTAAAACTTATTTTGGCCAGACGTTGGCCAAAACTTTTTGTTAAAGAGATATATTTTTTTTAAAATATGTAGTGTTAAAATTATTAATTCGATTTTTTTTTATAAATTTGGTATGCAATTCTGCCGGTTGATTTTTGACAATTTTTTATAAACATTATTTAACGAATGGTAAAAGTACATTTTTCGAGAAATGAAATTTTGATAAAAGTGCCCTTTTACATTTTTGGATTTGAGTTGGAAAATTTTCCTCTCGTATTTTAGTGTTTATTTAGTTACGAACATTTAGTTAGTTTTTAGTTAGTTTAGTTTTTAGAGAAGTTAGGTGCATTAAAAAAATCCAAATCCAAATCCAAATCCGGAAAAATATAATTTTTACAGCGAAACTAAATATCGAAAAAAAATTTTTTTAAGTCTTGGTAAACGGATCCATGCCAAGTGCCTAGTTCGGAACTATCTCGGGAATAGTTCGGAGAATTTCCGGGTCGGGTTCTTAAGTGACCCTGAACCAGTTCCGACACAGTTCCGTATTTAGACAATAAAAAATTTGCAGTTCCATAGTAAAGGGAAATGGTAGATCACAGATTTTTTTTAAATTTTGTAATTTTGTAGTACTTGGGGTGCTAAACAACTGTGCTAACCAATTTTGTAATTTTTTTAATTTGCAAGATATTCGCGACTGAAAATTTTAAATACGAAAGAAATACCTTTCTTAAAGAACCTTATCCCGAAAACTATTAATCCTAAAAGAAAAACGCATTTACAGAAAATTTTAGAAAAAATTTAAAATTTTTATATTTTTAATAAATAAAAAAATTATAATTTCCAAGGCCGACAATAATATTGATAATTTAAAAAAATTATTTTCAATATTTTATTTTTACTCTTTTTTTTGAAAAAAAAATCATTTTTTGAAGAATTATTACGCAAATTCTCAATCCTACAAGAAAAAGTCCTCTACATAAAATTTTAGGAAAAAGTAATTTTATTAACAGATAACAATAAAATTCAAATTTCTAAGGCCGCCGATTATTAATAAATAATTAAAAAAAAAAAAAAAATTATTTTTTTATTTTCGCTATTTTTTGTTATTCAATTTTCTCGCTATGAAAAGCATGGATTACCTCAAAAAAAAAAATATTTTCATAAAATTTTAACTTTCCTTATACATATAGAGTGAAATTTTGAAAAAATTTTTTTTTGTAATTTCTGAATAAAAAAAAGTGTTCACTGTTTTTAGCGACTACCGTGGCCGAGTTAATTCGGTGTGTCCTGGGTTCGAATTTTCTCAATCCTAAATAATTATAATAAAATTTTATCCAGTACCTACTTATAAAAGGTCTCAAAAAAATAATTATTGTTGACATAAACATTTTCTCAAAGCATAACTGAGGAGGTAACTTTCAAAACGTGATATGTCACAAAAAAAAAAAAGATAAGAATGCCATCCTCTTCTAGTTTATGGACCGCTTTATTTGTAAACGAAAAGTTCGCTAAAAAACGTGTCTATTTCTTTGTATTTCCTTTGAGTAAAAGTGGTGGTAAAAACAAAACGTGCTCTGTCCCCTGCCAGGAATCGGTCAAAACATGTTAATAATATCATTCAGTAGAGTCCACTTCCTCTTTCTGCACAAAATAATCAACAAAAAGTTTACTCAATTGGTCAAAATAAAAAAAGTCCATTTTTCTCGGTTCCTTATCTGAAGGACAAATCACGTTTTGAAAGTTACCTTCTCAACTATTATCACACGACTGTTTTAAATTTTAAGAAAATTTTGCTAACTTTTTCAAAACTCAACCACCAAATAATTGTTACACAGGGTCTCTGGCATTTGCGATGGAAAACTGGTTAACAAGTTTATTTCCACATGCTACTTTTCTTAAATTACAATAAATGTTTGTCATTTCACTGACTAGTGAAAATTGGGCATGAGTGAAATGGAGAAATTTAGAGAGAAAAAATAATTAAATATACCTACAAAACAAATAGCTTGCATTACTCGAACTGTGCGTATTGAATCCTTCCTATTGTATACCTTGACTTAGTAGATATTAAACGTTTTTCTTATATACACACATACACACACAAAAGCATATTCACAAACATATAGATATATATATATATGCATACATACATATATAGCTGATAATGCCAATGCCTGTACTCATACTAAATTTAAGCAGAATTTGCTCAACATATATGTAAGTATATTATGAATACATACATACATATGTACATACTTATAGTATGCTCGTATTTACTTGCGTATGCCTCCTAAATATATGCAGATTCAAATAACAGCATTGATAAATAAAAAAAACAAACAGCCAATGTATTTAACTGTAAAATGAAATTGGTGTTCAAAATGCAAACAAGGTAAATGGATATAAAAAATACTTAATGAATACCTTCTCCAATGTTGTTCCCTACTTTCATTTTAACACTTATTTTGTTCAAAATATATTTATATACTTGCATACAGATATATGAGTAGATAAAAAGTACTATCATATAACAGCATAACACACATACATACATAGCGAAACAAATACACATATTTACCTACATATGTAACCCCAATTGCATACCAAACTTCTCGATCTATAGGAAATTCACCTAATACTTATCATATGAAAAGCAACGCAAACAAATCATAAAATGGCTTCATTACTAAAAGTACTTGCATTACAAAACATACACACATACATATGGCAATATACATATACATACATACTATATATAGAAATTTAGTCAGAACAAATCTAAAATATATATACATATGTAGCTACATATTACTCTGGCATAAAATGATTTCTTGAAATTAAAATATGGATTTAATTTAAGATTTAATTTCAAATTTTCAAATTACTATTAGAAGAGCCTACGATTGCAGACTTCTTTCATCGTTAAGACAAACAATGTAGAATACAAAGAAGTTGCCGCATACTCACCATTCCTCAGACTGAAAGTTTTACCTAGATATATCGGACTTATACCACTATTCTGTAAGCAGTCTCCAGGCACTAATTGAGACTTTTCAGTGGTGAGATTGATTTTGAGACTAATCGGTTTCAGTAAGCCGTCTTAAGTCTCTAGTCTCAAAATAAAGCCACTAGTTTGTCAGCTTGTTCTGAGCAGATTGGAAAACAAAGAAATTGTGGAAAGTATTGAACAAACGCAAAAATGAAGTAGCACTCGATCTGCCACTTGGGAGTACACTATATTTTGCTTAAATCTATAAAAATAAAATATCACTTAATTTTCTATCGCAATTTGCTGTTTACATTCACTTATGCACCTTATTCTGTCATTTTGATCGAATATGCGTTGGATGAATAGTTGCATTTATCGACTTCTGATACTTCTAATTTTTACACCTATTTCAAACACTCGGTTCACATCAAATGCAGCAATAAGAATATTGAATGATTAATTTCAATGCCAATTTTACTATAGTTATATTATTTAAATTTTTAAAGAGCAATAATGCAGTTGGCAAGAATTAAAGAGGTATATTATGTGCTATCGATGAACACATTTTCATTGAGGTTGATTTTGCATCCCTAACTGAACATGCGACCAGCTGACTGCTGATCGACTTCTTTTCACCACAGTCTTTGGTGAAAATTTTTGAGGCCGTCGCTTACTGAATACCGAAATCATCTCAATTCACAAAAAATGTCTCTAATTGATAGTCTCAACTTTAGTGCCTTGAGATGAGACTGAGTTACAGAATACCGGCGTAAATTTGACGTTCGTCCAAAGAACCTAGAAACAAGGTTGCGTCCGGGAAATTTTCCTGTGTCAAGAAATGTTGGCTTACTCCACCACACCAGCAGTTGCATATCTTCCGCCGTTCGTATAACACAAAATCTCTTCCAATTTCACCATACCAGAACTAATTTGACTTTTGCTGACTGATTGATTAGAATCTGATTAGATGCAATTGGTTTCTGATGTGGTGAAATTGAACGAAATATCTTGCCACAGGAAACGAAACGCTATGCAATTTATTTGTAATCTACGTTATTTTGCTATCGTTTCAAGCGCTGTAGCGCCGTCTTCTCTAGTCTGTATTCAAGACCCGTCACAGTTTCGTTCCAGTCGACCTCATTTTTGAAGAAATATAGACCGTTGCTTTCACCAGCCCGTTGTTTAGACTTCATGCTCTTTTCCTTGTTGTCATAGCGATTAACCGGGCTATTCTAAAGTCGTTACAATAGTCACCGCGGTTACAATTAACCACTTTAGTTATAAATTTAAAATTTTGGTATTCCTAATTCTTGAGACAGAGACAAAAGTTACACAAATTGTTACCTGCCAGTAAACAAACAAATCAAAGCGGAATTAAAGTTGCAAAGGCTCTTCAAAAATTTACGGGACAGCAGTGACCTATTCTACTTGTTCAACTCAATTCTTATCCGAATCTTTTACAAAAGAAATATATTTATATGACCATAATTTTACTTTCACCACATGGTGAACTCTTCCTTGTTTTCAAAGTCTTCAGAATGCCCGTCACTTGTATTGGTATTGGTATTGTAACAAAATTTAAGGTGGCAAATTATTGTAACCAAATCGTTAGAATAGGCCAGTTAGAGAGGAATAAGCTCCTTTGCAAAAAAAAACGTTTGGTCGAAAATAGTGGCTCTTCTTAAAAATTCGCAAAAGTCCAAATACTGAAACATTGAAGGAGTTTAGTATTTTGTTAGACTCAACACATTATCCTGTCAAAGCAAATTTAGTTTGTGACAAGTTTCAGAAAACTTAAATTTTGAATTAAGGCTTTAACCAACAAAAACTTTCACTCATATTTACATAAATATATCACTTCAAATGCATACAAACATAGTACACAATAATAGCCTGTATTCATACATATAAACATACATATATTCTAAACACTACTGTACACAACTCGCAATGTAAAAAAATATTTACAAAAATATTGATTTACATATATTGAAACTATATATAATTTTGCATTTTTAATACAATATGTAGTTTATTAATATAATATTAGGTTTTCCCACGAGTTATCTGGTTATGTGTTATAAGTTTTTAATTTTTTTTGAACTATACAAATTATAATTACATATTATATGTATAACCGGAATCCGATCAACTCGTTGGCGTGAAAAACCAATGTATGTAATTAAATAACTTTGGTTTGTATGTTTCTATTGCAAATCTGAACTCTACCTGCTCTAAACCACCTTAACTAATAAGCGATTGAATAAAATATGAAAATAATTACAACAATTTAATAAAATATAAAAAATGTATACATGCAAATGGTAAATGTTGTTCAAATTAATTTTGGGGGTATAATTTTTGTTTGTTGTGCTTGTTGTATTGACCTACTAAAACTGAAGCGATTTCACATTCTGACATTTCACTCGCGAAATTACACAAACAAATACACAAAGGATTCGCCTTGGTTATCTTGCTATTACCATCTATGGATTCACTTTGGGCTAGAGGCTGCCTATTTTTAGCCTTTATTTAAGCTTTTAAATTCTATACAACTGAAATAAATGACTTCGAAATGCAACTGAAAAAACTAAACTGCGATTGGTGAAAAAATTTAATATCTACTGTAGAATTTTGAGTAAAGATTCGCAAGTATAAAAAAGCGCTTGGCGAAAACCCTATGGCACCCTTTGTAGCTTCTTTCTTTTTAATTTTTTAAACTTACCTCGGAGAAAATCAAAAGTCGAACGCATTTTTAGCGCTATGAACATTATCCAAACAAAAGAAGAGTTGTTGAAAGTGTTGACCTGTTTTCGCAATTGAAAAAGATCTCTTTCAGCCGATGAACACTTCTAATATATATACTCAAATTTTTCTGATGACGAAGATATACAATAATATGTGATATATAAATAATACATAAATCATTATATAATATATAATTTTTCGTATGAAAACCATGAAAATAAATTAAATTAAATTATAGAGTCAGTATAAATATGGGCAAATCATATAAAATTTGTTAAGAAATCGTAATGAGAATAAATTGTTTGCTTTGTCGATTTATATGTTTGGACTTAAACAAAATTTCGTTTTGTCTTTTTCAGTCTTTTTTTTTTGCCTTTTTCCAAAAATTCTTGGTAATACCGATAACAACTTTAAGTGCCGACAGCGCCACCTGTGTGTCAATTCGTATCAATGGACATGTCAAATTTTACCCCGGAAAGTTGTAATTCGTCAAATCGACGAACGTCTTTTTAATTTTTATTTACTGACTAAAATATCCATCTAAAGAATAAAATCAAAACTTTTTAAACAAATTTTAATGGCACGGTGTAGTAGCGAAAATACCCTCAAGAAATTTACTTAGCAGAGATTATAAGTAAGTATTCACCATGAACCGTGAAATTTTTTTATATACTACTTTTTTATTATACCAGTATTCTAAAAAAAACCCCACCATTTCGCAACCGATTTTAGAAACTAAAAATGCTCCTAAAAGAGTATTGTTAAACCTCGAAAATTATGTCTGCATATAATGTGCCAAATTTTCATTTCTTCAACTTTGGCCATCGCTTATGGCAAAAATTTCTATGGAACATGTAAAATGTGTGCTATCGATATTATATTGAGATTTTTAACGAATAACTTGATATCTCATACAATGAAATCGCACCGAAAATGTCGGTCGGAGCCATTTTTTTTTTGCATTTTCGAAAATTTTCGCTTTATGGAAAACGAGTGTAATATTTGACCGATTTTAAAGGTTTTCAGGGTGAGCCTACGAGGCTAAGTTTGTTTTGTGTACGAAATTTTTTTGGTCTTTGAGATATATGTACATATGTACATTCATATATCATATGTATATGTAAATAGGCTCCCATTTCCGAAAATGTCTTTTTTAGTCAGAATGTTAACCTGGGATTACTCATCCAAATAATGAAAAAACCAAGGGCTTTAGTTGGCAAAACAGCACAAAAAATGGTCTGTTTCCGATTGGCAAACATCTGTTTATAGATGTAGCATATATTTGAGTTTCATAAAACCCGTTTTGTTTTAACTTGAAAACTATTAAAAGAATATACTATATATACTATATACTAAGTATAAGTATAATATACTTAAGTAGGTTTCTTTCTCAAATAAAAGTTGTTGCTAATTAATTGTACAATACTTATAATTCAAAGGCGAGAGCGGGCTTTTTTTTGTCGCTCATCGTTCTATCATCTTCGGAGTTCGGTCGCGGCAGGCTTAACTCCGTTCGCCATACAATAGCACGGACTTGATGAGATAAGGCGGCACTTACTAACGAAACATGTACTCGTAAGTATATAAGGTATTTCGTATTTATTTATGCTTTGATCAATTTGGAAAATGCAGAACTAAAAGCGTAGTTATTATCCGCATACTCTAGAAGTTGCAGGTTTCTATATCTAAAATATAGTGCCTCACCGATTTAGTTCTGCAGCTCGCATTTTTTGACATATAAGAATAAAGAAATCACACGACAAGAAATCACCATTACTGGATCTAAGTCTGATAGCAAACGACTCGAAAAGATTCTTTACAATTATGGTGGAGCTAGTGGTATTTTTCAATGCCAGCCTCATCTTCTGTAATAAATTTAATATTTGTACCATTCAATTCACAATTCGATTGCTGCTGGGTTTCCAAAGAATATAACCCAACCTTAACCTTATTCTATTATAATATTGTACTTAAAATTCACTTAACGATTACCAATAAAATTTCATTAAAAGTAGGAATGAACTCGTACTTTATCTCATAAAAATTTTTTTAAAAATATTTCTCTTGTGTAAAAACTTTAATTTTCTATTTTACACTATCTGTTATAATTAAAGTGCACATGCGATCTTGCAAACCATACGGGTTTACTAAAAAGATGTTTTCAAGCTAAAAGTAATACTACGATATTTAATCTGATCACCTTAGTAGGGAAGTAATCAAACATTTATAGGGTCTTGCAATAGGGGCGCACAAAAGTAGACCGATAGTGACTGCAAACGACGCCATATTTTTTCCCGCTCTTTTGACATTTCTCTTCAGTAAGGTGTGCCATTTCATCTTGTTAGAGAGTTACACGATCCAACAACGTGTCGAAATTACTAAAATTTATTACCGAAATTCGGATTAAATGGCCTCAACTTTAAGAGCGCTACGTCCAATTTATGGTCGTCGTCATTTCTGGCTGAATGGTTTCGTCAATAAGCAAAATATGCGTTATTGGGCTGGCAGCCATCCACACGTACTCCATGCATCCCGAAAAAATTACGGTCTGGTGCGGTTTATGGGCCGTATTTCTTCAGTGATGATCAATACCGGCACGTTACTGTGAATGGGAATTGCTACCGCTCAATGATAACCGAATATTTTTGGCCCGAATTGGATGATATGGACTTGGACAATATGTGGTTCCAACAGAACAGGACGGCGTCACAAGCCACACAGCGAATGTCACAATCGATTTATTGAAAGCCAAGTTTGGTGAACGTTGTTATCTCACGAAATGGCCCAGTCAATTGGCCGCCACGGTCGTGCGATTTGACGCCGTTAGATTATTTCCTATGGGGCTACGTCAAGTCTATGGTCTATGCCAACAAGCCAGCGACGATTGATGAACTTCGTACGAATATCGAACGTGAAATTTCAGCAGTATTGGCCGATTTGTGCTTGAAAACCGTCGAAAATTGGGTTCAGCGTCTGGACTTCTGCAAGCGTGCCCGTGGTGCCCATGCAAAAGAAATCGAGTTCCATACATAATGCCATCGAATGTACTTTCCCAGGAGTAAAGAATTTAATTCATATCACAAACTGGTTTTGTTTTATTTAAAAAAAAAATTTTGTACCGTTCCTATTGAAAACCCCGATAGTTTTCAGCGCAAATAAATAGTCTATAACTTACCTTTTTTGTTGATTTTTTTTAAATATCTATATGCAGACCTTTCTAGCTTAACTTTTTGTATGATCTAAAAATGTTTTTATTTATAAAAAAACTTAATTTCTGGAAGTATTTTCAAATCAGGTAAAGCTTATACTATCGGGTGTTTTTTTTAGGGGTATAGAACTTCGAATTGAAATAAAACACAAGAAAATCGTTTTAAGGTCCATCAATTTGGCTTTATTGGAAGGATAATTTTATGCCATTAATGTTTAAATATGATTTCGGGCATGTGGCCGCCGCGGCTGGCTCGAATAAAGCCAATTCTACAGGTCCAATTTTCAACCACTTTTTCGAGCATATGGGGCCGTATGTCGGCAATAACGCCACGAATGTTGGCTTCCAATTCCCCTAACGTTTCTGGTTTGTTGGCGTAGACGAGCGACTTCACATATCCCCAAAGAAAATAATCCAATGGTGTCAAATCACACACACATGGACCTGTAGGTCCATTCCACGAAATTATGCGCTCATCGAATGTTTCCAATAAATCGATTGTGACGTGCGCTGTGTGGCATGTAGCGCCGTCTTGTTGGAACCACAACTCATCCACATTCATGTCATCCAATTCGGGAACAAAATAGTCGGTTATCATGGCTCTATACCGGTCTCCATTAACGGTAACTGCCTCTCCAGCATTATTGCGGAAGAAGTATGGCCCAATGACTCCACCAGCCCATAGAGCACACCAAACAGTCAGTTTTTGTGGATGTAATGGCGTTTCAAGGGTCTCATGTGGATTCTCTTCACTCCAAATGCGGCAAGATTGCTTGTTGACGTAGCCATTCAACCAAAAATGAGCCTCATCACTGAACAAAATTTTTCGATGAAAATCAGCATCGAGATCAATCTCATTTTCGGCCCATACACCAAAATCACGACGCATTGCATGGTCTCGCGGCTTTAATTCTGGCCCAAGCTGGATCTTGTAAGGTCGCAAGCCAAGATCTTTGCGCAAAATCTTCCATAAAGTTGATGGGCAAAGCTCCAATTGCTGTGCACGGTGGCGAATCGATTCATTCGGGTCCTCTTCAACACTTTGCTCTACAGCGGCAATTGTTTCTTCGGTGCGCACTGTTCGACGTCTCTGCGGATGCGTATTATCACATAGAGTAAACGTAGTGCGAAAACGATCCATGGTTAACCGAATTAATTGCTCTGATGGACGATTATGTCGACCATAAAATTGACGGAGCTCGCGGTAAACTTCGCGAACTGAACCATTATTTTCGAAATAAATTTGCACGATTTGCAAGCGTTGTTCTTTTGTCAACCTGTTCATGATGAAATGGCAAACCAAACTGAACATAAATGACATCAGAGTTGCCAGATTTGACCACAAAATGCCAGTTTTATCTCTATTCGAAAAACAAACCTGTAAAAAAAACACCCGATACATTCCCACTGCACTGAAATCTGAGATTTCGACCTTGCGCGCTCCCACGACAGTCGGTTCTACGATACCGGAACGACCCGGATTTATTTCCGGCCAAGGACTGTCACTTCAGCAGCATTCCCCAAAATTGTATGGGGAATGTTTTATGCTTTACAACAACAACATTTCGATCTCGCAATCCAAAAAACTTGTTTAAGAGATTCCAATGCGCTTTCTTTAGATTTCGTTGTCATTAATTTAATTTAATTTCCTCTGGATCCGCGAGGGTCGTCAATGTTGTCCTTCGTCCTTCCATTTTCGATAAGCAGTTTTTTATTTTCCGGTCATTCTTTGGCATTTTTTTTTACTGATTTTCAAATTTTTGTGTGCTTTTGTTTATGCAGAGAATTTTGGCATTTCACATAAAGAAGTTTGAACTGAACTTTTCAGTATTTATTCTTTTTACTAAAGTAAAAGTTTCGATAGGATTTCAAAATCAAAATCTGGTTGGAATCCAAGACATTGAGATTTCCGTGCATTAGGAATAAAGTATTAATATTTTTTCGAAATATTTTGGTTGATGCCTTAAAGTAAAATGAATTTTATAATTCCAAAGTGATAACAGTTCACTCTAAATAAAAAAAAAATTATCTGTATTGAAGAAAAACAACTATCAAAAGGAAGAAATATAGGAATGAAACGGGGTTTTAGAAATATTTACTACTAATGAAGAAAACAGATTTGACTTTGTGTAAGTTTTTAATCTTTTTGAAAAAAACTTTTACTCACTCGAGAGAAAATATCGCAATTGGAAGATAAGGTTACGACATCAAAATAAGAAAAACTGTGCTTGAGTTACTTTTTTCAGTGTACCGATTTATTTCATATGTACAGTTTTGCGACCTAATACACACATACATGGGTTTAGAAAAAAACTGGGTGCTTGTTTCGTTGAGGTATTGCCTGATCGTCGATTTAAAAAAAAAAACTTTCGCACCAGAATACGTCTTCGGGTTTTAGTTTATAGCGGTATTTTTAACAAGAAAAAAAATTTACAGGAACTTTAGGTACTTTAGATTATTTATTTTTTACATTTTCTAATTAATGTTTTGTATAAAAAGCTAAATGAACCGGAGCTGTGAAATCTTCATTTATAATTAAAAGACTAAAAAACCCACATGATACGAGTATTATTTTATTTTGAAAAAAAAATGTAAACAAAATAATATAAAAATTATAATTTTTGTAGGTTTTTTTTATTCACAGTTTAATTTAATAACACCTTTTAGAAAATCCCTCGTCGAATCGGTCAAATCGAAGACCTTTGCGTTATAAAAATAACGATAACCTTCCAAGGTTAATATGTACGTGAATTTTGACGACCGTAAACTTTTGCACTCCTACTTTGAAACCAAAATAAAATGTGACAATTATTTATAAAATACACACTTAATTTATTAGATATAAATTTTCGATTAAAATTACAGTCATGAGTGAAATAAATAGAATTTTATGAACTTACAATGATATAGCGCATAAATAACTAAATTTACGTATTAAAATTTATGTTTTATAAAAAAAAAATAAAAATGCTTTGAAAATGGTAATTATGAATGGCGCTGCGTCAGTCCATGTGACTCAGTTGATTTAACCTTTAACGCTCGTACAGCAACGTCAATTGAATGGCAATGCAAAAATGCTATCTAAACTGCTACAATTAAAATTTCATCGCATTTTGCCGACTAAGCTACCACCGTTAACTTTTCGCCATCCTGCTGATTTGGTTCATTGGCCGCATCGTCATTGACAATAATCAATTGCTCTGGATTGCTATCTTCCACAGAGTCGTCGCCAACTTCGGCGCTATTGCGCACTTCATTATCGGTTTGGTCAATCTGCGCTTGTTCTTCATACACTGCTGCATCCGTCAAATCATCCCTGTCTACTGACGCTGCCTCTGGTTCTGTTTGTAGAATAGACCCAACTGGAGTGGGTGCCACAACTGCGACGGCATTGGTAGAACCAGCAGCACCTTGTGGCCGATTGCCACCTTGTAGGAAACTTATGATACCTTGAAATGGACCCTGTTGTTGTGCAGGATTGGGTGTAGCACCGCCGGCTACAGCTACACCAGCAGCAGCTGGAGGATTACCACCTACAAAATTGCTAATTAACGATTGTATGGGGCCGGGCGGACGTGGTGTAGTCGAGTCGATGGTGCTCAGTGCTGTTTGCTGTTGGCCACCCAAACTGGAGAGGGTATTCTGAAATTGATTACCTAAACTGGTGGCGAATTGTTGTACGCCCTGGAAGGCTTGCGCGGTTGCATTGGCGACACTCTGTGCCGCATTTTGCACTTGGGTGATAGCGTTCTGCGGATTCAGAAAGCCGGGTAAAGTGGGCACCGGTGTAGCAGGCTGATCGGCAGCAACTTGAACGCCTGGGGTTGCCAACGGCTGTTGCTGTTGCTGCTGCTGTTGTTGTTGTTGCTGCTGGCCAGTTAACTGCCCAAAGAATTGGCCGAGTGGAGAATTTTGTATTAGCTGTTGCACAAAATTCTGTTGTGTGGTAGTTTGTGTGGGTGTGGCAGGAGTAACTGCAGCTGCAGCGACAGGCGCCGATTGACGCACTTTATTTGCAGAAGATGCAAGCTCGTCGGCTACGACAATAGCAGTCGTATCTGTTTCAGTTGCGGCAAGCTGCTGCATTGCCACAGCGCTCTGTGCCTCAGCCAGTAAGTTGTCGGCGACTAGCGAAGCAGACTTGAGCGAATCGCTGCTTTTGATCTCCTCAGGAGCATCGACGACCAGTGCGACTGGTCGTTCAGGTGCACCAAAATAATTGGCAGCAGCAGCCTCGGCAGCAGCGACTGGTACGACAATTTCCACTTGCTGTGCTTGCTGGAGCGACGCATCTTTCGCAATGGTAGCAGCCTGAGTTAGCTGCTTATTTTCTTCAGCTATAGCCTGCGTGTTCTCTTGCCCTCCGCTGAGCTGTTCATCCTGTTGGCGTTCGCTGTCAAGCGTTGCATCGGTAGTTTGCAATGTATCGGTGTTTTCAGCTGGGCGCGCGATTTTTTCCACAACTGCATCTGGTTGCACTTCTGTGGGCAAACTGGGCTTCAATTGTGCGCTTTGGATTTGTATCAGTTGCTCGGCTTGCGCCTCAGCCTTAACGCGGTCCAACTGCTGTTCATCTTGTATGATTTGCACTGGTATCAAATTCTCTGTGCCCAACTCCGATGTGGGTGCAACAAGTGAATTTGCATTACGGGTTTTTTTATGCACAAGGCCAGCCTGCGCGCTGGCTACCAAAAATAGTAGAAGAGTAGGCGTTAAGCCTCGCATTTTCACTTGTCGCAGCTCTGGCTACTTGTTTACAGGTGTTAATCAATTTTTTTATTTTTATTTTTTTGTTTGTTTTCTTTTGTGTCGCAATAATCGCCTTGAATGCAAATCCCAATATTGTTGTTGTTTACACACTTTAATTAACAAGTCAAAATTTCAACACTTGCAGCAATGTAAACAATTTCACTATTATCCAAAGCATTTACTTGCGCACCTACGCCCAACAGCTAAACGTAACAATTGAAAGCGGATACCAAAAAAAAAAAAAAACGATTGAACAAAAAACAAACAGAAATTATATTAAACAAGATCAAAACGTCAAATGTTGCTTCACTTTCAGCTCACGGCTGAAACTGTTTGAATTTCTGCTTCCGCAGCGCATTTATACTCGACGCATTCTGCCTGTGTGTGTGTGTGTGTGTGTGTGTTGGCTTGGCATGGCATGGCATGGCACGCAGTCGCCGTCACTTAGCCGTAGCGCAGACAGCAGACAACACCAATGACAACAGCAACGCCCCAATGTGGGCTCCGACGCTTTCAGTTGTTGTTGGTCGGTTGGTTGGTTGGTTGGTTGGTTAGTAGCGAAGTCAAGCCAAGTTCCAAATGCGAATGCAGCGCTTAAAAGCAGCGTCATTGTCGGCATTTGATTACTTAGCCATTTGGTTTGTTGGCCCAGGTAAATAAGTAAGTAAGTGTGTACATTACTTAGCTGGCAAATTGTTGTTCATACCTTTTCTCTGCATTCACCGAAGTGGAAGTCTTTGATTTTTTATGTACATACATAGCTGCTATCTAGGGAAATTGCATCGCGTGAGAGGAAGCGTTTGGGAAGTTGTGCAGAAAACGAGCACTCGCAGAGGATCACAAATGAGCATTGTAAAAATGATATTGCATTGCTTCGATTTTATTTATTCTACATACCCGTACGTGTACAGTGGCTCAAATGTAAAATGGGACAGTGGTTTTTTTTGGAACATTCGCATTGGTTTTTTCATGCTAAATTTTGTCTGTTCATCTTGTATAAAAATTTAGGGTATCACACTTTATCAAAAACCAAAAATTGCAAAGTTATTACTTTCTAAAAAAAAGTTTTTTTATAATCAAAATCAATTATAAATTTTTCTTTAAAAACTACTTTTTAATAGTTATCTTTTTAGTTTTATTTAATTTAATTATATTTCTCAGAAAATAAAGGTCATTTTTTGGAGTTTTATTTATTCCTGAGCAAATAGATTACTCTTTTGGATTTATGATTTCACACTTTATCAAAAACCATAAATTACAAAGTTTCTACTTTACAATATAATTTTTTTTCTGATCCATAAAAATGGATTATAATTATTTTTTTCTAATTTTTAATAGTTATTTTTTAGTTTTATTTATTTTCAGAATATAAAGATAATTTTTTTTTTGCATTTTATGTATTCCTCAGAAATAATTTTTTGAGTTTGATTTATTTATCAGAAAATAAAAAAATACTCTTTGAGCTTTTTTTTTTGAAAAAATAAAAGCAATTTTTTTTGTTTAATTTTTTTGCTTAAAAAATAATAATTTTTTTTAGTTTTTGTAAAGGTTAAGTAGATAAATTCGACCTTAAATCTATCGCAGAAATTTAAATTAAATTTAAAATAACTTTTTTTTTATGCAAAAACTACAACAAGAAAATTACTTATAACCTAAAGCTAAGTAACCCGCTCTCAATAAAAACAAAAAATTCATGCACTCAAAAAATTAAAAAGAAATATTCGTCTGTTCAAATTGTTTACCTCAGATTGCAGGTCTCAAGGTAAAAATACTTGTATATTTATTTCTTAAAAAAAAAATGAAGAAACTAATTTTACAAGCTACAAAATTAATGAAAAATATTTTTTGTGATTTTTCATGAGTAGGAACTTAAATAATAACTTTTATTTTCCAAGAAGAAAATAAAACTAAAAAAAAATAAGTTTTATTTTGTTTTCTAGACAAAAAATTTAACTCAAAAAATAATTTTTATTTTCTAAGCACAAAAAGATAAAAAAAAATAACTCTTATTATTTAACCAAAAAATAAAACTATAAAATAACTCTTATATTCTGAGCAAAAATTTAAACTCAAAAAATAACTCTTACTTTCTAATCAAGAAATAAAACTCAAGAAATAACTTTTATTTTTTAAGCAAAAAATTAAACTTAAAAAATATTTCTTATTTTCTAAACGAAAAAATTTTACTTTCTAAACAAAAAATTCACCTCAAAAAATAATTTTTATTTTCAAAGCATAACAACGGATACTTTTATTCTCTAACCAAAAAATAAAACTATAAAATAACTCTTATATTCACAGCAAAAACAAAAAATCAAAAAATAATTTTTACTTTTCAGCCAAAAATAACTTGCGATTTTTAAGCAAAAAATATAACAAAAACAAAATAAGTCTTGTTTTCTAAAAAAAAACAATGACTAAAAAATAATTTTAATTTTTTAAGCAAAAAATAAAATTAAACACCAATTTATCTTCTAAGCAAGAAATAAAACTAAATAAAAAAGCTGTTATTTTCTAAATAAAAAATGTGTGGACGAAGAAACAAACTCAAAAAAAATTACATTTATTTTCTAACCATAGAAAAATAGCTCTTATTCTTTAATTTTTGCTTTCCAAACAATAAATTTAATTAAAAGAAATAACATGGGATTTTTAAGCAAAAAATATAACAAAAACAAAATAAGTCTTATTTAAAAAAAAAGAGACTAAAAAAAATTTTTAATTTTTTAAGCAAAAAATAAAACTAAATAAAGTAATAAAAAATTTAACTCAAGCAATGGAATAATTGCCCACCATAAAAAATAGATCTTATTCTTTAGCCAAAAAATAAAACTAAATATATTTTTTATTTTCAAAAAATTATTTTTATTGCAAAATAAAAAACTCAAAACGAAGCTTTTACTTTTTACGCAAATAATTCAATTCACAAAATAACTTGTGTTTTCTAACATTTCTAAAAACTAAGTTTTATTTTTTAAGAACAAATTAGACTAAAACATAATTTTAATTGTTTAAGCAAAAAAATTTTACTAAAAAATATCTTCAAGAAATAAAATAAATGAAACAAGTTTTACTTTCTAAATAAAAAAAAATTCTGAACAAAAAATTTAACTGTTATTTTTTACATTTATTTTCTTAGCATAAAAAAATCATTCTTATGCATTAACCACAAAATAAAACTAAAATGATTCTTATGTTTATAACAAAAATATAAAAGTAAAAAAATGTATTTTACTTTCTAACCAATAAAATTTAATTAAAAAAATAACTATTTAAATTTGTAAATATCAATCTTGAAGTTTGTCATATTTATTAGCAGTCATTGAGCTATAAAATTGCATACCAAAAAAGTTATAAACATTCTAAACAAAAAATTTTAATTTCAATATTTTCAAATTTTTTCAAAAGTTACATAGTTTTTGTTGCAGTGTGAGCTGTAATTAATAAAAAAAAACTTTATGAGAATAATTTAGCATGAAAATAGTTGCGAATATTTTTAAACATCGATGTCCGACTATATATTTGAGCCACTGTATATTGTAAATACGAACTTATGTACTTACATCAACGTTGCACAAAACTCCCAGAATACTAAAAAAATACTACTTGGGGAAGTAAGGCAAGAGTATACAATTAAGGTTGTGCTAAATTGTTTAAAATTTTAATGGCATCAATAACGGTTCTCGGTGCAAATGTGTCAGTCTTCAAATATAAAAAAACACGCATACATCCATATTTGTATGCCAAAAATAAAAATGTATCCGACAACCAATTGTGATTGCATTGCAGAACTTAAAGACATTTTTTATGCGTAAAATACTCATAACAAAAAAAAGTACAACATCCTCTGATTGGGATTCAGTGGAATTTAACAGGTGCATATTGGATTTGTGACTGAAAAAACGTTGTTTAAAGATAAATTATGAACCAATCTCTCAAAAAGTTTAAATTGAATGAGTTCTATATGTCGCTAATTACGAATATGTAGAAAATTTGTCAAGAAAATAATATACCAGACTTGAATAGTGAACTTTTTTTTTTGAAAAATTAAAAATACAATTTATGTATGTATCAGACCTGGACGATAAGTATTACGATTACGAAACGATTATGACTGCAGTAACCCTAAAAGACTAAAGCCGGTATTCTATAAGCAGTCTCCAGTCACAAATTGAGACTTTTCGGTGGTGGGATTGATTTTGTGACTAATCGGTATTCAAGAAGTCGTGTCAAGTCTCTAGTCTCAAAATAAAGTCACCAATTTGTCAGCTGGTTCTGATCAGATCACAAAACAAGGAAATTGAGTTCAGTATTGAACAAACGCGAAAATAAAGTAGCCATCCATCCCTCCGATTTACCGATTGGCGATAATTCTAATTTTTGCACCTACTTTAAATAATCGGTTCACATAAAATGCAGTAATACGAATTTTGAACGGTTATGTTCAATGTTAATTTTACGACAACCATATTGTTTTAAATTTCAAAGAGCAATAATGCTGTTGGCAAAGAATTGAAATTGATATTGTGTGCTATCGATTAACACAATTTCATTGAGTTTCATTGCGGATCTCTAGCTGAACATACGATCAGCTGATTGTCTCCTTTGCTTTTCACCACAGTCGTTGGTGAAAGTTTTTGAGACTGTTGCTCACTGAACACCAAAATCATCTCAAGTCACATAAAATGTCTCTAAATGAAGGTCTCAAATTTAGAGACTTGAGATCAGACTGAGTTACAGAATACTCGATTATAAAAAAATCATTAATAGAAGCAACTTAGATTACGATTGCAACGATAGTAATTTAATTCATTCGATGATCGAATACTTTAAATGATTCCTGGCTTTTTTGTTACAAGCATTCCAATAAAACTTGCAAAGTATTAATTTTCTACAGTTTCCTTAATGTGGTGCCGCTTTGGCAATGGGGAGATATCACATCTATGGGTGGTTTTTTGTGGGAGTATGAAATATTGCTACCTGGCATAGCCGACCATCTACGAGACAAAATTCCCCGAGTTAAGACGCTGCTTTGTACGGCAAATTGACGGTAATCGGAGTTCTAGTCCTAACATTTCTGATATCATATTTAAAAGCCAGTATACAGCTTCAAAGAATCTAAGGACTCTTTTTCATTATTCATTAGTGTTGAAAATAAAATAAAATATATATTTCAAACTTCTATATCTCTACAACAAATACTCTTAATAGGGAAACGCAAGCTAAGTAGAATGTTGTGGGTAAAAATAATTCTTTGATTATTCTGTACAAAAATAAGAAAGATACCGGGAGCTGGTTTTGGTTCTTGTTGTGATTACATAAAACATTCCCAATCCATTTTTCAGAATTTTCATCAAGTGACCGTTTTTGGCCGAATATAATTGCAGATTGTTCCGATATCTGTCATGGAATTGCTCCAAGTGGACAGTGGTACAACTCGGATGTACAATATTTTAATAATTAAAAGTGGCATCCCTCTCAAACATACTTTGCAAGCAACTGGTAACGTTCTTTAAAATATAACCACAAACCTTCTCCGCAGCAAAATGAATCATTCGATGCCCATATTTTTCTATTTTATTAATATTGGCTGTTCCAGCAGGTGGAAACTCTCAATATGCTATAAGCTTTCTTTGAACAGTTTCGCACCCATAATTTTTTTCTCATATAACTTGGGAATAGCTTAATTCAATTCCACTTTTAAAAGAGGTGGCAACTCTCTTAAAGATAGTTATAACCCTTCTTACCGACACGAACCGCTTGACACCCATATTTTATATAACTCGAGCATAATGTAATTAAATCGACTTTCCAAGCAGGTGGCAACCCTTTTTAAAATATAACCAGCTTTTAACCTTCAGATCGTCGAAAAAATCGTTTGGTACTTATATCTTAATATATTATATACTTGTATATAATTAAAAACGTTTGACGTTTCAAATAGGTGGCATCGCCCCCCCAAAATATATGTAAGTATGGGCCTTCTCCTCGCTGAGGCGAACCGCTTTACGTCCATATATTGATATTTCTTTCACATAATTTAAGTAAATTTGACTTTTCAAATAGGTGCCAACTATCATAAAAGTTACCATCTCTCCGAGTCGAGCCGCTGCACAAATATATTTTAATATTTCATATAACTTATGAATATTTTAATTAAATTAGGCTTTTCCAATAGGTGGCAACTCTTTGTCATGTATAAAATACACTTTGCGACCTATTTTCATATCTCCCAAATATAGTTACATACAAAATTTTATAAAAATCTAGCCTAGTCTAGCCGTTTCGGAGGAGTTCGACCACAAACACCGTGATACGAGATTTTTATATTCTTATAAGAGTAATTAATAATGAGCAGGTTTAAACTGTTTCGATTCATAATAACTTAATTATTATTTCGAAATTTTTAGTTGTTCGATCATATTTAATCAGATTTTTTATTCTAAATATGTCAAAAAGGTCCTGCCATGATTGCTCGCCGATGATTTCTGATGTCAAAATATGGACCCATGAAAATAACAGTAACTATGCATATGAAAAGATTCTTTTCAATCTGATCTATAAAATTAGGATGAAATATAAACGAACACATTTTATTCATAGATTAACGATTGTTTTTTACCAAAAAAAAAAAAATTCGAAATCACTATTAAATTTCATCGAACGACTTAAAGCTGCGTGCAGAGAGCATTCAAGCAAAAATTCGGCAATACTTCTTGAACGAGAAATACTAGTGGAGTAGTAATTTTGACATTTGTTAATTCATGGTGAATAGTAGACAGAAGAAGAAGAAGAGAAGGAAAAATAAACAGAAATAAAAGAAATTAATTTGTTTCTGATTAGTACAAAATAATAATACAAAGTAAAAATGTGTGAAGTTTGGTAAGTAGTAAATAAAATTAGCTTGGATTTCATAAAAAAATAATATTAACAACAATTTCTTGCTGAAATAATGAAGCGCTCAATTATTTATTTATTTATTGTTAAAACCAGGGTTCCCTTATTAACATTTTCTATAACAGTTTTAGAAAAAGGTAGTAGCGAAAGTATTTTTTTTCTTTACAGCTGAGGATTGACTTAAGAAAATTTGACACGCAAAATTTTAGGAGCATTTTTTAAGCGTTTTTTGTTTATATGGAGATTTTGCATTTCTCGAGAGCTGTGAACGAAGCTTAAAGCTAAACATTTTTTGATTGAAAAACAGCAATCACAAAATAACGTAAAGTTGTAAAATAACTATTACGGAATGATTTAAAATTGAGTTTTATTTTTGGCGATATCTTTCAATCGGGTTTTTTATTCGAAAAAATCGAAATACCGATTATTTTCTCGATCAAATTTATAAAGTGGCTGAGATGTAAACAGAAATGTCGAAACTTCGAAGTTTTTGAGTTTTTGTAGGTTATGTTTTGGAACAAAAAATAAAAATAATAACACTTTTCTATACCTAATTGCAACATAAAACTAAGCTGAGCTAATTAAATAATCACATAAGCATTTAGTTATCACATATGAGAAATATGTATACATGTATGTAGAGTTTTTCTAATTTTCTAATTAATGTCAAAAAAAAACGAAATATATAAACGAATAATTTTATTTTTAGACCAAACACATACTGACCCATTTTCCCATCAAAGTAAATTCCACAACTTTCAATTTTTCATTAAATTAGTATCTGTTCTCCGCTTGATGATCGACTTACGACGAGCAGGCCAAGTGGCTGCGGTTAATTTAATCAAGTTAGTTATTTATATTCAGGCTATTTCACTAAAACGTTTATCATTGTCTTATTAGTCTAACCACTTTTTACAGACTAACCACAACAACAGCTAATTAAACAATTCATTGCAACGAAGCTTTGCATTTGCACCACATAAAAGAGTTCTGTTCGTTAATTGGGGTCATTGATGTTTACTTTCATTAGTGGTGAAGGTGATAGCGGGCATTTATTTTTAGATGGTGCAGCTGGTTGCACTAACTTGCTGCATATCTACAACTGCAACTATACACACATACAAACACACATATGTAGATAATGAAAGTAGCTTTGTTTCAAATGCATAAAACACAAAAGCATATTTGTAGAAATACTTAGTACCAGCCTACCAACAAGTAGTAGTTATAATGAAAGGAAAGCACTTTTTCCACATGAATACTCGCTATGTGTGTGTGTGTGTGTGTGTGTGTGTGCATATGGCTATGCATTTGAATGACAACGGGGAAAAAGTGTTGAGAATGAATCGCTGCGCAGCAGCCGTTGAAAATCGTTTGGTTCCACCGATACGACGCATAAAAACTTAAAGTGATTTTCAAAAAGTACCGACTTGACCAAATTACCAAAACGCCGCTTCGTTAAAGAGGCAAGAAAGCGGCTAGCGATTTGACCGCTACTTCGGTGCATTTTTAATTAAATATGTGCATCGAATGCCATTCCATGTAAAAGCAAAAAAAAAAAAAAAACAAAAAACGTTAGTAATAAAATTTAATATTAACATAAATTAGAAATTTTGAAATATAAAAAACAAAGAACAAAGAGATAAAAGTTTGGAAAAAAAATTATTCAGAAAGAACCCTAAACTCGTGATTTATGCATCAATAGTCTTGCTGATATCTATTAACGAGTGAGTTCATGAGCTCATGAGTTGAACTGAAAAGATTAAAATATGCGGACAAACCAAAACCCATTTGAAACCTTTACGACGGTGCATCGCTCTCCATACAAAAAAAAATCGGTACTGCTTTTCCATCGGAATTTTAAAATTCATTATATTTGCGGAAAAATACTAAGATTCACATGAGCTGGACCGATTTTTCAAATACAAGTAGTTTTAGAAAAATTACCTCACGTTATGAAACTTTGTATGGTTGAAAGATCTGCAAAAAAAAAATTATTTTTAAATGAGATTCTTTATGGTGTTTTTGATATTTTTTTTTTTGGAATTTTGATTTAAGAAAAACTTGACTGAATAATTTAAAAAAAATTTTCCAGATTTAGACTTCATATCATTGGTATCATTGGATATATGCTTGTATATGTATATACAAATGAGTTGGTGTTCGCTAGCCTCGGTAAAACACGAAAACGGCTTGGCAGATTTGAATACATGTTTTTAGTTGTTCCCTATTATACTCGCATTCTTTAAAAGGAGAAAAAAACTGTTTTAAAATTTTAGTTTAACTATGTAAATTTATAGGATAAATTAGCTACAATATGAGTGGCAAACAACATAGTTCAAGAAATTTTACTGTCGAAAATAGTTTTGAAGAGAGTTGCCAACTGTTTGAAAAAAATTATTAATAAGTTTAAATTGATAAGATAATTGAAATATCAAAACACTGGTATCAGCCTAAAGAGGTTTAAGAAATCTTAATTTTGAAAAAAAATTGAAAGGGTTGCCACCTGTTTAAAAAAATTAATGCAATCAGATTGATAAGATAAATTATATATTGGACTATAGATATCAAACTGCAGGTGATTCATTTCTAAAATATATTTGAAAAGGATTTCCACCTGTTTCAAAAATTTAATTTTCTTAAATTGAATACTCGTACTACAATATTAATACCCATATTATATTAATACCCAAAGGAATTTGATAAATCTTTAGAAATATTTTTGAATGGCTTATCAACAAAATTAAAACTAAAAGTAATCAAATTAAATGAAATGAAATGAAATATTATAGTAAGTTGGGTACCAAGCGAAAAGTGTTTAAGAATCCTTTATGAAACAATTTTTTAGAGAGGTTGCCACTTAAGCAAAAATCTAATCTTAAAAATTTGTAAATAAACATATAATTTACAATATAACATAACACTGAATTTCTGAAGTTGCTGGAATGACCTCGACTGCCATCACACAAAACCAAAAGTGAGCTCAGTCATCTGAATGTTGCGTAACCAGATTCTAACCTCAGCATTGCGTTGTAACGAAACTGGCATTGAAAAAGCTAATACCAAATATAAATGAGAGGAGAATTTAAAACCGCTTATCCTGATGATATCAACCGACTTGAAATTCTCAGTCTTAGTAGTCTCAGTTCGAAACCGCAATCTAATAGGTTCATACCTCCCCATCTCAAGGGATCCCTGTGTGACTCTTACTACTGGCCACTTGGCAGATCACTGCAAGTTAAAATACCAGCTTTGTCACCAGATAAGACTGGCTGAAGAAAGGGACTACAGTTTTTGTTATTTGGCTGACGAAATACCAGAGCATATATTTTGTGTGATTCCTTACCTCCATCCGAAATCTGGAACATCGAACCGCCCAATATGTCACACTTTTTTAATAGCCTAAGAGGGCAGTGATTTGCCAAAATTTTTAGAGTACAACAATCTCCAAAGTGCTTTTATGCTTGTAAGCCTGAGTTTCCTAGCTATCTTATTTCTATGGATCAGCATAAAATATCTTTTTTATGTAGCTGCTCGAGTATACCATATTTAATAATAATGAAATAAAATAATCTCGCCGCCTAGCAAAAGAACAGTAGGTAGGATAAACAATAGGACAACAAAATAAACTCCAAAAACTATACGAGTTAAGCTAATTCGGTAAAGTGATATCTGACCTGAGAGGCAGCGTTGTGAAGTAGGAAAAAACTGTGCTATTGTGAATAAAAATACATATTCCATTTCAGCTCACAACAAATCTGTGTTTATAGGCCTAGTACTTTTAAATTTACTGTATAACCAAATGAACCAAAAATTTGCAAGCACAACTATTTTCCGTTTCTAAACAACAAAAAACAAATCTTATCTTTCAAGAAAGGTGCTAACAGGGTTGCTTGGCAGCGAAAAATAAATTTTTTTCGAGTTGGATAATTTTTTGCTAGTCGGTAATAAATAAAAAACAGGTCTTATGTCTTAAAAACTGCGTAAAATTTATTTTGTTACTAAAAAAAATTCCATTTTTCACAAGAAAATCTAAGCAATTCAAGGTTTGGGGAAAGAGTTTACGAATCCCTTTTTTAAAGTGATTGCTTTGTGTCCGACAGTTATAATATTTTCTACAAATAAATTATGTATATAAATTGTGTAAAATTAATAGTATTAGGAAATACCAGAGACTGAAAATAACAGTTATTTTTGGATTTTCAAACCAAAAGGTTATAGTAAAAAATTGTACAGACCTTCCAAAGCTACCGAGAGGATATTGGCACAAAGCAGGGCATATTTTTGCTTATGGTTTTAAGACTATTGACTTTAATATTTTTTTAACAAGATATACCGATTCTTTCTTATTTTATCACCAAAAATAAAAGGCATATTTGCTAGGTATTTTCTGAACACAAAATAATTCGTAATCACTATTTCTAGTTGAATAGGCTATTAAAAGTCAAAACTTTCGTAATTTTTTTTACTATGTATAAAATTTATACTTCATGCGGTTCCCATGAAATATATGTACGTACGTGTATCAGACATTTTTATATATTTAGTACATTTTTATTTAATTTTTCACATCAAAAATTTTCGTTTGTCATTTTGGCCGATGCAAATAAATTAACGATCTCTTCTTGCGACCAGGCACAATATTTAAGCTAGTGTCTAAATTGTAAGGGTCTTACTAAATTCAGTTTCTTTTTCTTTTCTTGCATGAATACGAATGTATCTATAGGCAGGGTCGGATTAAGGGCAGGGCCGACGGGGCCACGGCCCGAGGCCCCCACATTTGCGGGGCCCCCACAAAATGAAAGAACAAAATAATTTTTTTCATCAGTACAAGCGATTTTTTTTTTTGCTTTGACATTTTTATTCCATTTTATTTTGTTTAATTTTTGTTACTCAGTTGATTTGAATAAAGTTTTATTATATTACTCGACATAGTTTATCTTATTATTTTATTTTAACTTGACATAACGAAATTTTTGGTTAAAATCTTGTTACAAATAGGTAACGCGATATTGGTTAGGTTAGGTTTCGTTCAATTTTCCCTCCACCTCTCAGTGTGAGCAACGCAGTTGAACTATCGATTCATATCGAGAAAATCGAGAGTAAACAAAAGTCAGTTGAAATAACGAGGTTACACTTAAAGGAAAATTTGTCTCACTTGTCTTACTGTGTTAATTGCTGTAAAATGAATCTCATTAACGATATTATTGTCTCTGAACCGTTTGTTTCGAGTTTGTTCGATTAATTAACATCAGCTAGAAATATAAATGTATCAATATAACTAGTTAATAACGCATCCGCTACATATTTCTGCACGTTTTGCTAAAATAATTCATAAAATGTTATTTATTTTTAATTTGTCAAAATCAAACGTGTAAAATTAGCTTTTCAAGAGCTTTAATTTTATTTTTTGATTGTCATTCGTAAAAAATAACCTTACTCACCTGCATTGTAACTGAGTTAACCTTGACATAAAAATACAATCCAAGTTTGATTATTAAAAAATAATCAAATCATAACTATTATAACCTTACTTACATTAACAAACTTATTAATCTAAAGTGCACAGCGTTTGAATAATAAAAAATTAGTTGTGTTCAAGCAGCTGCGTTAGTGACTATATATATATGTACATACATAGTTTCCAGTTTGCCTTAGGCACGGGTAGGCCCAAGGAAATTCCATAATTTTCATTTATCGAATATAAAATGTCAGTAAAATGTCAGGCACTCCGTAGTCGTCCATTTCGCACAGACACGGTCTTGGCATAACGTAAGGATTGTTCAATCTACAAAATTAAAAAAATTTCTTTCTTGGGTTCCTTTAAATTTATTAATTTTAAAGAGAGATATTTGTATATTTAGAATTTAAATTTAAATAGTTTATAATAAAATATTGATTTGTGGTGCCAATGATATGATTTAATCATTTTAGATCGTGAAAATATATATATTAGAATTACAAATTTTTTTTTTTAATTTAAAAAACTCCATATAGTCAGGTTCTATGATTATCATATCATTATTCATGTTGACAGTTTGAATGTGAATTGCTTCGAAATAGTATTTTTAGTCATAAAAGTCGGAAGGGAAAATGTGTTTGATTTTGTTTATAGATAGATATAAAAGAAGGGCCCCACAGGCCCCGGGGCCACCACATTCTTAATCCGGCCCTGTCTATAGGGCTCGCGGATGTAGCGCATATCTGTAGAATGTCTTTTCATATTTTATCGATTATTAACCAGTTGATTTATTTTTGTAAGTCGTGAACAAATTTTGTATACTTATCTTGCTGGTTGTAACTTTAACCAAACTCCAATCCCCCCTCCTTCCACACGTTGGCTCTGGTTGGTTTTCATACCCTAAAGTATGAATAATTTAATCCTGTTATATTTGAAATTAAACTAAATTTAAGTTTATACCCATAATAGGAATTTTAACATACGCCTAATATGTAATATAAAGCATGAATTTACAAACAGCTGGCGTAGTTTTTGTCTAAAGGAAAGGAGATTTTTCAGAGCTTTTATAAAAATAATCATTCATTTAACTTGAGTATACCTTTATTTTTTTATTCCTGAAAAAAAACCCGAATAACGCATATTGCAACTGCAACTGACATACGCAATGACATACCCAGACGGAATTAAAGCGAGATCTCCCAAAGCGAGGAATAGAGGATTACTCCCTTGATAGTAATAGGAGAGTAATAACACAAATTTACTTGTGCTGTACTCCCTTATACCCCCCTTGATATTAATAGGAGAGGTTTCAATTTATATTTCTTTAAACTAACGGGATTTTTGAACTGGTTTTGTTGGATGCATTGAAATGTGATTGTCAGTTCAAGTGCGGTAAGTGCAATTAGTGGTCGGAACTTCGCAAATTTTTAATAATGAGTGAAAAATTTATTTCAAAACGTCACTTAAGACGCCTAATTAAAAAAGATTTAGACATTTTAAATAAAAATAACAAAAAAATTACAAATGAATTGACTGCTGATTGATTATAGGTTTCTTATTCTAATTGGATATTGTATGTATTACAGGTGAAACCAGTACTACGAAGAATTCTGAGAGTCAAAACCAAATTATATCAGATAGAATAGAGCAATTGGAAAACAAAACGATATTATAATTAAAATGATTTCCAAGCAAAATATTCTTTTGGAAACGGTGCTAAAAACGCTGAAACCAAAAAAAGTGGAGCTGGATATATTTCCATTTAAGTCGGTGGGGGATATAAACGTGGCAGAAGAACTTTTATTTGAAAAGACAGATGACGAAATTGTAAGTTTTATTTTCATTCATATTTGTATTCGGCTTTTTTTTAAAATAAACTTGTTTTATTGCAGTTAACATATCTGAAAGAAGAATTTGGAAAGCGACAAATCAAAAACTTCATTTTAGATATATTCGACGAAAAGTTGTTGCTCAAGGTCAATTGGGACGGCGCTAAAGGCAAAATCGCTTTACAAAAATACGCCCTTTTTCACAAGTTTCTTTTTGGTAAGGTTTTTTTTTAAGTTTTTCATAAATATATTCATAATCGCTTTTCTTATATAGACGCCTTGAAGGATGTTTATCCCACGTACATATGAACACTACGAAAACGCATTTAAGGCAGCTTTTCATAAAGTTAAAGCTGCTTTCTACAGAAAGACGTATCAATTAAAGATTTCAATGTAAATAAAAAACAAGAATAAAAAAATAATACCCGTATTGTGAAAAATTAAAATAAAATTTAACCGTTATTTTATTGCTGGGATTACTCTCTTATTGTACATTTGGGAGGTTAATGGGGGTTCTCCATTATTGCTCGCTTTGGAAGAATGAATGAGTTCTCCCTTTTTGCTCCCTTTGGAGGCAAAAGTGATTACTCGCCCTCCTAGGACACGCAATGTTAAAAGCTATTAATGGAAATTGCATGCTTTAACACACAAGTATAGGGAGCAATAGGGAGTACTCCTCTACTCCCTTGGGAGTACTCACGGAGGTCTCTGGGATGATCCCATTTCCCACAGGGTAAATACGTATGTATGTGTATGTATGCTCACATCCCTCTCACACATTAACTTTAAAAGTAACTACAATGCTTATTATTGAACACTGTTCTTGATCAACTGGTTCTAACCAACTCCTTCCGACTTCCTTCATTGCACATTTCTCCAGCATTGAACATATAAGTACATATATACATACATACATTTGTATGACCTAAAAGTTTCTGACCTACTCAGCTTAGATTTGTTCGAGCCACAAACCATTAATTCCACCAAATTACTGGGCTGCCCACTAAGCTACTGGACTTCCCGTTGCCTTCATACAAAAAAAAATATTCAATTATTTATATTTGTTAAAAAGATATAGTACAATAAATTCAGCCTAAAAATTCGGAATGCATAAAATGAAATATCGAGTTGTTATTAATTTTTGGCAAAAGAGAGGAAGACACCGGCGATAATCAAACAATGTTTTTATGCTCCGCACGGGCAGTCTTCCTCTTCGTTTCGAAGGAACAGGAATTGAAAACGACCCGCACCCAGGTTAGCCACCCTAGGCCATTAAAGTGATGCCACATAAAAAAATTTGGTTTTGTGTGACATTTGTAACTTTGTCCGGAAAGCGAGAAGCTTAGAATCGATGCCACACTGAACGCTTTGACAACACTCATTTATTTATTGTGAAAGTTTAAAAAATTACAATGCTGATAGTTTATTTCATTTAAATCTTAAATTTACCTTGGTTTTTCGTAGAAAATTGAATTGAAGCGTCTGTTTCTAATCGAATGTGAGTAATAAAAGAAATATGAAAATGAGCTGACGGTCAACGTGCGTGCATTTGTTTCTTGTCAAAGCCAGGGTTTCTTTATTACTATTTTCTATAAAAACTTTAGAAAAAGGTAGTAGCGAAAGGATTTTTTTCTTGAGAGCTCTGGACTGAAATTTACTTGGGCTTTTCTTAAACGTTTTTGTGGAGTATATAAAAAATTATTATTATGTTTACGACAAGTGTAAAAATATTATGAAACATATGAAGATTTACGTGAGTTTTAGTTTGAATCTCGGGAGTAAATGTCGCATACCGAGTTTCGAGATAAAAAAAATATCGAAGTGTTTATCTAGTGCTTTCTTAAAAAATATCGATAATTCGATTTTTTCGATACTTCGATATTTTTCCCCAATCCTGTATGACACGACCTTCAAATACAATATTTCAAGATTAAAAATATCGACTTATTTATCCACTGTTTTCTGAAAAAAATATCGATATTTATCGATATTTCGATATATTTTCCCTAATCCTATATGACTGGACTTTCAAAACAACCGTGCTTTAAATCCTTGAACATTTGGGTATAACTAAGGTCAGTGCAAGAATTACCTTTCATTTTATAGTTCAGGTCATACACTTTTGGACCTTACTACGTATTGAAATCCATGCATTCAGCAAAACGATCTTTACTTGCCACGTCAAGATTTATTTGCTCTTTCTTAAACTTATACGTATCCACGCATTTATTCGCTTCTCTGTCATCACTGTGTTGACCAAAGAGTTCAATGACATTTGCAACGGCATTCAAAAGAAACAAAGACATTTTAGAAAGAGGCCAAAAGAGTAAGTTGGAAGTTACATATATACTTATAAGCAAACTTTTTTTTTGCATTTGAATTGTAACGCGCAGAACGAGAAAAAACCACTAAGAGTCCCGAAAAAGTCCACCAAAGAAGGCATTTAGAGTTTAGTTTACTACGAAACGAAAGTAAATTAATAAATTCAATTCGTTATATGCAACTCCAAAACTTTTGAACAAAACATTTGAAATTTTTGGCGATCATTTTCAATCAATAAAAATCGATTATTGAAACTCGATAAATATCCGAAGTGTGTGTTGGACGCCATAAAAATTAAATTTTCAACTTTTTGAGAATACCGAAATTGGACCACTCTTTAATGTTATATTAAATACTGGCTCGAAATTTCATCACTAAATTAGCAGTGGATGAGTATGATTTAATTACTGTAGTATTGGGTCATAATAGGGGCACGACATCGCGCCGAAAGTATCGATATAACGCTCATTAAAAGTATCGCTCTAAAAGAATCGGGTAGCCATGAATATCGAATTAGAAAGACTCGATGCCGGCGTTGCCAGATTTGTTTTTTTTTTAAACTGTGTTTGTGCCCAAAAAACTCTAACATCCAAAACGAAGAGCTTTTTTAGAAAGCTAGTTTCTTTTTTAATTTTGTTCAATATAACTAACACAAATCAATTAATTTTTAATCATAATTTTAAATGGTACTTAGCTAAACAAAAATAGTCTTTATATACTGGAATATCTAAATCATATTTTGTTTTGATGAAATTCAGTTTTATTACTTTGGATAAATTGTTTTGTTATTTTTTTACACATTTCATTTGATGCCTCAAATTTAGTACAATCCGAAGAATTCTTTGTAAGAAAATTTTTATGGTTAAAATACCAAAAGTTGCGGGGGTATCCTATTTGCATCTTATTTTTGTTTTGTTTATATTAAAATTACAAAAATTAAAGCTATTTTAATTTATTCGTTCAAATCTGAAATTTTCTATTATGAAATAATTTATAAGTGAAACTATGTTCTGGCAACATTGTTCGATATCCAAAATATCGATACTAAATTAAAAATGAAGATTAGTCACAATTTCTTATAAAAAGTTATCGGACTGCCATTTAGAAAGTTTTAGCATTAGTACCAATTAGGTCGTTAGCTTACCAATTCGAAAGGTTTAATTTTGAAAAATCATAAAAAATTTTATTTCATCAATTATAGCACTTTTATGTTTAAGTTTAGGTTTACGTAACAGGATAAACCTCCTCTAAAATTTGAAAGGTTTTAGCTTACATCGTGACTCTGATACGGACCAAGTGTTTCTTCTAGCTATTTTTATGCCGCCTAATTGCCATATCACAATATGCTTCTATAAATTTTATCATTTTAAAGATTCGAGTTAAAAATATCGGTATCAAATGCCAAAGGTATCTATTGGTACCGTATCGGAATTCGTGGCCCTATATACATATGTATGTATCATATAAAATAATAACCACGCCCACATAACGACATTTTGCGAAAATCGTAAAAATCGAAATCCCACTCAGGGGTCGTGCACATATTACATTATACAGTTCTTAATTTTTCTGGGCGCGCTCACGATACGTTGTATTTATTGTATTTAATTTTTTACTAAGTATACAAAAAATCGAAAACTACCCGAAAATAAAATTTTGCAAGCGCGACGAATTGTAGAGCTGTCTTCCTATACTTATGTACCTTTCAAACGGACGTCAGTTTGACGTAATTGGATATTAAGTAGTGTTGCCAGATGTATGGCTACTAACACAATTTTGTGGCAAAAAAAACTTAAAATAATATAAAAAAACTAGAAATACCCGTAATTCATATAACATGATGCAATACTCTCAAATATACATATATGTAGATGCACCTTCTCCACGCCGAGACGAATAGTTTGACGCACATAATTTAATATATTATTTTGCATAATTAAATTTGAATATAAAAAATTTGGCAACCCTCTCCCAAATATACATAGCTATACACTTTCTCCTAACGAAACAAATGGTTTCAAGCCCATATTTTAATATTTCAAATAAGATGTGTATAATTTTATTAAATTTTACATTTCAAATAGGTGGCAGCCCTCATAAAGTAAGATGTCAACCTTCTTTCCAAAACGAACCGTTTGGCACCCATATTTTAAAGTTTCATATAACTTGTGTATAATTTATTTAAATTCAAATTTTCAAGCAGGTATAAACCTTCTCCTTATGGAAACAAACCATTTGACATTCATATTTTAATATTTCATAAAGCTAGTGTACAGATAAATTAAATTCGACTTTGCAAAGAGGTGGCAACCCTCTTCAAATCATATATACTTTCTCCTGTTGCGTTATATTTTTTGCTTAACAAAAAGGCGTGTGTGTTTGTTACTTTAGTTCAATTTTTGGCCTAAAAAATAATACTTGTTTTTAGAGTTTTTTTTTGACGAGAAAATAAAATTTTCTTTTTTTTTTTTTTTGATTAGAAAATAAATGTTATTTTTGAGTTATATTTTCTTGCTTGGAAAATAAAAGTTAAATTTTTAGGTAGTATTTTTTTAGAAAATAAGTAATTTTTTTTTTTTGGTTAAATTTTCCCTTGAAATAAAAAAAAACAATTCTTTGAGCTTTTAATATGCTTAGAAAATTAGTTATTTTTTATTTTTGTTAGTTACTTTCTATTTTTTTGTTTTTTAATTAGAAAATAAAAGTTAGCGCTATTGAAGATTTCATTTTTTAGTTTTATTATTTGCTTAGAAAATATTTGCGAATTATTTTTTTTGTTGAATTTCATTAGAAAATACAAATTAGTATTTAAACTTTATTTGTTGGTGAAACAAAAAGCATAAATTTTTTTTAGGTAAATTTGATTGTCTAGAAAAGAAACTGGAAAAAAGATATTTGTTTTTAGTTTTATTTTTTGTTCAGAGAATAAAAGTTACTATTACTTACTAATTTAGGCTTTTGCATAGATAAAAAGTAAAAGTAAAATAAATTGTTTTTTTTTTAATTTAATTTTTTGCCTGGAAAATAAAACTTATTTTTTTGAGTTTTATTTGTGGGTAAGAATGTAAATAATTTTTTGAGTAGTATTTTTTGCTTATAAAATAAAAGGAAATTTTTGAATTAGATTTTTTGCCTATAAAATAAAAATATTTTTTTTTTAAATTTTAATTCTCATCATTACCAATTATACGTACCTTAAAATTTTCGTCAAAATCAGTCGAGCCGGCCACAAACACCGTGACACGAGATTTTTATATATAACATACATACATAACTATATACCCCCAATATTAACTGTCCATTACACTGCCATTTTCTCCATGATATCTCAGTAATTAAACAATAAAGCAAATACGCGAAAGTTTTCATTCACTTAACGAAAATTAACGGAAATTCATTAGCATCATATCCATTGAATGATTTTAATTTACTAACAGTCAATTTTATTTATCAAAATTATTGCATTCAAATGTGTGTGCCGATGTTTTCACAATTTTAATTGTTGTACTCTCAAGCAACAATAATTATTACTAGTGCATTTAAAATATGTATTATTTACTATACAAAGCTGCAACACAAACAAAGTCATGAGAAAAGCTGAAATTAAGTGAATAAAAACAATGGAAGAAACAAAAGCATTAACGCACACAGCTCTTGCACCTTCTATGCAATTGCAGTTTTGCCCAGCCAGCCAACCAACCAGCCAGACAGCGCGCCTGAGAGCAAGCCATTTATGTATTTGCAGCGGATATTTATTTGTGGTAGCATTGCGGAAAAAACTATGCACATATTTTCACAATTTTTGCAACAACATATTTAGTGCATAAATGTGCACCACATCTCGTCCGGTTGGATTGGATTGGAAGCAGTCGTTTCGTCGTGAACTTGACATTGCCACGCATTTTGACTGACGTTGCTTTATAAATTTATGCCGGCCGGCGAAAATTGCCAAAGCGATCAAATGCGGCCAGCGAATGTAAGTGTATTTTATGTGTGTGTGTGTCTGTGATTAGACTTACAAAAAAAAAAACAAAAAAAAAGTGCATGCAACATTTCATGTGTAGAGGCAACTTTTTATCGAATGCAACTCAATGCAATATGTAGACGCTTGTGGTTTGTTGCACTGCCGCTTTTAATTTCCCACAACTTAGTATCAGCATTATTGTCATTACTTATTTCTGGTTTTTTTTTTTAGTTGTTGCCTTTTTCTTCTTGTCATTGCCATGTTGGTTGCGATTGCAGCATCATTTGATTGCATTTGGTTTTGCAACACTCAATGTTTGCCATTTATTTACCTGTCTCTTCACTAACTAGTTTTTTATTTTTATTTTAATTTTTTTATTTACCTTTTTAAGGTAGAATTTATGCAACAAGTTATTCTTGTTTTGCGTAAAAATGTAATGCTATTTGTGTGTGAGTGAGTGTGTAAAAGTTTGCTTCCTTTATGCCACTTCTGATAAAAAGTGTTGTCTGTTTGATTTCCTTTGGTATTTCAATTTTGTCTGCACTCGTCCATGCTCTTGTACTCTTGGTAGCCGGTTTTGTTGCTTTAGGTATAAATTGTGTATGTACATATGTACATACATAGCGACATATTTACGTACTCATCTACTTATGTACAGGTTATAAATGTTACACCACAAGGACATTGAACTTTTTGGCAGAAATTTGAGTTTTTTTTTTACACAAAAATTGGCCATAACAAAATATTTACTATCAAATAAGGAAAGCATTTTTTTGGCAAACAATTATTATTTTTCAAATTTCAATTAAAAAACTAATGGCTCTGGCTAATTGATTTTTATTTATTTAAGTTCTAAATTCAATTATAAGAATTATTTTCTGAGTCTTATTTAAAACTCTCGAATGAAGATTTACTGTTATAGTTTACTTGGAAAGTATTAGAGAGTTATTTTTTTTTAGTTTAGAAAATAAAAATTAGTATTTAAACTTTATTTGATTCTCAAACAAAATTAGTATATTTTTTTTGCTTAGAAAATAGAAATAATTTTTTTTTTAGTTTAACTTTTTGCTAGAAAATAATAATTTTTTCAGTTTTTAAACAAAATGAGTCATTTTTGAGTTTTTTTTTTTTGCTTAGAAAATAGAAATAATTTTTTTTAGTTTAACTTTTCGCTAGAAAATAATAATTTTTTCACTTTAATTTTTGTTATTTTCTATAAAAGTGATTTTTCGAATTTAGTTTTTTGCGTAGAATATAAAATTTTTGAATTTAGTTTTATCCAAGAAGACATTTTGTTTTTTTTTCTTGCTTGATAATAAAAATTTCTTTTTAAATATTATTTTTTGTTTAGAAGATAAAAGTTGTTTTTTTTGAGTTAAGTTGGCATATAGATTTTTTTTTTTGGATTTTCATTTTGTGCTTAGAAGAGAAAAGTTAATTTTTGAATACAAATTTTTGACTGGAAAATAAATTTCTTTTGTGTTTTATTTTTTGCTAAGCACAATGGGTTGATTCTTTCCTAAATTTAATTTTTTAACCTAGAAAATACATTTTTTTTAGTGTTTTTTGCCTAGAAATAATTTTTTTTTAGAAAATACATAAGTAAAAAATAATAAAAAATAAACAAAAAAATGTTCTTTTAGTTCAATTTCTTCCAGAAAACATTAAAACTATTGCGAGCTATATTTTAAGTTTCATTATAAAACAAAAATTAGTATTTAAACTTTTTGCTCAAACAAAAAGAGTTTTTGTGTTTAATTTTTTGCTAGAAAAAAATATTTGTTTCTAGTTTTATTCTTTCTTCAGAAAAAAAAGTATTTTTTTTTAACTCGGTCTTTGCCTAAAAAATAAAAGTTGTTTTTAGTTTTAATTTCATTGTTGCCGAGAAAATTAAACTTATTTTTTGAGTTTTATTTGTGCCTAAGAATATAAATAATATTTGAGTCTTATTTTTTTTGTTCACAAAAAAAAGTTAATTTTTGAATTCAATTTTTTGCCTAGAAAAAAAAATCATTTTTTGATTTAAATTTGTTTGCTATAGTTTTCGTTCAGAAAATAATAGTTATATTTTTTTAATTAAGTTATTGCCTAGAAAATAATAATATTTTTTTTTCAGTTTTATTTTTTCTTCGTTAAATTTTTATTGTTTCTTTTGATAAATCTTTTGCCTACAAAATAAAACTTGGTATTTTTTTTCTAATTCAGTCTTTTGCCTTAGAAATAAAAGTGGTTTTTTGTTTTAATTTAATTGTTGCCGAGAAAATTAATCTTATTTTTTGAGTTTTATTTGTGCCTAAGAATATAACTAATATTTGAGTCTAAATTTTGCTCATAAAATAAAATTTAATTTTTCAATTCAATTTTTTGCCTAGCAAATAAAAATCATTTTTTTATTTAAATTTGTTTGCTATATTTTTCGTTCGGAATATAATAGTTATATTTTTAATTTATTTTATTGCCTAGAAAATAATAATATTTTTTTTTTCAGTTACGTATATTTTTTCTTCGTTAAATTTTTTGCCTACAAAATAAAACTTGGTTTTTGAGTTTTTGTTTTTGCCTAGAAATAAACTTAATGTTTTAATTAGAAAGTAAATGTTGTTTTTGCGTTTTATTTTAAGTAGATTTTTTAGTTAAATTTTTTCCCTATAAAATAAACATATTATTTTATTTTATACTTAAAAAAATATATTATTTTTTAATATTATTTTTTGCTATTTAATCTATCATTCTTGATATGTATAAGAGTTTTTACATAATACATACATATGTTCGTACATTCATACACACAATTCTATGTATAAACGTACAAGTATACATGTAGATATAAATGTGTGTGTATGAAAGTAGATAACAAAGTATACCAACAATAACAGTTTGTCGTATTTAGCTCGTGGCTGTTAGAGCAACATAAAGCGAAATGGCATTCAGACTACTAGTGAGCTGCTACTGCGGTGCTAATGAAGCGAAAATCAACCACTAAATATAGATTTTTGTTATGCATGGAATTACCACGTCGATGGCAAGTAATTCTCAAACAGTTTATGACAATATGCGTATAGAATGTTGGTCGTGTGCTAAGCAAAGCATACTTACCTGGCGTAGAGGTTACCGTGATCATGAAGGCGGTTCCTCCAGAGCGAGGCTTGACCATTGCACATCCGGTTGAGTTGACCTCCGCGATTATTCCTAATGCGAATAACTCGTGCGTGTAATTTTTGGTAGCCGGGAATGGCGTTCGCGCCGTCCCGACATTTAGAAATAAATATAAAGAGTCAAATGATGAATGGTTAAAATTTTTTTCTAGAATGTAATATGAGTATTTTAAAACGTCACAAACCATTATGCAAAAAGTAATCAGGATTTTAATTAGGCGAGTAAATGAAAAAAAAAATGTAAATATCGGTGTTTTTTGGTAATATTCGTATATAAAAACTATCAAGACGCACGCAAGTTTACAAATTTGAAATATTGTAAAATAGGCCATAGTAAAAAATATAAAACTCAAGAATGTTAGAAAATCAGATTACGACAACACCGGCTGTGTACACGTCACAGATGTTAATAGCACAGGAATAGCGAGAAGAAAAGGAAGGGTGATAACAGCACTTGGGTTTTTTTCCCTGCAACTGCTACAATATAAAGATCGGCACTTCACATTTATTATTCTGCGTTTAACTTTTTGTAAAAATCACTTACAACTCAGAAAAATCAACTTTTTAAGAACCATTTGTGACGTCAATCCTTCAAACGAGGCAAGTACGAAGTCTCGGAAGTGCTTTTGTCGTCACCTTCTTTTCTCTGCATCTTGGTACGTGTGGTCTCCGGGCCTAGTACATACAAATTTAGAAAAGTGAGTGTTCCCCAATGGAAGATAAAATTTGAATTCGTCGACGTTTATTGATTTAAATAAAAACAAAAAGGAATTAAGTAGATTTTTAACTTTTTTCTCTCCCTAATTAAATTTTTTATACCAAATTTGAAAGAATACTCGATATGAATATTTTGATTTGTTGTAAATTATCATTATATGAGAGGTGAGCGTGGTTTCAGCCAGATTTTTTATATTAAAAAACAGATTATTGACATTTCCCCCAGAAGTCAACATTTGGCAAAACGTTGTTTCATCGAATATTTGTAGGAGAGGACTATTGGACATTATTTACTAAATAAAGGGTTTGATAAAATTCCAAAACTTGGATTTGTTATAAAAATTAATTCAAATATATTTTTGTGTTTTTTATTTTTTATGAATAGTTCCAAATCTTTTTGTTAGTTACAATTTTATTCAGTTAAAATAAACCAATTTTTTCAAATAAAATGTTTCGTTTTTAATACAACATCTAAATTACAACATCAAAAAAAAAATAAAAAAATTATTTGAGATAGATAATAATATTCATTATGTTTTATTCATTATATCTGTTGTGCAGTAATTTTTTTTTTTTTTAAAGTTCTTTCCTGACATTGCTGCGTTTCTTTGACTAAAAGTTACTTTTATTAATACATTAAATAAAATAAGTACTCGTATTATAGGAAAGTTTTTAGTCCCCGAGGAAAGCCTAAGGGTGTTTGGTAAATTCAGACCTCAGTTTCGTTTTTAGAATATTAAAAAACGTGAGATTTTAAATTTGAATTTTCATAGAATATTAAAACTTGACCCTTAAGGGGGTTGTTTGGGGCAAAATTTTAGAGTGATGGGTAAATGTTGATCCTATATTCGATTTTAGCCTATCAAAAAACTTAGCATACCATATTAATTTTAAATTTTTCTGTAATCTAGAAACTAAAAGGTAAATTTAAACTTTAAATTCGTTTTTAGCATAATAAGAAACGAAGGATTTTCATGAATATCAACCTTTGAGCTGGGACAAAATTTAAGGGAAAGGTTGGATTTTGAGTGGTAGCTGGGACAAAATTTAAGGGTGATGAGGAAATTAAAATCTCAGATTCGTTTTTAGCACACTGAAAAACTTACCCTAAGGCACTGCACGTTTAAGAAAGAGAACTTTTTTTTGTACAAATGTAACCGTGAAATATTTTTAAAGCAATTAAAAACTATAAACGTAGAAATATGCAATAGTCAAAAAAAAATAATATCGTTTGTTTGGCAGTTATATTTTTGACCAAAAAAACACCTACAAAAATATATTCAAATAACCAGTACGATTCCTTAATAGATGATGCGAGTATGTCAAAAGACATGGGGTCTGTCAAAAATTTTTTATTTTGAAATTTTTAAAAATTATGCCATGGTTTCTACATTACATCCAATTGGAAATTTTCCGCATTTTCCTCAAGGCATGTTTGAAATTTTGATTGATATACGACACAGTTAGTTTTATAAAGTGAATTATATGTTTTTTTTAATTACCGAACAAAATTTAGAATATTATATATTTAGGAAACCACTGTGGGAAAATTTTTACAACTCATTGTATAACACTCGAGCAAAATTACGATTTATTTATGCGCACATGTACCTTATGAAATTTGCATGCTTATGTAATATTGAACAATTTATTTTAAAAAAAATGTAATCACTCGACCATAGTAACAAAATTTAATACATGCAAATATTTATGTACATATATTCGTAAATGTTCACATGAATGATCTCCATAAAGTCCCAACTACTTAAAAAACATAGATTTAAGTATGTACATATATTTGTGAAAATTTCGTTGAAAAATTCAATGTAAATATTGAGCTGCAAAAACCAAAAATAAACACTACGCTAAAAAATATTGCCCACAACCTTAACCTACTTACCTCTTTGCCTTTTGGGAATTACATCAAAACCACTTCAAAATTAGAGGGAAGGTCATTGTCGTGAAATCGTACCCAAATTCGTCGTTTATGTCAACAAATTTTTGAATCATTTGAAATTCACACCTTTTTTTTGCAAATATTTCCATAGTTATACATTTAGGTGTATGCGTGTGTTTTAAGTTTTTGGCTGGATTGCGTTAAACTTTTATTTTTATCATTGCGATGCAAACTCAAAACAAATAATTGCTTTTTTACACTGTGCTCTGAGCCTCTAGCTACTCATTTAGACTTGTTGCTAGATGAATTGTTTGAGTTGAGTTTATTTAGTCAACTTTCTCACCTTTTGAGTCTCCAAAACTTTAAATACTTGTCGCATTTTTCTATTCCAAATAAACAGTGCTTGTTGTATGCAATATACCCAGTTAATATAATATTCTTAATTTTTAAAAATATTAGACGACTTTTATTCCTCCAATTTTAGATTTTTACGTATTTCTCTCCATAACTAAATCACATCGAACCAAATTTGCACGAATTTTTCTGAATGATTTATTGAAATAACGAATAGTTCCTTTTTTTGCAAATTCAAGATATGATTTGTTTAATTTTAAAAATTGTGCATTGTGCATTGAAGTCCAAAGTGTGCACCAAATTTGGTAAAGTTTGATGAAGCATTTTCGAAGACATACCACATTGCTCTAAAGTAGGCAGTGCCACGCACATTTTTTTCTAATTAGTTAAATGGTTTGTATAAAATTTGAGCGAAGTTGCTGTAATATTTATTAAAATATGAAATAGTTAGTGAAAATATGCCATGAATAAACCAATGCGTCAATTACTAAAAAATAATTAATGAGTGAAAAATTACTGAGCGAAAAATAACTAAGCGGTAAAAAAAGGAACAAGTGAATAACAACTAATAAGTGAAAAGTAAGTAATGAGTCAAATTTAGTAAAAAATGAAAATCTATTAATGAGTGGCAAAACTAACGAGTGGAAAATAAGTTCTAAGCCAAATTTAGTAACGAGCGAAAAACAACTAATACGAGTATGTGAAAAGTAAGTAATGAGTCAAATTTAGTAATAAATGAAAATCTAGTAGTGAGTGGAAAAAGTAACGAGTGGAAAATAAGTTGTAAGCCAAATTTAGTAACGAGCGAAAAACAACTAATAAGTGAAAAGTAAGTAATTAGTAAAAAATTATTAACGAGCGAAAAGCAACTGATGAAAGAGAAATCTGTAATGAGTGAAAAATTTGTAACGAGTAAAATACAATAGTGAGCGAAAAAAATAATGAGTGCAACCGTTACACGTTTTGAAAAAAAAGGAATAAGTCAAAATTAATAACGACTGAAAAACAATTTATGAGTGAGAAATAAGTAATGAGTGAAAAATAAGTTATAACCTTAATTTAGTAACGAGCGATAAATAATAAGTGAAAAGTAAATTTTAACAAGTCAAAAACAACTATTGATAGAAAAATAAGTAACGAGTATAAAAAAATAATTTGCGAAAAAAATCATAATTAATAACTAATGAAAAACAATTCATGAGTAAATAATTAAAAACGAGTAAAAAATTGATTAAAATCCAAATTTAGCAAGCAGCGACCAGTAATAAGTGAAAAGTAAAAAAGTAAATTATAAGTGAAAAATTAGTAACGAGTGAAAAATTAGTTGTAAAACAAATTTAGTAAGCAGTAGTAACTAGTAGTACGAGTGAAAAGTAAGTAATAAGTAAAAGTTAGTAACGTGTGCCAAACAACTAATAAGTGAAAAATAAGTAATCAATGAAAAATTATTGACGACTGAAATAAAACCAATGAGGGGAAAGTAAGTAATAAATGAAAGTGAAAATTAGTAACGAGTGAAAAACAAGTAACTAGTCAAAATTAGTAACGACTGAAACAAAGTATGAGTAAAAATTAAGTAATGAGCGATAAATTAGCGAATAGTGAAACATAAGCAATAAGTAAAATTCATTCACGAGCGGAAAACAGGTAGGAATGAAAAATAAGTAATGAATGAAAAATTAGTGAATGAAAAATAACTTATAAGAGAGTAAAACAATGTGTAAATTAGTAAATAAGTAACGAGTATAAAATAGTTGCCGAGTGCAAAATAATTAAACAGTGAATAACAACTAATAAGTGAAAAATAAGTAACGAGTGAAATTTTATTAACGTGTAAAAAGTGAAAAACAAATAATTGCTCGAAACTACTAACGAGTGACAAACAACTTATAGTTGAAAAATAAGTAATGAGTGAAAAAATAGTAACGAGTGAGAAATAAGTAGTGAGTGATTTACTGAAAGCAATCATTGAATAAGAAATGTTGAAATATAGGTTATTTCTGTCAATAATAATTGTTGTTTGAACTTGAAAATTTATGTTCTATCCCCATTACGATAAGAACAATAAAAACTTGATTCATTAGTTTTAAAAACATTGAAAATACTATGTTTTTCAATGCAAACCCATAGAAATTACCAAAAATCGGACACATAACCCCCGATTTTCTATCACGGTGTAACTAACGCGACGTTTATTTATAACGCAGTTTCAGCTAGCGTGATACTAAAATTGATAATTCCAGAAAATAATGTGAAACTGCGTGTTGTTTTATAATCAAATTTTAAAACTTAGTGTACTATACATCCATATACATACACACATATTTTAAAATAGCCCTCTGCTGCATACCGATTATAAGCTGATCTCAATTAAATTTTTTTTTTAACTTTTTAACCTAAATCATGTTCAACTTTTATAGCTTCAATTAATTAACAATTCCGCAGTCATTCGCTGGTGTAAAAGTGCGGTAATAAAACACCTAACGGGATCACCTACCACAGTTTTATTGCAAATTTAAAACTCGATCGGCGGGCTAAATGTTCCCTTTTGATACTTGCATATTATCATCGCTAAATCGAAAGAAAGTAAAAGTTATTTTGAAACAAAATGAAATTAAAAATAAATTGGTATCTAGTAAATTTCTTTATAAATTAGTGTACACTCGCTTAAAAATTCCAAAAGCGTGGCAAGATTATGTAAGCAGATGGCATCGGCATCGGTTTGACGTACCAAGTACTCCTACTTCCGATGGTGTTGTTACCCATCAGTTGCATAATTTACACGTCACACTTGCAAAACATGCAATATAATAGAGTAACGGTAATAAATACATACCAATGTATGTAGATATCATGTATGTATGTATGTCAATAACTGCATTTTGCCCAATAAATGTAATGAATAAATGAGTACAGTTATTTAATAATGAAATGAGTTTTTTCACTCGCCCTCAAATGCTGGGCCCAAGCGTGCAGCCATTAGGAATGCCAACAGGCAGGCATGGTAAGATTAATTTTTTTTTTAAGTAACGCCAAGCTGCATATTGATAGCAACGTGTGAGAGCGCCTTGAATACTGATTAATTTGAATGAATGGATGCAAATCGGATAATGCCAATTTACAGCTACCGTTTAACTTCCGTTAAATTTACATTAGTACATGCCCTCTAGTCAAATGGATTACTTGTGAACCACGGTGACGTCTTTAGAGGTACCGTTACTTGGGTTTTGCCGACTTTGACAATTCTCAATTGCACCTAGACAAAGCTTTTTTTTACAAATGAGGTTAAAGTGGCACTTTTTTTTTAGTATTTTGCAGATTTATTTACTTAATATGTATGTGCCCATAATTCCACAATTTACACTTTAGCACACCTAAAAAGTTTTTTTTCTGAAATATTGCAAGAATGATAGAAAATCAGATTAAAACAGCGTACACGTCAAAGATGTTCATACCATAGGAATAGCGAGAAGAACAGGTAGATGATAACTACACTTGGGCATTTAATTTTCGCTGCAATTGCTACAATACAAAGCCGGCACTTCAAATTTATTATTCTGTGTTTATTTTTTTGTAAAAATCGCACAAAACTCAGTAAAATCAACTTTTTAAGAGCCATCTCCGACGTCAATCCGTCAAACGAGGCAAGTACGAAGTAACGGTAGTGCTTTTGTCGTCACCTTCTTTTCTCTGCATCTCCCGTATATTTGTTTCCACTTTGCCGCGGGAAGACGCAATCTATTATTCTATTGTGAACTACTACACACAATTACCATGAATCGCAACCCCAACTAGTTAAACTATTTGAGAATTCGTATCTTTTCTAGTTCTGTTCTTGTAGTCCAAAATTTTATCGGGTTTCACCAAGAATCATAGCTGAGAGCAACTGATAGTGACGTAATAATAGCTAGAGGAGAGAGCAAAGAAAAAATTAAAAAAAAATAAGAGGAAGAAGCGCAGACAAACAGCAGTACGATAGCAAATTTTTCTTAGCATTGTTCGTGTAAAATGCTTTTATTTCGTCATGGTCTAAACGACAAAGAGCGACAAAGAGAGGACTAGCGGTCCGCGTAAATGAGAGCGATTTTTGGAGAGGTGTTTAGAAAATGAACTTGCAAAATTTGACCCTAACTTTTTCTTCTGTTAAAATCGTGAAAAGTGTCAAACGATCAATTGTTGCACAAAAGCAAACAAAAATTTTACATTAACAAGTTTATAGCGGAAAAAAGGAAAATAAATTTTAAGCACTTTGCAGCATTTGACCAAAATTAATTCTATTTTTAATTTTTAAAAAATTATTGACGTTTTTACAGCAAAAATGTTGTTTCTGTTCCCTTACTTTTTGGTTATTACTCTCTTTTTACTCTCAGTGCGCAGAGTAAATTTAACATTTTTTACAGGAAAAGTACTAAGTAGATCAAATCTACAGTCTTACATAATTCATTTCTCATTTTTAATTCATGAGTAAATTACGTTGAAATGAAGTTATTGCGCCTTGTAAAATCGGTCACTAATTTAAAATAAAATGAGCTATTTTATCATAACTCAAGGAGCAAATCCAGATCAAAAATTGTCAGCTCTACATATTATCAATAATTATTGCAATTTGAAATACTATCATTTCACTCAACTACTTCTTGGTTTCTGGTGTCTATAGAGACTTTCTTCCATGATCATAAATTAAAAAAAAAAATGATATAACAATAAAATTTAAATATAATAAAAATGTGCAAAACTCCTTTGGTCTCCTTTGATCAAACAACCCTGTGTCTATCGAGCTGTTACGAAAAATAACTTGATTTATCCGAAGTAATTTGTATGAAATCAGGTAATTAACGTTGTAACACGAACATGGTTTAAACAAAACAAAACCATCATTTTGGGAGCGGGTTGTTCGCCTTCGCAGTAGCCTAGAGGGTAGAGCGTCCGGAAGCCACGACGTACAACCAGAAAGTTGCCGGTTCGGAATTCATTATAATAGATTTATTAATTTGCCAAACAAAATGTTTAATATTTTATTCGGTATTCGCAATTTATATGCTATTAATTTTACGCACATCCCTCACACTCGACTCGAACCAATATCTCAGCGTCGCAAGATGCAGCTTTCGCACGACGCCGTCAGTGTTGCCGTTCTTCGACTAAAGGGGCAATTTGACTCTTTTTAGGCGCAAACACCCTTTGCCCCGACCTTTTCAAAATTTTGGGCTTGTTGTTCGAAATTAGCGCTCATTTGCATTTCCTCTCCGGCTTTGAAACTTCGACATTTCGAAATCATTTTCGAACTGGTCTGACAACCTCCATTAAATACTAGTACATAAACTACTTATCATGAGTAGTTAGTTGTTTTATTGGATAATGGGTTTGCACTGAGTATTTGGAGTATTCACATCTATTTAGGTACTAATAGTTGGTATTTGATAAGACAGTGCAGAAATTCTCGAGGTTTCACAAAATGGATCGAGTGTGACAAATGAATAAAGAAAACAACAATAAAAGGTGTAAATTTACATTAATATTGGCCTCGTTAATCTGAACTTCCATGATTTTAATACGCTCACGTTATCGAGCGTGTACTGTATCAACTTTCAATATTTTTTCAACTAAGCATGTCTTTGAACCATCATACCCTGGGCTACTCATCGCTAGATGTCGCCGAAATGATTAAGAAAAAAGTTCGTATTGTAACAACTTATATTACATAATGAAAACTAAAATAACCTTCAACACTTTAAATGTTTTGAAAATGCCATGAAATTGTCATAGCACATTCATTTTTCTTTATTATATTTTTCAATACTGTTTACATTTGTATAATTTCTAATCAGCGTTGTCAAAGCAACCCTGCCTAGGCTGTCATCGCTAATTGTCAATTACTTTTCCATCTCGCACACACACACACATGTATATTTCTACGCGTTCGTGACATTTCGGCCGTCATTTGGCAACTGTTTACAAGCAGTGTATAGAAAAAATTTGCCGCGCCAAGTCATATTGTAAACGTTTCTCGGTCGATTTTTCAGCGTGCGAAAGCGAAAATCCAATAAATAAATTATTCAAAAATGTGCCAATAAAGTGTCAGTGCATTTAATTCACTGCAGTGATTTCTGCGAACAAGAGTGGTACGCCAAAAACACACAAAGTAAACGAGCTATGACGACAGCACATTATTTGCTCAAGTGGCGAAGTGCTGAAAAGGAACTGCTAAAATAGTTTACGGCCGCCATTGGTCCGTTAGCAGAGGCAGAAACTTTCCCGTTCGTTGCGTGTAAGCCCATCGCCCGGCCCGGTCCACTGCAGAAAACACCCAGTTCAATTGAAGTGCATGTCTAACGAAATACGCATACGAATTCTACTCTCTATTCGTTTGCTTTTCTTGCCATTTTTTATCACATTTCCTTCATTTCATGCGAGTATTTACATGCTCTTGCAACGCTATTGGTATTTGTGTTGGCAGTTGCTAATTGTGCGCTTCCACAGTGTTAGCCAAATTAGAATTGGCAAAAACGATTGGTGATCAAATATGAGATATTGATTTCTATTCGAAATATTGTTTTTGTGATGATTTACAATAAAACTCGCAAAGCATATAAATCCACCGCTTGATAACGCTTCGGTTAATGCAACCCTGCGTTGTAGATGGAGAAACGTCAATAAGCAGGCGTCAACTGTCCGCTTATTTGTTGCTTCCTTTTGTGCTGCTCTTTGTTGTTTGTTTTTTTTTTTGCTTCTTTGGCATTTTTGTTAGTGCTTCGTCAACCTCTTCCACTCGTAATTCGTGCAGTTATCCAACAAGTAACCAACAGTCCATCCAATCAGTCATCCATCCAATTTGAAATACTTTTGTGCTTTTATGTTCGTTTCTCTACGTGCGCCCAGAGCTAGTCAACCCACACACAGCTGTTCGGAGTGTTTTTGTTGTTGTTGCTGTTTGCAAGCATTGACTGACTGGCTGAGTGACTAGCTGACGTATTGAAGCATAGCACACGCGTACTATTTGCCTAAAGAGAAAAAAGGTTTTCGCGAAAAAAAAACAAAACAAATAATAAGCTCTAGTTTTCGTTTCGAAAAATGTGTGAAAAAATTAACTGAATTATATTAATATATTAAGTGTCACAAAAGTGAAACGATTTCATGTGTTAACACCGCCTCGCCACCCCCTACCAATTTGCAGTTACGGTTAATTTAATGCACCGTGTGGTCCTTTTTTCCCCCTAAGTTATGCGAAGAATAAGTGAAAAGCGGAAAACCGGAAAAGTAATAAAATAAAATTATACATTTTTGGAAGATAAGCTAAGCAGTTAGTTCGCTTTGCTGTCTCTCGCCTATCTCGCCGTCTTTTGGTAATAACTGCTTCTCGATGTTTTAATTTGTATGCATTTATGTATGCATGTACGTTTGTGGATTGTAGCGAAAGTGTTCGTTTGGTGGAGGCGGCCAATATATATCCATACATACATACACACATATATACATATGTATATAGAAATGATATAAAAATTAATGTAAAAAATATGTGGCATAAATAAGAAGTGAAATTTTAAAATATCGCCAGTAGATAAAACCACAACTAAAGTTAATGAAAATATGTATGTATGTATATAAAAAGTGAAAAATATATTATATAGCACATTGTCGAAACACCAACTAACAAGGTATAAATAAAGCCAATCCACAGTGCCCGAATAAACTAATATCAACCAACATCGCTGCCCATAAATTTACCAAGTAAAAGCCTGCTGTGAGTTTCCTTGCCGTCCCGTCCGCACCATTGCAATAAGAAACTCTACTGAGATCCACGCTCATTTTGATAAAAAAAAAAAAAAACAGCAACAGTAAATAAATGAAAGTTTGAAAGGCGCAGTGCAGTGGAAGTTATATAAAAAGTGAAAAAGTTTGATTTAGTATATCAAAAAAAAAAAAAATATAAAAAAAATATGTATTGAAATCCTTTTAAAGTGTGTGTGTGTGTGAAAGCAAAAAAGTTAAAAAAAAATTGAAAATAATGCAAAAAAGTGTCTAAATATATGTATGTAAATATTTTATGTTAAGTGTTGAAAATAATATAATCAATCAATTTGTCATTCCAACACCGGTTATCAATTAAGCCCAGCAGTGCACGTGATCCGATGATGCACTACTCAATGGAGAGGAGCCTATCAGCTGGTGGGGCTGATTCCTCCATGCACAATAATAGCGGCACCAACAACACAACATCAACGACAACACTCGCAATGTCAGCAACAAAGAGCGCAAAAGACGGTGAGTAAATATTAGTGCGAATGCGAAACGAAAAAAGAATGGATAAATAACTAAAGAAATTAAAATAAATTGAATAAAGTAATGATTGTATAGCAAAAAAAAAATGTAAAAAATGAAGGCAACACAAAACCGTGAATGATTATGTACATAGATGAAAACCTAAAGTTTTTGATAAAACTTCATTTTAAATCTCAAAATCTTAGCAATTTTATCAGCAAGAAATTAGTTGCTTTTTATAGCTCCATACTTAGTTAGCGGCCACAAAAAAAAAACAGGTTATAAATCTTGCAGAAGAAAAAAAATCCTCTTATTCTATTCATCTCTTGCGTTGGTTTATTTGATTATATTATTTGACCCAAATTTAAGTTTTTGCTGTTGCTATACAACTACAACTATGTATATTACTATAGCTGTAGGCTATCCTTTGCCCTAACCCTGCACTTTGCAGCAAACCACCGTAAGGTTGCATTGTTACTCGCAAATGGAATGCTGCTGCTGCTGCTGCTGCTGCTGCTGTTGCTGCTACTGGCGCTGCGCAAAAGTTCAAGGTCTGACGTCGCACGGGTCAGCTTCAATAGCATCTGCGTACAAAAATACACACATACACACACGCGCATACACACAAATGCTCGTACATATTTAATTACATATGAATCTATTAATGTTGCCCTAAGCTGACGGTAACTGCTGGTCGGTGGTGCATTGTTGCACTTTGCAAAATTAGCAAAAAGTCATTGGTTTATAATTATAATTAAAAAATAATACCTAAGATGTAATGTGTTATTTACATCCAGATGTACTAAATGTGTAATGATCTGTTTCATTTTTTAGATGAAATGTCGGTAGTAAAACTGTACTGAATGAATGTTGACTTTGTCGTTCCCACGACAGTCGGTTCTATGATACCGGATCGACCCGGATTTATATCCGGCAAAGGGCAGTAAGCTCAGGAACCCTGTACCCCTTTTTCATCATACGGTTTTTTTTATTACAATTTATAATGTAGCAAAAATCATGGGAAATTCCTGTGGATTTTTAATTTACCTATGTTGCCAATATTTTCTAAATACAAATGTGAAATAAAAGTTTTGAAAAGTTGAAAATGTTTTAAGTTTTTACAAATTTTGTACAAAGATGAGGATTTATAAATGATGTGTAAAATCCCTTTGCCCCCTTCAAAAAGTCATCTTTCCTATAGTCTGGTGCACTGTTGTATTAATAATTAAAATCCTCAAGTTATATGCACAAAAGTGCGTACAACTAAAATTAAACAAAAATTGGGAAAAATCAACTGGAATTTTTAGCCAACTTGCGGCATTATGCTAATATTAAATGAACTACAAAAATTTATCTGAAAGATTTCAAATAACAAAAATGTATAAAAATTTGTTAATTTTTTTTTTAAATTTTAAATTTGAATTTACATCTACATATTTATGTACATATGTATATTTATTATATATTGAATGTCTCAGAACAGGTGGCAACCCTGCCAAAAATATAGGAACACATGTATGCACGTTGTCCTCGCCAAACCGAACCATTTGAAACCTATATTTTGCCATTTCATAACCGTTTAATTAAATTCGACTTTGTAAACAAGTGGCAACCCTCATAAATTTAGCTATGAACTTTTTTGTCCAGCCCACCACATTTTAATATTTCATATTACTTGTGTAAAATTTATTTAAATTGGAATTTCCAATTAGGTGGCCACCATATCCAAAATATAGGTATGAACCACGAAGAAAGCTTTATCTAGTTGAAGGTGAGTATTGTCAAACTCGACAAAACCAAAGTAGCGGTGCCTCTGAAGGCGTCACCTTCTGCATTCAATACCCCGTGGGTATGAACCTTCTCCTCTCCGCGACACCCATATTTTAATATTTCATACACATAAATATCTCAATATAATTTAATTCTATTCGAATGTCCAAGCAGATGGCAGCCCTCTTTAAAATATAGCTAGCTATAACCTTCTCCTCAGCGAAACGAAACGTTGGAAATTTATATTTTAATACTTTATATTCCTGTGTAAAATTTAACAAAGTTCTAAATTTGGAACATGTGGCATCCCTCTCCAAAATAAATGTAAGAACCCCCTCTTCGCCAAGATCATTTGAGACCCATATTTTGGATTTTATTTAAATTAAATTCGTATTTTCAATGTAAAACGAAATTTGAGCAGCCGCTAAACAAGCGACTCGAAAATATTTAAAATCATAAACTTTCATATCGTTCTTTTGAATTTCTTTGACATTTGCATCATTTTGAGAGATTATCCTTAAAATGCAAGAACGATAGAATACAAGATTGGGTTGATTGACGGGAAATTCGGTGGAGTAAACTGAAATGCAACATGTTCTATATAGTTGGTACGATTAAAAATGCTTGAAGCAATAGTTTTGACATTTGACAATTCATGGTGAACAGTAGACAATAGAAGAAGAAGAGAAAGAAAAATATAAATAAAATAAATTAATTTGATTATGATCAGTACGAAATAATAGTCAATAAAATTACCTTGAATTTCATTAAAAAAAATATAAATAATAAATATTTGTCAAAACCAGGGTTTCTTTATTGCAATTTACTACAAAAACTTTAGAAAAAAGTAGTAGCGAACAAATTTTTATCTTATACTTGGGATTTCTAAAGCGTTTTTTATACCGAGTTTTTGCTTTTCTTGAGAGCTCTCGACGAAGCTTAAAATGCTAACAAAAATCAAAACTCGATGGTGCATAAATTGAGCCAGCGACTGTACCATACTATATTTTTATTATGACCAACACTGTAAATACTAACATAGTTCTGGTTTCTGTAAAAAAACTGTGTGCATTTAAAAATACACTACAAAAAAATAATAATAATAATTATTTACTCACTTACGTACACCGTACAGTGGGTGAACTCACACCTGCCTATTTATTTATTGACGTCAAAATGCCAAACGCCACACTCAACTGGTGCATTGGCATTCTGACCCGCCAGCCGATCCGCTGAATGTCGGCCAATGAGCCACTTGATTCCCATAGAGAAATCAAATTAAATTACAAAAAAATTGAATATAATTGAATTGAAATGGAAATAAGAGGCTTCAAAACACGCACATTCTTACACACACACACACAGTCACGAAACACGAATTTACAGCAAGTGGTGTAAATGAAAGGAAGCTGTCAATAGCAAACTGTAGTTGAAATGTGCGCCGCAGAGGGGGCGGCTGGCTGTCAAAGTTTTTAATTTGAAACTATAATTGACTAACGAAGTACAAATTAGTGATGATGCGCGAACGAACAAAGCAATGGCTGGCAAATTACAGGGCAAGCATTGCAGACGAGGTGGCATATGGAATTTCAGCGCCATGGAATTGGAGGGCACCGAGGGATAAAAATGTAAGTGGGCTGGCCGTGTATTATACGTAGATTGCAAACCATAAGCTGAACATCGTGTTAGAAAAAAAACCAAAAAATTAAACAGAACGTGCGAGGCTGTGGGTAAGTCGAGTGTAATCTCATACTATTCATATCGAAGTGTGAGGTGATTAAAAAGTTCACTTGATTTTTTACAGCACAAGCAATGATAATTTGTGTGAATTTCAAATTGATTAAAAGGTGTTAACATGATTAATTTTTTTTTTACATATGTTATACGATTTGATTGCTGGATTTAGAATAGGTTCATAAAACAGCCATGACATTTGATTATAACCGCATAATACATACATTTTTAGTACTTACAACAATTATTAAATAAATAAATACCAGCATAATAAATAATAAATACCAAATATACATATTTGTAATAGTTTTTTTATTGTATTAAAATATAAAAATTAGCTTTGATTTTTGGTAAAATTTTCTTTTTTTTTTTGCTAATGGTGAAGGACATTTTCTTTCATACAAAAAAATGTTGAGCGTTCGTTTTATAGAAGAAAATGCCTAACACCGCCTGCAAAAAAATGTCACAAATCAACCCAAAATTTTACTCACTCGAAACTTGATCTTGTTATACTAAAATTGAATGGGCTACAATACTGGATACTTTAAATAAAAAAAAAACACGCGAGCGCCTAAGTGCGCGAGTCAGAAGTAAAACTTCTTTGTGGTAATAGAAATTAATAAAAGTAGTTGTAGTAATTAGTAAAAATGGTGGTAGAAATTTTTAGTACAATTTGTAAAAATAGTGGTAGAACGTAGTAAAAATAGTCCTAAAAATTTGTAAAATTATAGTAGAAATTAGTGAAATAGTGATAAAATTAGTAAAATTAGTGGTAGTAATGAATAAAAGTAGTAGTTGCAATTAGGAAATAGAGTGGTTGCAACTAGTAATGCGATTCTGACGCGATTTTCGTTACGGGATGTAAAAAATCACTGCCACTAAAAATGTTTTACTTAAAAAAAAACAAAATCGGATTAAGAAGTTGAAAATTTTTAATACCATGTTTTAAATTTGTTCAATCTTCTTACATTTTCCAAAAAGTTTGAGATTTTTATTTATAATGTTTATGTTACAGAAACAAAACGTATTGAATTAAGAAACCGTAACGATTATAATTTTAACAAAAAAATAATGATTTAATCTTTACTTTGTGGTTTTTATTTTTTCGATAAAAACCCCGTCCTTCTCGGATTTTTACTTTTTCGATCAAGTTTGATCGTATTTTGTGATTCTTACTTTTACGATCAAAAATAATCGTTATTCTTGTATTTTTATTTTTTCGATAAAAAAAATCGTTCTTGGATTCTTATTTTTTCGATCTATTCTGATTCATTTTTTCAAAAATCAAAAAAAATCGTTCTCGGATTTTTACTTTTTTGATAAAAAAATCGTTCTTGGATTTTTATTCGTCGATCAAAAAGAATCGTTGTTCTTGAATTTTTATTTTTCGATCAAGTTTTAACGTATGTTGTGATACTTATTTTTGCGATAAAAAATAATCGTTTTTTGGATTTTTTTTCGGTCATGGAGCGTATTATTGTCATTATGGTCGAAAAATTGTAGACTCAAATATAACGATTATTTGTGATGGAAAAAATAAAACTGAGAAAATAAGGAATAAACCTAATCGAAAAAATTAAATCTAAAAGTAACGATTATTTTTGGCCGATAAAATGAAAATCACAAATTATCGATAAAAATTATCGAAAAAAATATAAAAGTTTATCGAAAAAATAAAAAAAAAACACAAAATAACGATCTCATGTGGTCGAAAAAAAAATCATAAAAGTAAAGATTATGAAATGACTAAAAACAAAAAAAAACTTCAAAATAAAAATCAGGTCAGATTTGTATAGCATATGACTTAAGCACTAGATCGATATATGTATGTATTTTTTGTAGTTTTGTTTTGCACAAATTCTTGAAAATGATTTTTTGATCTAAAAAAAATGTGTACATATGTACATATGTCAAAAAAATAAAAAAAAGAAGAAAATTTTCAATACAAATTGAAAAATTGTAATGTTTTGTTATTTCCAAAAAGTGGCGGCTCATAGTTTGGATCATATCCATGGATGTGTGCCCTATATGAGCTAAACACAAAATTTTAAGTAATTTTTGTTGAGCCTTGATAGGGTAATCTGTACTTTGATCGCAGGCGACAAGCACTAATTGGCTCTAATTGGCAACAAAATCTATATGTGATGTCTTCGACTACATTAGTATTGACGTAAGGCGCTGAAGTTTACAAAAACTGATTTCAATTTTCTTCATACATTTAAGGACCACCCTAATATACACAAATAGATATCTATGCTTTAAAAACCAGAGCTTCAAATTTTCAACTTCTCACCGTCTAAACGTTGTACTAAATGTGCTATGTCAGCACAGCAATATTTACTTTGACATAATTAGCGAAATCAAAGCAAAAACCAAGCCATATTCGATGTTTAATGTGCTGTGCTTCTACAGTTGCGGTAGATAAAAATTTGCTGTACTCCTACTTAAGATTGTAGGCATGTGAGTGTGACAAACTGATAAGCGTTCTAATTTTCTACAAATAGCTTTTTATGTACATACAGTAGATAAAAAAAAAGTTACATAAATAGTTCACATCTAAAATCATACAAAGCCAACATGCAATGAAGGAGCGAGCAACACAGGGTGAGCCAAATGGAAGCTCATTGAAGGAGAGTCAGAAAAGATTTTTCAGATTTTTCCAAAGAAAATACAATATGATTTGTGAGAGAGAAAAGAAAATTCCTGTTATTTACGGAATATGAATACTGTCTGTTCAAAAACAAAGAAGGCATAATAAAAATTGAGTACTTTAAGTATAAAAAATCTTACAATTTAAAAGCTTCTGCTCTGTCGACTGCTGTGGAAGTCGCATTTAAAATAATTTTGCAGTGAAAGGGAACACAAGCTACTAGCTACTTTTGATTTACAAAGTAACGTGCACTTGGATTGCCCTGCAAATATTTGAAATGACAATGAAATCTAATGAAGTCAGAAGTTATGTAGATAAAAATAACTAAGAGCTTAACTCAACTGTCGCATCAGTAAATGTTTATTATGTTAGACAATTCTATTCACATATTTCATATTTACATACTACGAGTATATGCTGGGTTCTTCATAATTACCGGCGATTAACTGAGATTATTCGTTATTTTTGTTTTTAATTCTGTTTTTCTTTTCTTTTCTTACTACCCTTACGGGCAGAACTTTAAATTGGAAATCGACATTGCAAAATGCTATCTTCCAGAGTGTCCAAAGTCACTCCGGTTCGTTCGCATAAACCACTGACTTCACTCCAGGGCGAAAAATCTATAGACGTTAAATTACACCATCTCGGTGGCCAGTCGACTGATTGCTCATTTTGTGGAATAAGGCGTTCGAAAAATGTTTACGTGCAGTGGAAATTCTGGCTATTCCTATTTTTAAAGAAGGGACCAATAATACCATAACCGAACTTAAACATGATTTTTGAAATAACGGATGTTGTTCTAGTATTAGTCTAGCACAATTGCTAATATCGTTGCCAAATCTGACCGTTAGCGGAAAATGAAACGTCTTAAAACAGTCCATACATTATGTGCTGCCCTAGTCTCAAAATTGTCTATAGATAAATGTATGCGATTTTTTTTCAAATTACTTATTGTATGCCGTTTTAATTTTTTATGAGCTTCAAACCTTTCGTTACATTCCAAAACTAGCTGACCACGCTTACTTCTCATAAATTTTCCATACAAAACGCTTGCCTCTAGGTCAAAACACTATTTTTGTTTGGGTTATTTGAAAATAAAATAAAAACAGATAAATTTGTACTTGTATACAAAATTAATGTTTTTTTCTATTAGTCAAAATTTTTGTTTCACTTTATAGGCAAATTTTATTTTGGTAAATTTATTGTTGTTATGTTTGTTACAGTTAGTTTATTTTTATTTTTTTATTTTATTTCAGTTTTTTAAATGTGTATTTTATTTTGTTCTACATTATTTTTTTTATCGTTTTATTTTACTCTATTTATTTTATTTTTTATTAGACTTTTTGTATGTATCTTATTAAATTTGATTTAATTAATTTTAATGTTATTATATTTTATCACACATAAAGTACAGTGTGATAAATAGTTTAATTATTTTATTTTTTAAATTTCATTTTATTTCAATTAAACTTAATTTCTATTTTAAATTATTCAATTATTTATTGTTTATTTTTTATTTCATTTCATTTTCTTTCTGGTTTATTTTTATTTATTATATTTATTTTACTTTGTTCTGTTTTATTTTACTTTATTATAATCTATTTGTTATTTTAGTTTATTAACTTATACTTTTTCATTAAATTTTATTATTTCTCTATATTTTGTTTTATTTTATTTTATTTGTCTATTGGATTTCTTTCTTTTTTTAATATAATTTTATTTTGTTATGCTTTATTTTTTTACACTTTGTATTATATTATATATATATTCCTTTTATTTTAGTTTGTGTGTAATGTGAAATACTGCACTTTATTTTGCTCTACTTACTTTATATTTTGTACCGTTTTTTTTACTCTATTTATTTTAATTTATATTTATAATTAATTAATTTGCATATTATTATTATATTTTATAATTAATTTTATTAGTATTATATTTTATCACACATAAAGTACAGTGCGATAAATAATTAAATTATTTCATTTTTAAAATTTTCTTTTATTTTGCTTTATTTTAATTTCTATTTTCAATTATTCAATTTCTTTAATGATTTACTGTTTATTTTTTTCTTCATATTTATTTTTATTTATATTTATTTTTATTTATATTTATTTTTATTTATTTATTTATTATATTTAACTTTGTTTTGTTTTATTCTACTCTATTCTAATCTATTTGTTGTTTTAGTTTATTATATTTATACCTTTTCACTTAATTTTATTATTTCTTTCCATTTTGTTTTATTTTATTTTATTTATTTATTATATTTCCTATTTGTTAATTTAATTTTATTTTGTTATATTATATATTTTCTATATTGTACCATATTGCACTTTATAATATATTATACATATATTTTGGTTTTATTTTATTTTGCTTATTTTTTTTAAAATAATGTAATCTATTTCATTTCTATAATAATTTATTATATTTTCTTCAAGTTTGTTGGTTTTATTAATGTTTTTTAAATTTATTCTTTTTTAATTGTTTTTGTTTTAGTATAATTTTTTTAATTTTCTTTAATCCATTTGTTTTTTTTTTAAATCATTTTATTGTCTTTTGTTTTATTTTACTTTATTCTAATATATTTTTTTTTTATTTTATTCCATTTATGAATGTTGTTTTTGTTTTAAACTTATATTGGTTATATTTTTTTTGTAATATTTCTGTATTTTATTTTAATTTTATATTAGATTTCCTTCTATTTTTTTATTTTAATTAAATTCTTTTATAAATGTGTTTTGTTCTGTTTGATTATATTGTATCATAGTGCACTTTATATTATATTATATATCTTCCCTTTATGTTATTTTGCTTACATTTTTTGTTTGTTCATTTTGTATGTTATTGTAATTAAATTTGTTTTTTTTGTTTAATGTTTTAATTCGTTCTATCTAATATCATTTAATTTTGTTAATTTAATTTTTGTAATTTTTTTTTTAAATTTAATTCTATTTAGTTATTTTGTTCGATTTAATTGTTGTACTTTATTTTGGTTTCATTATATTTTTTTAAAAATATTTTATTCTTTTTAATTTTGTTAGACTTTAGTTTTTTTTCATTAATGTTTTTTAGTTTTGTTAATTTAATTTTTGTGCTTTTTTTTTAAATTTAATTCTATTTATTTATTTTGTTCGATTTAATTGTTGTACTTTATTTTTGTTTCATTATATTTTCTTAAAAATATATTTTATTCTTTTTAATTTTGTTCGACTTTAAGTTTATTTTATTCATTCATGTTTTTTAAATCAATTTTTTAAATTTGTGTTTGTTTTATTTTGTTTTTTTCTATAATCATTTAATTTTGTTAATTTAATGTTTTTACTTCTTCTTAATTTAATTATATTTTTGTTTTCTTCGCTAAAATTTTTTGATTATAATTGTTGTTTTCATATTTTTTTTTTAAATACTATTTTTATTGTACCTACCTTCTTTCAGTTTTATTTTGTTTTCTTATTTGATTTAATAATTTAAATATATTTTCTTTGTTTTACTTTATGTATTTTTTTAATTTTATTTTATTAAATTTTTTTAAATTTTAGTTTTATTTTTGTTTGATTTTATTTTATATTAATTTATAGTGTTCTGTTTTACTTTGTTATTATATTCAATTTTATATTTTTATTTTTTATTTAAATTTGTATTTTGTCGGCTCGAGGTCAAGTGGCTGTTTGGTGTTAGTTTACTTTTTTTCAATATATTTCTTCGCACTATCCGACAAAGCTCCACATGAATTTAAATTGGAAAGGTCGCTAAAAAATCATTATTATTTTAATTTAATTTAATTTTTTTTAAGTTACTTTTAGTTGTTTATTACTTATTTCTTTACATTGTTTTTTAATTTGTTTTTTTTTTGTATACTTTGTTTTATTTTGGTTTTATTTAATTTGTTTAAATTTTAGTTTATTTTGGTTCATTTTATTTCTTTAATCGTATTTTAATTTTTAAATATATTTGATTTTATATATTTTTTATTTTATTTCGCTCATTAATTAATTTAATTAATTAAATTTAATTTAAAATTTTAACTTTGTAACTACTTTTGTTAAACGCATACTCGTAGCTACATATGTAGTTCCATGTGTATGGAGATATGTACATATGTGTGTGTATGCCCATATGCAGATTGCTATTGAAATCCGTTTTTTGTTTTAGTTTTCATACACTATTTGCATTCCACACGTATTCCAACCATATTAGGTCATGCTTTTAATGTTCGTCTGAAGTGTGGGCGTTAAAAGAAAAAAAGTTCAAGTACTCCGACAAAGGTGGTAAACTTTTATGAACAAAATCTTTTTGAAGGCCGTTACTTAACTAGTTTTAAGAGCTTAAAAAAAAGCAGTACAAAATTTAAGTTTTCAAAACTAGAAATGCGAATGCGAGATTAATAAAAAGCAACTGTCGGCGCTCAAGCTTGGCGAGTAAGCGGGCGTTAAGCCAAAGCAAAGTGGGAATTAAATAAAAACTTACACTACTAGAAGCTAACAGTAGCAATGCCACCTAGATTTCTAGGTATATTGTACCGTTACTCTGTTAAATTTTCATGCTTGCCAACTTACCTGATTTTCATGCTGCTTAAACAAAACTCAAACAAATACCACAAAAGGTAGTAGAAAATATTAAAAGATAAATGGAAGTGCCATAAAACAAGGGGCATGAAGATCGTAAGAAAAAATACTACTTAGATATAATATATATGTATGCACATATGTATGTATGTACATATGTATATAATACTCCTGTATGTATATGCTCGCAAACTAAGAGATGCAAACGTATACATTTGCGCGAAATGTCTAAAGAAATTTCGCAAATAATAGCAAGCGCTTAGTATACAAAATCTATATACATAGATGTGCACGTAAATACATATGTACATACATATGTACATACATATCTACATATGTGATTATCTCAGCCAAGTGTACGAGAGTTATTTACCTTGTTGGCATTTGGAATTTGTGAGCATTGAATGCTTAACTTTGATAGCTTTGAGTTTTAGCGTGCGATTTCCGTACAAAAATTATCAGAGGCAATGCAAAAAACGACAACAACAACAACAACAAATCAGGTCACACAAACAAACGCAAATAAGAGAAGATACATAGATTTATATACATACATAAATATTTAAAACACATATGTACATTGCTTAGCTGAATGGCAAATATGTGCATACACACATACAATACCAGATATCCCATAAAAAATGCAAAATTAAACAAAAAAATAAACTCACAAATGAAGGTCGCCACAGCTGGATTTAGAAACGCTTCGCAAAAGCCTCGAAATCGCTAGCTTTGATAGAAATTTTATTTTACGCTATTCATTGATGCTAACCAACACACACCCGCTAACCGATATGTGGTATTTTAACCCAGTGGGATATGGAGTTGCCATATTCGGTTGGTCAGGCACTAGTTAATACAGAAATTTACCGCTTACCAAACCTTTTTACATACCCCATAAAATTAAAATTGGAACTCGAAAAACAAACAAATTTGCAATAATAAAAATTAATATTTTTTTTAAATTAAATTAATAGTACTAATAAAAAAAAAAAATGTTTTTGAGAAGGGTTACCATTATAATAAATAAATCATTAACTTGATTAAATAAACTAAGTATTACAATATGTCCGTGACATATGAAAGAAAAAATATATATTTTTTTGAGCAGGGTTGCCAACTGTTTAGGAAATTAAATTCCCTTAACATTTAAAAAAAAAAAACATATTACGATATATGAGTGCAATACGGCAGCGGTTTAAGGCAGCTCATTTTCAAAAATATTCAAAAAGCAGTTGCCACCTGTTTGAATAATATATTAATTGAATTACTTCATTGTGGGTGGTACATGTATGCAGTTAAGTTAAGTCTAAAAATAATTTTGTTTCGGGTTGCCTACAGTCTAAAAAGGTTCATTGAAACAAAAATTAGCACATGAGTTGCCATCTGTAAAAATATACAATATGGGTATTAATCGAAAAGGTTTTGAAAATGCTGCGTTTTTCAACTACATGAATGAGAATTGCCGATCAAAATAAAGAAAAAAGTGTGCAGTTGGAAAATATGTTTAAGAGGGTTGCCACCTGTTTGACAAGTCGAATTTAATTAAATTATAAACAAGTTATAGAAAATATTAAAGTATGGGTGCCAAACGAAAGAGTGTTAAGAAATGGTGAGTTTAGAAATTTAGAATATTTTTGAGTTGTTTGAAGAGACAGTCAAATTAATTTTAACAAAGAAAAAGTAAATGAAATTAATAACTTAAATAAAATATTACTAAGTGGAAGTAAAACGGAAATATTGAAGGTTGAATTCTCCGATTGTTACCTGCCTACAAAATTAACTAAATTGAATTAATAAGTTACCTGAAACATTAAACCATTAGAATCAAATAGTCTTAATGTTTCAAAAAGGGCTGCCAGCTGGAATGCTACTATACTGACAATAAAGCAAAACCTCGAAAAACCCAGTTTTAAAGTTTTGATTTGCATGTAGGTATTCTAATAGTTAAATATAATATACTTTAAATTTTACATTTTTAGTATTAATGATATGTCTTAATAAGGGCGCCGAATGACAAAGGGCTTGAGAAAGCTGATTTGAAAAAATATTTTTTAAAAAGAGTTGCCACTTGTGTGAGAAATTAAATTCCATTAATTTGGTTAAGTAAAATAAATATTACAATATATAAAGATAATAATAAAATGCACGTGTATCCATTTACAACTAAATTAAGACATGAGTTGCCACCTGTTAAAAAATTAAATTCAATTAAACTTAAAGAATGAATACAATCAATCGGTTTTGGAGTGGCTTTATTTTTAAACTACTTGAATGAGAATTGCCAGCTGTTTAAAATGTCAAAATAAAACAAGTGTGTGGAGGGTTGCCAACTTTTGAAAAGTCGATTTTAATTGTAGATAAATTAAATAAAATGAATAACTTATGTGAAATATTAGAATGCGGGTGTAAAAGAAAAAGGTTAAAATAAACTTAATTTCTTCATTGGTTTCTCCCAGAAAAAGTTAACTAAATTGAATTAATAAGCTACCTGAAACATTACACCATTGGAATAAGATAATAAATCAATTCAATAAATTAGTTAACTAAGATTTCGGTGTGAAAGAAACTAATTTATATGACAACATTTTTAAAGAGGGTTGCCACCTGTTGAAAAGAGCCTTGAGATGAAAAATAAAAGATACAACTTGAAATAAAATTTGTTACTATTTGACTGTTACATTATGGCCGGTTAGATCTTTTAAGAAATATTACCCAATGATTCCCTCTGCGCTTCTTGGCTGCACAAAATTTTCTTGCGATGCGTCGCGCGAACCGAATCAATATTTTGGTAATAAATTTTGACGATTTGCAAACGTTCCGGAGTAAGTCTGTTTATTATGAAATGGCAAACCAAACTGAGTATAACTCAAGTAAAAGCTGTCAAAAAGACCAACTCCGACAAATTGTTCCCCTAATTGAAACCACATATCTAAAAAACTTATAACTCATTATCTTAATCAAAGCTAAAGTTTACACAAACTGCACGCAAATGAGTGGAAACAAGCTAAAAATTGTATCATTTTATTTTCATATAAAAACTCAAACAACTGATTATTTTGGTCTCGGTGATTAAGCAAATGTGGGATGAGTAAAAGTTATAGGCTGCTGCTATCTCTTAAAGGCCGATCATTCGGAGCAAGTTAGTATTCGAAAGCCTTCCTAGGGTAGATAGAGCTAGCGTAAACTGGATATCCCAAAGCCTAAGAAACTTCGGGTATGGGTTGCCAAGAGATCGCTACTTACTATTTTTTTATAAAGTATTATAGCCAGGGCCGGAATTACCTAAATTGTCGCCCTAGGCAAATGCCCAAATGTCACCCTTTTCAATCTCAAAAATCTGTCGACCTTTCCCGTCCCCAAAAAAAAACATGATACTAAATTTTGTGAACATGATATATGATATGAGTTTTTGTAATATTGACAGTTTTGAGTTGTTTCAAAATATCTGCTTCAAATGATTTGCTCTACACTGTATAAAAAACTTAGAATGACTCTTTTTCCAAATTTTAAATCCAGTGTGAATCCAATTGTTTGAATGCGCTGTGGGAGAGTAGTGCAGGATGGGTGCCCTTACACGCAAGAAAGCAAGAAAAAAGCAAAAAAAAAGGTTAAATTTCCCGCACTGGCGAGCCCCCTGTTACTATTATTGTAAATACACCTCTGATTCCTGTAATTTTTTCGGACATCAGTAGCATATGATCCCATGTTCGAAACTCAACAAATGAAATAATATCGTTATCAGTAGCTTCAGTCTTATCGCGTTCGTTATCGATATTGTAATCGTAATCATGATATATATATCGATGTATCGATATATTCTGTTATCGTTAAAATTTATTTTCAATTTTTGATGTCCAACCCTAGAATTAAATGTATAAAAAATAACATGTTTTGGATTTAAGAAACTTTTGCATCAATCACGCCTTAAAAACAGAGATCCAGAAAAATATTTTTTTGACCGTTGTGTTTTAAAAAAGTCATCCTAATGTTGATAATAATTACTTGTCTTCTGATCATAATTATGAGTCAGACAATTTTTTTCAGTTATCGATATTTGTTATTTGAAAACTTATATTATAAATAGCTTTTCATAATAAGTATTAGTGAGAACAATATTTTAATCAAGAGTAACTATTATTTGAGACTTGTTTTATAAAAGTCTTTCCATGATAATAATCAGCGGATTAAATTTTTTTGACGTCTTTCAAAGACTTTTATTTTGAGACTTAGATATATTATAAAAGTCTTTGCATAACAATTATGGGTAAACAATTTTTTTTAAGTCGCTTAAGACGCAATTGTTTCGAGCCCTAAAATAGTACCGAACTTGTCCACAAGTTATTCCGAACTGGTCCCGAAATTGTTTCGAAGTAGTCCCGAATCCTTCCCGAATCCCGTAGTGGTCCTAAAAGAGCCCCGTTCTTCATGACTTCAACAATTTTTTTCACTCATCATTATTATGAGAGACTTTTATAATATAAATCTCAAAATAGAAGTCTTTGAAAGCTTAAAAATATTTATCTCGCTGATATCAGTAGCATATGATACCATGTTCGAAACTCTTCAAATGAAATAATATCGTTATCAATATCTTCAGTCTTATCGTGTTCGTTATCGATATTGTTATCGCTATCCTTATTAATATCGACGTATCGATATATGCTGTTATCGCTACGGTTATCAGTTACTGATTGTTTCTCGTTATTCTTATCTTAATTCACCATAAACATCGATGTATTTTATTGATGCCCATCTCTAGAATTTAAAATAATATAAAAAATAACATGTTTTTGATTCAATAATCACTTCACGCAACGAAATTTAGTCGATGCAATTTGTCAGATTTAAGTCGTTCGTTAGTTTCTAACATGGTGATTCAAATCTATTTTGATATGAATGTATTCCTCAAGTTATTGCCTTCTATCTAAAAATCGTCTTCTTCAAAACTCACTACATTTTTACTATTTGCAATTCACACTACATGCGTTATTCAAATTTAATGCCGTCTACTGCCAATCTATTACCGAACTTTTTTGAGAATCGAAAATGCATTACATATTGAAGATGGTGGTTTGTTGCAGTTACCCTTAACACCGACTGATGCTGCATTGCGATTGGGAAACCATCCAAGTTGAGTCAGCATTTTGTTGTTTCTTTTTTTGTTTATCTTTCATAATCAACAATTCATTCATTCAATTAAAGGTTTTGTTTCACCGCTTCACTCACATACATATTTACACGAGAACAAGAGAGAAGCCTTCGAGCGTTGATACAGACGTTCAAAAATATTCGCGTACCTACTGGAATGAATTGAATGTGAGGTGAATTAAAAAAATGCTGAAAAGTCGAAAATTTTGCTGGCAGCATTACAAATGCGGTCAACTGCTGCTGCAGCATTTAAATCAATAACGGAGGAATCTTTTCCGAGGTAGAAATAATAAAAAAAATATGCACAGAGCTGCATTGGAAACAGAAACAAAAGAAGCTAAGCTACTATGAGCGTATGAATTTGAAAAGGAAATATTAACAAATTAATGGAATTTGCTATAATATTGTTCAAGACTAAGAGACTCTGCATATGAATACGAATGTGATGGCAAGCAGAACCGAAAAAAATCAATAAAATGGCCCATCTGTTGTTTTTATGAGCTTGAAAATTTTATGGCATTTAGCGTTTATGTTCAATTTGGCACATACGTTTACATACGTATGTACATACATAAAAAACACAACAACAGCGTCAAACGAATACCGATATTCTACAACTTTATGCAGCACAACGCGTCTGCTATCCAAATAAAATGCTAAAAACTGATAGCTTTCGAGTCTCCAATATTAGTTAATTTTCGCACAGATTATTGACCTGGCGAATTCTGACCAGTTATGCAAGAAGAATAGTTAAAAAAATTAATTTACATTCGAAATAAACACATTGTTGCAAAAAGCAAAGAAACTGGTATCAAAGAATATTTAAAATTTATTTATGCGGCCCCGTGCACATCTTGCACAGTTAACCGACTTAAAGAAAATGTGGTTCTCAATTCGTTCTGATGTTCCTTTCTAGCCGTGTAGTAAAAAAACACTCCAGCTCGGATAAAATTTCCTTTAGTTGCAAAAGCAACCCTGTTTGCATCTTTCGTGAAACATGCGATTTGTTTAGTGCTATTTAAGAGCATAAAATAATTGTGCTTTCCAAACTTTAAAAATAATTTATTTTTTTTTGCAAATATATTTTCTTTAAAATCAATAATTTTTTTTTTGTCTAGTAATGTATCTTCAAATAGTCAAAACTTTTGAAGCTTCCAAGACTCCAATTCGAAAAATATCTTATTTAAAGACAAATTTTTCAAACTTTTGAATTATTTTGGATAAGTGGAAAAAAATTTTGAAAAATAAAAAGTAGAGCGCTTTATAAAAAAATTATGTTGAAAAAATTATTAAGATAATTTAACTGAAACACTGTCAACGTTACTGCATTTATGCAAACGAGGTTTGATGGAAATTTGTTGATTTCTTGAAGTAAAACTTCCTTAGTGGCATGATAGTGATTTTTTACATCGCGTAACGAAGGTCGCGTCGATGTCACGTCACGAAGTGGCACATCAATTTCAATCAACCAATTCATGTCCAACAGTACATACATACATTAGGGACGATTTCAGGACCCCTCATTATTTTTATTAACGGTATTACTAATTACTGCTACTATTTTTACTAATACTTCTATTAATTTCTACTATTAATTCCTACTCTTACTTCTGGACTTGGTACTATTTATTACTACTACTATTTTTACTAATTTGCTAAGGCTAAGGCTAATTTCTAATTGCTACTTATTTTTTTACTAATGCTACTACTATTTATATCTAGCATTTTTCGAAATTTCTACTAATATTTCTACTAGGGCTACTACTAATCACTACTGCTATTTTTAGTAATGCTACCACTTATAGCTGCTACTATTTTTCTAATTTCTACTGTTATTTTTATAAATGCTACTACTAATCACTACTGCAATTTTTAGTAATGCTAATACAGTAGAATCGCGCAAAAGTTAACTCGTGAGAAAGTTAAACCTTCGGCTAAGTTTACCGATTTTGAGCGTCCACGTACTGCTCTAAAAAGTTAACTTTGGGTTAACTTTTTTGAGCTTTTCTATTTTTTCCGTTTGTTTGGCAAGAAAAACAAGCTCGGGTATTCCCCTCATTGCTATGTATTCCCCGAATTTCTATGTAAAAATTTATAGTCGGTGTCGCGAGGTACATACATACGTAGTGTGTCATGAGCGTTTAAACTTGCGAGTTGTTTATGGTTAGTGTGTTAAAAAATGCCAACAAAGCAGATTATAATGTATCTAAGGCGGCCATCTCAAAAATAAAGAAAAAACGTCATGAAATTTTGGAGGCAGTGGCAAACACACATGAAGTTGCAACCAAGAAAACTTTACATAAATCGGAATATCCCGTTCTTGAGGCAAGGTTGTATAAATTATTCTTAAGCCAAAGACAGCGTAATTGTGCAATGAGTGGTCCAATTTTAAAGGCAAGAGCCAAGCTCGAATTTGCCAAATTGCACACAGGAAAACAATTTCATGCAAGTGATGGATGGCTTGCAAATTTCAAGAAAAGATTCGGTATTCGCCACTTAAAAATTTGTGGGGAAATCCTCTCAAGCGACAAGTCAGGAATAACACCGTTCATTCATAATTTGCGGGCAAAAATGAATGAAATGGAAATTTCGGACATGCAGCTTTATAACGCAGATGAATCTGGATTATTTTATCGTTTCCTGCCCGATAAAACATTTGTCGCGGCAAACGAAAAGACGGCACCTGGCCGAAAAATAGCAAAGGATAGAATCACATTTATGTTGTGTGCGAACGCAGATGGTTCGCATAAGTTGAAACCATTGATAATTGGTAAATCCGCAAACCCCCGTTGCTTCAAGGGGTTTGAAAACCCATTGGAATATGCTAACTCGCAAAAGTCTTGGATGAATTCAGAGCTATTCTTCCGCTGGTTCCATCATTCCTTTATTAAGCAGGTAAATTTATTTTTTCTATCCTTTAAAATTTTTAAGTGTGCCAAATATTCAGGTTCGCAAATTTTCTGCTAAAAATAATTTACCACCAAGGGCATTATTGCTGATTGACACCTGTACTGCACATAAGCCAATTGACAAGTTACAGTCAGATGATGGAAACATTGCGGCAATGCTTTTACCACCTAACGTGACAGCTGTTTTGCAGCCCATGGATCAAAATCCCATAAGACTGGTCAAGTTAGAATACCGGGCTAAACTGTTATGGAACATTGTAGCACAAGAAAACATTCCGGTTGAGAATATTTTGAAAGGACATTCAATTCGTGATGCCATCTTGCTGCTTAAATTAGCATGGGATGAATTGCCAAGAGCTGTGCTTATAAAAGCTTGGAAAAATATAAAACAGTGGGACGATGATCAATACGACAGCGAAGACGAAATTCCATTGCTTACATTGATTAGATCAAATAGTTCTCACGATGATACACTTCGAGAGGTACAATCGTTATTGTCCAAGGTGGGTGGTGTTGACGTCAGCAGTGAAGACATCGAAAATTGGAACGACGATCAAAATACGGAAGATGATGAAGATTTCGAAGTGTCTGACAATGAAGATGAAGAACCAGTTGTCGAGGAAGATATGCAACAACAGAAAGTGAGTTTTTCCGAAGCAGTTGAATGCATCAATACCTTGATAAAGTGGTATGAAAACAATAATGATGCAAATCAGATATCACATCTTATTAATATGCGTACGAAAATTGTCAGGAGCTATTACACAAAAGAAAAGAAACAAACAAGTCTCGACCGCTTCTTTAAACCAGCCCTTACAAATTAATATGTACATATGTATGTATGTATAATGTGAAAAAGTACAAACTAAATCTAAGTTTATGTTTTGTTAAGAGTAGAAGTCAGTCATGCAAATAAATTGAACGTATTATATCACCAAAATTATGTTTATTTCCGTGATTTTTTTTTCAAAATCGAAACCCCTTTGGAAAAGTTAATATTTCGGAAAAGTAAAACACCCTTGGGACATTTTGGTTAACTTTTTCGCGATTCTACTGTACTTATAACTGCTACTATTTTTCTAATTTCTTCTGCTATTTTCATTAATCCTACGTATAATTGCTACTACGATTTTTTACTAATGCTACTAATATTTACTACTACTCTTTTTACAAATTTCTATTACTATTTCTACGAAGGCTACTACTAATCACTACTGCTATTTTTAGTAATGCTACTACTAATTACTACTACTATTTTTTACTAATTTATACTACTATTTCTACGAAAGCTACTACTAATCACTACTGCTATTTTTAGTAATGCTACTACTTATAGCTGCTACTATTTTTCCAATTTCTTCTGCTATTTTTATTAATGCTACTACTAATTACCACTACTATTTTTTACTAATTTATACTACTATTTCTACAAAGGCTATTACTATTCACTACTACTGTTTTTCTAATTTCCACCGCTATTTTAATTAATGCTACTACTAATTACTACTACTATTTTTTACTAATTTATACTACTATTTCTACTAAGGCTGCTACTAATCACTACTACTGTTTTTCTAATTTCTACTGCTATTTTTTATTAATGCTACTACTAATTATTACTACTATTTTTACTAATGCTACTACTATTTACTACTACTATTTTTACAAATTTCTACTACTATTTTTACTACTGCTACTACTAATTCCTACTTTTACTTCTGGCTCCACTTAGGTGCATGTTTGTTTTTTTATTGATTCTTTTTTATATGCAGAAAACAACGTTAACATAGCACTCCCCATTCTAAGCCTTTCGCATGCCAATTCAAGTTTATTTAGTGTCACACGCCAACCCTTTAAATGAGTACAAAACGATTTGTTTTAAAATAAATTTACAATTAATAATAGTAAACAGTTTTCTAATTACCTAATACTACTACTTTTAATATCGCCTACAAATTAATTAATAACTTTATTGTATTTATGCCTATTTTGTTGTATTCACACTTGTGCAACTAAAATTGCATGTAATTACAAGCTTTGATAAATATAGAATCTTTTTTTTTGTACGAATTCCAACAAATTATTGCGTTCACTATCTGTGCGCTGTCATTCGATTTTGTTGTTGTCACTGTAGCAAAAGAATAAAAAATGTCAGCCGATTGCTGACGACAGTTCCTCCTCACTTCCCTGTCTTCCTCTTAGTAACCACTTTGTTGTTGTTGCTGTTGTTGCCATTGCTATCCAATTGCTCTGCACTGAAAATTGTAATAAATAAATAAATGCTTTTAAGTTATATTGATTTTCTTTATGGTATTTTTTCTGTTTGCTGTTTTATGGGTTTGTGTTTTTTTTCGTTCGTAATTTATTGCATGCTGCCAACTCTTGCCACGCTTGTTGCTTATTGCCTGTTGTCTGTCGCCATTGTTGCCGCCGCCGCTATTTCTGTTGTCGCTGCTCATGTTGACAATTGTTTGAAGGCAATAAGTTCGTATCTTTTTGCCGATATCTTCTTATAGTACTCCCATGGTGGATTGTTCGTTCTTGTATTCGACGGTTTGAAAATAAATTTTTCTTTGCTTGCATGCACAAATTTACAATGTACAATGTATGTATGTGGGTATGTAAATATAATTAATTGAAGTGGCCGTCATGTTTGGAGCAGATAGTGTACGTTCATTCATTTCGTGTTCTCAATTACTGCGATATGCTTGTAGTGCTTTCACAGTTTTGCTTAAAGTGCATACTTGTATGTAAAATTATGAATTCCTTTAAGCCTAATTTAATTAATGCTACATATTTTAATTATTTTTACTCAATTTAATTTTAACACAGTCCGTTGGATGTAATTTAAATTCAAAATGAATTATTGGGGTAAATATCCTATATCGTCTCATCTCATCCACTTCGGAATACAAATAAATATGAATATGAAAATCTATACTAGGAAGCTTGTTGCTCCATTCCCGGTTTCAGAACAAAATTTTCTTCCAACGAACGTACAAAAAAATAAACAAATAAATAAATATAATCCTTGAAAAATCCCACACTGATTTAACCTCTCCTTCATTACAACTTAATTTTATTACCTACGTTAATTACAAATTTTGAATATAATTTTCTAACAGCTGGCAACACCTCAAAATTTTTTTGAGACTAAGTTTTCACAAATCTCTGTCAGTTCAAACCAGTATAGTACGGCTTCATTTATCTTACAAATTTAGTTGAATTTGAATAATCTAAACAGGCGGCAACGCTCTCCAAAAGAATTTCTTGACTGAATATTCCTTTAAACTTTTTCGTTTGGCCCTTGTATAGTAGAAATTCAGTTTCTTTGCCAATTAAATTGAATCAACGTTCTCTAACAGTTGGCAACCCTCTTCATAAATGCTGTCGAGTAAACACGTTCGTTTCACAACAAAACTTAAAAATTTCATTAATTTTTTTTTTAAATAAGTGGCAACCCCATCCAAGGGTATTTTTAATATAAAGTTTTCGGAACCCTTTTTCGTTTTAGAGCCGTATGCCAATATTTGATTTGATTTTAGAATTTTGAATAATTTTTTAAACATGTGGCAACCCTCTAAACATATATTTGAGATTAAGCTATTTTACAATTTTTGGTTTGGCATAAATATTGTAAAATGTTATTTATTTTTTAATTTAACTCAATTTGAATTCAAACAGCTAGCGACCTTCTTTTAAATTATCTGGAAAATTAAGCTTCATTAAACCGCTTTCATTTCATACCCATATTGTAATATTTATTACCATCCTTTCTTTTAAGTGGCTCTTAACCTTTTAGATATGAGGCGACTCCTTTTAAAAAATAATTGAAGTAACGGTAAAAACGATACTGTGTGTGATCGGTTAAAATGTTCCTCGAAAATAACTCCGTGAAATTTTACTCTACATGAAAACAGTTTAGACTGGGAAATGAAAACCAAATTGATATCTGAAGGCGAATCCACCGCTCTTGTCCGGACAACTTTTTGTTGCTATTTTTTACTTTCTTTTCCCACTCTGTCTCATTGAGAGCGTAAAAAAAATTGTTGAACTTGTACTAAAAAATTAATTTAGAGCGAATTGCTCTCACTATCGCAAACAAGTTGGTGAAGTATGAAATTTCTGACAGTCGAACCCAAAATAACTCACATACATATAGTACATATATTTCTGCTCAATTTGCCAGAAAACTTTAGGGATTTAATTTTTCAAAAAATTGTCAATCCATATTTTATTTTATTTATCTATATATGTATGTACATACCAATGTAAATATATACACTGGCGAGGAAAACTGGTCGAATGGTGATTTTTCTACGATATTAGAAAAATTGTTTAATTTAACTATAGTTCATACTACAACAAAAACCATGTGAACTAATGTTTCAAACTTTGTACAAAATTTATAAAAATTAACCCATATAATCCCAATTTTTTTCTAGAAAAATTTTGAAGGAAAGAAAGCAATTGCGGTTAGCTATGAGACACCAGTAACCAAGCGCTTAAGGCCTTTTATTCATATCTCTCGTAGTTTTTGAGAAAATAGCCGCCCCAAAAATGGGGCGCTGGCCACACCAGGGAGCACTAAAAATATACTATGTAGTTCAGTTAATATAAGATGTGATTTCAGTTTTATTAAAGAAAATTATAAATTTAATTCAGATTCCACTTTTTAATTGATTGAATTAAAATAAATATAAATAAAATTATGAATGGAAAGCCTCAAAACAGTTTGTGTGACATCCAACATCACATTTTCGACACTTTTTAGTTGTGTTTTTATGGCACATTGCACATCTTATTTGAGTTGCATTTGAAATTATTATGTGGCCTTGACCATCAAGGCGAACTCCGTCTGGAACTCTACGTCTTTTGCAACGAGGCTTCAAGGGGCGACCCATTGTACGTGGAAGGGAGTATTTTCCTAAGCAAAGAAGTAATTATGGCAAATAGAAACATGAATAATGAATATATTTACCAAGATATGTAGTAGTTATTACTCGGATAAATGCAAGATAGTCTAATGAACGATTTTCTTGACCATCTGGAGACAGTTTATAAAGTTGAAACGCATTGTTCACGGATACGTTCAAAGGCCACATCATCAACTGCCAGTACCACTTTTTACGATTGATACTGATTCGATAACATCCCACATTCTGATCTAGTCGGTCAGTACCGCCCATATATCTATTGTACTGCTGGATACATAATGGTTGTGGAATAGCTATCTTTTTCTCTTGACTGCTTGACCATCGTTGAGCCGATCCCAGAGGTAGTACTCCTTCGGCAGAGGAGGCCAAAGTAACTACGTTGTTGTCATTATAGCGAACTAGCGTAATACCTGATTTCTTATCAGTAATCTGATGATAGCTACCCCTCGGTTTGGATTTTATGCTTTGAAGTGACTCCAAAGGTGCTTTTTCGACGCGATTTGCTCGAATAGTGCCAGTTCCCTGATGCCCAGATCCCTTCAGTGCTGTTAGCAAACGAAGTGACGTGAAAAAATTATCGATGTAGACGTGGACTTTGAACCCATTTGGTAGTTTAGACAGCAAATTCGTAACAACGGACCCACCAACTCCTAGCTCGGGATTAGTATTACCGGTGGAGGCTCCTTGATAAGGTTCAGCTTGAATCAAATACCCTAGGCGAGTTGCCATGCACCAAATCTTATAACCAAATCGGATTGGTTTTCCATGGATATGTTGTTTTGTGCTATGGTGGCCGTAATACGGTACCATGGATTCATCTATACTTACATTCGTAAAGCGCGGAAAATATCTCATCCAACTTGCGTTAAGTTTATCCCACAATGGGCGAACCTTTGTCAACTTATCTCCCTGATCTAATAATGTATTGTCGCTTACGTGCATATATTTCAAAATTTGATCGAACCGAAATCTTGTCATAGAGTTGGCAACGCCAGGGTGATATGTATCAGCACCTGTGTCCCAAAACATTCGCTGTCTTGCATAGGAACAATAGCCACTCAACAAAAATATAGCAATTACAAGACGCATTTCTTCGCGCGTTACGTCAAACTGGTCGTTCCCCTCGTAAACGGCATACTTTTTCGAGTTAAATACTATCAAGTCTACTAACTCATCATAAAATAGTTCAAACCACTCCACAGGGCTCCGAGAGTCGTTGAGAAAGTCAGGTTCAGTCCAAGTTTGCCTCTCATACGTTGGAAGATCCTTGTCCTCCCACTCTCTATCTGGCAAAGGTTTTTTCTTTGATTTTCTCACTTGGGCTTGATTCCGAATTGTTAGTTCAGATAAAGGAACATTGTCATCACTGTCGTCCGAATCAGACTGATTTTCCCGCCCAACAAATTCATGCTTCAATCCACCACCACCTTGTCTAACTATTTGCAACTGCCCTTCAGCTCGTAGCTGATTTCCAGAGAGATGATTAAAGTTTCCTGCTTCGGCGTCGTCTTCGTCACTGTCACCATCACTTAGCATGTGATTTTCAGGAGGGCAAATGTAAACAGAAGCATTTATAATATCTTCTTCATTCTCCAATATATCGACTATGTCAGCAACAGTTAACCTGAATAGTGAGTTTCAGTTATGGAACTTCCGTAAAATATAAAAAAAGCAGAAAAAAAGAAATCGGAAAGAAAAAATGTGTCATACATTTACTGAAAATTAACAAATGTGAACAAAAAGTTTATGAAAAAACATGTGGGCATATGTGCTTAGCGCCCCAAAAATGGGGCGTCACAAAATATCTCTTACAAAACTTCACAGAACCAATAAAAACCACTTTTGACTTTACTTTTCCACTCAACAAAGATAAATTTATAAACTTTAACAAAAAAATATCACAACTTGAAGATATAACAACATAAACTTACTTATTATTTCGCGACATCGTAAATTGTACAAAACACCAAATTTCTTTCACACGTTTGAAAAACAAAGTGAGGTTATGGTGAAAACAAAACACATGATAGTGTTGCCGCACAATCTAAAAATATGTAGCTAAAGGATTTTGTGGTAATAGACAATTACGTTTTTTAATAATTATAAAAATCGCCTATTAGCGATTATTTTCTCAATGTTATATTAATTTTTCGTTAAATAACAGTTATTCTTCATTTAGATTTATAAAATAAAAACCAAAATTAACTGTTATATTTTTATTTATTGCAATTTTTTTTTTGATTTGATTTTCGGGGAAATATGAAATTGATTGGTATATTGAAAATAAAAGTCAAAAATAACTGTTATTTATGATAATTTAAATAAAAATGAAAAAATAATTGGTATTTTAGATTTATAAAATAAAAACTAAAAATAACTGTTATATTTTTATATATTGCATAAAAATTGCAAAAAGAAATTTTTTCTAAATTTGATTTTCGGTGAATTAAGTAATCGATTGGTATATTACACTTGGTTGTAGACCATTTATTTCATAGCGAATTTTTCAATGACAGTTTTCTTTTGGATAAGTTTAGAATATAAGTAAATTAAATAAGAATAAATTTAAAGAGCTTGAGGCCAGGTTTGTATTAGGAATACTATGAGAAAACAACAATTTTTCAAAGTGGTAAAAGTGATAGCTGCTATTTCGGAGATCACCACATCTCCTCATCAGACTTCTTTCTTTCTAGACTTTATCTGGCTTTGAACCATGTTACTCGGAGTTGCTAGGCGAGCACGCAACCTCTCAGCCACGCTAACCGTGTGAAAATTGTAGGCCAAAAATAACGGTTTCTTAAATTTAGTAAATCTTATGAAATGATAACTTGGTTTTTACCCATTTTTTCTGACATATATTTTGTTTTTGTGAAGTAAAAAAGGGAATGTTTTTCTTAATTTTAGTACAGTCGCTTTCTTATGTATATGCGAAGTCTCGGTTATTTCCCCAATTATTAACTATTTTCTGAAGAAAATTTGTTATCCAAATCACCATTCGTCCAGTTTTGCTCCCCACTGTACGTATGTACGTACAATGTCTGCATGCATTCAAATGCCCGCACTTATCATAGCAGTAGTGCATGCAGCACCTGCGATTCGCAAAATATTGGTGCTCAGCTATTACGGGAACAGCGGCTCCCTCGCACCACAACGCAGGGTATACCATATGCTTGCGCTTACTTAAATATTGACAGCACACACTATTGATGGCGGCCGCGCAAACTATGTATTCGTTTTTACTGTTAAATGGAAACAGATACGCGAACTCGAAAAACAGAAGTTTGCAATTTTTTATTGCTACAATTTGGTAGCGCATACATTGGCAATGCCTGGCTCCAATGTCCGTCCCGGCCCACCCATTTCGGAGGGATCGTCTGTGGTAAACGGTTGTTTGTTGCTACTCGAACTGCTATAACTGTATTTTACTTTTACTTTGTTTGCACAGGATGGCTACACCAACTGTTATTGAAAATTTTGGTTTCATTTTGATTTGGGTTGTGTTCTCTATTTTACTCTTCGTTTTTTGTGTATTTTTTTTTCTTGATGGCGGCACGCAGCCATGGTTGAAATATTGTTTTTAGATGCCACATCAAACGGTGGGTTTTTGTTTTCGGTGAGTTGCGATTGTGGATAAAAGTTGTAAAATGTAAACAGACTTTTAGTTGATATACGACTGCTTTCCTTTGTTTTTGTTGGTTTGTGCAACTCGGGTATACCTCTTATGAAACTGGCTGGAATTTTACTTTGTCGCGCTGTTGGTAAAAAACCCTTGGGGGCGAAACTTCGCCTCGACAAACTCTAGCAAATATTTACAGTTGAGAGTATTGGAATAGCAGCGCGACGTATTGACAAGTTTTGACAATGCATTTCTCTTTGTTTAATTTTTTACTAAAACTGTAGCTTCCAGTACAAACAAAAACAAATTGATCAAAGTTTCCAAAATTGATAAAAATTCACAAAAATTAGAAAAAATTTCAACTAAATTTTATTCCTTTTAAACCGAATTTTTAGAAATTTTTCGAGTATGCAGTTTTTTTTAGCTCATTTAATTTCAGTATAATAAAGTAAAAGTCTGTAGCCACTCAAAATTCAGGCTGACTTTTTAATTAAATTTTTTAACAAAACAAAGAAAGTTGAGGATTCGTTAGAGGGGAGAAAATCTTATAAATAAAAATCTCGTGACACGGTGTTTGTGGCCACACTCCTCCGCAACGGCTCGACCGATTTTTATGAAATTTTTATGTTTGTTTCCTAGGTATGAGAATAGGTCTTAAGGTATATTTTTTATATTGGGGTTGCCACCGGTTTGAAAAACCGAATTTAATTAAATTATGCCACCTGTTTCTAAATTCGAATTTAATTGAATTATGCACAAGAAAATTCAAATATGGTTGCCAAACGGTTCGTCTCGACCAGAAAAAGATTCATACATATATTTTAGAGAGGGTTGCCACCTGTTTGAAAAGTGGAATTTGATTAAATTATACAGAAGTTTTATGAAATATTAAATTATTGTGGTTCAAGGGTTCATATCGGCGAGGAGAAGGCTCATACCTATGTATGTTATGGAAATTGCTGCCACCTGTTTGAAAAGTCGAATTTAATTAAGATATATATATACAAGTATGTAAAATATTAATTTGAGTGACGAACGATTTGCGCTGACGAACCCAAAGTTTCTAATTACATATATTTTTGAGAAGGTTGTCACCTATTTGAAAACTCAATAATAGGTACGAGAAACCGAAATGTGATTATAGACTCGAAAACTACTGAACCGGGTCAGCTCAAAATTATAGGATGTACTTGCAAGGGTATCTATTGTGCAAACGCCAGATAGGTGGCGCTAGTGTCGACAAGCTTCTAAAAGCCGTATTTACAGTCCGATTTGTTTCAAACTCAAAACATGTATTAGCCACATAAATATAAATATTTTAGCTAAAAATTGTACCGATAGATGCCGCTGGATCCCAAATATCTCTAAAACTTATATTCACAGTTAATTTTGATTAAATTTTAGACCATGTAATTAACGTTACTTTTATTCCCAGGTACCTCGTCGACCTCAATTAGAACTCATCCTTAGACACTAAAACTCGAAATCTGTATAGATTCAAAAATCCAACCGCTTTGTCCTCTAAGCCCTTTTAAAAGTAAGGAAGTTTAGGACATTAGGAGTTGACGAGGGAAATATTTTACAAAAAGATATGTATATGCGAATACATATTTACTAATGTTACATTTTAGGACTTACATATTTTATGGATTTATAGGGGTCATGCTTAAGATTCTTAGCTACTGATTTTAGCAATGCACGGGCATCGGATGGTATGAGATTTTCGTATATCTTACGAGCAAGCTTTTTCTGAACTTTTCAATTTGAGCTGAACATGATATAAAGAATTATAAGTACGTAATCAAATTTGCTTAAAATTGTATACAGTGAAGCTCTAAGTAATACGTACGGTCATTTTTTTGTTGCAAAATTAAAAGTTTTTCTATGTCACAACTAATTTTTTCAAAATCATTTTTTATACCACAAGAAAAACCTTATACTTATAAAACAAAGTTTGAAACTTTGCATAAAATTTAGAATGATTTTAAAAAATCATTAAAATATCAAATATTTTAATTAGAATTTTAAGAATATTCCTGCAGATTCTTTATAATTTTTTTTAGCCAAAACCTTCCTCAACCCTTTCAGTGTTTTTTTTTTACTTTTATAAAAATAAATTTCGCATTTATTTTAGTAGAAGAAAATGGAAATCCTACTGGTAATATAAATGCGAATGTGTTTGTGTCAATTAAATAAATAAGTTATATATTCAATGGCTGGATAGATTTGGATATTGTTTGGAACATATATTTATATAATCAGTTATCATATACTGCAATATGGGTATCAAATGAAAGAGAAAAAATGTTGACATCTATTGAAATGCCAATCACGTTAAATTAAGAAAATAAATGGCAGTTTACAATATGAGTGTCAAACTACAAATTTTCAGATTGCGTGATTTCAAAAAAATTTTAGGAGAAGGTTGCCACCTGTTTAAAAAAAATAACCAAAATTATAATATGTGAAATCACATTCATCTCATATTATATGCAAGGCTCAATAAAGCTTCATTCCCCAAATATTTTTAAGAATGACTGCCACATGTTTATATGCAAATTAAGTTAATTAAAAAATTAACGACATTTTACAATATAAGTGTCAAACTGCAAATTTTCAGATTGCGTAATTTCCGAAAAAATTGGAGCGTAAATCACATCCAGCTAATATTATATACAAGCCTCAGTAACGCTTCATACTTTTATAAAAGGTTGCCACCTATTTATATACAAATTAAGTTAAATAAACAAAAACGACATTTTACAATATGAGTGTCAAACTGTAAATTTTCAGATTCTGTAATTTCAACAAAAAAATCTGAAGAGGGTTGCCACCTGTTTCGAAAATTTATCAAAATTATAATACGGGAAATCAAATTCAACTTATATTATATGCAGGACTCAATAAAGGTTCATTCCCCAAATGTTTTTAAAATAAATTGCCAGCTGTTTATATGCAAATTAAGTTAAATAAAAATAATTAAAGACTATTTAAAATATGAGTGTCAAACTGTAAATTTTCAGATTGCGTAATTTAAAAAAAAAAACAAAATTTGAAGAGAATTACCAATTGCTTAGAAAATTAATGCAAATTATAATAAGGTTAATATAATATTGAAATATTGGTATCAAACGACAGAGTTCTAAGAAAGCTTTATTTTGATAATACTTTTGAGGGAGTTACCACCTGCTTACTGGTATATTACATTATTACTCTAAAACTAGGGTTACCACTTTTTAAAGACCATTGATTCAAATAAATTGGTATGGTAACGGAAATTCTACTATACTGGAGTCAAACGAAAAAAGGTTTATGGTATCCCTTTTCGAGAAATGTAGAGGGTTGCAACCTGTTAACAGAATTTAAGTTCAATTAAATTGAAAAGATAAATGAAGCGTTATAATTTTTTTTAAAGGAGGTGCCACCTCTTGCAAATGTTAAAATCCGTTTAACAAAAGAATGAAGTCTAACATGGCAAAATAGGTATTAAACGAAAGTTTGAGAGAATTTTACCATCTGCTTCAAGCTCAATTTAGTTAAATTAACTGTTATTTTACAAAAAGAATGTGAAACTAAAAACAACGATTGTGAACACTAAATTTCAAACATCTTTTTGGAGAGGGCTTCACAACTCAATCAATATTATAATAAGTTAAATCAAATATAAAAATATGAGTCTTATACGAAGGAACTTTGAGAAAGCTTTATTTTGAAAATACAGAATTAACAGTTATTTCCTTTTCTGTTATATTTGAAATCATAGCGTTAAGCCGACTGCCATGCGGGTAAAATCTAGTACATGCATCTATGTTTTACATAAATGTTAGAAGAACTCTTGAATGAATGCAATTATTATTGACACACGCTATTGACCAATACTGATGCCCCATCACTTAATAAACAAAAGTTCCATAACTTCAATTAAAAAGCTGAAGGCATCATAAAATTTAATAGACAGCACAGCAGAATAAAAACTTCAATGCACATTGAAAGATTTGTCCGGCGGATGCGTTGCGAACGTTGGTTTCCATGCCTGCCACTGCTCCTGCCCCTGCCCCTGTCCCCCGCCAGTGCCCCTGAAACACCACAGCAAACCAACTCTAGCAATCATTCACACTTTTTGCACTTTGGGCAAAACGCCGCGCAGCAAAGATAGTGTTCGACAATTAAAATTTATTGCCGACTTAATTCGTCACAGACCATTCAATTGCTATCGACTGAAACTTTCTAATGATGGGCTGCCAATGAGAATTCGTTGACTTGGTTGAACGAACGTAAATCACTCAAAATGGTTTCCTTTTATTGCGTTACTATGCAAAAAATTGCTGTAAGTTTCGAAAAAGAGACAGAGTGTTTATGACGGAGCGATGGAGTATTTTGTATACTAAATTAGTATTTCATAAAACTTAGATTAATGTGCTTTGAGTGGGACTTGCAAAGTTTCGATACACATTTTCATGAATAAATTTGAAACAGTTGACTTTAGCAGCGTGCTTTCTGCCGCCTAAAATTTCCGAGTCGTTGAATGACTGAAAATTGGCTTTTTGTAATCAAATTTTGACGTGCTTAAATGTTTTTGAACTCAAATATACATAGTTTTTGATTTTCGCAGCAAAATGTTTTATGAATTATTAAACAATATTTTTTTTTTAATGGGCGACAATCTGAGTTCGAAAACACGAATTGACTGCATCTGACTGCAAATAGTGTTGTGCTCTAAATATTTATAAATATGCAACTCTGCTCCAAAATATTTCTGAATATTTGTTGTATATGGGCACTTCAATGGCAAATCGCCAATAATGGAGGTGTGCGATTTTTTTTTAAATTAAATTTGGTCAGAAGCTTTCTTTCATCCTATAACGAAGTTCTTACAATGCTTTCGTTTTAAAGAGGAACTAGGGGTTACATAAAAACAAATGTTAAACGTTTTTTTTTTCAAATAAAAAAAATTACGTAGTCCATTCACCATTTGTTGACATTTTTGTTGAAAATTTTGCAAAAAAAAAACGGCAACGAAAATTAACAAAGTATAATTTGATTCAAAAGAAAATGATTGTTAATCTTTTATACAAAAAAAAATATAAAAATGTGTGTCCCCAATTATTTAAAGTATGGCCGAGGCCTTTTTCAGTTTTAGCCCAGAAACTCTCAATTCATATTCAGAATTTCCATTTCAAATTCTGAAATTTGGATTTGAAGTTCAGAAAATTGGAATTTAAGTTCTGAATTTCCACTTTAAATTCAGAAGATTACAATTCAAATTCAGAATTTCCAATTAAAGTTAAGAAAGTTACAATTCAAATTCATAATTTCCATTTTAAATTCAGAAAACCCCAATTTAAATTCAGAAACTTACAATTCAAGTTTAGAATTTTCATTCCAAAACCTGAACTTTCATTTCAAATTCAGAAAATTTCAATTAAAATTCAGAGTTTTTATTTCAAATTTAGAAAATTCCAATGCTAATTCAGAATTTCCCTTTTAAATTCAGAGACTTACAATTAAGAAAGTTACCATTCAAATTCAGAATTTCCATTTCAAATTCAGAAAGTTGGAATTCAAGTTCAGAAATTTATAATTTAAATTTAAAACTTGAATTGTAACTGGTATAGATTCCGAAAGAAAAAACTTGTATTTCAAAAATTCATATCTTACAAACAACACCTTGGAAAATGTGGGATATTTTCAGAACAAAAAGATCCTAAAAAAACTAGTTTTTGATTTATTTAATTTTGCAAATTTCAACATCTTGCATTTTTTTTTGTTTTGTTGCTATAAAATTGTTGAGATATTGAAAGAAAAAAGTTTAAAAATTGAAAAAAATGAAATTTTGAATTTTGCATAATTTTTGAAAACAAGTTTTCCCCTTCGGTAAAAATACGCAACAAGATGAAGGAAACCTTCTGGCCAAGTTTCATCAAAACCAGAAATGAGCGATTCCTACCACTGGCCAATTTACAAGGAATTAAAAAATATATTGACAAGTTTTTACATTTCTGTCTTTCCTTAGCTAATTTTTTTTAAATAAAAATAATTATAACTATTTTTTTTATAAAAAAATTCACATAAGCTGTTTTTATTTTTTATGAAAATAATAACTTATATTAAATTAAAAAAAAACGAAATAGAAATTATTATGGAAAAATTATTTTCTTTTTATAAATTTGAAGGTGATTCCATAAAACAAACCATATAACTTTAAAGTTGCAAGAAAATTTTGAACAATATTATCAAAAAAAAAAAAAAATATGTCAAAAATTAACAAGAATTTCTAGCCACTTGAATTTTATATTTTATTATAGTAAAATTTAATAAACCATAAACCTTAATGCTCGAAAATTTTCCAGAGATTTAAATTAATAACCTAAAAGTTTTGATTATTTTGATTTTTGAAGTTTCAAAATTTTTTTTAAGGAATTTTGAAATTTTGATTTTTTTTGGTTTTTGTTATAGCATTATCTATATTTAAAAAAAAAATGTGTTTAATAAGGAAATTGTCAAAACTTGTTAATACAATTTGTTATTATTTTTTCGATTAATCCTTTTCAAAACCTGTGTGGATTAGATATTTGTCAAATGTCATCGACTCGATACCCATATACAATTGTAACTATATATTACTAAACTTAAATAATTATTATACTTTAATATTGTAAATGAATTTCTATATACCTAGTTTAAAGTTTTCTCAAAAAAAAAATTCGTTCGTATTTATTTTAGATATATCTCACATCACTTTGCACTTCTTTTTCTAATTTCACTGAAAGCGCATCTTTCAGGGTTTCGGCAAAATATTTTCAATACCAATCGGTTTCTAATATTATGTTTTCTAAAAACTCATATTTTACTGAAAATATATCTGGTTATGTAGTTCCAAATCTGACCAAAATTAGTGGTTGAAATTACTACATAAAACGCATGAAAACAATGAAAAATTGGAGCTTAAAAAATTTGTTATATTTAGAGATCTGTCAGAGTACTCTCAAATCATTTATTTTGCCGATTAAAATAATTACACTTTTGAGGAAAACTCTCGTAATTCTTCTCCAGATAATGTAGTTGAATTTTTTCCAGTGTAGAACTGCAAATATTTCGCAGATCTTTGCTAATTAAAAATTTATGCACACCTGTAATTTCTCAAAATTTCACAGGTAATTAGCATTAATTAAAACGTTCGACGGAAATAGAAAAACAAGTAACGTTTTAGCTTAAAAAAAAAAATAAATGTATACATTGAGAATGATGAGCATTTCGAGGTAACTAGATAAATTTGTAAATACAACAAAAATGGAATAAAAATAGAAGAAAATCAAAATCAAAACAAGCTTTGGAAACTACACATTCATTGGAAACTAAGGTGAGCGTGTAAAGTATGCTCTTAGTAAAGTTTGGAGCATTTTTCCTTTTACAATAGTATTCTAAACTAAATGTTGTAAAAATCAAACAACAGCAGGCGTGCCAAAAAGAAAATGCTACCATAATTCTAAATGATTTACTACACACTCCATTCGAAATGGCCTTCGACATTTGGAATGGCTAACATTTTTTGTGTTTTACTGGCAAAGGTGAAGTGGATAAATTTAGTTTCATTTTTAAGCTACAAGCAGCCAGCCGCATGTTTTACGCTTAGATGTTTTCTCCACCAAAAAAAAAAAAACCAAAAAAAAAACAAAAAACAACCATTTTAATGTCTTGTTAAATTTTACCAAATATGTAATACCAGCTAAAAGGAACCCTCGGTGATTTCCTTGCAACAAGCAAAGTGTTAAAAAATATGCCAGGAAATTCGAAAACAAGACAAGACAAAGCAAAGCGTACATATCCGTTGTGGAGTTGCATGTTCTGCACATTTAAACATCTAGCATATCTTGCAACAAGCCACTTTCTTTCACACAGCAACACCGCCCGCCACATGCTAGGCACATTCAGTACTCGCCGTAATCGGCCTGTTGTTGATGGAACGCGCGGACCAAACAAGTTGTGGAAGAAATAAAAATAAACTAACTACACCGAGTTTATTCAGCTACTTACACAGCTTGGGTTGCTTGTTGCTGTTGCTGTTGCTGTTGCTGTTGCATCGCATCGTCGATTGTGGGTGGGTGTTTCAAGACAATGCCGCCATATCGGCAAATAAATTAAAAGGCATTTACCACAAATAAATCTATATAAGACAATACAGCAAACTATGGGACAACGGCACTGCACTTAAAGGCAAATGTGGAATTTGTCGCCAACACTGCGCGACGATAAAAACGCGGAATGAATGTGTGATGGGTTAAATGAGATTATGGCTAACGAGTGGTTCTCATATCCAGTGTAAGAGTATAAAATATATTGTCTACAAGTTCAATAGAGGTTTATATCTTTTATAATAAGTGCACAAGAAAAAATATTTAAAAAATTCATCGGGAACATTGCACAGATTTGTATAGCATTTTTTGCATGCAATGAAATGCAGTTAATAAAATTCGATTCGAGTTGGGATTATCAATTTCTGTTGACATTATTTTCATCACTTTTTTTTTTTTGGATGTTAGATTATTGCTGAGAGCAGGCGGTTTTTGTGGGGTGCCATGAAAGTAGGCCACTTTGTGCAAAAACCTTGCTTGGTTTTGAATAGCAAATGGGAGATCCCTCAAATGATGATGAAAATATCAAAGGTATGCCTTAAGTTCTTCAAATAAATTTCAATATATGTTATGAGACACATATAGCCATAAACAAAACTTATTTTTACACAAAATGCAAAAGGTAACACTTCTGATACTCGATCGAAACTTACTGACTTATTATGAACGAAGAAATGGTGAAGGCTCGGAAAAAAGAACAAACGATTTAAAAATATATGTATATATGTATATCGAATCGAATGACTTTTAAAAAAGCAGCTAAAGGGGGTGTGCAAAATAAAAGGAACCAAAAACATTTACATACATATGTACAATAAAAAAGATTTATTAACTAGTACCAGGACGGAATGGTTATTAAAATAAAAAATAAAAGTATAATCACAGAATTCTATTTCTATAATCAAAATAAATTTTCATTCGAAATTTAACTAATTTTGAATAAAATATAAATTTTCATTCATCAATAAAAATAAGTTTGACAAATGTATAGATTTTAATTTATTCATCTTTTAAATAATTGTGAAGAAAAAATACATTTTTATTCTTATTTTTTATATATGTATTTTAAATAATAATTCTAAAATAAAAGAGAAATGTTATATTTATTCTGCGCTTTTCGGGCAAGCCAAACAACGAGTGCCTTTTCCGCCAATTTCCACAAAAGCAAGATATCTCGAGAACGACCCAAATACAGCCTCGGCCTTGTTCGGCCACCAACGTTTGGTTTCCGTTCGGCTCCAGTCAAGGCATTTCCCAATTTTTATTAATTTACATATATGATTTCCCCTAATATGTTTCTCTTTGGAAAAAGCCAAAGCTGCCTTTCAAATTGAAATCATTTGCAGTAATAATATTGGAAGAAATTATTAAAGTTAACTTTTCTCAAAGCTCATCGGTTTTGAAAATTCAACTTGCAAAAAGTTCATAAGTCGTGGTATATTAAAATGCAAATGAACAAAAAATTTCGAACTCATGCCCAACATTTTTAGTTTCTCGAAAATACATTTTAAAGTGTCTTCTTTCTGATGTGAAAAAATAAAAAATTCACTTTTCGAAAAATTAAGTTTTGAAGAATCTGCCTTTTTAAATTTTTTTCGAAAAAAAAAAATATATTTTGGACATGAGTTGCCAATTTTTTCCCCTCGCATTTTAATGTTCAATTAATTACGAATTGCAAGTTTAATTATCCATATCGGTCAGTTTTTAGAGAAGTTAAAATCGCCGAAAAATATCGGAAAACATTTTTTTCGGTTACAAAAAAAAAAAAATACATGTGTGCCTGATCACTTTTACCAAGAAACAACATATGCGAGTGTCTCATGGGAAAACACATGACCCTAACGGACCGGTTGCCTTGAAATGGAAACAAGGGCCCACAATAATAAAAATCTGCAATTTTAAAAAGGCGTTGATTTAATTTTTAGACCTTGAAAATGCTCGGCTTCGGCTTCGGCCCAAATTATTTTGGTTTGGTGGTTGGTTTGGTTACGTCCGGCCTTGAGAATCGATGTTCGAATTAATTAATGCCATTCCATTAAGCCGGAAAGTATGCTTACAAAATTAACATTTTTGGTATCCATGCAATGCGGTATTTACGTGGATAAAATATGGTTGGATTCAATCCTGCGACGGGCTCTTACACACCGGCAGCTCAATTATTCGTTTTATGACAAAAATCGCGTGAAAAATTTACAATCAAGAGTGCTTCTATAAATTTTCAATAGTTTTATCCATTAATGGATACCTCTATGGTTTTATACAGTTTTAAAATAACAAATTCAACAGATAAAGCGACTGAAAAAAGAGCTTCTACTTTGTTCTGGAAAGTGTAAAAAATAATATTTCTTGTTGTAAAAAAATTATTAAATTATTTGATTCGTTTTCCTTTTGACTAAATAATTCTAAAGCTCATGAAACATTTCTAATATAATATTTTTATTTTATTTTTCAGGTGAGTTTGTGAAACATAGATGACCGCATAATGATACGTGATAGGATAAGTACCACTAACTTTTTGAAATTCACAATCCTATATTTTACTACTGATTCACAAGGTATCATAAATCATAAAGCCATACAATTTCAGATTTCAAAAATTTTTGTGTTTGGATTGCATTGCAACAAATAATTAAAACTTATCAATTTTGCATTTTTTAAATTTTATGTCTTTATGACTTATCACACATTAAGACCCCTTGTGCATCCCACAATACAGTATTGTGCATACCATAAGCAACAAAATTCAATATAATACAGTTGGCCGGCTGCATTTATGAATTTATTTTCAGTCATTTTATTTTTTATAAAACTATAGCTGATTCGTTAACATAAATCATATGAATACAAATTTGAAACTATTTAGAAAACGTTTAATGGTTAGACAAATTATAAAAAAAAATTATCATCAAAATTTTAAACTTTTTCATCCGTATTTTTTTTTTTAATTTTAAATTCAATTTTACTACAACAAAGATCAGGTTTTGAGTGGCTAAAAATTCGCGTTGATTTTTGATATTTTTTTTTTTTGCTGACGGTGTGGGCCAGTTTCCTCCATATAACTAAATTTACTTTTGTATGGAAGAAGCAATCGTTGAACACCGTCTGTAAACAAAAATATCAAAAATGGACCAGAATTTTTAGCGCCTCAAAACTTGCACTTTATTATAGCAAAATTAAATAGGCTAAAAAACTGCATACTCAAAATTTTGTTTTAAATTCTGAATTAAAAATTTGATGGCAATTTTTCGAAATTTCATGAATTTTTGTGAGTTTCGTAAAAAGTTTGCAATTTTTGTGAATTCCGAAAAAAATAATTAAAAAGAAAACAATAATCGTTAAAGTCCAACTATTGTACTATATTAAATTTTGTTGCTTACAGTACCGTATATGACAATTGAAATGTTACTTTTTAAATATAAAGTGTTTTCATTTTTAGAAAATAATACTAAACGTTTTTTGAAACTCTCATTTATATAGATGAAAGTTATTAAAAATAAAAACTTTTAAATATTAGTTTTAAATTTCTTCAAATCGAACGAAAAATTTAAAGATATAAGAGTTATTGAAATGGAAATCGACTAATTGAAAATTTACATAATTTGAATTTACATTCGCCTTTTGATTTAACCAAATTTGAAACAAATATTTCCGTATAAAATACTCACTCATATCTTACCTTTTAATTATTTTTCAATAAAACGAACAATAAAAGAATTTGAAAATTTCCACTTTTCAACTTTAAACCCTTGAAACTCAAAAGCTACCACTTTTATTGGCCCATACGACCGTAAAACAAAAGAAAATGCCTTTCGCATCATGCAAATTTTAAGTTAAATATGCATACATTTTACAAATTCGAAAATTTTCAAATCTACAAAAATTTCAAAAATTAAAATTCGTTTCGCGTCTGTTTGAAGAGGTTTCTCTCGGAAAATTATGCTTTGTGGCATACCTCATAAATAGGATAACCTAAAAAAACGTAAAAAACATAACTAAACTGATTATGATGTGATGGTGATTTCGTGTAAATATTACACTGCTTTTTAATGCTAAGTCAGGTTTGTTAATTTTTTTATAAAGCTTTAGTTCATACTATAAACAAAAACCATACAAATTCAAATTTCATGTTTTGTACAAAATTTATAAAAATTTAATAAATTTTTCAAAAAATTTCAAATTTTTTAATCAAAATTTTTAGAAAACTTGAGTTTGTAGTTTTGTCGCTCTTTTTTTTGCATAATAATGCAAAAGTCTGAAGTGACTTAAAATTTGAAAAATTAAAAAAAAAATTATTTTGGAAAAAAAAAATGTTCCTAAGACCAATAAAGGAATTGCCAAAAAACAACAATAGTTTTAATTTCAGACATTATTATATTGCAATCAAATGGGCTTCAAAACTACATACCCAAAAGTTTTCTAAAAACTATTCTAATTAAAGAATTTGAAAATTTTATAAAATTTTATTGAGTTTTTTTAGAAACTTTGTACAAAATTGAAATTTGAATATACTGAGTTCTAACCCCGAAAAAAAAGTAAGTGACATTTTTTTTCAAAATTTTCTTTTTGATGCAGGGTTGATTCTAAAGAATCATTTCTACACCAAAAAGAAAATTTTGACAACATGCTGTTTACGTTTTTTCGACTTTAGGGCACAATATATGATTTTCGGTATAGAACGAAGTAATATTTTATAAAAAATTTACAAACACGTCAAGCTTCAACAAACTAGAAATTTTTAATTTTTCTCACAATTTGTATGGAGCATCCCACAATAACGCGGCAAATGTCAAATAGAATTTTCAATTTTGACAGCGCGATACGTCCTGAAGTTGGCTGCGGAAGACAGAAGTGGAAAAGAAATAAGATAAAAATTAAAAGAAAGAAGAAAAGGCAATTAAGATAAAATACCTCGCAACAAACTTCGGAAGATTGAGAAAACGGCGTAAATTTGAAGCAGTTGCTTAGTGTGAGTGAATTTCTGCCACGAAAAAAAACTTCTCACTAAAAAAAAATGTTCGCCGTTCGGAGTCGGCGTAAAACTGTAGGTCCCTCAATTTGTATTACAACATCAAGATACACATCACAAATTGTAGGGCAAGTTCGGACAAAATCGCTTAAGCGGTTACAGTGCCAATTAAGTAAGTAAATAAATTTAGGTATAGTGTTCGCTCCCCCTCGTTGGCCTTAGAAAACGCAACGCTTGACGCGTCAATTTAAGTACCATAGTTAGCGTTGAAAATATTGTAATAATTATAAAAAAAAATTACAATATACATACATATGTATTTTTAAACTAGTGTTATTTATTTTACGAAACAGAACTCAACATGTAAGTTTTTAACCAAACGATAACTGAAAATAACTTTTTAAGGCACACATATCTTCAAATATATGTACGTACATATGTAGATAGTCGTTCGAAAACTTTCTTAATCCGAACTTTCTGAACGAAACACCCACCAAACAATTCCAATTAAATCAACAGCAGATAAATTAAAGTATTTCAGGTATTTCAGAATATATTTTCACAGTTAAATCTACATGAACGCAGGATATTGCAAACAGTTAGGTGTACCCACAATATACGTATACTTATATAATATCAGAGTGAATGCAAATAATTTCAAGATGATGATTTGGTCAACGACAATTTACAACACCACTTCGTCACAAAAGTTATGCAGTCAAAATCTTTTCAGAGTAAAACCACTCACCATTTGTATTTAGAGTGTGCATTCATTTTAATGGTAATTGACTGCATTAATATGCGTAACAGTTGCTAAAGAGAGTCTGCGACGGATGTACCACCGTCAGTCACATTGTTCTTTCTTTATGCGGCATATTGCTAATATATGTAGATGTGTAGTACATATCTTTGTGTGTGTGTGTGCAAGCAAATAATGTGCAGTTTGTGATCCATAGATTTCCATATGCTAATTAAATGCTGATGATGAATGTGTGGCATTTGAAGAAGCGACGTTATGTACGTGGAGACTTAAAAGCACAGGAAAGACCGAATGAACTCAGCTTTTCATGTCTAGACGAGTGAAACTGATTTTAATTAAAATCACATTGAAATAAATAAATCAAATGTTTGAAAAGGTTATGCAAAAGTGATGGTAAGAATGGGGGTTTGAAGTAAAACTTCTTTAGCGGTATGAGAGTTATTTTTTTTTCATCGCGTAACGATCGCATGTTTATGTCGTGTAACGGAAGAAGTGTTGATGTCGTGTAACGAAGTCACCTCGTGACGCTTATATGATAACAATCAAAAATTTGAGTACTAGTTCTTGAGCTCTCAGTAGTTCGAACTGGTTCACCACTACAACTTCCACTATGCTTACTCCTTTTACTGCTACTAATTACTATTACTCTACTACTGGTTACTAACTACTACAACAACTACAACTTTACTACTACTACCATCACTACGATTAGTCCTGCTATTACCACTAATTGCTACAACTATTTTTAGTTACTACCACTATTTTTAACCAATTGCTACTACTATTTTTAAAAATGCTACTATTAATCACTACCACTATGTTTTTCACTAATTTCTACTATTTTTAAAATTTCTACTACTAATTTCTACTACTATTTTTAAAAATGATACTATTAATCACTACCACTATGTTTTTCACTAATTTCTACTACTATTTTTAAAATTGCTACTAATTATTTACTACCACTACGTTTACTAATTTCTACCACAATTTTGACTAATGCTACTGCTTATTACTACCACTATTTTTACTAATTTCTACTACTATTCTAATATTAGTACTAATTTCTACCACAATTTTTTTACTAATTTCTACCAAGAATTTTACTAATACTACTAATGTTTACTGCTATTTTTACTAAAGCTTTAACTGATTACCAGCGCTATTTTTACTTGTCACTACTATTATTTCTACTAATGCTACTACTATTTACTAATTACTACTAATTACTATTACTACTACTACTACTACCAGAACTAGGTCTACTATTCCCACTACTACTCCGATATTTAAGGTTCAATTATAGTTGCCATAACCTAACGCCATACCCATAACCAAAATTCAATTGATAGGTATGGTTATAGTTATGACCATGGCGTTATGGTAAGGCACCACTAATTGGAAACAGTGTTGCCCATAAAGTTGGTTCGATCAGCTGTTTTATATGGTTATGGTTATGACACCAAAAATTTGAGCTTTAACTCTGCCTCTTTGTAGAATTGGCCCAGAAGTTTTACTTCTGCTAGCGCACATAATGTGCACGGATTTTGTTTTTTATAAACTCATGCGACATAAAACCTCTTTAAAATACGAGTATTAAAAATTTGTATGCATAGAATTCTTAGAATGTAGTTAGTGGATGGAAATAGGGATTTCTTTTCGGAGATTTTTTAGATTTTAAAGTGGAAAGCAATTTTTTGTTTTGCTTTAATTGAGAGGTACCACTTCTGAGGAGTGTGAACCCTTTGCTGAAGATCCTCTTTTAAGATCTACACTGAAAGCTTTCTCCCAATATGTTTGGCTGTAAGTTTATCAACGCTCCTTGTTCACCACCGTTCCGTCAGTCGTCCGCATTACATATCTTAATATTTATATTTTGTATTTTTCGCCCAGTGTTCGCCGGACACAAAGAATAAAAGTCAATCAATTACTTATGAAAGTATTTTTACAATTTACGTATTAAAATAAAAGTATTGAGACTTCAACAAATTTAACTCGCTCATAGCTAATATGGAAAGTCTTCTATAATTCAAGTTGTAAATGACTTGAAAAAATTTTCTCTCTCATAATTGTTATGAAAATAGTTTTATAGTTCTTCCGAACATTTTGATTTAATTGAAATCTTAAAAACAAGTCTTTAAAGCCTTAAGCAAAAATTACTCGCTCATAAATATTATACACGGACTTTTATAATTTCAGTTATAAATGTACTTATAATTTTTACGAAAATTTTGATGGATTTTTTTTTCTACTGTCGAAAACAATTTTAGTTTCTAAAGTATATTTAAACCAGATATATATATATATATAACTACTATCAGAAAAAATAATAAGAATAATCATTGACTTATGAAAAGATTTTTTTAAACTTAAGTTACGAAATAAAAGTCTTTCAAGAGTTGGAAAAATCTATTTCGCTTACAATTATTAAGAAAATTTTTGGAATTTAAGTCTAAAACAAAAACATTTGCTTCAAAAAGTGTATCTCGCTCTTTTTTATTAATATAACAGTTATCGATGACCTAAAATTTCGGTGATTTTAAAACAAAAAAAATAATATTCTAAATCACAAAATAAAAAAAGTCTTTCAAGATTTCAAAAAATTTATTTCACTCATAATTATGAAGAAAATACTAGGAATTTAAATCTAAAAATATGAGTCTTTCAACACTACAAAAAATGTATCTCGCTGTTTCTTATTACACAGTACGACAAAATCTAAATTTTTTTTTGGTACACATGTTAAATGTTAACAGAATATGAAAAAAGGTTTAAAATAAAGAAATACGTGTCTCGGCGTTTTGCTGTAACACATCAAAATCGAATAAGCTTCAAAGAACCGAAGAGGTTTACTTCTAATAAAAAGGGGGGGGGGGGGGGGAAATAAAAAAAATAAATAAATAAATAAAAAAAATGAAAAATGAAATATTAATAAAATAAAAATATTACATTAGAAGTGAACCTCCACGGTCTTTTGAAGCTTAAAAATCGATTTTCTCAAAATTCTGACGTGCTACAACAAAACGCCGAGACACGTATTTCTTTATTTTAAACCTTTTTTCATATTCTGTTAACATTTAACATGTGTATCAACCACTGTCGTACTGTGTTATATATAATTGTGAACATTTTTTAAATTTCGAGCACAATTTTCTTCTCTAATATACCATTAAGCCATATACTATAACTATTAAAATGAAATTATGAAAAGATCTTTATAAGTCTTAAGAAAAAAATTTTTTTTTGTATAAATATTTAAATCTCGCTTTTTCAAGATTTAAGAAACATATCTCACACATAATTATTCTAACAAAAAAAAGCAAGCGATTTCAAAATGTATCTCGCACATAATTGTTGTATCTGTCTTAAAATAATAGTTATCGATGACTCAAACCTTTTTTCCTCACTAATGTTTAATTATTAAGAAAATATTTATATACTAATTTTTTGACATAAAACTCAAACGCCAAATAACTATGGGTCAGAATTTCTCAAACGGATCACCTGAATCCGGTGAAAAATTATTTTTGCTCGTTTTTTCATTTTTTCTGTAGGCACTAATGATGCTTGGATTTTCTAAGAAAAAATTTTTTGTTTATTACATATATTTGCTTATAACAAATTAAAGAAAAAATGCCTTCTGGGCCATATTTCGACATAAAAAAACCATATATGTACACTAAATTTCACGCTAAACAATATTCCGTTTTGGAAAAAAATGGCCCGCAATCTGGAAAAAGTTATTTAGCCTTGAACGTCATGATGCAGCTTGTTATTATTCTCTAATAGCAACGAAAGATTCTAGCGCTAAAGAGTCCGAGCGAGAAATTCTGACCCCTATTATTTTGAGGTCTCTGCCCTCAAAATTCTGAATGGGTTTTCAACAATTGGTCTTGTTTGGTACAAAGTTAGGTCCCCAAATTGGTATTAAATCCAATTGCTAATTCGTATGCCTACGGCTAGGCTTATTTACTCTAAATATAAACTAACTGACACGTTTAATATATTGCCTTACAATATGCCATCCAATTAATTTCCACAATATATATGTATTTTTTGTATGCATATTAAAAGTTCCACTTTTATCATGGGGGCCAACTTGTTAAAATGCAAACGAAAAAATGAAAAAAGTTAACAGCTTACTTTTTATCATTATATCCTCCTTACAACCAACTGTAACACACAAATTCAATTAGGGCACTCTGGTAATGATTGCAAATATTAATTTTTATAAACTTTTAACATACATATGTACATACCAAAGAGTCAAGTGGAATCGGAGTCGGAGCGAAGCAGAAGCGAACGTACATATTTTCTCACTTATGAAATGTGTCGGTGCCGAGTTGAGCTTTGCTCGCCGTTGTTGTTGGCAGCCACAGTGCGCTGTGATGTGATGCCTTGTAATGATGCCATTTTTCATTTGGCTAATTTAATATTTATGCAATTTTCTTTAATTTCCTTTAGTCAGGTTTTACACTCCACTACTACTTGGCTTTTACCCTCTTACTATACACACACACACACACACGCACAATCAAGATATAAACCTTTGTCAGCTTCGCATTCCGTCTTGGTGAGTGCCTCGAGGTGCCCAAGTGTAAGGGCCAAAGAAAATGAATGAAAAATTTTTGATAATGGAGTAACTTCGTCTATAAAGGTGGCGCAACACACAAAAGTTGCTCTGTACATGCAGAAATGAAATGAGTATGACGTGAGGGTGCAAAAAAAGAAATCGACTAGGATAGCACAACAAATGCGCACACTTCCGCAACCCAAGGGGTTTCAAGCGAGCGAGCAAACAAAAAAAAAAAACAAAATATACAAACATCTTTACAGATTACCGTGGCATACTCGACAGCAGCGGCAAAACAAATGGCGTTGAGAATAAAAGCGCACTCGTGCACGTGAACTTTAGCAAAACGGACCGCCCATCCGTCCGACCGCCCGCCGGCCCGCCGGCTCGTCAACGCTGGCCAATCAGCCAACCGAACAGCCAGCCACTTCGAACATTATGACCTGATTTCTGCTCCTTTGTTTTATCTTTTGCGTCATCGCATCGAACTCATATGCGACCGACGAACCAGATTGAGAAATTGTGAGAAATTGGGTTGTCATCTCGGCCAGAACATTGACAGGTGTACCGAGTAGTAGGTGTAGATAATGGTGGGGAAAAAACAAAAAGAAATAATTGTCTGTCGACTATAAAGTGCGGCGAAAAGTACCGTTGGCAATTGGCATGTGGAATGAGCGAGCAAGTGCGCATAGTGACACAACAGGTCATGGCATGAATCGCTCTACTTGCTGTGAACGTGTTGCTATTTAGTTAACTGGTTAGATGACTAGGCCACTTTGCCACATTTCACTGAAGCCGTGGCGTGCACAGCTTTCTCCTAACTCCTGGTTACACGAGACCAACTGAAAAGGGTGCTAGGATTAGGCCTCAGCAAATATGTACATTGTTTTTGAAGTGAAACTTCTTTGCGCTCGTTGGGCTGTAATTCCAATATCGAATGAAACGAAAAAGCGACAGGAAAAGGGAGGGGATGGCGCGCGTGGTGCGGCAGTCGGACGGCAGGAGACATGGGAGCGAAACGAAAACGCGACAGATTCGGAGTAGGAAAAAACGAGAGAGGGGTAGCATGCGTGGAGGGGCGGACAGAGTGTGGCAATGATATATCTCTACATCACTCCGAACCAAAGAATTAATGGCATATACTCCCTCTGGTGCAGCAGAATTAGCAGAAGATTTGTACCGTATGCCAATGATTTTAAGCGGTAATTTTAATGCAAATTTTGCCTTCGAGGAGGCTCAACCACGTGTACAATTTTAGAAAGTAAATTCAATTTAAAAATGAATAATAATCCCAAAGACTCAACAACCAGATCAGGCACGACAATAGATGCAATTTTCTCAAGATATTTAAATAATTTACAATCACGAGTTTTGATTTAATATTTTTCATAGCACAAACCAATTGTATCTTTTCTTGAACATGCAAGACTGGAAGTGAATGAATAGATTTTTTATAAATGGAAGCGAAAACATCAACTATCTTTTTTCATTAACCTAGCACATAAAAAAATTCCAAAATAATGAATAGTGGCTTCTGTTATCGGGGAAATATTTCTATCTCATAAAACTTGCTGGCTAGGGTGAGTATTTTCATTTCAAGTGCCCATCGAGATCCATGAAGTTTCACTCCTATCGCCTAGCTTTCTAGCTTTTTTAAATGAAAGTTTTAAAGGAAATACAAATACGAATTAAAGAAATAACATAGCAACACTTCTTGCCTTGCTGTAAATATCAGCGAGTTATCAAATGCTGCCACTTCGCTTAATTTTGCACACGCGCCTTTCTATCCTGCTGTTCTTTACGCGCCAGATTTTGGCTTCAACTTACAGTCTACCCTTCATTGAGCTATTTATTCGCATCGTAGACCCAACCAACCTTCAATGTTTTTTTTTTATATGTACACACAGGGTGGTCCATATAGTGCTTTCTTTTTAAAAATTGACAAAAAAAAACAAACAAATCAATTTTTTCGTTATATTATTGATTTATTCTAAAGAGCAAACATCCGCATTATTTATGGCAGATGATTTTCTTCATGTACCTGCCACGGCTAGTGTCGGTGTTGGGCTCCCTTTTAATCCTGTTAATTCAGTTTTCCAATATCCAATGTTGACGATTTCGAGTTCTATCTCATGAACGGAATGCTCCACATTCGACTTAAGGTCGTCCATCGTTAATGAATGATCGGGACCCCATGAAAACAAAGTCTAAGTCAATTGGCATCACCCAGACGGTCCAAAATCCGCACTTAACCGCCACTCGTTAGGGATGCAGTGGTTTCTCGCCGATAACGGGAGTATTTTCCGATACCCAAATACGGGGGCTCGTTTGCATTTTTCCCCAAAGTTGTTCAAGTGTAAAGCTACTCATTTCGTTCCACGGAGATATGCTACTAAATTTCTGCCAAGATTTCAAGCGATTCAATATTGATCACCCTATAAATACTACATACTTACATATTTATTTAGTGGGTAATAAAGATTTAGCGTACTCTTGGGCATAGACTTAAACTCTACTACTGAATAATTTCAAGATTGCTGTGATGAATTTCCTTAGTTGTATGGGGAGCTTTCATGCTGTCAGTGCCTTGAGTGAGATATCCCGCACTATGCGAGTTATCTAAATGAAATTGCATAGATTTTCTAAACACAACGCTAGACTAAAGGTTGTGAAAAGGAGCAAGGAACTGGCTGGCAAAAGATACATTGTGGTGTTGAAGGTCAATCGTATGTGTTTTAAGCCAGTTATTTACTTGCTTTTACTTTATTTTCTAATTTCGTGTAGAGGCACTGAGAGGCACAAACAATTTTTCCTTAATTTTTGTCGTAACTTCATGCTTGGCGACTTCAATGCCGGATCGGGTATGGTCCCGCTGTCGAAAATCGACTGATCGATATTGCCTAGAACCGAGGAATGGTAGTCTGTAGTACCAGGTTCCAGCATAGAAAAATTCACCAAGCTGCGTGGCTCTCTCCGGATCGAAAAAGTCGGTATCAAGTCGATCAAATTGCGATAGACGAAAGGTATCTTTCCAGTATATTAGATGTACGTATATTCTGAGTATCGAACATCGACTCTCAGATCGTTGTGTTGTCGCAGCCAAGATGCGCATATACGGCCCTGGGCAGAGGAAACACCAGGAAACCACGACGTCGGGAATCGCTTTGACTCTTGAAGTACCACTAAAAATAAGAAGATAATACCACAAGGCAATAGGTTTCGATACTCGTTAAGCTTTTCCAGGGCTTACCAATTATTGCTCAGTAGTGGAGTAGGAAATAAATAAACTTAATCTTAGAGAAACTGTTTCAAAGTAGCTTTTATCCGCCTAGGTGTTCTACTTGGCTTTAAGCTATCGATTCATTAATCCATGCATTAAGTAGAACAAATTAAAGTAAACTTCCGATGTTTTTTGACTGTAATTTAAAAAAAAAATGAAAAACTTTGATTCTTCTTGTGGATTATTTTTATTTGGTGTTTTAATTTTTTTTACATCAAGTCGAGAATATGATGTCATGTAAATGGCCGCCGCCACAGTTGATTGTCATTTGAGCCCTTTTTATGGCATTTTCCATCACTTTGGCAAAAACTTCTGGCGATAGGTCCTCACATTCTCTTTAAGAGCTGCAAGAGTCTGAGGCTTGTTGACATAAACCCGCGACTTAAAAAAGCCCCACAAAAAGAAGTCTGGAGCGGTCAAATCAGGCGATCTTGCTGGCCAGTGCAAATCGCCAAAACGGGAGATTAGGCGCCCGGGAAATGCATCCTTCAGCATATCGGTTGTGGCACGTGCAGTGTGTGCCGTTGCACCGTCCTGTTGGAACCACATGTTTTTCAATCCCAATTCATCAAGTTGCGGCAAAAAGAACTCGTTGATCATTGCTCTGTAGCGCTCACCATTCACAGTAACCGTTTGGCCCGCGACGTCTTCGAAGAAAAAAGGTCCGATGACTCATCCAGCGAAAACAGCACACCATACAGTGACTTTGAGCGGGTGTAATGGCTCTTCGTGTGTTACACGGGGATTTTCAGTGCCCCAGAAGCGTAAATTTTGCTTATTTACGTACCCGCTAAGATGGAAATGGGCCTCATCACTCATGATTATTTTTGATGAAAAATCATCTTCCTCTTGGTGGTGATTAAGGATGGCTTGAGCGTATGTTAGACGCCATTGGCGGTAAGCAGCTAACAGCTGATGCACCGTCTGGACTTTGTACGGAAACATCTTCAAATCTTGTACCAAAATTCGCTGTAAAGACCGTCGACTGATACCCATTTGCGTGGCACGTCGTCTGGTCGATGTCGACGGCGCTTCCATGACATCCTCGGCTACAGCAGCAATATTCTCTGCAGAACGGCTACTCCGGGGTCTGCCACGCCTGGCAGCATCTCGTGTTGTGCCAGTCTCTTCGAGGCGAGCGGCTAAACGTGGCAGTGTCTCACCAGTAGGCGTTGGACGTCCAGGAAATCAGCGACGAAATTCACGTTGTGCCAAAGTCACCGACCGATTATTGGTCAATATTCCGTGTTCTGGAGCAGTGTAGCGTAACATTGTTTATTAACGTGTATTTCGCATGTGTTTACTACACAAATGTCAAAACAAAACTGACATTAGGGGCCAATCGCAATATAGCATTTTCTGATAGGAGGATTACTTTTGCGCCACCTTGTACATATGTCGGTTTTCACAAGCTTTGTTTGAGGCGAATTTCTCATCAGTAAAATCATTCGCCATAGACAGGAACAGGCTGTAATTACTTGATGTCAGACCTAGATTATAAGGAGAACTTCCCAGCGGGACATTCTGGCGAGTCACTATCGATGTGTGTGGCCTGGGGTTGTCCCAATGGGACGCAATTGCTCTCCTGTTGGCCCTCTGTAGCTGGTCGGTATCCAGCATATTCGAGTGGTTCCAAACGGCTTCTTTTGCAATGTTTAGCTCCGGGGCAATCGAAATAGTGCGACATCATGATCGGGCTCCACGATTTCCATTATTTTATCGATATTTTGGACAATTGGCCTTCCATCGCTTGGCCCATCTTCTTCTTAGCTGGTGCTCAAACAATACTGAGTCAAGCAATCACAAAACTATCTGATAATTTTTTTTTAAGTCGATAAGATGAAATTGAAAGAAAAATAACACAACTTTAAAATTCATTAATATACCTCTAGAGAATTTGAGATATTCTGCCCTAAATAGGATCCTAAGGTCGAGGAATATTGAGTCTCGATAACGTCTGGCTAATGTAAATGGGATTACTTTTTTTATTTGAATATAAAATTGAAAGTAATTTATAATATGCTTGGATTTTGCAGCTCGCAAGCTGCAATTCATTGGTCTATCCTTACTTAGGAATCACGGGTGCTATGAGCACAACATCAGGAGTGGCTCTGAATGCCGAATGCCTCGTTGGATTCGCTACTTTTGGACTTAACGATCCAAGAGGAGGCAATAAAACTAAATGCCGACTACGTTCTTTTTGATTGTGGTACGACGATAAGAATTTCGGGCACAGAAAGTTGTTTGGATGGCTATCAGAGCAATATCCTTTGTTTTTGGCCCCAAATAACGAACTAATACCGAGAGACTTTTGGTAGAAAGTATACCGTAAGCTTTCCTGCAAGAGAACAATAGAGAGATCCATGTACACTCTTGGGAGGCTCGGTGAAAACTTTTTACCTAGTGGGCATCTAGACGGCGATTTCAGATTCTCTTCTTTCTTCTTGGTACAGTGACAACGACTTACCAAACAGACATATTTGCAATGCTCAAGGTAGCGTTGTTGTCAAATCAGAGTCTGCGATCTCTTCAAAAATTGTCCAAGTGGAATGAGCTTGCACTCATGTGGCTGCTGGGATACTGCGGGGTTCAAGGTAACGAACTGGCTGACGAATTGGCTGATTGCGGGCCTTTGACAGACCACATTGGACCGCAGCCAATTATAGGGCCAAGCGTTGCTGGGGTGGTCTGGTACCTTAGGGATGTTATGCTGCACTTCCGACAACTGACAGATAACCAAGTGCTTCCTGAAAATACCGGACAGGTTGGTGACGAAATTCTTTCTTAGACAGAAAAGGAAGTTGGGCATAAACCATGGGGACAATACATAGGCTATCTTTGGAAAATGTCCATTCTCTATCCCTCGGCGAACTTCTCTGATTTATAAAAATTTATAAAAGAATCTGGGAAATTTTTCGAAGATAAATGAAACCTCATTGCTACCTTTTTCTGTTTCCGTTTCCTTTTCCCCAATCCCTTATTCCCTTTCATCATTCCCAGATCTAATATAAAATTGACAACAAAGCCAGAGAGCTTGGAAACCTCATTTCGGATTTCCAGCCTACCACAATTCCATTCCATCCTTACTTAAATTAATTAGAAAATGGCGCAATGGTGAAATCATTAAAAATCTTTCCAATTGTTTCTCCTTAATTGGGTTAGAAACTCAATCCTTCCGTGTAAAACGTTAAAAGTAACAGTTGCAACTTCACTATCCAATGCTATTTATAAAAAATAGTTGAATTCCTTAAACTCGTCTCGGCACACACACACACACACACACACCTCAAACAAATGTTCGTCTGCACAATTTATTTATTTATTTTTTTTTTTTGAGACCAAAAACAAATACATCAACATTTATGCTACGCGGTCTCAGAGCTCCTGAACTGCAGTTGAATTAAGTTATGTCATGTGAATTTATTGTTGTTATAGCTACTATTCTGACTGCTCGTACATGCATTTTTCATTTTAATTCCCAGCGCAACACTTCCTTTTTGCACTTTTGTATTGGTTGATTTTCACTGCTATGTTTGCAGATAGTAAATATGTATGTATTATTTGTTTGTTTGCATAGCTGACTGACTGACTTTAGCTGCCTGCCTGCCTGCCGTTTGTCTGCAATCTTTCAATGCTAATGTCAAGGTTAAAGTTCTACAAGCACTCCTCGGTTAGGCCGCGGTCCCACGACCCATCCCCACTAAACGACATTTTATGTTGGCGACAGATTAGTTTGCATTTTTCATATTTTACGAGTATACATATTGACATAAATAGTTATATACTTTAAATGTGTGTATAGTACAGTAAAACATATGTCTGCTGTACATTGTACGTAAGAGAATCTGACTTATGGTCTATGCAAATGGATAGCACATATTGTTTGCCTACCCAGCGCACAAAAAAAACCACATCAAGTCTTTCGGGGATGTTTGTGAATTTGGGAACTAGGGATTCCCCGAATTCTGTCTTCTGTTATAATTTCTAAGCTCAATTCACTAGTTCGACTCATAGAGTACGCATTTGGCTCGGATAGTCGAGAAAAACCTAACCTAAGAAAACACAGTTGACTATGGCTCGAAAGGTCGTAACTTTTCTATAGGTCGGTTCGTAAAATAGCAGCAGACTTACAAATTTACGAAAATTCAGTGGACCGTTTTTTTTTTTTTGAATACCTTGAAACTTGCCAGCTGAAGAGCAAAGAAGGTCTAGGCAGGAAAAGATACACAAATCCGAGAGTAGACCGGAGTATTTTGAGAACAAGCCTTCAAAATCGTTTCACAAATGCTGCCGAGATAAAAACAAAACTGCAGAAATCGCTTCCACAGGATATTTCGATGCGAAACATTCAATTTCGGCCAACGGAGGCGGAGCGTGGGGTCCTGGCTTGGATGCCTGCAAAAATCAAGGAAGCGCAGTTCAACTGGGCCAAAACTAAAGTAAAATGAACTGAATCTGAATGACGACAATTCATAGTTTCTGATGAGTCCAAATTCAACTTGATAGACCCTGATTGCTTTCGCAAAGTCCGCCTGTAGACCAGGTGAACGATTTGTAGAATACCTCCTACTGTAAAGCATTCTCCCTATACCAACATTTTCGCTAAATACAAACCGGAGTTCCTAATTAAAATTGAAGGTATAGTACATAATTGCCAAAAAGTACGAATATATTTTACGCAGTGGTGTTGTACCCAGCTTGGAGTCCCTGACAGAAATGGAGTAGTAGGATCTGATGGCTATCGCAGCGTTCGCCGTAGATCAGGTGAACTTTTGGAGTTTGAAGACCTTAATCGAAAAGAAACCATACCAATTTTACAGGACGATCCAGCGCCATGGTCTCGGGACAGAACAACTGGAAGTTTCTCCTGTGTTTCGATCTATCGCTTAACGTTAGATTACAAAACTGAAGAAAGATTTGGAAATAGTGTCTTTAGATTTTAGATTCGCCAGGGAATAGTCCGCACATCAATCCCAGAAAAATTTGTGAAATTTTTGAACATTTTATTAAAAACGTGAATGCGGCTGTTTTTTGTTGCCTGGGTGAATGTGTCAAGTTGCATATTTTATATGATGTACTCTTCGTGAGTGTGATCGCTCGTTACTTGTTCAAGTTGTGCATATCCGTTGAAATTAATTTCTGTTTTTCCGCTGCTACAGATGATTGTGAGCTCAGCGTGGCTGTGGGAAGGGAAAGAAAGATATGAATACGATTTGGTGCAATCTGTTGTCAGTCTATATTTGCTTTTATCGCTTACATACCGTTATTTTATATACATATGTATATATTTTTCCAATAACAAAGGCAACTGAGCTCACTGTGGAATTATTCGATCTCATTGCGCTTTGTGTAAGTTTTGATTATTATTGAAGTCTGCCAGAGCGACAAAACAAAAAAATTGAATTATATGCCGTACTACGGGTCCGGCACATTTAAAAAGCCAAAAATTCGGTTTTGAAAATTATTTGCATCTACTCCAAAGTACAGAATGTGCGAAATAATCAGTAATTCAGAATCAATTCACTTTTGCTCGATATGACCTTTTACCTTGACTATGGCCATGAGAGTCAAAAACCGAATTGCAAACTATCCGAATGTGACTTGCTGGTATTTTGGCGCACTCATGGACAATGGGTTTCTTCAGCGTCTCGAGGCTGGTGTATTTTTTACTTAGCACCAACCGATGACTCAAATTCTCGTATGAACTGTCGGCCAAGAAACCCCTATCGTTTTCAGATTTTACAAATTGCTCAATTTGAAGAACTTTTCGCCAGAAAATACGATCTTCAGAATTTGACCGCTTTTGGGCAGTTCCTCTCTTAGACTTGACTTATAGTTGCTTCGATATGAGACCATGGGCCTTTTGAAAGTTGTGAGGCTTGATGATAAATTAACTTTTCGACATTGTGCCAAATTTTATTTCAAATATTTTTTTAAATTTGCTTATAAATAAATATTAAAAGAAATAGGAACGAAAAATGGAAATAAAAATAAGTTAATGCTCCAAGAGAAAAGATGATCCGACTAAGAATTTCTGGGAAATTTTTGGATGAATTTTGAAATTCGATTCAGCATATGCTTCAAATAGTTAATATATGTACATACATATATGAAGTTTTAGAAGGTTTCCTTTTATTATTTCCACAGAGATTTATTTCATGCGTAGTGTAATTTGACATGGAGAAATAAAAAATATCTAAACTGTATCGGCAAACAATGAACTCAATCACTCAATCAAATTTAAAACTTGCCAATTCGGTTTCAAATATTTCTTACTTACTACCCCTAAAATACATCACCTAGCTCGAAGTTCCAATGAGAGAGAAAGACAAAGGAAAAGGAAAAGGTTTGTGCCGATTTGTATTTATGATACGAAAAATGGAAAACAGAGAAAATTCTCTGGAAGTTTTTGTTCCGAACCGGATTAGCTTTCTTTTGTTTCTATTAATTCGATTCTTTTTTTCTTTTTTATCAATTTATGTAATATTCGTGTTTTCATTTCGTTTTTGGATTTTACGCAATCACAACTTAAAAGTAGGAGGCTGTACTGTTGGAAATCCGATTTGCAAAATCTTCTCATCCAATACAGTTTATGCTTGTCTATAGTTGACAAAACATAAGTTTGTCAGATATCAAGATGAACTCATATCAGGTGGTGTTATAAGTAAAGAAACAAAAATTTACTCTAACTAAATATATGTATGCACAATGAAAGTATGATTTACAAAAAAAGACATCATTTTGACCGACATTCAAAACATTTGAAATCGACCTGATAGCGAAAATCTTTTTTTTCCGATTTTCAAAACATGGCTGCGTTAATATCTACAGTGACAGAAATTAAATAGAACATTTTCTCTGTTGCACCATGAGATTAATGAGCATTTTTTAGACTTTCTACTGAAAGCTAAGTACACAGCTATCTAGAAAAATCACAAGCAATATTTTACATTATTTCTGTTGCTTGAAAAGCTAATTTGCCGCTGCTCTAAATTTTCTTAAAACAATAAATATATTAGCATTTATTTCTTGAGACCTACAAACTGATTTAAGAAATGTCTATAGAGGAAGATTACGTTTTGATTTCTTGAGCGTATTTTTATATCATTTTTTTTTTTGAGATCTGGATACTTAGCTGAGAAAGTGAAGGATAAGAAATTGGCCGCCCTTAGTTACAGCCTGACGTCGAATAACTGTTACAAATTGTTGGAACAGAAAATACAACTTACAAAATTTTGGAAAGAAAATATATTTTTCTATTTTTCTCGTCCGAAATTTTATCCCATATCTTCTCTTCTGTTAGCCTCATTTAAATTGCTCCGTTTTCAAAGGTTTTGTGTTCTACATTTTGTCCAACATTTAGCCCCATATGCAATAATCTAATGAATTCAGAATCTGGGATTTTAGACGGCCATTGACCTGACCAAATGAAATACGTAAGATCGCTTCCGCACCAGCTCTGAACGATTCTAGCCTTGTAAAATGGAGCAAAATCTTGCGGGAAACAATTCCAAATAAATTATTGGTCTCTGATAGTATATGCTTCTTTAAAAAGTCTTCCAACTAATAATTTGCCTTAATTTTGACGACTTTCTCGATGAAACGGAATGGACATCACTTTACAGCTTACGCGCGGACGAACAAGCTGTTCACTTATTTTTGCTCTCATATTCGTTTGATGCTCTGGATGGAAGGCCATTATTTCGATTTTCTTTGGAGCACTCATCTTCAAATTTTATTTTAATGTCTTTTTATATAATTTTTTTGTCACACACCCATGTCTCTAGCGATATTTCTTCCTGAAATATAACAATTTCGAGGAATTTGCTGGCGCACTTTCCTCACCACTTCTCGTATTCTGACGGTAGGCTGTCGGCCAAGTCGTTCCGATATCGTAGAACCAACTGCCGTTATTTTAATCAGCCCTATCGATCGTAGCTCGATTTTCGGAGAATTTACGAAAATGGCATCGCTGAGTCCGAATTCATTCAATGAATTCATTCGCGGCGATAGCTTTTTCGTAGATTCCACGAAAATTCTGACAACAATAGAAGCAGTGATAGTCCCGAATCGGTCGGTTTGTTGTTCACAGTGATGACATAAAAATTAAAAACAAAAACCATTTCTTTCCGCGATTTACACGATTTGTAATAAATTTTATACTTTCAGACCGATTTGGTGGCCGTTCTTACGCTTCTCCTACTTCCGCAAAAAAATTATGTTTTCAATCATTTTATTTACAAAGTTTGTCAACTAAAAAGAATACATAAATATAACAATTTTTTGACTACGCTGCTGAAATCGATTTAAACGCCAGTACATAATTAAAAAAAAAAAAAATTCTATCAATGCTACCAATTTATACACAAAATTTATCAACAGAAAGAGGTTAGTTTTATTTGCTTGCTGTCAGTTTTTTTTTGTTGTTTTTGGGCAATAACCTTGAAAAAAGGGGGTTTCTTTGAAAATATAAATGATATGCATGTTCAGCGACCCCAATTTTTTTTTAAATGTACTGTTTTAGTGAAGTATTTCTTTCGTGTAAATTAAGTAGAGCAATTCTGCGTCTACAAGGAAAACCAACTAAAGCCGAGTTATGAAAAATAAATATTAGAAATGTTGGTAATGCTGCAAACTATATTTTCTACTACTACTGCTAATGGTTCGAAGTGAATATTAAAATATTTAAAAAAAATCTTTAATTCTACTTTTAACACAGCAATTTTGCCTTTGAAAGTGGACTTTTGAAATAACTCACTAGTGAGTTCTTTATTGTCACAGAATTCAGCGCAATTAGTTTTAAAAAAATTTTGGAGTTTTTTTTAAATTTTTTTTTAAATTTTTTTTAAATTAAAAAAAAAATTTTTTTTTTTCAAATTTGTTTTTTAATTTCCTTTTGTCTTGAATTTTTAAAAAGAAATCACTTACTTGAACCACTCTGTTTAATGCAAAAAGAAAAAACTTTTATTTTGCGAAAAAACTAAAAAAAAAATTGTTTACCTGTCCCAGCGGGATCGCCACACTAATTTAGAACTTTAATATTGAAAATATACTGTTAAAACAATAAAAAGAAATATTGAACAGGTTTTCATGTGCTTCACCTAATTTTAGAATATCTCAGATATTAGCACAACATGTGGCGTAAAGCAAGGTATTTCCATGCCGATGCAAAAATTTCCATCGCACTATTTGTTTTATTTTTTCGTAAAATGTTGATTGAAAAAGTAACACAACATCCATACGAGCACTTGCCATTGTTTATGTAGAGTGTGTACTTTGTAAAAAAATTGCAAACCATAAACTTTCATTCTCCTTGCAGTCCGCACTGCTTCCGCCTTTAATAATCATAACATGTTAGGCAGACACCTGTTTTACATGTGTAAAATTAGTTTTCCCTTTTTTTCCTTTACTCCTGTCGCTATTTTTATATGCAAATCTACCATATATATAGCTGTGAATGTAACTTGCTCGACAGGCAATGAAATATGGCAAATAAACTTCAGTTCTTCAAATGTTTCCCTTTGACAAATCTACGAAGCAACCTAGCAACTACATAGGTGTTGAATTTTATGGCATTTACAAGTGGCAGAAATGACTAAAATTGAAATGCAAATTACTCACTATGTAGCGAAAATTTGCCTACAGTCAGTTTTCTTACACAGGCGATAGAGTTGCACGTACACTACATTCTAGCTTTCTGTTTTTTTTTTTTCATTTTTGTTTTTGGTGTTCAACAGACTTGCACCTTAACACTTTATGCTAGCATTTAAATTATTGCGCTTGCATTAGGGTTGATTTTTTTACGACTCGTTGTAAATGGGTTTGTGTTTTTTTTTGTAGATGTGCTCTTTTATTGCCATGTTTGTGGCGGCATGAACAAAACTTAAAAGTTTTATGATGTGCAAAAAGGAAAAGTACTTTGTCTGTTGACTTCAAGTACGTAGTGTATTCGGGCAGAAAATATTTGTGCAACTCTTGGTATATACATATCTCTAAAGTTGTCTAATTGTTTTATTAGTTGAAAGTTCTTTGAGAATACGGCAACTCATCTTGTATTTATTTTGTCTACTATACGAGGGCAATTTAAAAAGTTCATTCAAAAATAGTGAAAACAAAATTTTTTTCGGACAAAGTTGATTTTGATTTACAGCGTAGTCTCCTTTTAATTCGATATACTTAGTTCAATGATGTTACAACTTTTTGATGCCTTCCAAAAAGTAGGCTGTGTCAAAGTCTCGAAAATAGGTCTCAGTTTTCAATTCAACTTCCTCATTTGTTAAAAATATCTTACAACCTAGCTAAGTTCTTCAAGTTTTCGAAACAGATAATAGTGCGAATACGGAGTTTTTCTATTGCTTTCATTAAAGTGTGAGCCGATGCTCTTCGATCCCATGTGAGCAACCTTGGCAACCATCTTTCGGATAGCTTCTTCATGCCCAATTTTTAGTGCAAGGGGTTCTGCAACGTTCCCTTGAGATCTTCACCATGTCAGCTATCTCGCTCATTTTTACTATTCGATCGTTCAAACCGATATCGGGGATTTCTTCTATCGTTTCTTTAGTGAGAGTGTCATTTGGCCGCCCCGAAAATTCACCATCATCGGTCCTCGTTAGACCACAACGAAGATCTGCGATCCACTTGTAAATCATTATAATTGTTGGTGAAGAGTTCGGGAGATGTTTATCAAGCTTTGTTTTTATTTCTTGCTGTTTTCCATTTTTCACAAAACTCAAAAATTGTTTGCTTCGAATGGCTGCAAAGAAAAAAAACTAATTGACATATCTTTTTGAAACTTCGTATTTAATGGTTTGAAGGTTGGTACTCTTATACGGTAACTCCATTCTTTTTAGTGGAGACTTTTCATAAACTTTCCAAAATACCCTCGTAGTCTTCATTTTTGAACTATCAACACAAGAACTGACAGCGATATATCATTTGATAAGTAAAAAGTAGGAGACCGCCCTCCTCTTTTACCACCAGCAGCTTGTACCGCGTTGAATACTTTCAGGACTGGATCATTTTCGTCCATTCACACGACATGCCCCAGCCACCCTGTATTTTATTTCGCTGGATAGATATACATAGTCCCTTAAGCATAGCGGTAAAACTCATATAGATCATCGTTCTATCGTCTGCGGTTTTCGCCGTGTCAAAGACGTAGATGTCCCTAAATCTTTCGGAGAATCTTTCTCTTGAACATTCCAAGGGCCATCTCATCTGATGTTGTCAGCGTCTATGCTTCTGTACCATGCAATTGCACGGGCATGATGAGATACTTATAGGAGTGTGGTTTTGGTTCATCGAGAGAGCCACTTGTTGGCAAGTGAGATTCTACGTTGGATTTCCAAACTGTAAGTGTTAATTCTGGTTCCTCGAAATAATGTTAAAGAAGTCAAACGAGAGGGCTTCACACCGTCAGAAGCCTCGTTTGGTATCAAACGGCTCAGAGAGTTCCCTTCCAATTCTTACTGAGCTGGTGGTGTATATTTGCTCAGCATGCCTTCCGTCTACCACAACATGATCAATTTGATTTCGTGTTTTTCCATCTTTTACCATGTTCTAGGCCCCGGCGAAGTCCACAGTTCCCTTCCCCTTCCACCTTCGCATTAAAATCGCCTAGCACGAGTTTTACTTCGGGACGCGCTCTCAAGGCGCTTATAGAAGTGATCATTGGTCACATCGTTCTTCTCTTCCGTGGCGGCATGGGCTCAAATCAGCGAGATGTTGAAGAATCTAGCTTTGATCCGAATCGTGGCGAAACGTCCGTCCACCGGAGTGAACGACAGTAGTTGGCGACGAAGTCTCTCTCCCACCACAAATCCAACACCGAACTTACGCTCCTTTACATGGCAGCTGTAGTAGACGTCACACGGCCCGGTCGTCTTCTTTTCTTGCCCCGTCCATCGCATCTCTTGGATGGCGGTGATGTCAGCCTTTGTCTTTACGAGGACCAGCCGGGATGGCAATTAAGTATCCGGGCATTTCCTTAAATCATAGTCCTTTTAACGTTTGCCGTGGCCGCCATCAGGCTAGGGGGGTCTCATCCGAGACTTTTTGTTTAAATTTTTGATTTCAGATGTCACACCTATACACCCTTCTAGTTCAAGTTCATACAAGCTTAAGTGTTTTGCAAGGAAAAAAAAATTAACATTCCAGCAATTGAAATAAAAGTTGTTGCTAAGCTTGGCAAAAGAATAATGGAAATTTTGTTTAACTCGAAGAGCAATCTGTAAACCTATTTATCTTAGAAATTAAAAAAAAAAACAATACTTACAAAGTTTGACAATATTTTAAGGAAAGTCCAAATTTTACGAAAACATTTTTTGGGGAAAGCCATGGTGTTCTCACCATGAACTCGGACCACTAAACATTTATTTAGAGATAAATTATGAAAAAAAAAATTATTGTAATGGTAAAAAAATATTGAACATTTTTTTTTAATAATAAAAAATTTCATGAACATTTTTTTTTTGGAAATTACATGGTGGTCGTAACATAAATTATGAACAAGGAATCTTTAGTGTGAAGATAAATTTAAAAAAAAAATATTTTTTTATGTATTTATTTATTTTTTAATAAAATAAAAAATTGGCATTTTCTTGAAACTGTATGTAATTGATTTTTTCTTGCAAGACCAATAATTTTCGAGTTAAAGACTCTTTAAAATGCCATTTCTTGCTTTATGAAAAATTTCGTAGAAGATATAGGTACTATATTTAATTTATGTTTTTTATTATCACAATCGTATATGTGTGAAAAAAAGGAAGGAAATATGAACCTAAGCACTTTTTCATTCTGCCAGCGTTATGATTACATTATGTTAACTCGGCTCAATTCTTTATTTGAGAAATTTCTTAGAATCTATTTAAAAACAAAAGACCTTCTGGTTTACTGGCCTGCTTAGTCGTGGCTGGGTAAATTTCTTAGTAACTGCTGCTTTAAAGAAAACCCCGAAAATTCATTCCGCTATTTTACTAACGACTGTTAATAATCGATGCGTAATTAAATACACTACCTAAATTTCATATGAATTCTGTACGTATTCACGCAATGAAGACCGCTAAAACTCGATGTTAGGTTTATGTTATGTGGCAGGTAGAATTTTTGCATTAATCTCAAATGACCCTGGCGCAGGGGAATTGAAATTGTTTATCATCTATTGTTTATACCTCTGTTATTTCTTTTATCGGGCAGGTACATTGCATTTAGGTTCAGTTAGACGGAACAGTTATAACTATAACTTTTGGCGGCTATAAATTGAGAGGATAAAATCATTGCTATCCAGTAATTCTTTAGCTCACAAAGTGTAATAATCTATCATTTGAGCAAAATGCCCATAATCAGCAGTCCAAAAATAAATACAAAATTAAACCAACCGCTTCCATATGCCATATACGCCTACCGCGAAGCTATGGGTAGAAAACACACGTCGTCAGCGGCTGTCATCGCTTTATTGCAACAAAAATTATCGCTTACAAAACGTTTAATAAAAAGTAATCGAACATTGCCATTTGGTTGTCATTTCCAGGTGTTGTTTGACTTGGATCGGGAAATGGATTACGTCGATGAGCTGAATGAAAAAATTAGGCAGATAAACTCGAAGCGTGCGCGTCGACAACAAAGAAAGCTGGAAAAGTTAAACGCGATAAAACCGAATTTTGGTGATATATGGAAAAATATATGTGGCTATAATTAGAAACAGGCAATTGAAACAAATCATGATTTAAGAATTAATTTATTTAAAATGTATTAAAAATCGACTACCAAGTAACTTTTTCTTATTGTGTGAAATCAGCTATTTTGCAATTTAAATTAGTTTAATATGCAACTAATGTAAAATATTATAATAAAGTTTTTTTTTGTAGAGTAATGAAATAGAAAAATATTTGTAAATCGCGTTGCCGTGAATTGAAGAAGATGTAATAAATTTAATATGCAAAAAAAAACAAGCTCGTTTTTGTTGAACTTTGCTACCAAAACATTTTACATATAGCGTTGCGTCAAAGCATAAAATATTTGAATATTACTGACAATATTATAGCATCAAGCATTCCATCTACATATATTTCCCAAAAATAGTTATTAAAAACATTTCTTAACCAAATCAAAACATGATGTTATACAAGAACTTCCTGCTGCCTCGCGAGTCCCGCGTTACTCTGGCCCAATTGAGAGATCTGGTTACTACAGTAGGCTCAACTCCTACCTATCCAGAATCAACCCTGATCCGGCATGCGGAGATTCTCCGTACGACACCAATCACCTATTCACATGCCCTCTCAAACCCTCCTCTCCCTCTGGTCCAACCCTTTCGAAGCAGCACGTTTCCTGACCCTCCTCCTGGATGAGTTTGACGACAACGACCATGGGTGAAACCGCTCTTCACAGGGCGTGACTAGCCGCGACAACAATAACAACAACAACATGTATTTATATACGGCTACCAATTTAACATATTATTCACTCAAACACGCACCAATAGTTATTCCTTTTAAGGGGGAAAAAACTCTTTTAAAGTAGACAGTCGGTAAATTCAATTGACAAAAAAAAATAGAACCAGAGAATTAAAAAAACTCAAAAATAATAATAAAACTCCATTAAAAAGTGTAAGAGTTTTAGAACTTTGTAGCAAAACTTTTATTTGCAAGTACTTCGGTGCATCTTTTTGGCATAGATCCTACTAGGGTCTCACAGACCGAATTTGGTATGGTATACCAGCCTTCCTGAATTCTTTGCCAAAGTGCTTACTTATTCTTTGGATTTAGCGGACCCAAGCTTTACCTTTACAATCTTCCACAAGTTCTAAATCGGGTTTCAATCCGGAGATTGCGAAGTCCACGTCATCACATCGATTCCACTACTCTGTAGCCACGGTTTTACAAGCCCCAAAGTTCCATTCGGCATAGGGTAGCATAACGTCTTCTAATATTCTTAAGTAACGGTACCGGCCCATTTGTGCCCGAATCCAAAATAGCGGTCCGACTCCAAAACACCACGAGAAACATCCCCATGTTATTATATTTCCTCCCACTCGCTTGAACGTTCCTTTTGTGCACCTGGAATTAATTTCTGCATTTTTCGTCGCCGTTGGGCCCAGACCTTACCATCATTGCCCACCATTTTTACGTTAGATTCGTTAGACCATAAAATATTTCGGAATTTTCCGGTGACGGAGTCAACGACAGTACTTGGCGACTAAGTCTCTCACAAGGTGCGATCGTCTTCATTCCTTGCCACGTCCATCGCATCTCTTGGATGGCGGTGATGTCAGCCTTTGCTTTTACGAGGACATCCAGAGAGGCAGAGGCAGGCACCTTTCCAATTAAGGGTCCGGGCATTTTAGGTGCATACCTTTAAATCATAGTCCTTTAAACGTTTGCCGTGGTCGTCATCAGACTAGAGGGGTCTCATCCGAGACTTTTTGTTTAAGCTTTTAGCTTGAAGCTGTTTTTATGTGGCGGGTACTAATCTCAGTGCACAACCAGATTTTGGGGATTTCATAATTTAGGGCACATTTATATAGCGAGCCGCTTGTTCTAAGTCAGACACCGGCTCGCAGCCGCACCTACTGTTGAACAGACGCTGCAAAACCCTGGTGGGCCCTTAAGCCGAAAACCTCAGAGCGCCAACACCATCAGGTTCGCTTTTTCACTTTAGCTCACTCGCAAACGGATGTTCGAGAGCTATCCAGCGGATACTTGGGTGAAATCACCCGGAAGTTCTGAGCGGCTTGAAGCGCATGCCGAAGATTGTTCTGGCCACTCCCAGGTGAATGGCGATCTGAGACTTTCTCTCCACTTGCGTTGACTTCTACACACAGTCTGCTGTGGATGCTGCGAATTTCGTCCATACATAAAACATTCGAGCTGTCGTATTATCGAAAAAAATTCGAAACACCATCAGCAAAAAAAAAAAATGTCAAACATCAACAGGAGCTTTAAGTCACTGGAAACTTACGCTTTCTCGCTGAGCGGTGTCTGGCCGAAATTCACTGATTTTTCACGATTGTATTACTGTGTGTTTTGAACGGGCTATAAAAATTAAGTTTGCGCACTTCTCTAATCTCGAGTGCTAAGCACTTTCTTACCGTTTGTTGTTTGAAAGGTTAATCTTCCACGCCAAGTACTCGTACATTTCAAACCATCTGCAATATAAAATAAAATCATTTCTGAATTCTCAAATCTCAACAATTACCGCCACTAAATATCATGTTGTCCTCAAAAAGCGATACCACCCATGCATCGTGTGACAATTTATGCAACCATAAAATTCATTTTACAAAATCTCTACACAAGCTAATTTAAGCTGGGTGAAATAAAATACCACTACTATCATTGAAAGGATTTTGCTACAAACACCTCTGCAACTACAATACACACAAACACACGCACATATACAAACACACATCCATTTCGCCGTATGCACCACTTGCAGAAATGCCCACTTTCCTCCACTCGTGTATGATTATTCAATCTTAAGACACCTACGCCAAGTCATTGCAGCAAATTCCGTAAAAGCAATAAAGTGGATGTGGCGCGGCGCGCAAATTGTGAGTGTACAAAAACAAAAAAAAACAAAAAAAAAACATAACAACAAAAATACAAAATACAAATACGAAAAGCGGGCAACAAGCAACGGGCAATGGGCAACGAGAGCGCGCCAACAATGCAATGCAATGCAATGAAGAAGTAAGCGCATAAAAAAGCCAAAACAAAGGTGCTACGTAAATAAAAAAAAAACAAAAAAAAAAAGAAAACAAGAACGAAGAAAGAAGAATTAGGCAAGTAAATAAAGAAAAGCTTTGCAAGCAACGAACAAATGTGGTTTCTATTTCTAGAGGTAGCTGGGAGTAAAAAGAGTAGAGTGGTGGTGGCAATAAGAAGGAATGTGGCATGATGCGTGTGCGGAAACTCAATACATTTACGCCGCGCTCATATGTGTGGCTGTATGTGTGTGTGTGCGTGTGGGAAAGTGACACTACTGCTCTGAATGAATGCTCGTTGGAGGGGGAAGGGAAGAGCTAGTGATGTTGGGCGGTGTGGCAGTGCTTCCTCGGTCGTTAACTTCTAAACGATTTAGACGCATATGAAGTGGACCTGTTCCAGCTGGTAGTCGCAACTTCACTTGGCTGGCATTCCGCATTTGCTTGATTCTTTGTACGTGTGTGTGTGTGTTTTTTTGTTCGCGCATTTATAATACTTGTTTATATGCATGCACATTAGGGCGAATCATTCACGACACTAAAAAAGCAATCGGCACTATTTTTTCATCGGCATTAAACAATTTATTTTATTTTTAGTCATTAACCTAAATATTTCGTACAAATATTAAGATTTGCGTGAACTTCACGGTTTTGAAAATATTCCAAATTTTTAATTTTTTGATTTTTTTATGAATACATTTTTTTTAAGTTTAATTTCAACAATGATAAAAACCATTTCAGAGTAAACAACAGCTTCAGTTTAAAAGGTCCGCATACAATTATAATTTTTTTTTTTTAACGTAATCATAGTATCAGAGCTTTGATGCTGTTTTTGACCTTTCTTAAAATCATTCCTAAAAATAACTCAGTCAAAACTTTACTGATCTTGTTAGGTGTCATTGCAAAGGTAGTTTGTTAATACAACAAAAATATTTATATTTTCGTTTTCTGTTTCAAAAACATAAACAAAACACATCCCCTTAAGATTATAACAGAGTTTAAACTTAAAAGGTCTGCCTAGAATTATTTAAATTTTTTTTACCCTAATCATAAGATCGGATTTGCGATGGTGTTTGTGGCCTTTTTGTTAGGAATAACTTATGCTAAACTTTTCCGTTTTATGAGGCATCTTTGGAAAGGTATTTTTGTTATAAATTAAACAATTTTTTTGTTTTTGGTTTTTTGTTAAAAAAAAAACCTTCAGAATATAAATCGGTTTAAGCTTAAATGTTTTGCGTAAAATTTTATTATTTTTATTTTATATCGATTTATAAGGTATTATTGTTGGAAAGGTATTTGTTTTGTAAGTTAAACTATTTTTATTTTTTATTTTTTTATTTTATTTTTTTAAACAAAACATTTTAGATTATAAAATAGTTCAAGCTTAAATGGTCTGCATAAAATTATTAAATTTTTTTTAACGTCATCATATATCAGATTTTTGATGTGGGTTTTGACCTTTTTCTTTTGAATAATTCAGTCACAATTTATCGATTTATAAGGCGGCATTGGGAAGGTATTTGTTTATAAATAAAAGTATTTTTATTATGGTTTTCTGTTTCTCAATAAAAAAAAAACACTTCAGATTATAAAACAATTTAAGCGGATCTGCATAAAATTATTAAAGAAAATTTACCGATTTATAAGGTGTTTTTTCAAATTAATATATTTTCATTTTCGTGTTTTGTTTTCAAAAAAAAAAAAAAAAAAAAAAAACACTTCAAGTTATAAAACAGTTTATTTAAGTCAAATGCCTGCATGCAATTGTTTAATGTGTTTTTCTTAACGTGTTCACAATAACAGATTTTTGTTGCTGATTTTGACGTTTTTTGATGTATAACTAATAAAAACTTAGGAGTGTTTTTTCTCACCCTTTTTATTTTGTTTCAAATAACTGTTTTTCGCAAATCTCATTATTAAGTTTCCTTTATAATAATTTTTTAAATATTTTTATGCAGCTCATTTAAGCTTAAACTCTTTTATTATGTGAGGTGATTTTTTTTGTTTTAATATTTAAAACCCAGTTTTTAATTAAAAAATACTCTGTTTTTGAAGTTACTTTCAAGCGGGCTCATCTCTTTTATTTCAATTTGATTATTACGCTGGAAAACCGCATATTGTTTTTGTTTTTGATGAGCCACTCTAATGTACATACATACATAGACATGTATGCAGTTATTTCTGCGATATGCCAAACACGAATATGCTACGAGTGCATTTTCCTAGTGAACGCGCCATGTTGCGCAGCTTAGAAGTTTGCATTTTTCTTGACTCTTAGCGGTTTTTCGATATGTATGTATGTACATATGTATGTTTACATTTGTGAATGCAGTGGCTAATGAATTTGCCGGTGGTGATTCGAATTCGGCCAAATTATTTCAATGCAAGAATACGACCGACCAGCAAGAATGTTGCTATGCAGTCTCGTGAGTGATTTTAGGTTAGGTTAGGGTATGCGTACAAATGTAAATACTGGCTGTTATTAGCCCGCAAAACATATTGCGCGACCATTATTTAAAATAGAGGCAGCTAACATAACGTAACTCTTAATTTAGCCATCCTTTGTTTTGAAATACACTCAAAAATCTCGTACATCAAAAAATTCATTTGCCAAAAAAAAACAAAAAAACAAAAAAATTGGGGATTGTACAATGAAACGGAAGTTGTCATGTTTTGCTCTAAACCCTCAATGTATTTTATATGGAAAACGTTTGGCGTGCCTAGGTCTGGACCTCGCTCAAGTATAAGGCGAGTATTCAGATATCGTAGAAACCTTTGCACGTTACAGCTTAAGTATCGGAAATGCTATTTATACTCATCCTACGAAAATCTTCGGTTGCAATAGTGCTGGGCAATGGTGATGCACTTTTCTATAATCTTGAACCGAATGTACTTCCACCTGTGCTCCTACCGTCTAGCTTTGGATTATTTCGACATATGTATGAGTTTTCTGTCCTAGTAGAACTTAATGAAAGATAACTTTGGTACCCTGATGTATGATTAGCGTACTCCCATGGCACAAGGAAACATCAAAGTTAATATTCCTCATGCATTAAAGGAGCGCCGATTTCAACAACAAGCTTCCTTCGCAATTGATTAAAAAACCAACCTATTTTATTTTCCGCTTACGTCTAGCTTAAGGTTCGTCTATGGTTATTGTTATTTCCGTAGTAGAAGTTTAAGGGGCTTATTACACGTTCAATATTTATTGGCAATATGGATCGCGATGTATATTGATGGATTGATGGATACATAGCTAGCGACACCCGGAATTAACCACTAAGGTAACTTAAGTTAGTCTTGCTACGAATTTTGTAATTATCTCAAAAATAAAAGAATCGTGTGTTTTGTTTAATATAGCCCCCTAACTATTAACTAACTGTGTAGTCATAAATTACTCAACAGGTTGACCCTGAGATATGTAGAGCAATACTACTACGTCTTGTGGTACCTAAAATTAACTTAACCAAAAACCTATCCAGCTTTATCGTGAGTTTCACTTTCACCCGAAATACTTCACTTCGCACAATTCCCTCATAATAAATTTCGCCCGGAGATTTTTCGCTTTCGAACATACTTTTCGCCTAACGGCAATACTAATTTCGGGCGAAAAGTGTAGCCGGTTTTACTGATTTTTTTCCACATAAATTTGAGATAAGATGCAAAATGTAAGTTTTTTTTTTTACTTTTATTCTAGGAGTAAATCCAAAGTAATATCCCTTCGAGTAGGATGCAGAAAAAACCGGGCATTGCCAGACGATTTGTGGGAAAGAATAGAGACCATGTTTAAGAGTTTTAGAAGTAGCTAATATTGGCGTTGAAACACGCGCGACCAACTTCAAATTCTTTATCAACAACATTCTGATCGGCACTCTTCACAAAAAACGCAAGAAGCGGTAAATTCAACGATTGACGGATTACAAAATTTCTGTGTTGAGTTTGGTAATGCATTGGTTAGCTCGTACAAAAAATATGTAAGCGTTTCTTTTTTTGATCTATAATAACGTTTGAAATTGCAAGTGGTAAATTGTTTACAAAAATGCACAAATAAATTTAATTACACTTACAAAAGCTTAAGGTACTCCAAAGGCATTGAAACTGTCCTTCAATTGGCCACTAGTTTCACGTTAATCGGTATTGTTTCTTTCCTCTCACAAAAACCACATTGCAATAGAGTTCATGTTACCTAAAGGGCCGTTTACATATAACTTTCCTCGCTTTGCTTGACAGTTCGAACTTTAACAACAAAACGTGAGGCGTGGAAGGTCAGCTACATAGAACGCTTTGACAGTTTCTGCGTTAGTAGTTTGTTATGAGCTGCGCTTTGTGTTTGTTCAGAGTGTTTTGTTTAAAGATAGAATAAAAAAATTAATTTTACTGATATGATGGAAGTAGTAGTAGTTATGCTACTAATGTTTGAAATTCGCGAGTGTCTGTAGTGTGTATACGCACGCCAAAATAAAAATAGAATGTAAATAATAACAGCTGATTGCCAAAGCGTACAAAAGTTGAGAGTTGCCCATGATTTTGCTTCGCTTTGCTTTGCTCTACTTTTCTCGCCTTGTATTTAGCAGGACTCATATAACATCATGTATTGAACTTATCTGTCAAAGCGAAACTCTGAAGCAAAGCAAAGCAAAAGTCCTATGTGAACGGCCCTTAAGTGTGTCTTTTTTATGGATTTGATTTAAACAACGGAACTAAATATTTGGATTATATATTATTTTTCTCTTTACTCAACTTTACACTTTGTAAACAAAGCACAGAGTTGCAATTTGCATGTTCGAATTTTTCCAGCTGTTTCGAAGTGGAACTTATTTCGGGCGAAACTCATAATTAGCGTATTCACTTCCCATGGATAAAAAAATGACGGGCGGAAGTTAGAATAAGACTGAATAAATCTACGCCAATTGTTAAGTTACTAATAAAAAAGAAAAGTTTGTGCCTTGTTGTACAAGGTGAAATTTATATATGGTGGTGTCACAGGAACAGCTGATTTGATGTCACCTTACAAATTATGTTTAGATTTAAATTGATGAAATATTTTGGTAGTTGAAGCCGCCAGTGAAAAAAAAAACAAAAAATGTATATATACATTTCGGGTTTGTACTAAATTATACTACCATTTGACAGATATGAATTCCCTGTGATGAGTTTTTCTTTCGCCGAATCAGCTGATTTCAATTCAATTAAACTAATCACTCACCCATTTCACGCAGATGAATTTCATTTGCCTTCAGATTGCTCAAAAAACACTTCATTCGTGTAGAGCGCTGTCCTGCTGTAGACGACAGTCGCACTATCTCTTCCCAGTCCGTCCGCTATGGCTTAAAAAAAAAAAGTGTGCATGCGAAAATCTGAGCAACGCATCGCATATCCGGACAATGTCAACGCCAAAAGCAGTTGAACACATTGTCGACGCTATTGTGGTTGCAATCAAGGTTCGGAAGAACACTTAGCGCGTTCGCATTTATTTTTTTTTGGTTTTTTTTTTTTGTGGATAAGGTGGCAATACTGCCACATGGCATGCATGTGAATGAAGTTGTTCTGTGACGTGAATAGCGAATACGAAATACGTCGGTGAGTTGGGGAAGGGCAGGTTACCGGTTATGTCTAGCGTGCTTTCTAATTTTCCTATGCATGTGGCATGTGGCATGAACGTAAATATGTATGGGCCCAAAACCAGTTCTGTGGCACTTGGCCACTTCTCATTTCGTGTTTTTTTTCATTCCCTCTGCCATTCTCGCTCTTTGCAATCTCAAGCACACTTTGCGAATTCTTTGGGTTTTCTGCTAATATTTTTTGCTTCGCTGCATGCGCTGTTTGTTGCCATGTTGTAATAACGAAAATGTTGCATGCAACCGCAATGTGTTGGTTTTAGGGCGTGTTGTTGTTATTCTTTTGCGCGGTGTGTGGAAAAATATCTTGGGATAAATTGTTTGGAGGACGTTGAAGGTGAGTGAATAAGTGCAATGCCCAACTGGTTGTACATTACATACTATAAGTAAATAGCCTTTCTTTTTTCATACAAACTTTTCTATTTGTATGTATAACTCTTGTTCTAAGTAGGCAACTCTGAAGACCGGTGTAGCTACATAAGTGTGCGTTACATTCAGTGAGCTTTTGTTGCACATATGCTGAGCACGTGTAGATGACGTATGTTTGTATATTTTTACTATCGAATAAGCAGAAAAGCAAATTAGATATGGAATTTCATACTAAAATGAAATATCTCATAAAGGGTGAACACATCAAAATTTCGAAACTTTGGAGAACTTATAACTTACCCATTTACATATTTTGAAATTCAAATACTACGAGTAGAATAAGGGAAATTTTACTTGGATTTGATTTATAGTTTAGTTAAAAATGGCAACCGTGTCAGCAGCAAAGGCGAATTATTTTGCACAAGTTTATAAAAAATTCGGCTTAAAGTGCGCGCAAAATTGCTAAAAATGTTAAATTGTACCACTCGTCAGTTTCCCGAATTTCGAATCCATATAAAGAAGGCCTAGCAGTTGCTGGAAAGCCTGGCAGCGGAGGTGAGCAACGGTCAAAGCGATTACTGCGGTGCGTGGAAGGTTCTCCGAACGTTTTCTCAAAATTCGAAGACTTCGTTACGAAATCTATCCGCAAATCGTCGTCTTTTGTACAATAAGTAAAGCGGCAAGCTTCATTAAGAATTTTTCAAGCTCAAATAGCCGCAGATCGAGGCGCAAAGCTAAATCTTACAGCAAAAGCAGCCGGCAGCTGTATGAGTCACAAATTTCAAAATACAAACGCATTGTTATGGACGACGGAACCTACTGCCTTCAAATTTCAAATGTATTTTTATATTGCTGCAAGTGACCAAGATATGTACTTCTGAAAGCTGTTTACTGAAAATGAAGTCGAAGTTCCCAAGCTATTTGTGCTTTCGGTGGCCGCGACGATGAGCGCCCAAGTTTATCGAGACGAATGCCTCAAAAAGAGTCTTCTTCTGCCATTCATTAACAGTTATGTTAGCAGACCACTGTTCTGGTCGGATCTGGCAAGCTTCCATTATGCCAAGGCCACATTGCAGTGGCACAATGCAAATAACATCGATTTTATGCCTCGCGACTGCAATCCACCAAATTGCCCAGAGCTGCGTCCTTTTCAGGAGTATTGGCCAATCGTGAAAGAAATATTGGATAATTTAAAACAAATTGGTTGTGGGTATTGACGAGAAGTTTCAGAACTTGCATATGGAGCAAGTAAAACCTAAACATTTTAACATTTAAACATTTTAATTATGTTTAAATCCCAAAGTATTGTAATTAAAATAAAATTTGATTGAAAAGTCTTCCTGCTCGTCTTCGCTATAAATAAACCCATCTACATATTTTAATTATTTCGTTTTATATAAGTAATTTAGACTTCAAAACCACCATTCGTTAGTACCGATCGTTTTGACATTTAAGGAGTTCTAATTCCCGAAGTATTGGAACATATCATTTCAAAAAATTATTATCAAAAGTTACCTGCAAAGAAAATATAGTCGACGACATCTGTAGCTCAAAAGTTTTCATCTCTTTTTTAATACGAAATTTAAACTACTAAGATACAAATTTTTCGAGTAACCTATAACCGTTACTCAAAGGCTTATATTATAAAAGTTTTTTCATAATAATTATCAGCAAGATAAATACTTTTTTGTCTTCAAAGACTTTTATTACGAGATAAAAGTCCTATCAAAATAATTATGATTAAGCGACACTTTTTAGGTTGTCTTAGTCATAATTATTATGGAAATATTTTTGTAATATAAGTCTCAAAATAAGAGCTATTGTCGATTTTAAAAATAATTATTATGGTAACCCGTTTATAATATGAGTTTCAAAATAATAAATGGAATGTAAAAAATTTGTCTGACTCATAATTGTTATCAAAAGACTTGTGCAATTCATATCAAAATTCGGGTAACTTTTTTAAAACTCATCTGTCAAATAATTATTATTCTTGGTCTCTAAAATATTTCAATGACTTCATTTTAACACTAACGTCCACTTGCATGTTCAATTTCGTTTTTGAGATATGTGGCTCGACTCATTGGGATAGCACGGAAAGAGGGTTTAGGTGTTAAAACCAGGGAGCCAGATTTGTATGAATTTTATAATAAAAGTCGTTAGAAAAATTATTTTTGAGCTTTTATTTTATTTGAAGTGAGATAATCGATAAACCCAGACTTTTATTTTTTTAGTCCAGTAGTAACAGTGATACTTGACCAAATATTTTTTGCACCCGAAAAGAAGACTGAAAAATCTTAGCGGGGAATGCCACCCATTGAAAAATATTTCAGTTAAAAATGTTCGTTGATTAGCGATGAACAAAGCTCGGGTGCGTGCGTATCATATGCAATAAAATTTAATATAAAACAGTTTGCCACTTATATTTATTAATTCATTTTTTCACAAAAATTCATCATAGCAAAAAAGCAATCACAATTTTTAAACGTCTGAAACTGGCACTTTATTATAGTACAATTTAGCTGCAAACCTGCATACTCAAAATGTGTTTTTAATTTTTTATTAAAAAGTTTGAAAATGTGAAAATTTTTTGCAAATTTGAAAGCTGTGACAAAAATGCATAATCAAAAAGTTTCGAAAAATTCTGTTTAAAAGGTTTGAAAATTGTATGAACGTTTTTTGAAAATAATTAATTTTTGCGAATTTCGTAAAAAGTTTGAATCTTTTAATCGAAGAATCGGAAACAAACATTAGAAAACAAAGGAGTCGTTAATTTTTTCTACGTTAAAATCGTATTTTGAAAACGAAACATATAAATTATCTAAAATGAGGTAGTATGTAGCGGCACTTCGAGTTCTGTACCTATGTATGGTGCGTACCTTTGGCCGACTCAACGGCGTTACCTCCAGACACATGTAGGCGAGCCAGTGTCCAGTCGGCGACATTATCACTGAAGAATAGGTATCATGGGCTATCCGGTCGTTCCAGCCCTATAATTCTCCTAGCTAAGATGGAATCATAACACCAATGCTCCAGAATTCAATAGCTATAGTAATACCCTGCATAAGTGAAATCTACTGGGATACCGAAAGGGTAGATCGGTTGGGACCGCCTTATATGAGGTGGTCAGGGGTATAGAACGGGCGTTCAATTATGAAGAGTTCGTTATGGGGAAGGCAGTTTTGCTACCTAAGCGTTAAATTAACCTGACGGTATATAATTTGAATAACTCTTAGAAATAGTTGCGAAAAGATTTATAGCATATATATTTTAATGTGATTTTGATCACTTCGACAATGGCCATCCGTATAGGAGTTTGGGGAGAGAGAAGTAATAAATTTTTGTAGTGGTATCGATATTGAATATTTGACTTATCAAAATCACATTGTACTTCAAAGAGGAAGCAACAGTTTCAGTTCTCATAAAAAAAAAACGATGAGTATCAGTAACGAGATATGGATTTTAACAAACGAATAAATCGAAGTGGGTTCTAGAGACAATTTTTAAAATTTCGTGGCTATATTTAAAATAACGCATTACAAAATAAACGAATTTGACCGGGTGGTATCAAATATGTGTTTATTTAGTTTGTGATTTTCAAAATAGTTTTCCAAACGCTTAATATCGCAATGTGTATCACTACAAGCTAAATATCGGTTAGTAAAAATAAACGTACGTGGTAAAGTCCAAAAGTTTCTGGCCTAAATTATAAATGAAGGAGAATTCTCAAACCACAACTATTATATACATTTCTCTGCACTTGATAAATTGTCGAGTTGTGATATTTTAGTACTAGCGGCGTTTCAGAAATTGAAATTGGTACGAGTAAATATGGTAGAAATTGGTAGGAGAATTAGTAAAAATAGTTGTAAAACTTAGTTCAAATAGTAGTAGTTTGTAGTAGCTTTATTTAAAATAGCAGTAAAAAATTGTCAAACGAGTAGTAATATTAATAAAGAATAGTAGTAGAAAGTAGTAAAAATAGAAGTAACATAAGTAAAAATAGTCTATCTTTTTATTTTTTATTTTTTATTTTACTTCATACCTTAGCGCAGTATATACCTTACCAAAAGTTAAAAATGGATTAACTTACAGCATGACCTTCATGCCTATTTTGCGTTCCTGAATGCTAAAGCTCAAGATTTAGATTTTAAGAAATATCGTTTTAAAAGTGCCAATATCGAAGGGCAAGATTACAGCTATTGAGTAGTGTAGTATCGAAATTCTTGTCCCTAGCAGTAGGGGTTATTATTAATGAGATTTTTTTGGGTTTTATCTTTTCGAATTTTTAATCTTTAGTCTTAATTGATTACACTACACCTTTGTAAAAATATTAAACAATTAAAAAAAAAAATGTTTGTGGACAGGTAACGAAAAGTTCAGTAATTTAATGGCATTAAAGTTGTATATTTCTCTAAACTGCGTAAGCTAGAAACTTTTCGAACTCACTACATATATTTTTCAAGTACTCCACACAACGAATGATGATGACTCACATGCAATGCTGTATACCAACTGTATTCCCATGTACAGACCCACTTATGTAAATAATTCTCACAACTTTAGTTTAGCATGGCTGGCAGTGAACATGTGGCAAGTTTAATGGAAAATACAACCCGTTACAAGTGTTGTGGGTGTTCTCCTAGTTTATGTAAACAGCAAAGCGAAGTAGAGCAGAATTGTTGTATATGGTAGTTAACTACCCACTATACACCTATTCATACATACCTATATATTGTATGCAGTGTGACCAGTTTGTTTTTTTTTTTCGTGGCTAGACTAGGCGTTTATTATTTGCGTACGGTAGCAGTAAAATCGAAACAGAAAAAATAATTCACAAACTTGTTCAACGATTTTAAATCGAATCGATAACCCAATACTGATAACACCTACAAAATAATTTGAATTCCCCACATAAGATAATTTTTAATTTGCATTAAAAATTCATTCAAACTAAAAAGCTCAGAAATGTTTTATGACATTCAAAGGGAAACGTCTAACTAATTGTTCTCTAAGTCCCACACTTGAGACAATATTGATCTCTATCATAAAGGTTTGGGTGTAAGTCCAAACTTTAAAAAAATCATTAAACTTCTGGAAGTGGTATTTAGTTGCATCGCATCTATCTCCGTAAATGTGTTGGAAGTGAAACTTCATAAAAATTAAAAATAATACCTTAGGTTTGCCGATTTAAACAGATCTTAAATAAAAGTAAACATCCCTTTTTACGAATGAGCGGTTCTAGTATGTTGTATGGGGCAAGTAACATCAAAAATTACAGAATTGTTTTTTAATTTCTGTACTATTTCTAAAAAATTCTACTACAATTTTTACAAATTTTTAATACGTTTTTGTATACAAATTTCTACTACTATTTTATAATTTTTTTTTTTACTTATTTCTACTACTATTTTCACAAATTTATACTACTATTTTCATACATTTCTATTACTATTTTTGACAAATTTCTAATACTATTTTTTACAAACTTCTATTATATTTCTAAAAAAATCTACTACAATTTTTACAAATTTTTACTACTTTTTTATACAGATTTCTACTACTATTTTATAAATTTTTTTTAAAATAATTTCTACTACTATTTTCACAAATTTATACTACTATTTTCATACATTTCTATTACTATTTTTGACAAATTTCTACTACTATTTTTTACAAACTTCTATTATATTTCTAAAAAAATCATACCTTTTACGAATGAGCGGTTCTAGTATGTTGTATGGGGCGAGTAACATCAAAAATTACGGAATTGTTTTTTAATTTCTGTACTATTTCTAAAAAATTCTACTACAATTTTTACAAATTTTTAATACGTTTTTGTATACAAATTTCTACTACTATTTTATATTTTTTTTTTTACTAATTTCTACTACTATTTTCACAAATTTATACTACTATTTTCATACATTTCTATTACTATTTTTGACAAATTTCTACTACTATTTTTTACAAACTTCTATTATATTTCTAAAAAAATCTACTACAATTTTTTACAAATTTTTACTACTTTTTTATACAGATTTCTACTACTATTTTATAATTTTTTTTTTTTACTAATTTCTACTACTATTTTCACAAACTTATACTACTATTTTCATACATTTCTATTACTATTTTTGACAAATTTCTACTACTATTTTTTACAAACTTCTACTTCTATTTTTTTTCAAATTTCTACTACTATTTTTGCTAATTTCTACTAGTTTCTATTACTAATGCTACTGTTAGTTACAAATACTACATTTAGTTTCAATTACTACTACTACTTTTACTAATTTTGACTACTATTTTTACTAATTACTACTACTATTTTTGCAAATTTTTAATAATATTTTAGCTAATACATTTACTAATTACTGCTTCAATTTTCATTACAGATAATACCATATTAACCAATTTCTTATACTACTACTATTTTTGCTACTTTCTACTACTATTTTTTACTAATACTACTACTAATTACTACTATTTTTTTACTAATGTTACTATTAATTACTACTACTGTTTTTACTAATGTTACTACAAATTGCTACTACTATTTTTACTAAGACTACTACTAAGAACTACTAACTGCTACTACCAAAACTATTAACACCACTACTTTCTACTAACGACTACTATTGCTACTACTCTCATATTTAATTCTCTATAGCTTTATGAAGTCGGCAAAGAAGTTTTACTGCTGGCTCGCCTTTTTAGGTGCAGGAGTGTTTTTTTGTTGTTGATATTTTCAGCTTCGCCTATGTTTTTTTTTACCACCTGGTCACATTGATTGCATTGATATAATTACATACATCCATCTATGCATCAATGAATATGCACACGTTATACTGCTATCGCCTGGGTGAGCCCAAGTGAGGCAATAAGTAAAATGGCTGGCTAAGTGGTTGATTGGATTTTGCATTTGTAGGTAAAGGTGAGTGCTTTTGATGCGTTGCTGAGCACTTCAAATGCAGTCGGTTACTTGAGATGCATAATCTAATACCGTACTAAAGGAAAGTACTTTTGGCGCCTATATCTACATACAAACACACGCAAAATATTGTACAATTACTATGGTCCCTAGTAAACAAACACGCTCCTACTTCTACTCCTACCACAGAACCCACTAGACGTACTTCCCTTGTTGCATTTCACCTGTGTTTGTATTTGTACTGCTGAAAATAGTAAATAAAAATCTAATACTGACCGCAAGTAGCGGATGTTCGATGTATGGAAACTGAGAGTAGTACAAGTGGCACGGAACCATATACATAAATTTCGCATGAATTCACGCATCTGACCAAACGTCATTCACTTGACTACATATGACATGAAGTTGTGGAGAAAATTTTTTATGAATTAATTTATGCTTTGACGTTGAGTATTAAAGGGTTAAAAATGTAAGAAAATGAAGAAAAAAATACTAGTATAGAGGGTGCGTAAAGGATTTAAGGGGATATCCACTTTAATACTTGAATTGCTTATATTTCGATTGTTTTGTTTATAATTTATAGAATTAAGTAACATAAATTTAACGCGGGAAGCACATTTAAAGGCCGAAAGAAAATATCAATTTTTTTTAGGGATCTTGTAAGTCATGTTGCCGCTTATGTCGTAAATTACGTAAGCAATGTTGGCCTAAATTTTCATCTGAAATCAACAAACTCAACATTTTCTTACTCAAGGGAAATTTTTATCAAAGATAGATTTATATATTTGCGAAATTCGAAAATGAAACTAAAAATTATTGTTTTTTGAGACCTTTAGTCTGTATAGAACAGTTTTTTATGCTCTTTAAAATGAATGTTAGATGATGAAAATCGGTTCACTAGTTTTTTTTGTTATCACTTACACAATTTTGCAAAACTTTTAAGGGGGGAAAAAATTGTATAAAAAAAAAAATAAATAAAAAAAATTAAATAAAAAAAAACGAGGTCGAAATACCGATAAAAATAAATTTAAAACAGGAAAAGGAAGCAAAAAGCATGTTGTGTTTAAAAAAGTTTACTACCTACTGGTCTTTAGCTCAACACATAAAATACATACATACATATGTATGTACATATGTATATCACATATTTGGAGACCAAAAAGCAATTTCAACCATATTATTTTATCTTTTTCTGGAGGCTCAGGTTTCGTTTGTAGTTCGCCATTAAAGGATTTAGTTAAAAAATTGTGAAAATTAATTTATTTCTAATTAGTTTTTTGTTAGTTTTGTTTTTTTTTCACTACAGTTCATTGTACAATATAACCCACATTTTGAACTTTTTAAGCAAAATTTTTATGAAATTTTCAGGAATGCAGTTTCGTAGCTCTTTAAATTTCAGTACTGCAAGTTTAAAGAGGCTCAAGAGATGCGTTGATTTTTGCTAATATTTTTTTATATTTTTACAGTGTTGGACATTTTCTCATATGCACGACTCTTTTTTTAAACTGAAAAAAAGCACACAGCCACAAACAAAAATAATTAAAAAATTATAAAATTTTCTAACTTTTTAATCAGAACTATTTTGATTTTTTTTTTTTGGTATGCAGTGTTATAGGCTATTTAATTTCAATTTCAGTATAATAAAGTGTAAATTTGAAAAAAAAACTTAAAAAATATTAATATTTTTTTTCTACAGTGCTGTCAAACTTTTTTATATAGAACAAAATGACCAACACCGCCAGCAAAAAAAAAAAAAAATATGTAAAAATTCAATGGACACCCTTAACTAATTGAAATTTGCATTAAAATTGAAAACCAAAAAAATTAAAAAGTTTTTTGATAATAGTTTGGAATTTTTATGAAAATTTTTTAAAGTTTATTAAAATTTGCTCGAAGCTGGATACTGAATTTATACAGTTTTTTGTTAAACAATGAAGTGCGTTTTTTTAAAAAAATGAATACGAAATTATTAAGTAATAAATAAAGGGTCGTAACTTATTAAATGCCTTTGCGAATTGCCAGTTATATGCCGTCAATATTTAACTGGTGTTTCTTTTTTACCTTTGAAATATGTATCTGCACTTATTTGACAATTAGTAGACACTTATATAATTTCAATTAGCTTCGCTTGGTAGGTTACGCAAGTATCTTTTATTTTAGAAAATACGACAATTTCGTTAAACATATCAATATCTGTGTAATTGCTTGCGTTAACTTTATAATCAAAAACAAATTCAAACACACTCGAAAATTAGATACTTGATTTTCAGGTGCCTGCAAAGTTTCCGTAACATCTTACTGATAAAGATTTAGCTTTGAAATTTAATTCAGCCCATTTCTTGAAAACTTATAATCAATGATATCTTCCGTATCTACTTTTCCAACATTAAATATTTCGGTGTTACTGGACTATGGCTATAAGACCGGCACACCTAATTCTTCTTGTGATGACTGAAAAATCTCTAATGATTGACCCCATAAAGAGGGGAAATGTAAATAGATCAGCTGTTTAATTTAGAATAAACTTATTCACGTAATCGCAACAGAGCGTTAATACTTTATCAATGACCGAATTTATTCTTAAGCAATAAATTCTATTAGTTACACCTTTTTCGAGATTATTTGGCTGTAGTATAGTGCCTTTTCCAATCTTATATGGTTTTTAATTCGATTTCTATAATTTTCGAAATTATGCTTGTGTAAAAATTTAAAATGTGTACCAAAGTGGGCGGTGCCACTCCCATTTCCCAAAACCTATTTTTTAACTCACGTATTCTTTCTCCAACCCAAATCTGTATATCTATTTTGAGCAAATTACCACTTATAGTAACTGAAATATCGCATTGGTTCGATTCTAGCAAAATAAACATAAAATAACACTTTTAAAAGAAAAACGAACACTTCTGAGGTTGATATTGTCACAACTTTTAAATTTTGTTATTTAAATTCGCATCTCGCTGCAATCAAATGATAAAAGCGAAACTAAATTTTGCAAATAAATATCATGATTTTATGACTATACGAATTCGACATAGTAATAAAATTTATTTTGAAAAATTGCTGATTCTACTGAAAAAACCTATTCACATGAATTTTAAAGATTTTATACAAATTTATTCATATTTCTTTTTCTTTTCAGGTAAGTTGCATTTAATAACCAAAGCTGTGAGTGAATTTCAACCTATGGCAAATCGTGGAGCACTTCTTATATTACATTCACTAGGACAGTGAATTATTATTGGATTTTTTTATTAACTGTTAACACATACAAACTGGGATAACTGTAAGTTCTTAATTCCAAAAACTATTACAGCCATCCTCTTAATGCAAATAATACTAAAATATGTACTTAAATGGCTTTGCATTACTGAAATGACTTTGCAAAAGCCAGAACAACACAATACTAAATATTTTACAGAACGGGAACCAACCCTGCAAGAATTACCAATACATTCTTATTCATAATATTACCACTGACTGTCAAATGACCGATGAGCCACACTAACTATGGTTGTCTCCATATGCGAGAATGTCCGCCGGAGAGTGGAATACGGTGCTATCTCAGGTACCTGTGACTTAGTCTCGCGAACGCAGGGCAAATGAGCAGGAAGTGTTCAGGTGATTTCACCTTCTCATCCTCTAAGCGGTTTCCGCAAAAAGGGACAGTGCTGATATTTAGGATCACCGCATGGATTCCCATCAGACAGTGCCCTCTCAATACCGCCGTAATTATTAAGAGCTGTGTCTTTTATTACCGTAGAAGCTCAAAACGACCTCTTGACACTAGACGTTCTAGCAGCTGCCCGGCGTTTGCCAAGCTAATCGCAGGCTCATTTATTTAGGAACAATAGACAGGTGGTCAGAGGAACTCCGAAAAGCCCCTTCCTTAAAGGGTCATTTTCAAGTGTACCCTGCCTGGTGAGCAATTCTCTGAAATATCACTATGCCCTGATACCCAGATTATCTGGACGGAGTAGTACTCCGGAGGTTTCGAAAGAGATGTAGACACGGAAGGTGCGCAATGGTCCGTATGAAGTCGAAACATGGTAATGTCATCCAATATCCCGCAGTTTAATGATGGCCCAGGCTGCCATACTTCTCCCGGCGGTGACTGTCGCTAATCTTGCAGGGAAGGTAATAGCCAAAAATGCCCATTTCAACATCTAATCGTTAACTCATTACAAAAAAAAAAATTCTGCAAAGTGACAAATTATTGACATTTACCTGATGCACAGAATAACAGTAATAGCCAAACAAAAATTGCATTTACTTACAACTTCGAATCAATGCCGACGATAAGTACAACATTTTTCGCACTCGAAACAAAAATGTTAGGGGCAGCAATTGCGATGTTATGAAACTCATAAACATTAACACTGTTAAACAAAAACACTACACTCATCGGCCCCTAGAACGCAAACTTAGCGATTCATTGTATATACCTACCCATACATATATACAGTCAGAGCTAAAAGTTAGCATACATCTGGCACATGCTTCCGTTTATTTTTTTGTTGTTTAATAATTCCACAGTTGGCAGTTTTATTAAATGAAAAATCCGGTTGAAACAACTTAAAAATTGTATAGGTTATGCAAGTTCGCCTATTCTTCAGTCAAGGCGTTCCGGAAATCAGTTTTTGAGGTTATGGTCATCCCTTGTCAAGTTTGGTTCGAAAACAAATCGGTTTATACATTGTGACATCTTCAGTGTAATTTTTCTTGTTTTCTAAAGTTTTTGTCTAGATATCCGGGTACTGGGGGATAAATTTAACTAATTTAGGGTGTTATACAACAGCCATTCTTTCACAACTCTGGATGAATGCTTCGAATCGTTGTATCGCTGAAAACCCCACGGTGAGCTTAGACTCTAAGCCTTAGAGGCAAGTTTTGAACATTTTGCTTTAAGCTAATCTCTGCAATTCCTGGTAGACTCAATAGAAACTGGATTCCCGGTAGCAGCAGCTGACATTCACCCCCAAACCATTACAGAGCCTCGCCCATGCTTAGCTCGCTATTTCATGTTCCCCAGATATCAAGGTTTTTTTGTGCTTCTTTCTTGGTGTCCTCCCATGCAAACCATTAACATTGAACGCTCTGCGTATAGTATAGGCCTACTTAGGTCTTGGCCAAGATTTTCTGCTATTTTGACCCCACTACACTTCGGGTTTTTCCTAACTTCTTAATACGAGGGCGACCAGAACGTTGATCAGGTTTTGTATTACCTCACTATTAATAAATATTAACTTTTGTCAACGATTTTGGATAATAAATAAATATTCTGCACATTTTAATTTTGTCTGATATTTATGAGAACTTCCATCTTTAAAAAAAATCAACGGGTTTCGGACGTGAACATCAGCTGTATGCTAATTTTTTCACCCTTACTGTATGTATGCAATGTGAACGCCAACGTGGTCATTATCGTTATCACCGCAATTTACGCAAAAGGGTCAGCCCGCTGTTGCGATGAGACGGAAATTTACTTCAGCGAGTGATGCGTTTTGGCGACAATGTCGGCAATGTTGTAAACATTGACAACATTAAATTGATGCTGCTGCATATAAATGAACCAAGTTCCACTTACTGCCTTGCATGGACAGACAAAAACGTGCACACCCACACAACCAATACACACATGCAAGCGTCAAATACTGCGTATCATAATTATAGGACACCTTATTGATTTTTAGTTAATTTTTTATGAAATTACTACAAAAGCCTTTCGGACGTTGTTCTGCTTATTCCCCTTTTTCATATATGGCAACCCTTTCCCAAATTTACATAAGTATGCATCTTGTCCTCACCGAAACGAACAGTTTTACAGTCATATTTTGGTATTTAATACCCATGTACATCGTTTATTTAAATTTACTTTAAAAAAGGTGGCAACCCTCTGAAAAATATACCTATCCATTTTCTTCTTGCGGAACAAATGGTTTGGCACCCATATTTTACCAGTTATATTTTTATAGTTTAACTAAAGTTGACTTTTAAAACAGGTGGCAACGTTCTTAAGAAAATATGTACATATATATATATATAAACCATACCCTAAACATAACGAAACATTTGACTCTCATATTTCACTATTTTTTATAATTTTATTTGATTCGATTTTTCAGGTGGCAACCCCTATATTCTATACGCCTTCTCCTCGGCGAATCCAACAGCTTGAAATTTATTTTTATAACTTGTTAATAATGTAATTAAATTCGACTTTTCAAACAGGTGGCAACCTTCTTCAAAATCTACCTAGCTATAAACCTCTTCAGCGAAACGAACCGTTAGATGCTCATATTTTTATATTTTATAAACTTTTTTCTAATGTAATTAAATTCGATTTTTCAAACAGGTGGCATCCCTCCCCAAAATATACATATGTATGTATGAACATTCTCTTTGCCTAGACGAACCGTTTGACACCTATAATTTGGTATTTTATAAACTTCTGTGTAAATTAATTTAATTCGACTTTTCAAACAGGTGGCACCCTTCATAAATGTTAGCTATGAACCTTCTTTGGGGTGCGAATTGCTTGATTTGATACCCATATTTTAATATTTTATATAACTTGTATATAATTTAATTAATATCTACTTTTCAAACTGGTGGCAACCCTTTTCCTAACATAAAATATACTTTACTAATCTCATACTTAACTTATACATACGAAATGTCATAAAAATCTGTCGAGCTGTTTCGGAGGAATTCGATCAAAAACACCATGACTAGAGATTTATATGTATTTGTAAACTTTTTAATCAGAATGAAGTAAGACAAATTTTTGGTATGCAAATTTATAGGCCGCAAAATTTGAGTATACCAAAGCCAAAGTCTGAAGTGAGTAAGAAATTGCGCAGTTTCTTCACATAACGAATCCTCGAAATTTTTAAATGAAAGAAAAAAAGGGCATAGCAGTTATAAGGTTTATCGCAATAGCGTTGCCCCATAACAGTTAGTGAGTGAGTTATATTTTTCCGTTGGCAAATATCTGTAATTTTTAAGGTTCTCTGGTAAATGCTGTAATATAAGGATATTGATAAAGGTAGAGATAAAGAAGACCAGAAAGACGATGAAAATGAAAGCAAAAATGAAAATATAGATCAAGATAAAGTAAGATAAAGATAAAGATACAGAAAAGGATAAAGCTAAAATAGGTATTGCCAGACAACGTAAAAATTAACGTTGGGCAACAACTATTATTGGCAACGAACAAATTACTTCTCATTTATAACAGTTATCGGGTAACATACAAAATATTTATCATCTAATAACTGTTAGAAACAACTTTTTCATTAAATTTCAATTAGAACATTTTTTAAAATTTGTACAAAGTTTGAAATGTGAATTTATACGATTTTTGTTCTAGAATAAATCAACTTATATATAAAAATCTCGTGTTACAGTCTCTGTGGTCGAACGCCTACGAAACGGCTAGACCCGAAAAAGTTGGATTTACTTAAATTGTACACAGGTTATATGAAATTTAAAAATATGTATGCCAAACTGTTCGATTCGATTCGCTGAGAAGGCTTATAACATATAAAAAGTTGCCACCTGCAGGAAGAGTCGAATTTAATAAAATTATACACAAGTTATATAAAATAGTATAATACAATCGAAGAATGATTCGTTTAACTGAGGAAAAGGTTTAGGCTAGCTTTATTTTAACGAAGGTTGCCACCTCTCTACAAAGTCGAAGTCAAGTTATATGAACTAGTAGCGTATAGATGTCAAACTGTTCGTCTCGGCGAGGATACCTATACCTATTTTTTTTTAAAGGTTACCACCTGTTAATAAATAAATATGAACTGGGGTTTTCTAGTATTTTCAAAAAAATGTACGAAAAATGTGTAAGCAACAAATAACACGTCAAAAATTGTCGTCAATCAACCTATGTACTATAGTTATGATACGCACTATACATTAACAAATCTAAATACATTAAACATCCTTGTATGGATTTGTTGCAAGCTGGATGGGATGCTGTATTTTGAAAGGACAGTGCTCGGCCAGTTGCCAGCAGGTTTGACGCAAATAAGCGCAGATGTTCATCGATATCTAATATTTGCTTCGGACGAATGCTGTTGTCCTTTACAAACTATCTGCACATATGGATAGTGAGCTCTTATGGAGCCGCAATAATGTACCCATTAAATTGTAGTTATATTTACTAATAAAACCTACCCAGCAGCGTACAAGTGTCGCACCATGTAGTAAAGTTACTAGTTCAAAGATGTTGCTTTGTCATGCGATGAGCGACACTGGATATTCCGAAAATTTCAATTTCTGTTGTAGATATGTTTAGGTAAAAAAAACCAATTTAACAACAAATATCTGCAATTCCAGCGTTAATATTTTAAGAAATCACCAGTAATGTTATAGATTGCTGCTGCTTCTTTTTTTCATTATTTGAATTGCGCTGAAATTATTGAAAGCTTTTTCCACTCAGTCAGAAAAGTCACAATCTCCGAAGCCAAGTAAAATCATATTTGTTTTGAATTGGTTTAAAATATTAATATATGCTCTCGATTGCGCATTTCTTTTAATGCCAATATTTTGTGATTGAATATATTTTCCTTCACAATAATACAAATTTGCATAAAATAAATGCTGTTTTTCAAAAGTAGGCAATATTTCACCAGCTTTCTATTTGTCGTCCTTCATTGTGAATCCAGATTTCACTAAATTGTATTACATGAAAAAATATATTTTCTGAAACCTATCTCACCCTTATTTGTATTGTATAGGCTTTACAAATTTTAAAGCTTATTTTAGGCTCTTTGGAGACATGTAAGCCTTTTCAGAGCCTCCCACACCCCATTTTAGATACTGTTTAAGCCTTTTGAAGTTTTTTTCGTATTTTCGAAGATTTAAAGCTCATTTTAGATATTTTCTGGAGCTTTCAAAACTCATCCTCGATCTCAAACACTTTTAAACCTCAATCTGAGGTTATTCTAGAACATTTTTAAAAAACGCTTGCAACTATTATAAAGATATTTTAAAGTTAATTTTAAACCATAATCAAAATATTTCTATGCACATTTAAGATTTGTTTTAGCAGGGGCGATTACTGTGAACAATTTAGGAGGAAAACGCCATCCTGCCTTCCGCATCACTGTATTGGATTTCAAGCCGAATTAGCGGCAATACAAGAAGCGGTATATATCTTAGAATCTGCTGTGATTACGACAAACGAAGTTTACATCTACTCAGACAGTCAAGCTGCCCTAAAAGCTCTTGACTCGGTCACAACAAATTCGGATACAGAAGCTAACTACCGCCGATCACTTAACGTGATGGCAGAGCAGTTCGATTTTTATCTGTTGTGGGTACCGGTACACCGCAACAAGAAGGCAGACGAGCTCGCAACAAGAAGGTCTACTTCCGTACCTCTTTCACCGGTCTGGCAGATGTTGGGCATGTCGCTCGCTTTCTGCAGCTCAGAATTAGAGAGTTATTCCTCAGAGAAGTGCGTATGCAGTGAAAAGCCGAGGGACTTACAACACATTCAAACTTACATATGTGAGCCAAATGCGAAAAAAATTAAAACCCCAAGAACTCTCGCTAAGTAGGGGAGAATTATCCGTAGCTATTGGAGTACTCACTGGACATATTAGACTATAGAGAGCCACACTGAACGTGTTAAGGTCCTCCACAACGATTTCTGCAGAAGCTGCTATTACAAGGACGAAGCCAGAAACTAATAGGCATTTAATATATGATTGCCGTGCACTTTGTAGGAAGCGAGAGAAATTCTTTGATGCGGAATTTTTAAATAACCCAGACCGCGGTTGCAGAAGTAAAAGCACGGCCGCGGCTCAAGTTCATCGAATAGACAAACTGGTTTAAAGGGACTTACAAGTCCCTGGCGCTTACCTCTGGTCTATTCCTCAACAAACAGCCGATTTTCTGCACGATTGCTTAAGGGGGGAAGTACCTTTTGACATTTAAAAAAATCCATTTTTATTTATTGTTTAAATCGATAGATATATCGTCTTAGAATATCATAGTCAAAGTTTAAACAGCTACTTCTCGAAATTGTGAAAGAGATTGGGGAAGTTGCTGTCGCCGAGCAAGCCCGCCGAGCTCCTGACCGCAAACTTTAAACCCCGTTCTCGAAACCATGTTTTTCAAAATTGTGTAAGTGATAATAAGAAAAACTAGTGCACCGACTTTCACCATCTAACATTCATTTTAAAGAGCATACCAATCTGTTGTACAAAGACTAAAGACTTTAAAACCATTTTTTAAAATCATTTTTAGACCCTTTTCGACTGCAAGTACAACGAAATTTTTTTTCCACATCTTATTTTTTATGAGAGGCTGTTTTAGGGAAAAATTTTCGAATATCGCAAATATTTTAGTCTAGCTACGGTAAAAAAGAAAAATGTTTAGTTGGTTGATTTCAGATGAATCGCATCGTTTACGCAATTTACGACGTCAGCGGTAAGATCCTTGAAAAATTTGTAATTTCTCAATTTTCGCTTTTGTAAACAATAATTTTATGTTCAACTTCACACATCACTCTAAATAAATATTTTACTTATTTGTAAAGAATTGTCTTCATTTCCCCACAAAGCAACTTAAAAAAAATCCCTTTTTTCGGCCTCTAAATGCAATTCTTCCCTTAAGTTTTTACTACAGGGTTGGCTTGCTTATATAGAGATTCTATGAAACTTCCACGACAAATAGGCGCCAGACCACTAAAAGCTGTTGCTATCCTAGCCATGACGATTGTGAAGGACATGACATAAAAATTTGTATCTAGATGCATTTGTGTGCAATTTCATGAATATCAATGGTAAATTTTTCATTAGGAAATGTGTGTGTTTAATGTGTTTTGAAATTCCGGGATTCCGGCTTAAATGGCCTGAGCTAGATGGGCTACTAGAGCAGCTGTTATTTATGCTACATTTACTAATTAATGGGTGAAATGTTCAAATCGGTTTCACCTTCCAAAAAAAAGAAGAAAATACTAATAATTTTTGAACAGCAAATTTTCACTTTGTTTTAATTTTTTATTTAATAAAAAATATGCACAGAGCATTATGCACCTCAAAAGTTTGTTTGACTCGCGGTTTATCCTTTAAAATGCCAATGGCCCTCAACACCACCTTGGAAATCATTTTGATTCCAATCATAATTACGTCTACCCTTTGCATAAGCATCAATACTATAACTATCGTCGTCGCTTCCCAGCAATTTGTGGTTATACTTAACGCTCGCTTCACGTCCTCGCTCTCGAGTCTCCTCGTATTTCAACTCAATGTTTCCTCTTTTATTTTCATTCGAGGCATCTTCAGATGAAGAAGGAGAACGTGCGTGGCGCTCTAGCAGCACTAAAGGATCATCTTCCATCCGATTTTGTTCATCTACCAAGTCGGTAGCTAGTTCATTGTCGTATTGATCATCCAGTTCAAGGAGCGGATGTGCAGAGGTCAGAGCGTAGAGACTGGAGCACAGTGCGATGTATAAAAAGATGCACTTCTGTTTGAACATTTTTAACACTTTTTCCTATTGTGTTTGTTTTTTAATGTAATTGCTTTTTATATGCAGCTTAATTAGCGTATCGAAGGCGACTGTGCTGATCTTTCGAATATTACGAATATTTATAGCTCAGCCAGTTTTTAAGTTTTTTCTTCGCTTCAAAAATCACCAAACGGTATTCACATTTGCTATTTAGCAGCTGCTGACTGATAAGGAACTAAATGTTTTGGAGCTGTCAAGGCGTTTGGCTGCTCATCTGGGAATCACCTCGCTTATGTTTATTAGTTTCCAAAGGTTCAAATTTCAGGGGAATTTTACTATGACAATGTCGCATAGTTATAGTCAATATTCAATCAACTTTAAAGTTAGATGCGGCCTATTTGGATATTAAAAATTATATCGTCAAGCTGCTATCAACTTGAAAGCTGACTCTATTTTGAGTATGATTAATAAAAATAATAATTTGGCGCTTATCCTAATTATATTTTACTTAAAAATGTGAAAGTTTGTGTGTTTGTTAGGTGAGTGTGTGAGTGAGCCTTTGCAGGCCTAAACGGCTGGACGGAATGATATAAAATTTAGCACACAAATAGCCTACACCCCACGTTATAACATAGGCTATATTTTATGCAGAGTTGCCACCTGTTAAATAAGTTATAGTCAATTAAATAAATAAGTTAAATTACATATTGCTATACAACGACAACAGAGATCTGGATAACGTTTGTATATATATATATATAGGTTTTAATAAAGTCGATTTTTATAGGGAGTTGCCACCTGTTTAAAGGCTACATTCATCTAAAACCAGGAATGAAATAACATATTGCAATATGGGTACCGAATGAAAGAGGCTAAATAAAACAGTTTAAAAAAAAGGTTGCCACCTGTTTAAATGCAAATCAAGTGAAAGTGAAAAATAAATGAAATTTTACAATATGAATACCAAACTACAAGTTTTTAAAAAGCTTGATTCCAAAAAGTTTTGTAGAGAGGGTTGCCATCTGTTTAAAAAATCAATTAAAATTATTCATACGTCAAATCAAATATTGACATATTTGTGCCAAACGTAAAAGCTGTTAGAAAGCTTTATTTTGGAAATACTTCTAGAGGGTGTTGCCACTTACATATTTACCTTTAGTTTACCTAAATGAAATTATTAAACTAAAAGAAGTATGGAGGCATGGACCTCACAGGAAGTAGGCATAAAAAACTTACTCGTGAAAATGTGTTTAACGAGTGTTGCCACCTGTTTAAAAATATTAATTTAATTCCACTTCTAAGTTTACTGAAATATATCAGTTTAGTTGTGAAACGAACGCGGTTATTCGACAACATATGTGAAGAGGGTTGCTACCTGCCAAAGTTCGTTAAATCAATTTAATTGGTAAGGAAACTGAATTTCTACTATATTGGGGCCCAGCGAAAAGGGGTTTAACGAATGTTCAGTGAAGAAATATGTTTGGAAAGGGATGCCACCTATTTAAATTATTCAAATTCAACTACATTTATAAGTTAAATTTATCATTTTTGCACAGGTTTGAACTGATAAAGGTTTTGGAAAACTTAATCTCTGAAAAATGTTGAGTGGTTGCCAGCTGTTCGAAAATTATATACAAATTTATTATGAGGTAATAACATAAAAATTGCATGCTTTTATCATTTTTGAATATAGTTCCTCTTCATATTCCTTTGTGGATATTGTGTATGCGTAGCAATAAACGTCAGGATTACGCCATGATTTTATATCATAGTCCCACAAGTTTCAGCTTGTAGCGGACACTTCAACCGAGAGGAATAAATCGAGAGTTGGTTAATTTGGTATCCAAATCCCAATTGGGATCAATACGCGTTGTGCATCGAACTTTGTGTAGACTTGTCCGGAGAGCTTCACAGCAGACTACAGAGCGATATCTCAGCAGAGGTCGCACCACCGCTTGGTACATCCAGAGTACCATCTTCAGCTTGAGACCCCATTTCTTGCCGCATATCTATTTCGAAGCGTAAAAAGCAACACAGGCCTTCCGAAGTCGCTCCTCAATGCGCATTTTCCAATTTAATTTACAGTCAATGCTTGTTACTGGCAGAGGTCTACAATTAAGCGGTTTATATTGTCTCGCGGAGAGCCACAACTCCGTCTTATCTGGATTTAACCTAAGACCACAACCTTGTGTCCACCTGTTTAATTTTGTCAACGTTTTTTCGATGATTTCGCTAACCACGGAAGGGAAGGGACGCGTAATCAGGATTGCTACAATCTTAATCCAACTTTTGTTAATTTCGGCAGTTATATGATTTCGGATGAGCTGAAAAAAGAGGTGAAAGCACTCCTCCCAGTTGTGTGCCTCTATAAACGTTTGTTCCTCTTTGTTCCCCCTAGTTCAGTTGATATTTCACGATTTCGAAGTAGGGACGACATCGAATTTCTTGTTGGTGCTTCCACCCTTGCCCTAACGGAAATTAGTTAATGATTCTGGTAAGCAGTTTTGATTGAATAAATTACAAGATTGAAGTGGGTAAAAACAAAAAAATTTTTTTTTAAATTCGTTCTGCCGGCAGTTTTGTTTATTTTCGCGTGCCCGAATCGAATCTCTATTTTATTTTTCGACTCACAATAACGCTACAAAAATGGAATTTACGATTCCAACAAAATGCGAATGGATTTTAAATTTTGATAACGACACAGAGCCACATCCGTTTTGGAAGCGGAGCGATTCATACTCGAACTTTAACAACAATGCGAGTCCAACGAGCTGTTACCCCATTTCTCTAGAGTTCTGCATTTATCATATTTTGTTTGAGAAGACCGCTGGGAAAATATTCTAAGAAATAAATTTCTAAATCATTTTAACCCTCTGTGTACCTTACAAATTCTTATTTTTCCACAAGTCTAAAAATATGAGCCGAAATCAGCATTTCGTGTTGACATTAATGGGAAAAATATCGCTTGTGAAATTTTGTTACCGTAGAGATATAAACTCCAACACTATATTTAACTCAGATATCCATTTGAATAAATTTTTACACTGTCTTCAAAAATTCGAAGTTTAATAGATTAATAACTTTAAATTTTACTTTAATACTAAAAACCTCGATCAGCTAATGCAAAGCTTGGGAAAAGTGGGGCCCATCGCTCTCACTGTTCATTCATACAACTTTTCAAATGTTCTTTTATTTAGAATTAAGAAGTGGAGTTGATTAAAATTCGTCTTCTCAATTAATTTCTCTTACATTCTATGAATCTTCTTATATCAACATATGTATGTTGTACGCGTGTATTGGTGTGCCATAAACCATAGTTTTGTCATATTTATTTGGCGGTATCTAAAGAGCAACGTGACAGTTGACAATTTGGAATGATGACAACTTTATTGGCTATTAAAGTAACTGGGTAGTGCATTGGCTACAAATGTGTAATATTAATGGCAAAATTTGTAGACCAAAATTTGTTTTCGGCGGCAATAAAAACTTATTTTTTTAAGCTTATTTTAATATCTTTTTCGTGTTATGACTTTTTATAGGCGGCCACTTGTGAGTTTTAACCATTTCCTATGAATTATTACCCGTTTTGCCTGTTTGGCATTTGTTACGAGTGACTTACACACACACACACACGCACAAACACAGCCACACACACACACGAGCATAGCTACGCAAAAAGTCAATGATTGTTTTTGCTGTGCCCTACGACGACACTTTGCGCGACTGTCAGTTGTTGCTCATTTGTCAATGTGCGATATTTAATTACCCCTACCATTTACTGCGCTCTGACGCTCCGCTCCTTTGACGTTACACTAAGGCCTGATGATGTTGCATGCAATTAAAAATTCATTGCAGCATTACACGCGAACAGCAGGCAGTGCCGCTCTTTTAGCGATTCCACCATTGAGCAGTGCGATTAAATTTCCCATAACAGAACATCTACAATGCAAATGCAAATGGAAGAAGATTATCAGATTTACTTGCCGCTCGTGTCAGCTGCCAGTGAATATTTGGTTTTATGACGAATTCCATTCTCTGACTTTCTGTAAAATTTCAAATTTATCGCTACGCCTGGCAGTTGTGATAACAAACAACAGACCAACAAAAAAAAAAAAAAAAAAACAAAAACAACGAGACAAAAAGGGGGTTTTCTCCAGGAATGGTGGGAAAATAAAATGGTGAAAGTCAAATTTTTTTTTGGAAGGTAGGGCCAATGTAAGTGTGGGAATAAAACTCGTCCATAGAGATGTACCTCTCCTAGTTATTGGTAAAAATTCGTATAGTATATACATACAGTTACTGCAAAAATTGACCATATGGTGGGGTTTTTTTATAATGTTCGCAATGTTTTTCATAAAAAAAAATTGATCAAAAAATCAAAATTTCAAACTTTAAGCAAAATCTAACAAATTTTCATTAAATTTTCAAGTTTTTAAATTACAATTTAAAAAAAATTTAAAATATTTTATAATTGAAATTTTTTATACTTTTTTTTTTTAAATTGGTATAAATTTTTTTTTTGCAACATTTTACGAAAAAAATTTTGTAGCTCATTAATTTTAGCACAATAATGTGCAAGTTTCAAGGCATCAGCGTTCATTTTTTACTGTTATTTGAAATTTTAAATTTTGGTTTGGAAATTTTTTTCATTTAATACGCGCAGCTAACAAAAATGGCAAGCATTGTTAGCCACTTGAAACTTCGATTTCTAAACCGTCAAAGCAAACTGAAAAATATTGAGAACGCCTCGAAAAAGTCACAAAAAAAAGTCGACACACGTAAGTGCTGACGTGAAAACACTTGGCCCCAAGTTATTGGACACTTTTTTCATGATAAATTTTTTTAGTTGAATTTTTTTTTTTTTTTTTTTATTAATTTCAAGCTCGTTTTATATGTACAAAAAACAGCAAATAAATCCAAATTTCAAACACTACGAAATTTAGAAAAAATTGAGAAATTGCTTATCAACTTTTCAAACATTTTACTTCGAATATTTGAAAAATTCTGGTTATGTAGGCAAATACATTTTCGTATTATAATTAGCAAACAATTTGCTTTGTTTTTCGACAAGTTTTCTTATTTTTGTTAAATTTTGGTCCTCGAAACTTTTTGTTTTAATGCATACATTTCATATTTGCAGGAGATGTGCAAAATCACCATTACGAAAAAAATATAAAAAATCAAAGGAAATTTTGCATAAAATGAGGCTGTTATATGTAAAAAAATACTTAAGGCCGAAATTTTATAAAATTGCCAAACAAAATTTTTTTTTGCCAGATTTGCCTATTTTTATGCTTAATTTAAATGAGCTAAAAAACTGCATATCTAAAAGCTATTAGCTTGAAAAACATTATAAATATTGTAGAAAAAACTCACCATGTAGCCAATTGTTTGAGTCACTGTACATACAGTCTTGTGTAAAAAATTGAGACAGGATACTTTTGTCAGATTTAATTGTTTAACTGTAGAAACAATTTAAAAACTCGAACATTTTGGTTTATAAGAACAAAAAACATTTTATATATATTTTCTATGGTAGAAAGTGCGTGGCACAATCGGCAAGGCAATTATCGAAAAACCAAAGTATTGCAAATTTTTACTAAAATTTAGTGCGCTATAAAATTGCATACGGCTACTCAGAATTTTTCTAAAAATGCTGATAAAATCTTTTTTGGATTTTTTTTTAATTTTTTCTACAAAGCTTGAATGCCAATTTATATCGTTTTGCCCCCATTTTTGTCACGTGACTGTAGGTTTTCTTTATGCCTCAAATAAATTAGCAAAGTGACTAATTGGGCTACACTGGAAGTAAATCTGCGCTACATCTTTATATTATGCTTAAATTGATCTTATAAAACTGGACTTTTAACAATCGTCGACTTTTACGAAAGCAAAAAACCCATCGGCCGACATTGGATCTAAAATATTCTTCCGAGTCGCTCTTGCTTCTTAGTGCTTTGTGTGTTGGTGGTAGGTGCCCAAACCTTGTTGTTTAAAAAAAATTAATAACACGGTTCTAAAACTTCGAGACCTTTAGTTGAAACATTTTATACGGCTTGTTAAACTTAAAATGCCAGTTGTCTTGCGCCGAATTAAATTTATTTACACAAGTTCGTCAGTTATACTATTATACAAATTAATTTACAAAATTTATCATTTCAGTTATTTAGACGATGTGCATAATGTGAATGGGTCTTTCACCAAGAATTTTAATTTTAAATTTCGCGCCATTTGTGGGCTCATAGGCTTTCAGAACTGCACAGAGAGCATTGTGATACTGAAAGTTCACTATAATGAAAATTTCGCTCTGGTAATTCCACCCAAAATTTCGTGATGCTTTATGTTATCATGGAGGGTCTTCCCGCCCAACATTTAGTAAATTTAGTAAAATAAATAAGTAAAATTTAGTAAATTTAGTTAATAAATTTGAACGTCTTGGTCATTTTCGTCTCGCCAGTTTAACTGAGCTGCTAGATGTCGGCAGACTTCCCTTACCGCAGAATGCGTCTCAGCTGTGCGTGCTACATCCGGGATGGCCCAGATTCAAATCTAGGTCAGGGGAAATAATACCTAATAGCGGTCGCCAATCGGCATAATTAAAAATTTGCTGTACACATGCCTTGTTATAACTTGAGAACAGCTCAATCGATTTGTATCAGAGTTTTGTTAGCAGTTATCGGGATACATTTTCAATGAAAAAGTTAACCCGCTAGGTATCGCTAGGGTCGAATTATTACTAAAATAGAATTTGCAGTCAGATTTGGCTAATATTCGGAATGTAGCTTCACAACTGAAACTGTTCGCCAGGAAATCTTAGACATAAAATTTGACGTCTTATCTTATTTGTATGAAATGTAAGTTAATTGTATCAACGTTTTCCGAAATTCCTTCTTCGAGGCCATATGGAAATGCAACTGGGTCATGCCACAAGCTAACAATATATATTATATAAAAGATCTTAAATTGAGTTCTACTGATTTGAAGGTATGGAAAATTGTTGGTATACCATGCTATCAACCTTGCCACTTCGTTACGTGGCGCTTTCTCTGGATTTACAAAAATAATATATATCTAAAACTGAGAAGTAATTAAGTAACGAGCATAATGTGAATATGTCTAGTGTAAATGCAGGTTCATTATTTAGTTTAATCCAGGGGCCATAACGGTTATAATTTTTATTAAAAACAGAAACGCAAACAAATTTGCGGGTAATGACAGGAACATGTTTTATAATTGAAAAACAAAAAAAAAACATAAAAACATCGATCAAATATGATCGGAGACATTTAAACCTAAGAATAACGATTATTTTGATCGATAAAATAAAAATCACAAAATATCGACAAAACTTGTTCGATAAAATAAGAATCACACAATATCGATAAAATGTGATCCAAAAAATAAGAATCACACAATATCGACCAAATGTGATCGAAAAAATAAGAATCACACAATATCGATAAAATGTGATCGAAAAAATAAAAAAAATCACAAAATATGAGAGACATAACCATCACAAGGGGAAAGAGTAAAAGTTACTCAGAAATTATTATAGTAAGATATAAATCTATAACTATGATTCAAAGATGTATATTATAAAAGTCTTAACATAATAATTATCGGCGCTATAAATGCTTTTAAGCCTTCAAAAACTTTTATTTTTTTTAGATTTATGTTATAAAATTCTTTTCATAATAATTCTGAGAGAGAATTTTTTTTAGTCTTGAAGGGCGCGACTTTTTTAAGGACCATTTCAGCATTAGTACGGGACTGATTCCAGCCTAATTAGAAATAATTTCGGGATCACTTCTGCACTAGCTCGTTACTACTTTGAGTCCCGAAATATTTCCGCCTTTCAAGACTTAAAAAAAAATCATCTATTTATAATTTTTATCCAAAGACTTTTATACCATTAGTTTCAAAATTGGAGTGTTTAAAAGACGTAAAAAAATTTATCCCGCTGATAATTATAATGGAAAGATTCTTACAGTATAGATTTCAAAATAATAGTTAGTGTTGACTTAAAAAATTGTTCTCACTCAGAATAAGTATTAAAAGCCGTTTATAATGTGAGTTTCAAAATAATAAATATCGAGAACCTAAAAAATTTGTCTGACTCATAATTATTATCGAAAGACTTGGATGTTTCTTATCAAACTTAGGATGACTTTTTTAAAACTCAACGCTCATATAGCTATTATTCTGGATCTCTGTAAAATATCGATCTCAAGTGGTCCAAAAAATAAAAATCACAAAATAACGATTATGCAATGATTTAAAATCTGCTAAATAAACCTAATATCCGATTTGCATAGCATATGTCATAAGGATTAATAATTTTTTCTTCAGCAAAAATCAAAATATTGATTGTTTTCGGTCCCTGGTTTATTCCGCAAGCAACTCGCTTTCGAAAACACGCTAAGCAAATCCATGTGCACATATCCGTTATAACACATACATTCATATGTATTAAGTATGTATTCCTGGGATTTCGTAAATTAATACCATCGACGTTGCTGTCAACAGCCGTTTTCGCGCTTAACTGAGGATACATGCCTTGCATCTACTGATGTATTCTCTGTGGGGTTCGACTAAATTTCAGAGGATTAATTTTGGATTATTGCAACATATAAATTTAAAAAGCATAACTGTGGTATGCAACTGCACAAGACTTAGTGAGAGCAAACACTTGCTGCTGAATTGCGACTGCTATGTCTTCGACAAATAATTTAAACAATTTTGCTAAATCTTTTCTGTTAGTTTTTTTTTTTTCAACCCCATTTATGCTATCACCACCCGGAATTCAGATAGATGTTTACCAGGTCTAAAAAAATTAATTTTCGTAAATTGATACCAGCAATCTGTTTAACTATCTCGAGAGTTTTTAAAAATTATCGCATTTAGAACATTATATCACAAGTCTTTTTGGTACGCTACGCTCCAATACGTTATAAGTCATATTATCGAAAATGTTTTTCAATCCATCACGGAATAATCAGGACCGTTGGAAGTAATACTTAGTCAGTAAAAATCGGAAATAGTATGGTTCATACACGCGTTTTTCTCCTTTGAAAGAAATCGCGTATTTTTGGTAAATAAAGCGGAGATTAAGTACTAAAATAATGGCTCAAATAGAACATTTGAAGAATTTTAGTAGACAAACTTCTGACAATTAGAGAATCGCTCTAGCCTAGGCGAGATATATGTATATGCCCAAACGATTTGATCAGCTCACTCAGCCTCCTCTAGGCAAAACCGTAATTTTCTTGCCATTCGATGTCCGCCGCACTAAATGAATAGACCCAAGTACCTACTGAATCAACCCTGTCAAAAATTATGAGACCACAAACAAGTTCAGCTCCCACTGATCCATATCTATCCGGCCAATCCGAATCGCGCGAGTTCAGCGGGCTTACAGCGCTCCTCTATGTCGCAATGGCCTTGAACCCATACCACTGTTGGGTGAAATGACTCAGCCATCTCGTTGAGAGATATGCGGCATTTCATGGCTACCATGGCGGTTGTCGACTGTTTCCTGAGTATCAGTGAAAATGTAGATATCAACCGTGGATATTGTATCATACTTGACCACTTTCGTGACTCTGTCAATTACCATCAGTGCACTGGTCAGGTAGACGGAAGCTAATAGATTCCTAGGTGTTCAAAGTATACGCCTCCACCAACCCTACCCTTGAGCTTTGACCTATCTGTGTTTAAATGGATCGACACGCCCTTTCCTACAGCATCCCGTTTCCACTCTTCCCTTGCGGGTAGAAGGGTAGTGAAAGCTGTAGTGAGAGTAGAAGTTGGTAGTACATAGTCCACATCCCTGTGGCGCTTCGAGGATTGCGTAAGTATCCTGCCGTGCCCATAATTAGTGTTTTACCACTTGTTTAGAATGTCCAGTCGAATTGCCGCACCAATTGCGACCTGTTTGCCATGTTTACCGGAAGTAAGTTCCGTAGGGCGTATAGAGCCTTGTATGGTGTTGTTCTCATCGCACCCATCTTTTTTAAGTTTACCCCTTTCTCAAAAGCATTCCACTATACCATTTTCCTATTGATCTGCTGCAGGAGTATAGTGGTACAGTTGCTTTACGCGCTCTCTCTGCGATATTGCGCCCCCACTTTAATTTTCTGTCCAATAAGAGGCCTAGATAGTTGGTCTCTCCATTTACTGCGTGGGTCTTCCCCCTAGAGTTAGATCTTCGAGATCCGGTGTCTTATGTTTCCTAGTGAAGAGCATCAGGCCCGTCTTTACAAGATTTACTCCCAGTTCTCGTCTGCCGCACCGCCGAGAGAGTTTGTTGATATATCTTTGAAGTAGATCAGTCAGATTTGGCAGCTGTTTGCCCGAGATTGCTATTACAATATCATCGGCATACACAATTATTGTACCTCCGATATTTTCAAGTTCTTTAGGATTGAAAATTACCCCCTTTCCTCCCATTTACGGGTATATACATAATTAAGTCGTAACGTTGCGTCAAAAACATGTACGAGTATGGGTGCAAAAAAGCTGTAACTAACTTGTTACCTCCATACTAGCAGGCAACTATTTTTGGTATTTTTCTCACGGTACCAATAATTCAGAATACCGACGTTTTGAACTTGTAACCAATGGGGTGAAATATAACCGTGGTTTCTATTGTAACGACATCAGAATAGCTCGGATAATGTTACATACGGAATTTCCTGTGACACTCCTGTAGTCTGATTAATTAGTAGTCCGTTTATTCCCAGAGACCACAATCGTAGGCATAAGACACACCCTTGTAGATAGGTATTTTACCATTTTAAAATTAACTGCTTTTCAATTGAAGTCATTTCAAAACAATACAGAACTGACTTGATTGTGTATGCCGAAATACGAGTATTTTTCAATAAAAAAAAAAAAAAAAAAAAAAAAAATGACTCGGAAGCCAAGGGCAAGAAGTCATTAAAATTGTTTCAAATTGAATTTCATGCGCATAGCAACTTTTTATTTGTGCTAATGTTTGTAAACGAATGTGCACAACAACAATTTGCATTTATTGCTTTTGGCGGCCAATTAAAGTAAACAACACTGGTGGCAATGTCAGCCGCCGGCAAAAGGATGAAGAAACCACAGCACCAAAACGCAGCAACAGTAGGTACCAGAAACAGAGGCAGCCACGTAAGAGGGGTGCTGTTGGAGTTGAGGTGATTTTACTAATAGCTACTACTACTACCACTCACTTACATTGTGTGTAAACAAATTGAAAACTGCAATTTAACGCGGTGCAGCGCACTCCCTTATTTAAATTGTGTCTATTTTTCACTTATAGACAGTGGAGTGTTCATTTGTGTAAACATTTGTCTAATGGATTCTACGCCAATAATTTGCATATGTGTATAAATTTACATACATACAGATTGAGCCCCAACAATGTGGAATTAAGTGCAGGAGTAACCAATGTGCGCCCCGATATGTATGAGCTATATATATATATTGAATTTGTCGTATTGGGTATACAAATGCAACAATTTGCTCATTTCAGTGCTGTTTGCTTATTGCCGTTATGTCGTTGCTTTAAAAGGAGCGGAAGTCGAGAAGATTTGCATTTTTGCATTTTGAATATTTGTCATGCAATTTAAAAATTTTCAAACCATCAAGTATTTATAGTGTCGAGAATTTCGATTTATTTTCAAACACGTAATCTGTTCCTTTTATTGCTTTTCGGGTTTTTTGGGGCAAAATGGCTTATTTTATGATTGAAGGATGAGAAAACGATTTTGTATTTCATCACATTTAATTTATTTAAGTGAATTTTGTGTTATTTTATCGTCTATTACTTTTGTTCTATTTTTTTTTTTTTAATTATTTTTTAGTTTAATTTAAATTATCTTATTTTAACCAACTCAAAAAAGGGAAAAATTTCCTCATTCGTCTTGTATATTTTATTTTATGTAAGTTAGGCTTGAACATAACTTCTTGAATTATGTTTGCCATCAGCTGATTTGGGAAACACACTAAAAAAGTATTGCAATCAGGATTGTCTTTGATTAACGTTTTTTCTAATTGGAATATTAAAATTTGGGATATAAGAAGTAATTAACAATAATAATAATGATGCTTTTGATGATAAGCTAATAATGGCAATGATATTGATAATGATAATGATAACGATAATGATAACGATAATGATAATGATAATGATAATAATGATAATGATAATAATGATAATAATGATAATGATTATGATAATGATAATGATAATGATAATGATAATGATAATGATAATGATAATGATAATGATAATGATAATGATAATGATAATGATAATGATAATGATAGCGACAATGATAATGATAATGATAATGCTAATGATAATGATAATGATAATGATAATGATAATGATAATGATAATGATAATGATAATGATAATGATAATGATAATGATAATGATAATGATAATGATAATGATAATGATAATGATAATGAATATGATAATGATAATGATAATGATAATGCTACTGATAATGATAATGATAATAAAAATGATAATGATTATGATTATGATAATGATAATGATGATGATAATGATAATGATAATGATAATGATAATAAAAATGATAATGATTATGATTATGATAATGATAATGATAATGATAATGGTAATGATAATGGTAATGACGTAGATTTTTGATAATGGTAGTAATGACAATAATTTTTTGATGATAATAAGTTAAAATGATTACTTCAGCTGTATTTCTTTTTGTCGTAGGGCTTTTACGAGTAGTCACTAAAAATAGTAGCAGAATTTAACTGAAAAAAAAATAATCCAACTAAAATGTAAGTTCTAAAGCATAAGAAAAACAAGTTCTTAAAACTTAAGCAAGTATTCATCTGGTCATCAAGTACGAGATTTATTAAAAACTTAACACATCTACTCAAAAAATAGCAGACTTTTGAAATGCTTAAATAACTATACATATGTATTAGCTCCTGAGTAGTTCCACACTTTCTTAGGGCTCAAAAAAGATTTCATTTATTCAGTTTTTAATTTTTAGTTATGTTGTTATTATTGATGAAAGGTTTTTTTGTGTTTACATTTTATCCTGCATATGAATTTTTTCATTAAAGTTTTATTGGTCTTAATATTGAATTGCTTACATTGTCAATGAAAACCAAAAGTAACAGTAAAAGTCGTTCACAAATTGTTGTTGAACAACTTCATTACGAAATGTAGCACGCAATCACATAAACAAATGTCAAATACTTATTTTATAAACAACAAGAAATAGCACCATCATGCATGCAATGGATGGGTTCACTAGTAGTTTGTACATGCATTGGATATTCTACGCATATGTGCGTGCTAAGTTGGACTATAATTACCCAGCAGTAAATTTCAGTTTTTCCAAATTAGCATTGGTATAATTTGGCAATAAACAGGTCCGAATTTAACTCTGAACTTTGGAAACGTTTTCTGTTTCATAGGTTGTAAAATCATCGCTATCTAAACTGGTGTCAACCAATGTTTAAGAGAATGTGCCTTAGGTTAGAATAAGTTAGAGTGGGAGCGTAGGAGTTTCACACCCAATTAGTGTGTCTTACCAACCTAAGCGTTTTTTCTATCGAAAATGTGTGTAACACTCTTTGATGACCGAAAATAATAGATGAAAACTAAGTAGAAGAGTAAATAGACCCAGTCGATGCTTATGAAAACCCAGCATATCGTGCTCGGATAGGTAACTAGGAAGAAGTCTGATCCGCTCTTAGTCTACCAATTCATTAATTTATCCTTTGCGGGATGAACCATCTAAAGCTGCAAAATGGTGAAGGTGCAAGGGAAGCTTACGCGTAAGTTGTATGAGACACAATTGGCCATTAAAAATTTTTGTGTTGTTGTGGACGACGAAACTTATTTGAAAATGGATTTAAAGACATTGCCAGGTAACCAATTTTACAGCTTGTAGTCTGGAGAAGACATTTCTGTATCGTAAAAAAGCCATCTAGATAGAAAAGTTTGGCAAAAATGGTTTAATTTGGCAAGCCATTTGTGAATGTAGGCACTAAATCCACGCCGTTTTTCGCTATGGGAACCTTCAACACTGAAATTTACGTGAAGGAGTGTCTTCGAAAACGTCTCCTACCCTTCCTACTTCACCATATTGGTCCAATTAAATTTTGGCCGGATTATCTCACCCAAAAGTAGTTCGAAGATAACTATGTGATTTACGTCAGGGAAAGACTAGAATCCCCTTGAATCCTTGCGACCAATTGGGCTGTGATGAAAGTTAGACTTTTGTACAATAAGTTGGGAAACCCTCCAACTGAAAATAATGTAGCAAACAGATCGCGTAAAATGGCCAAAACCGTTGCACAAAAACTTGATGACGGGCCTCTCAAGAAAAGTGCGCCCGTACGGATAGCAGAGAATAAATTAAAATATGTTCTTTACTTAAAATGCTTATACTTTTATATCAACAAAAACAAACATAGAAACAACCCAATTGTATGCACTTAATGACCTGTTTTTTTTTGTATATCGTTCTGTACCGTTCATTATTCATGTACCGGCTCCCACCTCCAACTTTGGCCGGTCAGTGACCCAAACTATAAATCAGGTGGTGGTTTTTTGGAGTTTTTTTTTCCTTCCACCAGACCACGAAAGCAAGCGGCCCACCGATCGTACAGTAGAGCCACATATACTCTTTAAAATTAAACGCCGTCCCTGACCAAAGAGTCTTATACAAGCCCACATAGCCCAACTAACCCCCGATAGAGCTTGTTGCCCATGCCCATAGCCATAGCCTCATTGGGTTGGATGACAGACGCCCATCTGCTTTTGCTGCTGAGAATAAAGAAATAACTTCGAAAGCATCATGCCGTTTTCTAATTTCTAATAACACACTCTGTCTTTTTTACGCACCAGTTTCAAGACATTCATGCGAATAATTTAATTCAGTACGTGTTCTTATCGGAAATGTTCAAGCATCATAACTTATGATATTTCTAATCCAGTCCGATTTGGTGTTAATTCTTCGACTACTGTCATGCCATGCGTTCGCTTCAATGTTGCTATTATAAAAAGTTTTCACATTATATAACACGTATATATAATAAGTATGTATGTATGTATTCTCTCTACCTTTAGGTGATTGTGACTACGCACATACAAGTTTCAACATCTGTATAATTATTAGTTTAGTATATGTATAACAAAGTTATCTGTCCGGCAAAATTTCTTACATATCACTACCAACTAGACATTTGGTTTTGCTTCGCTTACATTCATTTTGCCTCACACCAATCAAATGTGCGTGTAGGCTGAAATAAACGATAAACTGTCAGTTGTAATACCAATAGCATTTGCGTGTGTGCTCTTCTTCGTACCCAATAAAATAGTTTAAAAAATGCATAAAATTCTTATCGGTTAAGGACCACAATTTCGACCTGTCAAGCTTTAAATGAAGATTAATAAAGTACCTATGCGTGCCTACGCATGATTTTACTTATATAGTACAAGTACAGGGTGGCTCATGAATATTGCTATATTAAGAAACTCAAATAAATTTGTAGTTAATACTTGTAATATATTTAATATTTTTTTATTTGATGAAGAAATAATTTTTATTTGACTTTTTTTTCTTGATTTCAAAAATAACTGTATTTAAATTCTCTCCACGCTCGGTGATGCAAGAGCGACCCCTACTCAAAATGTTTTCCATTACTGCCTGGACGGCAGGGTTGGCTTTATTTTGTAAGCTTCCTTTTTTCAATAACCCCAAAAAAGAAAAAAAATCTATCGCAATAAGTTTAGGAGCCCTTGGGGGGCTAATTTGGGAATTTACGTTGAAGTTCTGTCATAATAGCTAAGTGGCGCCATTTTGCTGAAACCACACAGAATAAAAACGAATTATTTTTCGACGTAGTTAAGCAAAGAAAAATTCCATTAACAGCTTTAAATAACGGTTATCATTGACCGTAACCCAAACGCCATTTTCTTCAAAGAAGTAAGCCCCAAAAAACGCACCTTCACGAGACAGCACACAACACTGTGACACGAAGTGGCTGCAAATCTCCCTCTTGGAGCATCTGTGGGTATGAGTCACCTCATATTCGACAATCGTAAAAATGCTGTTCAACATATTTTCATCTACTACCACCATTTAAATGAACTTCTGGCAGAATTCCACGCGAATTGGCAATTCTAGTATGCGTTCAGTATGTCCGCTAGTTGAATTTCGTCTGGGGATAAGTAAAAATCTGTCTGCAGGTAATGAATTGTGCCTGTAAGCTCCTTGTCAAAATTCCGCAGTAGCTACATCGGCGTTGGTTTCCTTCGTCCGAACTAAAGGATCTCGATGATAAGGAAAAATTATTCAAGAGTCTCATGATGGTCCGGATTCCAACGCGTGAAAACGGCGCACAATCCCTAGTTTCATTCCTCCAATAGCCCATTTTCGAAAATATAAGGTTCAATGAATAAAAAAAGAAATATAAACCAAAATAGATTCCTTACGTAGAAGTGAGGTTTTTACTGTTAGTTTGTTAGCATCTTTCATCGGCCACCCTGTATATGTAGGTATTTCCGTGGTTGACTGCCCTCGGCAAAGTAAGTTTGGTTTGGATGTGCAGACTCCTCTCGTGTGAGCAAAACGCTGGGGAAATAAAACGCAGGCCGAAGGATGAGAAATAAATTATATAAAACGGATATTATATTTACATCTTTAAACTAAAGTCAACCGAAGTGAAACAAATTTATTTAAATTGTTTCGTAAAAAATTTAAAACAAAATTAACACAAATCTTACTTTTTAGGGGGGAATTCCATGTAAACGGTTCAGAAAAAAAGTAAAAAAATCGATTTGATTTTACATAAATAAAATTTGTAAATACTCAGAAATATCCCTGTAAAATTTTAGGCCCAAATTACGAAAAGTGACAGAGATATGAATATTTTTGTTCCGTGTGGCACGCGGCTCATAGTTTAGTTTAGGTTAGAGCGGCTGCAACCATGCAAGTCCACGAATGCACACGTAGGCTGAAAAAGTCCGTTGTAATACCGTTGGCGGAAGCTATGTGTATTCTTCTTCCTTTCCTTAGAAGGTGAACCACCGCGTGCGGGAATGGTTGCCGAGTTCATGCCGGCAAAACACTCTACAAAGTACCCATTTAATAATTGGTTTCGAGTCTTGGCCAGTGCTGAACAGTGGTAGAGATAGTGGTCGATGCTCTCCACTTCATCTTCGTCCCTGCAACTTCGACAGAAATCGTTAGTTAGGCATCCTAATTTCTTTCCGTGCGTGCGAATAAGACAGTGTCCGGTTATTCCCCCAAACGTTAGTCTGAGAGAAGGTCGGTCAAGGCTAATCAGCCCTTTGGATCGCTCTACGTCAACCTTTGGCAAAACTTGTCTGGTTATCCGTCGGGTGGGTTCCATGGCCCACCTGATATTCATCTCATCTCTGAGCTTTGTCTTTAAACTATGTTTGCAAGAGGTTAGAGGCATGCTGGCTACCAGAACAGAATTTATCAGAGGTAATTCCATCCCTTTCCTTGCCAACTCGTCTGCCGCGCAATTTCCGGGAATGTCACTGTGCCCAGGGACCTATGCAGCAGTCACTTAACGTTTAGACGCGAGCAGATTGAGAGTACTTCTGCATTTATGGCAACTTCGGACGTTTTTTGTGAGAATTCAGAGATTTGACTCTCAGAGCAACAGGTCTGTGTCTGTAGGTGCGGATATTGTCAGAAACCGAGCAGCCTCCATTATGGCATTTATCTCTGCCCGAAAAACGCTGCAGTGGTCCGGTAAGCGAAAGCTGAGGCCCAGCTTTAATTCGTTGGAGCGAATCCCGCTGCCCATTCTCTCGTTGAGTTTGGAATCATCTGTAAAGTTAGCGGCCAACTCTGGGTCTAGGTCTATGGCATCTTTCCATTCATTATTCTTCTGGGATTCTTTTGGATAAATTATTTTCTATGCAGTGTAGAGGAGTTGTGTAATCTAGCTTCCTTAGAGCATTCGGAAGAGCTTTCAGGACCTTTGCATGCCATATTTTATCTTTCGTTAAGCCAGCCAGCAGTACAGCCGGCCAGAAATTTGCCATAGAGATCCATCAATGGAAGATGGGGTAGCGCTCCCATGACCAGTACCTAGGGAAGCCGTGCGCTGTACTCGGTACTGAAACATTTTAGCTATTTTAGCAATTTTTGCCAAAACTAATACATTTCGTGTCTTACTTTATCATTTTATCACAATTCACTTGTAAATGTTGCAAATATGAATACTATCTCAGCCGATAATAATTACTCAATTAAACATTTAATTGTAAAACAAAAGAATCATTAAAAGTTGGTCAAATTTCCATCTTCCGTCCGTAGTGACTCCACGTACGCAGTTTCTTTTTTTTGTCTCGTATTTTTGCGACAAACGGCAAAAAATTTCCCATTACCCGAAGTATAATTATGCAGAGTTATGTGAAAAATAATAGGGACGCGACTTTTTTGATAAATGGCTAACACATTATCCATACAAAATTGTATCAAATTTTCAAGCGTTTTATTCCGATTCTTTATAAAAATTCTAAGTATGCAGTTCTATAGCCCATTAAATTTTGCAAGTTCCAATTAGCTGAAAGTTTTCGTTGATTTTTGATAATTTTTGCTTGCTATCGGTGTAACGTTTGTTGTCTCATACTAAAAAAAAACAAATTGTTGAACGCCCTTTTTTATGGAAGAAGCTACTATCTTAAGCTTTAAAGTTGTATCAATCTATTAAATACAAACTAAGTAATGTGTGTATGTCTAAACCAACATTGCTGACTTTTGGCGGAACGGTTTCGAAAGCATAGCCTCTGCATACATCCACACAGTTATTTGAATTGCTCAACTTAATTTCAACTCTGCACGAAAATGCTTCCAATATGGGTGTTTCGTCGTATGTTTAGTCTCAAGCTTTAAATATCTAAACAAGATTCTCATTAATAATTTAAAATCAGGTATGAATGCGCTCTCTCACCCAAAATGTGTATGAATGTGTAAAAGTATTATATGTCCGGTCCGCAAACGCATACCCAGCAGTTTAGCGGTTTATGTCTGCACTAGCGGAAAACCTAATGAACTTGGCAAAGCACTAACAATCAAAAAAATAAAAGAAAAAAGTGGTTATAATTAAAGCAAAACAGCTATCAAAACAAGCAAGAGTGAGTGGAGAAGCAATGCCTTATTTAAAATGTGAAAAAAAAATTTGGGCTTTGTAGCTTATGAAATTCTTGAAGCTATTCACAAGCTATGCTTACGGTTTTATCAGAAAATCAACTAGCTCTTATTTTACACAAATAATGCCAACAACGCTTTCAAACTTTCTGTCGTTTGCCCGCTTCTTCCTCTAGTTATTTTTTCCTTGCTATGTCATTCCCTAGCTATCACTGTCAGTTGATGTCAGTGCCTTGAGAAGACATCTAGTGAAGTTTTCCAGGAAATGGATTTCTAGAACGTTCTGACTACCTAGTGAAGCCAGAAATTAGGTTTGTGCACATATCTTATACTTACTAGTTTATGAGAGCCGTATTTTGTTAAATTATCTTACAAATATACAGTGCGTTTCAAAACAAAGTGTTACTATTATAACTCACAAAAAATGGATGTGTTAGTGAATAGCCTATATATATTTTTTGAAAGTTGATAACAATATCTTTTTCGCATTTTTGTCAATCCCCTGTCCAGTTCTCGTTGCTGTCAATAATGGCTTGACATCTTCTGGTACAACTTTGGATCCACTCTTGAGCAGAATTTCAACGGTAACCTCTCCAAGTCTATTTTAGTGTCAAAGTTAGCTGTTTTATAGTTGCTATTTTTTCCTCTCTAAGCTTAAACTTCATTAATGACCAAAAATTTTCGATTGGATTTGCATCTGAACTTTGAGACGGCCACCGTAATGATTCCATTTCATTTACCGGTTTCCATGTCGGACAGAGGGGGATGCCGGTGTTTCGGATAGTTGTCCTCTTATAAAATCCGATTAATGCTCTTGATCAAGAATGGTAGAATACAAGAGTGCGCTGATTGATCTGAAATTCGGGAGACTAACTTGGCTGTGACGGCACACCAGATTTAGCGCTGGCGAAAATTGAGAGGAAACACGTTGGCCTACGTTATAAAGAACATGCACGGTTTTTGTAAACAAAATTAGTTGTGACGTACAAATTCTGTAAAAATTTTCAAGAGAGGATGAGCGGACCGCAACTTGATGAGAAATATCCGTCCACACATGGCCCTTTGCAGGGTGTTTTACAGTATGTTGCACTAACATCTTCTCATGTTTTGACCAAACTCTCTTGCCAGAGTTAAAAACTACAAAAGAAGATGACCAATAGCAGTTTTGAGATGGTACATATGCAACGGGTCCTTCATTCCCGAACTCTGTGTCGGATAGTAGTCGTAGAGACTTTAAATCTCTTTTCCGATAAGTTTGCTCTCGCTCGCTTCAGGTTAATCGTTGGAGTATTAACAAACAGCTGAACTATCGCCATATTCGCCTTTTTCGATGTGATTCTCTCTCCACTTTACCCCGGCTCATCATCAACATTTCTGCGCACTTCAAATCGGCGAACCCAAGACACAAATGATGCTGTTGATTTTGTATATTTTGCGACTTTTGAATGCTTTACCAAAAATACCACTTCAAAACGTTTTTTAAAACGCGAAGCGGTATTTTTTGTACTAAAAATAATGTGACGTTTTTCTCATGGCATGCTATAGATTGGAAAAAAATGAGTAATACTTTTTTTTTTGTTTAAAACACACCGCATGTCAAATATTACTGCATAAATTCGAACTCGTCCTTTCCTCAGAAATGCGTTTCAGCCGTTTATTACACTTCCTCCAAAATCGCTAAGTTAAAAAAATTTTGATCTTATACCATGTTCACACGGCAATAAAAACATGTTGTTTTCAGGAGATGTTTTCAATCTTAAATATGACCGTCCAGAGACATCGTTTCTTTTTACTAATTGATTTTGGTTCACATTTCGCTATTTATTTACCTATTTTACTCTGAGGTAATGCGATAACTGAAATATCCCCTAGAGCTTCAAAATAAAAGCTTCGCTTGGTGCATACCACTCAGTGCCGCTTTTTATAAATTTTTCAGTTTTTTTCCATCCCGATTTTTCTTGCTATTCTTATTCTTTTTTAAAAACTAGTGACAGGAAACAATCGATTTTTTTTTTGGCAAAAATTTATCAAACACAGAGTTGCTTATGAAAATCCAATTGTATTCGTGATTGTCAAGAGTGGTTGGTAATAAACGTGGACAGTTTTTGTAGGATTAAAAAAAACATGTACTTTAGACTTGTTTTCACAGAATATCGCGAATGAATCACAAACAACCTGGGTTTCTTTGTCTTCTAGACTTGGTATTAGAATGCACAAGACTTTTGCTGTTTTACCATCAAATTAGAAAGCATTTAGCGCTGAGAACCTAACAATTTGTTAATAGTTTTCATCAACAGCTGCACAGTGCAGCAAATCGTGGTGGATTGCGTTCCAAAATGTGGAATTCGTTTTATGACTCTCACATAGCCACATACACCATCGGTTTTCGAGCATTCTCCTGCACTCTTTCGATGGTCAGCTGAGCTGAGAATATGAGCTTTTTCTCTCCACGTGTTGTAGTACCTCTCTTCTTCTTCTTCTTCTTACGCAATGTGGCAACGAGCATATCCCAAATGTGATGGTGCAGCAGCGGCGCTTCCCTTCATGCCACAGTTAGCTCTTCTTTTATCACCATACGTTATTTGGCCTGGGTTTCTTTAGCAGCTTCGTCGACTAGCTGGCTGCTTGTTGTCGTGGTGATTCATCCAAAACTATGTAAATAATTTATGTGACGTTTTCATTGAATTGCATATATAATGTATGTGTGTGTGTTGGTTGTTTTAGCAACGCCGATGCTCTTCTTCTTCTTCTGTATGTTGCCGCCTTCTGAACCGCAATGTTTCCGTTGGTTGGTTGTGCCTTTTACGTGCGCCAAAAAATGTGCGAAAAATAGAATATGCTAATTGCAAAGCAAAAAAGAAAACAATTGTAAAAAAAAGTTTAAAATTACGGGGCGCATGCATGCAAACAAATTTTTGGCTAATTCTATGAGTTAATTTTTTTATTTTTTATTTATCTCGCATTTTCCATTCTATTTTTATTCCTTAATTATTTTGTAAACCAGTAGCCACTTTCTCTTCCGACTATGTGCGAAATTCCAATGACGTAAGAGTCTAGTATTTTAGATAGCTCTATGCATTTAATAGCCTGGGTCGATATTTATGTTTTCTCGCCGCAATTCCGTTAAAGCAAAAATTTATTTTTGACACCCTTGCGGTGCTTCAGATATGTAAATCCATATATTTACTCTTCCTATTCCATCAGCCAAGGTGAGTTCATACCAGGCAGTTTTACCAGAACATCTAATTTTAGATTTTCCTTCTCTTTGGCCAAGGTATAGGAAGCTAAGAATTTAGGACTTGTTTACTCTGAGGACTAGTAGCTGCAAAGTCTGATAACTTGAGTCGCTGGCGCACAAATGGCGGGTTCAAACCCCAATAAAAATCTTAAAACTGTAGTATTATCTTGGTTCCAAAATCATTTTGTGTTTCTGACATCAAACGCAGGAAAATTTTAATTTTTTTTTAAGTTGCGTCCTAAATTTATCTTGTCCTCTTCTATATGATTTATCTACAATCTTCAATATTCAAAAGGAATACGGAGAAAGTAGTGAAAATGTATATGATTTAATTCCATTTCTTATGGTCACGAGTCTCACTACAGCTTTTACGAACATCTTACGCTCAAGGGATGAGTGGAAATGGTATGCTGTAAGAAAGGGCGAGTTCATCCATCTATGGAATTGAAACGATTTTGCCCCTTCTGTACCAGTGACCTGCTCTATCCAGACGAAGATGTTCCATTTACTTATAGGCAGACAATTCTTCGATAGCTTGGAAGACATTAAATGTGTGGAAATTGGGATTTGTTGGCGCCTATGTGGTATCACAACGGGATTTGAGCCTAAGTGTGTCTCGAACCTAACCTAACCTATGGTCGCGGGATATCAGACTCGCACGTTCCACGTTACTAATTTCACAATGGCCGGGATAAGCTGTAAGGGCGCTATGGGGGAAGTCTTTGAAAGTTTGCCATTGGACAGGTGTGGACGGAACAAAAATTCGTGCCCGACAGTCCCGCTAAAACCCGTAAATTACGAAAATCTTCCCTAAGAACGTGTTATGAAATTAGCAGATCGATTAAAATGTAGGATTTCTTTTAAAGTTAAAATTTAATTTCAATCAAATTGAATTAAATAAATAAAAAACTTGGCAAAATGTCGATTGAATAGATTTAGTTAAATTTGGCATATTTACAGTCTATAAATTAGATTACCATATATGGTATTTCTAATAGGAGTTGCCGCTTGTTTAAAAAAGTAAATTAAAATTAGTTATTATCGTCCATCAAATAGGAAAGTATGGGAAGAAGTTCAAGCAACCTTTATATTGAAAATATTTCTGAAGAGTTAAAAAATTAAATTAAGTTAATACGAAAAATTAAATATGTCAATGTGGTGTCAAAAAAGGGGGCCAAAGAATGTTCAATTTAAGGAATATTTTTCGAAAGGGTTGCCAAATTTTTAAAAATCAATTAATATAATTTAAATGGCTTATTGCCATACTGACGTCAAACGAAAGAGGTTTAAGAAAGTTTACTTTCAAATATATTTGTTAAGAGGGTTGCCACCTTTTTAAACAATTAAAGGATGTAAAATGAGTTATTTCAATGAAATATAGGTGCCAAACAAAAATATTTGTAAAACTTAACTACAAGAATATTTTTTAAAAAGGGTTGCCACCTTTTTAAAAAAAAGTTTAGTTTCGAACATATTTTTTAAAGGAGCAATATTTAGAATTTAATTAATAAGCAAATTGAAATGAGATGTCCTTCCGTATTTACATTAAATTCTAAAAGAGTTGCCACGGTTTTTAAATTAAAGCATTTTTTCTCTAGTGAAATTATTGATAATCTTCTCTGCTACATTTGGAAAATCAATAGCGTGTAGCATTAATTTTTTGTTTCTTTGAAATCACCAACTATTTATAAAATTATGTTTGGTATTTTTTTTAGTCAAATTGAAAAAAAAACAGAACAAATTAAAAAAATTCGTCTAACTAATCTGACTACGATGCCGTTTTCAACGATTACTTCGTCAGGTCTGCAATACAGCTTTAAAAAACGTTCCTATGGTTGGGTAACCTCAAATGTGAATGTCGAGATGGGCGGTATCGAGTTGAATATTTAGTACCGCGCCTATCTCCAATGTAAACTTATAGGTCAATTTGTAACCCACAAAAATCACTTTTGGCTTAATTAATAAATATTTAAAATTTGGTTAAGTGATTAATTTGCATTGGACGAACTCTCTTGATATAAGTTTGCAAGTTAAAGGAGGTTCTTACAATTTTTGCTCGTTTTCTTTGGTATTAAATCAGGTGTAATGTAGATATAAGTCTTTATGATTTAACATCAGAGACAATCAGTACTCGTAATTAGAGTTAAGCTGCTAGCACTGAAAGTATGTACATATGTGAAACAAAACGCGCACCTTAAGCGCCAGATACTAACATCAACCATCAAAAGCGGCAATCAACTGATTGCCTGCCTCACAGAAGTTAGAGCGCCAATAACGCCGCCACCACAATCACCACCACCACCAACACCCAATCACTATGTCAAAATCTCTCGCTTATCCGCTGAGCTGTAGCCCATCGTACATTGATTCAAGTCTCGCCTATCGCTGAGTCTCGCTGTGTGCCAGCGCAGTGGGGTGGCGATGAAATTAATGAGAATTTTTGTCTAAATGGCTGCTTGTCTGCTGCCATGGCTTTTTGCATCTTATGAGCGGTGGCACATTCACATGTACACATACTACATACATTAGCACATACCCTGTAGGTAATGCAAGTCAATTATCTGACTGGCTCTGCATTTGATTTCAATTACTTGTAGATACATATGTTTGATAGAAAGAATACCAAAATTGGTTTTCTTGCAACAACAATAAAATTGTTTTTTGTTTTATATTTATTTTCAACTATTTGAAATTCCATTTGTTTCAAACTATTTTAAAAATAGTCTAATTACCAACTACTTCGAAACCTGTTCGTGTGCAATTATTTAAAAATATCTAAATATGTTTACTTTATAGTAACTATAAAATCTAAACAAAAATACATTTTAATTTCAATAAAGTATAGAAATAATTACACTACGCTTGCGAGCATCAATTAACGAAAGTGAATGTAGATTATTTGTTCAATTACACTGCAAAAGTTTAAAAAAAATCAAAAAATATTGGCGAGGGTAATATCTACCCTCTGAGCTCAAATGCCATTCTGTTTTTTTTGTTTTGTATGGGTAGGAGGTGGCGATGACGGTAATTGTGTTGTTTTGTTGTTTGGGGGGCATAACTTCATTAAAATTTTTTTGTAATACTTAACCTCCATCCGGACCTTATTTCCGTGGACGAATCCGTTCCATTTGGATTAAATTGTCCCAACTTATTTTTGTGTCTTTTGTCAAGTTTCTAAGAGGTAAATCCTTGCAATTACTATATATTAACATTTTTTTATTGCTTTTTTTGAAATGGTTTATTAGGAAAATGATGGTGTGATCAAAGATGCACTTAAAAAAAAAACAGAGAAAAGTAGGAAAATGAAAAAAAATTCAAAAGAAAATAATTAAAAAGAGCATTGTTATTCAACGTTTATATCGCGATTTCTATACAAACGATAAATAACTGCTGGTTTCTCGATCGTTAAAACGAAGATAGCGATTGATGTTTTTGAATATTTTGTGAGACACTGTTACATTAATAATTTGCCGGTCATTTATCCTTCACCAGTTCCACGGACGGTTCTTCGGTGGATTCACTATTGGAGCGATAAACACCAGCTAGCAAAAAACACCTCGTAATACGCTCGCATTGCGTGAATTTCAACATTATCCCATTCATTCTTATATAGACGTACCGCTTGTAAATTCATCATACCCAATACAGTTTCGAATATATCGATGAACAAACAACAGAAATTATGACAGGGGATCAGTAATCTATGACGCGGAAAAAGCTGTTTTCCCTAATATTAAAAAAAAAATTGGAACAAAAAATTCAATAAATCGTAAGAAATTTACTCTATGACAAATCCAGAGTACGAGCAACAACTGGAAATTCGATTGTTTTGTCTTTAGAAAAGCATAAAACAGGCGACCGCTTCGAAGTCGGAATCATCATATTCATCACAATCAGTTACAACTTCGGTTTCATCTGGCAAATATTATTCATCATCATCTGTATCAAATGAATCCGAATCATTAGATGAATGTTGGTCGAAAAGTAAAAAATCCATTATTTTCCAAAATATTTGCATAAAAACGGGAACTGTAGCTGACAACAAACAAGCCCCTTTTGAAGAAAAGATTCAAAAATAACATGAATGCTAATTGTTTTTAACCCTACGAACGCATTAACCGCAAGGTTAAATACACTGGGTCAATATGACCCTCACCTACGAGTTACGTACTTTTCTTAATACATCGTTGGGGTCAAACATTTCAGCGATGTTTTTAAAAGATTTGAAAAGTTCACATACGATTTGTTCGTTGGGCCGAAACCCCGGATCAGTTGTCTCAAATTTTGACCGAACTATAAGCAATTAAAGTTGAAATTTGGATCCAGTTGAACCAGAGACCGGATGAAGGTTAATTGTCATATGCGCATATTGTTCGAAGGACAATCCATGCTCTTTTAACAACATCAAACTTGTAGGGATTTGTTAAAAACATGCGTGAACATGAGTTATAGCTGCTTTAAATGAAACTTTTATGAAATTTTAGGTATGGGAAAACGTATATTTTATGCTCTGGAGAGGGTTGCCACCTGTTTTAAAAACAAAATGTAGTTAAAATATAAGTTATGTATATATAAAATATTAAAATACGGATGTTAAACAATTCCATCTTGGAAGGAAGATTCATAGCTAACTTTTTTGAGGGTTGCCACCTGTTTGAAAAAAAATTAAATTAAATTATAAACAAGCTATATTACATATTCCAATATGGGTGTCCAACGGTTCGCCTCGGCTAAGAGAAGCTTCCTACATATATTATGGAGGGATGCCACCTGTGAAACGTCAAATTTTATTAAATTTTGCACAAGTGTAAAAAATATTAAAATATGAGTGCCAAACGGTTGGTTTCGCTGAAGAAAGGGTTATTCGAGCTTTATATTAAAGAGGGATGCCACCTGTTTGAAAATTCGAATTTAATTAAATTATACACGAGTGTAATTAAGTATTTAAATATGGTTATCAAACGGGCCACCTCGGCGAGGAGAAGATTCTTAGATATATTTGGGATAGGGTTGCCACCTAATTAAAAAGTTGAATTTATATTTTGAAGAGGGTTATCACCTTTTTTGAAAATTAAATTTAATTAAATATACGAGGACAAGTTACTAAATACCTATATTTTTGCGAGGGTTGCCACCTGTTATACTATGTAACGGTATCACAGAAAATTATAATAAATCACACAGGTACACACATATAAGCTGGTTGTCAGTTAGATCAACATAATTAGTTTAAAATGCACTTCCAACTACTTTTTAAATTGGTAAATTTTTTAAACTGTCTGCCTTTTTCCCGCAGGGTATGTATGTATGTTAATATCTTCGGGTTGTTGGTTAATCGCCATTGGAGTTGTAATAAAAACACTCACACACATACACATACATACATACACAGATATAAACTCATGTGCATTCATAGCAAATGTGTGTATGGGTATGAAATATGACGTTCTGTGTATTTTCGGTGGGTCGCATTGCAACTTGTGACAACGTCACACTTTAGTTTTGAAACTTAAGTGAACGTAAACGCTTGACCGGCGCGTGCGATGAGTGAATGCGAGCGAATTACTCATACCAAAAATTCACCAACAAAAAACGTGTAATATAAAATACATATTTGCCCAATTGCCCAGAGCGTTTCTACGTGGGAGTGTGCACTGTAGTCTGGCTGCCGGCATCAGGCCTCAATCTTATTGGTCGGTCGGTAGGTCGGTCGGTCGGTTGATCTGTTGACTGTGTCACCACGTTCCATCGGTAGTGCATTGCAATGCAGTGCAGTGTTAGCTGTTATCGTAAAAGAAGTTCAGACAAACGTGCTAAAATATAAATTTGTGTTTAATCGGTCGACGATAAGCAAACAAGCTAAATTGTAGTGGCCCTGTCGACCAGCAAAAGAATGCATATATAAATTTGTAAATGGGAATGCACAAATAGTACGTAATAAAAACCAAACACTAATAGTGCCCACACTCACCGACGCAAACGTACGCTACGTGTCAGCTGACACGATCAAACTTATGAGAGCGCCATGTAAATGCAAACTCATCAACGTGTTCGTGTGGCGGGTACGCGCGACGTGTACGTGTGTAAACTGAGAAATTTAGATTTTTGCCGTGAAGCCGTGTCAGCTGAGTGCTCTCTCACCGCACAGTGTTGCCAAGCAGAACTTTTTAAAATCATTAACAAAATAACCTTATAAAAATTTAAATTTTTATTAAATTAATTTAAAATCCATGTTTAATAATGTTAATTATAGATAAATGAACTATTTGCATTTGTTGGTTTTTGGCTTTGGTTTATTATACAATGAAAAATTGTAATTGACAACGCGGATGTGTGTAAAAGTATGTATGCAAACAAAGGAATGGCAACATTGTGTTGATGCATACAAACACAGTTTTATGTACGCAAAGTTTGTTTACAAAACATACGCGCGGGCACAAGTTTTGCTCAATTTTGTGTATCTCCCGTCAAACAGACACGCCAAACGGACACGTCGGTGAGTGTGGGCACTATAATAGTGCCCACACTCACCGACGCAAACGTACGCTACGTGTCAGCTGACACGATCAAACTTATGAGAGCGCCATGTAAATGCAAACTCATCAACGTGTTCGTGTGGCGGGTACGCGCGACGTGTACGTGTGTAAACTGAGAAATTTAGATTTTTGCCGTGAAGCCGTGTCAGCTGAGTGCTCTCTCACCGCACAGTGTTGCCAAGCAGAACTTTTTAAAATCATTAACAAAATAACCTTATAAAAATTTAAATTTTTATTAAATTAATTTAAAATCCATGTTTAATAATGTTAATTATAGATAAATGAACTATTTGCATTTGTTGGTTTTTGGCTTTGGTTTATTATACAATGAAAAATTGTAATTGACAACGCGGATGTGTGTAAAAGTATGTATGCAAACAAAGGAATGGCAACATTGTGTTGATGCATACAAACACAGTTTTGTGTACGCAAAGTTTGTTTACAAAACATACGCACGGGCACAAGTTTTGCTCAATTTTGTGTATCTCCCGACAAACAGACACGCCAAACGGACACGTCGGTGAGTGTGGGCACTATAAAAACATCTTCTCCCTCGTTACGCTTCTGCTTTCAACTACAACTACTGATTGCCTGCCTCTCTTTGTTGGCTTACGTTTTTGTCGCTTGTTTTTCGTATTTTGTTCTTTGTGCCTGTGCTGTTTCGCTCATTTCACATTTCACACAACTCAGAGTGCTTTGTGCTTCAAACAATATATCATTCAAAAAAATATATTTGCTACGATAAACGAACTCTCAACGCCATTCTCCCTTGTTTATTATTTCCCAGTTCGTTCTTGTGCCTACCTCGGATACGCTTGTACTACTACAGATATCGATGTGTGTGTGTGTTGAGTGCTGGTAGTAAATGCGTGTGGGCAATTCAATTTTGGTGTCGCCGGTTTATACGCCAACATTCCTCAATATCTCTTCTGTGTATTTTGTGTTTTTTATTTGTGTTTTTTATTTGTGTTTTTTTTTTATCATACAGTTGGGTCGACGAGCGAGCAATATTAATTTATTTATTTTGTTTACGCTATGCTTTTACGGAGCTTAACGTGGAAAAACACAGACAGCAAAACAAATCGGCCTTCATCTAAACAGATCACCCAGCTGTGGTAAATAAGAAATTCGTGGAATAGCAAAAAGTTGAAATCAGGAATCAAGTAAAGTTATTTAAGTGCAAAAAAAAAAAAAAATTAATTGAAATTAAATGGCATTGCTAAAAATAAATTTTGTTATATTAAATTAATTAAAGCAAAGCAACGGACAATAAATTTCCTAAATGAACTAAATATGTATGTACATCAATAATATATTGATGGTAGAAAATCCACTACAATTTAAAAAGTTATGAGAATTATTTTTATAAATTTAGTTTTAATTAATAAGCAATAATTTTTTGAGCTTATGCTGTTATGAGTTTCTTATTTGGAATATATTGAAAAAAAGGCAACAACAGTCAAAAAGCGATGGAAATTATAGGATACTTTCTAGGCTCTGCATATCTTGATCGCCGGCCGGCAAACGCTGTGCCAAGCTAAATAAAATCAGACCAAAAAATAAAAGTAAAAGTTATAACTAATGTTTTTAGAAAAGCATAGGTCATAAATATTATTCATGACGGACTAAGTTTCAAAATTTGTTTGCATGGCTGAAAATCCAACACTCATTATATAAAATTTTTTACTTGAATGCCGCGAAAAATGCGGTATTCAGTTTCATAGTCCATCCAATTCTATTAAATAAATTGCCCGTTTTAAGTGATCAGAAATTACCGTTGATTTGTGTAAATTTTTTTTTCATACTTTGTTCAAATGGCAGAACAATATAACAAACTTTACATATAATTTTTAATTCGAGTTTTTAAGAAAAATTGCGGTATGGAGTTTTATATCCCATTAAATGCTGTTGAATGCAATGTAAATTTTAAGTGACCAGAAACTTAAGTTTCCGACTTTGCTCAAATGGCGGAAAAAATTCAAGAAACTTTATATACAATTTTTAATTCGAAACAAAAGCTGCAAACATTTGAAAAAAAAAAAACGAAAAATAAGAATTTTAAAAACATTCAGCCGAAGTAATTTTTTTTTTAATTTAACAAAACTACGTTTCGAAGTAACTAAATTTGTTTATATTAATTATTATTTTTTGCTGACAGTCCATTGCGTTTGCCTTCGCATATGTAACTTTGGACAGATCTTTTTATTAAAGCAAACTAGACCATAAATGCTTAAAATATATTGTAGTAAAAAAAAAACGTGAAAAACGCGTAGTAATCAAAAGCAGTCAAAACAAAGCAAGCTTAAAAATATCATAAAAAGACCCAGTTCAAAACAAAAAAAAAAACAAAAAAAAAAAAGTAACATAAACGAACACGAAACACTAAAATTTAAACAAATCAAAATAAAAGGTAATATGAAGCAAGCAACAAAAAAAGAAAAAAAAAATAAACGATTACCGTAAAAGCGAAATAAAATGACTATGAAAAAGTAAAAAAAAAAATAAAATAAAAACAACGATTTTGAAACAGCCGATGGCCAATAAAGGGTGCTGCAATCAAAGGTTGTACCTTAAATTACAAAAATAAAAAATAAAGTAATTAATAAAAGCAAAAAAAAAAAAATGAATTAAAAAAATTTGAACATTTTGATGAGCCAAGTGATGATTTTTTACTTAATATAAACTGAAACCTCGAAATTTGCAATCAACATTCGCATGATTGTCGGGGTTATGTTACCTCATTTATGTATGTATGTACATTGTGCATCCAGCCAAGGACTGCCAATTCGGCAACATCCCGAGATATTTTATTTATTTATTTATGTTGCTTGCTGCTACAAAAACAACAACAACAACAAATGGTTAAATACAAAAATTGTAATGCCCCAAGTATCGATCTCGGCCTTTCTTACAGTCTGTTATTATTTGAATTATTCTTGAATCATTTTAATCAACGTTTTTTTTTTTAAATTAACTGATAAAGAAAAAAGTCGAACGTTAACAAATCGCACGATATTGGTGATCATTTGTGGTGAAATAAAAAAAAATGGTCATACGATCCGGTCACTGAGCTGGAGTTGCAAGCGTGGTTTGGCCATACCTCCTAACTCCTCTGACCTGAATTTTCAATCAAGAGGATTTAGCAGAAATAAAAGCTTTAGTATTCAGCTGTAATTACTCCTGAGTTGTTCAGGTTTATGCGCTTTCTGCAGAGTTTTGTTGAAAATACCCAGTTGAAATTTCAAATAAAATGGATCTCAAGTACTTAGTATCGTTATTTGACGTGCAATGTAAGATGTTAACACTTCTTAGATTTTCTAGGTGAATAAAATATTAAAAAAAAATTAATTTTAGTGCCAAAATTTAATTCATTTAAAAATAATTCATGTTTCTGTTAAAATTATGTAATTAAAAATTTAAAAAACTGAACTTTACTATTTAATAATAGATAAATAATTTTCCGACATGTGTAAAAAAATTCAAAATTAAAAAAGTTGATAACTATAACTTTCGAAATATTTTGAATTTCGAAAAATTGTAAAACTTGTATTTTTTACGTTTTGAATCAGAATTAAAAAAAAAAACTGCATGACTTTTGCAAAATTTGTGGACCGCTTCATTAGGTAGCTACAACTAAAGAATTTTGTATAATTTTTTTTTTGAATTTTTTTTTATATATACAATATTTATTTTTATTTAGTCCTACCCAAAAAAACGTTTTAAAATTTTCTCATTAAAATAAATTAAAAAACATGAAAAACTGAACTTTACTAGTTCAGTAAAAATGGTAAGAAAATATCAAAATTTTTTAGGTTTTAAAAAAACTGCAGAATGGTATTACCAAATAAATAAAATCCAACTATCGAAAAATTTTGATAACTATAACTTTCGAAATATTTCGAATTCCGAAAAATTTTAAAACTGGTATTCTTTACGTTGTGAATCAGAATTAAAAAAAACAACTTGACTTTTGCAAAATTGGTGGACCGCTTCATTAGGTAGCTACAACTAAGGAATTTTGTATAATTTAAAAAAAAAAATTTTTTTTTTTATATATACAATATTTATTTTTATTTAGCCCTACCCAAAAAAACGCTTTAGAATTTTCTCATTCAAAGGAAGGTTTGTGCTTAAAATAAATTAATTAACTAAACTTCTCCCGAATATGCAAAAAAAAAAAAATGAGACTTATAAAACAAGCAGTTCAAAAAATACAAATTAATTTTTTATTTTCTCATTTCATTTTTCAATTTCAAACAAAAGAAACAATCATAAAAAAAATTTTTTTTTCCACTACGACACGAAATGTCATAATCTGCTCTATTGTCAGTTAGTTAATATGGCGTCCAAAGTGACAATAGAATTACCTTCTTTATTGCATCATCGATTTTGCTATTGATATTCGTTTTGTATGCTCTGAGTTCGTTAATTGGAAAAAACATATCTGAAGACAAATTAATTTAATGTACTTTAGCTGACTTAAAAAAATAAACAATTACAAAATTTTATTTAATAAAAAAACGCAAAAAATATAAGTTTTTAATCCAGTTATGCGTCTTAGTACTCGATTGTGTCTTGAACATTTTTGTACCACTGCCAACACAAGACAAAAAAATATACAGAATGCGTGAACTAAGCGTAGTAGTAGGTTTAAAGTCGTTTGCCGCTCAAACTTGTTTCTTAGGTTCAGGGTCGTCAATAAAGTATTACTCAGCTACATCCAAACATACAGACATACATAGATCGTCTAGTCAAAGTCATTTACACCACCTTTGCATATAATAAGTATCACTTCAAAAATAGAGAGTGGTATCTTTGTTGTGAATAGCCGACGTACTTTAAAACTCTCCACAACCAAACCACTTTTTAACCTTTTTTTTTTGTTATTGCAATAAGCTACACGTCTATGCTCTCTCTCGCATTTGCAATTGAAGTACTCGTTTAATGTGACGTAAATAGTTTATTTCCTGTTGCGGTGGCTGCGGCAAAACGTTAACAAAAAACAAACACAAAAAAAAACAACAACAGCAATACAATACCCATCTACACAATAGGTAGACAAATGAACAAATTTGTTAGAATTGGTGGTTAACATGAAGTCGATACATATCTGATGTTGCCTAGTCTAGTTGCCCTTGTTTGTAAATTTACCTTTTTTATACTTCTTTTTCAAAATTTTGTAAAACTGATTTAAATTTTAATTTTATTGAGGCTTAGGTTTATAAAAAAAAAAGCTGTGAAAACCAAATGGTTTTAGTTTTTTGTACTCAAAAATCCAAGTAGTAGATAAATTTCCGTAGCAGCATAGCTTCATATAATAGTTGTTTGAGTATTTCGAATTTCCTGCCAATGATTAGCAGCCAACTGCGTGGCTTTGATTTTTGTTACAGAACAAAGGGCTCGAAACAAAATGTGACTTCCCTGTATGTGAAAAAATCATACTGCAAATTTAAAAACGCTGAGAATTAGTTCATTATCTATCGGTTTGAAGCTGGTAAAAATCTACCATCATAAGGAACCAACAGTGGTCAGGGCTGCCAACTTTTTGGTTATTAATTCTTCCCTTACTGAAGGCTAAAAGTTCCAATATTTATTTATCTCACTATATTTTACAATATTTTAACCATTTATATTAAAGTAATGCTTATCTAATATTAATTTGCTTGAAATTTATTTTCTTCTATTGTTTTTTTTTGATAAGATTTAATTTGATTAAATTGATTATCTTCCTTATTTTATATCATTTTAATTTATTTCATTGTATTTTATTTTACAGTATTTCTTATTTTATATTATTTTGATTCCATTTTGGTTTATTTTATTTCGTTTAATTTTATTTCATTTTATATGATATAATTTTTAGTTATTTTATTGTATCATACGTACATACATATATATTTAGATTTTTTGAAATTTTATTTTCTAAATTAAATAAATGTTTTTTTCTGCATTTTATTTTATATTAATGTAATATATTTTGTTGTAATATATTTTTTTTTATATTTTTGTATTTTATTTAATTTTATTTAATTTTGTTTTAATATAATTTACAGTTTTTTTATATTTTTTTATGTGGTCTGATTTTAATAATGGTTTTTATTTATATTTTTGTATTTTCTATTTATAGTACTTTCGTTTATGTTACAATTTTTTTATTTTATTTGTCGATATTTTGCTTAATTTAATTTAATTCTAGGTGATTTTTTGTTAATTTATCCTTTTTATTTTACTTTACAATATTGTCTTTTATCTTATTTTGCATTATGTAATTTAATTTTAATTTTTTTTTTTTTGATTTGATGTTATTTTATTTCGATTAATTGCATTTACATGAAATTATATAAAATGGTTTTATTTTATCATACAAGGTTTTGTTTTGTTTTGTATTTATTATTTTGTTTTGTTTCATTAACGTTTAATTCAGTTTATTTTTGTGCATTTTTTTTTATTTAATTTTTTCAATTAATATTTTTTATATTTTTTATCTTTTTGTTGTATATTGTATTTTATGTTATTAAGTTTTAAATAATTTTTTCAATTTTTGGCTTTAATCTGATTTCATTTTACTTTATTAAAAAGTTTTTTCTGTATGTTTTTTTTTTTTTAATTTTATTGTAATATATATTTTTTTTACGTTTAATTATAATTTACTTATTTTTCTCGTTTATTTCAAAATATTTTATTTTATATGACGACTTTTTGTTTAAATGTCTTTTATCCTAACTCCGTTTTTGTTATGCGAACTGTTTTTTTAACTTTTTCATTTGGTTTTATATTATTTTACCGTACGTAGTCTCATTTTGGCTTATTTTGATTTGGCATATTTGTTTTTTTACTTTTTGTTGTTGCTTTAACTCGTTTAGTTTTTCTAATTAAATTGTATTTTTCCTGGTCAAACTAATTTTTAAAAATTTTTTTATTGTATTTTGTTTTATTTGATTCCATTTTTTTGATTATATTTAATTTCACTCTGTTTTCTTTTATTATCTTAGTTTACTTTCTATACTCGATTAATTTCATTTTAAAATATATTGTTTTTTTTAATTAATTTATTTATTTTAATTTTATTTTATTTTAATTGCAAACGATTATAATTTTTGTGTCGTTTAATTTCGTTTAATTATAAATTTTTATTTGATCAAATTTAATTTGTTTTATTTTTATTTTCGTGTATTTTGTTTGGTTATATCTGATTGGACTTTATCTTTTTTATTTAATTTCATTTTATTTTCTTTTGTTGTACTATAATATGATTTTCCTTATGATACTTTGTTTCATTTTATTTTATTTTACCATAGTTGGTTTTATGATATCCCATTTTTTGCGTTTAATTTAATTTAATTTTATCAAATTCTATTTGATTGAATTTTATTTTATTTAAGTTTGTTAAGTGTATATTTTTTTTAATTTCGTGTCTTAAATTTTATTTATTTTTTTAAGTTTATAACTTTTTTATTTTGCGTTATCATATTCTATTTATGTTCTTTTATTGTTTTGTTTTCGATTTATTCTGCTTTTATTTTAATTTTATTTGAATTCCCGTTTAATTTTTGTATTTTGTTGTGTTAAATTTTATTTATTTTTATTTATTTATTTTTTATTTTGTGTTACCATATTGTATTTACTTTTATTTAATTGTTTTGTATTTTATTTATTCTTCTATATTTTAGTTTGTTTTTATTTTAATTCTCACTTAATTTTTCTTAGTTTGTTGTTGTATTTAGATTTATTAATTTTTTATTTTATGTTTAATTTATTCTACTTTATTTTTTACTATCGCATTGCTGCGTATCTGATTGATTTCGTTGTTAAGGTATTACCACTGTGGCGATAGCGCCTGAAATTCTTGGAAAATATCCATAGCTTTATCACTTTTCCCTCCCATTGACTTGGTGACTTTGGCCCCCTTTTTACTATGTGCATCTGTATTACTGTTTTTACCCTACTTCACCCGCACCATCCCGCAATTGCCAAAAGAGCATTTCGTTTTTTTTTTTTGCTAAGTATGAAATTGTTTTTTTTTTTTATCGCATCGCTATTTTCTAGTCCTTCTTTGGTTTTTTTTTGTTTTTGCTATTTATGGCATGCCATTCACTTGATCTGCCATTTTTACGCATTCACCCAAAATACTAAATCATTTGTCCCGGGTTAGGAATATGTGTCGCACGTGCTGCAACCGTGCCAGTACGTACGTACGTTGAGCTTCATGTTGCACAATTTTTGCGCTCTCTATTTTTGCTTGACTATGCTCTCTGCGAACTCCCCGTTGTCAATTTACTTATGAACTAGTTACCAGGGTTGCCGCGAATCACATTTTTATTTTACCAAATCCCTTGAAAAAATTTACCAAATTGAAAAAAAAATTACCAAACTTTTTTTTTACAAATTTTATTTATAAAAAATAAAAGAAACACATTTACTTCTTTTTTTTAAGCGATTTTTATTTACAAAAGAAATAATTAAAAAAATTAAAAGTATTTCAAATAAACTTCAGTTCTTGTTTCTCTTAAAATTAATATAAAAAAAAAGATATAACAAATATCACTTCGTGTTTCTCTTAACATTAATGACAAAAAATTGGTCATAAAATAACTTCTTGTTTCTTTGAATGAAATAAATTTAGTTATTGTTAACAATCGTTAAATGAGCTTGAAGGCCATACGAATTTTAGGAAAGTTCAAAAATTCATCAACAATCAAAGAGATCACCACATCTCCTCAATAGCTATAACTTCGACCTCTTTGATTGTTGATGATTTTTCGATTTTTCCAAAAATTCTAATGGCCTTCAAGCTCATTTAACGTTTGTTAACAATAACAAGTTATTTGACAAGCCAGAAAAAACCAAAAACATTGAAATAAACTTAGTTTTAGGATCAAAGCTGGTTGATCAAAATAAATACATATTCATATGTATTTTTACATTTGACAAAATTAATCAATCAAATATCAAATTTCATTTAAAGTAATGTTTAGCTGCCCACACATAATTTGCTTCATTTTGAGAATTAGCAAGTTCTTTTGCTAGCATTATGTTATTTATGGTTTTATATGACAATTTATTTCTTGTTTTCGATTTAATTAAAGACAAATCGGAAAACTTCCGTTCGGCAGCTGCTGAGCTGTGGGGTAAAGTCATCAAATTATATACAAAATTTGTGAGATCTTGGAAGCATGCTTCTTCCATTCCATTTTTAAAAACTGAAATTTTTTCCCAAAAATCTAGAATATTCATTTCCGTGTTCAATTCCAAGTTGGTAAGCCTTAATAATTTCCACTGGCTAACTATAATTTCAGGATCGCTGGTTGCCAAACCTGGGAAGATTTTTAATAATGGTTCAATCGATAGTTCAGAGTTGGATAAAACTTTACCGGGTGTTATTATTACTAAATTTTTAACATCTTCTCTTGAAAAGTCGAATCGTTGCTTAATTTGTTTTAAGAGCTCTAAGTAAAATTTGAGAACATTTCTTTTTATTCTTACTTTCTGAAAATCAGTCAATTTACTTTTTTTCAAATAGTCTTCTGCTTTGGAACCAATAAAAACATTTTCTATTTGAACATAATTTCCTTCGTCTAATAAATCAATATTATTCAAAGATTTCAAATTTCGAACATATGCGTTTGACATAAAATTGACCAATATTAATTTAAAATTTGATTCCAAATGCAAATGTAAGTATGGCAATCTAACCTTTTCTGATTGAAATTCTTTATTCATATCATTGATAATTTTCAGAATGTAGGATAAAAAAAGAAAGTATACCTTTACATCGGGCTCATTCATTTGCAATGCCAGGTCTGAAGCTTTAGTACCGTTCACTTCTAACACACGATCAAGAAAATATAAATATAGTGGAAGCCATTGTTCAACAATTCTATTAATAACCTGCTCCAAGGCAAGCCATCTTGTTAAAGAAACGCCTAATATTTTGTGGGGTTCCACTTGACAATATTCTTGAAATTCCTTCAATTCTTCGATTCTTTTCGGGCTGTGAGAAAAAAAACTGTATATAGAGCGACAAAGTTGTTCGATTTGATGCGGCAACTGTTTACACGCGTAAGCTGAACATAAATGTAGGGAGTGACAAGTACACTTGATAAAAAAAAGATCTACGTCCGACTTCAACTTTTCTTTTAGGCTATTCAATTCTCCGGCCATTACATTTGCCCCATCGGTTGCTAGTCCGATAACATTTTTAAGAGGAATATTTCGTTGCATAAAGAATTTTTTAATATCTAAGTAGATGGAATTCGCATCGCAATACTTTAATTCTATTAAACCTAAAAATTTGTCATGAACACTTCTTGAAAATTTGTCAAAAAATCGAACAATTAAAATTAAGCATTTTTTTGTCGAAACATCCGTGGTTTCATCCACAATCAGAGAAAATTTGTTCGTTCTTAATTTTTCGGTAATTTCTTCACATGACCTCTTACCCAACTGATCCACCAATTCTGTGGCTTTTGTTCGGCCGCAATGAAGCTGCTGTGCAATTCGAGAGTCCGGACAGCACTCTTTTAACAGTTTCGGTAAGAAATCCATAAGTAAAAATGGCAAATTGTGGCAAATAAGAAACATAATCATAGTTAACTCCGCATGATGTACTTGCTTAGACATTTGTTGATGTTCTTCATCCAAAAACTTGTCCATTTGGATTTGATGTTTTTTTTTCTGTTCGTTTTGTTTGTGGATTGGGAAAACATTATGTTTTTTTAAAAATGATAAATGGTTTGACAGCTTCTTATCACAAGCTATGCAATAGCTACACCCATCTTTATTCCGCAACCAAGAAACTCTCGATAGCCAGTCATCTCGGAATTTTCTCCAAGTTTGTTTTACGGGATGTGTTTCACTGCACACAATAATAAAGACATGATACATTTGGCCATATATTTAGCAAACTATCTTACCTGCGGCCACTGTCACTGCTGGTTTCATGCTCCTCTTCAGGAGGTGCAGGTCTTTTGCGTATAACAAATCTAAATGAATAAAGCATATGATGATTTTCTTATTGGAATCAAAATTAAACAACTATGAGCACATTTTCACTTACCTATCCATGATTTGTTATTATTTATTAAGTTTATTTAAAAAAAACTTAAACGCGCAATATCCAACACCACTTGACACGTGGAAAGCAGAAGAACAGTGCAGCGTTGCCATAAACAAAAAATTAACCAAATAACCGCAACCACATTGGTGTTTTTACTGTGGCTGTTGTTATTTGATAAATTTTTTGTTATTTATGGCAACGCTCGAACAGTGCAGGTTTCATTTATGTCAAATGTGCTTAAGACTACTAACCAGGGAAGAATTTTATAGTACGTTTTTAAAATGTTTCTACAAAACTATTTGAAAAAAATTAAAGATAATTCAATTCAATCGAAATGGACTTAAATTTTGAAAATTTACCAAAATGAATAAAAATTTCACATTTTACCAAGAGGAAAATAATTTACCACATTTGGTAAAATTTTACCAAATCGGCAACCCTGCTAGTTACATAAATCTGTTGAGCGCGCTATGAAATTCCATTACTTCCGCCCTTTCTTCACATCTCTCGCGCTCATTTTAAATAGTGCTGCGCTTATTTTGTTGCTCATACGTCATCGGGGCTTGCTGTTAACCTCTTCTACTCGTACGCTCAGTGTGTGTGAGAAGTTGCTTGTCAGTTAATTTTTTTATTTATTTTTTAAATTTATATGACACCCTGTACGAGCTCTCTGCTCTTTGTGCTCTCTCAATTTTGCGCACCTTTTGCTAAATCGAATCATGTGGCTTCTCTCCTGTGTGTGTGTGTGTGTGTGTGTGTGTTGAGCGTCAAGCAACCCCCAACAATTCCACCACCATCACCACCCCCATTTCCGCTCTGCGTAACTTCCCGTACACACGTTGGGGTTTGTTGTACACTGCTAATGTGAATGTTCAGTTCATCATTGTTCAGACCTGTGTTTGGGTCGTTGTGGTGTTTTCTATGTAGTATTGGGGTTTGTGTTTGCTTTTGCTTTTGATTTGGTGCGCGCCACCCTCTGACTGTGCTGCTTCTTCTACTTCTTCTTCTTCTGCTCTTTCAGCTCCAACTTCGTTTGTCGTTCGTTGCCAGCAGTTGCAGCGCCTTTTGCACATCTCGTTGACCTCATTTCGTGTCGTAGTTTCAACGCGTTCAGTCAATCCAGTCGCTTTGCAGTCGTTCTGGGCTTCACATCTTAGACTACTACTACTACTACTACTACTAAAGAAAAAAAACAAACATTCCGTACCAGAATTTCACTTAGCCAAGAAGCTGCGACTGCCTGCGACTTGCATTGCATTTTCGACGCTCAACGTGTGCACACGTGACACCGACTAGTTAGGCGCCAATAATCACCGTTATCAGCGTCAAAGTTGCATTTAATCCGCCGAGCCCAGTTGTTGTGTTACAAAATTCGCGTGTATCTGGTGGCGGTTGGCGTAAGACGCTGTCGTGTGTTGTAGGTGTGACGGTGTTCAGCAATTTGGTTTATGTTGTGCATATTTAAACTTTTACAGTTGCTTGAATGTGAAAGAAAAACAGAAAATAAAAAATTGAAAAAAAAAAATAAAAAAATTGGAAGAAAATTTTACATGCTTATTTAACTCAAGTGCTGCGAATTTGTGCTGGTGTTCCGGTTATTTGAAAAACAAAGCAAAAAAAAGATCTCTAACGAAAACTTAGGGTACACTTATCTACGTGTGTTGTTGTTGTGTGTGATGTGTAAGTGCATGTGTATGTGTATGTGTAACTTAACTTAGACATTTATGCAACTAACTAGCAGAACGCGGTACTGCAAATTTTGTCGTTTATTTTCTTAGCGGAAGTTTCGTGCAAATAAAGTCTCAGCATTTCATTCGATTCGTAGTTACAAAAAAAAAAAAAAAACGGAAATTAAAGCTCGAGCATATAAATTAAATGCAAATATTTACGCATGGCTTCGTCTGCGGTGGATAGAATTAATGCGAATACGGGTACAAAGCACTTCTGAAAACAACAAAAACAACAATTAAAAAATTGTAGAGAAAAAAAAATAACAAAAACAAAAACAGAAAATTTTCTTATAAACCAAAAAAAGGAGATTAAAAACGTATACATTTTTAAATTGGATTGGCGGTGTATTTGCAAATTTTATATTTATTCAAATCTTTTCCATATAAAGAGCAAGGAAAATGCAATTTCTTAGATTTCGATATACATATGTACTTACATCCTAGATGTGCAAATTGAGTTAGTCGCTGACACACCCCATCACAATGTTTTTTTTTTGTTTTATTGAAATGGGATTGAGAATTACTTTCTATGGTTTACTTAATAAAATTTACTTTTTTTTTAATAAAGTACAAAACTTTTAATTACATAAGTGGTAAATTAACAAAAAAAAAAAATAAAAAAAAAATAAAAAAAAAATATGTATGATTCAAAAATAAATAAAAATGTAGTAAAAAAAAAGATTATTCCAATTATACTGCAAAAAATAAATTTGAGCATTTAAAAATAACCTCAAATTTAAGCAAAATAAAATGCAACTGTATAAAACACAATTCTGGGAGTTACATACAAAAATTTTAAAAATAAAATGAAGCAATTAAACTGCAATGAAACAACACTTATAACGTATAAATTTTTAATATAATAAAATAAAATATTTAATATAAATGACAAAAAAAAAAAAATCAAATATAAATGAAAAATAAAATCGAACGAACTCTCCTATTATGAAGTCAGTCATTGGTACCGGCAAATGCAAGATAAACCTTCACTAGGAAGTTAAAAGCATTTTACACTTCAATGAACTTAGCTACTCAGTTAGCCTAAGTAGCAAAAAAAAAATAATAACTGTATATAATTTCTTTCAAATTACACATGAAGCCTTCTGATTTTCTAGTTGTTCAAATTAAATTTCGATGTTTTAATCCGCTTTCCTATTAACTCGTTTGATATATGAAAAACATTCATTTGATAGCTAAAAAAATAAGATAAACAGCTAAAATAAAGTAAACATAATTTTTGTAACGAAAATGCAAAAAATAAACTCTACAGAAAAATTTGGCTATTGAGAAGTGCAAACTAATTAAAAAATCAAAAACTCGTAATGCCACCAAAAAAATTTCGTTCGTACATGAGTGAGAAGATAATAAAACAAAAAACCAAAAAAAAAAAAAAAAAAATTATAAATTAACACCATAAATTAAAATTAATTATATTTACCTTGCCACGTTATTATTGTTATAAATAAAATTTCTTTGTTCTCTAATATTCTGCATGTGCAGTAATTGGAATTCATCTAAATTAATGAATTAATCGTGTAAAAAAAAAGTTTAAAATATTTTGTAAATTATTTTAATGCAAATCAAATGTTTTTTGTAATACAATTTTTATAAAACACTTATTTATATGAAATAAATAAAGTGAAACGAAATGATATAAATGAAAAATAAAAAATATATCTATTCATTGAAATAAAAAATTAAATTCGTTAACGTGAATGTAAAATATTTTTTGATAAAAAAAGAGATTACCATAAAAAAAATTAAAGTAAAGCAAAAAATAAATGAAATGCAAATAAAGCAAAACATACAAAATATGTTATAATAATATAAAATGAACTAAAAAATGTTAAATAAACGGAACTAAATCAAAATAAGAGTATGTTAAGTAAAATAAATTAGGGTGAATTAAAATAAAATAAAGTAAACTGTTTGCTAATCATTTTAACATAATCAAAATATTTTTCTGATAAAAAATTAAACAATACACTTATTTATATGAAAAAAAGTAGAGTAAAACGAAATCAAATGAAAGAAAAAATAAAAAAAAAATTATTAAAATTTAAGTACAATAACTTAAGATAAAATTAATTACCTTAAACAATTATAAAAAAACAAAAAAAAATGTGAATAGAAATCAAACGTTTTAAAATAAACTTAAATAACATAAAGCAAAATAAAATAAAATAAATCGAAGCAAAATAAGTTGAAAGTGTGCCAAGTAAAAAGAAAAAATAAGGTGAAGTAAAGGAAAGTAAAGTAAACTAAACTCAAAAAGAAAAGAAAAAAAGCTTAAAATTAAATTTTTTTTATTTTTATTTAATACGTTTATTTGCAATCTATTTTAAAATAATAAGCAAATTATATAACTAATTAACAAAATAACTTATATTATTAAAATTAAATTAAATTATAAAATTATATTAAATTATAAAAATTATAAAATTATACTGTTTGAAATAAAACAAGCAGAATGAAATTAAACCAAAGTTGTATTGAATAAAATTGTATTGAATACAATTATATTGAATAAAATTAAATAAAATAACTTTAAATAAAACGAGGTAAAATATGATACAAAAAAAAAATTAAATAAATTTGAATGGAACTAAAGTAAAATAGCAGAAAGGTAAGTCAAAATTAAAGAAATTATATTAAATTAAAATTAAAATAAAATTGAATAAAATTAAATTAAATCAAATAAATAAAACAAAAGGAAGTACAACCAACCAAATTGTATAAAATAAAATAAAATGGGACAACGACAGTTAAACTAAAATTAACTAAATTAAAATAAAATAATATAAAATAAAACTGTCTTAAATTAAATAAAAAAATCAATAAAACTATATTGAATATAACTAAATAGGGCGAAGACCGATAAAATAAATAAAACGAAACGATGTAAACTAAAACAAATTTTTATCACAATAAAATGGACAAAGTCAGTTAAAATAAAATGAACTGAATCTAGTGAAAATAATATAAAAAAAATTATTTTAAATCAACTGAAATAAACGAAAATTAAAAAAAATTACATTCAATACAATAAAATGGGACGAAATTAGTCAAATGGAATTAACTAAATCAAAATAAATTAAGCTAAAGTAAGATTATATTAAATTAAATTGATATCAGAAATAATAGAAAAGCGAGTTTTTTTTTTAAACCTGACGTCGGTCGGGAGGCAATGTTATTCCTGAAAATAAAATATAAATGTAAAAGATAGTAGAAAAATGAAAAAATTGGAATTCGAAAATAACATATGAATAAAATATAAAAATCGTATTACTGTATTAAAAATTAAATATAATAATAGTAGATAGTAAAACCAATCAAGATAAATTCGAACGACAGAAATTAAACCTAATTGAAATAAACCAGCTCCCTAGTCTCCCTTACTATGTACATGTTTTTGTTCTTTGCCTAACACAACATGCTTTGAATATTCTTCCGGCCAACGATGAGTTAGAAAAAAATAAAAATAAAAATGGAAAGGAAATCGAAATCTTTGAAGAAGTTAATTTTTGTCTTCTTCTACGGCAAGCACACCCAGTATTTAGATGACTGTGAAGCAATAGATGATGGCAATAAATAAAAGAGATTAAATTGTCTATTTATTTTATTTAGTTGTGTAAAGTGATGCATGCCATTGTCAATTTTTGGGTAGCTAAAGGTGTTTTTCTATTTTTCAAAAAGAGATGATTTTAATCTTTTAATGCTGTAATTCGCGACTTCTCACGTAGCGAACAATAGTTAAATAAAATTTAGTAAAAAATGTTAAATAGACATAAGGCCCTGCAAAAATTTTCTACTTTATGCTATAAGCTAATGAGGCAAATGCCAATTGATACGAGTAGGAAAGCAGAATTCTTAAATCAGTGTTTATCTACAAAAAATTTGTTACTCTCCTTATGTTTTTCACATTTCACATTTTTCCGCTTATGTTACTGCTCCTCCGAACGCAAACTTCCTTGTCTAGTCGACACAGGTGGGCGCGCAATCTGTCAGCCAACAGTGAACAGTGGCAGGACAAGCTTAGTGTACGTACACGGCGTATACGTCACTACAAACAAATTTCGCTTGCGGCTTGGCTGTTGACGTTCCTGCTAAAGTTCAATGTAAATATAGCATGTAAACAAAGATGGCACATGAATGAAAAAGCAATAACAAAATGCAATCAAAATACATATGTGCAAAAAGAAAAAAGTCAACAAAGTTACATAATAACTGCCCCCCGCTAAAAATGTGTCAACGCCATTAAAAATGACTGCCTGCCTGGCTGCCTGTCTGTCGAGCAAAAGCAAACGTTAATAATAGCTGCCAACAAAAAAAAAAAAACCAAAAAGCTGAAGCTACAATAAATTATTTGCCCACAAGAGGAAGACGCAAATTTTAAAGACCAACAAGAAACAAAAATACAGTAATGTTTCCCTTACATGTTTCTGACATTTTTACGCACACCACTAAGTATTGGAATGGATGCCTAGACTAAAGAGTACTTAAAATGCTGCTGCTGTTGTTGTTGTAATGTTTTTGTTGAAGCTTTGTTGTATTGCCAAAGCAAGAAACGAAACACTAAAGTGGTACAGATAGTTTTTGACCTCGTTATTTGGTTATGCGTTGGCTGCGTCATCCACAAAACGCCAGTAGCACTAGCAGTGTTGTTGTAGTTGTGGCCGTTTGCGCTAACGTCATCTAAGATGCACACATTCAGGCTCCACTTGCAAAAATCTCGCACAACCGCTGGGGCAAAGCACTTTTGCAGCGCAGAATGCTAGAAGGGTGTAAGAAAGAAAAGGTTGTAGAGATTTTAAAAGGAACTCTCATGCGAGGGTAAAACATAACGATTACATAAATATAGTGCAAGTGAAAAGAGTAAAAGAAAAGAAAACACTTACAAAAAACAAAAAAAAAAAAACAAAAAAATTGCATTTTCTATAGTTAAGTTTAGTTCGCTACACTTGAACACAACTTCAGTAACGGCTCATTTGTGTGTGTGTGTGTGTACAGCGGCGTGCCATCGGGGCCACTAAGCCGGCATTGTGCTCGTCTGGTCTTTCACCCGAAACCAAATAAAAATCGAGCAGCTGTTTACATAAGAACTTTAGCTACCTTTTTGACTGACTAACCGACTGACTGCCTGACTGACTGCGTGACTGCATGAAGAACTGCTCGGCCGCTACGGCCTACAACCCTTCAGTTAGTTTAAACTTCACATATGTACGTAAAATTTTTGCATATGTATTTGTAAAATTATGAATTTCTATTTACATATTTCTAGAGTTGTGCGAAAGTGGGGGGTCTTCCTGCATTTTAAGCCTTTGAAGAGATATCCACACAAAAAACTATGTGAATCGTAAAAATTTGTAAAGTGCAAAATAAATAACCAAGCGGGTAGTGGATGTGAAAAGTAGTAACATTTGATAATCCAAACTGTTGATGTGCAGCTATTTGTGCCGGTTGTGTATGTGGCATGTGTGTAAGTAAGTGTTTGATTTGCAAACGTATTTAACTCGAAGCATGAGCTCTATTCAAATGTAATGTGCAATAAGAAAAATTGAAATTTGCCGCTACCAACAATAAAGCTGAAAAAATAATTTCAAAAATCTGTGAAGCGAAAAAAAAAAACATCACATAACTATAAAAATAATTCCAGTGGAAGTTCACTATTTAATATATTTTCTACGCCCGTGTCTAAATAAATTAACTTCAAGTTGTCGGGAACCAACTGCATCGAATTGGCCAATCAAATCAATAACAACGTTATAGGTTAGTAGTTTACTAGTTATAATTCATTTATATGCTAAAATTGTATTAAAAATTAGGCACATACATATCTTTTTATATACATATATCTATATATATTCTCGGATTTGGCTTTCATTCCAAATGATTGTTTATGCGACCGAGCCCCTTTGGCGATTTTAGTTAATAAAAATCCGATCAGTGTGCTAAAAAGCGGAGGTGCAGTATTTATATACTATATTCCTCATATCCAGTGGCGAATCAAGGATTCCGAATCGGTGGTGGGGGTCTGCAGTAAAAAATTTATATAAATATAAACCATAAATTATCTCCATTTCAAATCAACCGCTCTGCGCGGGTCATATTTTCGTATTTTGATAAAACTTAAATATGTTGTTTTTTTGGTTAATCTAATGAGCGACGTATTTTTTCTTTTAGCAGAAACAAATTTTTTTTCCGTCCATTTTTCGAGGTTATAGTTTTTGCTGTAGAAATGGTTTTGTCTTTGGTAAAAATTGATGTACTTCAATAAACAATTTTCCTTTTGAAAAGTGTATAATCGTTATCAAGAACTGCCAAAATTCCGTATTTTTTTTTTTTTTTTTTTTTTGTTTGCATAGCGATAAAGAAAAAGTAAACTTAATCCTACAATTTTTTTTTCAAAAAGTGTGTTTTTTTGCCAACAAATTTTTGTCAATAAAAAGATAGTTCAACTAAGATTTGACAGATAATTAGCATAACCTGTTTTGATCGTTATATTTACGATAGTTCAGATAGTTCAGCATGAATATAATTTATTTTTACGAGTATTAAGAGCAGAAAATGCTCAAACCCCATAAAAAATATATATAAAGAGTGGTTAAATTTTAAGGGCCGATGTTGATTTTGAATAAAACACAAATTATTTTGGAAATTATTGTAATTTCTTTTTATTATGATAATATGGTGTGGTTCAATTATATATGGAATAAAATATTGGCCAAATGTCCGCCGCGACCTCGGCGGCACACCTCTATCCGATGGTCCAAATTTTTGATGACGCTGAGGCATAATTGAGGTTCTATGCCGTTAATGTGCCGAATTATCTCATCCTTTAGCTCTTGAATTGTTGCTGGCTTATCGACGTACACATTTTCTTTCAAATAACCCCAAAGAAACACGGCCATTGAATTTGTCGCGCAAAAGAGCCATTGTTTCGTTGGCTGTGTGGCAAGTGGCACCATCCTGTTGGAACCACATATCGTCCACATCCATATGTTCCAATTCGGGCCATAAAAAGTTCGTTATCATCTCACGATAGCGAACACCATTCACAGTAACTGCCTGACCGGCCTCATTTTGGAAAAAATACGGCCCGATGTTGCCGCCAGCCCATAAACCGCACCAAACAGTCACTCTTTGTGGGTGCATTGGTTTTTCGACAATCACTCTTGGATTATCATTCGCCCAAATGCGGCAATTCTGCTTATTGACGAATCCACTGAGGTGAAAATGTGCCTCATCACTGAAGATGATTTTCTTCGATATGCATTTTGATTTGAACGCCCATTTTCATAATAAGCCTGAATAACTTTAACACGTTGCTCGATTGTGTATCTTTCCATGTTCAAATTGAGTTAGTCTGGAATTGGGGAATGTCAAATGAAATGCAGAAAAAAATTTGACGTTTAGGTGTGGTGCACATTCAACATCGGCCCTTAAAATTTAACCACCCTTTATATATCAAAACATAAGTGCAATTTCTAGCCATTTGAAGTTTGCATTTTATTCTAGTAAAACTAAAAAATGCGGTAGACGTTGTTGTAACCAGATAACGTATTTCGGTTTTTGTCACATTTAACAACAGGTGGCAACCCTCTCAAAAATTTAGGTGTGCATCTTGTCCTTGCCGAGGCGAACAGTTTGGTATTCATATTTTAATATTTTATATCCTCGCGTATACGTGAATTAAATATTATATTTAGAAAAGGTGGCATCCCTCTTAAAAATATACATATATACCTATAAAATTTCTCCAAGCGAAACATTTGGTTTTACACCCATATTTTGCTATGCCATATAACTTATGTATAATTTGATTGAATTCTACTTTTTATACACGTGGCAACTCTCTATATGCTATAAGCGTTCTTCTCACCGATTCGAACATTTTGGCACTCATACTTTTATATTTCATAAAACTGTATATAATTAAATTAAATTTGGAATTTCAAACAGATGTCAGCCCTCATAAATTGAGCTTTTCACTTTCTTGCCGAAACGGTTCCGTTTGACACCCATATTTTAATATTTCATATAACCTATATACGGTTTATATCATTTATATGTGAGAGAAACCGAAAGGCAATTTTTGCTTACATATTCACATAAATAGCAATGGAATATTTATTTAATTCGCTGGGTAACGTCTGCCGAGTTTTGCTATATTTTGTAAATAAATAGGCCCTACGTGTATGTTGGCATACAGTTTATAGTCTCGAAAGCTACTGAACCGATTGATCCAAAATTCATAGGATGTGTTTGCAAAGGTGCCTGTTGTACAAACAATGGTAGGTGGCGCTGTTGTCCAGATATTTCTTAAAACCGTATTGACTGCCCGATTTGAATCAAATTCATTATTTGCATTAGCCACATAAATATAAAGATTATTTTTTTTTTTAAATTAACCGATAAGTGGCGCTAGATCCGAAATATCTCCAAATCCCATATTCACAATTAAGTTTGGTTAAATTTCAGAATATGCATGAAGGATGTAACGAAGCGCATCGTGTCAGATAGTAGAAATATATAAAAAATTACCTTCTCAAACAAGAAAAAAAAAATAATGTTTGGTTTTTGTTTTGCTACGAATATGGTGGTATTGTGGTGTATTGTTTGAATTTATTTCTTTGCCTTACTTATCTAATTAAGCATTCTGAGTGTTACGCATTTCTTTTTATTAGTAATGATACCTCGTTTTTATATCGTCATTATATTGCCACATTCCTTCCATTAACATAATTTGTAATACAATAATTTCTCTTTTCTATTTATAGGTAAGTTGCCACATTAATAAAAATCTACATACATACGTATGTGAGGACGTTGGTTGAATTTCTAAAATATGGTAAAGTAAATTAAAATAATTTATATCGTGTTAAATAGAGGGAAGGAATGGTTTGGTGGAAATGAAACATGATGCCTCTTGGGAGGCGAAGTGCAAAAACCTATGCAAAAGTAGCACCACCTTATACTTAAATTCTTCTATTCTTGTATGTAGACTTGTACATCGTTATTTTGTATTGTTTTATAAAATTTATTTGAAGCACATTAAAACATATGTGGTTTGGAGAGATTATAACAAACAGATGCAATCGTTGGCTTATTTAAAAAAAGAAACACCATAGGAGAATATGAAAGTAAAAACTTCATTCGCTGGAGCGCACTCGTGAAATTAGTAATTTTCTCACAAAACGTTTTTTTTCACAATTGAAACATTTGCGAAAAACAAGAAAATGCATTGTCTTTTTAGACAGTAACTAAAATATTTTATACTCATATTTATTATAGTTTGCGTAACCAGTACCATTTTGAATTTTTAGGGTATTTTTTATAAATAAATTCTTTTTTTTTTTAAATATCTTTGCAAATAATCACTCCAGCTAAACCTTAACCGATTCAGACTTGCTTAAAACACGTGTGTATATCATTGGAAAGATATTTTCTCAACCTTCACGTGCCCATTCGTGTGAAAATCTCATCATTATGATACTGTTTTAAGAATATCTTTTAACTTTACACTGTTTTATCATCTCAAGTGGATTTCTGATTTTTTTTTAGGAACCATGTTTTTTAAAACTATTTTTTATGTATTTTTTTTTTTTTTTTAGAAATTTTCTTTTGAGGAATTTTTTTTTTAATTTTTTTTGAAATTTTTTTTAAAAACCGTTTTCTTTTCTTTTTTAAATCAATTTTTTAAACTTTTTTTTTTGTTAACTATTTTATTTTTTAAAAACTATTTCATTGTTTTAAAAAGTATTTAATGTTTCAAAAACAACTTTTTTAAGTAATTCGTTTAACATAGACTTTTTTAAAATCTTTTTTGAGAACCATGCTTTTTTTTTACTTTTTTTTTAAACATTCTTGTCACCTTGTTTAAATACTATTTTGTTTAAAAGCTATTTCTTTTTAAAGCAGTTTTTTTTAAATTGCTGCTTTTTTTTAACTTTTTTGGTGGCATATTTTTTTAAAACCATTTTTCTTCAAACTATTTTTTAAACTATTTTATATTTTAACAACTATTTCAAACTTTTAAAAAATGTGTTTTTTTTACTTTTTGTTTAAATATTTTTTTCTGCTTAACTATTTTTATTATTTTTTTTTTATAAAAACTCCCTTTTTGTAAAAAATTTCAAATCGATTCATCTCACGTAAATCCTAACATTTTTCGAAATACTTTGACGGAAGGCTCAAAACTTTTAAGTCATTCTTTTTTAATAGGTGCTTTTTGAATTTTGTTTTGTTTAGAACCATGCTCTGTTTTTAAACAGTTTTTGTTTACTTTTTGAGTTTAATTTATTTTTTTAAACGATTTGGGTTTTTAAAAACTATTTTCTTTAAACTGTTTTTCTAACTATTTTATTATATGTAAACTATTTTAAAACTTTTTTTCTTAATATTGCTTTTTAATTATTTGCTTTAAAAATTTGTATGCAAAATTTTTTTTATAAATATATTTTTTTAAAAAACCCCATTTTTGGAGAAATTTTCTAATCGATCCAGCTCACGTAAATCTTAATATTTTGCGAAATATTTTGACGGAAGCTTTAGAACTTAAGCAATTCTTTTCTATCAGGTTGTTTCGCGAATTGTTTTTTAAGAATCAAATTTTTTTAACAATGTTTTTTTGTAATTTTTTTTATAAACAATTAAAAAATTTTCTTTTTTTCACTTCTCTTAAACTATTTTTGTTTAACTGTTTTTTTTTAAATATTTTATTATTTAAAAACTATTTTTGCAAACTTTCTTTTAAAACTATTTTTGTCACTATTTTGTTTTAAATAATTAAAAAAAAAATCTATTTTTGGAGAAATTTTCAAATCGATCAAGCTCTCGAAAATCCTTTGAAATATTTTGGCAGAAGTCTTAAAATGTAATAAATTTTATAATTCCGTTTGAAAACCGCATTCTGTTTGCTGAGGCACCCTAATGTGCACATGTACATATATTTGCTATAATTTGAACCCTAGTTTTTTTTAGTAAAATGTTGCAGTAAAGAAATACGAGTACATAAAGCTTAATACGTTGTACTTCGCGACGCATATGAAAGTACGACGGGTATTTGCTAGTATAAAAAAAAAAACATAAAAAAGTTGCATAATGTTGGCTCTATAGTTTTTGTAATGCATACGACTATTTCATAGGATTATTTGCAAAAATATAGATAATAATACCGTCGCAATACCGAATTCACAATTCATTCGAGCTGGTGGCATTTTTTTTGTGTTATTTCCCATACATTTTCCACAATTGTGACTTTAATTACCCTAACGTAATTACTTAGTTAAATTTGAATAGTGTCACTTTCTCTATACATCAAATATTGTGTATTCACCTGCTGCACACTTTTCTAAACCTATTCCGCTCTAAATATCGCTAACCCTGGCAATTACACCATTTTTCTTTTCTTTTTTGCATCTACAGACAAATTCTCTGTTTTTTTTTTTTTTTTTTTTAAATTACATGCAGGTGTGCTTTTGCCACATTTAGCTATTACTGAATACCTTTATTCCAGTTTGCTTTACTAATTTGCAAAACACACGCTAAATTAAAGTTGAAAAGCAGACACCATAAACAACCAACCGCTCACTTGCAAATTTCACTATTCTATACAATTTGTTTTTCATTCATTATATGGCTATAAATGTAATGTTAAAATGCAACCATGTCATCGCTTCTCATCGCTTAAGTATTTAACATTCACATTCTCCGAAGCCAAGTGCATGTGACCCCGTACACCTGACCTGTGCGACCGGTGGCCGACGACCGACGAGCGACTTGAATTGACTTGACTTGGCTTGGCTTGACTGCATGCGCCACTGACAGATTGACTCATAGTTAGACTACACGAATGCATACCCCCTCTTTCTCTTTCGGCATTCTGCCACAACGCACATTTCATATGCAAGACTCATCTTTTATTTAAGACGACTCTCTCGCTCTCTCTTTTGTTTTTTCGTTTTTTGTTTTTTTGTAGCACATTCAATTAACTATTTTTTTTTTCTTTTTGGTTCTATTTCTATTCTGTAACTGTCTGTTTTTGTATTATGGTGTTATTTTTAAATACATTTTCACTGTCAACTAACATTAGGCGGCGGCAAATGAATGCGATTGCGTGTTAAACTCAGTGCGACTAATTATGTAGTAGTTATGGTTGTAGTTGTATGTATGTGGTGTGATGTGAGAGTAAGGTCCTTTATGTGCGCTTAAATGCATCGCTGGGAAGACGTTTTAAGTACACACGGTGAGTAGCCGCTACACACGCCCATTGACCATGAGACCAAGCACACTTGCCAACAGTTCTAGTGCTCTCTTTGTTGTATACACTCCTTAATTGCATTTTTCTTCTACTTGCAACGTTCTCTATGTTAGTTTTTAATTTTATTGCCAAGGTTGTCAAGGTGAATTGAGTTACGAACACAAATATCTGTAGCTAAGTACTTATGCAAATGTGGTGTCAGCTCTTTTTGCATCTCATATATAGTTTTAGCTCGGTTTCACGTAAGTTCCACAAAGCGAAAGCATGAAGTCATTCATTATACGACATGTGCGACCTATTGGCAGGCCTCAAGGCACATAAAACGGGCAGCGGCAGCAGATACAGCAGAGCAGCTGATTTGCTGATTTTTGTTTTTCAACTTTATCTGACCCCTTATTCAATTAAATTATGAGCCCGCTTTGCTATAAGCTATCAAATTACAATGTGTATAAAATCAGTCCTGTTAAATTTCAAGTACAATTAGTACTCAATACAAATACTTTTTAAAGTACTTATAATGAATACGTAATTGTTTTCTAGCTGAATTGAAATTAGGACTCGAGTACAAGTACTTGTAATTGGAAAATATTTGGAAATACCATCAAGTACTGAAAGTACTCGAAAGTACTCGAAAATACTCGCTAAAATAATTGCAATCCTTTTCCAAGTACTTCAAAGTAATTGAAAGTAATTGAAAGTACTTGGAAAAGGATTGCAATTCTTTAAGCGAGTATTTTCGAGTACTTTCGAGTACTTTCAGTACTTGATAGTATTTCCAAATATTTTCCAACCAATTTACAAGTACTTGTACTCGAGTAGTAATTGATACAAATGTAATGTACTTGAAAAGTATTGAGTACTTCTCTGGAAAGCCAAAGTCCTTAAATTGCTACTTAGTACGAGTAGTACTCATGACTTAACAGGTATATATAAAATGCAAGAGAGTGGAACAAAGAATTCAACACTCCACCTGAATGAATTGTCATCATCTATACAGATGGCTCGAAACTCTATAGTAAGGTGGGAGGAGGAGTCTTCTCGCGTAACCCTCACCTGCAAATCTCCTTTAAGTTACCAGACCACTGCAGCGGTGGTTAAGCTAGGGACCGGAATTCTGGGAAGGGATATCTTCATCTTTAGTGATAGCCAGGCCTCAATCAAGGTTCTGACTTCCTTCACGTTTAACTCAAACATCGCGCTGAACTGCCGTCAATCTCTGCAGGAGATAGACAAGCAGAACAGGCTGTATCTCATTTGGGTTCCTGGCCATAGGGACAAAGAGGGAAATTGCATGGCAGACGAACTAGTAAGACACGGTACGACCAAGTTGATTCTTCAGAATAAAGAACGCATTGGTATGCCGTTTGCAACTGGCAAACTGCTACTTAGAGAATATATATGTATATGAAAAAGCTGATGATGCCGTACCTCTAGACAGACGTGGCCTTAATGGAAAAAGAGAAAATATCTCTAACTTGGTGGGAGCTCTAACCGGGCACTGCCTTATAGGGAACTGAACGCTGAAAGGCTAGGCGTAGCTTTCCGAAGATGATGCAGGAACTATGAAGACGGGAAAACGGTCTTACATCTTCTGTGTAAGTGTCCTGCGCTGTGCAAAAGCAGGCTGCTGCGGTACCTGGAATCACCGCTACTGGATGACCTTAGGGAGGTTTCAAACACGGTGATTAGCTGCCTAATGAGATTCATCATCGAGTTAAATTGGTTCAGCAAGGGGTAGGCATTCGGTAAATTTTTAAAACAAAAGCAAATAAAATACATCAAAAAATACCAAACCCTTTGCCATTGTTTTACAGGACCTCTATCTAAATTTCAAAACGATCTGTTAAAATAGTGACGAGGAAACGCTAATCAGACGACAACAACGCAAACAGAATGTCGCTTTGGATTTTTTTCGATTTTGACGTCACTGTGGCTCTGGTGAAGTCAAACGTTAACGAAGATCCACGATTGGCATATGTAAGTGATGATTGCTGACGATGATTTGAGTTTGAATGGCACGACTGTCCTGTGAATACGAGTGTTAAGTAGTCATCTGCGATACACGAAAAAGTCAGCTCAAGTGCATTTTGCTAAATTCTTCCTAAATGAATTCGAAAATTTGGGCAGTCTAGTAATACGACCGCCATCATATTCCCTGTATCTAGATTCTTCTGATTTCTGGTTATTTCCAAAACTTAAATGAAATCTCTCGAGTATTTAGTTTTCTTTTATATAATGTTAATATTTTCATACGGGCTGGTTTGAGTTGCCCAAAAAATATCGCATAGTGCTATTAGTTCAAATATTACCCTCCGTCCTGCGTCTAAATAGATATAGAGCTAATCTGACGACTGTCTCGTTAAAAATGACGTTCTTTATTGATAATGTGAATCGAATTTCCAATATCATTCTCCTGTAAATTTAACTATCTGTTTGTTTTGTTTTAATTTTACTCATATGATATACATACATATATTTTCGTGATCTGTATGGCACGACTGTTGATTATTAGGCTAAAAGGGTGGCGAAAGAGCTCAACGTCCAATTAGCAACTAAAGTGTCGTTTCGATACCATAGCACCTCGGATTATTTCGCCTCAAACCAACTAACGCAGTTGAAAATTTAAAATGCAGTCGATAGATTTTAGAAAGAGTAGCCTTAGATTTCTTCACTAGAGCAGGAAATCGAGACAGAATGTGCTCTACTGTCGCTGGTTAATTTTTATCTCTGTAGCTTCTGCAGTAATCGTTGTAGGCAAAACCAAGACTCCTGGCGTGGGTTCCGATCGGCCAGTGTTCCGTTAGAACTACCACGAGTCTCGCGACGCTAGGCCTACCCTTCGCCAGAAGAATTGATGTTATCTTAAGATCATAATCGGGTCATATTAATTTAGAAATTCTGCATCCTGCCACTCTGTGCCATTTCTGAGCAGATTGCTGAAGGTGGTGAAGGTAAATGCTCCTGTTAATTTAACCTATTGGGATTGGAATCGGCACCTCATTTGAGGTTGTCACTGAACACTCTCTGGCTAGCTTATCGGCTGTCTCGTTTCCAGTTGCGATGTTGCGATGCACAGGAACCCAAACTAACGTTACTGAAAGTTGCTTGCAGGCTCCCTTCACTTAACTAGGTGCGATTTGGTTGTGAAAGATGTCAGTGCCAATATGGCCGCTCGACTGTTTGAGAATATGGGAACAAAGCTCATCTTGAAAATTACCAAGGCAATTACGCAAATTACTGTTGTCCTGTAACTTCCCGACGAAAAAACTCATTTTACTGATATATAATATATACCACTGAGTATCCCTTTAATATTCTTAAATTCCAGTCGTATCTGTATTCTACATACATATTTACTTTTTGCCGTGAATATCAAATAAAATATGTACGTATGTTCACATAGTAATTAATTACACATGGCAAGCGCTCACACGCAAAGCTAATCTCTAACTGCTGCAAATCAACAGCGCGCATACTCAAATTTTTTGTGCAAAACTTTTCCATTCTATCCCTTCTCACATTCTCTAGCGAACGCTTATCACAAAAGCTGATATCACTCAGTATCATTTGTAGCATCATTTTCGCTTTGAACATTTACTGTGTTGCTTTTTTTTGCTGTTGTTTTTTTTTTAACAAGAACCCTCTACCACTGCCACTGAAGTAGCTCACACGAATGTGTTAATAAATCATCAGCTAATCTACTTAAGTCGTAACTTGTCTCAGCGAACGCATTTGCTTAGCTTGATGCAGACTGATGGTCTTTTGGTAGTTTGGGAGTTGTCGCTATGAGTTCCCCAGCTCCTCGGTAATATTTTCAGCTCCCCTGTTATTTTTTTGTAGTGTATTAAATTCCTTAACTCAACTCGCAAAGTGAAAAATAAACAATTAATTGTTGGTTTCGACATTTAGCGCCTGAATAAGAGGGACCCCCCTCTTATTTGCGTGGTATGAAATAACACTAAGCTTATCATATGCTATGTGGCTGCATAAGTTAAAAATAAATTGTAATAAAACAAATGATATGGTTAAATTAACAAGGATTTTTCAAAGCCATATGTATGGTCAATAAACAAGTATGTACCAGATATTGTAGTGTAATTAGCTTAATTAAAACAAAATGATTGTCACTAGCAAAAATATATAAAATGCAATTTACAATACTGACAACCAAAGCTTGTATGTACAAAGAGTATATATTACGAGGGGTATTGGAAAAGTAAAACATATATGGGGAGGTTTCGTATGAATAAATCGTTTTAAGATTTCAGAAGTTTAGTTCATCAGCGACGGAAGGTGATTCACAAAAACAAAAAAAAACAGAAACAAACTGGCGTGCACCTAAGTGCGCGAGTCAGAAGTAAAACCTCTGTGCTGATTCCACAAAGAGAGTCAAATATGGGAGTACTCATAGTAGGGGTAGTAGTCGTTAGCAGTAAGTAGTAGTAGGAATATTTGTGGTAGCAAATATAGTAGTGATAATGGTGAGCATAACTTAGTACTAGCATTGGTAAAAATAGTAGTAGTAATTAGTGGTAGAATTAGTAAAAGTAGTAGCAGAAATTAGTAAATATAGTGATAATTATTAGCAGTAGCATTAGCAAAAGTAGTAGTAGAAATAAGTAAAAACAGTAGTAGCAATTAGTAGCAGCATGCGTAGAAATATTTGTAGAAATTAGTAAAAATAGTAGTAGAAATTAGTAGTAGCATTGGTAAAAATAGTAGTAGAAATTAGCGATAGCAGTAGTTAGTAGTAGGATTAGTATAAACAGTAGTTGAAATTAGTCAAAATAGTAGTAGTAATAAGTAAAAATAGTGGTAGAAACTATTAAAAGCAGTAGAAGTAATTAATTGTAAAAATATTTGTAGAAAAAATAATAGTGGAGTAAGGTAGCATTATTAAAAATATTAGTAGAAGTTAGGAGTAGTAGTAGAAATACGTGAAAATAGTAGTACAAATTAGTACGTATACTAGTAATTAGTAGCAGCATTAGAAAATAGAAATTAGTAAAAAATAAAATAGTAGTAGTTAGTAATAGTAATAGAAATTAGTGAAAATAGTAGTAGAAATGATAAAAAACAGTATGAGTAATTAATAGTAGCACTAGTAAAAATATTTGTAGAGCTTAGTAAGATTTCTAGTGGAAGTAGTAGCATTATTAAAAATAGTAGTAGAAATTTGGAGTAGTAGTAGAAATAAGTGAAAATAGTAGTACAAATGAGTAGTAATAGAAGTAATTAGTAGCAGCAATAGTAAAAATAGTAGTAGAAATTAGTAAAAATTAAAATAGTAGTAGTTAGTATTAGTAGAATTGGTGCAAATAGTAGTAAAAATTGGTAAAAAATAGTAGTAATAGTTAGTAGCATCAGCAAAAGTATTATGTAATATATTTTTTTAATTACATAATACTTTTGCTGATGCTCATTCCGCTAAAGAACTTTTACTACAAAAAATTAACAATTAGAGACAAGTGGTAGCTGCCTAAAGTGGCAAGTTTGGAGAAATAAAACACTTGAAGTGTAGCTGGAATTATGAAGCACAAAATCGCTATGCGCTAACAAGAAACCTCCTCCGTAAAGCCCACCCATCCTGTGTTAAAATCTACGGTTCCTAAATAGATGCAGAAGAAATTCCAACATCTCCCCCAAACAGTCATGAAGCTGTCTTAAGGGACATTGCATAGATTCTGCGTGAGCAATTCCCAGTTAAGACTGCTGCTGCCATTATTTCACCTCCCAATCCTCCAGCCAACTGCAGCAGGAGCTCCTGTCAGCAACTCCCTCCTCAACCCCCAACTCTTCGGCTGCACCCGAAGCGTCCTCCATCACTTCCCAAGCCTACTTGAGTGTTTCAGTATGATTCTCGGTTAACCGGTCCACATCCCGACCACCGAATTATTTTGCGATTTTAGTGGTCATGCGACTACCCGAACGGTTCTTTTAACTCGCGGTAACTTGCCATTTGGACTTCCCTTGACGCTCCCTTGCAGGATCGTCCAAAAACCTGAGGATAGTGAGTGATAGGTCCCCTTGCTGGTGCTTGCTACGACGAGAGTGTGAAGCGGCGGTTCCGACACTCCTTCACTGGTCGTGCTTGGGTTCTAAGCAACCCCATCGCCAGTAGAGCCTATAATAGGAGTCGGTTTCGACTCTATTTTGGTCCAACTTTATTTGTTATTTTAAAATTGTGGTTCATATTCATCTGGTTCGTATGACCACCTGCTTGCCGAGGCGAGCTCAGGGGTCAGAATGATATAGCGGGGAAATCTAACGAGCCACCAGGGCAGCGCTCCTTGCAAAGCATCCAGACCAAACGAAGGCGTCGTTGTAAAACAGCCGGTATGTGAACTACTGTGAAAACTTAAACGACTTTTATTGATTAACACAAAAAAAAAAAACAAAAAGATTAGTATAAAATGTAAAATATCAAATATTTAAATTTTTTTGTAAATTGCCGTCGTATGAGAGGCATGGTTTTTGTCTGAATTCCATAATTTTCGAAAATGTGCTTATGAGTACTAAGCTGAAATGCCATTTATCTTTTGTCATCTAACACAGTATGTCGTACGTCATGTGATGTTTGCGCAGATAAGTTGGATAGACTCATGATACAATAAAGAAGAGAATTATAACTTTTTGGACGCCATATTAACTAACTGACAATTAAATAGATTATGACATTTCGTGCTACCAGCAAACATTCCATGTTTTTTTCTTTTGTTTTAAATTAAAAAAAGGTCTTTTAGTGCCCAAATACAAAGCATCAATACAAAGCATGGAGATTATCCGCACGATATCAAACACCTTGCCACCTGTTCTCTCAAAGCAACTCATCTAACCTCCTCTCCCTTTGGTCCGACCCCGACAACGACCATTAGTAAATCCGTTCTTCGCAGGGCGTGTCTTGTCGCTACAACAACAATAATAACAAAGCTTTTTTCAATTCCCAATTATTTCGCATATTCGGGAGTGTGACTTGCCCAAAGTAGCTAAATATGATTAGCACATTTTGCAAATGACTGAAGAGCAGTGTCAAAATGTCCATAAAGTTTTTAAGTGATAAACGGTGTTTTGTATGCGAAATATCGAATGAATGTATAAACCAAAATCTGAGTTTGAAAGCTTTTTTTTTTTTTGGAATTGGTAATAAAACATTTGCCAAAATTAATTGAGTTCTATTAACAGCGGATCCTAATTATATGCAGAGTTTATTACCTTAATTTTGATAAGAATATTCTAAAACGCTTATTTTTGGGTATTAGTTTGTTTTTTAGATAAGGTACTTTGATGACGAAATTGGAAAATGTCAAAAAAGATTTTTTTTTTAAATTACAGCACTACTAAACGAATAAAAATTATTATATGAATTTGTTAAATTTTTTATGTTGCTACTAAAATAATAATAATAAATTTTGTATGTAAAAAGCATTTAATTTGATAACTAACAAAGTTTTTAAACTAATCTTAAAAAATCAAAAAACTCTGCAAGGCCAGCAAAACATTCTTAAACTTTTCTCTTTGAAATTATTCGATTAATCTTTTTAAATTTTAAAACAAGGCAAAATTTTCGAATTGTATCAAACCCTTTATTTAATAAATAATGCCCAATATATGTTTGAAGATTCCCCTCTCCTACAGATATTCGATCAGACAACGCTTTGCCAAATCTTTCAATCGGGGGAATGTCTATCATCTATTTTTCAATCAAAAAAAAAAAAAAAAAAAAAAAAAAATTCGAAATGGAACTACCTTCTTTCTTGTACCTTGGATTGACCTACTTGACTTGTTTTTAAATTCCTACAAAAATTATCCCCCAGCTTTACAGTAATTAGGCAACAGTGCGGTGTTAGCTATTTGAAAATTCCAATTTATCTACACCGGTCTTGATTTTTATTTTTATTTTCCAAACTAATTTGCACTAAATGTATAATTAGAGCTAAGCAAATAATAAAAACCACCGGCGCTAGAATCATTTATTGCCTACTTACTTTTATTTCTAATTAGCACTAGGTAAATATCGCCATATGTCTTTTGTCTCTACGTTGAAATAGCAATTGCTTGTTAAAATTTACATATGTACATAATTCATAAATTACAAAGTTTACACTTCTTATTACGTAAATGTGCATACATTTGTATTGCACTGTGAACCTTTACACCTCATTTTGCGTTTTACACTTCGGTGCGATTGAACTCTTAAAGTCAAAAAGTTGCGCCTCGTTGGTAATTTCCATTAAATCACAAAATAAACAAATAAATTATTGAATAAATATTCGCAACACCCAGATAAAATAAACACTCACACACACACACACACACACACACACATATATATGCACATGGTAATTGGGTTTTTCTTTATAGTTTGCTTGTGTTTGTTTTTTTGTTCATTAATTAAAAATTAATGAGCAAATTTGCTAACAATTTGCTTTACAACGCAGCTGTTACTCTTCCTTTTGCTTTACTACTATGGAAATGCTACAAACAAAAATAAATGTGAATGAAATGCAAAAGTGGACTTGAAATGCAAACACAAACACACACACAGAGAGACACACACAGCAATGCAATTAGTAGGTGCTTCTTATGGGAAAATTGCCGTAACTGTCGTGCGGTTGGAAAAAGCAAATATTGAGGAAGCGACGAGCGGATGGACGGACGGCTGTGGGAAAAGTAAACAAAAAATAAATAAAAAAGGCAAAACGTTGTAAAAATTGTGTTAAAATTGAATTACACACCTGACCGCAGCGATGGTATGCGGTGGCATTGCGAATCGATCGATCGATCGACCGACCAAACGTACAACCGACTGACCAACTGTGTGTTTTTTTTTCTGTATTGATTGTGGCGTTAATGCATTAACTTAGCCTGAAGGAAGAAAGACAAGATAATAATCTATAAAAAATTAATCTAGGTATTTGAGTTTCGTAAGTAGAGCGAACGATCTCGGAATTTCCAAAAAATATATAAAGAAAGTTATTCCATAACTACATTTTTCGAAAAAATATAAAATTTTAAAATACCCTTTATTTTTCACATAAAAATTATATAACAATAATACAATATAGTAAATTATGAAAATTGTAATTATTCTAAAAATAGCTAGGCACAGAAATATAAATGTTAGAAATCTAAAAATTAGAAATCGAAGTTATCCGCGCAAGAATCCACATTTAATTAAACCTACAAGAAAGGAGAACACAATTTAATGATCTTTGTTGCACTTGACTTGTCTTACTTAGAAACTTAGAAAAATTATTTTTACATATTACCATACGAATTGCATTTATACAGGATGCTCCATCTGTTCCTTGGGTATGAAAATGTTGTATAACTTTTGAAAGATACAATAAATTGCAAATCATGTTGCTTTTTTTATTTAGTTCAATCCTTTACAATTTATGTGACTACTTTTTAAAAACTTACTTACTTACTTAATTGGCGCTGTAACCGCTTAAGTTGTTTTGGCCGAACTTCTCCTACAATTTGTGGTGTGCGTCTTGATGTTGTAACACAAAGTGAGCGACCTTACGCCGACTCCGAACGGCGAATGTTTTTTGTGAGAAGTTTTTTTTCATGGCAGAAATACACTCGGAGGTTTGCCATTGCCTGACCGCTATTAGAAAAAAACTTTTCTAAACTCTCTGATGTTACTTGCCCCGGCCAGGCAACCGCAAAGTGTGCTCCCTTTCGGGTATTGTCCATCATTTATTCGATCATCTCGTTCGGTATGGCGGCTATTTTGCCACAAATATCGGTCTCCAGCTAGTCAATGGTCTTCGACTTGTGAGCGTAAACTTTACTCTTCAAATAACCCCACGCTCAGAGGTCCGGGGAATTAAATCGAGGAATCTTGGTGGCCCGCCGCCTCTTTTCGATATCACATGTCTAAGGAATTTGTGGTTCACCGCATTAAGGGGACTTTTTGTTTAGTGACTGGAGGTACTTCGTTTTACCCTCCTGCTTTCGGACCCATTCGTTTCACTTCTTTATGGGAGTCCGGCCATCTAGTGCGATCAAAAAATCGATTTTTGTTTATTTTACTAAAGATACGTCTACTTTAAACAATATCTGTACAAAATTTTAGTGCTGAATTCCAAATATTGTAAGAGAAAGAAAATCTTATTTGATCTTTACAAGGTGGAAAAAAATGCAAATCACCATGGACTAAGAAAAAACTAAAAGACATCTTGTATCTATGTTTCACACAAGAATTGTGAACGCACACTGACAAATTTTGGAAGGGAATGATTTATCGACATTTTTCAATAATTTGGAGCCAAAAAGTTATATTATATACAGTAGAAGTCCATTAGTCCGGAATCCAACAGTCCGGAATGCCCGATAGTCCGGCATCGCTCCGGAAAATTGAAAAAATTTTGGTTTTCTCCAAAAGTGTGTATTTAAAGCAAATAAAAACGCCCGAGAGCTCTTCGGAAGTTTTCGGGGTAGTTCGGGATCATTCGGGAGCGCTCGGTATTGTTCGGAAACAATTAGCGGCCGGCTGGTCTCAGCTGTCACAACAAATTTAGGTGCAGTGCAGCACCGTTAATGTTTTGTGTCCTTTCACATCGCAGTAAACGTAACTTTTGAAACTGTTTATAAAAAAAAAAGTGAGTTTCGTTCTAACTGTACAGTGATCACGTTGTTTCTTATAGTTAACGCCCGATAGACCGGAATTTTATCGGTCTTCTACTCTACATAGTTCATTTAATTGTTTAAATAAACCTAAAAGTTTGGAAAACTGTATCTTTTTATTACGCAAAAAAAAAGTGTGCCTACTTTGAGGACCTTTTATCGGCTCTCTTGATGCCCGAACCACCTTATCCAGCTTGGAAAAGACAGAACTAACGACACTTTTGTTGAGCCTGATCAGGTAGATATCATATTTTTCGTTTACATATTTGAAAAAAGTACTGAAATTTGTCACCATTTGCAAAAGTTAAGTTAAGTTAAAAATGATGACCTTTGCGCCACCCACCCTGTATATGAGTGTTTGTACATATGAGGATAATATTAAACAGCTGCTACGCTTTAATACCGCTATTCCGCGCCAACTGTAAAGCAATAAAATATCAAATAATTAATAAAGTTGAAAAACATTCATCCATGCAGCCCACCGCAGTTGCTGTTGTCTGGCTCTGCTTGTTGGTCTCTCAGTGAACATAAAGAGGAATTTACTACTCGCGTATATAATATATATACATATGTATATATATACAGTGGCCAGCAAAAGTGAGTGCATGTTTGAAAATTCTATGTTTCAATATCTGTAACTCCCTCAATATTAAATCAAATTCAACCAAATTTTCAGCATTAATTATTTATTATGTACTTAAAAAAATGACATTTGTAAAAAAGTTAAACTTAAACAAAAAAATTGACTGTCTGATAAAAATATAAAAGCGCGTTTGGCATTCTGCAGAAAGTATCAGGATTGGACAGAGGATGACTGGAAGAGGATTATCTGGTCTGATGAAAGTAAAATTAATAGATTTCAGTCCGACGGCAAACAATATTATTGGCCCAGACCACATGAACGCATTCAAAAACACCACGTCAAGCAAACCGTGAAACATGGTGGTGGAAGCTTAATGATATGGGGGTGTTTCACGTGGTGGCATATGGGACCACTCGTAAAAATTGAAGGCATCATGAAGAAGGAAGACTATCTTCAAATATTACAAACAAATTTGCCGGATTTTTTGGACGAGTGCACATATCCAGAGGAAGAAATGGTTTTTCAGCAGGATGGGGACCCGAAACACACGGCCAAGATAGTGAAAAAATGGTTGGACGAACAGAAATTCCAGAAGCTAATGTGGCCTGCGCAAAGCCCAGATTTAAACCCAATCGAAAATTTGTGGTCCTTGGTAAAAAGACGATTGGGTTTACACGAAAGGGCCCCAAAAAATATGTCGGAACTTATGGAACGCGTTCGGGACGAATGGACAAACATTCCTCGGGAAACCATACAACATCTGGTTGAAAGTATGCCCAGACGCATCGCAAGTGTGAAAAAAAACAAAGGTCTTTGGACAAAATATTAAATTTCTTGTGTATATGCTCAATTTATTCGAAGATTTCATAATGTGCAAAACTGAGTGCATTGCTCATATTTTAAGTTTTTGACCGTAAGTCAATTTTTTTGTTTTAGTTTAACTTTTTTACAAATGTCATTTTTTTAAGTACATAATAAATAATTAATGCTGAAAATTTGGTTGAATTTGATTTAATATTGAGGAAGTTACAGATATTGAAACATAGAATTTTCAAACATGCACTCACTTTTGCTGGCCACTGTATATATATATGTATATACGCGATACAGAATTTCGCTAACTGTATAATGTTTGTGGCTTTATTGCGGCAATAGCAGCAATGGCGGCTTTCCTTGTGGCTTTAATGATAAAATTTACTGTTAATATTCGAATGCACAACGTTGATGCATGAGTTCCATGGCACACAAAATTAATTAAATTGAGTTGAGTTTTTCTTATTATATGCATTTATTTTAATATAATCAAATAGCAATTGAAATTTAAATATACAATTTACTGCGTTCGCTCAAAGTTGGGCCCCACCCATGGCTAAAGGCGACATTTGTGTGCATTCTACTTTCATATGTACCGTTTTTTTAAAGGTTATATTTCTTCTTTTTTTTTTGTCGATATCCATGATTTACATATTTAAATTTAAAAAATAGAATTTAATTACTATTTCAATTCAATAATGTGCAATCTACTCAATTTCCAATTGCAAATGCGAACGCGAGAATGTGTATAGTGAGGTGTAAATGAGAAAACGGTAATTGAAAATAAGCATAGTCAATTTTAAATCAGAAAGTGTCAAATTTAAATGAAAATAAGAAAAGTCAATTGCAAATTAGAAAGCAAAAAATGAAAATGAGAATACGCAATTGCAAATGAAAATGGAAATTAAAAATCAATATTATTGAAAGGTCGCAAAAAGTCGTTATTGTGAGTATGAGAAACTTATTTTTGTTACATATTCTTTAAAAAATTAATTATAATAAAGTTTTGCATGTCGCCACCAGCGGTTACTTTTAAGGGTGATCGAATCCTCACGCAACGATGGTGCCTGTAGAAATGCCCTTGCCATTCTCCCCCGGTAATAGAGACCTTAACTTCGTTCTTAATACTGAAAGCCCTGATTATTTGGCATTTTCATCTGACTTTTTTGCATAATAATTTGAACCTTTTTCATTTACAATAGAAATTGTATTTATACATTGAACATATCAATATTTGTATACCCAAACACACTGGGTTAAGTTATAAATTAATTCTTTACAAAGAAATTGTACTCTGTTCCCGTTTCACAGAAGCTTGAGCTTTCAAAATCCATATAAAACGGTTTGCCACAAAATAAGCGTGGAGTTCCATAACATTTCGAGGATACAGTTGTACTCCGTTTACGCCTCACAAAATCTTGGCAGAGCATGGTGCCAAAAATTTTTCTTAAATCAGAGTAAAAATTTGAGTAGTCGACCATAATTTTTTCGAGAATAAGCTGTTGGATTTTTGTAAAATTTATTATTTCTGGTACACATTGATTGACGAAATTATTTGGATTTTATTTATTTTGTCGATATACTGCCTATGTTTATTATGTTTTCTTCTTTCTTTCTTTTACTTTTTTATATTGTTTCTTGTTAATAACATTTTTTTAAAACATTATAGACATCCCTAACGCGTTGAGTTATTTTTTTTTTTTGCCTACTAATATAGCAAATTCTATCACAAATCATGTGAAACAAAAAACAAAGAAAGAACAAAAAAAATTACGTATTTTGTTTGAAATGAACAATCGCAAGAAAATAAATAAAATCCAAACTTCCGAAATATTTTGAATTTCGAAAAATTGTCAAGCATATAGCTAACACAATAAGGAATTTCGCCCGACGACCATTCGGGGCAATAGATGTATTCAAGGCAAATTCACACAATGTGATAACGTCTCATGTTATTCTTTCTAAATTCGCTGTTTTTTTTTTGTTTACACAATAAAATAAATACATGAGTAATACTGGGCGAATTTTATTTATTTTTATTTATTTATTTAAAAGAGAAATAATTCTGAATAATCGTCCCACTTATAGATATAAAGCACTGGCGGTCAGGGCCTTCAGCTTATGTTATAAAATCTTAGTCTATTATATTCGCATTTGAGATCGAGTTATTAAGAAACGTAAAATTAGATACAATATAAAAGATAAATTTCAAAGCAAAATTAAATGGATGCATGCACGGAAGTGTAATTAAACTAAATATTTAATTTGCAAAGCGAAATATTTGTAGATATGATTTCTATGTTTCTGTCATCAGTCCGTTCTAGATATAAAGAAGGTTTTTTGTTAGAAAAAACATTAGTTCTGATTTGTTGAAGTACTGGGCAGGTATCGAGGAGGTATATAACCGTGACATCATTTGATCCACAGAATACGCAATTTGGTTTATTTACGCCATTTAAGTTGTGAGCATGTGTAGCAGTTGTGTGTCCTATTCGAAGTCTTATAAATGTCCTTATATTTTTACAAGTCGAGTTCTCTGGGTATAAAGGCTTTGTTCCACCAGGATTAAAATTTAGTTTCGAATTTAGTTTTTGACATTTTACACGCAAAATTACACCAACGAAATACACAGCAGTTTCGCCTTGGTTATCTTGCTATCACAATCTATAGATCCGCCTTGGATTTATTTTTATCGCCAAAGCCAGTGGCTACGGCGAAATCAAATCAGGGTGGGTGTATTGCGTTATTATATCAAGGTTTTTAAATAAAATAAATGGGAATAAATTTGGTTTTTGTTGAAAAATGATAATAACATTGTATTTATAGTCTGGTTTAAAGCCACACAATTTGTATGGAGTTGTATTTTGTTTTGGCTTATCTCTTTTCTTTTATATGGATGCCGTTTTTATCATAAAATCACTCTAACTTTCATTGCGGTTCGGAGCTTCAGAATTAGCTGTTTTTTAAGGATTTTTTTTTTGCAGCCGGTCCTTTTCTGTTAAATTAAGCGAATTTATGCGGCGAACTTTGGCAATTGATGCCGCCGTGTTTGACGAAGTTCTCTGTTCGTCGGCATTTTGCTTAAGCTAATATTTTTTAACGTTGTGAACTAGAAAAATCGCTTCCATAAAAAAAGCTTGACCTTCTCAAATGATTTTTGGTATATGTTGAATTTTTGTACAAAGTTCTAAACTTTGTTTTATATGGTTTTTGTTTTGTATATACATATGTATGTAATATAATGAGCCACTGTTTAATAAAACAATATTAAAACTATTAATTAACATAAGTGGAAAAAACGATGAGCTTGAATTTTAGTGCTGAAGATAAGATTGTATACCACTCAGAATTGACCGTTTTAAGTTTATCTAGTGGAACAGTTGCGATATGACCAGATTTTCCGAAAAAACAGGCGACCATTTGCTTTGAGGTGCTTCTTGCGCGAACAACTTTTGTTGGATTACGCTCGTCTTGGAACACCCATACAGTCGATTGCTGCTTTGTTTCCGGCTCATATGCATAGATCCAAGATTCGTCACCTGTTACGATGTCATAGACGTGCTTTGATCCACCGCGGCTAAATTTCTTCAACATTTCTTTACACCAATCGATACGAGTCCTTTTTGGGGCAATTGTCAAATTATGCGGTATCCAACGAAAACAAATCTTCCTTACGACCAAATGTTCATGCAATATTGAATGTATGCTGGTCCCACTAATGGCCAAGGATGCCTCTATCTCGCGATATGTCACATGACGATCTTGTATTATCAATTGACGCACAGCATCGACTGTTTCTGGCACAACCACCGTTTTTGGACGACCTTCACGAAATTCGTCCTGCAAAGATTGGCGGCCACGTAGGAACTCGTTGTACCATCGTTTGACAGTGGCTAAGTGTGGTGATTCAACACCGAAAGTAGAAGTAAGTTGATTGACGCACTCCTGTCTCGATAATCCACGTCGAAAATCGTAGTAAATCATCGCACGAAAATGTTCACGGGTTAATTCCAGTTTTAGGCAATATTAATTTTTAAACTCACTATAAATAAACGCAAAAAAAAGTTTGTAAATGAAAACGTTATATGCAAGTTTATGCCAAAAAATACCAAACTTTACGATAAAAATATCGAATTACAACTAATCACATGTAGTGTTGCGAAGGCGTAAACTATAAAAGGCAACCCTCGCACATAGATGGTCAAAACGACGTCCTTTTTTTTTGGCAAAAATTAATAAAGAGCGGATCACCAATGAATATATAGTCCGAAATAAGTTAAAATTAGTAAAGGATGTTGTGAATTAATGAAGTTTTTCTTCAAAAATATATTTAATAAAATAAAAAAGACATACAAATAAAAATTATATGTACTTATATTCCACAAATCAAAATCAACCTAAGCTCACCCTAAACATGATCCAAGTCATCATCTTTGATAATCCGGGTATTTTCCGTCATTTTAGTGATTGCTTATTATAATTTTCTGTAATCTAATTTCCAATACTATATTGATTAATTTAGTTGATTCCAGACTGGAATTCTAACGTTATCTTTCCTAAAAAAATGTCACCTCATTCTGAGGCAACAGTAAAAAATTGCTAGTACATCTGACAGACAGTGTGGAAAAAATTTTGTCAACACACAGAACAAAGTTGATCTCAGTTTCTTAGGATCACTATGCAAAAACGGATGCCAATAAATGTGTAGATGCGATCTTACGTTTCACTCTAACACATCAATATTACTGAATATACAAGCATATAGCTCGCCTACTCACTGTCGTTCTTCTTACAGGGTGAGTGCTGCGTACAAACAATCAGTACTAAAAATTTTCAGTAACAATGAATTTCCTTATGTGCTTGATTTTATTAAGTAGTTTTTGTGCATTTTGTTAATTTATTTATATTCACACGCTAAGTACCAAGCACAATTCATTTCAAAAACAAAACTAAAACAAATATGGTAAGAGTGACTGATCCTGTGACGATTTCGTAAGCAATCTATTGGAGACCCACTTAAGTGTCTTGATATAATTTTGTTTTACATTATATAGTTATCATTTAGGTTTTTTTCTGTTAAAGTACGTCGATTTTAAATATTAACACTGAGCTATGCAATCCAGAGTTTTCACAAAGAATACATGGCTTTTGCGAAACTCTGATGAATTTATTCGGCGTTCTTTTCTCGCATACCCGAAATTGGTCTAAATGCAAGAAAAAGATAATAAAACATTGCGACTTCTGCGGACCGCTAGTCCTCTCTTTATCGATTAGATAGCATCCACTCATTCGCTGACGAAATAAAAGTATTTTACACAAACAATGCCAAATAAACTTTTCAGTCGTTCTGCCGATCGGCCGCTGCTTCTTCTGCGCTTCTTCCTATTCTCCATTAGAATAATTTCTTTGCTCTCCTTCTTTAGCTATTATTACGTCACTATCAATTGGTCTCGGCGTGTAAGACGCAATCTGGGTTTCTATCATTCTTGGCCTAAATGGTGATTGTCTCTTTTTTGCAACCAGAGCGGACACCGATTTTATTGTTCATTTGACGGCCAGTAATACAGAATATGAATAACTCGGTTGTTTCATTCTCGCATGAGGAACAACCGTAGATAGCGTAGCGCGTCGTAAGTGTCCCTTTTTCGCAAGCACCATAGCAGTCGTTTGAACGGTAATTTGATAATGAGTGCTGAATGAAGGAGAGTGTACTGGCACGTTGTTGTAGGGGCCCTCACATTAGATAGCGGGTAGAAAATGACGCACTGTTGTTGGGGCAGAGTGCAACAGTTTGAGAAAATAGGAAACAACCCGGACTGGAACATGAAAATTTGAAAATCTAAAAGTATACATACATATGTATATACTTTCTTGTACAAGTCAAAAGTATTGCTCTGCGTGGGTGTATTTCATATTTGTGTAGAATATATTTTAAACACATTTTATTAAACTAGAATTCTCATTTACCTAAACTTGGCTAAGTGATTAATCCCCTAATATATGTATGTACATATGTATGTACATATGTATATGCCCATAATGTACACACAACTCCTGGCCAAAATCGAGTAGACCACAGTTTGATGGATTCATTCTGCTAATGCCGATTAGACGTCAAAACATTCAATAACTCATAAACAAAATTTACCAATCCAGACGGGAAGACATACATATGTATGTACATATTTTATTGCCACCGCTTTCTAAGTATTTCGAAAGCAATCAGCTATTGGTTATTGGAAAATCGAAATTGTGTATTTGTGTTTGTGAGGAAATTTCGCGAAAATGCCTTTGATAATGAAAGTAATATGAAGAAGAAAAAAAATTAAACAGAGTTTACTTTAAATTTAATAGGATTTATGCAAAATGCGTACAACCTGCATCGTAAATTTTTTTGCAGCTTATGGTTGCTAAGTGCTTAGTTAATATTTGTTTTGCCTACCGCCTACTCACTCGCTAAGCGCTTATTAAATATCTTTGCCACTCATACATACAAACTTACTTGGCGCTAAGCCAAAAAATAGCAAGCATGAAAAAGTGAAGAAATAAGCTGTGAAATATGCAAAAATTGAAAAATTTTAACATGCTAAATAGCAGACTTTTCACATGCGCTTGGCTCTTTATAAAAAAAATGTTTTCAAATATATTTACTTTATTAGCTATTGCTGCTTATTATTATTTTTTTTTTCTTTCTTGCCACTGTTCCCACTTGGTTTAATTAAAATTGTTAGAAAATAAAAATGTTTTTTTTTTCAAACTTATTTAGGATGAAAAGAAAGTGCTTATTAAAATGCAAAAATACACCCACAGGTACCGCAAAATGTTGGCAACAGATAAAAAGTTTGATATTTTTGCAATCACTTCTACCACATACTGAGCTTTTTTTCATTTCTATATTTTCAATTAGTTATGTAGGTTCATACAAACATACATATGTAGGTACGTTCTTCACAAGCGTGTATCTTAATACAGTAAACATTTCCTTCAGCGAACACCTATTTTACGTTCGCTTGTGGGAATGTCGTGGATAATTATAGTAAAATTCAGACTCAAAAAAGCAATAAAAAAAAATAAATTAAATGTAATCTCCCATATACCAATACCAGAACAAATCCGCATTTGGGAGAGTATTTTCTAAGAAAAACATTGAAACTAGAACAAATCCGCATTTGGGAGATGACTGAATATCAGAGCGCCCGTCTATGGGACCGATAAAACTGTATATAAAGGATATAGTATATAATGAACAAGCATCGTGCTTCATCCCCACATATCGCTTAGACTGTTAATTCTTGAGCCTTCAGCCTAAAAGTAGGCATGCAAAAATATAACAGTTTTGATACCTTTGTTTTGCTTTTTTTACGTGGATAAAATATGGTTGGATCCCGTCCTGGGACGTACATACTAGTCTGTTATAAAATAAAACCAACGATAACCATTTAAAAAATCCATTATTTATTTAAAGCCTGTAGTCAAACATTATTCTAATTATATTTGAAACTTAGTATAGTCGCCGTGTTTATCGAATATTTACCGGCATTTTCGAGCACAATTTTATTTACTTCTTGGACATACATATGTATTTCATCCAAATCCTTTTCAACTCTGTACTATAATAGAACTCTAGAGAAGTCGTGTCGGTAAATTGAAAGTATCTTTAAAAGAATGGCTAAAGTTGATGCAGGCGAGTATAGTAGAATATATTTAGACCATTTTTACATTGTGCCTGTCTATTTGTATGATTGAACTCACGAATCTCCAAAAAAAAAACTCTTGAATGGATTGACATAAGTAGCTTTAACTGGCGTCTAGACAGAAAACTCGGGCATAGGGTATTTGCCTTAAAAATAGCATACAGTTCATTTCCTTTTGAACAAAATTTAATTTTTTTATTAGGATCAACTTAGGCCACTGTTTATTTTTTGTAGTTGATTGGTTTGTTTAAAGCTTAACGTCGCTCCCTTGGCGTAGCTAGTATAAAATAGGTTGATGTAAAAATTGGTTTTTCTTGGTCTATTGAATTCGTATGGATACTTAGAGATGACCAATTGAACATAAGCGAATTCGGAGCTAAACGCCATTACATTCTACTTCCAATCCAGTCGCTGTTGTCTGGTTATTGCATACAGAATTTCCATAGGCTTTAGTGCATCATTCTGATAGAATTTCACTATGAATGTCTCATTGAGATTTTGGATAAAATCGATAAGTTTGCCAAAGTAATAAAATGTGGACCGTGTTTCTCTAAACGAGAAATTGAATGCACTATAAAGATTTTATTTTACTGAAACAAAAAAATTTATAGCTACAAAATATTTCAAAATTAAAAAAAAAAAATTGTTCTGAACTAAAAGTCACTGCTTGTTTGGAGTTTTTAAACCCATACATGCGCAAACTTTTTTTGACTTAAACTACATGCACAAAACTCTTATTCAAAATCCTTAGATTTGTTGCATTCATACAGAGAACCAACTCAATCTGCTGTGGATTGTTTTATTGCAAACGAAATATTTCCCTTTTATTAGATATTCGAGGCATGTGGCCTATTTCTTCAACAACAATTTAAATTTATTATCTGGCTTATGATTTTGCACCACTTTAATCAGATAATACAATTAGTAGATATAAAAGTGCTGGCTCAAAGAAACTGCGGTTAAAGAAAATGTGAAAGTAAAACAAGTAGTAGAATGTAGTAAGCTTGTGTACAGAATCCTTAATTAATATAAGTCAACCGGCTTCCACACTCTATATAAATAAATGTGTATGTACAGTCAGGTGAAAAAAAATTGACACGACTCGACATTTTATACAGTTTTAGCTATTTTCCTAGTGGGTGTTTTATGTTTGTGGTTTTTTATATAAAAGTTTAGCTCAAATAAAAAATGCCGTATAAATCAACATTTCAAACTTTGTAGAAAAAATTCGAAAACTCATATATTTACTATATCAAACTTCTTCAATTTAAGTTCAGAACAGTGCTGAAACTTTCTATTAATTTTTAATCATCTTTTTATATTTTTTTTTTTGTTGCTGGCAAGGTATGTATGTTCGACAATTTTGTTAACGAATCGTTCCAAAGTTTCTTGGAATGAAAATTCTTGACAGTTACGCGGTAAATATAATGTGCCGACCTCACTGGGCTAGTGAACGATTTGACAAGGAAGTGGAATTTTTGACAGCAAGCAAACTGAAAAATATTTGTTTATTATATTTACGTACTAAAATCAAGCAATAATGCAATAATATGGCACCACCGGCAAAAAAAAAAACAGTAAAATTAGGTTTGTTGTAAAACTATCACTAAAAGGTATATCTTATTATAGAACTTGGCTTATTAAATATCAGCGGAAGTTTTTACTATAAAACTATAGCTATAAAACTGCGGCCTTAAAAATTTATACAAAAATTCTGAATAAAAGTGTTGGAAAATTTTTTATTTTAAAAATTGAAAATTAAATTAAATTAAAATTTTTAAATTTTTTTGCATTCCTGAATTTTGCTGAACTGCCTGACTGTTGCCCTTTTTATTTTGTTGTATTTTGTTTGAATTTTTACATTTTGTTGAATTTTTAAATCTAGTTGGTTTTTAAATTTTCTTGAGTTTCTCAATTTTGGTAATTTGAAAAATTTTTTTGAATGTTAAAATTTTGATGGGTGTTAAATTTTAAAATTTTTTATTTTAAGTTTTTAAATTTTTAAATCTTTAAATTTTTAAATTATGTTGAATTTTTAAAGTTAGTTGATTCTAAAATTTTGTTGAGTTTTTCAATTTTGCCAAATTTTTTTAATTAGAGTTTTTTATTTTGTTCAATTTTTAAATTTTGTTGACCTTTTGTAGAGTTTTTTATTTTGTTCAATTTTTAAAATTTCTTGAGTTTTTAAAGTTTGTTAAAAATTGGTGCAATGTTAAAATTTTGCTGCATTTTTAAATTTTGTTGAACTTTTAAATTTTGTTGAATTTTTCAATTTTGTTGAATTTTTAAATTTTGTTGAATTTTAAAATTTTGTTGAATTTTTAACTTTTGTTGAATTTTTAAATTTTGTCTACAAAGTTTGAAATTGGGATACATATGGTGCTTGTTATATAACGAGATAAACTTTCGCTTGACTATAGTATGTATGTATGTGTACACACCTGCGTGCAAATGTACATATGTATGTACTTCCACACCTGACTAACAAACACACAACATATTGTATAGTCCTGATATAATTGAACGCAAATCTTCGCACGGTTTTCCCAAAAAAAATTAATCAATTAACAATGTACACCCATTCGCACACACAAATACATACGCGATCAATCAACCAATTTAATGCTGAGTAAAAAGGGGCAAAATATTTATAATATACCTCTGTATGTATGTACAATATGTATGAATGTATAAAACAAAAGTGCGGCAACCACCCAGCCAGTCGTTCATTACACCCAACCAACACATCATACGTCATTGTTATTATTTTTTTTCCTCCATATGCCGCGCATCAATATGCCAAAATGCCAATACGCGTTTAATTAAAATTTAAAAATTTTCAATTTAATTGTAAGCAAAACAAAACAAAAAAAAAAAAAATAATCACAACTCAACGAATTGCATACCAACGAACTGAATCGAAGTGTAATGAAATGAAATGAAGCGAAACGAAACGAGACGAAATGTAATCAAAGCGTTTTTATAAGCACATTGATCCCAAAATTTTTACATATACTCGTATGCAGAACATACGTCCACACACACCCATACGTATATAGTTGACATATACAAACAAACAAAAATTTTTAGTCAATTGCAATTCTCGTTTAGCAACCCTGCAAGACAACTGAATTTTTATATATAAGTACTCACATTAACATTATGACTAATTACAAAAGTGCTTAGCAAAGTACGCATTTTTATTCAGGTCATGGGCAAAAAATGAGTACTTTACCCTTGTTGGTTTACTACTTTATCTCTTTTTTACTAACGGCAATTTCATATTTAGCGTTGATAATTAAACTGCTCCTTCTTCTTGCTACCACTATTAATAAATTACAGAAACAAAATTATTTTGGAAATGCGCTTGTATTAGAAACTAATAAAAAAAATTGTTAACTATGTGTTAGAATTTTTGCCTAAACTGCTCAGCAGCAATGTCTTGTAGGGTAGAGAATGGATGTACAAAAATTAATGATGGGTTTGTATTATGTAGAATATGACTAACTGTATGCGACGTGACTGACGAATGAACGTTGATTATCGCATGAATGACGCTGATGAGGTGACGCTTCGCTGATAATGACAATGTTGATTGTTTTACAAGTGGTTGTTTGTGTTTGTAGGTTTTTGTGGGGATGATAAGTGGGTGGGAGCAGAAGCGGTGGGTTGGTTGATAAAACATAAATTTTGTTGATTATTTCTTTGTGTGTGTGTTTTTTTTTTTGGAGAGGGAAAGGCATAAAATATCGTATAGATAAGAAGTACAAAGAAATTTGTGAATGTGTGCATACAAAATGAGTAACCCCTAAAACGATATTTATTTATATCTGTGAAGGTTATGCAATTGTTTTTTTCCAGAAATATGCACGCGTTTCTTAGATACAGCGAATTTTAACGGAAAAACTAAAGTTCTACCTACATACATATTTACCTTGCAAAATATTCTATATCTTTTTTTTTTTACGCAAAAGCCAAAACAAACGCGGCGTGAATTATACAGTGCATATCATATCTAAACGATAGAGGTTTGTTGGCAAGTTTCGACACTTTCTTTGTTGCTTGTAATTTTTTTTGTTACTAATTTTTTATACAAATATAAATTCAATATTCCATACTATAATAAAACTGTAGAAAACTCGTGTCTGTGCATTAAAAATTTCTTTAAAAGAATGACCGAAAGTGACTCAGGGAATGTTTTGCACCATTTTTAGAATTTTAACCTTGTTTTCCGGTACCAGTTTTCAGATCCATTAGACGACAAATAATGAACCGTTTCGGCACTATTTTCAGACTAGCTATTTCGAGGTCCTTTCAGTAGGTCGGGACGGATTCACCACTACAAATACAACTAATACTACTATCACTACGACTACCACTGCTACTACTACTTTTTTCTAGTTTCTACTACTATTCTTTACTAATTTCTACTACTTTCTTTTACTAGTTTCTACTGCTATTTTTTTTTTACTAGTTTCTACTACTTCTTTGTTCTCGGTTCTACTATTGTTTTTTTTACTAGTTTCTACTACTAGTGTTTACTAGTTTCTTCTATTATTTTTTACTTATTTTACTATTTATTTATTACTACTATTTTTTTTTTTACTAATTTCTACTACTATTTTTTTTTTTTTTTTTTTACTAATTTCTAGTACTATTTTTTTATACTAAATTCTGCTTAAATTTTTTCTAATTTCAACTATTTTTTTTCTACTAGTTTTTTATTTTTTTTTACTAGATTCTACTATTATTTTGACAATTCCTACTACTATTTTTTGCTATTTTTTCTTTTTACTATTTTTTTTTACTAACTTCTACTATTTTTACTAAATTCTACCACTATTTTTTACTAATTACTATTTTTACTATTTTTACTAATTTTTACTACTATTTTCTACAACTATTTTTTACTAGTTTCTACAACTATTTTTTTTCTAGCTTCTACTACTACTAGTTAGTTTCTACTGACATTTACTAGTTTCTGCTACAATTTTTACTAATGATACTTCTTATTAGTACTACCTATTTAACTAATTCCTAGGACTACTTTTTATTAATTACTACTACTATTTTTTACTAATGTTACTACTTAAAACTACTACCCTTTCCTACTAATTTCTACTAATTTTTTATACTAATTTTGCTACTATTTTCCCGCACGCTAAAATGAAACAAAACAAAACAACTAAAACGATGCCTTTTAAAACTCTCCCACATTTAACTCTAAGTATATCTCTTTGTAGGATCGGCGTAGAAGTTAATTTATGTCTAGTGCACTTATGTACATACATAAGCACAAACATGGGTGCACGCGTGTTTTTTTTGTTTATATTAAGGTGCAGGTGCGTACTCTTGGAGTAGCTAGTTCTTCGTTTTTTAATATTTCTATAATATAACTTTCCGTACCTGTTTTATGATTTTTTAATTTTCCAGAGATAATATTCTTAAGAACTACTATGATCACCATTAAGCATATGTCTGGAGCTAACTGAAATACCAAATCCTCTGACCGATTATTGTGTGCAACTGGTTCAAATAGTTTCGAAGTTATAGCACGGCCTACGAGCTAAAGTTTCTATATATTTTTGAAAGGAAAAAAAAATTAATATTTTTTATTGGCTTATAAGCTGGTAGCAAAGGCTATGCGCACTGAAAATATCATGAAAGTAAGCAAAGCCTTTGCCAAGATTACTTCGTACAAAAACAAAAGGCAGATCCAAGGAAAATCCAGTGTTTACTTTTATAATATTCTGCGTTTATTTTTTTTAGCTTCCAACGACTATTGATGTCTACTCCTCCTCATAGGTTTTGCAAATGTTATTCGCTAAGCGTCTAAAGATTTAATAATAACGTCATTTAGGAAAAGTTTTGTTATGTGATTACAACTCGTCCTGTTCCACAGCCAACTGCACTCAGCAATGCGCTATCTAAAACGAAACCAGATTTTCCACTAAAAATTTTTAATTTGACTTATTTCATTACATCTTAGTTTTAAAACATTTTTTTATATCTATGTATTTATTTATGGTAAAACTTTCGGAATATAAAAAGTCAGAGTTGTAAAAATGCTGCCGAAAAACAGCATAAAAATACAGTTATTATACCTATATATAATTTAAATATTATCAAATATTTATATCAACAATAATATTTTTACGTTTAAGGCCAATTTTTTGTTTTATTTGGCAGTTATTGAAAAAAGGAACAACAATCAAGGTGCCAGCAGTTGTAGCTGCTATTCGGATAATTTAAAATCGAAACGCCAATAAAAGTTGCGCGAAAATAAAACTTACTTTATTTCCCAATTTTCGAAGGTGTAGTGAATGCAGTTAATATACATATGTACATCTAACGACAAGCGCTACGTTAATAACTTAATTAAAAAAATATTGCAGAATTTTATTTAAAATGAAGACCTTGATTGCCTAGCGTTAAGTATGCAATTTGCCATATATCACGAGAATTGATTGATCATTCGTAATATTGCACAAAAAAAGTAAGAAAAAACAAAAACACAAAGTAAATTGCCAATCAGCAGTAATAAATAATAAATTAATATGAATAAAGACATAATAGAATATGTAAAGAAATTCCGAAATCACGTCATCAACGTCAAAGCAGTTTAGAGGCAACAAGTCGACACAATCACACCGGCCAATTACAACCCTGCAGTGAAAAGATGAATTAGACAACAAATACATATTCTAGTTAACGAACTGGTGTATCGTGGAGGTAGTCATACTGCTGCGATAGTGACTGCATCTCAAAGCCATTAGATAAGGGCAATTTATATCAGGTGATAGGATCACATTAGCTGAGTGCTTGTTCTTCTTTCCCAATTCGTTGGATTGTTTTGCTTACACAAACGAAATACATGAACAATACTCGGCGAATTCAGATTTTTACACTTCACACGCAAAATTACACAAACAAATTCCATGAACAATACTGGACGAATTCAGATTTTTACACTTCACTCGCAAAATTACGCAAACAAAATAGACAATAGACAGATAGATATTTTGCTTACATGGAAAAAAGTTTCGAAGACGAAGTAGTTGGACTAAACAAACTACAAGCTAGTTTAGAACTAGAAAGTTTTGCTGCAGGGAAATAAATGTATAGGTATTTATGTATATGTACGGATTTTAATTAAGTGCTTGATTATTTCAGTTTCAGTCAATGCAAATTATGCTGCTTGTTCAGACGTAGTATTTTGATTTGCAAGCAATCGACCAGAACGGCTCTGATGCGAGTAGAGACAGTCAAACAGACAGAAACTGGTAAGACGGTAGAAAATAATGCGTTATATGTATATGTATACAGCCCATTTCATAATTATAACTCCACCACATATTGACTCAATTTTGATTGCTCATTTTCCTTTATTTAATTTAATAAAACTCTAGAAATAACATTATTTTCTGAGCAAAAAATATAACTCAAGGAATAGCGGCTATTTTCTGAGCAAAAAGTAAACTCAAGAAATAACGATTTTCTTACGATCTATTTATAAAATTCAAGAAAAACGATTATATCTTAAAAAAAAAAAAATAAAACTCAAGGAATAACATTATTTTCTGAGTACAAAATGAAAATCAAACAAAAACTATTATTTTCTAAGCAAAAATTAAACTCAAGAAAAAATACCTGTTTTCTGAGAAAAAAAATAAAACTAAAAAAGAAATGATTATTTTCTGAGCAAAACACAAAACTCAAAAAAACAATGGTTATATTCCGAGCAAAAAATAAAACTCAGAAAATAGCAAAATGTACAAAAACAAAAAAAATCCAACAAATTTGCATCAAAATTTCAAATTTTTCTATCGAAATTTATTTAAATTGTTAATTTGAAATTAAAATAAATTGTTAATTTAAAATTAAATTAAATTGTTAATTTTAAATTAAATTAAATTGTTAAATTAATTCTAGCCAATTAAATTTGCTATAATAAAGTGCAAGTTTGAAGTGGCTACAACTAACCGTAGAGTTTTGAAATTTTTTTCTTGCTGATGGTGTTATGGAGATTTATTTATCATATAAAAAAATTTAGGCAGAAAATATTTATTGCATTTATTTTGTATTTGCAAAAAATTAAAAATTTAATAAAAATTATTTTGATTTTGAAATTAACTATAGTTTTTTTTATAAAACAAAAGAAAATTAAAATTATATGAAAAAAAATATTCCTTTTCGATTTTCTGTTTCTAAGTTAAATAAATACTTAGTCAAAGCTTTTCAATATGTGGTGGCATTATAATTATGAAATGGGCTATATGTATGCACATACGAGTTGTAGTAACGCTTCTCGCTACCCACCCAATCGACTAACTAACGAACACCACGACTATTCTTAAATTGGCAACTAAGAAGGCAATCTACAACAACAAGAAAAAACAATATTACAAATAACCGAGAATTGCGCATGTGAGTGAAATTTATGCAATTTATTTATGTAAAATTCACAGTCGAGACGACGACGGCGACAACGACGATGATGACGATGATGATGACAATAGAAAAACGTGACTTGATGAGCACGTCATAAGGCGTTTAACTAGAAGCGTTGGAAGCGTTGGAAGCCGGTTGCATTTGCATTATGCTGAGCGCCTCAGTGAGCACATTAGACGATTTGTTGTAAACCAAGTTAAATGTGCGCATATTATTTACAATGTTTGCATTTATACTACAATTACATATGTACATATGTATGTATGTATATATGTATGTATGTATGTAGCTATGCAACTTTTATGTGCGCGTTTATAACAACTTGTCGCGTCGGCAAAATGTCAGTTCAGGTTTGCGAAATTGTTTAGTGAAATTTCTCGCCCGCTATTTAATCCTTCTCTTGTGATGTGTTTTCCTTTGTTTCCTTTTGTTTTTATCGCATAATTTTGCATTGTTGACAAAGACAAATTTGTAGCCGCGAAATTCTTTTGAAACATTGAAAGCATTGTGGAATTTTGCGTAATTTAACAATTCCAAAGAAACTTATTCGTGGGGTCTAATATTAAGTAGACCAACTCATTTCGATGCACTTATTATATGGGACTAATGGCATAACAGGAAGTCAATTTAGTCTTTAACACTAAACCTACTGGTACTTCTCATTTCTTATTTCTACAAATGCGTGTCGAATGACCCATCTTTAAAGCGTTAAATATATATACATATGTATATGTTTGGCGAAAATTTATCAATTAGACCAATTTTGTACTTGAATAGAACAAATTTTTTTCTTCAAATAGTACAAGAAAAAAATAAAATATTCTTCTATCGAATCTCAAATTCTGGAAAACAAATAAGTAATATGATAACTTGATTCACATTCACCGCATATTTTGCAAATTATTGGGTTCTCCAAAGTACATTTTATTGTTTTTTTTTTTTTGCATTGCAAAAATCTATTTGACACCTTTTTCGCATTTGCCCACGAGAATTCCAACTTGAGTTTATTGATGTATTCTGTGTATTTTCTTGTTCCTTCTGTTGCTCATATTGAAATTCCTAGACAAGTTCATCAATTAATTTAAATAAAAATTGTTGTCTAGAGATTCGTTCGTTGATTGTTTTTCAGTATAAAACCCATGAGTTGATTCCAGTCAGGTCAAGAATATTGAAGAAAATCGGCGCAGACCATATTTGCTTTTTCGACCCGTCATATCTATACGGTGTAGATTTATTGTAAATTCTTATTGCTACTGGTATATATTTGTCATGTGTTTCAATGCTTACAGATTTAGGCTTTGAGCTTAGTAGAATCCCTTTTTATTTAGCTAAAACTTGTAACTCTCTTCGCTAACTTTCGATTCGTAGGAATTTGGAACAGCAATCTACGCATTGAGATTTGTTTAAATTTTAAAATATTTTTTTTAATAACGAATGTTATATATAAAAGTCTCTTCATATGTATACTCCTCAACACATAACGCTCAAACAGTTTATTTTATTGCCTCTAGCCTGAAAGTATGCATATGCAATGTTAACAGTTTTGATACCTTTGTAAAGCATAATTTACCTAGCCAAAAATGTTTGGATTTCATCTTGTGGCGGGCTTTTACCACTAGAGCTATATAAAATGAAAAAAAAAAAAATCGACATAGTGTAAAAAAAATATAATATGGTAAAAATTTGGTTTTGTAGAAAAATCTCTCTTTTAACTTGAAACTAACATCTATTTTCCTAAAATTGCATTACAAAGAAGCATGTAAAAAATTTACCACGTTTAAAGAGTCAAAAATAAATTAAGTTGTGAGTTCTGTGTTCACCTAATGATTTTTGGTTTCTTTTTAATTTTTTTTAGCTATATCACTTTTTCGCAGGCAAAGTGCCCCGTCGTGAAGAATTTTTAAATTCAAATCGATTTCTAAGACATTTGCGGCCTTCGTTTATTTGCTAAAGTAACCTTAATAAAAAAAAAGAGAATAATTTAGGGGCCGCAATCAGTCAAAGCAATAAATAATTGAATAATTTCGAACTAATTTAACTATAATGCAAATGCGTACCTCATTTTTCAAACGGTTTCGATTAACATACAAACTATCTGTTCTCAAAAATTGCTATTTTTTGGAAACGGTTGTTTGAATGTTGCTACCAATTTGCTTATTCTCCAAAATTCATTGGCATACATTTTTTTAGGGCATCTTCGTGATTTGTTCGATTGCAATTTTTCTCCTTCAGCCAGATGTTCGCATCTTACTAGATGTAATGTCGATTAGTTTATTATGATTATTGTAGGACAAATCAATCTTCCCCCTTCTAAGGATTATGGAACTTTTTTTTGTAATTCAATATCCGATATAAAATTTACCATCGATCTTAAGTCTCTGGAATTCATACTGCCATCAGACCTTTTGCTTTAACTTATCAGTGTAGAGAATTGTTCCCGTATATGAAAATATATGTGGGGCATTCCGCACAAAATTCGGTAACAACATTTTTTTCGGTCTGATTTTTTTTTTTCGTGTTGAATATCTTTTTTCGAATATTTTTACCTACATATATAACAATAAAAAAATATTTAACGCGAAATAAATTTTGTTGGCAAATTTTGTGTGGAATGCCCCATACGCACATAAGTCGCAAATAAATTTAACGTCTTCTAAATCAAACCTAAAAAAACTAGCAGCTGTTGTATTTTTTTCGTTTCTAATAATATTTTTGTTGAATCAAAAGTATCGAATAAACCTGTTGAAGATATACCAAATCGAAATAAAATCTAAAAGTATACCTTAAATGAAAATTTTCAATAAAATTGTATGAGTTTTGAGAGAAATATACCAAAACAACAAAAACGCTCGGGTGCAATGTTGCCATATATTTTGAAAATATTGCCACTGGGGTTTCTCAGTGCATAATTTTTTAATTATTTGCATGCTTTTATTTTTTTGCATTTTTATTACATTTACCATTCTATTCTATTCGCCAATATTTTGCCATCATTTTCGCATACATTCAACTGCGCTGGCGGCGGCGGTCACAGTGGCAGGAGTTTATGTTATAGTGCAATTTATTTTTCACGTTCCATTGCATCTGTTGCACATCATCTAAAGCCATCACATTACTGTTACTACATAACTCTGACAAAAAAAAAAAAAAAAAAAAAAAATCACTTAGATACTCAACCCAGACGAATTCGCCAACCCGGTTGCCGCTGCTCGGCACGCCTACCCGACGGCTATATGTATTGTTGCTCTGTTGATTTGCACACAATTTATTTATGCGCGCTGTTGCAGTGCGGCTGCAACTAATTTTGTTTTTTTTTTTGCAACAATTTTTTTTTGTATTTTTGTTCTTTTTTTTTTGTATTAATACTATTCGTCTAACAATGTTGTTTCTCACTTTACCGCTGTTCTGGCTTACTTTTTGGCTCGATTGCTGCTAGCGTATGTTTGCTGTTGTTGTTCTTACTTATATTTTGATTGATTTGATTGATTGTGTTGTGTTGCATGTTTAGAATTTTTCATGTATACGAAAAATTTTACAACCGCATACCATCACATGTCATGTGCATGTATGTGTGTTGAATAAGGGAATGTATGAATGAACGCTGCTATGCTACTACAATTTTTCACACATTTCAAACATACATACATACATAAATATTTATATATTTCATATAAAACCACAGGGACATGCAGACATGCAACCTAAGCAAAAAACAACAAAAAAAAAACAAAAAAAAACACAGGGAAAAAATCCATCAACCGCTAAACAGCCAACCAGCCAAGCGTTTCGCCATCCATTCACGCAGCTGACAAAATGTAAATATTTTGTTATATTTTCAAAGTCGATTTGGTCGCGCTGTCATGTCAGGAACAATTCAACTTCACCGCTCCGTTGGGTGCAACCATAGTTGTTGTTGTTTGTACAATATACTATATATGTGTTGTTAGTTGTCTGTTCTTAAATGATTTGTGTTGTTTTAGTTCGGCTAAATTGGATTTTTGTTATGTTGATGGAAGAGCACTTAATAAAACAGTGTTTATAAATATATATAGATTGTTTTTTTTTTTATATCAGATTGTTAAACTATACATAAATATTATGTGTTTATTAGGTACACAAAATAAAAATACGTATAATTAGATAATGATGCTGTAGTGGTTTGAATGCAATATAATCTTAAGAGATTATTATGTGAGAAGTTAATGGATAATAAAAAGTTAAGACAAATGAAGGGAAATAATTCTTTTAAAGAAGTGAAAACGAAAATATATTGACGTTTTTATGTAAATAATTCAGCAATTAAAAAAAAACAAACCCAAACGAGGTGCACGCGTCAGAGGTAAAACTAAATATAGGAGAGAGTTGTATAAGAAATCTTTTTTTTAATTTTCTATTAGGTTTAGTATTAGTAAAAATAGCAGTAAAAATTGTTAAAAAATAGTAGCAGTAATACTAATAGTTACATAACTACAAATAGTACAAGTAGTAATTAGTAGCAGCAATTACCAAAAAAAAAAAAAACAAAAAAAGTACATAGGAATTAGTAGTATGGTTAGTAAAAAGAGTAGTAATTCGTAGAAAAAATTAGTAAGAGTAGTAGTAGTAATTAGTAGTACCAATAGTAAAATTAGTTGCAGCAATAGTAACAGTAATTGGTAGAAGTATTAGCAAAAATAATGGTAGAAGTAAGTAAAAATAGTAGCAGAAATTAATAAAAATAGTAGTAGCCTTAGAAAAAAGAGTGGTGGAATTTAATAAGAATAATGGCAGTAAGTTGCAAAAATAGTAGCAGTAATACTAATAGTTAAATAATTACAAATAGTGCAAGTAGTAATTAGTAGTAGCAATTACCAACAAAAATAGTAGAAATTAGTAGTATGGTTAGTAAAAATAGTAGGAACTCGTAGAAAAAATTAGTAAACATAGTGGTAGTAATTAGTAGTAGCAATAGTAAAATTAGTAGCAGCAATAGTAGCAGTAATTGGTAGAAGTATTAGCAAAAATAATGGTAGAAGTAAGTAAAAATAGTAGCAAAAATTAGAAAAAAATAGTAGTAGCCTTAGAAAAAAGAGTAGTGGAATTTAATAAAAATAGTGGCAGTAAGTTGTAGGGGTATTAGTAAAAATAGTAGTAAAAATTAGTAGTATCGTTAGTAAAATTAGTAGGTATTTGTAGTAGCATTATAAAAATAGTAGTAAAAATTAGTTAAAATATAGTAGTAATTAGTAGTATCGTTAGTAAAAAAGTAGTAATTTCCTGGAGCATCAGTAAAAATAGTAACCGTAATTAGTAGTAGCAATAGTAAAAGTAGTAGTAGTACTTAGTGGAAGTATTAGCAAAAATACTAGTAGAAATAAGTAAAAGTAGTAGTAGAATTTAGTAAAAATAGTGGTAGCCTTAGTTAAAATAGTGGTCGAAATTTGTAAAAATAGTAGAGCAATAGTAAAAAATGGTAGCAGAAATTAGAAAAAAAAACTTAGCAGTTATTAGTGGTATCCTTAGTAAAAACAGTAATAATTCATAGTAGAAATTAGTAAAACAAGTAGTAGTAATTAGTAGAAGTATTAACAAAAACATTAATAGAAAGCACATTAGGGTGCATCGCCAAAAAAAAAAAAAAAAAAAAAATTACGGTTGATGTTGCTTGCCAAAATATTTAGAAAAAATTTGAGATTTACGTGAGCTAGATGGATTTGGAAATTGAGTTTTGTAGGGTGGGGAAATTCCTTTCTAATGACATATATAAATCGGGCAAGTTTTGGTTGAGTTATTCTAGGTTTTCTCAAACCAATCTACCAGAAAAAATTCAAAGGTAGCATTCAAAATTTCATTATTATGATTCTGTTGAACAAATTTTTAAATATTTTTATGCAGAACTCTTAAGCTGAAATATTATTTTGATTTAAAAAATAAACCCCTAAAATGAAAGTATTTTCAAAATAGCCCAACACAACTAAATCTTAGTAATACTGGGAAAAAAATTTGGTTGATATCTTAAAATATAGTAAATTTTATAATTCCGAGGCGATGTACCAAATTTTTTTTTTCATGTGGAGTGATGCACCCTAATGTGCATTACCTTCAAAAAATTAAAAAAAAAAGTATTCCACTCTATTTATTTTTCGCAAATGTTTCATTTGTTATTATTTATTATTTAAATCTTGTTTTACAAATTCTATTTTTATAAAATATTTTAATTAAATTTTTTTTTCTAATTTATTTCAGGCGTGACAATGCGCGAGAAGAAAGGCGGCGCATTGCAGAAGCTCAAAAAGAGGCTATCGCACAGTTTTGGCAGATTAAGTAAGTAAATTTACTAATTATATTGTTATGTACTATGCATTTTCGTAAATTTACCATATTTTTTTTTTTTTTTATAATATTCGCAATTGTTTTTGTTTATTGTTTTTTTTTTAAACTAATCCGCAATATAATAAAAAGTCTACAAATCACGATATCAACTTTCTACAAAATTCATAAAAATCCAAAAAAGTTTCATGAAAATTTCCAACCAATCAAAGTTTCGAAAAACTTTTTGGTCTGTAGTTATACTTTCATAATTTTTTTTTATAAAAGTCTAATTCGCAATATAACAGAAAGCATATATGTAAATCAAGATTTCAAATTTTCTACAAAATTTATAAAAATTTAAAAAAAATTGTTATGAAAATTTCAAACTTTTATATCAAAATTTTTGAAAAACTTTTTGGTATGTATGCATTTTTGCAGCTAATTTTTGTATAATATTTTGCAGGTCCTGCAGTGGCCAAACATTTCGTTAGATTTTTTTTTTTTCTGATTATTGTGTTGGAAACTTTTATTCATTTAACGTATGCAGTTTACATGGCCCAACATCTGCAATGCCAGGTATAAAAGAAAAAAAAAAAAATCAATCTCACTATTATATGAAAGAAGTGACACATTATAAAATGTAAACATGTTGACGCTTCGTGTCACATTTCCTCGCATTTCATTAACAAACAATTTTTCCTCAAAATTTTACAATTTCAAAATTTTTTTTTTTTTAATTTTGGAAAAGGCTTGCGTGACGGCGTGAAGAAAGTGATTAAAAATGTTGATTTAGCTCATGTTTTTGTTTCAAAGTGTCCGAGCTCTCATAACACTTCACCCCAGGCATCCTCGTCTATTTCGACAAGGGCAGAGTCAAGGTCACATAAGTAAAATGTGAAACTTTTTTGAAAAAACCTTCAATAAATTTTGCCAATAATTGAAAAGTTAAAAAACAAAATGCAAAAAAAAAAAAACTAGTTGGTTAACCTTCAGTAGTTTTCCTACAATTAATTCTCAAAAATGGGGTCAATAGAAAGGTTCTGTAATTATGCGAACAGCAAGCTCAAAAACAAAAATCGACTAGTTGATTTCGACATACTAAATAATATTCGGGGTTCGTGTTTCGAATTTCCGTGACTCCGGATCTCCGAAATACGATGCTTTCGAACGTATCATGTACTCTAAATGTATTCCTTTGTAAGTTGTTTGGGCGCAGTGATGCAATTTTTGTAATATTTTCGAAAATCTAGCTACGATTGATTCAGCCAGAAAACTTTGAACAAAAATCTGTATCTACGAAAACTTCAGTACCAAAAAGTCGACTATTTCGTCATGTGTTCCAATCAGCATAAAAATAGAGATCAACTGATTTTCGTTCTTTTTTTTATCGTACTCAAAATGAGTGCTGAGTTGGTGCTGCAAATAAAAGCAAAAAATCGAATGATGTTTTTTTTTGTAAGCTCATTTAGCTCGCTTCACTCGTATGCTGTAAATATTTGCATTTTCATGAAGTTTTGGGGAATTTTTAAATTAGCTGCGACATAAATTTGGCTATAACACTGAACCTAACCATTACTGTAATACCTTTCAATTTCAAATCAAACTCGCATGTTGTCTTGATGTCGAAACCAATCAGGAACTTTCCACATACGCCTAACGCAAAATGGCACTAAAGCAATTTGGTCGGAATAAAAATAGTAAGTAGCTGTGCTTCTTTTCCAAATGCTAGGCTTCCTCCGCTGTGTGCAATATTTTTTTTTTTTTTGTTTTTTTTTTGTGATTTGAGGCAACCAATAACTCTCATTCTTCTCCTCTGGCTAAATAGTTTCATTCACTGAGTTGGGCTGCTGTTTGGTTGTTTTTTTTTTTTGTTTTTTTGCCATTCACGCTGAGAATGTGACATCGGTGTATCATTGAGAATTCACCGAAAGACCAAACAATTGTTGCAATCAACCAACCAGCCAACTAGCCAATCACTTAGAGCCATTCGGCCAACTACATGCAATGCCTGACCAACTATTATGGTGTAACAACAACAACAAGAGCAACCGGTTTACCAGCATCTCTACTAACCAACCAACCGAGCAACGAACCATTTCGCCAAACGTAACCTGTGACAGCTTTCAATTGTTGAATTGTGGCAGCATGCCTGCACACCATCTACATATAAATGTAACGTTAGGTATAGATATGCCACTTGCCGCTAGCTGCTTGCCGCCTGCTGCCACTTTTAATTGTCGTTTGTCAACTCTGTGTAAGCATTCCTGCCAATAAAATACGAATTTTTCAAATGCTTTATAGGCTGTCTATTCAGTTGTTTGGCAGATCATTTCACGTTTTGCGTCAGTCACCTGCAATTGTGACACCAGTACAATAACAGCAACGAAAAAAAAATTTACACAAAATATATATTCCACTGTGCATGTATGTATGTACACCTGCGATTAAGAAAATAGTAGCACCAATTTTTTTTATAAGTTTTCACAATTTTGTCTCTTACTATTTAATTTAAAATATTTTTTTTTTCATAAAAATATGGTTAATTTATAACGAATCCCATGCAAGGCGAAGTTTCAAAACTTAAAAAAAAAAAAAAAAAAAAAAAAAATATATATAAAAAAAAAAATAATAATTGAACAAAACGTCTAATTTTTTAATGCAAATTTTAAGAAAGTTGCTAAACCGTCTGCTTTATTTTTGATAATATTTGTTGACGCTGTTCAGCATTTTATTCCATGAAGCCACCCTAAACTTTAGTAGCGAGTTGTTGTTTTCGCGTCGAAGTCTTTCCAAAGCAAGCCAATCTTATACATATGTTGCTTATCAAGCTCACAGGATAAATATTTTTGTATTAGGGCATGCAGTGCGATGTTACCGCAACATCAAAGAATTCTTAGATAATTTGCACGCTTTGTCTGTTTTTTTTTGTGTTTTTTTTTTGTTTTGTTAGAGGAAGTACCGAACATTTTCAACGTTAATTGAAGAATTGGAAATAATTTAAAATATCACGTTTGTTAACAACTTAGCTCCTTTCACGTTGGACAGCTCGGGATGAGTCAATTTTGTCTGTTTGGATTGCTTTTGAGAATGTGGTTGCCGTTTCAGAAAAAACTCTAAGTAAACACCTCGATCTTTGATCGTAAACTCAATCTGGTGTTAGATTTGGGCTTTATTTCTTCCTTATTTTATTGTTTGCAGAATGTAATGTTCAAAATGAAAACTTTGACAGAGTCGTTGGAAATGAAATTTAGAAGTCGTCGATGCTTTGAAAACTACAAAATTTACCTTGATAGCGAAGAAATGACGAGCGACGAAAACGAACTGAAAAATGTAATGGAAAGTTCTGTATCATTTGCAAAAAAAAAACTCAACATCAATCCAGAAACACTTTGCTAAACAACAATGAAAACGAAAAACACAACCAGACTAAATGGGAATCTCGAATCTACGTTCACTGTCGATCTCTTAACGTCTCAAACATCTGAAAAACTTAGAAAGGACTCCTTCGAAATTCGAAGCAATTCTGTTGTTGAATTGCAACCTGAATCCTTTGAACAAGAACCTGAAAGCATTCTGGTCTCGACTTTTAAAAGTCGATGATGATTTAAAAACTAACAAAATTTTCTTTGAAATTCGAATGCAGAAATGAGCGACAAAAATGAACTGAATAATTTAATCGAAAGTTTTGTATCATTTGAAAAAAAAAATCGATATCTATCGGCAAGTGGCTGCGCTAAAGAGCACCGAAACCCGAAGGATTACGACAAGTCAATGAGAGTCCCGAAGCTTCGTTTGCTTTCGATCTTTTCATATATTAATGTACTGAGTTTAAAGATCCTCAGAAAAGCTTAAAAGAATCTCTTTCGAAATTTGAACCCGTTAACAAAATTTTTGAAATTTCAGCCAATAGGCAAAATTTTACTCATAAATCGATCAATTCTATTGCTGCATTGCAACCTGCATCCGGTGAACTAGAACCCGAATACATTCTGATTTCGACTCCTGTGATTATTGCGAAAATTTCGTCGATATTTCGAAAAAAAGCATACAATCTACAAAGTTTTTTGATTCTTTTTAACTTCACCTATTTCTTTGACTTCTTTGGCGTCATGTGAAAGATTTTTCAGTAAATTGGCCTTTTATTCCCTCCAAAAGACAATGGGCGACGATGGTTTAGCTTCTCTAATGCTACTTTTTTCTTAACTTGTTTTTAATTTTTGTTATAAAGTTCGGTTTTTTTTGAATAAAAATATTAAAAAAATACTATAAAAAAAAGTTGTAGTTGTAGTGGGTATAATCAAATAACAGTAAACATTTTTGAAGTGGAACTTTTTTAGCGGCAGTGATTTTTACATCGCGTCGTGCAATACGCGTCAGAATCGGGTCACGAAGTCTCAACATGACGCTAGAGGATAAGTATGGTATAAGTATTTTGACTGACGCCACTACTATTTTGGCTGATGGAGATAAAATTTTGACTAATTTCTACTACTATTTTTACTAATTTCTACTACTAATTTTACTAATGTATGCTACTATTTTAGCTAATTTCTACTACTATAATGAGTACTACTATTTTTACTTATTTCTACTACTATTTTTACTTTTTTCCACTACTGTTTTTTACTTGTACTAGTACAAACTTTTACTACTATTTTTTACACTAATTTTACTACTATTATTTTTACTAGTTTCTACTACCATTTTTTTTTACTAATGCTACTACTAATAACTACTACTATTTTTACTATTTTCTAAAGCTATTTTTGTGAATGTAACTACTAATTAATTTTTACTCATTTTTTACTACTATTTTCTACTACTACATGAAAAAGGCTAAACATTACCCGAATGCACCTCGTTGTCTTAAAGTGGAAAGACTCTATAAATGAATAGAGCGAAAATTTAATATATGCTACTATTTTCATGAACACAACTATAGGTGCTGTGCTGCTTGCCCTCCGAACCGCCTAGCTGCCTAGTCGAGTAGTGAGCAACAACTTTATCTGCTCAAAGTGCATTTGGAATCTGTGGTTTTCAATTCGTGCTTTTCCCCCAAACTGCCGTCATTGATAGTGTCAGTCAGTCCGTCAGGCTGTTCGACCGGCAGTCAGTCCAGTCCAGTCTCCCAGTCGCCCAGTTGCAGCAATAGCGACGTACAAAGCCGCTATATTTGTCATCAACACAAGTCAGTCACCCTCTATTGAATGTGGCTTGGTTTCGTTCAAACTCTCCTCTCCTCTCACCCACCCCTCACATCGTCGCTGCCATTGCACTTTGACTGCGCGTTTCGCTTGCCTGACTATTTCCACACTCGGATTGCATAGCTACACAACACAACAATCAGTTTCAATCGCTCAATTGTTCAAGCGATCGGTCGTTCAGGCGCGTTGCTACTTTACTGTTTATGACTGATTGGCTGTTTAGGGGTGGTGCGGGGGGGGGGCATGAATTGTCAACTACAAAAACAGCATTCTCAATTCTCTTAATTGCTTTGTTACCTATCAGCGCGCATTTGTAGGCTTTTGTGGTTAGGTTCTTTTTGTTTATCAATTTTTCTTTTCATTAGTTACGTTTTATTTTTAACGTTTATTTATTATAATTTTCCTGACTCAGTTTCAAGTTTCCCTATATGGTTGACATTTATTTATAAAAATCTGCTAAATCGGCGACTTGCTGTATTTGGTGTAGTATGGTCTTGGCGCTGTAGTTCTCTTACATCCGCTCGTAGGTGGTGTCACACAAAAGTTCTGGCTTTAGTTTCAATAAAATTCCAATGACTAGACGACAAATGAGTCACTTTTTATCTCGTTTCTGGCATCGCTAGATGACTTGTTGAACTATCTATCTAAATAAGTAAGTAGACACATTTGTGGTATAATAAAGAAAATATAAATTTGAGTAAATTTGTTTCCTATCCTATAGCGAGAATGATGAGTCCTCTCTTTGTCGGTTTGACAATATTCACCGATTCGCTGACGAAATAAAAGCAACTTGCTTTCATTTTACACAAACACTGCTAACAAGACTTTCGAATGTTAACTTAATCTCCATATGTACTTATTTATTTGTTTATTTTAAGTGTTCACTGTTGTGTGTTATATTTTTGTACTGCAAAAGACATCTTTGATCTTACTGTACTAATCAATAAATGAAATGAAATGTGCTGTCGATAGCCCGCTTTTTCCGCTCTTCTTCCACTTCTTTATTTAGAATTTTCTCTATGGAATCTCATTTCTAGCTATTATTACATCACTAGCTGCTTTCAATGGGGAAGACGCTATCTTGTTCTCTATCATTATTGATCCTATAGTATTCCAATTTTTGGGAACTATCGCAATGAAAGCAAATAATGAACGGGCTGTCTTCGACTCTACCGAAACACTTTTTATTTTCACAAATAAATTTTCGTCGGTATCGTATCGTATTTTAGGAAAAGATCGTCTGGTGGCGCTGATGTCAGATTATTTATAAAAAATCGATTTAGCAACCGATTGATCAAATTTGAAATGTGGACTACTTAGTAATAATAATAATAATTTTGCGCTCTACATTATAGCTAGATGTTGGGCCGAACTTCTCCTACAATTTGTGGTGTGCGTCTTGATGTTGAAACAAAAATTTAGGGACCTACAGTTTTCTGTCGCTTCTGAACAGCGCATGTGTTTTGTGAGAAGATTTTTTATGACATAAATACACTCGGAGGTTTGCTATCGCTTGCCGACGGGCGATCGCTATTAGAAAAAATGTTTCTTTCAATTTTTCATGTTATTTGTCCCGGTCACGATACGAACCCGCGATACACCAAATGCAGCGCGCACTTGCGGCTACTTTCATGATGAAAAATTACGTTTGCGAAAAATTCGTCCGCTAGGTGGCATTGCAGCCAAGTTATTTGCGAAATTAATTCGCTAGGTAGCGCTGGAGTCGGTGATATTGAGCTGAACTTTTAACTTGGAAAATCTGTTGCAATTACAAATATGGAAAACTAGTAAGCTACACAGACGGTATCGCGGGGTTAAAATAAAATACATAAGTGATTTTCAAATAAAACCTCATTTAAATCTAAATCTCTGGCCATCCGTTATTAGGTATTCACCCAGATTCCTCTTCCGTTTATTTCGGGCACTCATTCGAGTAAATTCCCAATTTAGTCTGGTGATAGTTCAGCCTGGGGTGTCCTGTAAGAATGTTTCAGATATGCCTACCCAATACTTTTTGTTATAGTGAGTTCTGTTTTGAATCTTTTTGTAAAGCTAAACTTTGATTGCAGTTTCGGAGTATTGTTTCGAAAGATTCTCAATCATGCCTCGATTCATACCATTCTGCCCCGTTGTTGGTACCAGTCATCCGCCAGATAGCCCTCTTCGCTTCCGTTTGGATGTGAATGTGAAGTGGCGTTAGCAGAACCTCCATGGCGGCTATCGTACAAGTTCTCATAACTTCTGTTATGCAGCCGCTACCGGCTAGTCTCTTTCGCTTGCTGAGCGTTATAATGGCTCCCTGTTTAGTAGTTCTATCTATCCAAACGGTGGCACCGCAGCTGATCATTGGGTAGCTGTGTAGATCCATCTAGGATATTTTTTTTTTGGAAAGCAGTCCCAGCTCTTTCTAGCCATGGATCTACAAGTCATAGATGATGTTACAACTTTCTTAGCCACTTCCTCTAAGTGTGATTTCCAGAGTACTTAGTTTTTGAGGAGCCAATCAGTGCTTCATATTTGAACAATCAGTTGTATGGTATCTATTAGTTATAGTGACACGATCTGATGGTTTTCATTGCACACTATCCATTCATGATAAGTGGAATCAGTACCAAATTTCATATTCCTAGCTGCTTCGGTGTAGTAGTTACAATGCAAGATTGTGGGGGTTTTATGTGGTTCGATCTCGTAGGTACCCACAAATGGTTAATACGTTACGTCACGTTAGAGACACGATTTTCGATACGATAAGAAACCATATCGATACTTTTGCCATTCGATACCGATATTTTCCACTCGATACTTTTAAAGCGATATTTTTTGGAAATGAGTATTTGATACTCAGTAGCGTATCGAATTAGCGAAGCAAAAAAATATTTTTCCAATTTTAGATGAGGGTTTTCCTGTGCTCTCTACAAAAGTACTAAAATTAGTCGAATAAAAAATAGAACGATGGGCCGGAAAGGGCACCAATTTTGCAAAATTGGAACCTTCCAATTCGGCATGGCCGGCTTACGTCCTACTTGGTACTTGTGCAAACATTTTGTGATAAATTGTGACTGAACTTCATTTTTAATTTAGTATCGATTCCTTTCAAGTCGATTCTTAACATTTTCAGTATACTCGCTGAAAATCTAGCGTATGATATTAAAATATTAAACTAAAGTTTTGTCCATAGCATTATGTCGTGCAGTGTATGAACTTATCAGCTGTTGTGAGTAAGTGCTGAAAATATTGGCTGTCAAATTGTTTAATAGCTTGCACTTGATTGAGTTCAGTCAATTTTATAGACTTTTCGAAGATAGATACTTATTGTGCTTATCATATACACAGACATACTAACGTAGGTACATACATACATACATACATGGAAAAAAGGAAAAGGGAGGCAAAATATTTATATTGTATTGAACAGATTCTTGGATTATATATTACACATTTATATATGAACATGGAAAATAGAAATAGTAGATCAGAAATTTTTTTGTTAAACTTTGTAGGTTTGTAGTATTTGGGGTGCTAACCAATATTTTATTTTACTTTTGCAAGATATTTGCGATCAAAAGTTTTAGAAATTAAAAAAAAAAATCCTTTTCGAAAAAATTTTTATCTCGAAAACTATTAATCTTACAAGAAAGAGTATTTTACATTATATTAAAAAAAAAAAAACGCCAAATTTTTGTATTATTAAAAAAAAAAAAAATTAAAAAATACTTAATATCATGTAAAACTTCAAAATATAATAATATTTTTAATCATTCGAAATTCTTTCAGTAATATTTATATTTAAAACACTAACATTTGTTTTAAATATACAAACATACAAAAAAATCTAACAAAAATATTAAGTCTTCTTTATTAATTGTTGTTGTTTGTAATGTTTAAGTATTTTGCAATAAATAATCTTTTAAATATGCCAGCAGTTCAAATAAAATTTGTTGCTAAGCTAAGGAAAAGTAACTCGACGCGTTAGAATTTGTTTCACAGAAATTACAAAAAAAAAACCTCTTAAAATTTCACGACATTTTAAGGAAAGCTGAAATTTTATGAACCTATTTTTTTTTTGTGGGAAAATCCATGGTGTTCCTGGCATGCATTCTGAATAAGAAAAAAATAGCGTGAAAATAAATTATTAAGAAAAAAAATTTATTTCTAAATTCATTTTTTTAATTATATACAAATTTGGCATTTTTCTCAAAATTTAACGTAAATTACTTTTTCACGTAGGATTAATAAAATTTCTTAAAGAAAAGCATTAGTTTTTTAATTTTTTTTTTTAATTTCATTCGTGAATATCTCCCATAGTTAAAAAAAATTTCAAAATTTATGAGTACATTTATTTAGCACCCCTAAGTACCTACTACAAAACTACAATGTTAAAGAAAAATTTGTGATCCACCGTATCCCTTTCCAATGTAACTGTCCACACATACAATAAGATTACAAAGCAACTGAAAGCTTCTGTCTATTGACCTGACCGCCTTTTATCCATTTTTCTTCCATTGACTTTGAGTATTAACAAGATGGACGATTGCTAACGGAAACAAGCCATAAATATGCCATAAATTAATCAAAAGCATATTCTTACTGCCACTTGATTTGGGAGAATTTCAATTGAATAAATCGAAAATCAGTTTGCACAAAACAAGAAAGTGAACATACGGCAGAGCTCTTCGTCAAACTACCCTTATCAGTCAGTCAAAAAGTAGAATGTTAATATGTGTTCATTGTAGAGTTTCCAAGTGCATTCAACTATGATAACTGATAAGCTGGAGAAGAAGCATTCATGAAATTCTTGTAAAATATTTGATGAGTTACAACTTTGCTGTTGACAACTCACAAACCGCCTGAGAAGGAAGATTGAGCATTGAGTTTACATTGTATATAAATTTTTTTTTTGAAGTTTTGAATTTTTTCTTAATTCTTATGTAAATAAAATGCCAGTGCTGGAACTTTAAAACTTTGATTTAGTTATTACATACATATGGGGCTTTCCGTGCGAAATCGGACACCAATCGGCTTTTGCATCTCCGATCATCTCTTATGCTATATGACCAATTCAGTGATGCATCCCTGATTTGTTTATCCGTTTTCGAGATATACATTTTTGAAAGACTACGCTCCTTGGTTTTTGGTTTTGAAATGCTCATCATTTTGCTTAAAATTTACCGATTTAGACCATTTCGGTGATAAGCTTCTGTCAGGCACAAAAATTTATATAAATTAGGTAGAGATGACTTTCCCTGTTCAACGTACAATTGGGCTCAACAAATACTGAAATTCATTATTATTTGGTGATCTAACGTTGAAAGTGTGGGCCACCGAGTAGAAAATAATTGTATGAAACAAGTGCAGCTGAGTCAAATAACATATATATTTAAAAAGAACCAGAGGTGATTTTATTTTTGTGAATGAAAAAATGTATGAGGAAAGGAAAAAATGCAGTGCCCAAGTTGCAAAATAATTACTATATTGAAGAAATCAGTTCGGCTTGCAATCTATCACGTTGTCTTCTTCTATAGTTTTGACAATTGGCCAAGTGTTCAATATAACAAAACTCATAAGAACTGAACAAATCGTTTGGTAACATATTAACATTCCTCAAAACTCTTGAACTCAAAATTGCGTTAGTAAGGCTATCCAAAAAACTAGCTAGAGTCAGTTCCTTGAGATCTAATAATTATTTGCGGAAACAATTTTGTTTCATTCTTCAATGCGAAAAAATTCCGCATTACATCAGCATTAGTTATATTTAGCTGAGCCCATTTTCTACTTGATTTGACCGACAAATCCCAAAAACGTTTCGGAATATTTTTGGTCTTTCTTCCGGGTCCAGGCTAATAATTCGCTTCCTTTTATGCGCTCTATAAAAAACGAGCGTATAACGCACTCAATGTCTAAAACTTCTAGCACAGGCCCAGCTTTCCGCCAAATGGTTTGACCCGTGTATACAGTAATATCGACTGAATAATAAATATTTATCTTCGGATGATACTGTTGTGTTTTCATAATTCCTTCTCGCCCCGGCAATAGGAAAAGGACACAGACCAGTTGCGTTCATTTTAGCGATACGAAACTTGCGCTACCTTTCGGACCCCAGAAACATGCAGACGAATGCGCTTTCCTCGAAATTAATGCCGGTATTCTGTAATTTATTTTCATCTCAAGTCACTAAATTTGAGACTTTGAATTAGAGACATTTTATGTGACTTGAGGTGATTTCGGTATTCGGTAAGCAAAAGTCCCCAAAAATTTCACCAGCCACTGTGGGGAAAAGAAGTAGATCAACAATCAGCTGTTGGTATGTTCAGCTAGAGATGCACCAGCAAACTCAATGCAAATGTGTTCATCGATAGCATATAATATTCTTTTTCAATTTTTTATCAACAGCAATATTACTCTTTAAAAATTGGAACAATATTATTATCGTAAAATTTACATTGAAATTTCAATTTGAAATTTGAATTTTGGGTGAACGGAATATTTAAAATATGTGTGAAAAATAGAACTATCAACAATCGATTAATGCAGCTAATCATCCATAGCAACTGTCGATCCAAATGGTAGAACAAAATACATAAGTAAATGTAAACAAATTGTTTTTTTTTTATTATACGTTATGGATATAGTGTTATTTTTTTACAGGCTGAAGCAAAATATAGCGTACGATCAAGCGACAGATCGAGTGCCACTTCATTTTCAATACATTCCTCAATTTCTTTGCTTTGTGACCTGCTGACAAATTAGTGATTTTATTTTAAGACTAGTGACTTGAGGCGGGCTACTGAATACCGAATGGTCTCAAAATTAATCTCACCACAGAAAAGTCCCAATAAGTCACTAAAGACTGCATACAAAATGCTGGCGTAAGATTAAAATTAAAGAAGAAAAAATCGGTTTATTTAAAAATTATTGATTTATATTTTTAAATCAAAAGGGGGAAGTAAACTTTATAGAGAGGTTTCCGAGTGTGCTGACTTGGACACATCTTGAGGTGACAATAAGTAAATTAGTTAAACTTTCATATTTAATAGCCTGTCTTGAGTTTATAAGGAAGGAATCGCCAACCTCAGTTAACCAAGAATGAATTAATTGTTAAAGTGCAAATAAAAATTTCAAATTATCCCAGAATTTGAGATGATTTGAAACCAACTTATCTATAAATACCAGGGATCTATAAGAAATAATTTCTCAATTAAAAAAAAAAAAAAAAATATAATAATAATAATAATAATAATTATTATTTGACCGTTGAATTTTAAAAAAGTCATTCTCATATAAGAATTATACAAGTATTTTGATAATAATAAGGAGTCAAACAAATTTTTCAAGTTATCGATAATTATTATTTTCAAAATTTATATTATATGTGATACTTTTGAGTGAAAAAATTTTTTTAAATCAACAATAACTATCATTTTGAGATAATATAAGTCTTACCTTTTTACGTTTTTCAAAGACTTTTATTTTGAGACTTATATTATATAAGTCTTTGCATAATAGTTATGAAGAAGACACCCTTTTTTAAGTCTGAAAAGACGGAACTATTTTGATACCCATGATAGTACCGAACTAGTCCAGAAGTGATGCCGAACTGGTACCGAAATTATAACGAAGTAGTCCCGAATCAGTCTCGAATTAATCCTGAAATGATTCTAAAAAGTCACGCACTTATAAAAATTTTTCTCACTCATAATTAATATGGAAGACTTTTATAGTATAAATCTCAAAATAAAAGTCTTTGAAGACTTAAATTGGTTTAACTCGCTGATGATTATTATAAGTAAACTTGTTTAACAAACATAAGTCCCAAAATAAAAGTCTTTGAAAACTTCAAAATATTAATCTCGTTGATAACTATTATGAAAATACTTTTATAACATAAGTCCCAAAATAAAAGTCTTTGCAGACTTAATCAAGTTTATCTTGCTGATAATTATTGTGAGAAAACTTTTCTAAAATAAGTGACAAAATAAAAGTCTTTGAACACTCAGCTGATAATTATTATGTAAAGACTTTTATAATATAAGTCTTTGAATCATAGTTGTAGTTTACACGAAAAATTATATATTAATTTAAATATAAGTTATGTCTCACATACTGGGCTATCTAAGTACACTGGTGTCGAATTATTTTTACAAACTTTCATTTATTTGTCAGAGTGATTTAATAATCCTTGACAGGTGTCAATAAGTAGCTCGCAAAGGCAAAGGCAAAGTCAACGAAAACAACAACAACTCGCAATTGAAGCCAAGAGTATCACAACGACTGCAGGCGTTATCTCTTCATCAGCCAACCGGTTTTGTGGTGACCCATCACACAATAAACGAGATAATCAACAATTCCGCTTGAAGTCAACGACAGCTGTTTGCCAGCCAAGAGAGAAAGATAGATAGATAGATACTCGTCGTACTCGCTCGTATTGCTGATGAAGTTCTCATTATGCTAAAGAAAAGTGCTTGTGATGTTGCTATCAATTGACGCTGGAACTGCAAGTGAAACTGAAAACTACAACGCTTTGTTGCTGTAATTGCATTGTTGATTTTGTCGTTGTTGTTGCTATTGACACCGAAACTTGTTTGCTTCAAATGCCATAAGCAGCTAAAGAAGATAATCGCAAAGCGGGCGAGCAGGCAAAAGGGCAGGGAGGGATGTGGAAGATGTAAAATTCGCAGCTGAGCTTAGAAGGCGGATGGATAATAGGAGTTGGAGTGGAGGATGGAGGGGCTAAGCAGCTACCATGTAGGAAAATTGTTACTTTATTTTATTTTATTGGTCATTTGAAATGTGAGATTTATTGGTAATTTGAAATGTGAGATGGATGTCAGATTAATGGAATAGTTCAAATGCAAATGAAGATACTTAGTGCGGTAGTATATTTGTTTTTTGATGTGTAAACATCTATAGCCGCGGTAGGGCAAATCTCTTACGCTAATACTACCATAAAAACTCCATATAAAAAAAAGTAAGACGTTTTTGATTGGTCAAGAACGACTCTGTGGGAAAATGCGTGTGCCGTCTGACGTATGTGTTAGTATTATATTGACCCAGAAAGCAAAATCAATTATCTTTGTGTTGCATGCAACTAGGCGCATAATTTTTATAAACTATGCGGCTTAAAGCATAGGGTGTTCTCTAAATTTAGATTGACACAGTTTAATCGGTTTGCTGGTGCACGGGAATTAGGAAACAATTTTCAGTGGCATTCACTTATCTTGGGTGGAGATTTTAATTTTAATTTCGCGGAAACAGAAGCGGTACCACTCAATAAATTTTTGTTTGATGCATTCTTTCTATTATTCATAGTTTTATACTTAAGCACCAAAAAAATTCATTTCTCCTTGGAAAATTGCAAATTGCTCATTATTCTCTTCCCACTATTCTCCCCCTATTCTTTGTTTATTATTACTCAAGATATTTCATCCGCAACGGGATTGCGCAATCTTGTATTCTATCATTCTTGGTTTGATGGAACAAAAAACCTGTTTGATTTGTCCGAACATACACCTGTCCACTTGACAGCTTTGCCAGATAGAAATGCAGTGAAGAGAATAATGCACGAGTTAATGCCAATAAAGGCTGTTAATGCAGATAAGCTCCCATGTCTGTCTTGGGTATTATCTACGTTCTTTGGTATTGACACAAAAAGCAAAATTAATTATATTTAATCGGGAGCACCCTGTACCTTTGAGTTGCATGCAATTAGGCGCAAATTTTTACAAACTGTGTGCAAAGAACGTACATTATCTACGTTCTTTGCTGAGTGAATTAGAGCACAGCGTGTTCTCTAAATTTTGATTGAAATTCCCTTATTCGCTTTGCGTTGGTACTACTTTTGAACAGCTGATCGCTTTGTGTTTCTACAACTCAGCTGATTGGTGTTCTTTAAAATAATAAATTAAACGTTTAAACTGGAGGTATATAACCGAAATGCAGGTAATATTCATGTTTCTAAATAAATTACAGGTCAAATACTAATATTAATTATTATTGAATGCCCATGATACCTTTAAAGATACAACCATTATTAACGAGATTGTAAAGTATTATATAGGGGTTAATATTTCTAAATACTGCAAATTTAACAGTTTACACATCTACCTTGAGTTCAAACACTCACATGTTTTTTTTTTGTCATTGCTGGTTTTTGATGTTATCCCAGTAGCGAGAGCGTCTCTTAAGCCACACAAATGCGTCATATGGAAGTTGTGACCGATCGATGTGGGTTTGTGGCAGCTATATCAAATAATAGTATCTGCATAATAATTAGGAGTGAGAAAAAATTGTTTAAGTCTTACAAGACCTTTATTTTCAGATTTAGTTATTTTTTAGAGTTTGGTCGGATAGTTCGAAATGGCTCGGCTAATTTTTATGAAATTTTGTATATATTATAGGTTTTGATAAGAATAGGTAGTAAAGTATAGTTTATGCTTGAAAGAGGGTTGCCACCTGTTTGGAAAATGAAAATATATCCACAAGTTATATGAAATATTCAAATATAGCTGTCAAGCGGTTCTTCTCGGAAAGCAGTTTCAAAGCTAACTGTTATCGAGGCTTGCCACCTGTTTGAAAAGTTGAATTTAAATAACTTATACACAAGTTAAATGAAATTTTTAAAAATGGTTGTTAAACGGTTCGTCTCGACGAGTAGGTTTATACAAATATTTTGGAAAGAGATGCCACCTGTTTCAAACGTAAAATGTTTCAGTTTATTAATGTATACACAGCTTTTAAAGTATTAAAATATGAGTTCAAACAGTTCGTTTCATTTACAAAAGCATTTGTTGCTACAGCTATATTTTGAAGAGAGTTGCCATCTGCTTAAAAAGTCGAATTTAGTTTAATAACACAAAGTTATATTACATAATAAGATATGGATGTTAAACGCTTCGTGTCGGCAAGAAGATCTATAACTAACGTTAAGAGGGTTGCCACCTGTTTGAAAATTCGAAATACTTGGGAATTGAATTATGGAAAAGTTATATGAAATAGTAAAATATGGGCGCCAAATCATTCTAGGAAAAGGTTTATGGATATGTTTTGAGGAGAGTTGCCACCTTTATAAAAAGTAGAACTTAATTTAATTATACATACACAAGGATATAAAATATTAAAATAGGAGAGTCAAATTGTTCGTCTCGGCGAGGACAAGGTGCAGCGCTTTATATTTGAAAAGGGATGCCACCTGTTATATGTTACATATGCAAAGGGCAATTACAAAATAAATATAGGTAGGACAACATCTGCCGGGGTTTTTCTAGTATTTACATCAATTTTTAACTTTCTCAATCAATTCAGCAGCCTTTAAAATTTCTCTGCTGGGTTTGCTTTCACTTCTTTCGAATGCAGCAAACAATGTACATCCACTTTCCCATACTTACCGGCTATTGTCTTTTGCGTCTTATCACACTGCTCCTTGTGAACCCATTGATGTGATGACAGCCGTTGAAAGCAAGTAGAGATTGCCGATATTCATGCCCGCTGGACAGCACAAGCAAAATTTAATCGAATTTGATGGAACAGACTATCAATGGCAACTTCAATATCGCACACATAGCAGTTTGCGCATCACTGGTGGCGGTATTTGCTTAAGTTGCATTCGTGATAATCGCAGTTGGAGTAAATAAAAGCAAAATCCAGTTTGTTGAGTACGAAGTGGCACTTTACTGCAAATTGTTTTTGTTTTTTTTTTTGGTATCAAATGGAGTTTTGTTGTCGTATTTGTGTTTGTTGTTTGTCGACCGGATGGTGCTATCTTAGACGCTTGGCTATGATTCTGCTCGACATAAATAAATACAAATGCAAATGTAGTGCATAGGATTTGCAAGTACAGATTTACATACACACACTTCTGTGCACAGATTTAAATTTATCCATAAGGGCAGGCAGGCAAGTAGGAAGGATTGTGTTACCACAAGAATTAAAACCATCCGAAGATTACCACTCAGTAAAGCATTTTGCATCGCAGATGAATCTCATCAGGCAATTAAGCTCGGTGTTTGTAACCTCATTATGGTCATCTAGAAATGGTGACCCCAGATACCGCAGCCTATGAAAAGTACGCCCTGCCTTTCAGTTAAGTTAAATGTGAGAGAACATGTGTAGAGCTTTGATTGCATCCTGACTATCACTAAAAATGAAAATATCTCTTCCTAGAATTCCGGTTCCGAGCTTCTCTACCATTTCCATGATACCATGAGACCTCAGCCTGGAAAACGCTGCAGAGATCTGGTAACCTGAAGGAAATTTGTCGGAGAGGGTTTCGTGAGAAAACCCCTTCTCTCACCTTACTATCGAATTTCGAGTCATCTGTATAGATGGGAATACTAATGTCAGATAGAGTGTAAAACTCTAGCTTCCACTCCTCTCTACTTGGATTTCTTGTAATAAAATTACTTTCGAAACCCGATGACAAATCACATCGATCCGTGCTGCTAGGAATATAACCAAACTTGATTAAAATACAAGAGTGTCGCTGGGTTTCGCGTTGACACTGCCAAATCTAAAGGAAGGGCGTCATTTGGCGTGGTTCTGAGCGCCCCGCTTATGCAGATCATGCTAGATCTTTGTACGTTGGTGAGTAGCCTGTGGTTATCATCTTTTTCTCATGCAGACCTCCATACGATTACCCCATATGGGAGAATTGGTCTAACGACTGCTTTAAAGATCCACCGACAAATCCGGAATTAAGGTCCCATTTCTTGCGTATGGCTCGCTTGCAGATTTAGAGGACTAGAGAAGCCTTTTCATAACGTTGAATCCATAAGAGTTGTCATATTTAATTTTTTCATACATTTTTTTATAAAAATATCAGGGACCGAAAATAATCGTTATTTGGAGTTTTTCGGATCAAAAGATCATGGACAAGATATCATTCAAAGCAAAACTCGAATATGTATATCGGTCTAATCCTTATGCCATATGCTATACAAATGCGACCTTATTTTTCTTTAGAAGATCTTTTGTTTTAAATCGTTGTTGTTTTTTTTTTTTATTTTTTTTTTGATAAACAACTAGTCGCAATTTTTGGATTCTTATGTTTTCGATCAAGTTATTCTTGGACTTAAAATTTTTCGGTCATACTTGATCAATATTTTGTGAAAATTTTTTCGATCATAAAATACATTATTGTCATCGCCGACAAATTTTTTGGCGTTTATTATGATCGAAAAATTGCTAATACAATAACAAAACAATAATAGAATTGTAAAGAGAAATGCCATAAATGTAAGGTCCACAATTTTGCTCCCCAAAAGTCATAAAAAAAGCAGCAAAATTACAAAAGGACTGTCTGGCCAAAACAGGTGAAATTTGTCAATAATTTTAATGTTTTTTTTTTGTTTTTAATTAATATATAGGCTTTTGTAGTCTTTGTGAAACAACTACAAGTAATTCAACGTTGAGAGTGGCTTCCGGCGATCGCTGAACAAACTCATAAACTTTCTGACAAAGGTCACGAAGCGAGCGCGCGATAACGCCTACAAAAATGATAGCCTAAAGTTTTCAAGAAAATTCAATAGAATCTTAGTTAAAACTGATGTTTGGAATCAGATGATTCTATCATTAAAATTGTTTCTTGTTGGAAAATATGTACCTTGACAATGTACAGTAGCAATTCAACATATATTCATTGTAAATTTGGTTAAGAATTTTATACATACAAATTTTTCAGTTGTCATAAATTTTCATTCTCGTTTGTACTTTGTAAAATAAACATCCTCATAAAGAACTTTAAACCTATTTCTTCAATCAAATCCTTGGATCTCTAATATTTCTTTTTTTAAAATCAAATACTTCCAACCAAAGGCTATATATCAAATTTGAACAAGTTACGTTTTACAATCCAAGCTCCAAGGAAGGTACCTCTGGGAAGTGGCCGATTTCAACTATTGTTAGAATTTTTTTTCTTGGAGCGCTCCTATTTTTTGCCAAAAACTGTACCACTGTGTGATGGCGGGGACCGTCGGTGTTTTCCACAAGCACCCAGCCGGACAAAATTTCTTCTTAACCAACGCCACAAAACATTGGCATTGGAAATAAGTTTGCATTATGTATTTCCTAACGTTGTTTATACGTCAAGCTTTTCATTTCGTTCCGCGGAGAGATGTTACTGACTTTCTGTCACTGTGAAAATGACGTACATATATGAAATGCTTAAAAATGGTCATTCAATCACATCCCTAAATTGGCGGGTCAAGCGTCAACGAACTGTCAAAATTTATCATGTCAATGGTACAGAAGATGGGTGTGGGATAGAAGTTCAAACGAAAGAAGATAAAAATAAGAAAGAGGATGGGGCAAATAATAAAAAAACCTAGCAACGAACTTCGAGAGAATGAGAAAACTTAAAAAATTTAATTAAAGCATTACATGTGCTTGCGAACATAATTAAACATTAATCAGACGAAACAAATAGAGAAACAGTAATCAAAAATCTCTCAAATTCTCTTAAAATATTTTCAAAATAATTTTTAATAAATTAGAAATATTCTAGCAAGCTAAGTCAACGTAAAAACTTTATCACATGTGAATTTCACAGCTCACCTATTTCAATTTTGTTTATTTTGGTTGCACATATAAAATGTTTCTTAAAGTTTCCAAAATAACAAAGAATCACACATGGTTAAATTTTTTTTTGTTATTTACGTTCATTGACCGTCGTTCAGGCATTTGCTCTAAACCAACAACAACTTGAAAATGGCAATTGAATGAGTGACTAGCTACGAGAAAGAATATTGGATAACACGTTCTACCGGATTTGTATGCGAAGCACCAAGCACCAAGATAATTTGCTCTGCTAAGAATATACATATGTTATATGTACATACAGTGGTTGACAAATTAATAGGGTTGCGACATTTTGACAAGTTTTGAATATTTTTCTTGCATTTGTTTAATTTTTTATTAATTTTCATATATATAAAAATGTCGTGTCATAGTGTTTGTGATCGAACTCTTCCAGCTTTGAAGATAACGTTTAAATAGGGCTGCCACCTGCTTGAAAAATTGAATAAAATTATAATATATGTACATAAGTAATATAAAATAATAAAATATGGGTGTTTGCCGGTTTGTCTGGGCGAGTAGAAGGTTCATACCTATATTTTGGAGAGGGTTGCCACCTGTTTTAAAAGTCCAATTAAATGATACACCAGTTATATGAAATATCAAAGCATGGGTGTAAAACGATTCGTCTGGGCAAGAAGGTTCATATCTAACTTTATAAGGGTTGCCACCCGATTGAAAAGTCGAATTTAATTGAATTATACATAAGTTGTATGAAATATGAAAATATGAGTTTCAAACTGTTCGATTCGATGAGGAAAAACATTATGGCGTGTTGAGGGTTGCCACCTGATTGAAAGGTCGAATTAAATAAAATTACACGCAACTTATGTATATAACATATTGAAATATGGATATCAAACGATTCGTTTTGCTAAGGAGATGGCTTATATCATATCGAGAGTTGCCACTTGATTGAAAAGTAGAACTTAGTTAAATTATACACAAATTATGTAAAATAGAAAAATATGGGTGCCAATTCCTTCGTTTTGCCTGGAGCAAGTTTATTGGCATAATTGAAGAGGGTTGCCACCTTTTTGAAATTTAAAATTTATTTAAATTTTACACAAGCACAAGGTTCATACCTATATTTTTGACAGCTTTGCCACCGGATATATGTATGTGACTAGTACCGAAATGCTTTTGCAGGTTGCACAGGCAAACTTTTTAATTCGAATTTCTAGAACAATACTGCTATGCAGTTTATAGCCTATTTAATTTTGGTATACTATCGCCCAAGTGTGAAGCTTCCGAAAAAACTAATTATTTTTTTTAATGATTTGATTTTTTTTTGGTAAAGGTGTTACGCATTTCCTTCTTTGTAAAAAAAAAAAGAATTCGAACATATTTGGTATGGAAAACGGCGTAACACCATGTATAAAACAAATTATCAGAAATCAGTGGTTTTTTCAGCAGTTTCGCTTTTGAATTTTATTGTATTAAAATTTAATGGTCTATAAAACTGCATACCAGAGCTGGTTTCAGAAGTCCTGGTTTGAAAACTTACAATTGAGATGGAACTATGATGAATTTATCTAATTTTTTTACAATGTATAAAATTTAGATCTATCTAGTTTCTATTAGAAAATGAGCTATACTTTTGTTAACATATAAATTAAATAATAAAAACTTTTCAAAGTTTTGCGATCCTATTAATTTGTCCGACACTGTGCGAGTGTTGGCAATGCGCCTACCTAAATATGAAAACATGTAGCGTTTTGCGGTTTAAACAATTTCCGTATGTAGTTTGAATAATTGTACGTGCTTGGAATATTCTATAGCCACCAAGATTTCTACCTTAAATCGCTGAATATTATTATTTACATTTTATTTATAAACTGCAAACTCGTCTGATTGCATATGGCGTTATTTTTGCACAATAATATAAATATAACGCAATTGCTTTTTAATTGGCCCAAGTTGGTAGCAAAATTCGCATATGCGTGGTAAAAAATAATTACTTTCTGCGTAGTTTTTATTATACTCGTATTTTTATAATTGTTTGTCAAGTTTTTTTTTAGCAAGTTTTTTGTGCGCGTGTGCGTGTGTGAAATTCCAGCCTTCCTATATTTATTATCTCAACCCACACACAAGGCTGCATTGAAAAAATTTACACATACATACATACTCATATGTTTATATTTACATATTTTGCATCTCTTGCATCTGCTCCTGCCCAGCCGTTGTGGCATGCTATAAATTTTCAAGTGCAATTCCATGGGCATCGACAAACGAGAATTTCATATGCGCAGCGCTACACCGCGTTAAGTCCACATCCGTTTCCTGCCCATTGCCAATGACAGTGTGACAAAAAAAATAAATAAATAAAATAGCATCCAACTGTAGTAGTAGATGCATGCACAAAATAAAAAGGTTGTCAATAGTTGCTTGCGAAACAAAAATTAGCATGCAATACATCACTACCGCAATGCACAATGAAGCGACGCAACCAGGCATCCAACCAAACAACCAACCAACCAACTGGCTAGTTATCCGTCAGCCCGTCAACCCAAGTGAAGTCAAGTCAAGTCAGACGAAAGGCAGCGACCACGTCAAAGAGAGATGCGATCGCCATGACAATCACGCCACACCACAAAAATGCCGCATCATGACAATTGTCACCGCAAAAAAAGCTAAAGTAACCAAATAAACAGAAGATTCGCTTGGCATTATAAATACCTCAAATATATTGTATGTATATTCATATTTGTCATATATGCTTTTTTAAAGTAAACAAGTTGTTGTTGTTTGAAACTTTTTTTATATTATTTGTTTGTACTACGATTGCACAAGATAAATATTGCAACAAATGAAAGCGGGTTGAACTAAATTTATTAGCGAGAAATTTATTTTAAATTTTGCTTGATTTCTGTCAAATTTCGAGCGGACTGATGCAAGCGGATATTTTATCTTATAAACATCTACTTCAACTGCCGCTCATTTCAATAATATGCAGGTGAATTATGATATAAATTTTCCAAGTTGTACAGACTTAAAGACCGGACACACTATAACGTAAATTACTTATTTTCGTCCAAATTATTTCGCGTAAACCAAGTGGGTCCACACTTGTCATTCTCAATTTATCTTGACAGTTTTGGAGCCACAGGGTTGGTTAGGACTTTCATCAACGGAAAAACTCTGAGAGATTGTGTACACTTTTAATATATCTAAATTTTACATCATTGTTTTTTAATTTACGATCGTGAAAGCAAGCTTCTAGAGGCAGTCAAAATTAAGGAACAGTTGAAACGCTAATACTTCAAAATGCACCGCCCAGTTTGGTTATGGGCAAACGCATTTTTCGATTATTATCGATAAAATTTAGACACGAAACAACAGTTATGTTCGTGACTTGGTTTTTGATTTGTGATATTTATGATAAAATAGGTGTCAAAATTTATTGACAGATTTTACATTGCGAAATTACTTAGTTTCATTCTAATTTGCTCATAAATTAAGAACGAGCCCTAAATTAAATCTTCGAGCTTTTTGATACGCTTTATATAAGCAATATGTTTTTATCTCCAGGCAATTTTTTTAAACAAAGTATTTGAAAAAGGCGGTCATAGCGAAAAAGATATAGCTGTTTTGAAAATCACCACAGCTTCTCATCAAATTTCCTTTAAGACTCTACCCACCATATTTCTGTAACAATTGCAGATAATTTGAGCCAGGTTGAGGACTGGAATGGGGGAAAAAGAGTTGTGCAATATTTTTTTTTGGAAAATGGCAGTGGCCCCGCCCGCTTTATGAGAAAAAGTTGTAGCTCCGAAACAACTTTCGCAAACTACTACTGCTTTTCAAGAAATTTCGAAAATAATTGAAATCGGACAAAAATCATTAATGTTCAAAAAAATAAAAACAACGCGATACTTAAGTCAGCATTAAAGAGAATTCGCTAAAATTTATTAGGCAGGATTGGTCGATGGGGCTATACCAACAAATATACCGAGTCAAAAAAAAAAAAAAATGGAAATGTGCGTGGCACCGTCCACTTTCAGAGCAAATAGGTATATAGTATCTGAAACAATGTTACTAAAGTCTAACAAATGTAGTGCACATCGAATTTGAAGGAACTAAGCACAATTCCAAAAATTTAAAAAAATCAGACTAAATCTTCGCCCATAAGAGGTGCATAACTTTAAAAAATATAAAATAAAAAACGATATTTAAGTAACTATCAAAGATATTGTGATCAAATTTAATAAGCAGAATAAGATTGCATAAGGAAATACATGAAATAAAAACATCTTGGCAATAGGCGTGACAACGCTCACTTTCGAGAAAATGGGTATATCTTAATAACTAATTGCATTTCATGTCAATAAGCTAAATTCCGAAAATTTTAAAAACCGTACAAAAACCATGCCCACTGCTCATATAACGGTAAAAAATATAAAAGTCTAGAAAAATTCGATATATGTATATTAACTCTAAAAGGTAATTTGCTCAAATTTGATAGACAAGATTGGGTTAGAAAATGAAATACATAAATGTCGAAAATGGCCATGAGTGATAACCCTCCTTAGAGACAACAGATTTTTTATCTCCGCAAGTTCTTTGTCAAATTTTACTAAATTACATACACAATTGGCATTTCTACTCAGAAAGCACAATTTCGGAAATTATAGAAATCAGACTAAAGTCACGCTCGCCTCTTATATAACGGTAATTTACAACAAATCAAAATCTTCAAAATTTTACTACATCATGTCGCTAATTCTTTTAATTAGAGGAGAAATACTTAAAATATCAAAATTTTGGGTATGGTACGTTAAAAACATACTACAGTAGAAGTCGGATAATCCGGCACGTTCGGGTCGAAAATTCCGGTCTATCGGGCGGTAATTATAGGAACAATTAGGTTAATAATTAAACTACAAATACAGTATGCAAATACATACAACAAAGTTTATTTTACATTTCATATAATGAAGACATGGTCACTGTACAGTTAGAACGAAACTCACTTTTTTTTTATAAACAGTTTCAAAAGTTACGTTTACTGCGATGTGAAAGGACACAAAACAACAACGCACAAAAAATGGCGAAGACGCTTCGTGATTGATTAACGGTGCTGCACTGCACCTAAATTTGTTGTGACAGCTGAGACTAGCCGGCCGCTAATTCTTTCCGTACAATACCGAGCGCTCCCGGATGATTCCGAACTACCCCGAAAATTTCGGAATAGCTCTCGAGCGTTTTTATTTGCTTTAAAGACACACTTTTGGAGAAAACCAAAATTTTTACAATTTTCCGGAGCGATGCCGAACTATCGGGCATTCCGGACTAATGTACTTCTACTGTAACTTCCTTGTCTTTTTATTTGCTTTGATGCGCCAGTTAAGACATATATTTTTGTAGATATTGAATAGTACTTGTGGCCTATTATTATTACATTGATCTAGAGGATATACATATGTATATATCGAATATCATATACACATCTCCGTGAAATAGCTGGGAAGATATGGGGAATAGAACTTTCATCTTAAATTGTGGCGCGAGGTCACTTGTTTTCCCAAAAAAATTTAATATAGCCTAATATATAGGATCTTTATACCAAATATTGCAAATCTGCATCAAAAAGTTGTGAACACGTGCACGCACCTACTGTGAAAATTACGTAAATACTCGTATCGGTTCAGTACTTTGCACGCCTTTAAAGGACTCACATTGATTTTTATACATAATATTAACTTTTTTGATTGAATGCAAAAAGTCTGGTTTTCTTTGAATTGAAAAAGTTTGCGCTGGATAGTTAAAATTCTGTTGCGCCCGATCTCACACTATTCCTTACTTGTTTGTTGTTGATATTTTCATAAAACAAAAAGCTTATCTATTTATTAGTCGCGCTACTATTTTTACAACCACAGGTGTATGTTGAATTTCTATACAAGATTTTATCAGTTTTTATTCCATTAGCCTGTTACAATGGACCGTTATGGGGCCCAATGTAACAATGCACTGAAAATACTCCCGCTATGCAAATATGAATACAGATTTTGATTAATATCCTGTTTTAATTAATTACTTCTATATTGTTTGAATTTTTTTTTTTTTGGCTTTAACTGCATCGCACATCTTTCATCCGCTATAGAAAGAGGCTTTAATTAATTTACTGAACGATGTTATTAATTTATGCAATTATATTATTATGTGCACATAAACTCTGACGTTCATATATCTATGTATGCGAATAAAACTATATACTTATAAATTCAGAATACAATCCAACACACTACGCTTAGTTTTTGTTTACTCATACGCCATGCGAGTATGCGAAAACATAAATTTCACGCGTTTAATAATAAAGTTAATTGATTTAAAATTTACCTGATCATGAAAATATTTGGATTAGTGCGAATAATGCCTTTAGTCCAATATAGCTTTTAAATATGCTACAATTCTTAATTTTTTTGTTTGTATAGTTTACCCACTATCTATGTATATAAACCGCGCAGACATTGATTGCGTTTTTCCAGAAAAGAATAATTTGTAAATTACTTTTCTTTCGTAAATTTGGAACAATATATATACTTAGTTCAATGTAATGAAAGAATGCACTCGTATACTGCCCCTCCCACGTCTCCCACGACAATTTATCCTAATATTACTTTAGAAAACCATTTCCTTCTGTTCACAAAGCGCAAGAACGACTGCACTGATTTTTGTTTTTTTTTTTTTTAGAAATTTAGGTAGGTACTGATATCCACTTTATTTACGGACCAAAACATAGCAAGGTCAAATGGCAAATAAGAAAACAAAAACATTTTACTCCGCTTGGTAGGTTAATTTTTTGATTATTGTTTATTATGATGTGACATGAAGAATCTTGAAGAACCGATGATATTCCTTTAAATATTTGTTTCGGCGTATTTCCTTTTCCCACAGTGAAAACTGTAAGTTAGTGAGTTGAAATACTTTATTAAATCGAGATTTAATTTGGCCTTAAAACTGAATTCCCGAAATTTTTCTAATTTTTCTTCTGATTAAAATTTTTGAAATTATAATGATAATTATTATCATTTAAAAATTTTTTTTTTTGAGTTTTCTGAATTTTTGTAAATTTTGTAGCAAGTTTGAATTCATGACTTCTTTTATTTCACATTTTTTTTTAAATATACTTAGCTCGTTCTTTAACAAAAGCCATATAAATAAAATTTTGCAACTTTGTACAAAATTTACAAAAATTAAAAAAAAAATTGACAGCAAATTTTAAAATTTTGTAATCAAATTTTTTTTGAAATTTTCGGGTAAACAGTTTTGTGGCAAATTTTATTTCAATAAAATAAAGTGCGCTGTTTAACTTACCAAAAAGTCGCGCTATTTTTTGATATTTTTTTTCCCTTAAGAAATCAACGCGAATTTTAAGTCAGACAAAACTTGCATTTTATTATACTAAAATTAAATGAGCTGTGCAAATTCTAAAAATTCGAATTAAAACTTTAAAAATTGTATGTAAGTTTTTTTTTTAAATTCGATTTAATTTTTTTTTGAAATTCGATGTGGTTGTTTTTTTTTTGAAATTTATTGAATTATAAATTATATAAACTCGAATTTAAAACTTTGAAAATTTGTTGTAAATTATTTTAAATTTGATGCATGTTTTTTGGAATTTGTTGAAATACGAATTCTAGAAATTCGATTTAAATCTTTGAAAATTTGGTGTAAATTTTTTTTTGAAACTTGATGTGCTTTTTTTATTTTTTTGAATTTTGTAAATTTCGTACAAAGCTTGAAACTCTAAAAATGCGAATTAAAAACTTAAAAGTTGTTGAAATACAAATTTTGGAAATTCGATTTAAATCTATGAAAATTTGATGTAATTTTTTTTTTTGAAATTTGATGTAAATTCTTGATTTTAATTTGTTGAATTTGTTTTGTAAATTTCCACTAAAACTTGAAACTCTAAAAATGCGAATTAAAAACTTTATCTAAAATTTAATTTTTTTTTTTTGAAATTACATACATAGATGTAAATTTCTTTTTTTTTTTTTTTTTTTTTGAAATTTGATGCAAATTCATTGGAATTTTCTAATTTTTGTACAAAGCATAAAACTTTCATTTATGTATCTTTAATAAAAAATTATTTTAAAAAAAATTAATAAGCGTAAGGGGCTAACTGGATTATATTGAATTTTGTCCGATTTCCGACATTGTAGATAAAAAAATTTACGAAAAAATTTTAACATAAAAAACATTGTGACAGTATGCAAAAAACAAAAAAACCAAAATTGCGCTATTACTGCTCTCCCGTTTCTGCACCTCATTACAAACTTTCCTATGTTCCAAAGGCACATTGCGCCCGATATGCTTTTGTTGCACTCAATGCAAATGTAACACCATCTATTGCAGTTACTAACTAAAAAACCACTTCAGTTGCTGGCAAAATTTCATTTGCTATCCTCAACGACAACTTCAACCAAAACCAAAACAAATGGTGATTGCTATCAAGCCATCAACAGATGAATATACTCGCCCAGTGCATGCCAGGATACTTTCGCCATTCTATTGTCATTTCCGTTTGTTGCAGCTACTTGCATTTCCTCGCCATTTTCCCAGGACTGCGCTGCGAGGCGCTACTTTACCCTAAGCGGATGGTGTGAAAATTATGACTTTGACTTGCAGTTGACACTCATATTTCGCCTGCGTTGTTGCTTTTTTGTTTTGTTTGTTGTTGTTGTTGTTCTTTCTTCAACTTAACAAGCACTGTCATGGAATGGAACGTCATACTTTCCCGTTATGACTACCTGTTTATGATACCTAAAACATTTCACTTTTTTTATTATTATGCTGCACTTTGCGCACCTTTATTATTCCTTTCTTTTTTGTTTTGCATTTTTTTGTTTGTTTTTGCTGCAAACATTTTAACAAGACACAAAATCTCAAACGGCCCATTCGCCTTGATTATACAGCAGTTCTGTTATGTATTTACAAGTCAAGTTTTTTTTTAAATATATTTTATATGCTGTAAAAGCTATTAGTCAGCCATGTGTGTGTGTGTGTGTGTGTGCAGAGACAACTCTGGTTCAAGGTGCTGTCGTTCGCGACTTTCCAGCATATCCTTTGCTATGTCGGAGCAGTACTTTTACCTGTCTTTGGCGTAGGAGTTTCTTAGTTATGCTCTTACTTTCTTTCCCTACTTCTCTGCTTGTTTCGCGGCTTTCCGCCAGCCTTCTCATGCTTGTTTTTTTTGTTTTTTGTTTTTTCATTCTTTGCGGCGCTTCCGGCATGTTGCAAGATGATTTGTGCTGAGCCATCTGGTTGCATAGCCGCCAAGCAGCACCAGTTTGCTTGCTCTACGTGTCGTTGTGTTGCAAGCGGTCAGGATATTATTTCTTGTTTTGCATTTTCTTCTTTATTTATTTTTCCTCTGCGCTGTTAGACAACTGTCTCGTCTCTCGAGCAGGTACATATCTGTCTAGTGTGTAGCGTGTAGTGTCTGTCGCTTTTTATGTGCTGTCGTTACGTTTTTCCGGTATCCTGCGCTAAATATCCGACTCAGCCCGCCACATGCCATGCCACATCATCTTAGACATCGCCAGTGTTGCAGCGCATTCCGTTGCATCTCAATGGCCATCTTAATGATTCTCAGCATACCGTTCGCGCCCGCACAACTCTTTGACTGACTGAGTGAGTAAGCATCCTTTGCGCCCCACTCTCGAAAACGGAATTGTTTTTTGTTTTTTTTTTTTTTTTTTTTGCACTTGCAACACAGGTTCTTTGTGACTTTTATAATACACCATCAGCTGAGGTAATTTTCGTTTGCCTTCAAAGTCATTTTGAAGCGCACATTCAGAGCTTAATTTCTTCGGGGCATCTGACACCTTTTCGTCTGTATGGGACTAGTGGCATGTAGGGGGTTTCTTCCTTTGGTTGGCTCAGCATGTTGCAACACCTCGAGACTATTAAAAGGTGCATTATTCGCTTGAATTTCCTTCCGTACATTTTCATATCTCTAAACTTTTGCTTATTTTATTTTTGAAGTAAAACTTCTTTCGCAGCAGAGATTTTTTATATCGCGAAACGAAAGTCGCGTCAGAATCGCATAGCGAAAGTCGCGTCAGAGTCACGCTGCGAAGATCGCGTCAGGCTCACGTCAAAATGTCATGACATGCCGCTTATATGAAAAAAAAAAAACAAACATAAATACTCAGCTAGCGATTACTGTTCCTACTTTTACTATTCTTACCAATTACCTACTACTACTATTAGCTGCTACCACTATTTTGCTTTTTACCAATTTCTGCTACTATTTTTTTTTATTTCTACTACTATTTCTACCACAATTTTTACTTATTTCTACTTCTATTTATACTAATGATGCTACTAATTTCCAGCGCTGTTTTCAGTAATATTTATCTATATTTTTTCTCATTTCCACCACTCTTCGTACTAATTTCTACTACTATCTTTACTAATCCTACTACTAATTTCTACCTTTATTTTTACGTATGCCACTGCTAACTACTGCCACTACTTTTACTAATTTCTGCCATTAGTTTTACAAACGCTACTACAAATTACTACCACTATCTTTTTTTACCAATTTCTACTACAGTTTTTTTCTTATTTCTGCCACTATATTCTACCAAAATTTTTACTTATTTCTACTTCTGTTATTTTAATGCTACTACTAATTTCTACTACTGTTTTTACTATTTCTACCACTATTTTTTACTACTTTCTACTACTATTTTTCATATTTCTGCCACTATTTTTTCCTAATGCTACTACTAACTACTACCACTATTTTTTTTTTACCAATTTCTACTACTATTTTTTACTAATTTCTACCACAATTTTAACTTATTTCTACTGCTATTTTCCAAATCTACTACTAATTTCTACTACTATTTTTCATATTTTTACCACTATTTTTATTAAAGCTGCTACTAATTTTTACTACAATTTTATTTATTTCTATGACATTTTCTACTAATGTTTCTACTAATTCCTACCACTATTTTTTACTAATATCTACTACTATTTTTTACTGTTTCTACCACCATTTTTTCCTAATGCTACTACTAACTCCTACCACTATTTTTTGTTGTAAATTTCTACCACTATTTTTAATATTTCTACCACTATTTTTATTACTGCTACTACTAATTTTCACTCCTACTTTTACTTATTTCTACCATGATTTTCACTAATTTCTACAACTATATTTAAGAATTAAAGAAAAAAAATTAAAAAGCATGGAGGTGCACGCTTGTTGTTTTTGTGCTTTATTTCCTTTTTAGCTGCCTTTTTTTCGTCTTCGAAGTGTCCTGCTTTTCACGCTTGCCCAAGAATTTGAGACGACTTCATCTTACTCACATTAAATTGCACTGGTGTAGTATGTATGCCTTGTTGCATGCCACAGCCGTTTGCACTTTCATGCCTATTTATTTCACTTCTTTATTGTGCTCGTCTCGTCAGTGGCAGTTTATTTTGTCACCATCATCATCACAATTCCCAACTTAATCATCACCTTCGTCTTGAATTGGATCTTCATTAGGCCCGCTTTCTACACTCCTTGCACTCCTTGCACTCCTTGCACTTTATTTCTTTATGCATCTGCACTTGTATGCTACTCATGTTTTGCGCTCATTTTCTCTTTTGTGAAATTAATTTTCAGCTTGACATTTGTAGCTTCATACACGGATTATGTGTCAGCGCCGTGACGTTGATGAGTGGAGGAGACAAGTAAGCAAATATAAATACACCCCCTCCCCCTTCCGCCTGTCATTTTGTCATAGCTGGAGTGTTGTCGCTCGTTGCATTCGTTTGCTTGGGAGGAGTTGCATTTAATTGCTCATCAACCCACAAAAACGTTCAACCTATGTTTGTATGTACATATGTACACCCACACCCATTCATTGCACGCTTCGTTGAATATCTGCTGCTCAAGTTGCTCGCTTTTGGCCTCAAGGGCCGGTCGCTTTTTAGGCGTTTAAGCATTACAATACTACAGCTGTGCTCTTCAACTACGCCGCTCTGGCGCTGCGATGTTATTGTGTTGGTCGTGTACTTTTAAATACAATGTCTAAGCATTACACATATTTATTTTATTTATTTGCCTGTGGCTTCACTTTGCCTTGAATTTACTTTTCTCTTTCTATTTGCTTATTTATTTACTTTAATTCCGAAACAATCACACACACCTTCACATTCACATTCACATTCACCCGCAATCGTATACACTCAATAAACAATTGTCGTATAGTAGTGCATTGTTATTGTTTTTGTAGTCATTTTGCTGTTCTTCTCGAAATCTTCGTCGCCTGTGTTCGCCTTTTCATTAAGCGGAGTAAAAGTTTTGTTTTGAAATTAACTACCACTTGTCGCAAATCTACACTTTAGCTAAGCTACTTGAAAATAGTTGGCCTGTTGGGAATTCGTTTATTAAACGAGTGGTTAAAATTTCAATTACCAATGTTGTTATTCTCTGTAAATTTTCAATATTGTTTACAAGTTTATCACTTGTAGTTTGATGTAGTGAACGATCTTTAGAGTGGCGCACAGAAATTAAAAGAAAAAAGGCGAAGACATACAACAGCGAGTGCGTTTGTAACTATGAATAGATATAAATTTTAATTTAAGTTCAATTGTAAATCGCCCTTGAGTTCTCCTTGTCGACACCGTTTTCAACATTGTTAATATTACCTGTTTTGTTATCGATATCGCGAGCCTAGTTAGTGTTATCAATATTTCTATCCCCACTTTTATCGATATTTTTAACTTGTCGCTATCGATATTTTAAGTAACTATTATCGATATTGTTACCTCCTTTGTTATCGATATTTTTATCTGTGATGATATCGTAATTTTTGCGGCCACAATTATCGAGATTATTATGTAATTGCTTAAAACAACCGATATCGTCACAATTAACGAAATTGATATTGCTATCGATATAGTTATCGATTCTTTTATCACTATTGTAATCGATTTCATTCGAGTAGAAAATGTGCTATGTAAATAAGCATTCTTCCCTCACCTCTATATACTAATAATTTTCATTTTAATATTAAATTATTATACTTCTTTCTTAGAACAATCTTTTTTTTACCAGTGCAAGCTTGCGAATAATTTCTTGAAAAAATTTAAAAGCTCTCGAAATCTCCATACGATAAATCACTAATGGGGTCGATCTTACAGCAATAATTATAAAATGTAAAGGCCAAAGTAAAATTTGCCACAACCAATTAAGAGGTTTAGTTAGATACTTTTGTGGGTGTTCAAGAGCTCAAATAATACGGATATTCCGTCTATGTCCAAACATAGGTCGTTCAGTGAAACGATATCAATAGCACTGAAAGCCTTAAATAAAAAAAAATTCTCCTCCATCCCATCTTACCAGCATGATATTCATTTTCGCTATCACTTTTTTTTTTTATTTGCGTCAATTAGGGGTCGTGGCCATACTTTCAGAGTAATCTGAATTGAGGAGAAAACTTAAAGAGTTTGTTAAGATATCCTTATTGCTGTTCAAAATTGTTTTCCGAGATTACGGAAGTAAATAGCTTTCGTAAACCTCTTCGATAGTGTTAACGATTTCGTTAAGTTATTTTGAAATTAGGGTTGAACGGTTTGTAGAAGTACAAGGTACAAGACTTCCCTTTCGAATGCAGTAGTCTCGTTTCTGTAAACAAAGCAAAAGGAAGTCTGCGTTCACATTCGAATTTTTGTTTTGTTTCAGAGAACGCAAGCGAACAAAAGCAAACGTTTCACCATCGTTTAGTTTCGCTCATGCAAGGTAACGAAACACAACCGATTCAAATCATTTGGAAACATTTTGTGAGCAGTGACTTCATTCTGATAGCGCACGTGATATCTACCGCAACCAAAACAATTGAACATAGAAAAATGAAGAAACATGAAGGAACATAAAGTTAAGGCTCACAGGACAAAACGAAATCACTCCATTAGTGTTGTATTGTTAGTGCTCGGGAGCTGAACCTTTTGTACTTTTTGTGGAAATAGGTTGTGATACTTTTGGTTTGTTTTTCTTTTCTGTTTTGTTTTGCCGAAAATATTTTGAGTGTAACGATAGAACAAAATAATGCGTCGGTTTATTCTGCCTTTACTACTCGTATCCAGAGGTTTCTAGTCAAGTACAGCATCCCAGTGTTAAAACAGAAACGAGAAAGAGCCGATCAGAAAAAATTGAAGCAATGGAATATTCGCATTCGGAGTAGAAGGGATAAAGATTGGCGGTATATTTTGAAGGTGGTATTAATTGAGTTGTTATAAAATTAAAATAAAATGTGTTGCTGTGGAAGTCTCGCCACTAGATAGTCGCACCTATGTACATAATGCTCATTATGGCAATTGGGAGATTGCTTTATGTTAAAATCAATATTTTAAACTTTTCGTACAAGATAATCTTTTATGAGACAAAATTTGCCTACAGATTTAAGACAAATGGCCAGATTGAGCAGAGTGTTACAGAAAATGGTGAAACCTCCTACTAACAAGGCAATCCTGTCGTTTCATCAGATCTGCGGTAAATAGGGACTCGATTTCTGAGCAAACAATTTTTTTTAAAACAATATATAAAAATTTCGTGTCACGGTGATTGTGATCGAACTCCTCAAAACCAGCTCAACCGATTATTATGAAATTAATCATTTATATTTGGTATGAGAATAGGTAATAAATTATATTTTATGTTTCAGGCAGGGTTACCATTTGTGTAAAAATCAAATTTAATTAAATTATGCACAAGTTATTTCAAATATTAAAATATAGGTTCCAAACGGTTAGAGGAAAAGGTTCATACATATATTTTGTAGAGGGTTGCCACCTGTTTAAAAAATCAACCTTAATTAAATACGAAATTAAGAGTATCACTCAGTTCGTTTCCATGAGGAGAATGCTTATAGCTAGCTATGTATATTTTAAAGAGGGTTGCCACCTGATTGCAAAATCGAATTTTATTAAGCTATATAGGAGTTATGTGAAATATTATAATATGGAGTTCTAACCATTTTCTTCGTTAGAAGAAAGTGCATATGTATAATTTGAGGAGAGTTGCCACCTTTGTTAAAAGTCAAATTCCAGTAAATTATACAAAAGTATATAAAATATTAAAATATGTATGCCAAACTTTTCGTCTAGGCGAAAACAAAATTCATAACTATATTTTCGACAGGGTTGCCACATGTTTAAAGAACCAAATTTAATTAAATTATGCGGAAGTTATATATGTATGTGAGAACGTCTGCCGGGTATACGCTAGTAATAAATAATAAACAATTACTCCATGACCATGCCACTTTCTCTCCCTTCTGAGCCCGGTTAAATTAACGCCGAACGACGTACTATGTATATGAAATGATGGAAACTTCTTCAACTGTGACTGGTTTCCTTACGACGTTTTTTATTCCAAATCGCTGGATTAATATAAACAGAGAGCTACATTTGGTCCGCTAGCCACGGCCCAATTTAGTTTATATAAACAAATTGAAAGATAACAGAGGAAATTATACAAAAAAATAGTGATTAAAGATTCAGGAATTACTGAACAGTGATATTTATTTCAGTTCACAAAATTTTCTTCCGGACAATGACCACAGTTGTGACTTGATACTATATGAAGTCTCACCGAATGAGTCAGACATTAGGAGATGGCCGGAAAACATGCTCTGTAGAATCAGCTACTTCCGTTCCGAGAGTCAGAAAATGAACTTTAAAACCTTTCATATCAAAAAGGAGATCCCAGAAGTCCATCCACCCAGCCAACTGACTTCAGGCATCCCCGGTCTTGCCAGTTGATCAGCCTCGCAATTTCCGGTAAAGCGATAGGTCCCTATTTCCATCGAAATTGCAAAACTAGAAACTTTCGCAACAGTCCACTCTTTTGCCATAACCCAGTGAACTCCTCGCGGGGCTGCTTGCTTTGCTAGCTACTTTGCGCCCTTGACGACGACGACGACGACGACGACAAGTGTTTGCGCTTGCGGCGACTGTAAGTCCGATTGTAAATCTCCAACCATTCATTTATCTAACCATCTAATTCCATCTTCAACAATAACTCCACTCGCTGCATTCTCCACCGCTCTCTTCTAACCACCGGGCGCCAATAGTATCTTATGATGATTACTTTGTGGGGGGAGCGGATATTCGCGCAAATGCAGACATGCTCGAGACTGGTACGAGTGTGGGTATTCAATTGTTGCTGGTAATATTGCATTGCCGTTATTTATGTTGTTCCTGCTGTGACGCTGGTCATTTTGTGTTTGTACTGCTGCAATTGCACACAAATAAAGATATACGTATATTATATTTACATATTTTTGTTATGACTAAACAATTCAACTTTTCCACAGTACGGCGATTGTTGGCTATTTGCAGTTGGTGACTGCTGGTTGGCTGCTCGTTTAACTCCCGCAATTTTTTTGTCAGCCGCCACACGTACACTTTCCCCCCTTGACTTTCATTACGTTTTTGGTGAATGGCAATGCTCCGGTCTCTTGTCATTTGTTCGGTTGGCTGAATGTTTGGTGATTTCTTTGGTTTTGTGCACTTAGCTCGGTTTCATTTTGTTTCATTGTTTGCCCAAGACGCTCTGTGGAGCGTACCGAGACAGCGTTGCATTCGGAGACGGATTAAGTTTCTGAATCTGTAGGTTTTTGCATTGTCTTGGTTTTTTTGTTGTTTTTTTTTGCTTCCAGCATCTTAAAGTTTCCTTGTAGTGCAGCTAACTTTGTTTGCTTTTTTCTGTTTTTTTTTTTTTAATTTTTTTTTTTATTTCGTTGCGCCGTTAGACTACTGGAAAGACTCGCTTGATTACTTGGGTGGAGTTATTGCAGCAGATCCGAAGTTTGCGACCACAGACGGATTGCAACTTTTGCAGGTCTAAAGTGGAAATTGCTTTTGAAAAATTGCTCATAGCTTTAGCCCTTTTTTTTTTAAATTTTATTTGCTTTATTAACTTGCTACAATTAGCGCTCACTCTCTTCTATTTGACTTTACTATCTTAATCTTGTCTTTTTGTAACCTGTAATTCCATTTGTCATCAGTTGTGGTGTTGAAAAATTTTGATGACTTAAATCTTCTCGAAACTTTGGGTTTAGTTCTGCAACTTCGAACGTACATGCGCTCTTTATTCTAGTCGTACAAACACAGCTCGTAAATTTTTGGATTCACAGTTCTGACTTTTACATTTAATTTATTCTTTTCCATTTTGGAGCGCATTGTTTTATATTTTAATTAGCGTCAACAATAATCTCTGCTTCTTTGTTGAATCGTGGATGAATTTTTAGTTAGCTAACTCCATCTATTGTTCTACAAAATTGGTGTAATTCAAAAGACATGCATTTTGCCTCGATTAAATTAATTTCTAAGCGGTGTGCAATGCTTTGTGAGGCGACTGTTGGTAAGAGAGAGAATAAAATAAATAACTAAAATTAAACTTGTCCGTTGTTTGCTCAGAGAATTCTACTGGATTTTCGTTCAATAACTCCACGCTGAAATTTTCTGTTTCTCTAAATTTTATACTCTAATTGTCTTTAACGCTCTCACTGTAAGTATTTATTGTGAGAGTTGTTCAACAAATTTAGCTCGTTACTTCAATAAAAAACCCTTTTCTATTCTATTTAAAAAAATAGTAATTCAGGTTGAAGAAATCTCATTGGAACACACAGATAAATTCATAAAAATCAAAAATTTGTTTGACTTTCTAAATCGGACTACAAATGAGAATTTTCTGAATATATCGAATCCAGCACAATCTAGTAAATTCATTCTTTCTTGAAAGTATCTCTAACCCTAATAATATCGTCGAACTCAAATCATAAATAGCGATTTTCTGAATAAAGAGCTCCTAGTGCCATCTGGCGGATGCATTTTTGGTAAAAGCATTCCTCATCACCTCGTTCGGTGAATTCAGATTCTATGAGTATCTCGGATCTAGCGCCATCTAGCGAGAATTCAATTGGGGTCTACAGTATCCAATTTTATGTCTAGAAGAGGGTTCCCATATTTTTACCCCTCCTTACATAAAGCCGATTCTTTGGCGAAATTTGCCGTCTAGGCAAAACTTTCAATATAGCGCGCCAGCTGCTTCTCTGCTTTGCTAACTGGCGCTAGCTACCAGGTATTTCCAACATAGATGAGGCCTTCCTCTTCCGCTACCACCATCAGCTACAACCATCAGCTGGTACCGTATTGAATACTTTAAAGGCTGGAGCATTTTCTTCCATATGTACAACATGACAACGCAGCGGCTGTATTTTAATTCGCTAAACTATGTCTACGTCACGGTAAGGCTCATGCAGCTCATTGTTCCATCCTCTACGGTATTCACCGCCGGAAAGACGTAAAGGTCCAAAAATCTTTCAGAGCATCTTTCTCTCGAACACTCCAAGTGCCATCTCATCTGATGAGAGACTTATAGATCGTTGTCTTCATTCGTCAAGAGAGAGAGAGCTTTACTGTGCAATTGCCTGCTCAGTTCAAAGTTTCGGCAAGAGAGACTCTTTGGATTTCGAAGCTGGCATTGTTGTTGGTGCTAAAGCTGGTTCTATAGATAAACAAAGTACTCTACTTTGTCAAAATTATAACTGTCAACAGTGACGCGGGACCCCAGACACGAATGCGCTATTTTTCTTAACCCTCGTTCACCTTCAGAAGCATTCGCTTTGCTTTCGTATTCAATTCGGAAATGTCAGAACTAACGGCGCGGTTATTGAGGCCAATTATGTCGATGTCATCGGTATCCGCCAGTAGTTGCACACTCTTCTGGGGCTTGACCAGCTTAATTTTGCAGCTTGAATTATTCTTTCTAAGGTAATAGGAGTCACCCTGTCTGAAACCTTGGTTGGTATCACACGGCTATGAGAGGTCCTTCGCAATTCCGACTGAGCTGGTGGGGTTGCTCTGCGTCATTTTACATAACCGTATTAGTTTTGCAGGAATACCAAAGTCGGAAGAGGAAAGTCGACAAATTCCAATATTTCCAATATTTGGCGTATCGCGAATATCTGGTCGGTGGTAGATTAAACTGGTCTACAGGCGCACTGATAAGGTTGAATCAATACGCTCGAAGAAGAAGAACCATCTCCTTTCTTGTGAATTTGGCAGAGTACACTTGAATACCACTCGGCTGACATGCATTCGTCTGACCATGTTCTGGAAATGGGCTGATGCAGGCACCACATCTGCTCTTTGCCACCATGCTCGACTAGTTCAGCTGTTAAGCCATCAGCTTCAGCGGCTTTGTTCTTCCGTAGCCGCTTTATTGCTATTTGAACTTCATTGAGGTCGGGTGACGGGATGTTAATGCCGCCTTCAGCAATTTAGGGTTCGAGAGCCACTCGTTGGAGTTACAAACCATGCCAGATTCCGAGCCGCATCTGTCGGCGAAAGGCACCTTGAAGTTGTGGCTAATGCTGATCTCCGCGATCTCATAGTCATATCCTTTGTGTTCCACGACGACTCGGTTTAAGATAGAGACATTTTGTTAGATGCCCTGAGTCTGAGAACACTCCGGGCTACAGATCATATTTGAAATCACCGCACCATAGCTTAGAATCGAGCTTTATAAATCTAATTCACTTATATGCGGATCTTTCCCAAATCCTTGGCAGCCGTTGATGTGCCTCATTTTAAACATGTTGTCGATCATATCCAATAAGTACTCAGCCAATGCAACTCTACGGCAGTCAGAGCTGAGTGAATGCAGTGAAATTTAACAGGTATCCTCCTTCTACAACAAATTCTACTTTTCACTAACTTAAATCTGTCGTTCATTTGGTAGCCTGTCAATGAGTCCTAAATTAATGGTTACTCTAAAATGTTTGCAATATTTTTTGCCACTACTTATTTCCTCTTGCGATATGCTACTCATAATGCAAATTGATAAACCAAACCAGTCATCTGAATTTTCTCAGCATACTCTAGAGTCCATTTCAATTTTATTTATTACTTGCGCCGCTGGCTCTCAAAGCAACCGCCTTACAACGCGTCGTATGCAATCAAGAAGTTCGTTTTGATTTTTTCATTATTAGTTTTTTTTATTATGAGTAGAAAAATTGTTATTTATTATGCTACTGTGCAGTCACAGCGACGACAGTTTCCGTTTCCAATGAATCACCAAGTGTGCTGAGAAATTACCATATACCAATGAGACCAATACAGGAAACGTAGTAGATGCTCCCAGATGCAAACACACACACACAGAAACGCACATTATATCAATTTATTTACGTTCGACAGTCCGAATCAAAACGTGCCTGTCCATGCAAATATTTATTTGTTGATTGCAACCAAATGCAGCAAGTTGCGCGAATCACACAGGAATTGACTGCATTTCTCTTTTGCTTACCTACATACAAAAAAATCATACATATTGATATGTAATATTCAATATAGCCACCCAGCAAAAAATTTGTTTCGATTTTTTACCGATATCGTTACGTCGCGTCTAAAGATTTTTTCGAAATCAAAACAGATTTCTTTACGAAGCTGTCATAAATTTCGTATGAGAGGGTTGGCGTGACTTAGTAAAGAATTATATCAATGATCTCGTAACGTAGCGCATTTACTAAATCGAATGTTTCGGTTCGCGCGACGCATCGCGTGTTCCAATATTCGGTCGAAATTAACGCCCAGCAGAAGCGGTAATTCGAGCAACCATGGGTCGGTTTACTCTAGTGGTTTGTGGGGTTAAAAAATTCAACTCATGTAAGAGTTGAAGCCGAACGACCATCAAGCGCGTCGCACGTGCCGTGAATGGGCCTAAAACGAGACGGCCACTGAATCCGATTTTCACAAGAACATTTTGTGCAGCGATGAAACTCACTTTTGTCTCATTTGTAGTGTTGATAATCCACAAGCCATTGGCGAGACGACGTTACATCCTGAAAAAGTCACTGTTCGGTGTGCTCTATGGGCAGAGAAAATTATTGGTCCATATTTCTTCAAAATTCAAGCCGACCATAATGTTACAGTTAATGGGGACCGCTATAGAGCCATGATTAGTGACGACCTTCGGTTCCAACAAGACGGCGCTACATGCCTATACAGCCAACAACAAGAAACAACAAATTTATTGAAGGAAACTTTTGGTGAGCGCATTATCTCGCGTCGTGGGCCTATGGTGTGGCCTCCAGGATCGTGCGATTTAACACCCGCTGTACTATTTTCGCTTGCCTATGCAGATAATCCCTAGACGATTGACTCCTTAGCAGAGAATATTCGGCGCGTTATTACTGACATATTGGTGTGGTCGAAGATTGGGCCTCTCGGCTGGAATTTATTCGAGTCAACCGCGACAAACCCTTATCTTTGGTATAAAGCTGAATTCTTGGTCATAACATTAAATTGTTTTCTTGAAAACCACATGCCTGAAAAAACAACCCTCTTAACTAGTATAGGACTTACGAATTCCTGTCTTATTTATTCGACTTTCTTGCAAGCGCTTCTCAAAGTATAGTACTTTATTGACTTCTGTGACGGGAAGACTTGATGTTGGAAGACCTAAAAGCCTAGTCTATGGATGCTATTAATTCTTCTGTAAAGCTGTCGTAAATTGTACTGTTGGCTTCGCGAACATTTTTTTCTCTTCACTCTTCCCCTTATTAGAGTTAAATTTTGAGAGTGTTGAAACTCACTCAAATGCCAGGTGACCGGTATAGTTCCCCGAATCGAGTCCATAGATAACGAAAATTGGGGCTCCAATTGCCCTTGATTGCCCGGATTAATGACGGCATAAATATGAAATATGTAAATGGAGTGTTACTTAAGTTCAGTTACTTCAATGCATGTGAAATACTTTACCATTTTCCTCTTCAATGCTCTTTTTTCTGGGAGTTGCTTTCAGGGTCCTCATGTCGCATGGTAAATCATGTGCTTCGCCTTTAAGTCACGTCAAAAGTATGTTTGTGGCATTTGTTGAAATTCTAAATATGTGTGATAATCGAATTTACAAAAGAACTTTTCAAACTTTCCCGATCTTTTCCTTTTCTCTTCCATTGCGTCCCCGGTTGAGTTTAAATTATTTTCATTGCGTTCACATATGATTTGCATAAATTCAATCAGCACTTATTTTCTTAGGACAAAGCTCCCATTATCTTTCTACCTTTGCACGTTTTCTGTTTTCATTTTCGATTTCAGTATTTAAAATAGAATATAACATTTTTGTTGTTTGTCTTTTAAGGCTTTTATTTTGAACCTGACGCTACTTTTTTTATTTCCTATTCAATGGTTCTGAAAATTGGTTTACCTCTTCTTTCGAGTTTGTGCGGAAAAGTCTGATTTCCGACAAATTCGATTGTTTTGGTTCAGTGGGCTATGCCATACTAACTGCATACCTATCTACATCCATCCATAACGTCGCGGTGGTCGTGGTCATCAGCACTCAATCAACTTCATTGATTCGCATTTTCCATTAGCACTTTTGCAAATAAATAAACGAGAATGTCTCGAAGCTGTTGGTGGTTGGTCCGGCAATGGAGCTCTGCATCTATTGCCGCTGGCGGTGTTTCACGAAACGGAAGCATTGAATGCTGATAGCGATAGCGCAACACTCATAGCTGGAGTGCCACCACACACCTGATGATGGACTGCCTGCTAGCTGATTTGCACGACGTCGTCCCGCCTTTGGTGCGCTTGTGTCTATTTGCGGTGGCGGTTTTAAATGCATCGCGTTGCTGCGGTTTGCGGTTAGCTACGTGCTACTGAATGTATCTCCTAAATATTCCTTTTACAATTTTTTATTTTTTTTTTGTTTCTTATTCGTTTCATTTGCTGTTTCTATTGCAGCGAGTATTTCTATGCTCGTTCGTTTGCTGATTTGCCAAGAATGTGTTTGCGGCTATTTTGCGGTCTTGCTAGCCATGTAAATGTAACGCCATCTCCACAGATTCAAATTGTAAAATATGTATGTATGTACTTGTGCAGGTGGCAAAGCGAATTGTGTATTGAGTATCGAGTTCAAGGATTTAGTTTTGTACTCCATTAAAAGCAGTGGAATTTTTAAATTGATTGCTTGTGTTGTGTAAGTTTTTAAATATTTTCACATACCACAGTTCTTCGCCCAAATTAGTACGGAACCTTTATGACCAAATTCTAAGACCACAAATTCGAAAACTCGCCTGCAAAAATAATTAAGTAGTTTTGTAAATTGCCTTTAGTGAAATGAATTCATCCCATTTCTATGACAAAATCTAGGAATATGTTTTAATTTATGATTTTCACATCATTCGGAAACGGTATCTGATTTTCATTGGTGATAAAAAAAGGAAGAGGAAGTTATACTTAGATCAACTCACTTCTTTCGAGGTACGCAATAATATGAGATATTTTTTCGGTTGAATTCTGATCATTATTTTCTGATTATTTTTTCGATAAAATTTTGTTCGTTATTTTCTGGCTTTTTTCGATAACATTTTAATCGCTATTCTCTAAATTTAATTATTTTGAGCAGGTTCGGTTGTTATTTTTTACATATGAATTTTTTCGTTACTGCTATAATTAGATTTCAGTTTTATCGATCATAATAACCGTCGTCGACGACAATAAAACTATTAAAAATATGACTTCTATTTGTTGTTGTTGGTATGCTTGAAAAAGTTGGTATCTGAAAATATCGATTAAATGTGATCGAAAAAATTCAAATACAAGAATATCGACTATTTTTAATCGAAAAATTAAACATCACAAAATATCGACTTACTTTATTTAAGCGAACAATAACTATGAACTATGAACTATGTTGAAAAAAATAGAAGTTGGAAAATAAAAATTTTACCATATTTTGAAATCAAAAATTTTTGTTTTCCACTAAAAAACTCGAAAATTCATACTTTTAGCATAGAATTCAATTTGTCTTTTAATTTTGTATTTTAAAATTTCACTTTTATAATATGTTCTTCCGTAAAAAAAATTTCGGCCTATGCATGTAATGGAATAATGTTCACTACAACCAGCCAGAGTCGTCTACTATGTTGGAGGTGTCGCTCCTAGATGCCAGAAAAAGACTCCCTAATCCTCCAAATGATGTTAGACGAATGCGGTCCACAGCCGGGCATTTGCACAGGAAATGCTCGACCGTTGCCTTCGCGGCCACGTCTCTGCAGTATTCGCTATGCGCAATGGTCATTCACTCCGCTTGCGCGCCCAAAGTCCAGTGGTCCGTGTATACTGCATAAGTTTATGGGCAACAGTCCTAGCCCTATAGGGAAGACCTCTGGTTCTCTTCTTATCACTTCGATACTGGCTGTTACTTCATTCTCTACTGAGTCGCACCATGCTATCTCATCGGATTTCTCGTTACCTTATGGCTATCTTACCCGTTGTATCCCTGTCTTCAAGCGACTAACAGCCCTGGCAGATCGCGAAGACTTGCGCCTGGAATACGCGGCGGCAAGAGGGGAATTTTTATTTGACAGTTCCAAGCAATCGGAGTAGATGTCGGCTCCAACTCCCGAGTCTATCTTGGAATCGTTGATTAATATTTTTAAGCCGCTATCGCCGAGGTCCTCACCCCTTTTCCATGCATTCCTGATTAAAAAAAACGCAACATTAGTTCTCCCCTCGAATTCCACTTTGCGAGAGTTGAAATCCGACCTGGTTTTAACTATGTCTCTAGCTGATTAAGGATATTTCTCTGTTCTTGCTGTATAGCCTTCCAGCACTCAGATACGCTGAGCCTAAGTCCTGTCTCTGTAGATGTGCACAGTCTGTATAAGTCAATTGGAAACAAGTTTAAAATGGGATCTAAAGCCGCCGTGGGACAAGCTCCCGTGGCACCAACAAATGCAGTGCATCGAACTTTCTGTAGACTTGTGAGGTTGTAGCTCTTCCGGAGTGCTTCCCACCATACTAGAGAGCCACAGCTCAGCAGAGGTCTCGCCGCCGCTTGGTACATCCATCTACTGCTTTCGCTTGAGACCCATTACTTGCCCAATATCGATTTGCAAGCGTAGAAACCAACACAGACCTTCCGCACTCGATGCACATTCTCCAATTTCATTTACAGTAGCCAACCACAACCTAATTATCGACCCTTTAGGGCTGGAGATCTGAAAGTAAGCGGTTTATATTTCCTCGTGAAGTGGACTAGCTTGTCTTATCTGGATTTAACATAAGGCTTCAACCTTCTGCCCACCTACTTTTTTCCAACGTTCTTTCCGTGATTTTGCTCATCACAGAGGCGAAGGTATCCGTAATCAGGATCACCAGATCGTTGGCATACGACACAATCTTAACCCCACCTGTGATAAGGTCGACCAGTAGTGCAATTCACTAACTTATTTTAACGATATTCGCATGGTTAGCTCATCTTAGCGAAAACTTTAACGATGTTGCTATTCAGGAGCCTTTTTTTTACGATTTTCGCATTCGCCGGATCAGCTGTTGTCGTAAGCTAGTCGATTACGCGAAACTGAAAGGCAACAAATTTGATGTTGTTAACTCAATCGAGAAAAGAAAAAATACAACGAAACAGCTATTAAGTGTCGTTATGAATAAGTTAGTGAATCGCCCAATCGGTAGTGCAAGCGAGAAATATTATCGACAAAAATTGCGATTGTCGGATCGTTTAAAGTTAGTGAGTCGCACTATAGGATGTCATTCATGGTGATGAGCCATTAAAGAGGTGAAAACACTTCTCCCTGTGGTGCGCCACCTACCTACTTCTTCGCTCACTTTTGCTTCCTCAAGCTGAGCTGATATTTCACGATTTAGAACTAAGCCATACTTTTGTAAAAAAAAATTGAAAAACAAATTAATGAACATAAATTACAAACTGTATTGTATTGAATATTGTCCAATATGATATATCCGAAACAGTATAAATTTTATGCAAAAATTTACCATACTACAAGTATGACTACAATTACCCATCGGGTTCAATTTTGTAAGATTTAATTTTCATCTCTTGTGTATCTATTATTCAATGCATTAATTTGTTTTTCTGCACTTTTTTTGTTAGCATGTTTCTGTGTATTTCAAATTGGTGTAGGTTTCACTTACCCAAAAACTACGATAACTGAATTTATATACTCAAATTTATCTGCATATGTAGATAATGTAAAAAAAAAAAACAAGTTTTTCTCAGTAGCGATGAAGTCATAAATTTCTATTTATAAGTACGTAAAAATTATGACGCGAGAGTAGTTAAAATGCTGAAGGCTTAGCTCAGTTTAATAATAATAAAAAAAAAAAAAAAAAATAAAAAAAAAGTCGTTCACTCCGATATCATTTTGCAGAATTTGTATCTACCTACAGCTGGTTTATGATTTTCGCTGTACCTATATCTTTATGTGTATGAAAAATATGATATATCTATACATAGCTGTATAGATACAGGCGACACAAATGTTGTGTGTTCTCATGAGCCAAATAAACATTTAGCTTACATATTTTTTGCATTTATTTGCCACATTTCGCATATAGCCAAAAGTGACAGCTGAGCTGCGCTGCGAGTGCGACGTGTGCGGCTAGTGAAGAAGAAGCAGAAAAAGCTTATCACTCCACACACACAGAGCTGCTATTTGTCAGTTGAATTGTTTACTACTTGACTGTCACTCAGTTAGTCCGACAGTCAGTCAGTTAGTCATGCAGTACTATTGTGGCCTCGGAGCTTTACTGCTACTCAACTCAACCTCGCTTGTCTTCTGTGCCAGTCCAGACTCCAAACTCTGTACCACTGTTGGTTGTCGACTGCCGGACTCGAAATTCCTGCTTGTGGTTTCCCGGAGGCCTTTCAACGCTCTGTGTGTGTGTGTGTGTGTGTGTGTGTGTGTGTGTGTGTGTGGGCTCCATGTTTTCTTTATTGCCTGTTTGTTATAGTAAATCATTGCCTGCCACTGGTTGGTTGGTTGGTTGGTTGGTTGGTTGGTTGGTTGGTTGGTTGGTTCTACGCAAACTGGTGGCAGAACTTTCGTTTTTCACACATGACACATGCCATACAACTTAAGTACAACAGATATTGTATAATTCTAATGTTTGTTTCTGCATAACCAAATTAATTAACATTTGTAACGCCCTGTTGTACACTTGTTTGCTTTTGGTATGCATTCACAAAAACTTTTTCACTCGCGGCTATTCATAGCAAGAAGCTAAATTCATTAGCGTAAAATGCTTAAGAAATCTGAGCAGAAGAACGTGCTTAATAGTTTGTTGAATCGGTTGTAGTCCGGCGGTTATGGGTTTGTGGATTTAGTAAATTAAAGAAATCATGTAAAGAATATTAAATTCATGCCACTTTACACTGTTTATTTATTTTCCTTGAGAATGTGATATTCTCAAAGAAAAGCATCTCATTCCCATGAAATTCAGTTGAAATTTTATTTTCTAAGTTAATAAGCAGTAAATGCGCCACACGGTGCGCTAAAGAAAAAAAAGATTACCAAAAATCAATGCACTTTGTTATATTGCAATTGAATTGGCAGCAAAACTGCACACCCGAAAGTTTTAAAGAATTTGTATTACAAATTTAAAAAAATTTTTTTCTACAATTTTTGAAGTTTTAAAATTTTTTTTTGACAGTTCGAAACCTTTATTTATATGGTTCATGTGAGCAATAATCTTGTAAAAAATGATTTAAAATAAATTTATTAGCTTAAGTGACAAAGTGTATTAGTTTGAATTTTGTCCAAAATGATGCAACACTGTATACAGATTTTTAAAAAGTATATTATTGGTAGACACGTTAAAAAAATTAGTTTTCGAGATCAATTTTATATTGTTATAATTTATTTAAATTAAACGGAAAAATGTTTTTTAATTTTTGAAAGGTGGCAACTCTACTTACGTCATTAAACTATCGGTAGAAACTCTATTCTAAAATAAGCCTTAGTAAAAGCGTTAAAAAAACTGGTTTTCCATATCAATTTAATATTGTTAGACTTAATTTAAATTAAACGGAAATAATGTTTTTAATTTTTGAAAGCTGGCAACTCTTCTTACGTCATTAAATTATCGGTAGAAACTCTATTCTAAAATTAGCCTTAGTAAAAGCGTTAAAAAACTGGTTTTCCATATAAATTTAATATTGTTAGACTTAATTTAAATTAAACGGAAATAATGTTTTTAATTTTTGAAAGCTGGCAACTCTTCTTACGTGATTAAATAGTTGGTTACATCTCATCAAATTTGTCCTTATTATACTGACAACTCTTCTTACGCTTTTAATTAATTCGTATTTAATTTTCTTTAAATAGTTGGCAACGCCAAACAAGTCTAAGTTTGCCCAAATCTCCAGCGGTTCACTCTTCTGTTCCATTTGTCATATAAATTGAATTTAATTTTAAAATTGAAGCAGATGGCAACCCTCTCAAAAAAATAAAAGAAAATAAAAAGCGGTTGGAATTAAGCTTTCTTACCACTTTTTCGTTTGACACAAGCATAGTAGAATTTCAGTTACCTTAATAGTAAAATTAACTCAACTTTTTTCAATCAAAATGTAACAACCTTCTTCAACGTTTTTTTTTTTCATATAAAATCTTTCGTTGCACACTAATATTGGAATATCGCAATCAAAACATGATTTTTCAATTCAGTTAATCTTTTTAAACTGGCTATTATTTCGTTTCAATCACGTGCAACCCGCCAATAATATTTTCAAAATAAATCTCTTCTAAACATCTTTCGTGTGATTTGATGTCAATGTAATGTTAGATTTAATTTATTTGTGTAATTGCTTTTAATTTTTCAGTTCTCCCAAAATATTTTTGAAGTTACAAACGTTTAGTATTCGAGTGTGAAATGAGTTTAAATTAATATTTAAAATTAAATAAACAAAAATAAATAGTCAAAACTTGTCAATAAATATGTGGTTGTGCTATAGTTATGACACACACCATACCACATCGCATACCCTGTACTCAAATTATTTCTATCGGTTCACACCGACATTCTTTCGTTTGTCTTTTCATTTTTATTATCAGATCTCTTAATTTCGGTTTTCTCGCTTTTCCTGCAAAAATATACCAATTGGGGGGAGATCATCTCCAATAAGCCTTGAGATTGATCTACTTGATATATTAATTTAACTTAACATAATTTTCTAGTTTCTATGGGGATTTCTGCGTATGCCTTCGCGAACAGATTTTATGGCTGAATTGGGGTTGAACCACGCTAGGACGACCACTTCTCCTTCTGTCATCAACTGCACACGTTTCGGAAAAACGCGTAATAGTGCGGCAATTAAACATTCTCGAAATATTAAGTTCTTTGAGAAGCTCATAAATTACACTGGCTCTTTTTCCACACTTACATATGTAAAGAAATCGCCGCAATACGATTTTATTTAGCTCCCCACTCCATTCCATTGTTAATACGCGAAAGCAAACTCTAAACTAATTATTATATATGAGTAGGCACTGTACACAAGTTATAATAAAAAAATAGTGACACTTTTTTTTGGGAATTTGTCCTCGCTTTATGCATTGTAAACTTTGTAACAGAATTTATGGCAAGCCTAAGGTATAGCTCAATATTTGTACAAAACCAACTGGTCTATAAAAGCTTAAAAATCCTCCTTGCAAGCTAAGCTAATTTCTAGGACATATGAAATTTGAACATTCACTATCTTACTTTTGTTAGCAGTTATAAAAATTAGGTCAAATAGAAAAACAATTTAACACATTGTATATAAATATGTACACATTTATCTATTCAATCGTGCAACTAATTTCTTTTCTCTTTCTATCTTTTTAGGTAAGTCAAAATAATGGAAATCCCACCGAGCAAGCTGCTTAATGTTAAGTATTATGTAGTTTAATATAAATATTGAAAAATCGAGTTAACTACTACGATTAGGTCAATCTTAAATATGTGTATGGAACACTCAGAAATTTAGTAATTGAAACTCTAATTCTATGCAGTTAGCGAAGGAAGGAAAACTATTTACTGTTAAGGCCCATCCCTAAATCGACGGGTCAAGCGTCAACGAACTGTTAAAATTTCGCATGAATTTGCAGTTTTGACAGGCCGTCAGATCCTGCACTTGGGCGCAGAAGACCGAAGTGAAAAAGAAAGAACATAAAAATGAGAAAGAGAAAATATAATAGACTACAATTAGACCATTTAATTCGAAATTGTATCTGTATGTTTGTCTGTTAGCATATTTGAACGTAATAATCTTCGATATTACTGAATGGAACTTTAACCAATGGCCAGACAGTAACCTTAGGCTTAACATAGGGTATAATTTATCAACATATTAAAGGTACACGTTCGGTATAGCTAGTGTTAAACAAAAATGTTGACACAAAATTTTAGAACAATATGAGAATTTTAAATAATTCACCCCAACCCCGTTCAATTTCCGATCGATAGATCGATACCTTAAATATCTGATCATAAACAGGGTATTTAATTTTTTTTTTTTGATTTTTTTTAATTTTTAAAACTTTTTTGTTGAATTTTTTGCTTTATAAATATTATAGTTTATTGTTGATAAGAACCATTTAAAAAACCTGTTGTAATCAACAGAGCAGACATCAATTGTGTGTTCCACATTTCAATATGATGAAACTTAATATGCAATATTACAGTCTGTTGGTGTACATAATCAGATCAAGCCCGTTGTTAATACGGATTAAAGATGTCGTCTGATAATGCTAGATTCGCAGTGTTCGGCGTTTATTTAAAAAAAGAGAAACTTTCCTCCTATAAGCATAAAAGCGTCGTTATGTCAAACGAGCTATATTTTTGCTAATTGCAAATACCGCCTAACGAGCAAATCAAATAAAGTGAGTCGATATAATGGACTGGTTTTCATAGGGCAATTTCAGCTAAACCGCGGACGTGTTCCGTAGGGCTTATTCTGGAAATAGTAATCTCCTTCTTTAAATTGACTTGAGGGCCAAAAGGTGCATACAATAAACTAAATCGACATACAATGCTAATTACTCAACACCTAAAGATAATATGATACGAGACTCTCTAATTTATTTGCTGAGGGCGGCCCCCGAACTCATGATTTGAGCTGGCAACAAGACCGAATCAGGCGACCGGTGAACAGCTGACACGCGAAAACTGAGCTACCAATGTTTATAATTGAAATCCACCACTTTTCATTCCGAAAACATGTTGTGCCATGTTCGCAAAATTAAACTTACAGATGGTTTTTAAATATAAAGACCATTTTATTAGTTATTCTGACAAAGAACAACACTAAAATAATACATAGCTGTTGAAACTTTATAAGTTTTTCGTGCTTTACTGAATGAGTAAAATCACCAACATTTTTCAACGAATACCCACATGACTTTGCGTTCTAGTGGCACTATTGGAAAATGTTATAAAATGTTCACATTATGACATCGCTCTCGCGAAGCAAAAAGTTTCGTATCATATTATCTTTGCTTCCACAGACTCTGGGTCTCTGAATACTAATGCGATTACTCACCACCAGTTTCAAGAGACGAGACGCCACACATTTAGAATCCTAAAGCACGGAGTGATATCGATGTCAAATTAGGGGTAATTTTCATATTAATTTTCACTTAGCAGAAAAACTGGTGATCAGATTTCAACCAAATTTGGCTATATTTTAATCCGTTAGGAGGCGCATGAGTCGAGATATTCAGAAAATCCGTATTTATAGTCGCATATTGATAATATTAGAAAGATATGGTGCTGGTGCAATAAAAATTCTTTTATGAAAAATAAATGCGCTGGATGGGGATTTTTATGAAATTAAAAACGAACAATGGCGTTGCGACGAGAAATATTTTCATGAGAAATCGATCCGATAGGTGGTGCTAGAGTCGGGCTATCCACAAAATCTGTATCTATGATGTGATATTGATGATATTAAAAAGTTATCCGATTTGAATGAAGTTAGAAACGTATAACGGGTTGCGATGAAAAGCACTACTACAAAAAATGGATGCGCTAGATGGAGTTAGAAATTCGGATTTCTGAAACGATATTGGTGATTTTAGAAAAGTATGTTGTATGTTCTAGGTAAAAAGAGATATGTATAAAAAGGAATAAAGGGATAGTTCTGAAGTCGGGATTTCTAGAAAATCCATGTTCGTTTTAACTCAAATCTAATAAGTTTTGGGCAGTTATAAACAATCCTCCCTAGACATAGTCAAGATAAAGTTGATCATTAAATATTATTTTAAAACAATTGCAAATAACCTTAGAGTAGATTTCATCTTTACTGCGACAATGCAGCATGGTTTTTTAATTCGGCGAAACTGCATTTTTATTCGGATATTAAAAATTCTGATATTCAAATTCAACTGGCGCCTTTCGACTATTTGTGGTTTAAAGCCATTCGAATATCACAGACGAATACCACAGATTTCCACTATACTCCTACTCGCTTTTGTCGAAATTTTTATTGTGGAACAGATGCGTCTTATGGTGTCAATCGTCACCTTCATTCATTCATTCATGCTGTCATTCACTTGCTTGGCTTCCAGGTAATTGTCACAAAAAATTTACATATTGATCGATTCGTTCGTTCGTTAGTTTAGTTTAGTTATGTAGTTAGCCAGTTGGTTTAGCTGACGGCCAGCCAATTGTACTTGGCTGATGGCGGCATGTCCAGTGCGGCAAAATAACAAAATATCAAACGAACAAACACCAGAAGGGCCTCGCCTCTCGTAACAGCCCTTTGTTTTACTTTTGTTTGGTAGTTAAATTCAAATTTGTTTTTCTTTATTTTTCATTTCTTTACTACATTTTCTAGTTTTCGTGCCTCTCGGCCACTAGGGGCTTATTTTTAGTTGCTTGCAATAAGCCTTGTTGGATGATGGAACAGTTCGGGCAAGTGTGCGTGCATTGCATTCGTATGCCAAGTGCGTGTGTGTAACATTAATGACATTAATGACTTTTCACTAGTCAAGGTGGAATGACTGACAAAAACCCACAACTGGAAGCATTCTAACAACAAATACGGCGGCAAGGTTCTTTGAACAAAAAAGTAAAAGAAAAAAAAAAATAAAAAAACAGAAATAAATTCAAAAAAGATAAACCTGCTCTAGCTGAGAAACTTGAATATTTTAAGCAGTTTTATACGCACTGAGCGGCTACCTACAGATGCAACAAACAAAAAAAAAAAAAACAACTAAACATACAGTTACCGACAATAAAATAGAATCAAGTCAGTTGCTGCGAAACAATCAGCGAATATTTCTCTTTGCTATTACAATATATGTCCGATAACTTTGGCTGTAACCGAATCTGTGCACTATTTGTCGTTTAAACCGTCATAATGGAAAACATTTTCGATTTACTGTTACTTTTGCGCTTAAAACTTGCAACGGTGGGCTTTTACTATAGTGGCACAAAATAATAAAATCAAAAAAGGGGAAAAGCAATAAAAGTGATTTTTGGTGTGTAAATTGTATTGTAAGTTTAAATTGTGTTATAAATTGTCACATTTAGTAAAATTTGCTTTAATTTGGAAAAAAGGGTCACGAAAAGCACTGCACAGCAGAGGAACGTAATCACATACGAAATTTGCAAAACAAAAAAAAAATGATTTTACGCAAAGGCAAATTGCACAAATTATTAACACATCACAAAAATTTGTGTCTACTGCTCTTTCGCCTCAAAAAAAAAAAAAAAACAAGTAAAAACAGCGCTGTTTTCGGCTATGCCGAAGGCTTCATACCTTTCATGAATGGAAGAATAGTAAAAAACGTGTTATTGTATTACAATTTCGTATTACCTATAGTTAAAAGCGAAAATTTCCTTCAAATCAATAAAAATAATTCTAGTACAGGCATTGTTATAAATTATTTAATGCTTTTCCTTATGTAATTAAAAAGAATTATGTTTTAAGAAGGGAATGGTTTTTGAATATTTTTAATATCATATCGACGCTTGATATTTAACATTTAAAAAATACAAATAATTAAGTATTAATATGTAAGACCTACATACATATGTCGGTCTTTGAAAACAGTTATCAGATCCGTAAATAGTTCCCAAACGTTTAACGCTATGATTCATGTGATATTGCGCTGAGCTTATTACTTTTCGCAATAAATATTTGTCCTGAATTTATCTTGCCGATTTACACTGTGAACTCCGATCTTGATGAATACTAATATATAGCTAATAATGGTTGATGTTTGTGCAAAATTTCAAGCCTTTAGCTGTTTAAATGGAGGAGTTATGGTGCAAAATGCAATATCTGAACAATCGGTTGTATGGGAGCTATATGTTATATTTCTCCGATCTTCATGATTTTCAATACTGATACGTAGCTAATAATGGCTGATATTTCTGCAAAATTTCAAGCCTTTAGCTGTTTAAATGGAGGAGTTATGGTGCAAAATGCAATATCTGAACAATCGGTTGTATGGGAGCTATATGTTATATTTCTCCGATCTTCATGATTTTCAATACTGATACGTAGCTAATAATGGCTGATATTTCTGCAAAATTTCAAGCCTTTAGCTGCTTAAATGGAGGAGTTATGGCGCAAAATTCAATATCTGAATAATCGGTTGTATTATATGTTATAGTCACCCGATCTGGCCGATTCCGACAAATGTTTAATCATTTGTACAACGACACCTGCTCACCAAATTTCATCAAAATAGCTCTAAAATTGAGGGACTAGTTTGCGTTCAAACAGACGGACAGACGGACAGACAGACGGACATGGCTAAATCGACTCAGCTCATCGTCCTGATCATTTAGGTATACTTTTTGATGGGTCTATCTCTTCTCCTTCTGGCACTTACAAACATCGGACCAAACTTAATATACCATTTCATTCTCATGAAAGGTATAAAAATTCGAACTGAGAGGTCGACCGCGAAAAATGACGCCCGAGCGCGACCCTTTTCAATCCGCTGCAGTCATCCAGAAGGAAATAAGCATGGAAATATCTGCCAAAAATGTTGCCCGTCGTGTTCTAGAAAGGAACCTCTTCAGCAGTTTGTCACGAAAAGTTCCAATGCTGACAAAATAACAGTGACGAAATCGACATACGTTTGCGACTTACATAACTTCGTTCGGTCCAGAAAATTCCAAAAAAAGTGGCGAAATATTCTATGGTCCCACGAATCTAAGGTAAACATGGTGGACAAGGTCTGGGTCCGACGACCGAAATCTGTAGAAATGGGGTAGTATGGGGAGGAAATATAATGATATGTGCGTGTTTTTCGTGGTATGGAGTCGGACCGCCATTTTGGATTAGGGCAAATATGGACCGGTGCCGATACCTAAAAATATTAGAAGACATTATGCTACCCTATGCCTATTGGAACATGTCTTTGATTTGACAGTTTCAATAGGATAATGACGCGAAATATACTTCGGCTACAGAGTCGTGGCATCTATGTGATGGTGTGGCCTTCGCAATCTCCAGATTTAAACCCGATAGAAAACTTGTGGAATATTGTAAAGGAAAAGCTTGGGCCCGCTAGATCAAAGCATAAGGAAGAACTTTGGCAAAGAATCCAGGAAGCTTGGTGCTCCATATCAAAGTCGGTCTGTGAGACACTAGTAGAATCTGTGCGGAAAAGATGCACTGAAATATTTGCAAATAAAGGTTTTAGCTACAAAGTTTTAAGACTGCTACACTGTTTAATGCAGTTTTATTATTATTTTCGAGTTTCTTTTAATTCTGTTTCTATTTTTTTTTTAGCAATTGAATTTCACGATTGAGTTTGTCAAATATATTTGGAAGTAATGCTTGATACTATTATTTTGTCAGTAACTGTATATGTTAATAAAAATTAAGTAAAAAAAAACACAGGTCGTCATTTATATTGGCATTGCGTGAGTCACACTACCTCTACATAGGTAAGTTGCGGTAACCCTAAAAATATTTCATGCCTCCATTGCCACACAGCAGAGCAATGTTTCCCACGTGATTGGAATGTTTGCGTGCTACTTGTAGTTGAAGTATTCCCTTAAGTTTGAACTGGCTTGTTTGCTTTATTATGTCACTACCTACTGCTACGTTTACTTCATTCCCTTATTTGTTGTTTTTTCTTTTTCTTCTCATTTTGTTTTGGTTTGGCTTTCGTTTCTTTTTTTATTCCCCTATTTCCATAATTAGTAGCAAAAAAAAAAAAAACAAAACACTTCAGCTCTCAGCCGCCTTGTAAGGCAAATCCCATGCTACAAGTATTATTTTAGTGGGCCGTACCCTGCTCGAAATCAAAAACAACCACAACAACAAAAAATGGCAATGAAAAACCTGAGTTGGCTCCGTTTTGGTACTCAGTTGATTGATGACTTTGCGCTTTTGGTTCTTGGTATGCGTAGTATTTTTGCTCAGAAGTTCAGCATTTAGTTCTTTCTTGGTAAGCCATGTAAGTCGTTGTTTACTGGACTCTAAACTATGCTCTTTTTCTAGGCTTTTATTCATACTTTTTGCTCGTATTCGAAGGTACCACATTTTTTTTTTGTTTTTTATGAAGTGACGTTTTGCAAATTATGACCCTCTGAAGGTCGAGTTTTCGTATATAAAAAAGGTGGTTTTGTTTATGTCTTAAATTCTCACGACTGGAAAATATTTTAAACATGTCAGAATAGCGATGGCAAAATGAAATTTAAATAAAACTTCAAGCGATTCGTATGAAATAGTAATAAAAAAGACTAAAGAAATACTTCATCTTTTCGAAATTCAGAATTCCAAAATTCCTTTGGGCAAAAGTTTGTACGCAAGCTAATCCAACTTAAAAAATTAGCAAAGTTTTAACATGTTGGCTTTTTAAATGATATTTTCTGTAAATTCAAATCTCATTTAATTGTGAATAAATTTCAACACAACCTCACTAATTCATTGTTGCGAAAAAATTCAGCCATCATTGACACACCGCGCACCCCACCTCAACTCAAATAACATTAAATTTTAGGCCTTTAAAATTAGCATTTCTAATTCAATTGACTGTTACTCAATGCCTTCGTTGCTTTGTTTTCCCCCCTCTCCCTGCCCCCTGTCATTAAACATTATTGCCTAGATATCACTTTAGATAGCTTGCCTGTTGTCAGTTCAATTTAAATGAATGCAAATGAATTTAAATATGTTGAGCAACTTTTATGTTGTTGTTTGTACCTCCATCTGCTGGAGGGTGGTGTGCCGCTACTTAGAGAAACCCAAATTTCTTTTGTGTCAGGTTCAATTCAGGTAGGAATTCTAGCAGATAGCAACCCCAATTGTTTTGTTTGCAATATTTGCAGGGTTGCAAAAGTACTTATTGTGAAATAGGATAAAATTTCAAAATGTCTGATAGGACGTTTTCATATGATTCTGGTAGAAAGATTTATGATTGTAGTAGAGCGGTATTTTATTTTAATTCTAAGCTACCAAATACCTTTTTTTTAATTGCGAATGCATAAGCAAATGCAATGTTTGCAGAATACATAAACCTATTTACATTTCAATTTATGAATGCGTTGTTCATATCTGTTAGGGCAGGTATGAAAGTGACAACTCTATTTCTTATATGTTCCCTTTTTGTTCACTTAAGGTCAGTTTTTCAGTGCTAGTTTAAACTCAGATTACTTAAACTCGGTTTAAATTTAAACTCATATTTAAATTTGGCTATTTTGTAAGGCAACGTTTTTTTTATTTATAGCGATTTGGCAAATTTTTTGTTGTTACTGTCACTGGGGCCCGTCTAGTCCTTGTTAAAGAGAAATTGCCGCTAGGTTGCGCTGTGACCGAAATATTTCTTAAAGTCCTATTAATAGGTCGATTTGTTTCATGTTCAGTGCGTGGATTGGCTTTGAAAAGAGAAAATGTTTTCGAAAACAAAAACTCTTTAGGTAGTGCTGGAGTCCAGATATTTCGAAAAATCATCTTTATGGACTGATTGGGTTCATATTCAGTATGTAAGATGCGTTTGCAAAGAGAAACGTTTCTCCAAAAAATATGCCCGATATGTGGCGTCGTGATTCAAAAAGTTGTATTTATAGACTGATATAATTCATATTTAGTATACAGTTTGGTTGTGCAAAGAAAACATTTTAAGGAAAATCCGACACGGCAGGTGGGACTGAAGTCGCGATATTCGTAATCATCCTTTTTTATGCACCGATTTGGTTCATATTCGAAACGGAGATTAATTAATAGGTAAGAAGTATTTTGATTTAAAAATTTACTGGAGAGATGGCGGTGAAATTTTTCTGAAATCCTATTTGTTGGCCTACTTGATTGGGAGGCGGATCTATTTAATTTTCTTGGTTTGTTTTGTTTTTAGAAATATTTCTAAGTCGCTGATTAAATATTTACTTTCTCGCGTCCTCTATATTCGAAATAAAAGTTTTTTAGATTTGATCGCAAGACTGAGATAGTGTGGATTTTTTAAGAATTTGTTGTAAACGGGGAATATTTTGAATCCGGTGAAATAGGTTTCTCTCCTTTTTACATTTCCACAAAAAGTTTTTTCTTACTTGCAAAGTAAATACAGAAATAAAAATTTAAAAAATTTGTGCAGAGCAACGTCGGGTCAGCTAGTAACTTTAAAAATGTAATGCTGCCAAAAAATAAATAAAACGTCCGTTCAAGCAATAATTTTTCTGCAAATAAACTAGAAACAGTAGAAAGAAATAAACGTATGTTGAGTGAGGTGCAAAAAAATAAACCGAATGAACTCAGACGAATTGAGCTCAATTCGCAATTTTGGCAAGTATAATAGAAAAACATCCGTTTATTTCGCGTTACTATAGTTACTTTCGCCAGAGAAAACATCAATTTTTAAATCAAAATTACCTTTTGAATGATTTGAATTGCTTTTTTGTTTGCTACCAAAGCCGACGAGGCATCCGTTAAACTCAGTTTAACCCTACCTGATTTGCAGCTTAAACTCAGTTTAAGCTAAGTTTAAAGTTGACTGAAAAACTGCACAGTGAGTTTGAACTTAGTTTAAACGGCAAACAAACAGAGTTAACCCCGCCCTGACGTTCTCATGACAGTCGGGTCTAAATACGCACCGTAACGACCCGGATTTGTATCCGGTCAAAGACTGTTGGTAGAAAAAATCGACAATTTTTTTATTGCGTTTTCTTAAAGTATTTGCCTTTGAAATTATCTCTTCCAAATTTCATAGAGATTTGAGATCAATGTTACAGCGCTCTGCTTTGATGTACCCACAAGTACGTGCCGAAACTTTGAGAAAGGCTAGGTTAGGTTAAGCTGGCTGGCCCAACAATAGGCCTTACATAAACCAAGTAGGTCCTTTGTGTTACCAAAAAAGACACGACCAATGAAAACTCTTGTTTTATAAGCCGGTGGCGATGCCGAAGAACATCGCCGTCCCCTTGGCGAACTGAAGTAGGCTCTTTGGCCTTTTGTTGGCGACCAGATCATGCAGTCTTGCTTCGCCCAGCATCTTGAAACGTCGTCTGTCCAATGATGGTCATTTACATATAATATGCTCTAACGTTTAATCCTGCATCAAATTTCCTGCATCCTTTATCTTCTTCTTTTTTCAGAGAAAGTAACAAGTTCGTGAGCTTAGCGTCATATCCACATGATTTTTGCAACCCTGCGTTTGCTTCCACGCCTTGGGTACTTGCTGATATGTATACAGTTCGTGCGACCGGTTGATAGCTTGCGGCGATATCGATACTTACTCACTGATTGCCTCCTCCAGATAGACACCCTGTTTGGCAAGGTCGTCTGTTCTTTCATTTCCTTCTACACCCTTATGTCCCGGGACCCAATAAAAGCGCACGGTTTTGATCATTGCCAACTTGACCAACAAGGACTCTTTCCTCTCTACTATGGTTTTAGAGCAGGTACTTTACGAAAGCAATGCCTTGATGGCTGCTTGACTGTCGCCTGCTAGCTGGGTGAAAATCTAATACCATCTCAGCCGCTTTATTCACTGCTAGAATTTTTGCTTGAAAATTATTGCAGTGATCCGGCAGCTTTTAAAATTTACAGATCTCTGGTTCTGGGCAGTTAACCGCAACCATAACTCCTTTTTTCCATTTTACACCCGTCCATGTATAGGTGTGTCGTTCGTCGTATCTTCTTCGCGCCCTGCGCGATTGATTGAGGTCTAAAAGACTTTTCGAAGTTCAGACACGGGATCACAGCGTCGGTTCATCCAGTCAGAGAGTACGTTATACGGGTGTGACCATAAATTCTCAACGCAAACTGCCTCGAGGCATAGAGTCTTGAGGCAGTTGCCAATCCTAGGTCTCTGACTGTTAGATTTGCCATAGAGTACTGCTGTTGTTGTAGTTGGTAATGTTCTACTCAAAAACATTTTTATATACAGATAATAACTTTTTAAGTATAACCTCTTCACGGTAATATACATTTTGTTTCATCTAATAACTGTTATGAAAGAGCTTGTTTTTAAATTTCAGAATGCGAGCAGCGCTTTCAATTTATAAATTTGGGACAGCAGTTTTTTTTGTCCAGTTAGCGCGATTCACTAACTATAAACGATCCGACAATCGCCATTTTTGTCGACAATATTTGTGGATCGCTTAACATGTGTCTCGTTATTGCAATGTTCCATTGTTGCTTAATTTCGGACTATCCTCTGAGTGATTTGATGGAATATTAATCAATAGTAATCAACTCAAGCTTCAAGGAATATCCGGAATCACCTGCAAACATGCCATGCTTTTCATTTTCAAAATTCGCTTCATTATGAATCGTGTTGTGCTCCAGGGTATTTAGATTTTATATTGAACATTTTTTAATTAGGATTATTTATCTATATATTAAAAATAAACAATATTTCTGTTTTTATACTTGAATCCTTGATAAAAGTTTGCTTTTACCGTTTGCACAATAATTGAATGGTAGCTATGGCCTCCTTTCGATTCTTTGGCGCCAAAATTGATATATGAGTAGAATTGACGATCCCAATGGTGCTTTCTCCACAAAAGGTGACGACCCTAAGGCAAACATTTCTTTAGCAGCTTGTTGCTCCACTGGGTTCATAGGAAACCTGTCAAGCTGAGAAAGTAGGTCTGAAGCCAGGTCTGGACTTAACCGATACAGCCTCTGAAATTCTGTTGCATTCAAATGAAAGGGATTGCCCACATCCCGGAGTAAACGTCAATCCACTGCTGGAGCGCTGACTTCTTCGTCACCTCGTGATAAATCATTTTCCATGTATGCAAACGAAATTATTTAATGCCCCTTTTTTAATTTCAAGAAAACAAATCAACGAATCTTGAATTCTTCTCTTATTTAAGTTGAAATCACGAATATTTCTTTTCTCGATTGAGTTAACAACATCAAATTCGTAGTCGTTTAGTTTTCGATAATCGGCTAGCTAACGACAACAGCTGACTCGGCGATAGTGATAATCGTTAAAAAAAAAGGTTGCTGAATAGCAACAACGTTAAAATTTTCGTTAAGATAAGTTAAACACACGAATATCGTTAAAATAAGTTAGCGTATCGCACGACTGAGTTGTACATATACCATGTTTTTTGAATATTGCATTTTAATTTCAACCCTCGCAACCTGACCATCGCAAGTGAAATTATACTTTTTTTTAAACACTTCCTCCATGCTAGTTGCTAAAATCTACGCAAAGATTTTGTGGCGCCATGCTGTGCCGCACCCTCCTTCACCTCAACCACCACCGGACTTAGCGAAAATGCCACGCACATAAATGTTGCATAATCGAACGTGTGGCACATGCTGATAGAACGCCGGTTGCCATTCTCTCTATGGTACTGAAGTCTCGTGTTAGTGCAGTGGTGGTTGTTGCTAAGACACGTGATACCATCACTGCTGCTATTTTTGTGGCGGCATCTGTCGCAAAGCGTATTTCTAATTTCTATTTTTACTCCCCATATCACAGCACGCAACACGCACGCATCCTTTGGCATTTTCTCCCTCTTTTTGGCTGATGAATGGAATGCGATAAATTTTCATGTGCACCTACATATGTATATGTGTATGTATCTGTGTGAGTAGATGGTTTAATGAATAATCCACTAAATCGATAAAAGCATGCCAAATATTTATGGTTTATTCGAGCATCCTTTTATTGCACTTCCAAGGTATTTTCTATGTAGAAGGAATGTGGCGTGGCATGATACTCATATTTGGCTGTAGGTGGTTTTATTTTTACTTACTCGTGCAATGACCTTTCATTTGATTCATGGTTAAAATTTCCCTAGCTCCCAGTGAAACTTACTAATTAATTTTTCTATAGAGTATTCTTTGAATTAATTTTGCGAAAATTTCAATCACAGTTGGTTATTATTCACCATTCCCATTACTTTGTAGTCGAATATACGGCAAAACACTTTTTGTGAAATTTTTTTTTATATATATGCACACGTTACGTGGTTACAAGTTGGTAAAATGTGGCAACGCTGTAATCAATTTTGCTCAGGTTGGTTTACCAATTCATTGTGAATAAATCAACGTCAGATAAACGCTTTATTGTGAATGAATACAAGTGAGAAGTCTTCTGAATTAATGATGGCGGCGGCTGATATTAAATGTCGCGCATGGCTATTATTAATTGTCGGCCATCGAATATTGAGGGTTACGGCGAATTTTGACGTCTATGGGCTAAGATTTCTCACATGTATTTATTCGCAATTCGAAAATCTTGGTTCAATTCGGCAATTTCACCTGTGTTACATCCGTTCAGATTAAAATTTTTAGTTTACCGATTATTTCGTCCCACAGTCGAATGGTACGTTGACTGAAGACATAGCAAAACGAACACACAAGGTGGCGCAGATTGTGTCACCGCTAACCCTCTCTTGAAAATTTTGACAAAATTTCAAGGTCACAATAGATTTTGTTTCCAAAAACCATATATGTACATATGTATGTATACTCGCAATCGTGTGTATTCTTTCCAACGTGTTTAGCAATTTTAGTGTGTATTCTTTCTAACATTTATACCAACGTGTTTCCTCTCATTTCTCTCCACCGGTACATCTGGTTTGACGTCACAGCCAAGTTACTCTGAATTTCAGATCCATTAGAGCAGTCTCGTATTCTATCATTCTTGGACTGAAGACATGCTCAACAGGTAGATGAAACGTCTTCTACAATATTTTCTCTCAAATTACTTGAGGTCATTGATTTATGCGAAGAAACCGGGGATGCGACATTATGCAAATCATTGTCGATATGCTAAGAATGATATAGTAATATAAGATTACGCCTTCCTCAGTAAAAAATAATGAAAGCAAATTCTTTGATAAGTCACTGTAGAACGAATGAGACAGAGGCAAGAAAAATTTCGAATAAACGAATGGGAATTAAGAAGTAATGAAAAGTTAGGTTAGATTCAGGCCCAGAATGAATATCTTTCTTTTATTAATAAAAATAACTTAAATTAAAAAATAAATTAAATGAGCAGACATTAACCATTTTCAAAATTCGTGCTTTTGTAAACAAACAAATTTCAACAATTCTTCGACAAAGTAAGTAGTTAAGAAGCTTTTCACGTACATTGTCTTTGTTCGGGTCTCTTGGTTTTAGAACAGGTTTGAGTTCTCAGTAGAGCTCAGTTGACTCCATTTGGCTCATAATATCAGCACTTCGACTTGGCCATGGCTAACTTTAAACAAAGGCGTCATTTTTGAAAGCACAAAACGCAAAATGAGCCGACTGGGGTCCGCGTTGTCTCAGTCAAATCAAATGGGACCAAAATCGATACTTCTTCGTTCACTGCTCTGGCTCGGATTTGATCGGCTGTAGTAGTTTCTGTCGTGCCGTGAACGAACTCGTATCATGAAATTTTTTCACCGTAGCAAATGGCCTGCTAATGAATATAAGTGATTTGTGAATTCATTTAAGATCTTTTCACTCATTTTCTACTGGCCACTAGTTTCATTTTATTTAATTTTGGTAATTTTTAGAAACGATCTACAAGTTTGAAACCTATTGCCAATTAAAGTAGACTGAACAAAAAAATAAAATCAGATGGCCACATGCAGTGCCTGGGACTTACGTCTAGCCTCATTGCGTACATTCTTCAATGGTCGAAATCCTGTAAATAAGAGCGGTTGTTGGAGAGTTGTGTAGAGTATGAGGTTGCAAGAAGAGACCCCTTAATTGTACGACCACAAGTGAATAATCCTTTCATGACTTCAATTCAAATAGGAGCTGCAATGCAACAAGATTGTGGTTTAAGTCTGGCAAGAACGAAAATTACAGGAAACGCCAAGGTTTGAAAAAAAAAACATAAAGTGTCTCGCGGCAACCAAAAAACAGATATGAGTTGGCCAGGAGCCATATTGGCCCTTCACTATCCATTTGGAATTCTACGATTTGGAATGACGAATTGAAGTTTAATTTGTATGGACCTGATGGCAGAACTAGAATGACGGCGAAATTCGATGACGGCAGTGTTATGGTATGGGGTTGTTTTAGCAAAGACGGGACCAGGCCCATTGTCAAAAGAAACAGCAAGTTAGACGGTTTGGCTTATCGGAATTCAATGGCGGAACATATCCTCCTACCAAATTTGATAAACTTAGCATTATTTGTTTATTCAAAAACAGTTTTCCAACTATACAACGTGCCCGGTCATAAGTTGATAATAATAAAACGTTGGTTCGAAGATCAGGCTAGCCGTGGTAAGTCCTGAAGATTTAGATTCGATCCAAAGCTTATGAGTAATTACTAAAAAAAAAAAAGTTATGCCTCTGAAATCCAACACCGTGCAACATTTGCGGACCTTTATGGAGCGGGAATGGCAGAACATTCCGTAGGAAATGTGCAAGGATTTGGTATCCTCTAAGCAAAGAAGGTGCTTGCCAGTATTTTCCAAAAAAAGAAAGCTCCATCCAACTGCCAAGCCACGTGCACGAAAAAAAAAGATAAATGCAAATTGCAAACCTTCAAAATATCAGACTCTTAAAAGTTCGGACAAATTCAATGCAATAGTTTGAGTTTAATCAGATAAAAAAATTGCAAAAGTTAGAATGCCAAAGGATTAATACACAAACGCCGCTTCACCGTTATAAGAATTTAGTGTCATTCATAGAATAATTTGGGAAGTAATAGCGAAGATGGAACATAATCGATTAGTTTATGTTGTCAGACATGATAAAAAAAGAAGCAGCGGGGATTTAATTAAGAAGGAAGAAAGAAAAAAATTAAAATGTTTGACGATGTATGCAGGTGGACTACAGCAATGCTCTAGAACTTAGAGTACCTCTAATATCTGTGGATGTTCTCTGTGGTATTGTAAATAGAGTAAAATGAAATTTTACTTGGACTATTCTTGTAATATTTCTCTTTCTTTTGTTGGTTTTTTTTTTTTACATTACATGCTACAAGTCCTCGAGGTTAGTCATCTCATTGTGGCTTAATAATAACAACTTTCGTCTTTTACTTGACTTTCCGGTCGAGTTTTGTTGTAATTAATAACAACTGGGTTGTTAAGCCACTAAAGCCAGAATCTTAATTGTTGACACCCCCCAATCGCTTGCCACCAGCAGCTAAATGGATTTGAGGCTAACGAATAAATCGCTAAATCTCGTTTGCAATCAAACAAGGGACTCAACTTGTTTTTTTTTTGGTGTGAAAAAACAGGAAAAATATTTGCAATGGCAAATAAAACCGCAAACAATCATAAAAATAACAAGGTTAAAATAAATGGAGTACCATCGCATAAGCGCACACTATTTACTTATAAATCACAAATCTCACAAATCGCCACCATGACAGCGAAAAGTCATACTCAGCATAAAAGCACAAAAGACCTGTACATAAAGTTGAAAGGGTTAAATAAAAATGAAGGGATGTATGTATGTAGCAGGGCAGGAAACCAAAAATCAACACGCCATTCAAAGCGAAACTAAATTGTCAAATTGCAGCAAATAATCGAAGTTCTGTGAATAGCCGCAGGGATTTATTCGCTCGCATGCCATTTAATGGCGAACAAATCGATGGGCGTTAAAGAGCAAAAAACAATTTCTCAAATAACAGAAATCACAAAACTACATCAGTAGTTGTATGTATGCAGTGGGAAGGATATTTGAGCTACAGCGGATTACCAGCTTTACTTCTGTGGTGGGATATTTTTTGTGCGGGCTGGCCACACATCCATAGCAGAAGCACGCGCCTCACGTGGTTTCCAACCTCGCCCCCCGCTAACCTAAACCGTTAGTCGAAAATATTCCTTCCAGCTGCTGACAAGTGTCAACAACTTTTTAAATAAATCAGCGGGTTTTCTTATATTTACTATACTTTTGTTTTTTTGAAAGCTATTGTGATTTCTTCTTTTCTTTTTTTTTTTTATGGAGATTTTTTTGTTTGGTGGGGCGTTTACCAAGCGGAGCCGTGAAGAACTGACTGACATATGTGTGGCATGCAATGACTTAAAGTTGTTATTGTGATTGTTTTGAACTAGCGCTGGGGGAAACCATAGCGAGTATTTACACACATACATACCTATCTAAATATCTCCATATGATATGCGAGCGAGAAGTGTGCGCGAGCGGAGGAAATGCTAGCGTGCATAATGGAGACATTAACTCGCGCTAAATGTACGTACCACAAGGGGTCGGTTCATCTCGCTGCCTGCCAAGATAAGAGAAGATGCACGGTTGCAATTTCTGTAGGTAGTGGCTACGGTGCGTCTCTGTGCAAATATTAGGGTGTACCTTGCTGTACGAAATCGATACGCTTTTTTTGTAAAGTGTTTTAAGTTAGTAGCAAAAAGTTAGGTCCGGCTTGTTAGCACCGTATAGAAAAATCAAACCGCCCCAATTTCAACTTATCGACCATTTTTGTATACCCAAAAAATTATCTGGATTGCAGAAAAACTGCTATTAAAGGAAAAGTAGGTACACACATTGGCGCTAAAGAAATATGTATGTACTAACTTTGAAAAAACCCCTTATTTTATTTTATGTATTTTTTCATTTATTTTCAGGGAAACTACGCAATCGGTAAAAAATAATACGATTTGAGAAATTTTTTATTCAATTCGTTTTTTTTTACTGTATTGACGGTCACTCACTCCGTATTATTTGGCTATACCATTCCGTTTTCGTTACGAAACGTAAAAAAATTCCGAATGTACCCTGGGTTGATGCCCGCACTGAAATCCCGGTTTTGCGAGAGTTAGGTAGTTGTAACGACTGCAACATGATTGAAAACATTTTTCGCTTTCTTTTCACTTTCACGCTCCAAGTGAACCCAAATCTTTCGCGTAGTCGTTCCAGCACCATGGATACCTTGTGGCTCGTCGTTCCAGCGTGTGTGGTACTCACCAACGCTCTTCCGATGCCCCTTTATCTCGAATGATTCCAAGAGCGCACGATGAGATATTTACGGAGTGTGGTTTCGATTCCGATGATTTTACGTCTCATTTGTCTATTTAGTCCAGGGTGGCATTTGTCGACAGGAGCGATTCTTCGTTGTATTGCAAGGCTGACATTTTTTCGCCAGATGTAACAAGAATCACTAGAGGCATATCAGATATAAAATATGTGCTCATTGATACTTGGTCAAAAACCCTCTCCACCCAATACAGGGACTTTCTTCTCCTTGCCCTATTAAAAGCCATCGCTAGTATGTAAGTTGTTTTCTTTCAGAGCTAGCTTAATTGTGAAGATCTTTGCAGAAAAAATCCCTATTTTCAAAAAATCAATCGATGAGTGTTCGTTCAGACATAATTCAGCCTCATAGACGCTGCATAGGTCAGATACCCGTAGACTTAAGTTCATTGAGAGCTTGTCTAACAAAATCACGCTCCAGATTGATACATCTAAAAAATATAGAGTCCCGGTTCTAGAGCCTTTGTGTGGACGAGAGTAGGACACTAACATTTTTGAAGTAAAATTTTTTATGGGGCTCTGTGGACGGTTGTCTTTAACGTTTAACACCACTGTCGGGAGAGGAATATGGCGTATTCGTGGACAGAGAGGAAACGGTTGTGTTACAAAGTTAACGACACTGGGAAGGGAGAATGCAGAGAGAGCGAGAGAGAGAGACAGTCATTAAAAAATTAAGCAATAATGGATTTTTTTTAGTTTCATATTGATTGATTAGCTGAAAGAACTTGTACCTTGTCCTCAGTTATGAGATCTAAAAGAGAGCTTGCCTGTAAGAAAAAAAAGTGTTGAAAAGGAGAATCAAATGTACGCCCCTCATAGATTTATGTATCATTCCAATGGTGACAAAGAGTTGATCTAAGGTTAATATTTGTGGGTTCTATCAAAAATATCGATACTAAGTTAAAAATGCAGTTCCGTAACAATTGTTTTTTTTTTTTTTTTAACTTTTTAGACGGTTTTGAAAAAATGCCGCTTGCGTTTGTTTTAGGATTAGGAAACGCCTAGTCTTGTAAATAGGTTTCTTCGCAAATTCGATACGATACTGGGATTTACGTACTCGATTCCGAAATATATCGGTTTAAAAGTATCAAGTAAAATATATCGGTATCAAATGGCAGAAGTATCGATATGGTGTCGTATCGTATCGAAATTCGTGTCCTGATTTTAGCGAAAGAGGCTGAAGAACGCTTCATTTAGAAAATATATTTTTTTTAATAGGGCTGCCACCTGAAACTAAATTAAACTAGCAAGATAACTAAACTGGTATCAAGCGTAAGAGGTTTAAACCAATGTTTTTTGAAAAAAGTTCTCACCTGTTTGAAAAAAATAAGTTAAATTAATAATTTTAACGGACTATTGTAATGCGGGTTTCCTACAAAAAACATTTTAAGAAAACTATATTTATTATTTGTATTTAGAGGTTTAAATAAATGAATTTTTAAATTGAGTTGCCACCTGTTTGAAAATCTTGAATTAAATGAGTAATTTTAACGAACTATTAGAATACGGGTGTCAAATAAAAAAACAGTTTGAGAAAGCTTTATTTAAAAAAAATTTTTTTTGAGGGTGTTGCCACTTGTTTGCAAAATTATATTAAAAGCGCCAAACGATATAGGTTTTAACCAATGCATTTTTCGAGAGAGTTGCCACCTGCTTGAAAAAATATAATTAAATTAAACATTTTAAGGAACTGTTACAATACGGGTGTCAAACAAAAAAAACAGTTTGAGAAAGCTTTATTTGAAAAATATTTTTTGAATAGGGTTGCCACTTGTTTGCAAAAGTATATGAATAAATTATTGGTGACTGACGAAAGAGGTTTGCTCCAATATATTTGGAAGAGAGTTACCACCTGTTTGAAAAATATTTAATTAAATCGAACATTTTAAGGAACTATTAAAATATGGGTGCCAACAAAAAAAAATGAGAAGGATTTATTTGAAAAATATTTGTTGAAGTGTGATGTAATTTATTGTTGCCGCGGAGTTCTCACCCTAATGTAAATTTAAAAGAAGGGTAGGAGAGGAGTTAGAGAAGATGAGTGGGTTGCTTATATTTGCTTGTCTTCCTCATTTTCGTTGTCAATATGTATGTGCTTTCTGACTTGCTTTACTTTTTTAACTTTTTATTATAAGTACTCTCACATACAAAAGATTTAAATTCATTAAATTGGCGGTAACGTTACTTCAATGGCACAAAGCGAAATGCCGCAATTGTTGTTTTTGTAGTTGTTGAGCGAGCAGAGAGTGGGATCGACTACTACTCAACATGTAGCAAAGAATGTAGACCGATTTCAATAAAGTGAAAATGAAAGCAAAGCAAAGCAAAAGCAAAAGCTAAAGGGAAATGCTCAATTTATGCAAATTCTATGCAAATCTGTGGAACAGCTTGATTTGCAAAGCGCAGAGACAGAGACCAACCAGCAAAAGCGGCAAATCCATTGCCACTTGTAACGGTAATGGCAACAGCCATCAATAACAGCAACAACAATAAAATGTGCAATAAAAGTATATGTTGTATTATTGTGCGTATAATACCAAAAAAAAACACAAACAAAAATTTCGCACAGACACACCAGGGAGCAGACGCTTAATGTAATGTAATAATGGGGGCGTTGCAGGGGTCTGCAGCATTTTTCTCACCCTTCCGTTTGCACTTCAATTGCTTGGCAGGATGGCAGTAAGACAGACAAACATAGAGACAGAGCGACGCAGCAGCCATTAAGCCACTATATGCGTGCTCGTCAGTGTCAGTCTCCATATGGAACTTATGCAAAATGTCAGCACCGATTTATCACACACACACCACACAGCACTACACACACTGGTGGCAAGCACCATGTGCCACTTAACGCGGAAAAACTTTAATGTGTCTCTTCTTTTGCACTCCACGCCACAATCAGCAAATGTTATGCACAAAAACAAACACACACGCGCACACACACACAAATATGTGTACAGGAAATTGTACTTGCCGCAATTATTGTATAAGTATTTAGCTTTAAATAAAAATACATTACATAATTTATTGCGGTTAATGATTTAAAGTGATTTTATGAAAATTTCTAAATGTTACAGATAACACAAAAAGTGGTATAAGAGTTTTATAATGGTTTACTTGGTTAAAATTGTAGAGCAAATACTTTACTCTTTACCCATTTGCTCTATAAACTTGCTAGAACTTTCGTTCAATTCACCACACATACATACATAAAAACTAATTGGATCAAATCAGATTCTTATAACAAAAAGCAAAAGTCAAATTAGTTCTGGTATGGCTAAATTGGATGACATTTTCTGTTAGAGAAACGGCGGAAGTGAGATAACTTCTCTGTAATTTACGTTCTTTGCAACCAGTCTATAAAATTCTTATTAGACTAAAAGAGCCCCAGAAGACGGCGATACGTTGTGCAAAAGGTTGTTAGTTAATTACTTACTAGGTTCCAACTAAGTGGTACCATAAATATGGATTTTCTGCAAAAATGTGGATTTTTTATTCTAGCGCCATCTAGCGGATCTATTTTTTGTAGGAAATTTCATCAAAATGAAATCATACTTTTCTACTTATAATATGTATCATCAATGTGGGATCATAAAAATAATTCTAGTGACATCGCCATTTCACGTTCCTAATTTCATCAAAATCGGATAAAAAATACTGTTATCCGGAATAACGTGCCGATAGCACCACCTAGCGCATTTATTTTTGCAAAAATTATTTTTTATTTCTCCAGCATCATATCTTTCTAATATTATCAATAGCGGCTCATAAATACGAATTTTCGGAATATCTCGACTCATGCACCACCTAACGGATTAAAGCACATTAGTTTTTAAGGCATATTGTAAGAAAGAAAACGGCTACATTTTGATATATCTAGATTATATGGATAATGTTTGTAACAGGGACTGTAACAGCTACAATTTTTATTATAAAAATCGCTCTTTAACAATTTTTTTCGAGTTTTATTTAATTTCTCAATAAATAACAGTTATTTTCTGATTTTTATTTTATGTTTTTAATTTTATTTTTGGTTTTAATTTTATGATTCCGATTGATTAAGAATTATTTTTGGTTTTTATTGTATAAATCGAAAATAACAGTTATTGAAGACTTCTATTTATAAAAGTTATCAATATAAATCAGCCGCTTACTTTTATTTCTTATGTTATACATATAAAAGTCATTTTAATTTTTCGCAGAAAATAAGTTGTTGGAGAATTAAAAAAATAAGGTTTTCTAATTTTATGTCTTCATACAAGAACGACTCGGTACTGTTTTTCTATCGAAATTACGAAATTCTGTATATTTTAAAAGATCCACGAAACTATTTCACAATAATATTCAAATTTAGGTGAGCTGTACTCCATTTTTAGGGGTTTTAATGAATAAAAGTAGTTTTTAGAAATATTTCTTTACAAAATCACCTCAGATCATAAAACAGTTCGAGTTTAAAAGTAGAGTTTAAAAATATTTTTTAAAAAATTCCAACGGAATCATGATAATGAAAAGTCTTTGACCAGTTTTGGAACATTGGTTATAACAAATACCTCTTTTCGGGTACGTACAACAGTTGATATTTCCCAACATTAAATATTTTCAATTTATTGCTAAGCGTAAATTCTAGTAGGTTCTCACCTCTTAGATTTGTGTCTGTTTCTCCAGACCTCAGTTTCTTCTTGTCGCAGTATTGTACCAGTTTATTGACTAGCTCTGGTGGTGCGGGAGAGTCATCTTCTGGTGTGTAGCTGGATGACACTTTAATGTCCCGTGGGGTCCCGTTGACGATGACCGGGACTTGGAACGCTACTAGGGCCCTTGACAAGAAATCTGAAAGACAAGTGCATATATTGAGCTTATCACACCTAGTGCCCAAAATTATATGCATGGTATCTACTGCCAAACCTCATATTCAACCATTGCCAATCCAGGGTCCTTGGGCAAGCGCTATACCCAATTTCGACCTGAGGGTTGTCCGCGCTATAACTGCCGAGGTAGCTGTTGCATGGTGCAGATTGATCTGTGAAACCTCATGCAATGACAGAGCTTCATCAATCTCTGACAAAACGGCTTTCTCAGATTCCTCATCCGTCGCGATGTTCAGCATCGATCGTGAGGCCAAAATCGTCCAAATCCTCAAGTGCATGAGGTATGAGATTGACTTTTTTGATCGCCGCACTTTCCGCTTCTTCTGATGGAATAATGTTGACCACCTTCTTCGAAAACTCTGGGGCTTTAACCGGTAGAATATTTGTCTGGGTCGGTTGTTTCGCCTTTCGCCTTGTGAAGGTGAACTGGAGTGATACCAAACCTGTATCTTAACAGTTGTCAATCCCGATCATAAGCAACTTCAATGTCTTCTCATCCTTGGTCCTGAAGATCTCTCACAGGTTCGTTTAGAACATGGAGGTTAAGGAGCTTCTTAGTCTCCATCCCTGCAGCCGTTGATAGGTACATAGTTTTCATGTAGACTTTATTTCTCCAAGCCATCTCCATTTCCTCCACAATTTCATCTTCAATCTTCCCCTCAATCCGCACGAGTCCGTATTCCCTCAGGGAATAGCATAGCATAGCTAACGCCTGGCTTCCTAGCACCTGCCTTGACTCTCGGCTCTGCATTTGGCCCCCTACAAATTTGTCCTGTTTAGGCAGATTCCCCTCGAGAGGGCTAATCTACGCAGCACCTTATATAACTTGTGTATAATTGCAATCAAATTTCACTTTCGTTAACTTCAGATTAACTTATATTCAGTATTTGTAAGATTTAGTATAACATCCCTCCACTTTCGACTTGAGCAGCTCGATTGTATTACCAGAATGTTCATTTACTGGAAAAAAGATATACACCACCAAGCAGACATAATTTATCATTATCACTATGATATTATTACACTCCGAAAAGTCGCCTTCAGCAACACCAAATAAATCAAGTAACTGGACAAGAAGAAAACAAAAGAAAGAAACACAAAATAGCTAAGGGTAGCAAGCAACACAGCGAACCACCGTGAAATGCAGAAAAACAATTTTATTTGCTTGCTTGCTGCACATATTTCAAAACTGTACTCAAAACATTAGTTCAAAATTTCAAGTACGCACCAAAGAATGGGAAGGGAGAGCAACTGATGGAGAATGACGAAAGTTGTGTTGATCACCCACTGAAACCCCACCGATTGATTGGCGGCGGGGCAGTGAGGTGGCAGCTTCCATGTGGCACGTGTCTGCACTTTTGTAACCAACGAGGCAGCAATCAAACCATTTAATACCATAAAACGTGCATACTTGGAGATGCGGCTGCAGCTGTGGCCAACAACCGCCAACGGCATGTGAAACTGCAACAACAAACAACCCTCGACCTAAGCGATGCCGAAAAATGTGTGCATGTTGAAAGCAGCTTCAAAATGAATGACGAAAGTAGACATGGGCGGAAGTGCAAAGCCTTGTTCGCAGCTAGGCAGCATCATCAGAGCAACATCACCACCACCACCATCTCCATTCCACCTCCAAAATATACTAAAAAAAAATAATCACTGCCTGTAGTTACAAATGCACTGTTGGTTGAAATCTCGTCCGCGATATCTATGCGAATGCCAATGCGTGAAACCATAGCCACGTAAAATTTTTTTATATATAGCTTCGACCGTGATAATAAAAGCTTTGCGTGAATGAGTAGTGTGGGCTCCCCGCGCTCAGTCCTCATCAGTCAGTACCTTCTACCACTTCATGACTGGCACTTAACCGCATTTACTGCTTTTTACGACCGCCATCCCCCTGCATCGACAGTCCCATGTATTTATGAGAGTCAGCCGCCGTTTGATTCTTCAGGTGGCTCGTCATTTTTTTTTTGCCATGCAGCTTGGCGAGTATTTAGTAGCGCGTCTGTAAACGCAGAGATCAGCTTAGACTTCCACGTAGAATGCTTTGTGTTCTATTTACAGACCGTATCTCCTCTTTTAAACTCAATAGCGCATAGACATTTCGGGAGCATTTGAACTTTGAAGTTATTTCACGAATTTAGTCTGTTAAAATATGCAGTGCAATTGCAGTTACACTCATTTCCTGAGTATTTGCGCTGTTTCCTTCATTGCCTAGGTATTTTACCAACAGCGGCAGTCTTGAAATTATCCAAGCTCGACCCCAAAATTTCGAGTACAGTCTAATTTCGTGTTGAAAAGCTCTGGCCACTTACGATTGCCTGATGGTTGAATGTAAGTCGAAATGATATAAAAAATTCACAGCTTCAGCTGTCAAACTGTATGTTGTTTTTGCTTTCATTATTTCAGATCTAAACGCCGCAAAAGCCAACACGAAATACAGGTAGTTCTACTTTTGCAGACGTGAAGCGAAATCGCTCAATCGTTCAATTCCACATTATATGAATTGACCTTGGCTAAATATAAGAATATCCCTACCAGAGTTGATTTTTGAAAGTAACTTGCCTGTTAAGTAACTCTAGTGCAGCTGTGGATGGGCGTCCAGTATAACAAGCAATATATTGCCCGAGCTCTTGCGCTATACCAATAGGTATATAGAATAAATGCCCCTTAAACATTCGCTATTTAGAGATACCAATGTAAACTTCATTTTTGAAGGCATCCTATAAAATTCGGTTGCGTAAACAGTGTGGGCAAGTCTATGATGAAATTCAGTCTCTGTCACAAGTTTTCTAGCATTATTTTTTAATTACATACATACGTATAAGATTTGTTAATAATAAATAACGTTGGTTTTGGGCGGCGCCACAGTAGTCCAATTTTTATCAAAATCGGTTCAGAGTACACAAATTTTATGATTTAATAATTTTTTTTAAATGAAAATCTGATGATGATAGAAATGATAATGAAAATAATATTTATAATGATAATGATAATGATAATGATAATGATAATGATAATGATAGTGATAATGATTATGATAATGATAATGATAATGATAATGATAATGATAATGATAATGATAATGATAATGATAATGATAATGATAATGATAATGATAATGATAATGATAATGATAATGATAATGATAATGATAATGATAATGATAATGATAATGATAATGATAATGATAATGATAATGATAATGATAATGATAATGATAATGATAATGATAATGATAATGATAATGATAATGATAATGATAATGATAATGATAATGATAATGATAATGATAATGATAATGATAATGATAATGATAATGATAATGATAATGATAATGATAATGATAATGATAATGATAATGATAATGATAATGATAATGATAATGATAATGATAATGATAATGATAATGATAATGATAATAATGATAATGATAATGATAATGATAATGATAGTGATAATGATTATGATTATGATAATGATAGTGATAATGAATGATAATGAGAATCACAACTACATCACCTTTCAACTTGCCGATGTAACACAAGGGCAAGGAGATACCACCTTGCGTAGAAAATCGGGATGGAATCCATCAAAGGTTGATCCTCAGAAATTTGAGACAACACTTTTGGAAGTTGCCCAACAACTCGCGCAAACGGCGGAAGGTATCACCAATAAAGAATCCGCAGAAAAGACTGCTGAGGAAACGATGCTCTGCATACACCGCGCATGCAGGGCATCTATGCCACAGAAGAGAGCATGGAGGCATAAAAAGCAGGTGTACTGGTGGAATGACCGTATCGCGGAGCTTCGACGGCTTTGCCACAGAATGCGGCGGCTATCAACTCGCGCGCGTGGCAGGCCTGAGGCACTTACTAGGGCATCCGCATACAAGAGCGCCAAGAAAGCTCTTTGTGCGGAAATACAGAAGAGTAAAAGGAACTCGTGGAAAGCGCTATGCGATGAAGTGGACCGAGATCCATGGGGCCAAGGGTACAAAATTGTTATGAAGAAGTTTCATAAGCCAACACAGGTAATGGATGAGGATCAGGTGCGGAAGATAGTCGACACCCTTTTTCCCACCCATCCAATAAGAATATACACACCAGTCGAGGTGGGACAGGCTGAGGTGCCACTTTTTAGTGTAGATGAGCTTGAGCAAGCCCTGCACAGCATGAAGCCGGGCAAGGCTCCGGGGCCAGATGGAATACCAGCGGAAGCAATCAAATTGACAGCACATGGTTGTCCTGAGCTTCTGCTAAACATGTATAACAGCTGTCTTAAAGCTGGGGTGTTTCCGACCCAGTGGAAGACGGCCCGGCTCGTGCTTATACCCAAGGGCAAGGGAGACCCCAACTCCCCGTCATCCTACCGCCCGCTGTGTATGCTTAACACCGCGGGGAAGATGATGGAGAGTCTGCTCAAAGTTCGGTTAGGCTCGGCCATCGAAAACGCCGGGGGACTTTCACCTCGGCAACATGGCTTTAGGAGGGGACACTCCACCATCGGCGCGATAAGCGAGGTGATCGAGGCGGTACAGAGGGCTAACACGGCCTGCCTTCAGGCACGGCCCATAGTGTTATTAGTAACACTTGATGTTAAAAACGCCTTCAATTCGGCAAGATGGAGCGATATGCTCGACTCGCTGGAACGGCTGTTCAGGGTGCCAACGTACCTTTTGAGTATGTTGAGCGACTATCTCAGAGACCGCTGGCTATTGTATGAGACAAACCAGGGCCAGAGAAAGAGACCCGTAACCGGAGGAGCGGCCCAGGGATCTGTACTTGGCCCAGATCTCTGGAACGTAATATATGACAGCTTACTCCGAATGGAAATGCCAGGGAACACTTTCCTCGTCGCTTTTGCGGATGATGTCGCCGCCGTGATAACAGCACGCAGCACACAGTTAGCGCAGCTGAGATTGAACCAGATAATGCGTTCCGTGAACGGTTGGATGAGTGACCATGGGCTCCAACTGGCAACAGCCAAAACGGAGATCGTGCTGCTTACCAGGAAGCGCATTCCTACTATAATAGATATGATGGTCGGGACTCAGCCCGTGACAACGTGTGGGTCCACTAGGTACCTAGGGGTGAAGTTGGACAATAAGCTAACATTCTGGGAGCATATACGCGGAGCCTGCGAGAAGGCTGCGCGTATCACGGCTGCTCTCAGTAGGCTAATGGCAAATGTTGGAGGCCCCAGGCCTGCCAGGAGAAAACTCCTGATGTCGACTGTCCAATCGGTGCTCCTGTACGGGGCAGAAATATGGGCTGACGCTTTAAAAGTCAATAAATACCGAGTTCAAATGGCATCGGTACAGCGCAGAGGAGCTTTGCGCGTCGTGTCAGCATACCGTACGGTGTCAGAAGACGCAGTTCTAGTGGTTTCCGGGGTCATGCCAGTTGATCTACTTGCTTTCGAGCGGAAGGAAATATATACTTCCAGCGCCCAGACAGACCGAGCAACAGCCGCGGTGCGTGCACGTGAGCGATTGATCCAAAAATGGCAGCAAAGCTGGAACGCGAGCACGAAGGGTCGTTGGACTTACAGGCTGATACCCAACCTCGAGCCATGGTTAAAGCGATCACATGGAGAGGTTGACTTCTATCTGACCCAATTCCTCACGGGCCATGGGTACTTTCGGGATTATCTGCACAGGATGGGTAGGGTGGATTCGCCATTCTGCTCGTACTGTGAAAATGTTAAAGATGACGCATATCACACCTTCTTTGGATGTGGAAATTTTGCCGCCTTCAGGGAGAGTGTGGAGACTGTTGTTGGCACTTTGAGACCTGGCAGTATCATTAACACAATGATATCCAGCGTCGAAATGTGGGAAGTTATGGGGGAGTATGTAAAGAGACTACTCCGCAGCAAACTAGAGGATGGTTGTCTTTCAAGAACAACCGCTGTAAACGCCCTTTAAAGAGAGCAGCCCTGAGGCTCACGTGGCGCGTCCCGTATCCGAAGTAATGCTTTTGCGGTTCTGGATGCGGGAATTACGCGCGGGCGGTAGGAGTTAGGTTTTAGTGGGTACACCAGCAACTGCGATGGGACTCCCACACTCGGGAAAGCTAGTATAGAGACTAGTAATCTCGGTTAGTGCATAAAGCATTTCCCCTTCTACTGAAAGAAAAAAAAAAAACAAAAAAAAAAAAAAAAAAAAGTGATAATGAGAATGAGAATGAGAATGATAATGATAATGATAATGATAATGATAATGATAATGATAATGATAATGATAATGATAATGATAATGATAATGATAATGATAATGATAATGATAATGATAATGATAATGATAATGATAATGATAATGATAATGATAATGATAATGATAATGATAATGATAATGATAATGATAATGATAATGATAATGATAATGATAATGATAATGATAATGATAATGATAATGATAATGATAATGATAATGATAATGATAATGATAATGATAATGATAATGATAATGATAATGATAATGATAATGATAATGATAATGATAATGATAATGATAATGATAATGATAATGATAATGATAATGATAATGATAATGATAATGATAATGATAATGATAATGATAATGATAATGATAATGATAATGATAATGATAATGATAATGATAATGATAATGATAATGATAATGATAATGATAATGATAATGATAATGATAATGATAATGATAATGATAATGATAATGATAATGATAATGATAATGATAATGATAATGATAATGATAATGATAATGATAATGATAATGATAATGATAATGATAATGATAATGATAATGATAATGATAATGATAATGATAATGATAATGATAATGATAATGATAATGATAATGATAATGATAATGATAATGATAATGATAATGATAATGATAATGATAATGATAATGATAATGATAATGATAATGATAATGATAATGATAATGATAATGATAATGATAATGATAATGATAATGATAATGATAATGATAATGATAATGATAATGATAATGATAATGATAATGATAATGATAATGATAATGATAATGATAATGATAATGATAATGATAATGATAATGATAATGATAATGATAATGATAATGATAATGATAATGATAATGATAATGATAATGATAATGATAATGATAATGATAATGATAATGATAATGATAATGATAATGATAATGATAATGATAATGATAATGATAATGATAATGATAATGATAATGATAATGATAATGATAATGATAATGATAATGATAATGATAATGATAATGATAATGATAATGATAATGATAATGATAATGATAATGATAATGATAATGATAATGATAATGATAATGATAATGATAATGATAATGATAATGATAATGATAATGATAATGATAATGATAATGATAATGATAATGATAATGATAATGATAATGATAATGATAATGATAATGATAATGATAATGATAATGATAATGATAATGATAATGATAATGATAATGATAATGATAATGATAATGATAATGATAATGATAATGATAATGATAATGATAATGATAATGATAATGATAATGATAATGATAATGATAATGATAATGATAATGATAATGATAATGATAATGATAATGATAATGATAATGATAATGATAATGATAATGATAATGATAATGATAATGATAATGATAATGATAATGATAATGATAATGATAATGATAATGATAATGATAATGATAATGATAATGATAATGATAATGATAATGATAATGATAATGATAATGATAATGATAATGATAATGATAATGATAATGATAATGATAATGATAATGATAATGATAATGATAATGATAATGATAATGATAATGATAATGATAATGATAATGATAATGATAATGATAATGATAATGATAATGATAATGATAATGATAATGATAATGATAATGATAATGATAATGATAATGATAATGATAATGATAATGATAATGATAATGATAATGATAATGATAATGATAATGATAATGATAATGATAATGATAATGATAATGATAATGATAATGATAATGATAATGATAATGATAATGATAATGATAATGATAATGATAATGATAATGATAATGATAATGATAATGATAATGATAATGATAATGATAATGATAATGATAATGATAATGATAATGATAATGATAATGATAATGATACTGATAATGATAATGATAATGATAATGATAATATTAATGATAATGATACTGATAATGATCATGATCATGATGATGATAATGATAATGATAATGATAATGATAATGATAATGATAATGATAATGATAATGATAATGATAATGATAATGATAATGATAATGATAATGATAATGATAATGATAATGATAATGATAATGATAATGATAATGATAATGATAATGATAATGATAATGATAATGATAATGATAATGATAATATTAATGATAATGATAATGATAATGATAATGATAATATTAATGATAATGATGGTGATATTCATAGTGATAATGATAATGGTAATGATATGATAATGACAATGATAATAATAAAGATAATGAAAATAATGCAATAAATAAAAACTGTTGTGGGTTTTTACGTACTGCTTAATTGCTATAAGTAATCAATTTGAAGTCTAGAAGGTATAGTTTTCAATGGTGAAGGCCAGATTTAACCTGAATTATTTTAAATACGAATGCTTTATAATCGCTTTGTTTGTGAGAGAATAAATATTGTACAGTAAAAAAAATGTCATCTGTTGAAGAAACTCGCCACACAATATTGAAATGAGGCTGCTTTAATATTTATGAGTTTTTCGTACAACCAAAAGCAAAAATACTTACTTTACAATTTTCCACACTTTTGGCCTACCTTAAATAAATACGAATGTATGTGTGTTTGGATAAACATATTTCGCAAAATGCAATTTTCTTATCAACAAAAGTTCATGAATTCTTAGTTGAACTTCGTTGGTTTCTAAAGAAAATCGGGCAATGCTCATCAAAAATTTAGGTTGCACATGACATAATTTTACTTCACCACAAAAAAAAAAAAAAACAAAAAAAAAACGAAGGAAAGAAAAGAAACTGGTACAGAATTTGAATAGAAAATTCGTGTAAAGCTAAACTAAAAAAAATCAACAAATATTTTGCACAAGGTACGGCAAACTGGCCATGTACAAAAATAGTGTTGTAAATAGTTACATATGTACATAAATAGTAACTGTAGGTATGTAAGCAAATACTGAAATCATTTGAATTTTTTATGCTTTGCCAGCAATTTTGTGATTGTGTCGCTCTTTTGCTTTTCCAATTCATTTGCTTTAGCTGTGTTTTTCCCTATCCGAGTGCAACTTGATGATGCTCGCGCGTATCCTTTCTGCTTGTGAGGCAAATGCTTGGAAGCTTCTGAGTATCCTATTTTCTTTCACAAATGACACCATTTTACTTAGACTATTTTCATGCTATAGTTTTTCTTCCTTTTTTTCTGGTGTTTTGTTGTTGTTGTTTTTGCTTAAACCAAATGTATAGCAATTTTTTTTTCGTATACTTGTAATAGCATTCATAATTTATGAGCTTTGTAGCTGAACAAACTATTTGTCACGTTTTCGGTTACTTTTATCTATTTTCTCCCAGTTGCCTTTTATTGCTGTTGCCAGTTTTAATATGTAGTGTAGCATTTCTGGAATCAAATAATATTCGGATAACTGTAGCAGCCGTTGGGTTTTTTATGTTTATTTTTTTTTTGTCACCACTGACACTTCTTTGCTGCGCTTCTGTGCTTATCTGTAGTTTGTTTTTGTCCAGTTCTGCTTTGACGGAAAAGCACTAAGTATTTATCTAACGCTCTTAAGCTCATTCTAAAGCTTATAAAACAAAATTTTTTTGTAACTGTCACGTTTTGCTTTGAGGTTTAAAAAATGCGAATTAAGCAGCAAGTAAGAAGTTTTGCGAAAGCGAATAAATACAAATAGCCAAGCAATTTTTTTTAATATTTTCATTTTTCTTGAAATCGTTATTTACTAGTTGCGGCGCTATTATCGCTAGCTTCCTTAGTGCCTTGGCTATTTTTGCACTATTTAGTTTTTTTATCATTCTTATCTATTACTGCTATATTTTGTGGAACGTGCTGTAATAAGCTTGCTGCGTTTTGTGCACTCGAGTCTCTCCTTTCAAAGCGAACAACACTTGTACGTGATATTTTTCGATATAGATTTTTTTTGGTGCGCTTGTTTTAAATGTTGTTTTCATTTCACTATCCTATAAGCGAACCTTACTTTAAATACATTGTTGAAAATTTAATTGCTGCGTTGGACTGCCGCCGTTCGCTGCCTGTAGAAGAAATTTCGTTTTGCCACCTATGTTGTTTAAAATAAACGTGAGTCTCTAACGTAGACTTCATCTACAGAAAAAATATAAAAAAATATAGCAAAAACCGATGCACGGATTTCAACTAAATTTGGTTAGTTTATTCCTTAGACAAGTGGCAGGGATTTAGGCTGTACTTTAATCCGTTAGGTGGCGCATGAGTCGAGATATACAGAAAATTCGTATTTATGGCCAGATGTTGAAGATATTAAAAAAAATATTAATAAAAATATTAATAAAAATATTGAAAAGTATAGGCCTGGTGCCATAAAAAACATTTTTATGAAAAATAGATGCGCTAGAGGCGAGTAATTCGGAAAATCTGCGCTTATGATACAATCTTGATGAAATGAGAGACGTATGTTTATTGGAGGTGTGATAAGAAATACTTTTATGAAAGCTGAATCCACCAGATGGCGCTAAAATCGAGTTATTCAGAAAATACGCATTTATCTAACGTCCAATATTCATATTAGAAAGGTATGGTACTTGTACAATAAAATTGTCTCAAATCTTTGTTTTGGATTCGATTTCGATTAAAGTAGAAACGCGAATGGGAATGCGACAAGAATAAGAAGGCAATAGAATGAAAGATTCGTATTTGCGGTTCATTATTGATGATATTCAAATAGTATATTGGAGGTGCGATTAAAAATGATTTTATAATCCGACTTAGGTGACATTGAAAACATATATATATATATATATATATATCATCTGAAGGCTTCTCGGAAGAAGCTACAACATAAAAACAAGATAAATTTCAAAACGCGACAAAGTCATATCTGCCGGTTGGGTATTAACTGAAGCCAAATGTATGTGCTAGTTTTGGATGTCAATAATATTAGATTAATGGATTTTTTCGAGTTTAGCTCAAATAAGCAAGATATATTCTATTGGAACCTTTTATATAAATTATTTCTTAGTTAGGTTCAGTTCTTGTATAATATTCTTAGAAAATACTTGTATAACGGCATCTTTTACAAGGAATAAATTTCTGATCTTTTGTTTTCATTAGTTCTATGCTCGATGGCGCTGTAGGTCAATTTTTTTGAATTTCATTAACTTTTTTCAAATAGATACTCAAATTAGCGGTATTTAAAAAAAATCAGTTGTGTCCACAGTCCACTAGTCCAATCGTTGTATACCTACAAAACAAAATAGCCTGCAGGTTAGGTTAGGCTAAAGTGATATTACCCGCAGGGGGAACTTACTTAGACATAATAGAGAAGTCCACTGTGATACCACCTGTTAATTGAACGGTAACGTAAATCGGAATCAAGAAAAATCTCGCATAGGCAGGGCAGTTGAGCAGGGAATGAGAAGATGACTCCACCTCATCATCCTCCATACAGCTGCGGCAGAAAGGGTCAAACACTATCTTCGCGCTAACCGCATGAATACCCATCGGATAATGTCCAGTCAGAACTCCTGCGAGGATCGAGAGTTGTCGCTTTGTTGTCGACCTCTGTTCCTTCGAGCGCCCAGAGCGTCCTTGCGATACTGCATGTTGTAGTAGTTGCTCGCTGAGTCGACAGAGAGCCCATCTATCCAAGAGAAGTCCGTAGGCAGCCAAAGGAGCCCCCACCCCCTCCCTGGTTTGATCGTTAGTTTGTGAGTTTCATTCTCTCGATCAAAAATAATCGTTAATCTTGGTTTTTTGTTTTTTCGCTCATGTTTTATTTTAATGCTTCCGATCATACTTGATCGATAGCTTGTGATTTTTATAATTTCGATAAAAATAATCGTTATACTTGATTTAATTATTTCTGATCATATTTGATCGATATTTTGTATTTTTTTATTTTTCGATCAAAAATGATTGTTATATTTGGATTTTTATTTTCGATCTAGGTTGATCTTTATTTTTAATTTTTTCGATCAATTTTAATCGTTATTTTGTGAGTTTTGTTCTTTCGATCAAAAATAATCGTTAATATTGGATTTTTAATTTTGCGATCAAGTTTGACTAGCAAATTTTCCCGCTATGGCCATAATATATTATATGATCGAGAAAAAAGACATATCACAAATTAACGGCCAATTATAATAGAAAATTCTTAAATAAAATAATAACGATTATTTTCGATTAATTTTTTTACAATAAAAATATCGATCAAATATGAAAACTAAAAAGAAAATAAAAACGATTATTTTTATTCGAAAAATAAACATTAAAAATAACGATCAAAATATCGATTAAATCATGACATTTTTAAAAACAAATTATAAACGTCCCGGTCCCAGCTTTAAAAAGAAATCTATGTAAAATAATTTGGCTAAATCTACAAGAATGGTTTTAGTGTCCAACATCATCAACTGTAATTTGCCACTAGAAAAAATTCTTCTAAAAATTCGTATACTTTTTCTCTACCTATACCAACATTCATTTAAATATATTTGCAAGACTAGCTACGAAATAAAATAAGAAGATTATCTAGAGTAGCCGTAGTTTTCTGATTTACTGTTTTTAAAATTTGTTGAAACCACACGACAAAAGGAAAATCAATATTTTTTATGATTTGGAAATTTACTTACATACATACATTAGTGTTGAATTCTAAAGAGTTTGCATATTTTAATTTGTGTGTCTAAGCTTGGGTGTATAATCCTATTAGGAAGAGTACACACATTGGGTTGTATATTTTCACAAAACTGTGTGATATTGAAATTAAAATTCAGCAGGTGATTTTCGTTAGCAAGAGATATCAAAATGCAAAAATATTCCATTGAATTATGCTTGCTCTTTTACACCTGTGCAATGAAAAGAAAGAATTTAAGAAATATTGGCTAACTTTTTTATTATAGGAAAATAAATGAAAAAATATTTATTTATTTGTTTGCTAGGGGAAATTCAGTTGATGATATTTTAAGATTATTTCTTAAGTTGCTAAGAGTTGCTGCTTAGTTTAACTTAAAGGGATTTTGGATACTTTAATCAACATTTTTGTAAAGTTCGAACTAAGGAGTGCGTACTTCGCTGATCAAACTTCCAATTTAAATATTTTAATCAGGTTAACTTTTTACTAGTTCGAAACATAAATATGGATTTTCTGATAATCTACTAAAGAGCTATAATATATAATTTTTTTGAAATCTAATTGACGCTTTCTAAAATCCAATTGACCATTCTCAAATACAATTGATGCTTTCTGAAATTCACTTTACCCTTTGTGAACTCCAATTCATTGTGCTAAAATCCAATTTTCGTTTTCTAAAATCCCAATAATGTTTTCTAAAATACAGTTGACGTTTTATAAAATTCAATTCACGTTTTCTAAAATCCATTTAACGTTTTCTAAAATCCGATTGAATATTCTTATGTCCCATTAACGTTTTCTAAAATCCTATTGACTATTCGGAAATCTAATTGACGCTTTCTAAAATCCAATTGTCGCTTTCTAAAATCCAATTGACCCTTTTCTAAAATCGACTTGGAAATGGTGTAGCCGTTATCGGGATATTTAATGACTTACTCCTTAGTGGTAAGCTCTAAAATTGCATATCATCTTCCAATAGCAGAGTATTCGGGTACAAAATGCGTCATCGAAATGAAAAATCCAGCAATGCATAACTTCCATCTTAAATACTACATATATTATTAAAGGAAAGTGCATCCAAATTCAATGAATAGAAAACAATTTAAGGAAAATGCCAAGCTTACCACCACTCATGATTCGCAAATGCACGAGTGCATTTCCACTCAAGCTGTGTGGATTTGGTTTGTTTTTTTTTTTTAAATATTTCTCTTCTAATTTTATCGCTTAGCATTTTTTACACAGTCCATTGTGTTCTGTTGTGTTTTGTTTTTCTTTTTTTTTTTTTTGATTTTTTGCTGCAATTTTAATATTAAAAAAAATTTTTTTTTTAATATTATATTATTTCTTCCACTTGCATTCCGCTATGATTCAAATGCCATTCACTACGAGCTTTTCATGTATGCAGCAATACAATGCATTTGTTCAACGCTCCCGCATTTGTTTTTTTCTTTTTTTTTGATTACATACTACTTGCATTGAATTCGACGTAAATCTCAACTTGAAGATCACAATTTGTGCATAACTTCACATTGCTGACGTTTTTCTTCACCACTTCCGCCTACACTCCCGCCCATCCACACATTCACCCATCTTCACGAGTTGGCATATGAAGCGTGCGACATTCGCCACAACCTCGAGCCGAGATTCTCAAGTGCACAGCGTTATGCTTGGCTAGATTTGCTTTGCTGCTCAACCACGGAAATGCAGACGAAAAATCTCGGAAGCACAATGGCAGTGCAAAGCGGCAATAGAGCTGCAGACAACCGACAACCTAGAAATATTTGGTATATGTTGCTGGTTGTTGTTGTTGCTGCTGCATTTTTAGCGAATGTATGCTTGCAACAGCAACAAATAATAATAAAATGAGCAAAAACAGAAGGGAGGAAAAATAAAAAAAAACTAAATGAAAATTTTTATTTTGCCTTATAGTAAATATGTATGTGTGCACTTGGGAAATGAATGCACCACAAATTCCTAGTCAAATTTAAGTTTGCAATGCCAAGCGACATATTCGTTCAACAGAGATTACAGCTGAGGTGAGTTGCAGTCATAAACCAAGGATTGCATGCAACACAGCGCACTCTTGCAAACGCACAGCAGCAGACAAACATACATCACACTTATAAGGGAATACCCTGTCGGAAATATAATTATTTTAAAAGCAATTTAAAAAGCACTTTTTTACCAACTAAATACAAGTGATAGAAATTCTATCCTTTTGTTTCTTGTAGGCAATTAACTTTATTAACATGGCGATGCGCTAGGAGCAAGTCAATTATCTGACTCTGCATTTGATTTCAACTATTTTTAAATATCTCATTTATTTAGTTCTGTATATAAAGAGCACAAACTAAGCAATTTATAAATTGAGTAGAGATTTGAAAGAATTATAAATAAATAAATCTTTTCAATTAGAATCAAAGATTTAAAATGGATTTCCGCATACGAGAACTGTAGAACAAAGGAATTTGAGAACAAGTTGAATTCCTTTAGAACCCTGTATATAGGAGCATTATATGCCTAATTCGTTCAAACCATCTCAAAAGAGAAAAAGGCATTATCTTATCTTAAGCATCTTTGTGGCATTGCAAAATCGGTGCACTCAAACAAAAATAGATAGTCTAACACGCCACATACTGAATAAATTGTAGACAAAGGTATGAGAGAGAAGAGTCAATCTACAATTCAACGATTTTCGATTAATAATAATAGACATCCAAGAATGATAGAATAAAAGATTGCGCCTTCCGCGTACCGCTAGTACTCTCTTTGTCGATCTGACAGCAGCCATCAATTCACTGACGAAATAAAAGCATTTTACACAAAGAATGCTAAGAAAACTTTTCAACCATGCTGCCGTTTGTCCGGTTCTTCCTCTTCTTTTTTATAATTATTCCATTGCTTTCGGTTTCTCTAGCTATTATTACGCCACTATCAGCTACTCTCAGCATGGATGACGCAATCTTATTTTCTACCATTCTTGATAGATGTCTAATTCGCTGGGAGTGTAAACAAAGAACGTATATTACAAAGAAGTTGCATCAGTGAAATTACGCTGTGGTAAGAAATGTTAGCTTATTTCACCACACCACAAACCAATCGGATCCAATCAGATTCTAATATCAATCAGTGAACGTCAAATTAGTTCTGGTATGGTGAAATAAGCTAAGATATTATGTTGGCATATCCGGGGAAAGTATGCTACTTCTTAGTAATCTACGTTCTTTGGTGTAAAGGTTGAGCGAAATTCAGAGAACGAAGAGCGTAATTAATATACATATATATATTTTTTTTTTTGAATTCGTTCAACTCTATTGATTTGACAACTTGGAGCGCACCAGGGAGACGTAGAGCAACATTAGTGTATGCGGATCAGACAAATCTGAACAGAAACGCCTGATAAGAGCCAACATAGAGTATGATTTAACTATCGTTTATCAATTTAGGTGGTTTTGAAATAGAAACCTATAATCAAATACCTCACCTGAATTCGTAATTTCAAAATGCAAAGGTAACATTACGACATTTGTTGATGTTTTCAACATACAAAAGAAACAGCAAAACCAGCTAGGCCTTTACTTCCTTGTGGAACTCCAGATGATACAGTAAAAAGGTGGAAGGTTACAACGTCGATTACAAGAGCACAATTGTTTGACAGAAAAAATATCTGCTGCAATGCAATATGGTTTTATTTCCAACTAATTGAAATTTCGTTTTTTTTTTCAAACTGTTTGAAAAGTAGTCTAATCACCCACTGCTTTCAAAACTGTTCATTTCCAAATATTTAAAAAATATGTATCGTCTACTTTATGGTAACTATAAAAATTTTATTCTTAGTTTAAACCAAAATACATTTTAATTTCATTTCAGTATATAAAATTAAAAATAATTACACCACTATTTCGAGCATCAATTCCCGAAAGTATTCTGAGTATCGATTTCTTGTTTAATTACACTGCTTTACGGGCAAAAAACTACAAAAAATTCAGCCAAATATAGGGGCGGTTAGTTGGTACCTTCTGAGCTCAATCTCGCATTTTTAAATTTTTGGGTAGGGTTATGAGATGGCGGTAATTTTTATTTTTTGTATTTTGGGGTGCCACTTCTTAAAAATTTTGGGTTGCTTAACTCTTATGTGCGCTCATTAAGTATCTTGTTCAAAAGACAACCAATGCGCTTTTAACGCTGAGTTATAGTTGGTCAAAATTAACCCTTTTTTAATTTTGGTTTTAAAGTTTTTTTTCAGATTTTTTGTAATTTTTTTAAATTTCTTAACTCTATATTGCAAAAACTAGCTAAATATAAAAATTACAAAATAGCTGCCAAAAATTCTAAAACAAAATGCTTTCAAAATTAAAACAACAAAAAACATCGCAAAAATTGTAGAAAAAATACTGTTTTGCTAGAGAATTTTTGCGATTTTTTGTAATTTCTTAATAACTGTATGTTACAAAAAATATTTAAAAAAATACGTTACAAAAAATGGCAAAAATTTACCAAAGAAAATATTTTGAAAATCAAATTGAAAAAAAAAAAATTAAAATCAGTTTCATTTCGACCAGCTACAACTCGGCATGTTTTAAACCAAATGTATGTACATTTATAGGTATTATTTATCTACAAAATAATAATTAATACAACTTGTTGGCGCGCACTGTGAATATCCCCTATATTCAGTTCGTGAATACCCTGAAAAAGATTACAATGCAACTCTGCTAGCAAATAAGTGAATCATATGTTTTTAACCCTCATTTATGTACGGCATTTCGAATCGTTTCAATACTCTCATTTTCGAACATCGAGCTACATATGTCAATATTTGTGAATATTGTCGTACATATATATTTAAAACATAGCTTCATATAGTTGTTTTTTGGTCGACCTATTATCACAAAATCTTTCTTTGTCGATCTTTGTATTTGTTACAATTTTTCTGGAAGCTTAATTCTTAAGTCGTAGTATAACAGAGCAGGAGTAAAACTACAACTCTACACCAGTCTTTTCAGTCGTTGTGGTTTTCGAAGTTGTTCAGGTTTTACAGGCGTTTCAAACGTTAGTTAATTTGGCAACTGCATACGATAATTTTTAGGTATGACATTTCTCCGCAATGCTTAAATTTTATAAGAGGCCTATTCGATGAACGCAGTTAGTGGAATGGCCGGAAATAAGTACACAAGAAAACTGAATAAAACGAAGTCAGTTTTAAAAATATGGAACGTTCTTCACCGGAGGGGACAGTTTATTAATTTTTGAAATATATTGATAAATTGCTCCGTTTTACGTTCGTTAGCGCTTTTGCACTAAACGCCTCTGCGCTTCGCCCGATATTGTTTCGCACTGCTCTACACTTTTAGTGCATTCATCGAACAGCCCTAAAAGTGTAGAGAAGAAGTTTCAGTCAAGTATTTTATTCGATTAAAAATATGTGAATGCAATGAGAATAAATCTTCTTATTTAAAAGTATTTGAATTAGTTTATTTTGTTGTCTAAATTCTAAGCGAAATTTGCATAAATTGTTAGAAGGGGGGTTATGGATTACTTCGTCGCCGTATTCACATCCACCAGAACTAAGTTCGAACTAAGTTCGGAACAGCTGTTTGCCACTGGAGTCTGGAATGCCAGGAAAAAGTTAAAAATTTGGTTACTTTTAGGCTTCGGATTTTCTGACTTTATTTATTTAGGTGTTTTCATACAATTGTGCGAATTTAACTCTGGGGCGTAACGCCTGAAAAGACTGGTGATGAGTTCTAGCTGAAATATCAAAGTTGTATATTTAATACTAAGCATAGGAGACGACAGAATTGTTCTAATAAAAATTATATATGAATCAATTTTTTCAAAGCAGTTGACTTCCAACTACTTAATCTTTAAATCGGTAAATTTTTTAGAGTGGCTGTTTTTTCCGACAGGGTAGGTACTCGGAATTCCGCGTAGATTTGCTTGTGCTTGAAAAATTCACGGTTACCTGCACAGCATTCCAGAGTGAATGGGACTTTTGCAGCACCAGCTGCTCCACTAACTTCTGGCATATTTTCTTTTATGGTATTCACATTCACATATGTTTCTTTACTTCGCTTATAATACACCAGTTGACATTTAACCTCAACTCTTGTCGCAGTAGAATACGTGGGCATACTCTTACATATAATATGTATGTGCAATTTGTCCTGATCGTAAACTCAAGCACATGCTATGCGTACTTATATTCTCGCACAAATATATAAGTAAATATATGCATATACTAGGTATGTAAATGCCTGGACTTGATTTTGCGCATACCTTCAGGACTTGTTGCTTTTTCATTTCCATTCCTAATATATTTCATAATTGCACACAATCATCTGCCTCGCTGTAAGAGTATCTTGATGAATCCTACTACTTTTTTAAACGTAACATCCCACTTGGACCTCGCCCTTTGAAGCGTCGTAGAATACGCCGGATATTTGATAGTGAGTTCTATGTTGGTAGTCGTGCTGGCGTATTCTGTGACGCTTCAAAGGGCGAGTTCCGAGTTGCATGTTGCTTTGCTGTCCGGCGGTATATAACCCCGACATATGTAGGTGCGCTCCTCAGAGGTTAAAACCGTTTGGTAGTAGGTGACTTTAATCCTGCCAGCAGATCGTAGGAGAAATGAATTGGCTGAGTAGATGGACGATTCGACACTTTGCACAATGAATGACGACGCCCCCACCAGCATAAGGGGTAGTTGCAGTAGCTCGCCTGAACTAACAATAGCTAGTGCAAAACGTGACGTTCTATCGTTTGCATCAGAAGACCTCATCATCACGATTGACAGACCTGCCGACTTTGTCTATCTGGATTCGTGGAGTTCACCGAGAGTGTCTTCAGAGCCCTTCCCACACTGACAGATATTCCTGTTCTCAAACGACAGTTCCGCAAGGGGGACACGACCGCTGGTCGTATACCGGATATTCGTCCGAATTGCCCAGCGGAAGCGGCATTATTAGCCAAATAGCGTGAACATCTTCACCAGTCCGATCCCCAAAATCCCCGCATCAGAGATTTAAACGCGGAGGTTCGAACTCTGGTAGACCAACACAAGCGGTGCTAGTAGAAGGAGCACCTGAAGTCCTGCAACTTTACGACAGGTGTGGGTAAGCCTTTGGCCACCGTGAGGTCTTTGTCCAACCCGGCTAAGCGTGATGATCGCGTGATGCCGCTCCGAATTGGTCGCCTCGGACAGGTAGGACACAGTGAACGAAGCTACAGATCTGTAAAAACGCCGCACTCCGGACGGCAACAGGATGCTTTCTGCTGTCACCGCAAGAACACCTACACCATGAGGGTTTAATGCTCCCAGCTGGGGAGCACAATTTCAGTTTGCCATTGGTTGTTTCATTTTCTCGTTGGTTGAAGGTTGCTTGGTTGGTTGAAGGTTGAAGACGTCTGCTTGAAATGCCCGGCGAGTTCCAGTCATACACTAACAATAGACTGCTGCCTACAGAGTAGTCTTTAACGACATTCACCGAGAGACAATTACCACTTTCGTCAACTCTTGTCCTGTGAATGCCGTTCTCGGGGTCAAACCGCCACCCATTGCAGAGGAGGAGCTCCAGCTGCTTCGTAAACCCAGCGTCACGCTGTCTCAATTACGATCTAGATATAGTAGCAGATTACACTCTTACCTATCCAGAATCAACTCAGACGTACTCAATGTATGTATGTTCACTTGCCCTCTGAAACCGACTCATCGAAAACCCCCTTCCCGTTGGACCGACCCTGTTGAAACTAATTCATAACTAGCCCCTAAGTCGGAGCAGTTATCGGTATTTGTTTCATTAGTACATAACTTATATATTTTTACTCCACTGTCTGTGAAGTTTATATTTCTGTTTTCAAAGCATATAAAAGCCAAACTAATTGAAAGTAATTGCTTACTTGCAAACTTCTACGTTCATATGCAAATGTATACCTAGTTACAGTGTTGAGCAATTTAAATGCAACTACATTAAAAAAACTTCTTATAATTTTAATTTCAATTTTAATTTTGATCAAAAGTTGCTCTTAGCATCAGAAAATGTTACCTATCGAAATTATTTAATAGTCCTGTTTCTTTGCAGTCGGCTAACAAACGCTCCAACTCGGATACAATTTTCTTTAGTTAGAAAATCAACCCTGTTAGCATTTTACATGAGACATGCGATTTGTTTAGTATTATTTCAAAATGAAAATTACTTATAGTTGTGATGACAAAATTTTGCCTGATTTCGTTATATATTTAAAAATACTGTGCAAATAGGAACGGATTGGGTTGTGATTTGAAATTCCCCATGTATTTAATTAAGGCTCATTTGTTTTTAATTTCCCAACACTCCATCTCAGATCGGATATCACTTCACCGAGTGAGTTCAATTCATACCGAGTTTTGTTGTTGCTGTACATGCAATTTGTTATCGAGTGTTCTTTTGCCAGACGGTTACAAAGGAACAAAAACAGGGTTGTATTCTGGAGGTCGCTCACAAAAAACAAATACAGTGCAATCTAGGTGGAGTGAACTAATTTAAGCACGCGCAGTTCATAAAACCCATCGTTCATTTTATCACATTAACTTTTCTTATTTTTGTTTTTTTTTTGCTAAAAAATAAGATATTAAAAGAGAAAATAATTTGATGTAAAGGTCTGTTTTTTTGCGTTCAGTGAGAGATTTTTGTACTGCTTGGTCTCGAACCCTCTGCCTTAGAAAATTTTTAGTATTTACGTCAGCCCATTGGCTGCATTTGTCTAAAACTTTAATAGCCTCAGAAGTTGTCATTGGATTCTCGCCTAGCTGATTGCTTACGTCAGCGATATCGTCGTCTGATTAGACAATCGTTTAGACATCATCTATATTACAGATTTCCTTATTGGCCACAATAGAAACCCACATTTTTCAATGTTGTCACGTAAAGGTTATATTACGGAATAAAAAAAAAGAAAAAATCAATACATATGCAGTATACCCTATTCTTAGTTTTCGTATAAGCTTAGATCTGCAAAAATAACTTGAAACAGAGCTCGTATCTCATAAACAGTTCCTTATCTTTTTTGACCCAATTTTCGCCGGATTACGGATAATGGTTTGTTTTAATTGCCATGGGTACTATTTGATCAATACTTTCCAAACAATTTTTTATAACGTTTTTTTTTTTAATTTTAACCCTAGCAAGCTTCAAAAGGTACACACCATCTTTTCAAGTAAAATTTTTAAGGAACTCTGAAATTGATTTTCTAATTCGAGTATGACCTTTTCGTTATTGAATTTGTCGTTAAGGTATGAATTTGGAAAATATTCATATTAAGATGTGTTCACACTATAGGGTAGTAAATATAAAAGTTTTGATGTTCACTCTAACTTGTTGTTCGTATCATCGAGGGTTCACTCCAGCCACACTACACTGTATCATTCAAATTATTGACTTAACCACAGCAAATCCTTTCATTTACTCAATGCAACTTAAAATAAAGAAATTGAATTCCATGCAGTTGCATATATTTTGCACACCACTGCACCTGCACTGCTTCATCCTTTGTATATATTAGAGGAAAATGAATGTACTTTTTGTTAGTTGATTGCTGTCATTGATGTCCCGGTGAACACGATGGCTAACAGGATGTTCATGTGATACCGCCGTACATTGGCTTGTTGCACATCGTGTTTGCAATATTTATAATCGACCAAAATATATACAATATGTACATACATTCATTGAAATGTAGATGGATACTCGTTTGCATAAAGATTACACACAGTGCATTTGCATAAATTAACAACTGCACTTACAGCTAGAGCTGGGTGTTGTCGAATAGCTGAGTTATAGTTGAAAGCACAGGGAGATGTAAGTAAAATTTTATACAGTACAATACTGTTGGATTTAGTGTAAATTAAGCTAATGCACGTATTTATATTTATGTGTGAATCTGGCAGTTGTCGTTATTATTGGCAATGCAAATGGTGTGTTAAAAGTATACTCGAATATGCAAATGAATATATACATAGCTGTTATATAGTTAGACGTATTAGGGCTAATCCAAAGGGTTGTAGCAAAACATTATGCTGTTTCAAAATTTATAGGATTAAACAATTCCCTCACTCGTTAAAAAAAAGAAGATTTTGACCGGAAAAAATTCGGAATAATGCGCTCAAAATAATACTCTGCTAAAAACATAGTGACGGAAAGCAGGTTTTTATATTGGCTTCGGTTGAAATATATTTTGTGAGACGGTTATGGCTGAAGGTAATATTTTTCTGTGGTTAAATTACTAGGTAGGCACTTAGAAACGAGGGGTGACATTCGGTTTGTTATCCAAAGCAACAAAAAACATTCTAAATTATGGTTGGTGGGTTGCAGCGTAGCCTTGGAAAACCCTAGGATCTAATTAGCGCTTAGCGCCATTTGGATACACCGATTCCCCGAAGCCTGTTGTTGTGATTCCTAATTTTCAAACTATATGGATTTGTAGATAAATCTACTGATGTTTTCCATTGTGAAACTAGAAACATTCTTTAAGTCGCTCGCTAGGAAGAATCCTAGTATCTGCTGTCTACTATGAGCCAGAGTCAGACACTCATAGAGGTCGCATGTTCCCCAATCCGCCAGTGGCCCGTTATCATGGCTGTCAGACTGAATATATTTTTCCTTAACCTATTTAGTAGGTCCATCGTTCTTGATACGAGTACGTCATACGTGGGCCAGATATCCTTCGCAATTTTGCAAGTGATTAATCTTTTTCGTCTTGTTTCTGCCATTCGCGAGAACTGTGAGTGCAAGTTTCTCTTGATTACCTCCAGCGGGCAGCCTATTGTTTCGTCCGTGGATACATCAAGACAAACTCCGGTAGTGCCCAACTCGTCGGCCCTCTCATCATCCTATATGTTCCTATGGCCGGGAACCTAGACGAAAGAGATTTCCATTGACCCGACCGCCAAGTTCAATACCCGCGTACAGTCTTTAACTATCTTAGAGTTTGCCATTGGTGAACCCGATACTAAAAGTGCTGCTTGCCTATTTGAGAATATGTATTATTTTTGTGCTCCATCGCAGTTTCTTGTCAGCGCCCTGCAGGCCTTCTTCATGCAATCGGAACGAGAGGGAGATGTCTAGCTTCTCTGAGATTATCTCCGCATAGACTCCGCAGTCCATTTAGGACCCGTCGGTGCAGAAGGCCGTGGCATCCTTCTCGGTCATGCTCCCTCTACTTCAGTCCCGCCTTGAAGGAAACTTTAGCTTAAAGTTTTGGTTGAAAGTGATGCAGGTACATAGCCAGCGTGTTCCGCTATTTCTAAGAGCTTGTGAAGAGCTCCACTATGCCCGTACATGCTTTGGTCTAATCTCCAGTTTCTACTGAAGATATATAAGCCTTCCTCGCGCGCTTTTTGATATTTGTCTTACAGCCTAACTTGGCATCTGAGTTATTCTACACGTTTTGGAAATGAAAAGATGTTGGGTTCCTCCAGCTTTTTCACAATAATGGGTGTAATGTAATCTGGGAAGGGGGAATTTCGCGGAGCTTCTTATTGCAAACTTATTTTTTTATTTTTCAACGACCGAGTCCAGTCTCTTTTCTGAGGGTTGTGATTAAGACTTTTCGATGAAAATACCCAATTTCAGCTCATCACACGTATTGTGCAAAATATAAATGGCAACCCTCGTATTATTTACAGATCTTAAACATCTTCCTATGTCTTAATTCATTGAAATTTGTAAACTTGTTTTACTTATCTGTTTGAAATTCATCTCGGTAATATATACATATGTACATACCTTTGGTGATATTCAAAAAACTTTAGAAAAGCGCGTGAGAATTCTCCTTTCAGTCATAAAGTTTGAGTAGCTTTTAGACTGTTTATATAAAAACTTGATCTTATTAAAGATCGGTTCTTTAAATATCGCGTGAACATTCGTAAACTTAGTAAGAGCGAGATTAAATATTTAGAAAAATGTATCAGTCCAGCGCCTTCGCATTGATACTAAAGGGCACATCTAAATTAAAAACTGAAACAAAAAATAAACAAAATAAGCTGATAACAATTTCCCATGAGGGGCGACATCTGTGAATCAACATTAAGCCAGCCATTTCCATGGTTAGTGTATTCGCTGTCTTTATATTTGCGAAGCGCCATCTACCTTTCGATAATCGAAATAAAATAATACAATTATTTACCAATATATGACACATGATCGGGGAAATTAAAGTACGACTAATTGCCCACTTTAGTCACTGCCTAAGTACACGCTGTGTGCTGCTTTTACGCAGATTATTATGAAATGTTTTGTATAAAAAATAAATCGTGTCAAAAAATGTAATCAAGCAATTACTGTCCGTACAGCAAATGTAAAAAAGTAACCTAAATTTTCGATTACAAAAAATCCAAATCTGTTGAGTGTTTTTTTTTTTTTGGTGAATTTTTGTAAAAACAGATCAACAAATTTCGCTTTAAAGCGTTCGAATTTTCAAAAATTTCTATTGAACTTATATTTAAAAATATTTCTTTTACTTTAGAGAACTTAAGCTCCGAAAATGTATGTGAAGTTTCTAAAGCATTTCAAGTTTCAAAATGAACCCAAAATAAGCCAATATTTGAGGTTATTTCTACGACAGAAAATAAAATTAACCAGGGACCGAATATAATTGTTATTTTATTCTTTCGGAAGAAAAGGTTACGCGAAAATTCCCTTTATATGTTTTAGGGAATTTTTAACCATTATCGTAAGAGGAATTTTATTTTGGTCATCGTAACCAATATAAATGAGAGATATATTTTTTTGGTTACGAATAACCATTAAGTCAACCAAACATTTTTTTGGTTACCAATAACCATTATCGCAAGTAATATAATTTTTTGGTTATCGGTGACCCACTCGACAGCAAACTATATTTTCTGGATAGTGGTAAATTTTTCTTATATTACGTTATTATGGCATGATCAGAAAAGCATTCGTAGTTTACACTTCAATGAACTTATTCTTGTCAATTTCGAAGAAAAAGCGTAAAAGCAATTGTACACAATTTACCGTTACTTATTTCTGAGCATGTACACATGTTTTAGTATACATATTTTGTTTTTGGAAATCCATTCTCTATCTCGAAAATATTGTATAAAGCGTTCCAACTACAGGGAAACCTCGTTTATGAGAATATCGGTAACAGTACGAAATTATGTATTTAAATAAACATTTGTCTACAAACCTTTGAATAATTAAAAACTTCAAATCATAAAAGCAGAATAAATCAGGTAAACTGCATACGTTTTTGTAAATAATCCACAAGTTTAGTAAATTTTAAAAGTCCCATTACTCGAAAATTTTATATCTCAATTACTTTTCGCTATCCATTGAAGGGTTCGACGATACTTCACTGTAGTTGTGTTCGCGTGGTTGTTCATGTGCATTTGTAAAGTGATTGTGACCGATTATAGTGCACTTTAGGAACGCGGAAAATTAGATTGGTTTATTGTTCAAAATTAAAATAATATGGGTAGAAAACGAAACGTCATTATTCGCGATTTTTTCCATTACAATGAAAGGACAAACGAATCGACTTGCAAGACATGCACCATGATATTTGTAGGAAATCATGTAACGAATTTAAGAAGGCACATGATGGGTAAACATAATGAAATGTATCAAAAGTCCATTGAAGAGTACGAAGACCTTGATAATTCGAGTGATTGGGATGCAAAAGTAAAATTTTCTGTGAAGTATTCAAAAAAACAAATCAATAATGCTTGCCTCGAATTGGTTACACAGGAGTCCCAGCCGCTATCGTTCTTCGATTCAAATGGTTTTAAGAGTCTGACTGAACAAATATTTCAAGGTCTTAATATGACTCCCATTACGTCTCACAATATCATGGCAGTAGTAAACGAAGAAGAAATAAGACTGAAAAGACTTATTACGAAAAAATTTAAAAGAAAAATAATATCCCTTAAAATGGACAGTGCAACCCGACATAACCGTTCAGTTTTCGGTATTAATGCGCAAATATTAGAAAAGGGAAAAGTGGAAGTTTTTACATTATCCATGAAAGAGATTTATGTGCCGCAGACTGCTGTTAATCTGAAAGCAGAGGTTGAAGAAGTATTGCGAGATTTTAATATATCTAAGAAGCAAATATATACTATAACTACAGATAACGGTCGAAATATGCTAAAGGCGGTTGATTTGCTTGCAGCAACTGAACATGAAGAGAATAGTGCTCAAAATGGCTCCGAGGAATCATTATTTAACCTTGAAGAGTTTGAAAATACCTTCAGCGCAGAAAATCGAAATATGTATTCTGTTAAATGTGCAGCTCACACCTTGCAATTGGTTGTGAAAGACTTTCTGAGCAAAGCCAATATTAATTCAATTGTTGAAAAAGCGAGACAACTAGTGAAAACTTTAAGAACGCCGAAGTGCAGGTAAGTTTCCAACACTGAACCAATTTTTAAAATGTAGTATAACTTTAACTTTAAACCTCAAATTCAATCGTCGAATTGTACTTTAAACAAGACGCTTAACTTATTTGTTTGACTTATTGAATTAGTTCGGGGTTCAATTTAAATACTATCATTATTTATTCATATATTTTTATTTGCTTAGACAAGTCTTGCAAATGCTTAAACTAGGCAAACCTTCCTTAGATGTTCCTACTAGGTGGAGCTCCACATTTACAATGCTAGAGAAGCTCTCCAAATATAGGGAAATTTGCAATGAATATCTGAATCAACCATTGTCAGATGAAGAATGGTGTGAATTAAAGGACTTGCTGGTTATTTTGAGCCCCCTTCACGAAACGACACTTAAATTGCAGCGAGAGCAACTGGTTATGGGCGATTCTTACAAAGCTTGGTTTGAGCTGAAGGTGAAATTGGAAAGTTTAAACACCGAGGCATCAGTAATTGTTTTGGATTGTATAAAAACGAGAGAGCCAGATTTGCTTAACGCCGACGTCCTTAACGCTGCAATATTTTTGGATCCACGCTTTCGTCGTTTGCTTCCAGCAAATAAAAAGGAAGAAGCGAGAGTTCACCTGAAGAAGTTGGCAACACAAGTTAATGAATTGAATCAGGTTTGTGGGCGCCGATACTAAACTTTGCTTTATACTTTACTTATGTTCTATTTCAGAGCGATAGACATCTTCCTCAAGCAACGCAGTGCCCTTCAGAAAGTAATGTGTTCATTGACGAAACGTCAAATACTAGCACTTCGTCTTTAGTTCGTCAGACTTTAAGAAGCTTGGAAGTTGACACGTCGTCAGAGGATGAGGCGGCAAGCGTGGTTTCACAAACACTGGTAAAAACCTTTGCGGAAATCGACACCTACCGGGAGGGAAGAGTTGATGTCGATGCCAACCTTCTGCAATACTGGGAGGAGAAAAAATATTCACTCCCATTCCTCAAGGAACTGGCAGACATTGTTCATGCCGCTCCAGCAACTCAAGTTAGCGTCGAACGAGCATTCTCTGCATTGAGGCTGGTACTAAGTGATCTTAGATGTAACCTCTCAGATGATTCATTGCGATCGCTAATGTTCGTTAAACTAAATAATAAGTCCTAGTGCCATAGAGAAAATATCGTATAAACACTTTTCTATTGTTCGGATTTTTATGATAAAATTAATTTAAGAGTTTTTAACTCTTTTTTTTGCTATGGATAACCAAAAAATTATATTACTTGCGATAATGGTTATTGTTAACCAAAAAAATATTTTGGTTGACTTAATGGTTATTCGTAACCAAAAAAAATTTTTCTCATTTATAATGGTTATGGTGACCAATATAAAGTATCTCTTACGGTAATGGTTAATTATAACCAATATTTGAATACATCAGTACTAATGGTTAAATGGGACCTTTTTATCATTTTTCTTATAACAGTTACGTCCCTGAAATTAACACCTTCAAAAATTAATGTATAGGTTAATTTTTAAATTATGTTCTCATCTTTGAAAAAAACACTTTATTATTGTGAAGCTCTACAATCACAACAACAACAATCTGACCATGACCGTAACGTAAGAGTTGTGATACGTCAAAAATTATGTTCGTTTATTTCTTCCTTCTTTTTTCTAAACTACCCTAATACAATATTTAGACTTTAGATATATATTTTCTTTTTATTACACTTCTTACTTCTATTTACATATATTTTTATTTACAGACAGACAAATTTATATTACTTGTTCTACAATTTTTCACAACCACTTCCCATAATTGCAAATATTTCGCACAGTTGAACATTCTCACTTATTTCGCATTAGAAAGATCTAAGTTAAAATGCGTAATATTTTTAAAATACAATAACTTTGAAGCAAGTATTCAAGCGTTACATAATAATTTAATTAATACTTTAGTTAGTTTTTCCTTTTATGGTATATATAGATTAAATTAATTCATTTATTTCTTTAGTTGCGCTCGCTCGGTCGACTATTTGTTGCTCGTGCTGCAAGTCCGACAAATAAATAGTCAGCCAATTTTGCAATCTTTTTCAAATTCAATTATCCTAATGTGCATTCAGCGAAGTTGTTGCTTTTAACATTTAGTTTTGCTTTTCTTTCTAACCAGGCCCGCTGATTTTCTGTACCACCTCCTCGCACGGTTTCCATCATCATTCCAGTGGCAAGTTCTGCGTTATCTGCGTACTTTTTCTGCGAAGATCTTTTTTAACTGCTCGTTTTCGAACATTTCGCACACATTCAGCATGTGCCGAAAAATTAAGTTAGCAAAAGTTTTTATTCGTCATCATACTCTTAAATATATCTTCATATATAAAATATTTGCTGTCGCCATTTAGTTGCACTCGTTGTGCCTAAGTTCTTTGTTCTTGTTGCTGTTGCTGTTGGAGTTAAAGTTAGTGCTGTTTGCGCAATAAGTTTGTCTTATTTCAGTGCTGCAGAAAGTTTTCTAAAATTGTGTAGACGCTACTATTCTTCTCCTCCAAACCCCCCTCTTCATCCACGCCGCCTAACTATTTAGTGCGTGTCGTTGCTTCTTTGCCATTTCGCCTCTTTGCTTCCGTCATTTCATGATTTTCGGCGCAATGCGTGAGCAGCGACCCGCATTCCCGAAATTACTTTGTAAATCTGTTAGCAACTTGTTTCTGTAGAAAGTTATACTCTACTTTACCACTGCAACCCTAATCCGAAGGTTGCATCTGCTGTACTTTCACACATTTCGTACTTTTTTTGTTTTTACTACTACATACATTAAAAATGTTCACAGATTTTGTTTTAAGAAAAGTGCAGTGCGTTTCATCTTTTTTTTTTGTTTTTTTTTTCATGCGCTTTATATCCTAGAGTTTCTTCCATTTGTTAGTCCATTTTGTTAGCGCAATTTATGGGGAAAAGCAGAATGTTTTAATGCCCGAGTGTTTGCGTCGAGCCCGTATATTTTTTATCATAGTAGCCTTGAATTCATTGCATTATAGCTTTCAGTGCATCTTGAGGCAGAGCTTTAGGAATGAATTGTGATTTGCTTAGTTTGCTATGCCGCTTGAACTTTTGCGTTTGAAAACTATAAGTATGACAAATATTTATTTGCTACTTTTATCAAATTATTCATGCTGATATTCAATTGATGTTTACTAATCGTATAATTTTTTCTCTTCTCTATTTTTAGGTAAGTCGCAGTGCATTTTATTCTTAGCTAAATTGGAGTGGTAATTTCGAAGAAAAATTTGTAAGCAGGTAACTCAGCACAAGAACAATAAAAAATGTAACAAATGGCCGAAAACGAAGTGGCAAAGTTTTGAAATGAAATCATTATATGGTTTCAAATTATTTACCCTAATAATTTCGGATTTCTGATATAGGAAATCGGAATTAAGGAGAACAAATTTTCGCTAACAGTGATCACTCCTAGCGGGCAATAGTAAAACTCCCTGGTACGTGTTTACCATGAAAATGATTCACGAAGCGATCAGGGAAGGTAAGACAAAGCCTGCTAAAAGTCATTCATAAAAATTTCCAACTTGTGAATACCGAGAAAACTTTTATTGTCGGTTCGCGACAGAGACCGAAAATAATCGGACTATTTATCAAAGTGTCGAAAATTGCGATTTATTTTGTTATTAAAAATTAGTCACTGCCCATAACTGGTATAAAAAGTTCTTCGCTTATCTGCTTCGCTTGGACTTTTTAGTTGATTTGTTTTTTCTTTTACATTTCTAACTGACTCTTAGTTTTATTTTATTTTTTTTTTAATTTAAATTCAGCCGCATCCAGGCATGTAGGTAGAATATTTTCAATAAAAATATTTCATATATTCATAAAAATTTCCAACTTGTGAATACCGAGAAAACTTTTTTTGTCAGTTTGCGACAGAGACCGAAAATAATCGGACTATTTATCAAAGTGTCGAAAATTGCGATTTATTTTGTGTTATTAAAAATTAGTCACTGCCCATAACTGGTATAAAAAGTTCTTAGCTTATCTATTTCGGTTTGACTTTTAGTTGATTTGTTTGTTTGATTTTTATTTTACGTTTCTAACTGATTCTTATGAAAAATTAATCTCTTTGCTTCAAATATATAATATGTTATATTTTTCGCGATGTTTGAGATCGATTAGTTACATATTTGCGTCTCCTTCCTTTATCTTCACAAATTTGGTATGCGGCGCGAAAATAATTATATTGCAAAAAAACGACATTAATTTTTTTAAGAACAGTTTAAAAAAAAATAAAGAAGAGTCTAAGTTCGGCCGAATCCGAGCTTAAATATCCGGCAAATATTTTAAATCATAAATAAACGGTACTCGTTGTATGGAATATAATAATAATAATTAATTAAAAAAACAAAAACGACCGTATATCGCTCATTCTCCAAAATTTGGATTCCAAATTTGTCACACTAAATTTGAGCGAATTTGCTATATGAATTAGTAAAACAACGAATAGTTTGATTGTTTGTAAATTTTCGTTGCGTGATAGTTGGGCGTTGCTTTTGTCCGATTTCTGTAATCTTCGAAGTTAGTTTTATTGAGTTGAAATTTAAAGTGTGTAGCAAATTTCATAGTGTTCGATAAGGTAATTTCCGGGAGATCGCTCTAAAGTGTATACTATATTTAAGCAAATTTTCTTTTGTATTGCCAAATTACTGAAATATAGAGTTTTTTTATATTTTTTTTTTTTATAAATTGTGCGTGATCTCCCCCGATTGTATTAAGTGCTTACCGAGTTAAAATATACAGTGTATACCAAATTTGGCAGTTTCGTCAGGTAGTTTCGCATATGTAGATATTTATTTTCGCTAAAGTGGGCGGTACCTCGCCCATTACTAACAAAATTCACCCACGTATCGATTTTTCAACCCGCCTAATCCTGTATATAAAAAATTAGCAAATGATTTTTCTAAGTTACTGAAAAAATGCTTTTCTTTTTGATTTTCGCAAAACATCGCTATTATGGCGTGGTTATTGCCAGACTTCGCTCAGCCGAAAACGATTTGTGTATCTAGACAGATATTGATTTTTAATTCCTTTTTTTATTCTGAACATGTTATATCTACTCCTCAAAACAGTCTTCAAAATGGCGCTTTTTAAGCTTACCAAGTTCAGAATTAACCACATCAAATATCTCAAATTTCTTTTAATTTTTGGGAATAACTACTCGTTGTTTAAGCCGTGTGAGCTGGTGCTTTGTCTTGCTGTACAAAGTTGCGCCTCCAATTCTCTGTCTGGCAATATTCCAAAAAATATTTTAAAACTCTTCGTAAGCGCTTGACCTTTTACCACATCGAGCAGATTTCTTCTTGGTTTCCAGATGAGTACTTAATTTTTCGTGTTACAGCCATGCCATTCAAATCCAATTTATCACATCTTGAGCAAGTAGCGATACTTTTGTCATGCGATACCGATTTTTTTGCTCGATATTCTGTAGACGGTATTTTTTAGTATCGAGTACTTGAATCCAGTATCATATCGAATTCGCCAAGAAAAATTACATACAACAAAATTTTTGTAGCTGACAATATTTCATTAGACAGAAAGAAAATAGCATGAGTTTACACAGGTCCGCACCGAGAACACAGTTTCCAATTTTGGGTAGTAAAAAAAGAGAACCAATTTTGTCTAATTAGAACATGGCAACCCTAATGCCTGGTTCTCATTATGTTAAATTTTTGGCGACGAAATACGGTACGAAATGTCAACATTTTCAAATTACATAATACCGTATTGACGTTAAATCGAAGTCTGCCAAATTTTTTTTTTAGTTTGTATTGTAACGATTTGTCCTAATGAATACTGGGCATAAAGAGCCCGACTGTGACTGGAATTTATTTTTTAATTAGTATCGGTATTTTGAGTTTCGAATTTTTCTAAGCGATACTTTCAATGAGTACATTCGCTCCGATATCGTGCCCCTATGAGGCAATCGTGAATCTTCATTTGGACTTTACCAGAGCTACAGTCACGCCACATCAGTGGAGGATTTTGGTTGATCTACCCGGGACTCGTTCTCTGCAGAAAAATGTTCCGTTTGGATTCTTCGAAACCGCTTGGAAATAGTCTGTAGATGCGGTGCAATCGTTCCATGTGTAATTTGTTATTCATGTTCGTAAAACAATTGCAGAGGATTTGGTATTATTTGTTTCACCTTTATGTGACTATCCATTTTTGCTTTTCTAAACTACTACAATAGCTATAAAGTTGAAATATATGTATATCAAATAAAAGAGCTCGGTGGGTACTTTGGCGCAAAAATTATCGAATTACAAATTAGTCTGTTCGTTCCTGAAATATTTCTGTGTAAAGCTACAGGAAAAACCCATAAAGATGTGCAAGAATTGGACTATTTGGTTCCATGGAGTGTTCGAAATCAATTAAATAATAGGTTAAAAAATGTACAATAAAAAAAAAATGTATAATATGATCAAGCTTCTTTAAAAGTAAATTTATTATATGTAGTACAAAAACACCACGTTTTTTGAAAATAATATATGTATATTTGTTTCTGTTTATTATTTTCTGCTTTTTTGTTCTTATCTGCTATTTATTAAAGCGTGTTTATTTTCAGTTTTTTTGTAACTACTATTTATTATTTCAAAAATTTAAGAGTCACCAATTAAGCGGACTTTTGGTACCTTTCTGTTTTGAGCTTCTTCAGATTTAGTACGGCAAAATGTTAAGAGCTGCAAGCCGGCAAAGCTTGCAAAGTAACTTCTGATATGAAAATAAATTTATTTTCTAAAGTAATTTCAATCGATATTGCATAAAAATTTGCTTGCCTGTTACACAGAATGCAATATTTGTACATTTTGCAACACATGCACATAACTCTATTGAGAATCATCAAAATTGCAGTTGAATGCTGTTGACAATCTCACCGATACAAATAAATCGCAATGACAGTTTTCATAAATTTGAAAATTTGCAACATAACTGGACTATTATCAAAACAGCGCGAAAAATAAGCAAACCGACCCGGGGGCGGCACACCGTGTGCTCAAATTGTGAAAACGTGATTGAAATTGCATTCCAACGTGTGCAATATTTTCACTGTTATTTGTCGTAGTTTTAGTGAAGTTATTTTTAGAATCTGGCAAATTGTAAGCCATAGTTTACTGACTGCCAGTTGTGCAACGCATTTGTGTGGATTTTAGTGCCCACTAGACCAAATGTACAATTTTAGCGGGGACTCTGATCCCCTGTTTCATGCGCCTAGCGAAATAAAATCACACATTTCCAAATTCTGTCGCTGGCAGGCGCTGGTATGACGTTTTCTAAAATTTTTTTTCACAGACTGCTACAATTTGGTCTCCCTGTTTCAATTACATTATACTGCGTGATATGCAATTGCATTTATTTACAAATTCTGCAACTAACAACCATACATGCATTGAGGTATAGTAACTGATGCAAGTTGATCGAATTGAATTGAATTTTCAATGTGCATTTCGGGGAATTAAAGGTGGGTGCAGCTTATGCAACTAACGATCGGGAATGAAAGCGCTCCTGTTATTGAAAAATTTTTCATCTATTTTTGTCTCATTATGACCCCATTCGTGGCTGTAAACAAATTTTACTTCTAATTTTAGTCACAAGCTAGCGCAGTGTAAACCATAAATGCAGCGAGTTTTTGCAGTGTATTTGTCAAAAGTAGAAGTTGGAGGCATTGGCATTGCCTTTGGTCAACTGCCATTTTCAGCGCTACATTTTGTTCTACGCTCCTCTATCTAAATCCCCACTCACCCCCACACACTTTAGTTGCATGAATGTTTAACAAGCATTAGCGAGATTTTCCACACACTCCTTGTCATAGTATGACCTCTTATATAAACATCAACACATTCAGAAGTGGCATGTGTATACCCTAAAGGAAATTCTTATAAAACCTGGAATGTTTTTCTTCATTTCAGTTTCAGTTTTACATTCAGAAGACATTTCTTTTTCGATAGATATCGAACCAGTTCTAAAGAAGACAGGTCACATTTAGTTCGTTAGTTCACTCTACATTTGTTTTTCGTTAATTCCGCGTCAGTCTCTTATTGAACGAAAGGGATTTATGTTGTTTTAAATTAGCCAAATGACATCTCATTCCTTCTGTGCCTGTGTTGGGGTAATTACAAAATTGTTATTAATTTGGAATATATTCGCTCCACGATCTGAAACCGATCACTCAGAACCGTTCAGACTTACATAGAAGTTCTCTTTGGAGAATATCGTATTCCAAATTTTTTGTGTTTGAAAAATCACTACGTTTTTAGCACTTTAGAGAGTGTTATGTTCCAGATTTTAAATGGAGATGATAATCGTGGTGTATACGTTCATAATTTATGGCTCATGGGCAATCACAGAAAATATGTTCTTGTATTTCGTCAGCTATTCCGCAAACCTTTCAGCCTGTTTCCTCAGTACGGATCGTGTCTCAACTTGCATTGGCCTATATTTCTTAGACTCTCCCGGTTGAGATTTAGAAATCCATCAGAATTCCCTTCAGAGAGTGGTATATGGAACTCATGCATTGCCTTTCAAACTTTTTTTACGCCAGTGATATGCAAACTAAGCCTCCTGCCATATTCTTTTTAGGTCAGCGATCTTCTGCGATTGTCTTTAAATTGAGTTTGCAAGAGGTTAGAGGCATGCCGCTTCTAGACCAGAATTAACAAGAGATAATAACGTTCTTTTCCTTGCCTACAGTCACGGAACGCTTAGACGCGAGAAGATTGAGAGGACTTCTGCATTCTATGGCAACTATGGACGTTGTTTCGTGAGAATTAAGAGATTTGATGAGCGCTTGGCTGTCGGAGTATATTGTGACGATCCGTCTGTAGGAAACCGAGACATCGAGCAGCCACCATTATGGGATTTAGCTCCGCCTGAGTAACGCTGCAGTGGTCCGGTAAGCCAAAGAAGAGGTCCAATGCAAATTCATTGAAATAAAGCCTGCTGCCCGCTATTTCATTTAGTTTGGTACTATCTGTAACGATAGCCGCTGACCCTAGGTCCGGGTCTATGGCACCTTTACATCCATTGCTTTATGGGATAGAAAATTTATCGTCCATGCAGAGTAGGGTAGTAGTGTAATCTAGTTACCTTAGAGTATTCGGAAGAGCTTCCAGGATCCTTTTCCATGACTGCATCTCATTAAGCTTGGCAGCACCACAACCACATAGATCCACCGGTGGAAGATTTCAAATTACTTCCAGAGATTAAGTAGGTGTAGAGGGTAGTGCTCCCGTAACCAGCATGCAAGCCGTATGCTGTACTCGTTCCACCTAGGCTCTGGCCAAACACTAACCCCGTAAAATTGAGTGGTTTAGATCACTGTGTACAGACATCGATACTGGAACGCTAGAAGTTCCAGCAGCTTGATTGCGAGGTTCTTATACATCCACCTCATAGGCCGGGGCTGCCAGCAAGTGATTAGTACCCGTTCCTGTCTATGGTGAATGGTTTTGCTGACCTCAAGAGAAGCTTGTTCTCCAAATCTACGAGGAGTGGTATAAAATCTGTCTCCGCTTTTTCGTAGCTGCCACAAAGTGCTGCATACTATTTCCGCGTTTGGCTACCCACTGCACCGCATCAAAAAACTCCAGCAGCATCCTTAACCAGTTCATGGCAGGCATCCAGGCATGTTGTGCAAATTTTATTAATGCACCTTGCATATGTAATATGTGTGGTATTCTAAACGAGCACACACACACCCACTCCGCCACACACACATTAATGTTTGGTACATAAGTGGATTAGAAACGCTGTTTGTTCGCCTGCTCGTCGTGGGTTGGCATTTTCTAGGATTACTTTTGCATAACAGAATTTTGTGAAATTAAAAAGCTCAAACCACTGGAAGCAGTTGCTTCGCTGTTGGTTGGGCTTTAGGCTTAAAAAAATGTGGCTAGAATTTTTCTTGTACAAAAACAAACATTATTAGGACGAGGTTGTTTGGTTAGCGTCATATTACGGAGTTTTTTTTTCTTAGGTGCTCTTTGGCGGACGAGATATCAAATGCAGATTATTGGAGTTGTATGCGCGTCCGCATTCGCTGCCTTTCATTACAACAATACCTAAGGAAAATTACTAAGTTTAGAACTAGTTTACTTACTTAGTTTACTTACTGGGCTATCAGAAGGGTATTTTACAATATTTCTTGTTAGAACAAAAAAACAAAATGTTTCTAAAAACCCTTTAAAATCTCTCAGTATGTTTGACAGCGGTAATCACTAGGCGGATGCTAAGCCGGACCGTAAATATTCAGTTTACCACTAAACTCATTCTAACCCCAGGTATGTACATAAGTACCTGTGCCACATTATCCCCACTATTACAAAAATTTTATTTGACCGCCCAGCTACTACATGGTTTGTGTAAATATTTGCATTGCACTTTTCTCTACATATCTAAAAGCATAGCGTTAATGGTCCTGTAACGACCAGTACTTAACAAGCTAGCACTTTGTTTTAATTTTTATTTGCTGCCGCAGCGTGTTGGCTCTTATGAATTTTTAAAAAGAGTAAATTGCAACTAAAATTAATATTTATTACACAGAAGCGTTGTGCAAAAAAACAGCGAGCGCAAAAGGTGGTGAAAAAAACTTAGCTTTCTATAAAAATAGAAATTTAATGTAATCCCAGTGTTGAGATTGTTTGCACTGCAAAGAGTTGTACGGCTTAATGTATTTTGAATGGTTTTTTTTTGTTTTGGGAATTCAAATTAAATCGTACACTCTTAAAAACTAAATGTTAAAAATTTTTTTTTTTGAGTGATTTTTACAAAAAGTTAAACACAGAATAATAAATGGGAAGTGCCGAGCTTCGTGTACGCTGCCGGCGTTGTCGTAATCTGGTTTTCTATCATTCTTACAACGGAACGGTAAAATCGATAACGCAAAATTCGAAAAGGCGGCATTTGTGGAAAATTTGACAGAAGTGTCTGAAGCTTATAAGGACAAACATGGCATTCCTCTAGATTATTAATTACATTCGTTTTCATTTCAGATTAACAGAATTCGAGAATTCGCGTGCACAGATGTTTTCTTAAACAAAAAAAAAAAAAAAATATAAAACATAACAAAACGATGGGCATGAGAGAGTATCCCCTCAGGTTATTCTTAATATTTTTTCTCACTGTATGCCATTTTATTTTACTATTACATCATACACCAATGGATATTGAAATAGGAAATCCAAATAATGGTCAGTAGAAGTAGACGATGCTTTTAATATTTCAAAATGATAGCGTTTTTTTCTATAAGTGCATGATAAATAAAAAAATTGGAGTTTATTTGGACACGTAGCAATTTAGTGTGCTCATTAAAATAGGTGTGTCTTTTAAAAGTATTAAATTTTTGCGCACATATTCTAACCGAAAGGTAAGTTTTAATGTTATGCTAAGTTACTAGTGGTAACTTCTGGAATGAAAGTGGCATAACATTCTCTGTAGCGATGAAACAAAAATAAATTTGTTCGGGAATGGAATGGCGCAAGGTAAAGAGTCTCACATAAATTTTACTAAGAAGTAGGTTAAACACGGCGGCGGAAATATAATGATATGGGGATGCTTTTCTTGGTACCGAGTTGGTCCAATTTATCGTATCGAAAACATCATGAACAATGTATCGTATCGAAAACATCAGATCGGAATATACTGAAGGAAGTCATGTTGCCCTATGCCAAAGAGCATATGCCTCTTGTATGGAAGTTTCAATAAGATAGCGGCCCCAAGCATTCCTCTAAAACGGTGAAGGGCTGGTTCCGGGAAAAAATGCCCGAGTTATTGATTGGCCTAGTCCCCTGATCTCAAACCAATTGAGAACCTTTGGAATGAATTCAAGAGAGAAGTTTAATCTCATCTATGCTCAGAAGAATAGTTGCAGTACTGAAAAAAAGGTGGATGCACAGAATTTTAGTTATATGTATAATTATATTATATTATTTCTAGGTTTCCTGTGAATTACTTGCTATTTAATTTTTATATAATTCACACCTATTTTAATGTTCAGCTGAAATAGTATAATTTTTCCTTTTTGTTACCTCACAAAATTTTAATAAGTTTTTAAATCCTACAATAAAGATATTTTCTATAACAAATTTTTATGTATAATTTCAATGAAAATCTAACTATTTTCGAAATTTAATATCACACACCCATTTCGATGTCCATATGTGTATATACATATACAAAAATATATACACATTATACTTAAATGCTTTGAACTGTAAAAGCAAGCGTAAACTTAAAATAAAAATGAAAAGTGTTGCACTGAAATGTAAGGCTTAGAAAATCATTTTAAATTTTATGCTACTCGTACACACGCTAAATGCAACATGTTCCAACTGTGACATTAACACCTCCATATCGTGGGACTTTTTTGTGCAAACGCGCACACACACACACACACACACACACACACACTCCCACGTATGTATTTGCACTTGCATGCAATTTCCGCTTTCAAAGGATATCAACACGAGAAAAGGGCACAGGCATGAGAGGACCACCACGTTTTGTGGGTGTATGTGCATGAGGGGCAGCTCATTGTGTGCACTGTTTGCACCTTTTGCTGAGTTTCTACACTACACCCATAGTACAGACATTTACGCCTTGGTATAAAATCCTTTCAGAGCGCCTACATTTGGATGGGGTATGTCTGTCCATGGCGGCGACCATTTAATGACCACCCTGCAGGCAAGTTGACGCCGTTTACAAACGGCATGTCATATACACACACACACACACACACACATTGCACAGTGTACACATTGCACAGTGCTTAGCTTTGCAAATTTTCTTAGCTTTCCTTGCCTGCTTTTTGTGCGCCAGCGCGCTTGAGTGGCGTCAGCAATTTTTCCCCATAAGTGCACTACTAGTTTTACGTGGCCACATATGCTACTGAAAAAAAAAATTGAAAAAAAAGTACAGTTGTGCATGTGTGGCGCTTTGTGAGGTGAAATCGAAAAGACGTAAAGAAATTATATTTTATGCTTTCGTTGCAAGTTGCCGTGGTGCAATCTGCCAAAGCATCATAGTTGAAGTGCAAAGCAATCAAATATGACAGGCGGCACTCGTCGGAGTAGCAGGTGACTTAGCACAAAGGCTGTCAAATGCAAGGCGGCAGGTGTTAACCTTAGTCATCGTCCAACCGCCAACATACAACACATATGCAAGCATATTAAACGGAAGGCTACTTTAACCCTGCGACAAAAAAGGAAGAACAGAAACAAAACATTCAAGATATCGCCAGCACACTATAGTTGCGCTTTGTCGAAAGGAATGGTTGTGTATAGGAGACGCCTATTGATAGGTACGAAATAACGAGTTCGTCTGAATTCACTTGCATTATAAACTAAAAAATAAAGCAGCAAACATCCTCAACTGCCCGTTTTCACTTTAGCGTTCATTTCTTCTGCTATGAAACTAAAATTAAGTGTATGATGTTGCGAAAATATTTCATAAATGATTGGCCACCTAAAAGAACACGTTGTAAGTGACGAAAATAAAAATTTACCAGATCCAGATCAGAAATATCCATAGTTAAAAATTAGAGATCTAGAATAATAATTATTTGACTGTTGAGTTTTAAAAAACTCATCCTTATTTTGATAAGAATTGTACAAGGCTTTTGATATTAATTAGAGTCCGACAAATTTCTTAAGTTTTTCGTTATTTATCATATAGAAAACTTATATTATAAATGGCTTTTCATAATAACTAAAAGTGAGAATAATTTTTTAAATCAACAAAAACTATTATTTTGGGACATATATTGCAGAAGTCCTTCCATAATTTTTTTCAGCGAGATATATTTTTGTACGCCTCTTATAAAAATCTTTGCATAATAATTATGAGTAAGGCAATTCTTTTTTTAGAGGTTGAAAGTGGGAACGATTTCCAGACCGAAAATAGTACCGTACTGGTCCAGAAAAGATCCCGACCTAACCCCGAAATTATTTCGAAGTAGTCCCGAATCAGTGTAGAAGTAATCCTAAAATGGCCCAAAAAGAAGCCCGTCATTCAAGACTTAAAAAATTTTCTCGGACGCATAATTATTATGCGAAGACTTTTTTATTATATAAATCTCAAGAGGAAAGCCTTTGTAGACTTAAAAATATTTATCTCACTGATAACTTAAGGTCGAAAATAAGAGTCTTTGAAAACTTAAAAATATTTATCTTCCTGATAAGTATTATGAATAGACTTTTATAATATAAGTCTTCGAATAATAATTATAGATTACTCGAAAAATTTGGCTATTACTATAATAGTTATTGATTAACTTTTAGTTTTATCTTTTATAATAGCTATGTCTTTGTTAAAAAGTGAATACATAAAAAAAAAAGAGTTAGAGAGTTCTTTAGTGAAAAACGTTGTATGTTTTTTGTATGGGATGATACTCACTATATTGTGAAATATTTATGAAAGAGAACGAATCAAATAGAAAACAAATAAAAATAAAGATCTGCATTCTAGAGCTTCAAATGGAAAATTTTATTAACAGATTTAGGCACAATTTAAACTATATAAAATTGTGCATATTCGTTAGGCAAAAATGATGGCAATGTTAGTAGATCTTTTTTATTTTCACGACTTATAGTTAGAGCCTCATTCGTGATTTTTTTTCAAATTGACAGAAGGATAATTTTTGGTTTTTTGATTTCAAGTTCAAATTAAAAAGACACCAATGAGTTTTCCTCAATTTTAAAGTCTTCATATGTTTTTCTAGAAAACTAAAGCTATCTAACTTCAGTAATCTTGCAACTCGTTTCTTTCTGAAACGTTTCCGTAAGTAAGTTTGAAAATCTTCTTGACACTTCAGATGTTCCAAAAATGAATTCGATGGTCTTGGTGCTTTAATTAAATTTAGGGCATCCTCTGGAAGATATCGTTTTGAATTGGCTTTTTTCTAGACTAAGAACTTTTAATTCACTTCACAACAAACTGCTTTAGTTTTATAAGAAGTTGACAACGAGCGCCACCATTGCCCAATTTTTATTTTGTTCCACACAACGGTCAGACTAAATTATCAGTTCTTTCTCTATTCCTTTTGGAATTAAATTAGGAATCTACGGCGATTTATGATGCACCTCTTTTTCTTACCTAGATCGTGCACTGTTAAATTATAATTGAAGTGTTTTTTTTTGTCAAATTTGTATCATCTTTAAGACATAAATATGCCATTTCTGCATGGAGAGGGGGAAATTCGGCTTCCTTTAATTTTTTTTTTTGACACTATCTGCAGCATCATTTGAAGAAAATATTTGCGACTCAATTTGCATGTATCGGACCTTGTACTCCAAGGTCCAAAGCGCAAATCGAACTCAGAGTTAAATATATTTCTATATGAATAATAGCTTATGGAACTACCTGCCTATTTTTCTTGCTATAGCTCAAACATTTTTCTTCGTTGAGCTAAGAGCGTCATGACTCTCTTGAGTTTTAAGAAAATTGTGTAGTATTACATTATGCAAATGTCAGGAACCGTAACAGTTCCAAACACCTTTATTTAATTACTCATTATATAACAGTTATTTTTAATATTTATTCGATAAATCCAAAATAACACTTATTTCTTATTTTTATTTTACAAATCATAAAAGCCAGTTATTTTTGATATTTATTTAAAAAATCATAAGTAACGGTTATTTTTGGTGTTTACTTTATAAATCACAAATAAGAGTTATCGGTATAAATCATGCACTGCGAAAAATTCGAATGACTTTTATAAGTATGGTTTAAAAAATAAAAGTCAGTAACTGATTTATATTGATGACTTTTATAAATGAATTTATTTAATATGTAACTGTTATTTGCGTTTTGTAAATTATAAATTAAAAAAAAAAAAAAATTACTGTTATAAAATAATTTTTTTTTTATTTATAATTATTTATATTATACAATATTTAATTTGTAAAATAAAAAAAAAACAACTGTTTTATATGGTTTTTCAAATAAAAATCAAAAAAATAATTATTAGTTAAAATTTACGAATTAAAAATAAAAAATAACTGTTATTTTTTAAATTTTGCATATAAAATTATAAAAAAAATTTTAATTTTGATTCTCGCCTGGTATATTAGATTTAGTTGTAGAGCAATTATTTCATAGTGACTTTTTCTTTTTTTTTTTTTGTGTTTTGATTTCGAATGGCTGAAGCCGGACGGCTTACAAAACGCCAGGTTATCCCTCCTGTTTTGGTAGGTTTGGTCCAAAAAACGATCACGTTTTATTTTCGTTCATTTAGTTTGTTCAATTATTTTGTCTTCTTTGTATTAGTATTCTTATGGCATGAATCCACTGCGCCGGATAATGTCCTCAGGAGCGTTTGGACTGATACGTTGTTCGGTGGAATAATGTATTTCGGCGGTAAATGTGTCATAGATTTTTTACGACTTTGGCGGATATGAGCGAGGTGGGCGGTAAAGACCACTGAATAAACCAAAAATTAGTTATTTATTAAAAGGATGCTTCAATTATTTGTAAAAACTCCGTTAATTGAGTAATCTTATTTGTGTTGAAGTTTTGGAAAATTTGTAAAAAGTTGGCATTATTTAGGAAGATGTCGAAATTCTCTCTAATGCTATCGAAAAACCTACAATGGAAGATTTGATGTACAAAATTATCTTGTTCACCACACCTGCAAAGGCTGTGGTTGCGAGCATTGACCTTGAATAAGTATGCCGCATCGTAAGTGAAACCAGTGAGGACCCTATTTAGTGTTTTTATCTGCCGAGGGGGCAAAACACATTTGTGAAACCATGACTTATTTTGGATGTTAGGCCTGACTTGCGCCAGCAGGTTTGGCTTATTGTTGGAAAAATTAAAAAAATTTGTGTGATTATCTTCAAGGATTTTGTTTTTGATTTGCTTTAACGCTTCAGTGATTGTAAGTTTAGTCTCTACTGTTACCTCACTGTGTACCGCTTCCTTTGCGATCCGGTCCGCCCTTTCATTTCCCGGAATCCCAGAGTGACTGGGAGTCCAGATAATGACTACACTGTCGAAATTGCCGGTTGATATCAGCTTATGTATATCTATAATACCACTATTGTTTGATTTTGGTTGGTCAAGGAGCTGGCAGGACGTTAAGCTGTCCGTAAAGATTGCGATCTTCTCATACTTGAGTTCTATGGCAATTTGTAGGGCCTTCTTGATGGCATTGATCTCGCCTAAGGTTGAGGAGGATTTGATCGTTAATTTAAAAGCAAATTCAGTATTGTCAGAGAGATTGTATATGCCACACCCAGTGGTCTCAGTCCCTACTGAGGCATCCGTGAAGAAAATTTTGTGATTGTTGGCTTGGAAGTCAGCTACTAGAAATGTATATGTTGATCTTATACTCTCAAGGGGGATGTTTTCCTTTTTGTCATATAGTGTATTGGTGATTAATCTAAGGTTAGGGGAGTGAGTTACCATATAAACCATGCCAAGGCTGTCAAAAATATGTCGAAACTCATTGTATGTTTTACCATAACTGGAATTTGTAACAAGGAAAGAGGATAAGAGATTTTTGAAGGATTTGTCCAGAGAGATTGTATTAACCAGTTCTTTGGCTGTTAGCCATTTGGCTCTGTCCGCGGGCGGAAGCTCGTTGGCTAGATGATAAATCAAAGGTATTGGTGTTGCTGGGGTAACCCCAAGGCAACGTCGAAGAAAACTATTCTGAAATGTTTGAATTTTTTTGTTTATGGTTTTAGGACAGTTGGCCATGGATGATCTACAGTATTCTAATTTTCCTCTGACCATTGATCTATAGTAGTTTAGTGCAATTTGCGGATGTAGGCCTGCTTTTATCGAGGTAAGACACTTAAAGAGGTTAGCGTTTCTGTAGGAGTTTTTTATCGTATGTCTATAGTGCTCACCCACTGCTAGTGAAGCGCTGATATGGCGCCCCAAAAACTTTAGCGACCTCACTTGTTCCACCCGTGTGCCCTGCAACACCAGGGACAGATTGTTGTTGACTCTGTTGCATATGTAAAGAAATTTTGTCTTTTCGACATTGAACATGAGATTAAGATTGTTACACAATGAGGAGAAGGATGAGATCTTTTGTTGCAGGTTGGCAGCCGCAGCCTCCAGCTCTCTACTGTGGGACATTATGATAAAATCATCCGCAAATTGAAAAATCATGGTGTTGGAGTCTTCAATGCTATGAAGCCCCTTGGTGTAAATATTAAAAAGACATGGGGAGAGGCAGCTGCCCTGAGGCAAGCCCTCGTTTATGTCTATAGTTTCCTTACCAAGAATTAGTTTTCTGCGAGCAAGAAAGTTGCAGATCCATTCTTTGTATGTATCCTCAATTCCAATTTCTTCCAGTATTTCCGCCAGCTTACAGATGCTAACACAGTTGTATGCATTGCTGATATCGGTTGAACACAAAATTACCTTGTGACCCTGACTTTTTAGGACAGCTGCATGGTGGAGTATGTAGTTAATACATACCGTGGCAGATCTATTTTTCCTATAGGCAAAGGAATGCTTGGGTAGAATGGAGTTCGTTTCCATAAATTCGGAAAGCCTTTCTTTGATTACCAGATTGATACATTTAATAAGGGTTGGAATGAGAGCTATGGGTCTGAAATTTGTAAAAATGTTTAAATCTTTGTCTTTTTTGGGTATAGGTACTATTTTGATTATGCGCCAGTTGTCTGGAATTTGATTGTTTAGAAAGGAATTATTAAGAGCTGTGCGAATGTTGTTGAGTGCTAGCTCGGGAAGAGCTTTAAGCATTTTATATGTAATCTTATCCACCCCACCAGCAGAGTTGCCCTTTTTATGGTGAATCGCCCTAAAAAGTTCATCAAAAGTAATTGCAAGTTCATTGTTAGGTTCAACATCTATGTTTAATTCCCGCTGATCCGTCTGTGGAGGGATTTGATTTTTAAGAAATTCAAGGAAAGCGGCGTCATTCTCGCTAGACCACATGTATTTATTGGACAGTTTGAAATCGCCACGTAGGGCTTTGACAAACCTCCAAGCTTCCCTCGTGGAGGGGTCTTCGTTTAAAAGATTTATCCTTTCTTGATAATTTGTTTTTTTTGCCTTCTTCACCATGTCTTTCCATTTCTCTTTTAGCTCTAAAAGTCCCTGAAAGTTTGAGGGGGATGGGGTGTTTTTACATTTTTGTACCCAATTTTGAGGAATCTAAAAGCCTTGCTCAGACTCTCATTCCACCAAGTTTTCGGTTGCCTCCTTCCTTCCAGCACATAGCTGGCAGCTTGGATTTCGCCTTCAATCTTTTGATGTATATCGCTTATATCAGGCTCTAGGTCAATATTTTGGAGGTTATTAAGTAGTTTAGCAAGTGAGACAAACTTAGCCGGAGTAGTGGCAATGGGATTAGCCTCAATTATAATGGGAAAGTGATGACTGCCGCCTATTCTGATGGGATCGGTCTTCCAGGAAAGGGGTATATTTAAATTAGTGAAGGATAAGTCAAGAACTGAGCCTTCTTCAGAGAGTAGGTCTCTTTTATATGTAAAGGAACCATCATTTAGGACGGAGAGGTTGTGTTGTTGGATTAGCCTGTGGAGATTGCTGCCCCTGCAGGATTGTACGCGATCACCCCAGTGTGTCACCCTAGCATTGAAATCTCCTAAGAGGAGTACATTTTCAAGATTTTCTAAAAAATTCAATAATTTGTCAATCTCATTGTTAAAAGGTGTTATCGGAATATTTGGAGGAAAATATGCAGAACAAATCACTAGATTTGGCCTTAGGTTTTTGGTACGTATAATCAGAACGTCATAGTCTGTATGAAAGGAAACTCTTTGAAATTTTATATGTTTTTTGAGGGCAATAGCAACACCCCCATAACCATCTTCTCTATTTTTTTCAATTATATTATAGTTGATAATGTTTCTGTGTTGTGGCTCGCTTGACGTGAATACTTCACTAAAACATGCCACATCCACTTCATAATGGTTCATATAAAACTCAACACTATTGATATTCGCTTTAAGTGATTGGCAGTTGTACTGTAAAACCTTCATGTGTTGATTTGGGGTTTGTCTAACGTCATTTGTTTAATTTTAGCAACGTCATCACTGATGGCATTGCTATCAAATTTTTGTTTTAATTCTGCTAACTTTTCTAGGGCATCTCCTAGCTGATCATTAATACATTTTTCTTGCAGAAATTTAAACATTTCTGACATTATTTTTTCCAATTCCGTTACTTTATTTTTTAGATATTCTGGGGTGTCCAACACAGAAAGTTGTGATGGATTATTTTTCCTTCTCGGGGATCTATTTCTGTCTAACGATTTTTTTTCTTCATTCCTAGCTCTGCTGGCCACAGTACTATATTTAACCCTTGTCCTACGCCTATTTATCTCCTCATCTCTGTTTCTCACTTCACTTACTTCTCCACCCAGGACCGGAAATTCGGTGTCCTCTACTGCTAATGCTTCAAATTTGTTGTTTCTATCTGGATATAGTGCCTTAATCACCTCCTGTCTCGACAGCTTCTTCACCGCCTTCACATAGTTTATATGGTCCTCCTTCGCCCAGACCCCGCACTTGCTCTTTTCCATGGACGTATGGTCATTATTTCCACAAAGGATACAATTTTTTTGGCAATTTTTTGAGTCGCAGTCATTGCTTCCACATAGGATGCATCTTTTTTTTTGCCTTACATGAGAATTGTGTATGGCCCAGTCTCCCACAGTTGGAGCACTGCCTAAGTGGTGGAATATAGTAGTCGACTTGTAGTCTTGTATATTCAAATATAATCGATTTAGGGATTTCTTTACCAAGAAACCCGACTTTAACTGTTGTGGTGGGATCTATTTTTCCATTTTCCTGGTTTTTTCGCGTGAAGCGCATTACCGATTTTATTGGAATATTTGTTTTTGAATTATTTTTTATTTCGTTTTCGGTGTATTCTACCGGGATACATCTTATCACACCATAGGACTCAAGCGCCGTACGTGGTATGAAGGGTCTCAGGCCCTTTGCCTTCACTTTTTCGTTTAATAGAAAATTGTTTGCTGCCGCAGCGTTTAGAAAAGTGATTTTATAAAGTGTTCTGCCAATGGCTAGAATAAGGTCAATGTCTTTTATTTTTAAGAATTTAATTTGTTTAAAGAGAGTAAGGCCATTTGTTATTTTTTCATTTTTTAATTCCTCACATTGGGAAGAGTCAACCAGTACAAAAAAGGGACCGCTAAAATTGGCGGGATACATAACCGTGCTTTCTAGGTTATTTGTTTGAACCACATCACCCGCTTTGCGGTTGGTAATGGTTCCGCTATCTACTGTATTTGTATCTGTAACCTGCATACTCTCGCAATTTTTTCCACTTACGGTATTCGATTCGTTAAAGCTATCAGACTCATAATGCACACCCATTTTTGGCGCAATTTGATCAGGCCTAACCTCACTTTTTAGATTTTTGGCGCATTTTGTTTTCATATTTTTACTTCCTAATAGGGTTACTATCCTGGCTTCACTTTCCTTCTTAAGTTTCTTGCCTTTAGCAAGAGTAACATTAGAGAGTATGTCGAAACCAACGTCCTCCACCGACGACGTCCTCGATAGCGATATCGACGACGCCATGTCGGCTTTGGCTTTCTTTGCTGCCGTTGGCGGCAGTATAAAAATTTATTTTTTCACCAAATCACAAGGTTAAAACAAATTTACACTTCAACAAAAATAAGTACTCACGGTTTTAGGTTTAATTTCCAATGATGTGGCCGGTAGTTAATCCAACAATCCAGAAAAAATAGAATAAGTAACGCCCCAAAAAGAAGCTTAGAAAAAGGGCTGGTTTTCTGTACACGTTTGTGTGTATCAGAAAAAGAAAAAGTGTATACGCAGATTGCGTGCCAGCGACACACACACACTCTGTATTCACAAACTATATATTACACTTGTTTGTAATAAGACAGAAACACGTCCACACTCGCTCAATGTCACCGCTGAATGTGGAGTGACTTTTTCAATGACAATTTTCAGAAATAACTGTTATTTTCTATCCCTGTTAAATATATATCTCTCATTTTATTTCAATGTAATATGGTGCAGATCTGAAGTGGTGTTTTGTTCATGTTGTTGTACATTTTCTTTCAAATATCGGCAAAATAAATTTTGTTCATTCCTTATCTGGGCTGAAATTCGTCAATACATAAAACTTATCAAAAATCAGCGGAGGTTTTTATCCAATGTCAACTTGCACCTTAAAATTAAATAGACTACAAAACTGTGTACTAGAAAATATTTTTAGTGCTGAGATTAAAAAGAAGAAGATATTTAGATGGTAATTGTTGTGAAATTTTGTAAAAAGCTAAGAATGCAATATATTTCTATGAAAAAATATTTAAAATGAAATAAAGAAAGTTCAAACTCCCATATCTTATCAATTAGTAACCGTTTTATTTATTATTTACCAGGCTGACAAAAACTGGGTCGACCCGAAGAAGAAGATATGGTAATTCCAAAGGTTCATTCTCCAAAGAGCTTTTAAAAAAGGGAACTGGGGAATATCAGATCTGGCCACATGAATTCTCAACGGATAGCACGCGATCGGAACATCTACCGATATTGAGAGTAATTTCTTGTTAGCCTAAAATATTCCCTTAACTGCGTAGATTTACGAGTTGCTGTGCCCGGCAGCCTAACCACCCTACTTAGAAAACATTAAGATAAAAATACGCCACCGGAAAAAATCTTCCAGCTTCCCACTACCCAGGAAGATCTTCACTTGTCTCTTGTTCCAAACCGACTCTTCCCTTTTCAGTATGTGGGTGGAAAATTGTTCGCATGACGCTAGCTTTTGACGTACCGATCTTCGGTCGCAAAATCAAAAAGGTAGAGCAACATTATGAATACTCGTATAGGAAAAATTGGGAAGCTTCTGCAATCACCTTAGCAAATCTGCTGTAATTTCTAACATTTTCAGCCAGATTAGGTTTATTAAACTGTTCTATTGTAACTATAGCAGATTATCAGAATTTTGCATTCAGTTGAGTACAGCCTGTCAATTTTTGTTCTCACAAAAAAAGTTTGTGTGTAGTTGGAGGATTTTTTGTTATGATTTGTAGTAACTTGGGATAACCTTTGATAAAAATTAGAAGGCTAAATCCTACGCTTGAAAATATTGGTAGTGCTATGTTGAGTATATTATTTGCCTTTGCTCTGTAACCTTTTGAAAAATAACTGCACTGCATTTTTCACATTGCTATTGTCTTCTTGTTTTTATTTCCAACTATTGTATGTGTATATTTTTTCAATGCCTTTTGCCAAGACTCTACGTTCTTGTTCCGATTTTCTGCAAGTTTCTTGTATGCGTTTTGTTTTCTTATTGAGCGCCTTCGCAAGGGAGGTGTAGTAAGTACTTCCTATTGTGTTCTATGAACACTGTACCGACACAAAATCCTCACTAACATGTTGAGCACAAAAATAAAGCAAGTTTTTATAGACGCCAGCAAGTTAACTTCTAAGCAACTGTAAAATTTCTTTCACGGCTTAAAGCATCTCAAGCGTAAATTGAAAACGTCAAATTCATAAAGAGTTTGTGCCGCTGCCTAAGCAAAGTTGCATTTGGAAGTTAAAAAGTGTTACTTAGCCTATGTGACACGCCCGCTAAGGTCCTTTCGGTTTAAAGTTTAACGACTTGCTGGAGATCACGTATACATACTCGCAATTTCCAAAAATTCCGATCACCCAGAAATTTATGTTTCAGGCGGAGGTAGCCGCAATCAAGGTGGAAGCCGATTGGCTACTCACCAACGTATTACCCTTTAGACGGGCGAACCTCTAATCTAATTGGCAGGCTGCAATCAAGGTATTTGGGTCTCTAATGGTCAAGTCAAAACTAGTCGGGAGTGCCTAACTTCTCTCTCAGCCGCCTGAGAATACCTCGACATTGGACTAATTTGGGTATCGGGCCATAGCGACATTGCAGGAAACTGCATGGCTGATGAGTCACTCGGCAGGGCACCCTCAAAGTCATTACTCCAACCAAGGAGCGGTGAGAGCTGCTCTGAAAGCCTACGGGCTTATATCGGACAGATGGGCTCTACGTCGGCTTAGCGAGCGCTGGGAAAATACCACGGCTTACAGAATTGCAAGCACCCTCTGGTTGGTGGTGGACCGTTGGCATTCGAAGAAGCTGCTTCCGCTAACAAAGCGCCAACTTTTTATCGTCGTAGGAGTTCTGGCCGGACATTGTCCGATATCAAGCGGTTAGGACGAATATAGTCCCTAGCCCTTTTCGCCGCAGCTGACTGGAGGATAATGGGGTGGAATTATCTTTTCATTTTCTACTCAGCTGTCCTACCTTTGCGAGGGTGAAGTTCAGGTACCTAGGCTTTTATTTCATTAGCACACCATATTTTAATATTTTATATCCTTGTGTATAATTAAATTAAATTTGACTTTTGACAAATGTGGCAACCCCCTAAAAAAATATACATATAAACTTTCTCTTGGCGACACAGATCGTTTGATACTCATATATTAGTATTTTATAAACATGTGTATACCTTAATCAAATTTTATCGTTTTGAATAGGTGGCAACCCTCTCCAAAATACTGCTTACTATACACCTTCTACTCAGCGAATGGAGCAGTTGGCCCCCATATATCATTTAACTTAGTATAGTTTATTAAAATTCGACTTTTCAAACAGGTGGCAACCCTCATAAAAGTTAGCTATGAACCTGCTCTCCGAGAAAAACCGCTTGACAACCATATTTGAATTTTTTTAATATTTCCTGTGTATATATTTTAATAAAATTTGACTTCTCTAACAGGTGGCAACCTTATCCCAAGCATAAAATATACTTTGCGACCTATTCTCATTCATATCAAAAATTTCAAAAAAAAAAAAAAAAAAAAAAAATTGACCCAGCCGTTTCGGTGAGTGACACGAGATTTTTATTTATATGTTATGTAAAGAAATATTGTTGGGGGACTAATAGAGGTGAGTTTCATAGAAATTTTCTACCACATTTGGTTTTTTGTCTCATGAGGAATTTCAAAAAGTAAAAAACGATTAAAACAAATTTACAAAAAAGAAATCTTCAAAAAATTGAAAAAGTGAAGCAGAGTAGAATTGAAAGACAATACAAGTGCGTGTGCTCTTCTTAAACTTTTCACAAACGTTGTGCAATATTTAAAAAGTTTGTTTTTTACTTGTTTAATGAGCGGAGGATATATGTACATTTACTAAATAGTAGTAGTAGGTTTATAACACGCTACTTTATAGCCGTAGATCGCTACAAATTCAGAGCACTACATTTGGGCGCTTACATGCAATATTTAAGTATCCACATTAGGGTGTCACAAAAAATATTGCGGTTTTTTTTATCAGAATCATACAACTTGGTTTGTTTTAAGGCTTTCGCTAAAAAAATGTCGGTAAAATGTTAAGATTTACGTGACATGTGCCGATGTGCAAAAAATTGTTTTTTTTTAAATTAATTTAAAAAAAAAATTTTTTTTATAATTTGTTTTTTGTTCGTACAAAAAACATGAGATATTAAACCAGTTTGCGTTTAAAAGGTCTGCAAAAAAAGTATTTAAAAATTTGTTCCAAGTAATTATAATAATGACATTTACGAAAAAACTAGGGATATTTTAAGTTTAAATCGGCCAAGTTTTTTTCGGAGTTGAGCAAAAATATTTAAATTTTTTTATGCAGGAGTTTTAAGGTTTATGGTCGAAGTGATTTTTTTTAGTTCATTTAAAAACTTTTTTTATTTATTAAAAACTTCATTTTTTTTAGATATCTTTAAATGAGTCTGAAATATTTTGGTTGCTGTATAAAAGTTCGCCCACACTACCGTATAAAAGTTCGCCCACACTATCCTTAATTTATAAGCAAATTTCGCTTTGTTTAATCTGGCAATAAATTAAGTTGAAATAAGGTGTCTAAATTTTATCGATAATAATCGAAAAAAGTGCTATTCTATAACCATATAAAATTACAAATATTATCATAAGAATATTTAAATATATTAAAAATAAGCACAAGCTCTACCATTTGTTCCTTTCATCAAAGAACTAAGCAACCCGGTGGGTACAGAGCTGTCAAGATAAATTAGGAATGACAAGTGGGAACGTACTTAGTTTATGCGAAGTAATTTGACCAAGATCAGTAATTTAGAATGTAGTATGCTCAGGCTTTAAGAATATAAAACCTACGACAAAATTCAATTTTTTCCTGGTTATTTGACCAACCCAACTTTTTTTTCGGCGCGTGTAGCCGAGTGTGTAGCCTGTGGGCGCTTCATTCGATGTGTCCCGGGATCGAATTGTGAAAATTTTAGAAATTTTTTTCCGATAAAGAACCTCACACAAAAATCATTTGCCGTCGGATTCTGTAGGTCCATTTGGGTTACAATAGCAAGATGCCCACCACAAATTTCAGAAGAAGTTCGGCCAAACTTTGAGCTTAAGGATCTAAGCGCCAAAATAATTAATATTATTATTAAGTCATAAGTGAAAAAGTTATTCCTCCGATTTCGATATCGAAATTGGACCTTTCCTAAAGAACTAGTTTAATTAGTATATGTACGCAATTCAAAAAATTAAAATATAGACCTTTTTCCTCTTATTTAAATTTCGAAACATCAAAAAGCTTATAAATCAAAAAGTTTTAATTCTATGACGATTTCTTCCTTCGCCCCCCTTATAACTCCTATCATATAAGTTTGGACAAAACAATTTAAATGACCCTTAAATAAGATGAAAATCCGGATTGTATTTATTTTTTTCCTTTTTTTAAAGTCATTTACGTGCACAAATTAAAAATAGCTAGTTACCCAATGCTAAATTTCGAACTTCGCAACCCAAAATCTCGATTTTGGGGGCTAACTTCAAAAAGCGGAGAACTTATTTTTTGTTTTTACTTTTGACTCAATCACTCACAAAATGTTGGTTTGGTTCAAGGGCTTGGTTCGAGGAATTGACAGTGTAATCAGTTTTGTAATTCCGATGGTAAAACACCCTAATGTATGTACCTAGTTATGTATTAGTGTACGTTTATTGACACACTCTCACACACACACACACACACACACACACACGCACACACACACGCCTAAGTTTCCATTGCCAGCCAGCAATTCAGTTCAGTCAATTCAGTAGTGCTCCTCGACTCCAGTCAGCCAAGCCAGCCAACAAAGTAAATACTGCATAAAATTTTAATTAAATTTTTTAAGTGTAACTCGTCGTTGTAGAACTTCATAAAACATTACGTTTAAAGTGCAATGAAGCGCCAGATGGTGTTGGTTTTTATTTTAATTAAATACGCCGACTGTGGCTTTGACAATTGTTTGCCAAAATTCGCACACGCTTTATTATTATGTTTTACACAAGTGTTTTTTTTGTTTTTTGGTTGAAGTGGGTCTTTTAGTCATCAATTGGTGGGCGTGGCTACAATTGTTGTAGCGTGCGTCTGTCCACTTCATTTGCCAAGCCTCGTCGAAAGCTGTCTGTGTTTGTGTTTGTTGTTTATTACTGAGTTGCACTTGAAATGTTGGGCACTGTTGCAAATCGTCATAGATTTCCCAAATAAATCACGTACGTAAATTGCTTCTGTTAATGTGCTTAATATTGTTGCATACTTTTGAGCGCACAAGAGTCGCACACTAGAACATTTACTACGTTTAATTTCGAGTTGATGCGTTGACGACAGCTCAGCACGCACGTAGATGCCACAAATTACAGGAAACACTGATTGTTTGCCACACACTTGAACACACACACAGTTACACACACACATACAGTGGATCGAAAAACTGACCACATGTTGGCTTTCTTTTACAATATTTCGAAGGTTTCCCATGCTACTTCTTTTTTGATAATTTTTTATAAAACCTTAGATTATAAGCACAAGCATATAACCTAAAAATTCCAACTTTGTACACAATTTATAGAAATTCAACAAAACTTGCATACAAATTTCAAACTTTTTATAAGAATTTTTTTGAAAAATTAACGCAACAATGTTGCGTACCCAAATTCTGTTTAAAAAGTTTACAAATGTGATAGTTTTTTGTTTAATTTTTATGAAGTTTTGTTTTTTTTTTTGATTTGAGTATAGGTCTTAAAGTCGATTTTATGCTTAGGAGGAGGTTGCCACCTGTTAAGAAAATCAAATTAAATTAAAATATGAAAAAGTTATGGAAATTATTGAAATGTGGCAGTTTGCTCGGAGATAGATTATAGGTACATTGTAAAGAGGGTTGCCACCTGTTTTGAAAATCGAATTTAAATAAAATATACACAAGTTATATAAAATATTAAAATGTTTGCGTCAAACTATTCGTCTCAGCGAGGAGAAGATTCGTATATATATATTTTGCACAGTGTTGCCACTTTTTTGAAAAGTCGAATTTCATTAAAATATTTATAGTTATATGAAATAGCAAAATATGTGTCAAACCGATCGTTTCGCTTGGAGAACATGAGAGAGAGTTGCCACCTGTTTGAACAGTCACATTTAATTAAATGATACACAATTTATTTGTGAACGAGTTCAAAATGCGATTTCTGGCTACATATGCAAAGGGCAGTTAATAAATTAGTACAAGCAGGATATCGGCCGAGTTCTCCTATATCTACACTATACCAAAAATGTACACATTTTTTTTTAAGAAAAAGTGTCATAAAAGTTTACGCCATTTTTGCATTTAATCTAAGAAAAGTTTCTTACAATCTAAGAAAATTGCCCTATGATCTAAGAAAAGTTATATAAAATTATATTTGTCACAAAACTTTGTTCTTAAAATCCAAACAATCCTAATCATTGAATTGGTTGGATAAATTTGCTCTTAGATGATAAGAAATTGTTTTTAAAATTTTAATTACGAGTACATAAAATATTTTGCAGTCTAAGAATAAGAAAAGTTTCTCGTAGTTTAAGAATTGTTCTTTAGCATTTAAGATATTTTTTCTTTACTTTCGTACGAAGGTATTCGTAAAATGAAAAAAATTATGAATATAGCTGTTTCTCAGTATTCGTTGATGTACTTAAGAAAATATGCTTATAATATAAATAAGAAATATTTCTTAGCATATAAGAACGGTGCTTATCTTAAGTGGCTTAATAAAAAAGTAGACATACATATAATATAATGTAAGAATAATTTCTTAGATTCTATGAAAAGCTTATTAGGTAAATTTTTCTGTTTTAGTCTGTTTACCATTTAAACTAAGTGAAATTAAAATTGGCTATGCCTTTTTTCAGTCAACTTTACCTCTTTAAACCTCAGTTTAATCAGGCAGCGTTAAACTGAGTTTAACTAATCGGCGCGCGAGGCCAACTATAATCGTATTTTTCACACAGCCACGATTGGCAATTCCGATTTACACGAAAAACACGTTTAAAGCAACAGTCATGCTCCCCTAAACTAAATTTAAATTTAAACCAAGTTTAAGTAATCTGAGTTTAAACTGAGTTTAAACTAGCACTGAAAAGCTGGCCCTTAGATTATAAGAATATTTTCGCTTGTGCATTCGACATTTAATTTACTTGTGAAAAAGTTATTTGTAAGTTTCATAATAAATTTATTTTTAATTTTTATTTGTGCCTGAAATTTTTGCAATATTGAAATTTTGATGTGTCATTTAAAAAATAAATAAAATGCATACATATACTGAAAGAATTCGACGACTACCGATGTGTTAAGCGCTTCAGGCGCTCCTATTTCTCTATGAGTGTCATATCACAAGGCACATTGGAAAAGTGAAATATTATAAAAAGAAATATCGTATATTATTCTGCATGTGGTTATTTTTGATGTTGAGCCATTCCTTTTCTTTGGCAAGAAGAAAAAAAATAAATTCTATACAAGCCGCATTAAAAATTGTTGAAATTTGTCCTCAATCATTTGGCGACTTTTTATTGATACAATGTTGAGGCTTAGTGCTTATATTCTATGAATACTTAGTTTATGAAAATTTATAGACGGTTTTCTAAAGCATACAAATGGGCTCATACAATCTTTTTATTTCCTCATCATATTTTCTTATAATTTAAGACTGAGCTTAAATTTTCCTAAATTCTATGAAGCACTATTTCTAACAATTTAATGAAATCTCTCTCAAAATATAACGAATTCTTAATAGAAACTACTTTCAATTGACTTTTAATGGATTTAGACTCTTGGATTCGAAAAATATGTTCTTTGTTCTTTTTTTATTATTTACCTTCAGTATTCAGTTATATATTAGAATGTAGTTTATAGATAGGATGTGTGTGCAAAGGTGTATATTTCGCAAAAAAAAAAAATTAAAAAAATCCGATAGGTGGCGCTCGCGCTGAGATATTTATAAAACCCGTATTTACAGCCGAATTTGATTAAAATTCAAAACACATATTAGCCATAAAAAATTTAAATATTTTAGTTAAAAATTATGACCGATAGATGGCGCTGGATTCGGGTTATCTTTAAAACTTTTATTTACAGTCTGATTTAATTCAAAACCATAACAAGTATTAGTCACATACATATGTTAGTATAAATATTTTAGTTAAAACATTAAGAGATAGCTGGCGCCAGGTCAACTAGTTTTTGCATAAAGTTTGAAAATCCGGCAGGTGCCGCTGATGCAGTGATATTTCTAAAAATCGTATTTACAGTCCATTCGATTAAAATTTAAACCTATATTAGCCACAAAAAATTTGAATAAAAATTGAGACCGATAGATGGCGTTGCAGTCTGGAGTCGGGATATCTCTAAAACCTTTATTTACAGTCCGATTTAATTCAAAACCATAACAAGTATTAGGCACGTATGTAAGTATAAATATGTATTTTATTTAAAAATTAACCCATGTGTGGCGCCGGGCCAGCTTATTTATGGTATAAAGTTTGAAATTTGTATTTATATAATTTGTATTTTAGAACGAACGATATATTTTAATTAACAAAAACAAAAAAATAATCACGGAAAATTGTGAATATTACAAAAACAAAAATCATCATGTGGTCAATTGTTTGACTCACTGTAAACTGTCTAAATTTCAGTACAATGAATATGTAGCTTTTATTTGCAATTTACTTTGTTATTGTTGCTTTTTGTGATCGCTAGGAACATTTATCATAAGCTCATCGCCAGCTCGTCACTGTCAATTCGTCTATTTTTCCGCATTTTCTTTTTGTATCTATTTTTTTTGTTGTTTTTGTTTTTTTTGACACTCGTAGCGATATGTGCACTGCATTTCATTTGCCATTAAGCTTTTGACTCATTATCACATTAAAAGTTGCTGACTATACGCGAGTAATTGAAGTGAAGTTGTCTGCCAACCGACGACGACGACGCGTACACGGCCTTAACCTCTGCTGCCACATTCCATCACCCACCTCTCTGTCTTTATCTCTCTATCACGGGGCGGGTTTTCAAAGCACCGTTCAACTCGCACTCGCATCGCCAATAGCACTCAACTACAGCTAGGATAATACTTGAAAATTTCATTTCTACTTCTACTCCCTGTGCACCTCAGTTGCTACGCTCAGTTGAGTTCAAGTTGCTACCATTTTATTTTATTTTATTGTATGTATGTATGTGTGTATTTTATGTTGTTGCTCTTTTGGTATTTTCGCAATTTGGAAATTCAATTTCTACTGTACTTTTGAAAGTTTCCGAAATTATGCAATAATAATTTCAATTAAATTGTCAAAGTACTGAAGAGTGGCCCTATTATATAAGTTCAAAGGCGCTTAGCTGTGTTTGTGGCGTTTTTATGTATTTGTGCTCCAATACTCTACTCTATATGTGTGTGTGAATCTGTGTATGTGTGTGTGTATGTTTGAGTGCCTAGTTGTCTGTACAACTTCGTCAAGAAAGTTTAAAGCGCAATCACTACTGTTGGCAGTTCGCCTACCGTTTTGTTGGTGTAAAATGTTTTGAGCAACGAGTTACGAGTAGCCAGCCAGCCAGCCAGGCAAGCAATTTGAACTTTTACCTCACTTCTACTCAATAAAGTTATTTACCTGTGCGAAGCGAAAATCCCTAACTTGACTTCTGGAACTATTTCGACTGACGAAAATTGTGGCATTACTACAATAGTGGTTAGTGCAATCGCTGTTTTTGTTGTTGTTATGTTATAGTATATTTTTCCATAATCCAGCTATCATCACATTTCCTACGCCACTTCGAGTGTAAAACTTTTCAAAGTGGTATTTAGCAAAATAAATGTGTTGTGATTAATTTTATGTGACCTTTTAAATCGATCTGTTTTGTTTGGTATCTTGACAAGTAGCCGATTGAAGATGCTACGAGGGTAAACCTAAAGGTTTCTGGAAAAACATGGAAATATACGCATTACAAAAAAGAAATAGTAGTAGAAATTAGTAGTAGCATTAGTAAAAAATAGGAGTACGTCAAAAGAGTAGTAGTATCAAATGTAAAAATAGTAGTATAAATTAGTAAAAAAACAGTAGTAGAAATTATTAAAAATAATAGTAGTTATTTGTAGTGGCATTCGTAACAACTGAAATTAGTAAAAAGTGTTGCAGTAAATAGTAGTAGCATTAGTAAAAATAGTAGTAGATCTTAGTACAAATAGTAGTATAAATTAGTAAACATAGTAGTAAAAATTAGTAAGAGTAGTAGTGGTAATTAGTAGCAGCTCTAATAAAAACAGTAGTAGAAATAGTAAAAATAGCAGTAGTATTTAGTAGTGGCATAAGTAGAAATAAAAGTAGATATTAGCAAAATTTGATAGTAGTAATTACAAATAGCTCTAGTAAAATCATTAGTAGATATTAGGAAAAAAATAGTAGTAGCACTAGTAATAAAACTGAGTAAAAATAGTAGTAATTCGTAGTAGCATTATTACAAATAGTAGTAGAAATTAGTTGTAATTAGTTGTAGCATAAGTAAAAATTAGTAAAAGTAGTAGTAATTAGCAGTAGCTCAAATAAAAATAGTAGTAGAAAGAGAAAAAATAGTAGTAGTAATTAGTAGTAGCTCTAGTAAAAATAGTAGTAGATATTAGAAAAAATAGTGGTAGCACTTAGTAGTAGCATTAGCAAAAATAAAAGTAGATATTAATAAAAATAGTAGGAGAATTGGGGCAAGTAGTAGAAATAGTAGCAGTAGCAGTTGTAGCCTTGAACCAGTCCCGAACTACTGAAAGGTTCTGAAATGATCCCGAAATATATGTATCTTCCGAAAAATGTGGCGAAACGGTCTGACCTTCAAATGGTATTGAATTAGTGCCGAAAAGGTTCCAAGCTACATTCATTTTTATGTACTGATTCACGTTGTGATGCGATCTCGACGCGACCTTCATTACGCGATATCGACTCGACTTTCGTTACCCGATATCGACACGATCTTCCTTCGGTACACGATGTAAAAACCACTCTCACACCGCTAAAGAAGTTTTACTTCAAAAACCTTGATAGTTTTTCAAAATGGTCTTTTACTTAAAGAGGAATTACATTTATTAAGCTTTGAACTATTTACCTTTTACATAACTGCATAACAAATACGCCTATATTTCTCCTACCTCAAATCAATAGGTGCTCTATTCTATTCTATCTTCGCATTGTTATTTGCCAAAGAGTTCAATGCATGCACTCGACACTCACGCCATATAGACTTCCGCTATCCAATTCAATTTATAGAGGACTACGAAACAACTAAAAAATATTGGAAACTCAATGACAGCAGATGCAAGTTGAAGACAGAATGCGAAAGTAATTCACTTGTTGGTCACACCATTGCCCATTGCCGGTAGGCACTTCAATGCTGTTGCTGTCAATGACACGTAAATCTAAAGTGATTGTCAATTGTTTTAACACCAAAACCAAAACAAAAGTTGAATTGAAGTGGAGGGGAAGTGGGAGTGAAAATTTTTTGATGAGCGCTTGAAAATTATATAGTTTTGAAATACAGTATAGAAAATAAAAAAAATATTGTAGCTTATCCAAAATGTTGGTCGTTTTTTTTTTTGCTTGCCGCTTACGAAATTTATTTTAAAATGTGTTGTTGTGAAATTGGAATGGAAAAAGATTTTTAACAACGTTATTCATTTTAGCTTTTGCTATACACTTTTCTCTCTCTGTTTTTTTTTTTTTTTGTTTTGGTTACACCCCATTTTTACATTACAATTCTCTATTAAATAACACAAACGATTTTTCGTTGACGACAAAATTGCTTTTTCGTTTTGCATATTTTCTATTTATGATTTTTAAATTAAATATTTCAACCCAAACCCTTTTAAGCGATCAAATTCATATCGAATTCACCCTCAAACTTTCGCCTTTAAAAAAAAAAATGGTAGGTAGTAGCTATCTCCGCCCACTATTTACCTTTTTGCAACCCAAAATATTGAAAAGTATCTTTGCAACAGCCCGTCAGCCCAATTCATATGTGCGAAAATCCCCAAGAATTTTTGCACTTGCCTTGCATATCTACCGTTAAAGGCGTAAAACATGACAAATTTTAATATACCTTCCCACCTGCTATATCCGTATAACGTAACTAATTCGCACTTCCAATTTCAGTTGTGTCATTTATCGCTTTGCAGTCATACTAAAATATTTATTGAAATTCGTATTTTTATTTTCGATTATTGACACTTCATTGTGCGCCGACTACCAGATGTCTTTGCACTGTTCTCCCTTTGTGGGACTTTGCACAACTGAGACTTAAAAATGTGAAAAATTTTCGATGACTTAAAGTTGGCGGTATGTTATTACTTTTTTTTGCAAGCATTTTGCTTGTTGTCCTGTTGAATTTGCTAGCTTAAAATGCACACATGTAAACTTACATATGTGACTTTGTGTCTACACCCGATATTATACCATCCTTTTAGCCTTTTATTAACAATTTTGTTCAATTCGTTTTGGTGCGACGGATTTTCGATTGCCAGCCTGTCAGTTTCCGTTTGTGTTGGCCAAAAAATCTCATTTACTTGTGGTCGAGTGTAGTGCGTTGTTGTTGTTGCTTTATTTTGCAATTTTTTTTTGTTGGTTTTCTTTGGTGGTTGTTATCCGAAAATGTATTGAATGTAGCGTAACATAAAGCGAAGCGCACACGACGACGGCTAGGGTGTTAAAAGCTGTAGCATAACTTCAGGCGTTCAGACATTTTTATGTGTCCGTTTCGAAATTGCGGAAATGTTGCACTTTGGCATTGGTTTTCAATTTCCATTAAAACCCATAACACTTTAATATTTAAATTAATTTGTGCCGTTTGTGCAAACTGAGCAACCTTTTAGTTCTTCGGAGCAACTGTATTATACGAGACAGGAAAATCAATTAAAGTGGAAAATTTGATTTAAATTTAAATTATGTTTAATGTTTAACGGAAATCTGTAAAGTTTTTATTAAATCATTGCGCATTATGCCCAGATTTTATTTATTGCTACTCCTGTTTCGAAAAAGTTAAATTCGAACTTAAGCCTTTCAGTAACTTTCTCCTTAATGATATTTGGTAAGCTAATATCTTGCGAAATTTAGTTTTCTTAAATATTCTATAAAGTTAGCTTCAAAAATAACGCAATTCTCAATTCTCCCCATTTCTTCTCCTAGATAACCAAGGGCTTATTTCAATAAATTTTTCTTTCATTTCGAAAACTTCCATTTGCAGTTTGAAAATTATATATATTTTGAGAAAATACCATGATATCAAACTGAGCTATTATATAAGGGTACATAAAGTAATTTTTCATGATATTTGGAAAACAGAGTTGGTTTGCAAGGTTTAAATTTTTTTTAGTTAACACATTGGGATTTCTCGAATTCAAATGTATTCAACGAATTAGACTCTTTTCTTTCATGCTATTTACTATATATTCTTTCCAGTTACGAAAAAAATATTTATGTTAATCACAAGTTTCTCAAAACTTAGCAAAAATACGAACACTTTCTTCTTACAATCAGCGTAGGAATGGATTTCATGTGAGCTGCTGTTTAATCTCACAACGAGGTTATCCGCCCTATGGCTGATACACTGACAAACTCACCATCCTGACAGTTGTCAGGATTGCTGCGCCTAAAACTATGGCATAGAATATCACGTCATTGTTGCGTTCTCAGTAGGACATAACAACTACAATGCCTGTTGTCATCATTAGAGACCTGAAACCTATGGTTGCAGCGTATTTTTAGGCGTAATAAACCTGACAACTGTTACGCTAGTAAGTTTTGTCACAGTATAAGCAAAGAAAAAGTTTTAAGAAAGCTTTAGCAAAGAACGTAAATTACAAAGAAGTTAATGGCGGTCCGTGTTCTGCGGCAAGAAATGCTGTCTTATTTCACCACACTAACTAAAAACCAATTGGATGAAATCAGATATCAATCAGCAAAAGTCAAATTAGTTCTGGTATGATGAAATTAGACAAGATCTTATGTTAGAGGAACAGTAAGAGTGATGCAACTTTTTTGTTTTCTAGGTTCTTTTGCCTTACTTCGAATATGTTTAAGCAGGGTTGCCACCTGCTTGAAAAATTTAGTCAAACGAAAAAGACTTTGGAAATCTTTGTTTGAAAAAAATGTATTGGTAGGGTTGCCACCTGTTTAAAACATTAATTAATTTTAATTTATGAGTTAAATAAATACTCTAAGATTCGTGTGAATCAAAGGAGGTTTATAGTAACATATTTTTGAATAGGGTTGCCACCTCTTTAAAAAGTTTAATTCAATTGGATTGATAAATTAACTGAAGTACAACTATTTTGTTGGTATAAAAAATTGGTTTACGGGTGCCAAAGATTAAAAAATTCAGTTAAGTTAATAATATTACTATGCTATTGCTAGTACTAGATCTCAAAAGGCCCAATTTCGGAAAAAATTTATTAGAGTTGCGAAAGGTTAAAAAAATAAATTCAAATAAATTCATGAAACTAATTAAATATTAAAATGTGGAATTGAAGAAAATGTTTAGGAACACTTTATTTAAAAAAATGTTATTGGTGAGGATTGCCACCTGTTTAGAAAGTTAACTACAAATCAATTAATCAGTTCAATGAAATATTACGATACTGTTGTGGAAAGAAAGAGGTTAAAGAAAGCTTAGTTTTAAAAATATTTTTGAAGAAGGTTGCCAGCTCTTTAAAAAATTAGCTACAAAAAAATTATAACTTTATTAAAAAATATTGTGTAAAGCTTTCTGTGTATGTCTATGAACTTTCACCTCTCCGCAGGCATTTTTTCTTTTTGTGGAGGGTTGCCAGCTATTGGAAAAATTAGATACATATAAATTATAACCTTATTAAAAAACTATCCACTATTTTCATGTATTCCTACGAAGTTTAACTTCTCAGCGGGTATGTTTTCCTTTTGAAAAGGGTTGCCACATCTTTGAAACATTAGCTGCAAAAAAATTATAAATGTAGTAAAAATATTGTCTAACAATTTTCGTGTATTGGTATGAAGTCTTACTTCTAGGCGGTTATTTTTTTCTTTTTGAAGAGGGTTGCCAGCTGTTTGAAATATAGTTATTATAATATTTTTATATTTTAAATAGTTTTTTCTGAGAGCGTGCCACAGTCAATTCAAAAATTAAGAATACTTCAGAGTTATTCCCTGCCTAAAAACGTGGTCTAAATAGGACAATATGGATCACTATCTGTTAAAGATTTAATAATTGTTTTCATGATTATACAAATTTCAGCTCAATACTACTTTTTTATACATTGCGCGAAAAAATTTTAACTGCGAGTATAAGTTACATAAGTTCAAAACTTCTGTAATCTCGAACGGTCATTTTCAACAATAACTTCACTCTCATTATACCGGATGTGTTTCTTAAAAAGGTATAGGGAGGTGTGAAAACTGGACGCAAACTCACTATAAAAACTGAAATTTTGAGCATTTTGAACGCATGATAGGCGACAGAATACCTAGAGAAAAACATCACATAAACCAAAATTTAATTGTCTAAAATTAATTTAACAACTATAAGTATGCAACGAGGGAACGAAAAACGATTTTGAAAATGGCACAACGGCGAAACTGGTTTGTCATCAAACCAATCTTAACAAAAGATGACGAAAGATCGTTCCAATATATGTACATCAATTATACAATTGTCAAGTTAAATAGAATATCGAAAAAAGAATATGTATGTATATCAAATTGAGAAACAAAAAAATGCGCAAAAATTATTTTGCTCTGAAAAAGTAACTCCCCGATTCTGATACAAACTGATACTGACAAAACTCACCTACCTGACAGTTGTCAGGTTTCCTACACCTCAAACTATACGGTGAAAACGGGTTTAGGCCTCTAATAATGATAACAATAATTGTACTTAGTTGTTGTGCCCTACTGGGAACGCAACAATGACGTTATATTCTGTGTCATAGTTTTAGGCGCAGTAAATCTGACAACTGTCGGGTTGGTGAGTTCTGTCTATGTATCAGCATAGGGCGGTAAGTTTCTCGTACCAATATTTTTTAATATATCCTGGATAAGAAGAGTATTTTAATGCTAGAGTCTAAGCGTCATACAACTACATTTTACCTATGAACGTCAATTTATGCACCCCCCCCCCAGGCATATCCGACACATTTTACCCATTTCACATAATTTCCCCTTCACCCCGCGTCTACAAGTCATTCAAATAGCTAAAATGATTTTAGAAGCTGCTTGAAGATCTGAGCAAATAAAAGCCGGGGCTTTCCCTTTGGATTACCGCCAACACTACTACGAGCATGTCTATTTAATGTTCGACGATATGTAAATATATTTAGCTATTTGCATACAATATTAGTACTCATCAGTTGAGTGCAAATTCGCAAATTCCATACACATTCACGCACCAAATTTTAACCCTTTTAAAATCAATCTGTTCCTTGCGGCGTCATGATTTTTGGTTTTTTTCTTGTTTTTTTTTTTAACTGCTTTCCTTCACTACAGATTGATGAATGCCAGTAGCCGCCGCGGGATCAGTGGCACCCTTCGAGTCAGGTGTTAACTTCCCTCAAAAATTTCACAGACAGCGAACACAGGCAGCGGGTGAATTTTAAGTGCTGGCAAATGTTATGTTCGCGGAGGGGGAAGGGGGGAAACATGTACGTATGTAGTTGTTGAAGCGTTTAAAAGCAATCATGACTTGCGGCATCTTTCCCATCATGACTGGCGCTCACGGCATTCCTTCGTCGACAAAATACGACAGACTATCTAACCGTACTCTAACCGCAGTTGAGGCAACTTCTATTTTGTTGTCGTTGTTGTTGTGTTGTTTTTTTTTGTTTTTTGGTTACTGCGGCTTAGTGCATGCTAATGGTACTCCTCAAAGGACTTCCACTCCTTTACTATAGCCCCCTTATTTAGCGTGTGAGTATTCCAAAACACTTAAGACACTATAGCATGCTATGAGGGCAAGTGCTATCGCGTTATCGATTACATGTATGAGGGGGGTAGTGGATGAGTGGTGAAAAGGCTTTGCGTTTTGAAAACGCTGCTTTATTTAAATGGAATCCAATTGGAATACATTTTTAAATTTGGAAAATATGTGGTTACGATTGAGTGAAACTACATGTCGGTATTCGGTATTTCAATCTCCTCTCAAGTCTCTAAATTTGAGACTTTCAATCAGTGACATTTTCTGTGACATAAGACGGTTTCGGTATCCAATAAGTTACAGCAAATAACGTTTTACGTATTTCAGCTTATTTCACCACACCAGAACAAATGTGATATTCAGTGATTGATATTAGAAACTGATTGGATCCAATTGGTTTGTGGTGTGGTGAAGTTACCTAACATTTCTTAACACAGGATAATTTCACTTATGCAACTCTTGCAATCTGCGTTCCTTGGTTACAGCTGCAAAAAATTTCACCAAAGACTGTGGTGAAAAGCAGCAGACACAATCAGCTGATTTTATGTTCCAGGTTGAGACGCATAATGCATACCTATATTTTTTAATTTTTTGTCAACAATATTTTAGTTTATTTTATTGCGTTTTAAAAAAGAAAACAATATGATTATTGTAAAAGTATAGAAATTACCCGATAAAGTTTCTTTTTACTGTGTTTTGTGTAACTGATTATTTAAAGTATGTATGAAAATTACAATTATGAACGATCAAAATGTCAGAAAAGACAAATGAATGTAAACAAATTGTTTTTTTTTTCTTTAAATAAAATCTATAAATAATATAAAATTAGTACTTAAATTATTATTGCTTTTTACAGAATTAAGCAAAACATGGCGAACGACTAAGCAACAGATTGATAACATATTTTCCTCAATTTCGTTGTTTTGTGATCTGCTCAGTAGCAGCTGACAAATTAGGGACTTTATTTTAAGACTAGAGACTTCAAACAGCTTACTGAATATCGAATAGGACACTTAGAACGTAGGTAACAATATCACTCTAGACATTTGCTCTAACAGAAAATCTTGTATTATTCCACCATATCAGAACAAATTTGACTTTTCATATTCGAGCCTGATTTGATCTAATTGGAATTTGGTGTGGTGAAATAAGATAGCAATTCTTACCACAGGAAATAAAACGCCATGATGAATATTTTTTATTCGACTTAAAATTTTATTTATTTTATTCTTTATATATAGATTTATCTATCTATTTTGTTTAATTTTATTTTTTTGATAAAATGTTATTGTATATTTTTTTTCTCGTTTGCTCCCCGTTAAAAAAAAAAATCAAAAAAAAAACAGAAACTAAAATAAAATCAATTTAAAGCTGTTATATTTTCCATATTAAAATTAATGAGATATACGACAAGTGTATCAAATTTTGCCTGATATTTCTGTATAGAAATTTCTATCACAAAGTTCTGCAAACGAGCAAAGTGGGCATGGGAAATGTACACATTGGCTTTTTTACGAGGGACGGCTGATAAGTTTCTGGCCTAAAGTACGTAGTCAATGCTAAACATTATTTTATCTTGCATCTTCAAATGAAATACAATTTTTTCATAATACGAGTATTGTCTGTCATTAAAGTGAATATATCAAATTTAGCTCATAGGTATTGTAAATTTTGACATTTTTAATGCTAAAAAAAATCAGAGCACTATGTAATGCGACTGATATTTAAGTTGTTTACAGTTACTTGATACTTTTATCTTGGTCAAACAACAACAAAAAAAAAAAAAAATTAAATCGTGAAAATTTTCTCCCGTTGATTTTCAGTGGCTTTCAAGGAGCTACCTTGTTTCACTGACTTTCCGAATTTAGTCCTGATCGCACATCGCTACAGGACGAAGTTCATAAAGGTTGGCCAAAAACTGGCTGTTGTGCCAGACGGTGCGTGAACTGTTATTGCAAGAAGGTTGCAAGATGTGACATACATGTGAGACCGAAACATGTTTGGAGTTACCTCTATCGGAGTGGAAAAAATATATTTGTACAAAATTGGAAAAAAATGAAACCATTTCCGTTAATATAATAAATATTTATTTTGACAACAAGCCTCGTAATGGCCTTATGCATCTGCATCATTTTCGAAACTATTTGCCGGCGTTGTCTCCATCTCAGTGACGACTGGAAATCATTTTGACAACAATAATAAAAAGACAAGATATGTTTTCACTGGGGGCCAGGTATCAACTGCCAAATGAGCGGTCAATTTCATTCATCGCAAGCCAAGCTGTGTGCAGGGTCTCGTCTTGCCTTTCCGAAACTAGCCACGTTTCTTCTGTGCAGCTGCCGCAAAAGTCAATTAGCGTATTTCTATTCACCGTTAGGCAAGTGTTCAGTTTATAAAATTTCCTCACCATTCCAAAAAATTGGTAGCCATGTTTTTTGATGTAAATTTTGCGCGTTGATTTTCGTTGGTAGTATTTCTTTTTTATGAATCTTAAGAAAAGTTTATGAGAATTTCCGAACTTCCAGGTTTGTCGTTTGCGAGATACAAATATTACAGTGTGCTTGAGTGAAAATGAACTGTCCAAGTGATCTAGTAGAGGTCGTAGATCTGATCGAGTGGTTCACAAAAATTTGTTTGAAAATTCCCAACTTATTCACAAAAAAAACAAAAAAAAAAAATAATTTGGCATGACCTCATCTTCAAACCAAACTTGGTTTCTTTCGATCTTGTTTTTTTTTTTAGCAATGTTAGGTTTTAATAAATCTTTGGAAAGAAGAATATTGACACTTTTTCGGTCAATAATGACTTTTGTGAAAATAATTTTAATCTGTGGAAAAAATTTGCAATCAATCTAAAATTTACACAATTTTTTGTTTTTATTTCAGAATAAAATGTTATTGCTAGAAAATATCTCAATTGTAAATGCTTTCTTATAAAATTATAGAAAAAAAGAGCTACCAAAGTTGAATATATAAAAGAAATTGTGTAAATTTCAGATTGATTGCAAATTTTTTTTACACAGATTCAAACTCTTATCGCAAAGCATAATTGTTCTAAAAACTGCCAACATTCTTTCTTCCAAAGATATATTAAAAACCCACGGTGTAATGAGGCCACTTACATAACCTCACTTTTTTCTGCATCCCAACTGCGGCTGTGTGCTTGAAGGCAATAGCAAAAAGGAAAAAAAATTAGTACTTTTTTTTATAACTTTTTGGGTCCTATTTTTCAGTTTTTTGAGGATTTATGCTACATTCCCATAGCACTGAAAACTAAGATTTCGACCTCGAAATTTTGCAAATTTGTTTAAGTGTTTCCATTGCATTTTCTATAGATTTTTCTAACATTTTTCAATTCAATCTTGTTCTGCCCTGCATATGCTAGTGGTTCCTCAACTTCTAGTGCTCGACTTCGCCTGATCTAATGCTGTTGTTAATTTTTTCTTTTTTAATCCCTTTAAAATCGTTCGTGTGTTTTTGTTTAAACAGAGAATTTTGTCATTTTAAATGAAGCAGTCTAAAGGTTTCCATATTTTAATATCTATAGATTTGTTCGTTGAAACCTGTTGAAATCCAGCTAAAAGAAATCAAGAAAATATATCAGAAATCTAAATGGATTTGGAAAGTTTCCGCGAGATCTCAGATTTCACTTCAGCGGCAATGTAGTCAAATATTTAATAGAAAAATGCATTCTTCATTTAAATGAAAAGTCTATGCTGTTGTTGTTGTTCCCCGGGCATTTCGTAGTTATGGGGCATATTATTGTCTCGTCTCCTCATCACGCTCTTCACCGCTGAAAGTGTGTGATATAACCGCTTAACAAAAGCGCTTACGCTTCTTTGGTGGTGATGGGAAAATCAAAAAGTCTCCAAAAATTCAGCATCACCGTCATTTTCATTGACTGCTTCCAGTGAGATTTATATGTGTTTCCTACACGTCTTCATAGCTTGATGTTGAATGCATACAGCGAGCCAGAGATTTTTTCACAATTATTTATAAATTTTGCGAAGGAAAATACACAGTAAAATATAAAAAATTTCAATGCATTTGAAACAAGAATGAAAGAGAAATAAAAGCAAGGAAACAATAATACCTACACCTACTTTGTTGACAAGTATCTGCTCGATTTTTCTTTCTATTTTGCCCGGAAATAAATAGAATGGGCATCACTTTAAGGCTGGCATGCCGAAATTTACGAAATTGCAACAATCACTCCTTAAGTGACTTCAGCTTATTTCTTTACACCATGATAAAAACCTAAAATTACTAAAAAAAAAAAAAAAATATAATAACCAAAGTTTGTTTTGAAGATGCTTTTTCATGAATAGTTCTGTTGAGAATTGATGGTATTTGAAAATTTTTAAACACATTTTTGTGAACCACCTCAACTAGTTCATTTGAAAAGTTCGTGCAGATTTTTTTGGTTTTGTAGCACAGTGTTATTTTTGCTCGCACTAACGCTGAGTCAAGCAATAGAGGTTTTCACTAACCATATGGTGGTGATTCATAGCTAAGTGCATATCTAAAGTTGCGAGCCTATCAGGCATCCCTCGTACATGTTGTATGTGTTAGAAAATCGACCTATGCGTTTTGTGTTAACGCCATTCGCTCCACACCTGCCTGCATTTTGTTTTTTTTTTTGTTTTGCCGCAAGTACATAAAAGGCACACAAATCGAATATTGATGTTTTTTGTGTGATTTACACGCATATTAAATGTATAAATAAATGACTGAATGTGTGAATGACTCCGGACGGGGTGTAGCAGCTAGATGGCAGGCGAGCAGACGTATGCACATACGTACAGATGTAAACATGTGCAACGGCTACGTGCATAAATAAATAAATACCTTTGCAAATGTACGTGTGGATGTGTATGTGTGTGTGTGCACTTTGCATGCTGCCACTTCATTCACTTTTGCTTTTGCTGTAAAGACGACAACTCGTTGGATGTTGTGTTGTGTTTTTTTTTTACATTTGCACTGACATGGCGTATACGCAACTTTATGGAGTAAGATAGCTCGCAGTGGAATGCAGTGTACTTACTTTCATTAATTGTTACTCCCTGAAGGTCTATCCGTTTTTACATATGTACTTCTGTTTTTACATATACATACATACATAAATTCAGTGTACAGTTCCCCCCAGGTCCAGGTTGTTTCCTGTTTCACTCCACTCTACAATTCCATACAAATTACATCCGTTTGTGCTCGTTTCGCCGTCGCAGAGTTCATAAACACCATAAGCAGCTTTTCTTGTTTTTTTTTGTCGCCCTTTCGTTATATCAGTGTGCGTTTTCAACGTGTGCAAAAAATTCTTGCAAAACTTTAATTACAGAAAACATTAATGGCTGACTGACTGCTTTCATTCCTTCGCTTACTTTTTAAAGTTTTTTGCTTTCACTTAACTTTTCTTTCTCTATTGAAATTTCACTGCTCAAGCGATTGCGCGTTTAGTTTGCACTAAAAAATTTGTTTACTCCACAAAAGTCACAACAACTGTCAAATTTCCTGATTAAAGGTTAAGACAAGCAGAAAATAAAGCAATACACGTAAATAGGAGATTTTCTATGCTCTAGCGTAACTCATTGCATAGCGAAAGCCTTCAACTTTTGTTCGAAGTTTGTGAAATCAAATTTTACGACAAGGACACACTCATGTGTATTTAATATATGCTTTTAACTTTTTTCATGCGCGTGCACGTGACATTTTGATTATGAATATACATGGATTTTCAAAATATCTTAAGTGATTTGACAGCTTTGATGATGTCTTTGTTATGTTTTCAAGGAAATACAATTTTCGAGCGGACATAAAGTGGCATTTGTATTTACCGGGTAAATGATGATCCATAGAGTGGCTACTTTTTCAAAATTCAAAAAAAAAACAAAAAAACAAAAAAAAACTTGTGAAAGCAGTGGAAGAAATTAGTAAGAGTAGTTATAGAAAGTAGTGAAAATAGTGGTAGAAATTACTAAACAGGTAGAAGAAATTAGTAGTACCCTTGGTGCAAATAAAAATAGTGGTAGTAATTAGTAGGAGCATTAGTAAAGATAGTGGAAGAAATTATTAAAAATAGTGGTAAAAATTACTAAAAACTAGTGGAGGAAATTCCTAAAAATAGTGGTAGAAATTAGTAAAAATTGTGATAGTAATTAGTAGGAGCATTAGTAAAAATAGTTGAAGAAATTATTAAAAATAGTGATAGAAATTACTAAAAATTGTGGAGGAAATTCCTAAAAATAGTGGTAAAAATCAGAAAAAATAGTGGTTGAAATAAGTGAAAATATTGGTAGAAATTAGTATAAAAGGTAGTACAAATTAGTAGTACCCCTGGTACAAATAAAAATATTGGTGGAAATTAGTAAAAATAGTGGTAGTAATTAGTACGAGCATTAGTAAAAATAGTGAAAGTAATTATTAAAAATAGTGGTAGAAATTACTAAAAACTAGTGGTAGAAATTACTAAAAATAGTGGTAGAAATTAGAAAAAATAGTAGTAGAAATTAGTAAAAATAGTAGTAGAAATTGGTAAAAATAGTGGTCGAAATTTTTTGTACCATTAATAAAAAAATTATAAAAATTAGCAAAAATAGTGGTAGTAATTAGTAGGAGCATTAGTAAAAATAATAGAAGAAATTATTAAAACTAGTAGTAGAAATTACTAAAAATAGTGGTAGAAATCAAACATAGTGGTAGAAATTAGAGAAAATAGTGGTAGAAATTATTTTAAAAAAAGTGGTTGAAATTAGTTTATATGGAAGTAGAAATTAGTATAGCGATTCCGACGCGACTTCTTTATACGATCCCGCCGCGAGTTTCGTTACACGATGTAAAAAATTACTGGCGCTAAAGAAGTTTTACTTCAATAAAACAATATTAGATAAATTCGTAAATATTTTAAAAACAAAAAGTAGCAGCACACAACAAATCAAATTAATTATGAGGAGAGGCAATTGAGGGACATTGCTGAGGCGGTTGATAACAAGATTATCGCAAAAGCTTATGAGTTCAATAATTTCATCGCAATAGTTGGCAACCGATATCGATAAATGTTTCGGCATACTCGAATTCAATGATTAGATTCATTGTTTTCACAATCCATTGACAAAAACCTGCATAAAATATAAACTATTTGCTTCAAAAGTAATAAATATTTGTCAAGTTTGGCTTGGAAAGAAACCGTTCTCTATTATTCTCTATATTTCTTCACCGCCAATTCCATCCAAAAAGTTGATTTTCCTTAAACCACCTTGCCGGATACATTACTGCACGCTAAAGACTTTGAAAAATATGATATACTTCTCTTAGACAGCACATAAATAAGTAATCAATGGAAATTCTTTTAATTATTATTATTTTTGTCCTTATATTTATGAATCGGCTGTATAATTTATAGAGTTTTAGGCCAGGTTTGTATTAGGGAATAATATGGTTGGAGACAAGGATAATGAGGAAACAAACAATTTTTACTCGGTTAGCGTGGCTGAGTAGTTGCGTGCTCGCCTAGCAACTCCGTGTACCATGGTTCAAAGCCAGGTAAAGTCTAGAAAGAAGGAAGTCTGATAAGTAGATGTGGTGATCTCCGAAATAGCAGCTATCACTTCTACCACTTTGAAAAATTGTTGCTTTCTCATATTATTCCCTAATGCAAACCTGGCCCCAAGCTCTATAAATTATACAGGAAACTATTTTAACTGGACTTTAAAAAAATCGAAATTTTCAATTCTCTAAGTGAAGCTTTTCCGACAATAGTGAGGGTAAAACTGAAAGCATACGCTACTCGCAATTCACACTATTCATTTTGTGTTTTTTTTTTGTTAATCAACATGCTAGCTCTTTCCCCCAAACAATAACACTAGCCGTTTTCGCCATTTATTTAAAATTTAAATAATTATTTACTCAAAAACTTTGTAATTCAATGCTGCTCACTTTCTCACCCACCCACTCCACTCACTCACTCACTCCACTCACAGTCATTACTTTCAATGCGCTCGCTTGGCAAAGCAATTGATAGTTAGGAAAAACAATATGTTTAAGTAGATAATCCAAAAGTTGTGATGTCACTGCAATGGAAGTTTCTAGTGTTAACTGTCGCCGGCACTCCTGCATACTTTTGTAAAAAAAAATTTCAATATCTCCACAGCACAGCAGCGAGCGGGTATATTGAAATTTATTCCCTTGGCGACAATTCTATTGGCGACCGAAGAAGAGACAGGTGTGTCCCACCTATTTCGTGAGAATAAAACCTCCAAGCGCAAGTACATTTCAAGTATTTAGCACATACACACACAAACAAACAAACCTACATACATATATAATGACAGCTTATTTTCTAAAGTAAATGTGAAATATGAAGCTTAAAAGCAATTAATTAAATTAAAAACTAACAGCAATGTTGGCGATAGCGACAGCTCGAATGGCAAAGTAAGGAGGGGTAAAAAAAAGAAACAAAAAAAAACAAAACAAAGAGGATAGTGTCGGGGAAAGATAATGAGTGTGGTGGCGATTGTGGGAGCAGTTTGTTTGAATAGTGCTAGTGAGAATAGCGGTACAAGCGTACATAGCCATATACTACATACACTCAGCGCCAGAAAAATAACTGCATTCAAGTTTTTTTTTCTAAATTTGAAGTTTTAATCTTCATAACCTCAAAATGCTTAACATATTTATTTATTTAGTAATTTAGTTTAAAACAGACATTTAAGATTATTATACATATGATAACAATACCAAAATCTTAGTATATTTGAAATGAAGAGAGTGAAATATAATTTAATTTACCTAGCATAAGAAAAAAATTAAATGTCATAGAGATTTACAAAATTCGCATTGAAAATCAATTAATGCAACTTAATGTACATATATAAAACAGTTGTTTATTAAAAACAATTTTTTTAATTGCATTCGAAATAAAAGTTTAGCACCAGAAAAGTCGAACTCCAAAAAAGAAATTGAAAAATAATAAAACTCAGATAACGATCTAATGATTAGATGGAGCATTGACACTATATACATACCGTCTTACTAAAAGCCAATACGAAAAATGTTAAAATGTTGAAAATTTTTGCAAGGAATATTAAAATCGAATCTTTCCACTAGAGCAAGGCAATCAATTGAAGAGTTCCACTCTCACTTAATAGGAAAAAACTAATGAAGCAACAGCGAGATTCATACGAGTGAGTCGGATCTGCGAAATTGAGAGAATAGATAGCAAAACGCACAAAGATTTTTTGTACCCCCTATCAACACGATTTATATGGACTGCATGATAAGGCCTCCAAATAAAAGCAACGCAATCTAATTTGGACCAGACAAACGCAGAGTATAAAGTTTTAAGAGTATATGCATGAGGAAATTTAATCTGGAATCCCGTAAAAAAAAGCAACTAAGTCCTGAATTATGTCGGAAGAAGCAAGATATGTATAATTAATATGAATAGATATATAAAGAGGTTTTTGAAAAGTTTAGATTAAAGGTAACTTTATGACATTTTTTAATATCTAAAAAGAGACGTTTCATAAGACCCCATGGGAATAATTTGTTTAGCTCGTAGGACGGCTGAATTACCCAAAACTTTTTATTTGAGCATAAAGTCTAAGATCATCTGCATACAGAGGAAGTGTAGCACAAGAGAAACAAGGACTGGCATCGTTAATAAATAATATGAATAATAGATGCCCTAATATACTACCCTGATTCGAAGAAACCCCATCTATAACAACTGTGCTCCTCCTTACTCTCAAGTAAGATTTATTCCAATCAAGGGAGTCGAGTCAAATCCAAGACATTCTAATTTGGTCATTAAAAATTTATGGAAGATCTGGTCAAATGCTTTTGAAAAGTTCGTATAGACTGAGTCGATTTGGAAATCATTACGAAAGCTTGCGTGGAAATCTTCCAAAAAAAAAAACAACAAAAAAAACTGACAGTTTAGATATTGCAGACCTATCGGCAACAAATCCATGCTGCCCAGGACAAGTGAGATGTTTTATACTATAATAAAGCACATTAAAAGAGTTTAGGGAACGCTGACAATTTAGGAATTGGTCTATAATTAGAAATAACACTTTTGTTACCGCTTTTGAAAATAGGCGTGACTGATGTCAGCTTCCAGTCGGTAATAAAAAAAAAACCTTCCGATACAGATTTGTTAAATATTAGCTTTAAAGGTTGCACTAACGAAGCACAATTATTAAACAAGCTTACAGATAGGGCTTCAATGTCAGTTTGAGAAGAAGCTCTCCTCTAACAAAATAAATGATCCGAAGTCAGTAGAGAAAACAACTTCTCTGAGATGTCAAGTCTTCTTGAAAAGAACAGCATCCATTTTTTTTTTTACTCTTTTGCAGCTTTTGACCACTCGAACAAAATATGGGAAAATTTGCCAAATTGGAAAAACAAATCTTTTTTCTTTGAGTCTTGTTAATATCTACTCTTCATTTACATAAAACGTGACTAAATTTTGAACGATTTGTATTTTCTTCATTTTTTTAATACTTCGTTTTGCCACTCTGTGCTTCTTTTATACTCTGCACTCTCTTGGACATCGAATCACATAAATTTTTTAAATACTCAGGCTAATATTAGCACCCTACTTTTATTCTTCTTCGTGGTTCCGTCATTAATTTAGGCTTGGTTTTGCGAGTTTTAGCGCCTAAAATAGCCCAAACTCCTTTAGTTGGATTGAGGTCGGGACTATTGTTTGGCAAATCTATAGGGACACTATGCCCCAATCCTTCTTCAGTTTTGTATCCTTACGATAAACAATAGACCGAAAAATGGTATTAAGGGGTTGAGCAAATACCGTTCGTGCCCTATGATATGGCGCTGAATCGTCCTGAAAAATTGGGTATGGTTCACTTTTTGTTAAGGGCTCCTAGCTGGGTATAATAGATTCGTACTTTTTGGCCATTTACATACCCCCTATTATAATTAGGGACTGCGGCTAGTATTTTAAAAATCATCCCCATACCATTGTCACTGCAGAATTGATGACCGCTAGGCGTTCTTCTTTATTCGTAGTAAAAATACGACTGACTCAACATCCCGTGAAATGGATGTCGTTCTATTGACCATTACATTGAAATGTTAGTATGTATATATTGAATGACATGAGAGTAAATAAGAATAAACAAGAGTAAAATTAAATCTAAGAGTGACAGCTCGGCCTCTCCTGCAGACCACAATCGTCCCGAGTTGTAGGATCTTCTGCCTCATCCTCGGAATCATCGCATTCGTCGTCCACCTCTGGGAATAAGGCACACCACGGCTTCATATTGTCGGTTGTCGCGACTGTTGTGTATCGGCGTTGGGAACGTTGGTGCCCATCCATGTCTTCCACAACATATCGATTAAATCTCAGCACTTTTCTGACTACGTATGGTCCCTTATACTGCGGTTGGAGCTTTCGTGACTCACCAGAGCTGGGAGGGGGAGCTGCCAGCAGCACAAGGTCACCTTCTGCGTACGGTTCTGGCTTGGCATGTTTTGAATCGAACCTTGCCTTCCACTTAGCTCGAGCGGTTTCTATGTTTCGTATAGCTTCACTGCGTCGACCATTCATCAGCAGCTGTACATCATCGTCATGTACGGCAGCTAGCATTTTGTTACCGCTAAGGTCCCGGAGCGGAAAATCGTACACCAAGTCGAGTGCGGCATACTTTGTTGTTGCATTTATTTTTGTATTAAGCGCCCACTGTAACGAACGCAGGTGGATATCCCAATCTCTGGGATTATCGGTGGATGGTTTTAAATATGTCAATACTGCCTGGTTGACTCGCTCGGCCAACCCGTTCGATCGAGGCGTGCGCACTGCTACCTTAATATGCTGGATGTTGTTGGTATTGCAGAACGATGTAAAAACTGCGGACGTAAAGGCCGTGCCACGATCCGTGACTATCTTCTGCGGCAACCCGAAGCACAACGTAAGTTGATTTAGCGCGTCGGTTACTGGTTTCGTCTTCGTTGACCTGGTGGGAACGATTACCACGTATCTGGTGAGAGCATCGACGATGACCAAGACGTATTCGTACCCGCGTCTGCTCTTGACAAACGGACCCAGGTGGTCCAGATGTAAAACTTGAAATGGTAACTTCGGGACATCCATCCCATATAGTTCACACTTTTTCCGCGTAGGCTGCCGATGATAGCCGCACTCAATACATGACCTGATGTAACCTTTGACAAAATTTCTCATGCGAGGGAACCAAAAATGTTTCAGTGTCCTGCTCATCGTTCCATCCACACCTGGATGACCGCAATCGTCATGGTACAACTTTACAATGCGCCACCTCGTTCCCTTTGGAACTACCAGTTGTAGCTGTTCATTAGCGTTTGACTTGTAGAGCCTATTATTTTCCAAAGCGTATTCTGATTTGATTTGCATCTTCTGGTCAGACTGTGTTGCACCCCTTAACACATCGATAATCGCCTTTAGCTTGCTATCTTGCTGTTGCATCACTGACACCCAATCGTCAACTGATAATGCTTGGATGTAGCCACCTTTCACGCTTTCCGGTTCCGATACTTCAGCTGGAGCACGACTCATCGCGTCGACATGACACATTGACGACCCAGCCCGATGTACAATATCGTAGTCGTATTCGAGGAGTTTAAGCAGCCACCGTGCAACTCGTGGAAGCATTGGCTTGGTTAGCTTAGCACTTGATATGGCTTGGCAATCTGTAACGATGGTGAAATGTTTACCCAACAAGAACGTTCGGAATCGATGGCATGCCTCGACAACAGCTAGCACTTCCAATTCGTACGCGTGGTAATTCCGTTCAGCCCCCTTGCATGCCTTGCTGAAATAAGCAACTGGCTTCATGTTGCCACTGATATCGCGCTGTAGAAGAATCGCAGCAAGTCCTGCACTCGAAGCATCTGTGTGCAATTCGTGATCTTTCGCTACATCGTACACAGCAAGAACTGGTGAGCTACCAATCAGCCCAATCAGTTTTCGAAAAGCATCTTCGCATGTTGAACTCCATATAAAATCGATGTTCTTCCTTGTCAATTCGGTGAGTGGCTTTGCAATAAAGGCATACCCGCTGACGAACTTACGGAAGAAGCCCGTTAGCCCAAGGAATCGACGAACTTCCAATTGGTTGCGAGGTACGGGAAAATTCTTAATAGCCAACGTTTTCATTGCGCCTGGCCTAACACCATTTTCGTCTACTTCGTGACCCAAAAAGAATACAGCACGCTTCATGAACGCGCACTTTGACAGTCGAAGCGTCAACCCTTCTTGCTCAATAATCTCAAGGAACTCGTTCAAATACAACACATTTTCTTCCTCGGTGTGACTAGCGATGATCACTTCATCAACGTAGCTGACCACCTTGTTGTCAAGTGGTGCTACCAAATTTGCCATCATGCGTTGAAACGAGCACGGAGCATTCCGCAATCCAAACGGCATTCTGGTAAATTCGTAATGGCCGTTGTGAGTTACGAATGCGGTGAAAGGTTTTGCAGTCTCTTCCAGCTCGATCTGGTAGTAGCCCGACATCAAGTCGAGTGTGGTGAAGAACTTTTTCCCAGCTAATGTAGCCAGTACTCCGTCTACAGTTGGCATTAGCCATGGCTGCTTCTCGGTTATCGCGTTGAGTTCTCGGAAATCGATGCAGAGCCTATCCTCACCGTTTGACTTTCGCACCAAGACTATAGGGGACGCATACAAGGACCTCGATTCCCGAATTATCCCTAACTCTAATAATTCCGCCACTATTTTCTCCACTACCTGTTGCTTTGGAATCGGGATGCTGTATGGTTTCTTTGAAATTGGCTTGGAGGTCGTCAATTTAATATCCATTTTAAAATTCTTTGATCTTCCCAACTCACACAATTTTCCCCCAAAACAGTGCCCATAATTATTTAATAATTCAATTAATTTTCCCTCACTGCCTGGCTGCAAATTATTTCCTATGTCAACTGCATTTTTATCAATAGCCATTATACTGCATGTACCACCCTCTATAACTACCTTTCCCTTTGATAAGATATCGATTCCTACTAGTGCATCGTATTTCATTATCGAGTCATCGATTACTAACAACTCGACTGCGTACACCACTTCGTCAAACTTAATTCTTGTTAGAACTTTCTCTTTACAACTGATTCCGCCACCGGCAAAACCAACCAGCTTCTCTTCACATGGTGTAAAACAATCACTGCACTTTTTAGCAATCGATCTCTTAACAAGCGACTTTGAACTCCCTGAATCTATCAACACATTACATCTAATCTCTTCTTTACCCAAAATACTAACCCACTTGCGCAACTCTTTGTGCGGCTCTTTAATCTGAATTTTATTAACTGTCACCTCTTCTTCACTTGCCACATTATTCACTCGATCACTATTTGTCTTCTCATTTTTCTTTTGCTTATTAACACAATTCTTTGCAATGTGTCCCCGCTCTCTACATTTATAGCAAATCGGACCTACCCCACTGTTAGTTGCAACAGGCAACTCGTTGGTACGGGCAGAATGCTGTACCATACCTCTTTGTTCTGTCCCGTTCACTCTCTTCCTATACGTCTGACTCACTATTACGTTCGTTAATGCTTGCAGTAAATCTGAGCACTTTTCAAAATGTATCGCGCTCAACGTACGTTTTAAATTCTCATCAAAGAGACCATTTATTATGTATCGATTAATTGACGCATCATCGATTTGTTCGCGGCGACCCACTGCAAGCATTCTATAATAAAATTCTATTATCGTTTCGTTTCTCTCAATTCTTGAATTCATCAAGCGAATGTGCACATCAGCAGCATTATGTACATACGGAAAGTCTACTAAAAATGCATTAACAAACTCACCCCATTCCCTAAAGACAGGCTGTGCATCCGCCCATCGCTTGGCAACACCTTTAAGCTTACCCAATACGGCGAAGATAAGCAAAGAGTCGTCCCAATTGTACACTTCTCTTAGCTGCTCAATTCTCTGCACAAATTGTACTGATGTATACTCGTTGCTACACGGATCGTAAACAGGCAAAATTGAAGCAATTTCCTGCAGCGTGTGTGTGTGTCTCTCTCTCACTGGTGCGTTTGGTTGAGCCCTGTATGTAAATGTTTGCGGCGTCGCATACTGGCGAGTTGCGAAATTTTGAGATGGCGCATGTACATGCATACACATTGGCAAACTACCCTGTTGAGGCGGCAGAAAGCTTGGCTGCGACGGCGACGTCCGACCGACAGTGATTGATGTGTTCGGCTGCACTTCGAATGACCGTGTAACGGCCAACGATGATGCCGCAACGTGTGGCGACAGCGTTTCTTGCGAACTTGATGTTGCGACTGCGTGTACTGCTGGAAGCGATGACTGCAACGTCGACTGCGGCACATATGCGTTATTTGAAAATGTAGCATGTACAGACACGTCTTCTTGTGGAACACTTGATACCAGCGGACGAAGAGCCCCCAGCTGCGCAGTCAGGGCTTCCACTACTACTTGTAGCTCCCTTACCTGCACCTCTAGCTGTCCCCTGCTCCTGACATCGTCCATCTCTGCTGCCTCCTCTGTGTCCACTCCAGCTGTGTCCGCTACAATAGCTTCTATGACCGGCACCACTATGTCGTCACTCACCTCCTGCAATCGTCTGATTAACTCCACCTTGTTCCCTGTCAGCTTTAAATCAAGCCGGCGGAGAGTCTCCTTCAATTGCGACATGTTTAGTCGTGTTAAATCCATTTTTACTTCTTTATAGTTCAGCTCACTTCTGAAAATTCTGTCACTGCAGAATTGATGACCGCTAGGCGTTCTTCTTTATTCGTAGTAAAAATACGACTGACTCAACATCCCGTGAAATGGATGTCGTTCTATTGACCATTACATTGAAATGTTAGTATGTATATATTGAATGACATGAGAGTAAATAAGAATAAACAAGAGTAAAATTAAATCTAAGAGTGACACCATGGTAGATATATAGAGAGAATGCTTTAAAGTAGGAATTATACAATTTCCCTATATCGTTCACCTGGTCTACGGCGCGATAGCTATCGGGGCTTATCAAGTTGGATTTGAACTCATCAGAAAATATGGCTCGCTCCCATTGAGATTCAGTCCATTTTAGTTTACTTTTTTTGTTGAACTGCCCAGTTGAGCCGCTGTTTTTGCGGTGAAAAGTGTCTTTTTTTTTACAGGCTTTCTTAATCCATTTCGTTTTGACCGGTATTGAACGGTTCGTATCGAAATATCCTTTGGAAGCGGCTCTGACACATTTTTGAAACGGTATTGAAGGGTTGTTCTCAAAATAACGCGTTCTACTCTCGGATTTGTGAATCTCTTCCTGCCTGATCTTTCGGTCCTGTCCAGTTGGCCAGATTCATGATTTTTTTTAACGATGCTTTTAACTTACATTGAACTGAAAGCCTGCTCTTATTTTACGAACAATCACTTGTCATTCAAGCAATTTAAAAAGTACGGCGTTTTGAGCCACAATCAACTTTGTTGTCTTAGTTTTAGGATTTTCTCGACTATCCGGAACACGCGTACTCTATGACCTAAACTTGCGAGCAGAACTCTATAATGCTAAATAGAGCGCAAAACAAATAGTTTGAAAAAACTCCTTCAGCTCCATTCAACTCCTTTTTTTTTTTAGTATTCGAAGAACTCTCATTAAATTAATTTCCGCGAAAGACTTGATGTGGCTTTTTGTTTGCTGCGCTGGGTGTACACGCACACATACATACATACATACTTATGCAATCCACTTACAATGTAGGTAGGTGGAAAGGATATGGCCCGCCATTGGCTCACAATTGCACTGTCGTGTTCTGCGAATATTTTCCTTTCACAAGTGCTTATGTTTTATGTATGTGTGTTTTGTGCCAGCGTAAACATATTGCTAAAACCTTTTGTAACTTTAAATTATAATTAAAAATAGTGGCGGTCTATATTAGCACAACTATAAAGAAAATCCTTAGCGTTTAAGAAAAACTAGCGCTTTATATATAAGAACTGTGAAAAACTACCGTTTACTAATAGAACAAGCAAATTTCTTGTAGTAGCTTTATTGCACATTGTTTGTATTGTTCAAATAAAATTAAAAACAAAAGTGTTACTGCCTACCAGCTGTAAATGTGAGAGTACCTGTGCTGCGAGGACTGCTCCGTTTTGCAAGAATTCTGGTGTAGCTTGATTGCTGGTTTACTTGACTATTTTATTGTTTCCGACTTCGCCAGTCATTTAAAGTTTAACCAAATATCCTTCGTGTCGGATTGAGCGTTCCACTGATGCAAGATTATTCTCCTCCAAAGACTAGCGATGTCTTAATGCAATTGAGCTTTTCTCTAACTTAAGCAACATCGACTGGAGCGGTTGCTGCGCTGTTTTTCTTGTCCGTGGTACAATAGAAGGGTCCAAGTAGCTATCGGGATAGACTCAACTTAAGCGGGAAGAAAAAGCCAACCTTGGAAAACTGGCAACAGCTACACTTTTTTTAGTTCAGAAACTTGCAATTTATATTCAGAATTTCCATTTCAAATTCAGAAAATAGCAATTGAAATTCAGAAAATTACAATTTTAGTTCAGAATTTCCACTTTAAATTCAGAAAATTACAATTAAAATTCAGAATTTCAAATTAAAGTTCAGAAAGTTACATTTACAAATTCAGAATTTCCATTTTAAATTCAGAAAAACACAATCTAATTTCAGAAACTTTCAATTCAAGTTCAGAATTTTCACTTCAAATTCAAAAAATTACAATTCAAATTCAGAATTTATGTATCAAATTTAGATAAGTTGCAATTGTAATTCAGAATTTTAATTTTAAATTCAGAAAATTACAATTAAAATTCAGAAAGTTGCGTAAAATACTCAAATACGTATTTAAAATATTTAATAATTAATATTTAATTAATATAAAATTAAATATTTAAATTTTATTTAGATTATCTAAATAATTGTAAATAAAATTATCTCAATTTTTTTATAATTAAATAATTTAATAAAATTTATAAATAAAAATTTTTTTATAGTGATAAAAGTTTAATAATATAAAATTTATTCCATCTTTTTTAAAAAATATATTAAATTAAAAATTTAAAATATAATTGAAAATTATTTATTAAATTTAACTAAATTAAAATAATAGGTGATTTTATATTTAGTATTTAATAAATTAAAAACAATTATATTAATTTATATTTATTTTTGTTAATTTATAAATAATTTTATTTATAATTATTTAATTATTTCAGAATTGTAGTATAAGTTAATTTTATTTTTAGTAAATTTGTTTATATTTATTTTTTCTAAGATGTTAATTTTAAAGTTAAATAATAGGGGTAGTTAACTTAAATTAATAATTATTAAAATAATTAGTAATTAATATTTTTAAAATTTTCATTAAAAAAATTGAAAAAAATTTTTATGAGGAGGAATTTACTTTTATAAAATTATTTTATTTATAATTATATATTTTTTATTAATACTATAAAAATTTGATAATATAATATATAATAAATAATTTATATTTTTTTAAATTTTAACTTCAATATAGTAAAGTTTTAGTTTAGCTTAAAATTTTGTTATTGATTTATTTTATATGTAAATTTTTGTGTGAAATTTTATTTATTTAAATAATAAATAAATTTTATTATAATCTCAGTATTAATTTTATAAATCAAGGAAACTTGGAAGTAGTAATTTCATTAAGTATTGGCTAAATTTGTGCCAGCAGCCGCAGTTACACAAATACTACGAATAAAATTTGTTCAGTGTGAGTTAAATTTTGTAATTGTAAAATATATTTAAATTTATTAAGTGAAATTTTAAATGGAAATTCTGAAATTTCTAATTTACATTAACAATGAGCCTATAAAGTTTTGAGTATTTTACGCTGGGTTTGTCATTTAACACACACACACACGCACAACCATCGAAAAATAGCCAACTTTAATGAAAATGTGAAGTCAGCGAAAAAAAAATCACCTTTAGCAGTAAAATTTTGTTAGCCAGCTGGGCAAAGCGTAACAAAGAAAACATAATTTAATATATACTGCACTCCAACTTGGGACGTCATATTTAGTTGCGGAGAGACCCAGGTGAAAATGGGGGGATGTTTTTTTGTCTTGCCGCTTTGAAAGGGTTACTCCTTAAAATATTGTTCACTTTTTACCAACTATTATTTCTAATTGGAGCACGTTGAGAGTGGCGTAGGGTGTAAAATGCAATTTGAAGTAAGATGGCTAGTAGTTGAAGTTGTGGTAAGGAAAATAACAAAAAAAAGCACTCTATGTTTTCGCTTTCTTAATTTGTCTTAGATGTGAGTCACCAGACGGGCGATACGGCATGTGTGCTCGCCTTTTTGTGGCACCTTCTGTTCCAAGTTGTTTTCTTTGTTCCAAAGTCTTAAGTCTTTTTAATTTTAGTACAACTAAATTACAATATGTAACTACATGTGGCGGTAGTGAAGTTGTTAACTTTATTTGCTACACCAGGTGTATTTGGTTTTGCTAAGCCTGAAAATGGCAAGTGTCACATTGGTTCATAATTTTTGCTGTGTCTTAGAGCTAAACTGGAGGTTCGAAAAGGTACGATTGACTTAAGTTTTCTGTGTCAACCTTTCATAGTACTGTAACTCCAATTGCAGTTGCACTCCTTAGAAAAGTAAAAGCTCACCACATATTAACAAATTTTCTATAATTATTCTAAAATTTTATTCTACATTTATTTATTTAAAGTTACGGATTTTTCAATTAAACTACAACCACGGTAACAAAAACTATATCAAACCCTTTTTCTAACTTTATACAAAACTTATAATAACTTAACAGATTTTTTGTTTTTTAACTAAAAAGTTTTTTGGAGCATGTAGTTTTGCAGTTCTTTACATTTCATTACAATAAAGTGGAACTTTCAAGTCGCTAGGAATTATTTTGATTTTTGAGAATTTTTCTTACGGAAGGTGTTTTGGTTTTCTTGCATATAAAAACAAAAATTTGTATTTCCGAAACCACCCGACCAAACCCTACCAAATTTAGTACACAGATTCCATTTCAAGTAAGTGAGCAAAACTTTGACCACGCCCACCTATCATATAACGGTAATTTACAAAACTGATATAAGCCCAATATTTAATGCAACATTAAAGACAATTCGCTAAAATTTAATAAATACACCGAATCAAACAAATGTGGAAATGGGCGTGGCACCGCCCACTTTAATGCAAATAAGTATATTTTCGAGAAAAGCTACCAAAGGCCATCAAATTTGGTCTGAAACTAATAAGGACCAAAACTACACATACATACCTCTCACATAACGGTAATTTTAAAAAATTAAAACACACCCGATATTAAAGTAACTATTAAAGAAAATTTGCTTAAATTTAATATGCATAAGCAAATGCACAAATGAAAAAATAGTTTGTAATAGGTGTGACACCGCCCAAATTTCTCAAAAATTTCCTAAAAAACTTATCCTCCATCAAATTTGTGGCATACAGAGCATTTAAAGTCAATATGCAAAATTTCGAAAATTGTCAAAAACAATGTCCACCCTTTCATATAACGGTAAATTACAAAACTCAAAAAATCCGATATGGGGTAATTTGGGTAAATTTGAAAGACAAGAGTGGGTTTGTGAATGAAATACATGGAATCATAAATGTTGGGAATAGCCATGGTATCTTCCGCCTTAGAGCAAATAGGTATATCTCCGAAACTTCTCTATGAAATTAGACCACATTATGTACGCTTTGTATTTCTAGTCAGAAAGCACAATTTCAAAAATTATAGAAATCAGACTAAAGCCACGCTCACTTCTTATAAATATAACAGTAATTTACAACCAATCCAAATATGTTATATAATATTTTACTAAATTATGTCGCGAATTCTTTAAAATTTGGTGTAAAGAATTTAATTGGAGAGAGAAATATTTAAATAATCAAAATTTTGAAAAATGGGTGGTAAATTCCGCGACGTGCCTTGATTCGCTAATAAAGACATATGTATATTTAAAGATATTGCACAGTGCTTTGGGGTTTAAAATATTATTTTTAATTTGATCTATAGGAAATATATATGTACGTCAAGTAGCTGGAAAAGAGTAAAAGTTGATCAAAAAATATAATTAGTTAGATACAAATTTTTCGAATAATCTATTACCATTGTTCGAAGAATTAGATTATAAAAGTCTCTTCATAGCAGTTATCAGCGAGATACATATATTTTTTTGAGTCGTCAAAGACTTTTATTTTGATACTTATCTTATAAAAGTCTTCTCTCATAATAACCATCAACGAGATTAACTGTTCTTCAAGGACTTTTATTTTGAGATATATGTATATTATAAAAGTCTTCCCATAATAATGATGAGTAAGAAAAAGAATTTAAGTCAGAAAAAAATTGTTAAGTCTTGAAGGGACCGCGGGACCAGTTCAATCATTTCTGGAATAATTCGGTACTATTTTGAGCCACGAAATAGTTCCGTCTTTCAAGACTTAAAAAAAAATTATCGAACTCGTGTTTATTATGCAAAGACTTTTATAATAAAAGTCTCAAAATAAAAGTCTTTGAAATACGTAAACAAATTTATCCCGCTGGTAATTATTATGCAAAGACATTTCCAAATTTTAAAAATTGTTATGAAAACCCATTTATAATATAAGTTTTAAAATAATAAATATCGTTAACATAAGAAATTTATCTGACTCGTAATTATTATCCAAAGACTTGTATAGTTCTTATCAAAATTAGGATGACTGTTTTTTTCAAACTCAACAACCAAATAATTATTGTATTATTCTGGATCTATGCTTTGGACGCCTACAAAGCACTCACATTAATTTTTATTTATAAGGTTAACCTTTTTTGATTGCATAAAACAAGTAAGGTTTATTTCAAATAAAAAGTTGCGTTGAGTATTTAAAGTTCGGTCGCACGCGAAGTTAGACTATTTGGTTATTTTTTTCTGGTCAGTTCAGTTCTTTACTTTGTTTTATATACATCGCAATTTTAGCGCATACGTTGATTACACTTGTTTGCTGTTAAATTTTAGTACCACTCATTTTGTGGCCTATTCAATTTTATTGCCATTTGATACTAAAAATTTAGAGAAATTTGAAAGCCTTTGAATGTGATTGCTTTTGCTGCCTTTAAGTAAAAGTACGCTTTAAATTCGATAAGGTTCGCTAACAGCAAACATTTACTGAGTACACAAAAAAATGCCAGTCTACAGTGCCTACTTAATATGCAAATTGATAAGCCAATTGTTTTCATTTGCATCACCAATATCCTGTTTTGACCTCGTCCTGCTCGTCGTTGCATATATGGACGACCGCTGGCATTGTCCTTGGCATTTTACGTTCATTGGCGCACATAACGTTTTAATTGGTATGCCCGCTCGGCTCCCCTACTCCGCCACAATACATGTTATATCTTTATGTGTACATATGTAGGTAGATTTTCGCTTGGAAATCAAATGCAAATGACTTGCCAAACACACTTGATGCTAAAGCGTCGACTTCACTACAAGTTCGTCGTTAAGCTCCAGCCAGGGCATGTCCTATCTGTGGGTGGTCGGTTTGGGCGGCTTATTAAATATTATATATATGCTTTACTTTGCATTCGTTGTTGCTGTGTATTGGTAATTTGTGCAATCGGCGAATTAAAAATTTGCAAAATATTTATAATGAAAATGCAAAAAAAAAAAAAACCAAAGAGAGCAAATATTTTATTGTTCGCCATTTGCCATGCACATTGGCGAAGCTAATTAAATGGATTTTTAATTTATAATAAATGTCAGCATTGTTTGCAGTTTGCTGAATATTTACTGCTCTTTAACGTTCATTACTGCATACAGTAGAGACCGCGTGTGTTTTCTGCAAACAAGCAGCTTAAAAATTTTCACAATTCTCTTTGTATTTTTCGCAATATCTTAAGCTGATTTCATTTCCCACCATTACTCGATTTTTTTTTTATTCTCAACTTCATATCCGCTTGATTACGGCTCTATTGTTCAATTTTGCGCTATGTGAAGAATATTGTCGTTGAGTGGTCCTGAATGTATGCTACACATGCCATAAATATTTACATATGCATTTTTTGCTGCTTCATTATTTCGAAAATTTTCCACTCTGCTAATTTTTCACAAGCACGAGTATTTTTCTGCTGAATTTAATTTGGTGCTTTGTTTTTCATTGACTATGTGCTCTTATTCTTCCCCTTTTGGTCAATAATGTCATTATTAGACACACACAGGATTAAAATATTCAATTAATTTATCGAGTGGTTGAGTTGTTAGTGATTTAGTTTTGTGTAGGTTTGGTCGTCTATACCAATATAGGAACCCTATAGTGAAGTCTACTAGTTCGAAACTAGCTTACTTACAACGAGTAGTTTAGCCACCTACCTACTTCATCTGCTTTTCTTTTGCTTCCCATGGAAACAACTGGTGTTTTGAGCTAATCGATGTTCGACGAAATATCAGGATGGTATCCTATACAGCAGCATCATACAAGTTGACATACCAGTCAGCATCTGCATTCGATTCATAACCATTCGCTTAACTTATTCGAATTTCGAATTTAAATGTATATAGGTTAGGTGAAGTGAGGTTTAAAGTGGCTGGCCCCAGAAGCTCACTTAGATCTTCTGGGATGTCCTGACAAGTTCTTCATTGTTATCTGCAAAGTGCCGCTAATCTTCACTCCCACTTATTCCACCGGAGAGTGAATAAGGTGTGATCGATAGTGGGAGCTGTGGCTTGGGTAACCGCGGACACTCCCGCAATCTCCTCCCATCTACTTTTGGCCAAAACGGCTACGCGACCCTACACGTTTTAGCAGCTACCCATCGTTTGCCAAACTGATCGCAGGCCCATTTGTTCAAAAGCAGCCGGCAGGTATTTGGCTGGCAATTCAATGGGATATCACTATGCACGGGTACCCAGATTATCTTGACGGAGTAATTCTCCGAAGCTTTCGAAAGCGAGAGTCAGGCAATCCATAACCACTTTCGATTGCACTGTTATTGGACGAAGAGCTCTAATTGCCCCATGGCTATCAGAGTAAAAATATTAATCTCACTTACAGAGGCCGCCCTACAATTTTTGGCCTGAGACAGAGTTATATCCTTCCGTGATCAGGTTCCCCAGCCCCGGGTTCCATATTTGGCACCGCACACAATTCTTTCTCGAAGGAATGGCGTTACCAGAGTATCCCTTAGGAGCTATGGAAGGTACGCATTGTTCCGTTGTTGCCGGCATGAAGTCGAACCTTTGTCAGTCCGATGGCGGGAAGGGCTGCCATAATTCTCCCTGCGGATACTGATAGGGCAATCGCCATAACTCATCGAGGCTATTGTGTGAACTGTCTAAGAAATCTTCAATGCTGGCGCCAGTGTTGCCATGATCAATGGAGCTAAAAAAGAAAACGTTGAAAGTAGACAAATTTGTGGATGTATTTGACTACGATAAAGCTCCACGCAACCAGGGCAAAACCTGGACGTGGAAAACATGAAGTTGTAGGTTCGTCTACTAGGATGGGCAGTACATTTTTATAGTTAATCTGTTTTTGTATACTATAGTAAATGAATTTGAATCGAAACCGAACTATATTGGCCGAACATGGCCGAAGACGAAGCCGAAGTTCGTTCGTTCTTTAGTGTTTATTATATTTCGAAATTATTGCCAGGCGCGGGTTGTAGTGCTACGCAGACATTTGGGACTCAATTAGCACATAGTAGCGGGATTTTGTTCACCTCTCAAAACTCACCGTTCTTCGCAAACCATATTGAACTGCTTATCAACCTGTGCGTATATAGCTTAATCGAGCACTAGATAAATCTGCTAACTGCTTCATATTATGGTTTTCAGTTTTCACCAATTTTTCTTGGAGTGCTTTTATACTGGTAAGTTGCTTACACTTCTGATATAAAACTGCCACAAAAAACAAGTTGCCCTCTCTACTCACAACCTAAGCTTCATATCAGATTCGCCAAATGCGCATCGCTGTCGTAGCTCAAAGTTTCGCATCATCAGTATTTGTACGTAGCTAGAATATATTGCCAATTTTCTATAGCAGAAATTTTCACATTATGAACTATTTCATCCTGTCACTTTCAGGCGACTAATGCGCCACAATTGTGTCTGCCAAAAAACGTGCCAATATATAAGTACACACATACACACATCTACATACCCACGTACCTCCACATATATATGTACTTACGAAAGGATATGCGAAAATGCTTGAGTATACGCCTGAATGTATACTTGGGTTTTTTGTGGGTGCATGTGTGTGTGTTTGTGTGGCCTATCGCATTAGTATGCGTGCGGTTTTCACACTTCATTTCCTTCGCTTTGAAAGTGGTCATCTGCACAGTGTTTGCTACATTACGTAGCTATCTGAAAGGCATCATCGAATCCATTAAGAAAAGGAAGAGCAGTATGAATAGTTTATAAGTTCGTCTCGTGCCGTAATTCAATTTATTTATGATTTCTTTACATCTTAGGATTTGTCTTTTGTTAATTTTTTTTTGAACATGCTGCTTGTTCTCTCTCAGCTCATTTGCCATTTTTTATTAAATTTAATTTATTACTTGGAAAAAGGTATGAAATATATTGAGTGATTCTTTGTAAGGTTTTTCGAGACTTTGTTAAGTAGTTTATTATTTAGACCGTCCGAATCTTCAATTTTGTTTAGGTTGTAAACAATCACCGAAATTCATTCAAAATAAAATAGACTTTAATTGGTTTAGAAAAGGAAAGTTTGTATGAAAATGTCTCTTTATAAAATTCTTTGAAGCTACTTTGATGAATTAGGTCTTTATTTATTTAAAATGCCTATGACTAAAGCGCTCTGTAATTATTGGAGATACTGAAATTTATGAATTTAAGTACTATTGATTTAGAGAAAAAAAATTACTCGAATTACACGAACTTCCTCAAGGCATCATTAAGATCCAGCTTGTAAATCTTCTCATGTGCAAAAAGTAAAGTCGGATTGTACATATCGAAATCAACAATACCCATTTTTTTGTTTGTTATTATATCACAAAAATTTAACATAGAAGTCGCTCAAAGTTTTCCACAAGTTTCCTTGAAAATCAATATTTGTGTCAATCACCAAACATTTTTCCGCTTCGGAAGACTTTAGAGAACAATTCCCAATTTTTTATTTTATCATTTTTGTATATTTTTTTTGTTTTTTGTGCGCTACTACAAAACCCGAAAAAAAAACGCAAAAATTGGCCCATCAACAATAAAAAAAACTCGTGAACTTAAGAGCACCAGCCAGAAGTAAAACTTTTTGGCCAACTTCGTAAGTACTAAGTACTAGTAGTAGTAATACAGGTTAATACTTAGTAGTAGCAATAGTCAAAATAGTAGTAGAAAAAAAAAAAAATATTAGTAGAAATTGGTAAAATTTGTAGTAGTAATTAGTAATGGCGTTAATAAAAATAGTAGTAGAATTTAGTAAAAATTGTAGTACAAATTTGTGAAAAATAGTAGTAGTAATTAGTAGTAGCATCAGTACAAATAGTAGTAGGAATTAGTGAAAAATGGTAGTAGAAATTAATAAAAATAGTAGCAGTAATTAGTAGTTAGTTAAAATAGTAGTAGTAGCATTAGCAAAAAATAGTAGTAGAAATCAGAAAAATGGTAGTACTTATTGGTGGCAGCATTAATCAAAATAGTAGTAGTAATTAGTGGTAGCCGTAGTAATTTAGTAATAGAAATTAGTCAAAAAAATAGTAGTAGCAATTAGTAGTGACATTATTAAAAATAGTAGGTAGTAGAAGTAGTAGCAAAATGAGTCAAAATTGCATTAGTAATTAGTAAGAATAGTAGTAGAAATTTGTGAAAAATATTAGTAGTAATAAGTAAAAGAAATTAATAAAAACAGTAGTGGAACTTAGGAAAGTAATCGAAATTAGTAAAAATAGTAGTAGTAATTTATATAAGCATTAGCAAAAATAGTAATAGAAATTTGTAAAAAAAATAGTAGTAGAATTAGTAGTGAAATTATTAAAAATAATAGTAGAAGTAGAAGTAAAATGAGTCAAAATTGCATTAAAAATTAGTACAAATAGTAGTAGAAATTTGTGAAAAATAGTAGTAGTAATAAGTAGTAGAAATTTGTAAAAAATAGTTGTGGAATTTAGCAAAGTAGTAGAAATTAGTAAAAATAGTAGTAGTACTTTATATAAGCATTAGTAAAAATATTAGTAGAAATTTGTAAAAAATAGTAGTAGTAATACGTAGCAGAAATTAGTAAAAATAGTAGTAGAATTTAATAAAGTAGTAGAAATTAGTAAAAATAGTATTAGAAATTTATATTAGCATTAGTAAAAATATTGGTAAAACTCAGTAAAAATAGTAGTATTATTAGTAGTGGCATTAGGATAAATAGTAGAAAGAAGCATACCAAAAACAAAAATGCTACGTACTTTGGAGTACAGAGCTGCTACTTATTTAACATTAATCTTCTGCAGCCGGAAATGATGATTATTTTTCAAAATTCAACCAAAACTGCATTCTGGGAGAGAAATACTGTCTGTGTGAGTAGAGAATGACCAGATTACAATAACCTTGTTAGAATTAAAATAATTTCTGAGTCTCATTAATTACTCAGAAAATAGGAGTTATTTTTTTTTAAATTTTATCTCTTGCTTATAATACATTCCCATTGCATTGAAATCTCAGATTTCGATTTCAAAACTTGTTTAAGTGCTTACATTTTGGATTTCTTTGCTAACATAATTTCAATTTCAGTGTTACTCCTCCATGCTTCGACAAGGAATTTTTCAACTTTTAAGGCCTAAATATTTTTCTTTTAAAAAATACTTCCTAATATCTTATATTTTACGCATTTTAAAATGTTTTGCTTTTGTTAATGTATGGAAAATTTTAGCATTTCAAATTTACAGTCTGAAGAGTTCAGCTTTTCAGTATCTAAAGGATTGTTAATTTTACAAAAGTGAGAATTGCAATGGGATTTTGTTGAAATCTGATTGAAGTCCAAAAGATTGAAATCACAAAAAGATTTCGGAATATTTTAATATGTTTTCGGGAAGACTATAGAGAATTCATTGAGATGAAAAAGGAAAAATCAAAGTTGTCCAAATTTGAGGAAAATCCATTTATGAAGTGTCAATACTTTTGGTGGTAAAAAATTTTTTAAACAAATTTTCATAACATAGCACTGCAAATCAGAATGAAAACTCTAACTTTAAAATTTTGTTCTACAATAGCTTGTTCTCGAGTTATTGGAGCTGTAGAACTCCACTGTCTTTAATAAAAGGAAGTTTTTCAAAAATTTAAAAAAAATCACAATTCTGAAAAAAAAATTCGTGAGATTTATAAAAAAATATGTGTGAAGTAATTTTTGGTAAAAAAAAAGAAACAAAAAATATCTCATAGAAATTTGCAACAACGACCGCAAATCTGATATGGAATCACCCATATGTTTAATTTTGCTCTTCCCAATATTTCCACCGCATTGTTTTTATAAGCAATAAAATTTTTTTTGAACATAACGTTTTTCTAGTACCCATAAACGAAGTGAAAAAAGAATCAATGGTTTAAGAAATATTTGCTACTTTCGGAGAAAATGGATTTATTTTCTTTTAATCATTTTATAGAAACCATCACTCAATCGGGCGAACATATAGCAATTTGTAGAAAAAATTTGAACAAAATAAGGCACAATTTTCTTGGTTTCTTTTGTTTTTCATTGTAAGTGCAAAAATTACCCAGCAATATTGCGACTTTTAATACTAAGAACTTAGCTTCTTTTTTTTTCTTTCGTTATCACCCCTAAACTTGGCCGCACTCGATGGCCACATATAAATTGGCTTATTAGCCGTTTTAGTGGTTGCAAAGCCTCACATAAATCACCGCACATCTATATATTATGTAATATGTTTGTACATTACTTTGATTACAGTCACATATGCGTGTCGATGATCACTTTTATAGGATTTTCATTAGGATTAGTTTTTGCAAATTAGACCGACATATGCATGGATGTATATTCCCCAATTCCCCAGACGAAAAAAATTCATTTACTTGTAATTTGCTCAATAGCGAACAAATAAAGTCAAATTAACGCTTTTGCGAGCTTTGTTTCCGGTGCCCCTTTGCATCGTCGTGGTTGGATTTGGCCGTCACTACGCATTGCCTAGAATGCCAATGTGATATCACTTTAACGCTTATGGGGCGAAGGGAGAGTGGGCACGCGCTGAGCAAATAGCGCAAATAAATTGCATAATCTAAATAAATCGGTTATTTGTGCAAAACATTTGTAGTAATAGTTATTATAGTTTATTTTCATCACGCAACTTTATGTGTAACCACAAACGAAAATCTTTTCAAATACACTTACCACTCTTTTTCAATGTTATTACTTTGTGGCTGCTGTTTCTCTTAGTTCCCTGCGGTTTTAAATCAGTTAACTTGATCCCAATTGACTTTTGTTCATTTCCGTTGCCTCTTCGTTGCCACATGGTGTATGTGGGCGTGTGCATGTGTGTGTGTGTCGTCAAGAAGCGGATTCATTTTTCCATTGACCTCTACAAATTTTTCCTTTGACTCTTTGTGTTCGCCCGTCGAAAAGGTTCTCCATGAAAAGCGTAATCCATTTGACTTTTCATGCTTACTTTGTGCTTGCATTTACCGTTTTATTTAGTAGATGCACAAGTACATACAACACATACATACATAATTACATATAAAAGTTTGCGACGGTTGCACAAATTGCAATTTGAAAAGAAAATGTCTTAAATTAAAGTAAAAATATATTAGCTTTTTTCCTCCAGTAGCCGCCATTCATAAAATTCCACCTTGCGTACCGTTACCACACAATACACACACACACACATACATATATTCAATACATCCCAATAGTAATTGAGGTAAACTGACTTCAAATTCAGTAGATTATTCAGTTTAGTAATCAGTACCAAAAAATATTTACCGAACATCCAGGGAAGCTTTCAGCGACACTGAAATTTTCCCTGAACACTCTTTGAGTTTTCAGGTTTTTCAGTTATAAAAGAACATTTGAGATTTGTCCTGCGTTTCATTTAGTTCTTCCTATCAAAATTCTTACTAACCACTACTACTACTATTTTTACTAATTTCCACTACTGCAATTCTTAAAATGCTACTTCTATTTACTACTATTATTTTTATTTATTTCTACTACTTATTACAACCACGACTTTTCGCTAATTTCTACTACTATTTTTTATTAAGACTACTACTAATTACTACCACGATTTTTTTTTTGTTTGCTGATTTCTACTACTTTTTTTTTACTAATACTACTACTGATTACTACCATTATTTTTTGCTTATATGTACTACTATTTTTTACTAATACCATTACTAATTACTACCACTATTTCTACTAATTTCAACTACTGCTTTTAGTAATGCTACTATTCATTACAACTGTTATTTTTACTGGCTTCCACAATTATTTTACTAATTTCTACTACTATTTTGACTAATTGCTACTACTATTTTACTAATACTACTAATTTCTTCTACTATTTTACTAATACTAGTACCAATTACTGCTACTATTTTTACTAATTCCTTCTACTATTTTTTTTTAATATATTCTACTACTATTTTACTAATACATTAATTTATTACAACTACTATATTTACTAATTTCTACTACTAGTTTTTACAACTATTTTATTAGGTAACATTACTACTACTTTTTTATAATTCTACAACTTATTACTCCTACAAGTTTTGCTAGTGTTACTACTAAGCACTACTAACCACTATTACTACTACTACTACTGCTACTACTACTACTACTACTACTACTACTACTACTACTAACCACTATTACTACTACTACTACTGCTACTACTACTACTACTACTACTCCTATTGCTACTACTACTACTACTACTACTACTACTGTTACTACTGCTACTACTACTACTATTACAACTATCGAGTTCAAGCCTTTTTTCATGAAAAAATTTCCCCTTCTCATTGGCCAGTTTTGAGATAGTTCCTTTTTAGGGCTATCTTTATATATAAACGAAAAGCAACAATATTCAGATTTTGTAACTACATCCCCACTGAATATTTCCGATAAAAGCTGTGCAATTTTCCAGCTGACAAACTACTGTTGGGTTTCTCATTCTTCGAAAAATTTCATTACATTACCTTCGCAAAAAAGCTGGCATGTAACTGAACTTTCATTTCTAAAAAAAAAAAAAAAAAAAAAAATATTTGCAAATGCCTGTGTAAGTAGAATAAAAATGAACTTTTTCCTGCTTCGCTGTTATATAATTTATTGACTGATAATACTTACACACCCATACATACACACACATGCCTGCCACAATAGCAGCATCCTGTTAGCCAAAAACTTTGAATTATAAGATCAACAAATCAATACACAAATCTTGTATGCCAATATTTACCTACTTATGTATGTATGTGTGCATCTACACATATTGCCACATCACCCCACTTTAATCGAAGTTTGAAAGTAACTTTGTATGCATATGCACTATATTTACTTTTTTTTTACTCCACCTAAATTGTTATCCTAATGGAAATGCTTCGGCATGTTTTTTACTTTGCTACATACAGTAGCAGAGAAAAAAAACATGGCAACCTAGAAAATTGCTATAATTTGGTTTTATTTAAAAATGCGGAATTATTTATAAAATATTGCACATTTCTTATGAGTATTCCTAACGTAAATAAACACGGTAAACGGTACATTTCGGTTATTAGAAGCCAAAATAAAATATAAGCTGACTGGCATTCATCATTCCCCTTTGGTACTCACTCTTTATGGAGTTCACCGGGTTTTCTAATATCTCTCTTGGCAGTGACCATGTTGTTTTTAACTGTAACCAGGGACGGAAAACAACAGTTATTTCCGAAAACTGTCATTGAAAAATCCGCTATGAAATAAATGTTCTACAACCAAGTATAATATGCCAATCGATTTCTTATTTCACCGAGAATCTAATTTTAAAATAATTTTTGGCGTAGAATACGTCTTACCTTACGGTATGGGCACCAATGTCAGGTTTTTATTGTTGTAATCTCTATTTCTTTAATTATAAGGAAACGGCTCGATTAATTTTTTTTTTTTTTTTTTGTAGTCAAATGAAGATGTTAGCTTTCGTTTGACATGCATTTCATGTTGGTTGATATCTTCCTAATATTTAAATTTCTCAAATGAAAATTGTATAAACACATGCACACAAATATGTGTGTGGTGTTTGGTTGAGTGTTTGCTGTTGGGCGATTTAAATGTATTGCATAATTTTAGGCGGGCAAGTTAAAGTAGAGTAAAATAAGAGAAAATGCTGCCAAGCACTGCAAAAAAAATAATAAAATTGATTCGCGTATGTTATTTATCATTTATCTTTACTATTGATAACAGCCATTGACTTCGTTTTTGCGAGAAATTTAATTGATAATTTAAAAACATTTTTATCCTATTTTTCCTATCATAAGCTTATGTATGTACATATATCATCCAAAGTAACTATCAAATAAAGAAATTCATTTGCTTGTATTATTTATCATTTATTGTTACATATGTTTTCTGTCTTATCGGATGGCGTATTCTACGTTAAACTTAATGGCCGTGTCTCTGACACAGCCTGCTTCTTTTTTTTGGAATCTAAATTTAAAAAAATAACAGTTATTTTTTACCTTTGTTTTATAAATCTACAATAAATTTTTTTTATTTTTATTTTTATTTTAAAAATGGTAAATAACAATTATATACTATACATTAAAAATAACAGTTATTAATTATTTTTATTTTATAAATCATAAATAACTGTTATAGAAGACTTTTATTTATAATTTATTTTTAAAATTCGTAAGTATAAATCCCCACTGACTTTTATTTTTTAAGTAATTTTTATAAAAGTCATTTTAATTCTTCGCAGAAAATATTTTTTTGGAGAACCATAAAATTCTTTATTATTCATGTTATTTTCTCCATAAAATTAAATGGACTTTTATAATTATGACTTAAAAAATAAAAGTCAGTGGAGATTTATACTTATGACTTTTGTAAATAAATTTTAAATAAAAGTCTTCAATAACTGTTATCTTTGATTTATAAAATAAAAACAAAAATCAAGCAAAACTGTTATTTATTATTTTTAATATAAATAATTTAAAAAATAAGTGGTATTTAATGAGTAATTAAATAAGAGTTACAAAATAATCGTTAATGAGCAATTTTTGTAATAAAAATTGTAGCTGTTATGGCTCTTTATTTTAACGTATGCAATTTCGAAGGTCTTAATAATCTACTACTAGAGCTTCTGCTACACAAAGTGCGCTTGAGGCGAATTTTTCATCGGCAAAGTCATTCTCCTTAGACAGGAACAGGTAGTAATCACTTGATGTCAGGTTCGGACTATATGATGGATGCTTAAGAACCTCACAACCAAGCTCACGGAGCTTCTGGCGAGTCGCTATCGGTGTGTGGGGTCTGGCGGTGTCTCTATAGAAATAACACAATTTCTCTCCTATTGGCCAAAGCTGGCCGCAACAGAGCAATTGCTTTTTCAGACGGTCCAATTGTTGACAGTACGCGTCCGAATTAGGAGTTTGGCTGTAGGAACGCAGCTGATAGCAGATAATTTCCTGCCAATCCCACCAAACACATAGCAAAACCTTCCGGACCATGAAACTTGACGTGACCACCGTTTGCGTCGGCTCACCGGGATTCGACCACGCTTTCGCTTGACGTTGTCGCATGTGACTCCCTTTCCATCAATAGTTTAATGTTTCAATATTATTTCATGCCAATATTGGCCGCGGCTGCACCTCAAATGATCTATCCGCTTAGTCCAATTGTGGCATACGCTTTCCAACATTTCGGCCGGTATCTCATGAATAAATGCTTCAATGTTGGCTTCCGGTGCGTCAATCGAAGCAGACTTGCCGCTATAGACATGAGGCTTAACACAGCCCATAAAAAGTAGTCTAGAGGCGTTAAATCGCACGCTCTAGACAGACCTTTAACATGAAATAAACTGTTTACGGAACTCGGCTCTCCATAGGTCCATTGTTTCGAGTGCTGTGTGGCATGCGACACCGTCTGGTTGAAACCACATGTCATGCAAGTCAAGCTCCTTCATTTTGAGCAAAGAAAAGTTTGTTATCATCGCACGGTAGTGCCCACAATTCATAGTAATGTTGCGATTCGCATCATTTTTGACGAAATAAGGCATAATAATGACGCCGGTCAATAATCCACACCAAACAGTCACGTTTGCTTGATACATTGTTAACTCTTGCAATGCTTCTGGCTGCTCTTCACACCAAAATCGGCTGTTTTAATTTGTCACGTATCCATTCAACCAGAAATGGACTTCCCCGCTGAACACAATTTTTCGATAAAAAAAAATTGGATGTTCGACCAACTTTCCAAGAGTCCATTCACCAAAACTTTGGCGTTGTGGTAGGTCGTTCGGCTTCAATTCTTACACCAGCTTTATTTTGAAAGGCTTCACACCACATTCTTTCTCAAAATTTTCCACGTAGTGGAGTAAAAGAGACCCAATTGCTGCGCACGTCGCCAAATCGATAATTCACGGTCATCACTAACACTGTCCAATGCAGCTTCGATATTTTCCTCATTTCACACACGACGTAAGCGTGTTGGTGGTTTAATGTCCAACAATGTCAATTTGGTGCGAAATTTAGTCACAATAGACCGAATAGCTGCCTCAGCAGGTCATTTAGGGTTAAATTATAGGTCAAACTGAAGATGTTTGACAGTGACAAAGTGCGTGAGCTGTCCAAGCCAGTGTTGTCAAAAATAAAATAGCTAAAAAAATCATCCTTTACAACGCGATATACAGATTACGAAACCATCTGTTGGAAAAATAGTGGATATCCCTTTATTACACCTTATACGTGGTTGGACTTCTTCCCGAGTACAAATTTCTTTTGTGACTTAATTTTTTGGTACAACATCGAGACACATACCACTAATTGAAGGGCCACCTCAAATAACGTTGTAACTGATCACTTTTTTATATCTCTTTTTTGTTGGCATATTCCAGTTTCAAACATTCTCTTAAACGGGAATTTGCCCAAAAAAGAGGTATAGCAAAACTGTCGCTTGCATTATTTGAGGCAATCCTTCAATTGTACAATTAGTTTAGTCAATCCTCGAGCTAGGTGTTATAAGTTACTGAATGTATATCGGTCGTTTTCTGCATTTCAATTCTGGAAAACTAAGAGTATTTCGCTTATTTCAAACTGCCGTGTGTAGTGAACATGTGCGCAGCGAAAGTGAATTGCAAAACAAGCCCATATAACTTATATTTATGTAGATTACTTTAGTGGCAGCTTTTTCCCTAAACATATTTTACATATAGCACTTACATATTATCACTAACCCGATAGTATATCAATTTGTGAATATGAAATTGGATTTAGGGATTTAGTCGTAAATTTCCAGCTACATAAATTATGGCTTCACTATTTTTGTCTAATCAAAAATGTACATTGGCAACACTGCAGCAATATACATTTATTTTACTAAAGCAGCTAAAGGTGGCACAAAGGATAAAGCAAAGTGTAGCTTGCTGTTTTTTTTTAACGAATTACGTTTGTGCGACGAGCCGCGTGAAAGTTTAGGATATTCAGAGGCAGCAAAAGCGCTGCTCAAAAAATGGCAGTATTTTTTTTAAGCTACTATTTTGCTTGCGTTCATTCAACGTTTTGAGATGCGCGCATACGGTCGACCTTTTTGGAAAAGGATGTCAAGTTATTTTTTTTTAATGCTTTTTTTGTTTGTGGTATTTTGTTTTTTTTTTTTTCTAAGGTCGCTGGGGCTAGCTGTGTGAGGTATTAAACGTGAAGGCAAGCATACAAATATTAATTTTTTAAAGAATAATTTCTACAAAGTACTTATACATTTTAAGTGGTATTTGTAGAACACTTTTTATGCGCTTCCAATACCTCATAGCTGAAATCAGCAGCAAGGGTGTCTTTGAAAATTTACCTTTTTTCTCATAAATAAATAAACACTAATTCACTTCGCTTCTTTTGACAAATCCTATTTTAGTAATTAAATGTTGTAAGCGTTGACTATAAGAGGATTTAAAAAAAAAGACATTTTTTGGAACAAAAATAAAATCCATATTTTGCCTTTATGCGCCCACAGTTAATATTTTATTCTACTCGTTTTGTGATATAATTTCTGTCAACGTGTCCAATAAAATGATAAATCTTGAAATGCAATTTGGTTAGTAGTCAAGGAACAACCTCTCCACCAACCGCTTCAAATCTTCACGCTTCCCTTTCGGGCAGTAGGGCTGTGAATTTGGGTTCGGTGGTTCCGGTCGGAATCGCGTAGTCGGTTATTTTAGGCAGTTCCGTGAGCTCGGCCATTATAAAGATGTGTCCATTTTCTAACTGATTTTAGTCTAATGGCAATGTTGCATAATTTCTTAGTATATAGGTCAACCGCGTAAACAGCCGTCGTGACTCTGCGGCCGCTTTCGTTAGCGTTGGCCCCCCAATTTAGTTTCCTATTTAGGATTAGGTCAAGATACTTGGCTTTGGGGTTTAAACATAATTAAAATGTTAAAATATTAGTTATTATTTACTTCAGATGCAAGTGATCGAACTTTTCGTCACACACGCGCCATCATCTTTTGCACGAATGCATCGTCGATGCCCAAACTACTTTTTCTTTTTAATTCTCCAATATTTTTTGCCAGATCACCTGTCTTCTTCAATATTCCTCAATAAAAAATACAAAATCTATGTTATTTGCATTGGACCACTGCAATGTGTCCGTAGTGGCGTAGTGGCAGCTTGCCAGATCCGGCCAGAACAGTGGTCTGCTACAAGGACTGTTAATAAATGGCGAAAGATGCTTTTTGCGGCATTCATCTCTCATAAACTTGGGCGTTCATCGTCCCGACTGTGATGAAATAGCTGCTTTTACGACCACAGGAACGAATGGCTTGCCAAACGATGTACTGTTTTTTTTTTTTGGTGACTTGGTCTTCATTTTCAATTTACAGCTTTCAGGATCATCATCTCGACCTGTAGCAGTTTAGAAATCTTGACCAGCAATATATTTGAACTTTTGAAAGCAGTAGGTTTCGTCGTCCACAACAATGCATTTGTATTTTTTAATTTGTGATTTATACAGTTCCCATCTGGGGGATTTCGCTGTAAGATTTTACATTGCGTCTCGATCTGGCGCTATTTGAGCCTTTAAATTTATCCGTAAAGCTTTCCGCTATAGTTTTTGTACAAAAAACTGCGATTTACGTACTGATTTTGTAACAGTATGCTATGAAACTTTCGGATTTTGCGAAAACGCTCTGAAAACCTTCCAAGCACTGCTTTGATCGCTTCAGTCATGCTCACCTCCGCTGTCAGGCTTTCCCATAACTCCCAGACCTTCTTTGTATCGATCCAAAACTCTGTAAACTGTCGAGTGGTGCAATTTAACATTTTTAGCAATTTTATGCGCACTTAAAGCCGGACTTTTTATAAACTCATACAAAATAATTTGTCTTGTTTCGGTTGCCATTTTTAACTGAGCTGTAAATCAAATCCAAATGAAATTTCTCATACGTGAAACTAAGATCATTGGTCCAGTCATAGTGTTTGAATTTCAAAATATTTAAATATTTTTGGGTGACTTATAAGGTTTTCAAAGTGTCGCCATTTTGGGTGTATTCATCCTTTACATTTTATTGGGCTAAAATGTAGACTCTGAGAAATAATACTTGAAATAAATTTTAAATCGTTGCAAGGAAAAATATCGCATACTTAGTGCACCGGGAGGAAGTAATCATGTTATGGTACTCAAAATAGGACTGCAGGCAAAATAGGCAGCAATTTCTCATACAACGCATAGCTAAATGTCTATAAAATTTTCAAAAATATATACCTTGCACGAAATGATGCTCCTCGCCCTACGTTTCAATTTAATTGAATCATCACAGTTTTGTTTTTGGTTAGTTTGGCTAGTCTCCCAAAAATTTCATAAAATTTCCAAATTTTTAAATAAACCGAACTTTAGTCAATTACCCAGCGTTCGCCTTTTTTCGATATGCATAACGAGATATTAAAATACATTTGGAAATGCAGTTATGTAATAAATTTGTAAATCTTTAAATGCACCATTTTCCTTATTGTCTTTCTACAATCATTTTCATTTTTCTGTGAGTCGGGGGAGGGTGGGTTACTAATTGCTGCAGCTAATGGCCATTGACTTCACGCCTCGCATAAATTTCAAAAAGAGTCAATATGCAAATCACGCCTAATTGCAGACAATTCAAATTATGGATGGATTTCGTTTTTTAATGACTTTCTTTTAAAAAAATTTACAACGATAAAAGAAATTCAAATTAATACAAAGTTTAAGGAAAGTCGTTTAAAAATTATTTGATTTACGTGAATATGTATGAGCTGCCTTCTGGCTGGCCAGTGAGAAATGGGGAGTAATTTAAATAAAGTGAGGGAAGTTTTGAGCGTTTATTTTGTAATTTCGGTGATATATATCGCACAAGCTCTACAAAAGATTAAGTCGAAAAATCTCATTCATCGGAAGACGCGAAGAAAATTTGTTAACCCACTGTAAATTATATTGTGAAGATAGACTTTATTCTATTTTTTGAGTACCAAATTATACCAAAAATTTGCCGGAAGGATGGTATGTGAATCGTGAAAATTTTTAGTCCAAAATCTTATAAATCAAAATTTTTAATTTACTACTTTTTGTATCGTGTCCGAGAATCCGTAATCTATGATAAAAAATGTTGTTGTGTAGTTTTGTACTTCATAATTAAAAATATGCATTTTTATTGTAAATTTTATATTCTGTACGATTCATCTGTAATGCCCACAAAAACGTTTTTTTTTTTTAAATGTAAAAATCAAGCTTTGACTTAACCGTTAAAATTCTACCCATAATAAAATGTACCCAATAAAAAAGTTTCAATGTTTTAGCTCCAATGACTGTTACGGAACTATTTTGGCACAAAATAGATTACTTTTGAGTGCTATGCAATAAACAAGGCGATTTGTAAGTAAAATTTTGTGTTTCCCACCTAATGGGTAGAATTCTACCCACATGATTTCGAATCTCAGTGTCTACATAATTTATAATGAAATCGATCGAACGCGGCAAGAGAAGCATTACTTTCAAAACTAAGATAACAATTTCTTTCTCGATTGATAATCAAAAGGGACCTGAACGATGCAAAGGTTGTTACAAGGAGAGCCTAAAAAGTGGGGGAAAACAGAGCGGCAATAGTAGCCTGCACTTACAGTGTGCGTCAACTGCATGAACGAAATGTAAAATTTGTTTTCGTAGTGAATAAAATACAAACTATTCACTGCTTTAAAATTTTTTCGTACAAAATATATGTAACCTCTATATTGGTCGAAAACTACCCACAAGCTGGGAAAATATAGCGAACCATTAACTGGCATGGCTGAAATTAATATCAGGACCCGAAAGTACCCGCTATTTTTTTCGATGTCATAAAACTCTGGGTTCAAAAATTGTTGTACAACATAGTTTTTAGTGTTCCTTTAATGCCAGGATCTCCTGGACAAGAATCATGTATAACTTTAATTTTTTCAACCCTTTGGGAAAAAGTCACATAATAATTGATAAATCCGGACTTTTAGTTTTGTAGTCCACTAGTAACACTTAAACTATTCCAAATATTTTCTTAAGCTCGAAATAAAAGTCCATGTTTAATAATAAACAAACCTCTTATCCAAATAAAATAAATTTGATATCAAATGAAAGAAGCTTGAAATATCTCATTGCTTAAAAAAACTATACTATAATAAAAGCTTGAAACTTACTACGAAATTCATAAAAGTTTATAAAATTTACATAAATCTTTCAAACTTTTTAATTATACTTTTTTTTAGAAACTTTTTCAATATGCAGTTTTGGGGGCCATGAATTTTTATTAAAAGAAATTATTAGTTTCAAGTAATTAAACATTCTGGTTGATTTTTGATAAGTTTTTTTTTACATACATTTCCAATTGGTCGAGTTTAACTGTTATTACTGGACTAAAACAATAAAAGTCCGTGTTTAGTGATTTTTTCTGTTTAGAAATGCAAATGTGTGTTTCGCAAATTCATTGCTTTGAGGAGCTATGTATACTAAACAAAAAAAAAAAAGGCTAAGACAAATTTTCCTTAACTTGACGTCGTATTTTTTTCCAATTTCGACATTTTCACCCTTAACTCACGGTTTCTTCAAAATGAATGAAAGCCCACCTAAAATGATATCTGTTTTTCCAAAAATCAGCTAGTAAATATTTCTCAAGCCCAATTTCATTGCAATTTTCTTTCTTTCGATAATTGTTTTTCTTCAATTCTGATAATTTCTTTTCAGTGTACTTTTCTTAGTTGAAATTTTAATGAAAATTCAAGTGATACGAAGAGTATGCAAGACACTTGATTGTAGTATTTTTTTTGTGTACGTTCGGTGCACTATGTAACGGTTTGATTATATCTACATAATTTTGAAGGTAAGGTACCACTTATTTACTTCAAGATGACGCCGATTGCGTTACCAACTCGCTCCTAACGATTTTGACAGAATAAGCTGATTTACTGATCTTTCTACGTCACAATTGATTTGCTTGACAAGATCTCCAGTTTGTCTGTATTCTCTCAATCGTGTGTATTCTTCCTTTTTTACTCCCAATGCGCATAATAACATCTTCCCTCTCAGTGCTCTCACGCGCATAATAACATTTTCGCTCTCAGTTCTCTCGCATGTCAAATCGATTATTGCGTCATAACAGTTATCACTTCTATTCGTTCGAGTTAATAGCTTGAGGATAACTCAGTTATCTATAACAGAATATTTTTGCAATTAGTGTAAAATTAGTTTTTTGTAAGTAACTTCAAATGGCTTGCTGTTTGTTTGTTTTGCTTTTTTGTACAGCTGACCAGCTCTTGATTCTCCATTAGACAATTTGCATCGATTTCATATGCCACAATTGCTTTTACCAAAGTTTTGTACACATCCTTGCATTTATTAGTATATATATATTTTTTTTTGGTTACTAACTTCTTCGCGGTTTTTTTAGAAGAAAATTTGATTTGGCACATAAAAGTCCCTTAAATATTTAACTCCCATTTGTGCACAGCAATATATTTACAATACACATCAAGTTATAGAAATATTATACAAAAATTCAAAAGAAAAAAAAAAGCAAACTGCTGTTCCATAATTTCATAAAAGTTTCACGCCCGCAAGCACTTAGGGTATTAAAAAGAAAACTCCCAACCTTAAATTGGCATGAACCAGTAGCGAGTCTCTTATTACCACATTTTGCTGCATAAATTTTATTTCTTTATTTCATTTCATATTTTTCCCATTTCTATTGTTAGCCACACTGCCTTGCTCTCGCTTTTGTAAATGACTTTCTCCGCTGTTTATGTGTGTGTGTGTGTGTGTGTTTGTGGATTTTCCGTTTAATCCACGCCATCACTCGCGCGCATCCAAATGTCAACCGTTCAACAGCCAAACGTCCTATATTTATTTCAACCAAAAAGCCGTCAACATCCAACTCGACTGGACTGTGACCGGTCGTCGTTACTGTCTCGAAAAGCGTCCAACTGTGAGAAATGGTAATTACGTGTCACACTTGTTCTGTTTCGCTTTTTTTCCTTTCTACTTTTTGTTTTTTTTTTGTTTTTTTTTTGCTTTCTTGCAACTCGCCAAAACATTTCTTATTTGCCGGTCTGCAGAGCTTAATTCAGCCCCAGCCGTGGGCAATGTCGCGACCAGAACAGAATATCATTGTTGTCAAGCTTTCTAGGCTTGCACGTTGCAAGTCTTTTGTGTTCACCGTTTCTTTGAAGCATTTCTCTTTTACTTTTCTTGTGTGTACTATTTTTGTTAATTTTTTTTTTTATTTATATAATTTTAATGCTGATTTAAGCTTTTGTCGAAAGTCCGAAAAGTGTATTGTAAAAAAGAAAAACATTCTTTTTCCCCTATTTATTTCATTGCTTAAAGCATTTTAAGGTTCATTATGACAAAACTGCGCTTTGGGGGAAAAGGTTTTGTGTGAAGTTTTTCTTTTTTTTTTGTGATTGTGGCTTGTGGTAGCGCTTTAAGATAGTCGCTTTTAATTTAATAAAGTTGTTTTTTTTTTTCTTGAGTAAATTTACATCCCATCACGGGCGACGATGGAGCTGAGTAACCAAATTGCGAAATATAAATAGGTTTTGTAATAGGAGAAGTCTTATAATATATAAACTTTAACTATTTATGTTTGTTTGTTTAATTCTAAACATTTTTTGTTAAAGAAATATAGTTGATTCTATTACAAAAACCATTTAAATCCAATTTTCAAACTTTGTGTAAAACTAAAAACAAAGTGTATTTAATTTTATGACCTAATTTATATAAATCCGCAATATTAATTTTATAGCTCAAGACCAATTATAAGGAAAACCGCCTGTGCAGCGTTGGCCACCTATTTGCTTGGCAAGTCGTAGGTTGTGAGTTCATATTCTGGTGAAGTCATGAAAGAAATCTGTTCGAGGAGATGTGGTGATCTCCGAAATGGCAGTTTTGATTGTTGTTGTCTCTTTTTTTTCAATTAAACTTTCCTTATAACTCAAAAATTAGTATCATTAATTGAAAAATAATTTAAAAATATTCAAAATTTCGAAGTTTTAATCAAAAGTAATATACAACAAGTCCAAGTTTGAAGTTGCTAAATGTTGACGTTAATTTTTAACAATGTTTTTTGTTTTTTTTTTCCCCTTAAAGTCTCGCGCAGTTTTGTACATAAAACATACAACTTCGAGCATGGGAGAAATTGCCAACGGGTGTCGGCGGAAGTTTTTCAAACATCAATGCCAACGTCCAGGGACACGTGCGCTTTATTACGATATACTAAAAAAAATTAAATTTCAAACTGCATGAGACAATTTTTTTATGATCTCATTAGATCTTTTCTAAATTTTTAGTAAAACTTGCTGTTTTTGTTTTATTCTGCACAAAGTTTAAAGTTTAATTTTGTACAGTTTTTATTACTGAAGAAATTATATTTTATAAAAAATAAAAAAAAATAAATAAATTTCCAAATTTGTCAACGACGCGTCGGGCTCATGTTTTGCGAGACATATTGGTTTTTTTTTGATGTCGCGACAAAAAGGATAGTTGCAGGATTGACCGTACCACATAATAGGAAAAAAAATCCCTAATCTAACTTTTTTCCACCTCATTACATTTCTCGTTGTTTCTTCGAGACTTACAGTCGGATCTTAAAGTATAATGCTTGGTTCGTTGGTTGATTGGTTGGTTAAGTGAATTGTCCTCCTGGTGACAAGCAATTAGCAAATTTGCCACTTTTATTGCATAACTCGTGCTGCCTAAAGCCAATTTTCAGTATGTCATACAAATTAAGGAGGAGGCACTCTGTTCTGCAGGAAGGGTGTACCGAGTGTCTGTAGCCTTATCCTAACGAGAGCTGGACAGTCGCACAATAGGTGCCCGACTGTTTATCTTGAACCCGAGATCTCGCACCTGCGTCAAAATGTTTTGTAGGTTAGCCTCTTCTTTCGGCATGCACTCCTAAGGGCCACTGCCCTAAGTAGACTGCCGGGAATTTGTAGGTTTTTCCTTTGCTCATTCTTAAAAGAGCCCCGGTTTTAGGCGGATCATAAGATACCCAAAACAGCAGAGTAATCCTATACATGCTGTACGGTTTCACCTCTAAAATTCGGCCGTAAATATCTCGGGATCCATATTAGGGTAATCTCGTATGCTTCAAAAATCGAGGCCAGCTGTCTTCTACACTCATCCAATAGTTGGGGTCTGACCAAGGCAGAAAACAGCCCCTGAATAGACGTTTGGCTATCTGAGGATATATTTACCTGCGATCTCGCGGGTGCTTTCTATTTAATATACCTTAGTAAGTGCTGGTCACCAGACCAGCGCCCCTTTAGAGAGTATGGGTCGGAGTATAGCTGTTTATATCCAGTGTAGAACCAGAGTTACCAGTGTGTTGCATAGAGAGCCACAGAGGTCTTCCTTGCAGGCTCTTCGATATTCAGTCTCCAATTAAGTTTAGAGTCCAGGATAACGCCAAGATAATTCACATTGCTTGACAGGCCCAGTATTGACCCTCGAAACTTTGGTTTAGTGAAATCAGTCAACTTGGCTTTCTTTCTGAAAAGCATCAGGTAAGTTTTCTCGGGGTTCTTTCCGGGAGAACAACTTATTACCAAGAAATCCACAATCCTTAGCAAGCATTCCATGACTTCGCTTATAACCGATGGAAACTGGCCCGATACCAGTATCGCTACATCATCGGTATAAGCCAATATCTGGATTCTCTTATAACATAGCTTTAAAGTATGATATAACGATGTTTTGTTCTCGAGGAGATATTTATTTTTTTTCTTCACAGTTCGTTGTCCTCAAGCACCCCGTTCTACCGAAATGGAGGCAAAATATTATCGATTAAAAGTTCCATTATCAAATAATCGTCACTTGATTTTACCTTTCTTTTTTAAGTAGTATAATAATAGAATATAGTATAATGTAACGATTTTTTGGGAGCTTTAATTTACTGGTATTTAGGGTGATACGCTAGGGTGACAAGAACTGAAGTCTGGGGGTTCGCACGAGAACGGGGTGCTTGCAGAAAATAGCTATTAGAAAAAAATGTTTTTCTCGATACTCTAAGATCCGACTGTAAATGTAATTTTAACGAAAAATATAAAAGAAACCCTAGGGTGGCCAGGAACTATTTTTTTCGAAATAGCCTTGCAAAACTTTAACGGACATGTACGACGAACTTTTTTTTTTCTAGTACGGCCTAATATTTATGAATGTACACTTGTAAATATTTATTGAACATTTTTTTTATTCTAGTTAAACCTGCCAGTCTATTTTCACCAGAAAGTTCAAGATTTGAATTAAATTGGGCCGTAAATACGGGATATCTCGACTCCAGCGCCACCTAGCGGCCTAATTTACAATGTATATTTACTTGAATCAAATCGGATTGTAAATGCGGGTTTTAGAAAAATATCGACTCTAGCGCCACCTATAGACCTCATTGCAAACACATCCTATGACTATGACTTTGACTTCAATCGGTTCAGTAGACGCGAAAAACTTGGCTCCCTCGCACGACAGTCGATTGAACGTTACTGGAACGACACGGATATCTATCCAAAAGGGCGAAAGGGATTAAAATAATACAACTTTCATATTAGGGAGGAGGTACTTTTTGCAGTTGATTTTTAATGAAATGAAGACAGTTTTTTTCAAATAAGTATAACATTTATTTAGCGAGATGACTTTATGTTTGAATTCTAAAGTGAAAGTGCCTGATAATTAAAAAGGTCATTTACGATGTGATTTTTCTTACAAGGATTTTAATTTTTTTTCTTACAAAATATGTGACCAGAAGGTCGAAAAACAGATATCGATTTTCACTGTTACATTCGCACCAAAAAAAAAACTAGCTCTACGAATTACTAAGTAATACAATTTTTCTGTAGATGTTGCATATTTTTAGGCATACATATTCATTTAGCAATTAGTAGAGAAATTTTAGGTAATTAATTGCAGAATTTCGCTGCGGTTTCATTTGCCTTTGAAATATATGTTTATCAAATTCATTAATGGCGGCTAAAATTATTTTTAAGTTCCCATTCTGTTTTACACCCTCAATATTCAATTCAGATATTTCATTCATTGTTGTTCGAGAGGTGTCCGTTGCGGAAATCAAATGAATTCGACTCCTATATCGCTTATGGCTAACAAATACAACGCTTAATGTAGGTTTTATGCTTTCAATAAAATTTCCGCTAACTGAAACTATAAATAGAATTAATTAGAAACCACACAAGTTTTTTTTTTAATTTTCATTAAATTTCATTTGTATATTCAATTAGTAGCTTATATTACGAGCCCATACATACATACATACATACGTACATCCATACTGCTATACAGAGTGCAACCGCTAGCCGCAAAATAAAATATTAAATTTAATTTTACAAAGTAAACACTAGACTCGAACAATTTATTGCTATGACTATGCGACTAGAAGAGTGCAAGTATTTCCTTCCTTCCTACTACAACACTAGAGCCAATTAAATTAGCCAAACCACAAAATACGAGGGATTTTATTGGAGGCGGAGAGGTGCCACCTTATATAGCTCGATATATACAGTGGCGGATAATTTAATAGGATGGCTACATTTTTGAAAAGTTTTCATTATTTTTCTGCCGTTTGTGTAAAACACACAAAACTCACTGTGTGACTGGATATATCTGGATAAAATTTAGCACATACGTATATAATCCGTTATATAAGTTACCAAATAATCGATATTTTTTATAGAGAGTTGCCACCTGTTGAAAAATCCACATTCAATTAAAGCAATGAATGAAATTAAAAATTGAAATATGGGTATCAAACGAAAGAGGCTTAATAAAACTCCATTTCCCGAATGTTTTGAAAGAAGGTTGCCACCCGTTTAAAGCAAATTAAATCAATTTAAAAAATAAAAGACCGTTTACAAAATTACCATCTATTTAAACCTATTAAGATAACTTTATTTCAAAAATATATTTGGAGAGAGTTGCCACATGTTTAAAAAATTAATCACAATTTTAATAAGTTAAATCAAATACGTTTAACATTATAAGTAAGGTTTTATAAAGCTTTATTTATCAAATATTTTTACAAAAGGTTGCCACCTATTTATATGCAAATTAAGTTAAATAACGAAATAAACGATATTTTACAATATTAGTGCCAAACTACAAATTGCACAAATGCGTAATTTCAAAAATAACGTTGGAGAGGGTTGCCACATGTTTGAAAAAATTAACCGAAATTATAATAAGTTAAATCAAACACGTTTAATATTATATGTACCTATGGTTTTATAAAGTTTCCTTTCCCAAATATTTTTACAGAAGGTTACCTTCTGTTTATATTCAAATTAAGGTAAATAAAAAGACTAACGATATTTTACAAAATGAACGCCAAACTACAAACGTGCGTAATTTCAAAAAAAAAACAAAAAGAACTTTGCCACCTGTTTAAAAAATTAATTAAAATTTATGCAAGTTAAATTAAATATTGAAATATGCGCCTCAAACAAAAAAATTTTAACAAAGCATTATTGTGAAAATACTTTGCAGAGGGCTGCCACCTTTTTCAAAAAGTTAATAAAATAAGATTATTAAGTTATGCGAAATATACGGCATGGGATTCAAAGGAAGTAGGCTTATGAAACCTTAATCATGAAAATGAGACTTTTAAATAAGTGCCTCCATCGTTTGATTTTATTGGGCATTCCCAACAAAAAATTAGATTTCACTATATCCAAATGACATTGCATACTGCGGTTTTGCCAAAGAGAAAAAAGTTTCAGCAACAAACCGTAATCGAAAATTATGAAGTAATTAATGGGCTTTAAAACTGTTTCTACAAAGTGTGACTAAATAGTTTGAAGTTTAGATGAAACTGTCCAGAATTTTTGAGCAAAGTATGTAATGTGGATGTATGTATGTATGTATATAATTTATGTTAGGATATAAGCTGTGCTTTAAAAAAAAAAATTTGATAAACATTTAACAACAAAAAAGTAGTCAAAACTTGTCCAAAATGTTGCGACCCTATTAAATTGTCCGACGCTGTATATATGTATATGTATATTTATGACGTTAAGTGTTTGGTTCGACATTTATTACATTGCTGGAGCGTTTAGTTGCAAATTACAGAGCGACATACACAGTTGCTGCTCTAATGAATTAATTAAATCTAGTGCTGCAATTGACTGCAAAAACCGCAAACTAAGTGAAGTGAATGTACACATAAAAGTAAATAGACGTACATACATACATTGGGCTCTGTGAGTATCTACAATGTTCATCTGCCTTGCGCTGTGCCAAGTCTCCGCCTGTTGAAACTACAAAATGTGTGTCCTAGCAAGCACCGACTGCTTAGCTGCTTACCCCATACATTTTCGCTACTCCGTTACTTGGAAATTGTCACCCTCTCTACCACTTATGTATTTACCTACACCCCCACATGCCGGCACAATTACCACTGTCATTACCACCATTCCCATCGTTTAATGTCACTCTAACCGCAATCAAAATCACCTGCCTCGTCTTGCTTGCAGAGTAGCTGAGCTTCCTCTGCCTCCTCAGGGGTATGGCGAACGATTTTCAACTATTTTACACTCTATTTCGTGTGTGTCATTTGATGTTTCGGTCATGGCGCAAGCGTGCTGGACGCGTCGGAGTAGGGAGGGGTAGCATTAAAAGCCGCCTAATTTTATGAGTGTCACCAGCAAGTTGCGATTTCTCGGCTACTGTCGTTGCACAGTTGCACTGCTGACCTAAATTGTGAAAATTTGTTGTAAAATCTACCACAGACGGAGCGGTGCAATTTCGGGCCAAATACGCTGTCATCTTCCTTGCAGAGCTTTATGTAAGTTGGCGAACGAAGTACTACAAAAATTAATGCATACTTATTTAGAATGTATGTATGTATTGTATGTGTAAGTATTGGGCAGAGGAGCTGCTGGCAGCTGGCACTGGAAATGCAAATTATACATAAATTATAGCGGGAAAATCAGCAAGCCAGTAGTTGGACTTTTTGGATGCTATCGCCCCTAAATATGTACGATCTGCTTGCGTTGAAATCAGGCAGTTATTAAATTAAAAAAAAAACTTATTTAAATGTCATTAATTCAGTCGAAACTTGTTTAGAACCTTCTTTCATTTATATATATATAAAAACCTAGATTTTACCTGCGGAAAAGGAAAATAAATAATTTCACCAAAAGTAATAACTTTCAATTCATTTTTAGTTTAGATTTTTCTTTTTTTTTATTATGTAAAACAAAATCTACCCTTACTTTATATTTTCTGCTGCAAATTTTTTCTCATTGGCAACTGCGCGATATGCCATTCGGGTTTAGTGAAACCTAATCAAACAACGCTGACATATTTAGAAGTCTCATTTTGATGACTAATTTTTCCTAAGCCTACATCCTTTGACTCGCATGTCTTACATTTCTTTTAACTTAATAATAAATAACTCACATATATTGTTTAAGTAGGTGGCAGTCCTCCTCAAGATATTTTCAAAATAAAGCTTTGAAACTTTTTCGTATGAGACCTGTATAAACTCTTTCGTTTCAGAGTTATACTGTTATATATCAGTGAGCTTACAAATAACATTTAAATAATATTTTAAATAAGTGGCAATACTCCTTAAATAGATTTTCATAATTAAGTTTTCTGAGCCAACTCCCTTTTAATCTCGTTACGTCATACTTCCTACAACTTAATAATTTAATTTAATTTACTCTTGTAAGCAGGTGGCAACTCTCTCCAAATGTATTTTTAAAATAACGCTTTCTTCAAACTGTTTCGTTTGAAACCCATATTTCAATATTTGACTTAACTTATTGTAATTTCACTTAATTTTTTAAACAGGTGGCAACCTCTTCCAAAACTACTTTTTGTAATTAAATGTTCTTAAAACTTTTAGTTTGCCATTCATGTTGTAAATTTTTTTTTTTAAGTTAACTTAATTTCCATTTAAACAGGTGGCAACCTTCTTTCAAAACATTTAGAAAATGAAGTTCTGTTGGGCCTAGCCCATGCTATTAATTGCATTTGATTTCACATATTAAAATTCCGATTAATTTTTTAAATAGGTGGCAGCCCTCTCAAAAAGTATTTTCAAAATTAAGTTTTATTAAAACTTTTAGCTCGGCACTCATTTTACAATTGTAATTTAGTTTTTTTAAATTGATTTAATTTGTATTTAAACAGGTGGCAACATCCTTTGAAAACATTTGGGAAATGAAAATTTAGTACGCCTCTTGCATATTGCAATAGTTGGTTTCTTTCATTACTTTAATTGAATTTAACCTTTTAGGCAGGTGGCAACTCCCTTTAATAAATCGTAACCCATACACCGTACTATACATGTGAGAAATCTTTTCCAGATCTATCCAGTCGTTATATAGCAATATGTGATTTAACTTATTTATTTAACTGTTCATAAGTTTTTTAACAGGTGGCAACTGCCCATAAAGTACATATAGCCTATATGCTAACGTGGGTTATAGTATATTTGTGTGCTAAATTTATTATCGAAAATATTGTAAAAAAAATTGTATATTTTCGAAGCCAATTCATCCAACTCTTTCAAACACCCGTGATACACCCTTTACTTGAACTTATCAAAATATAATTTTGAAAATAATATTACGAGAGTTCGCACGAACGAAGAGAACGCAATATTTCAAAGACTGATGAAGAAGCAAAGTCATGGTAATTAGTTATTAATAATATCGTTTGGTGAACAGAGAATTTTGACTAAATTTTCTTTTAATTCCAATCAAGTTCATTTTTATCGGCCTAGCTGGCAATATCGAAATATGAAACTCCACATAAATATTATATTGAAACTAAAACCTCTTTGAAGTCACTCAAAAACGATACTAATTTTTGTATTTCGTTCTTCTCTTCCCCAGCAATATCTCGCGAGGATGGCGAAGATTCACATCATCACCATCATCATCATCACCACCATCATCATCATCGCGGTGGCCATGGACATAATCACGGTAATAAAGTTCCATATAATGGTTATAATTCCGAGGAGTATCTGGATCGACTGGAACCAAATGGAAATATACCAGCTGATAAGTCTAATTGCAGATATGGAGGTAAGGCAGGAGTTGAATAATAAATTTATCTGTATATTTCTATTATTTCATACTCTGAAGGAAATTATCCTTACTTTACTAATTATGTTATGGTTTATTTTGTTAAATTTCTATAAGAATTGGCACGGGAATATAACGGTTCATTAAATATTTCTCATCAAGTAGCTCGAACTGAGCCGAGGAGCATTTGTCACGTCGCCGGAAACTAAGTACCACGTAGAGAGACCTTAGGTTTCGTCACTCGAAAACCTAAACTCCATTCCAGACATTTTTTGTTGAAAATTGGGCTATACCAGTCCAATGTTTTGCTTTGATAAAAATTTTTTTAACAAAAAGTCCTTATAGAAGTAATTGAATGAGCCAATTCGGAATTTGGTTTAGGGTCTGCGATTTATCTTACGTATAAGTCGAAGCATTATAATAAGGTTGGTAGAGGAATCCACTACAAATCAACGTCAGCCTGCGGCTTCTCGACTATTGTAGCGTTTTCAAGCCCTTATAGCTGGTAGAGCAAACGTAGCAGTCGAATGTATAAAGACCCTTAACATACTAGCGGCGAGAGTTACCATTAACGTGATTTGGGTACCGCAGGGCAAGGCAATTCCTGGAAACTTTGCGGCGTAACTGCTCGCAAGGAAAGGAATCGACCTGCTCACAGTTAACACTGCGCGTGATGCTGGCGTCTGGAAAAAACCATCACTGGGCAATTTTCCTGCACGGCAGACGAAACAATCGATGGCAAACGGTGTCAAATTTTATATGCCCGAAAATACGTAAAAAAGGTCTGACTGACTTCTGGTTTCGACAAGACGGGGCGCCATGCTACACAGCAACCCAAACAATGCCTTTTTAGCAGCAAAAATTGCCTAGACGTGTGATATCGAAAAGACGCAATATTGACTGGCATCAAAATCTCGGGATTTAACACCCTCTGACTTCTTATGTAAACAGTAAAGTTTACGAGCTCAAGACCTATATTCGTGCCGAAATAGCTGCAATACCAAGCGAGATGCTCAAAGAGGTGATGGGAAATACTCGAAAAAGAACACAGTTTGAGGTGGTCAATAAAGGTGGTAATTTAATCGACGTTGTTTTTAAAAAGCATAAGGAATTGTAGGTATACATACATACATAGCCTGAAATCGCAATCAGCCATTGAAACGATATTCGGAGATTATACGAAAATGACACCGCTGAGTCCGAATAGTTACGAACGAATTCTTTCAAATGCTATGTTCACGAATTCTTTCAAATGCTATGTTCGCTAGAATGATGGAATACAAGATTGCTCGGACTGATATGAAATTCAGGAGAGTAGCTTGGCGGTGGAGAGAAAGAATACACACTAATATTGTCATGCACGTTGGAAGAATACGCACGATTGAATAAATGCATACGTATACAGTTTTTGCAACCAAATTCCTTGTTACGTAGTTGCATCTGTCAAAATTTAGAGAGAGGGTTAACAATACCACAATCTGTGTCATCTTCTCTTTTATTTTCACTATGCTACGTTCGTACTACGGTGGATACGACGATAAAGTTTTTGTAGAGTTCACGAAACTGGGTGCAACGTTGGTATGAGAAATAACCCCTAATTCGTGCTTATTTTGTAGCGGCCAAGGTATACTAGGTATACTATATAAAAAGAAAAGACACCAGCAAATTTTTACAGTTTTCCTTCGCAAGCCAGGTGGCTGAAAATTTGAATAGTGTTTAATGGTCCTGATACTGTAGCAGCCAATTACGCGCAATTTCCATTTTGTCGCTTCCGTTAAAGTAATTTTGATATCAAAGATGCACCACGAAAATATCGATCAAATAATGGAAATCGTCGTGTGGGACCGTCAAGAGAAGCTTATGAAAATAAACTGTCCCAGTTTTAGGCCAATAGGGACGAGGGCTTCTATGAGGGTGTCATTATGAAATTACCAACACGTTATCAAAGGTGCATATTTGACATAATCGGATCATTCTAACTATACTAAATAAGACCTTCAATGTAATGCAAAAATTATGAATTTCCTTTTACTCGAATTTATATTTGAAACTAGCATGATAGAACCTAATAATTTGACAACTTAAATATTTTCGTTCATCTTTTATAAACTTAAAGGGGAAAATTTATTCAACAACTACTTCATGCTCATATTCTGCGCACATTCGATACTTGATGTCCCAAGTACAGTAATTAGCCACTCTTAAAATCCACATTTAACTTAAACGCATACAAATTGAATTATCCGATTGTCGGAATTTTCCGTTTAACTTAACAAATTAATTATTTCATTTCCTGTATAGTAACTCAAAAGAAGTTATGGAGGTATGGAGGTATGAATGTATTAATGTGGTTGCCTTTCAAACCCTTGCCATCTTGCAAACGTCTACACAAACTCTGCGCACATATCTTACCCTCCTTTTGCCGTCGCATTCATACAAATACTCATAATTTAATCTCATCTGTAATCTTGACAAACTAATTTAATATTTCACACATACACCCATACATACATACAAAGGCACATGCAGCTGCATATTTTATTCCAATTCTCAAGTGTGCTCATAATTCATGAATAGCTTTGAAAAGTAGAAACAAGCAAAAGAACTGTTAAAACCGGAACTAATTATAACTTTCGTCCTGCACAGCTGTACACGAAGAGGGCCACACACACGCTCTGAGTCCTTCAAGCAAATATTGCGCGTGTAACACATTCCCCCTCGACTCTATCAGCGGCAGCTTTTAATCCTTGTGCTATGCGTGCCGTCGGAAACATATGTATTATACTTTTATAAATACTCGATGCTAAGTATTATAACTGCAACCCTTGAATCGATTTGATTATTTTACCACACAAACATTTCGAAGAACTTCAAAATATAGGTCAAACTTTAAGCAGACAATACTGCCGCTCCTTTTCATTTCATTTCACGATATGTCGGTATCTCTTCTCTGCATTTTATGCATCCTCTGGCATTTTTCGCTTGTAGCTTCAATGGAATTGATATCGCTATCGTTTGCTTTTTGAATAAGGGTAATTTATCAAAATGAAAAGGCAAACAGAAAAAAATTCTACCACGAATTGTTACAAAATAAATGAATGTGCAGTTCTTGCTTCTCATTAATAATTTGTGTGGTTCGCATACTTTTCCGCTGACTTTGGCGTTTGTACTATTTTTATTGAAATCCATTACTTTTCTCAACCCGGCTCGTGTAGCCTGTAGGAAACGGGGCTGGTTTTGATCGAATGCGACACTATTTGCTTTGTGATCTCCGTTAAGTTTTCATTTAATATATATAAATTTTTTTGTTTTACCTCGGCGGCATTTAGCCGTTGCGGACGTATAAAAGGGAAGCTACCGTCAAAATAAAACCTTAATTAGAAGAAAATTTAAATCTTATTCCAGTATACCATCTGAAGTGTGTTATTATTATTAAAAGATTGTATTACTAGGCCCTTTTTTATTTACTTGAACGAAATTTCCTCCTGTTTATCTGATAGTAATTACCTGATATGAGCGCCTAGAAAGTATCTACGTGCGCTGTCCCCGTCAATATATATCAAAATCGTGCTTGGCGTCTTCAATGCCAGGGGGGGTAAGGAAGGGATCTTTGGTCACAATATCGGAAAATTCAATCTCCATGATGAAACCTCCACTAACAGACTGAGACTGATCCGCTTTGCGGGAGGTCGAGACATGGTAGTCTGTAGCACGAGGTGACATCACAAGAAGATCCACCAAACCACGTGGCTGTCTCCAGATCGAAAAACGAGAAACCCAACCGATCATATTGCGATAGACGGAAGGCATGTTTCCAGTACATTAGACGTACGTACGCTCCGAGGACAGAATATTGACTAGGATCATTATCTTGTTGCGCCTCCGCGCATTAAAAACATGCATCGAAATACACAAGGAAATCGACATTGGAAAACTGCAATCGCATAAGCCAGCTATTAACTTCGCCACTCGACTCACACAACTGATCACTAAGAGTACTTCTCAGCATACCGGAATTTAACAAAAGGTGCGACGACTTATGGAAAGTTTTAAGATAGAGCCAATTTCCTGTAAGACCAAGAACGACGACCGGGTAACTGATGTCCAAAGCACACTAAAATAGTGGAGGGAGCATTTCTCCACTTTGCTAAATGGTTACAGCGAAAGTCGCCCGACCTCGATGAAGTTCAAATAGCAATAACGCTGATAAATAACAAAGAAAGCCGCTAGAGCTGATGGATTACCAGCTTAGCTTCTTAAGAGTGGTGGCGAAGCACTGGTAAGGTGTATGGACCAGCTCATTTCCAGAATATGGTCGTCGATTGGAATTTAAGCTTGCCCTGTCCAACTCTAGCAGGATCAGCCTCCTTAACATTTCATACAATGTTCTATCGAGCGAATTGTGTGAAAGACAGAAGCGAACCATCAACGAAATGATTGGACCTTATTAGTATGGCTTTAGACCTGGAAAATCTGCCCTGAGAGAAGTGGATCGATACGCACTATCTATTTGCCGACCTTAAATCCGCCAAAATCCTCTAGGCGGTTATAGCGCTAATTAAGAAGAAGAATTAAATGTCCGGAAGCTTTATTTATTCCAGCGACCAAAGACAACTGTTATTTCGAATTTGAAAATTGAAAACGTTGACGAATTCTGAAATTCAATGAAGTTTCATTTTAGATCAGACATACATATGTACATATTTAATTCGCTTTTAGTATAATTAATTCCAAATTTGAAGGGGACGCAAAAAACGCGTTTGTTGCTGGTCATTTTCTTACCAGTAAGAAACGATGCGTAGTTTCGTTATATGGATTTAATGGAAATTTTTAGCCACTTTGAATTTTTATTTTGCTACACTAAAATTGAGTGGGCTGTGAAATTGCATACTCAACATTTTTCTGAAAATTCTGATTAAAAAGTGTGTGGATCTGATGAACATTTTTTGCATTTTAGTAATATTGAAATTGTTAGGCCGATTATGTAATTCACTTCCGAGTGAATACCATTAAGGAAATTCACTTTCACTTTCCACGTTTGATTTCGACATTTTTTGAAAAAAAAAAAACAAAAAAAAATGAATTTCGAGTCCTCAAAAATTTTAAGTAATGTGAATGCTAACGAAATTTTTTCTTGTGAAATCGTTTTCCGAAACAAGCAAATTCGCAATACGATTCGGAAAACGATTTCACAAGAAAAAATTTCGTTAGCATTCACATTACTTAAAATTTTTGGGGATTTGATGGAATTTTTTTGAATTTCAGTGATATTGAATTTATCGACTCCCGATTATGTAATTCACTTCCGCGTGAATATCATTAAACAAATTCACTTTATATTCGACATTTTGGTGTTCTGTGTTTCACTTTTCAGAATTCATTTCGACATTTTTTTTTAATGAATTCAGAGTGGATTTGCATTTTCTGGAAAACGAATGGACAACGAAAAATTCGGTTAGCAATTCACCTCAATAAAAACATAATGTAAGAAATTTAAACAGAGATCCGGAAAAATAATTATTTGACCGTTGAGTTTTGAAAAAATCATTCTAATTTTGATAAGACGGACAATTTTTTTTTTAGTTATCGATATTTATTGTTTTGAGTATGAGTGGGAAAAATTTTTTACATCAACAACAACTATTATTTTGAGACTTACATTATACAAATCTTTCCATAATTAACCCAAAATATTACCGAACTAGTCCAGGAGTGATCTCGAACTGGTCTCGAAATTGTTTCGGCCTGAAGCAGTCCTAAACGAAGTGGCCTGAAAAAGTCCTGTCATTCAAGACTTAAAGATTTTTTTCTTATTCGTAATTATTATGAGAAGACGTTAGTTATATAAATTAAAAAAAAAAAAAAGAAAAAGACTTTAAAGACTTAAAAAAGATTTATCTTTAATTTAATTAGGGATAAGCCTAATTCACCTTCGTCCACTATCGCTACTTTAAAGCTAGTATTTATATAGCACTCTAGTTCAGAACTAAAAACTTTAGAAACTAACGAGGAGTAATAATAAAACGTTTCTTGCTATAGTCCTGCAGGGTATTTGTTCTCTGCTATCTTGCGATTGCCTCTCTGTTTGCCAACCACGAAAAAATATTATGCCATGTTAGTTATTTCTCTCGATTTGTTACCATAAATTTTTGTGCTTCTACTTTTTTTCACTCCTGCAGGGCTTTGTGACTCCTGTGGTTCCTTTTTCATTTCCATCTCCATTTTCCTGTCATTGCAACTTTTCTCTCATTTCTTTCATTTTACTCCACGCCTTTCTCTACTGCTTTGTTCGCGGATGAAGATGAAGTGCAATAAATTAAATTGTTGATTGTGTGACGCTAATGTGGCGGCATAAATGTGCCTACTATATTGCCCCTCCCCGCCAGGGCGAAAGTACTCGTCTGTTACTTAAGGAGCGAAATTTGTTTTTCATTTGTATTTTTGTTTTTTTTTTGTTTGTTTTGTTTATACTTCGATATTGCTACTTTAGGGAATTATCGGTTACTTGTACATTTGAGTCATTCCCATATTATTTGTCTGCAGTCAAGTAACATGAGTTGCATATTAATAACCTGCTGCCTCAGAAACGTCAGATAGCTTTGCATACTTTGTTTTTTTTTTGTGTTTTGTACAAACTTTCATAATAATCGAGTAATTGGATTGCATTTGAATGTGGAGAGGTGATATGCACTGGTGGGTATAAAATTGAGTTCCTCATATACCATAGTACTAGTTATATTTAAAAACGGAGAGTTTGTTGTTCAAAGAAGGAAGCAAAATTAAATCTATTGAGTCAAATTCGCATAGTAGCACTGTAAGCTCCCAACCGAAAACAAAAATTGTGCTTCTTATTAGGGCTGGTAATTTTATTAGGATTTTTTCAACTGTCTGGATAAGCCGAATATTCGAATACTTAAATATGCGAATATTTCAACAAAAAATTCAGATAACAGTATAATACTCGGATATATGGATATTAGAAAATAACGGAATGCCACATTTTGAAAACAAATAAATGGTTAATAGGGAACTCAAAAAGACTTCGAAAAATTTTTTACAAAAAGTATTTCTTGATTCTAATTACAGTTCATGAATTCGATGAGTTTGTTTTTGAATACCTAATATACGAATATTAACCAGATTTCCGTAAATTCGGATATCCGAATAATTGCTCTAAGGAATATTAACTGAATATCCATACTATCCAGATTTTAGCCGTACCAATGAATATTCGTATGGATATCCGGATATTCGAATATGCGGCTAGTCCAAGCCCTGCTTCTTACGATAATGGAAAAGCATAAACTTCTATATCCTGCATTTGATTGAGTTGTACCAAAAACGATAAAATAAAACTGAAAAAAATAAAACTCGAAAAATTTTATTATTTTTGATAAACAAATAAAGCATACTCCATGATTATTATTTTTAATAGAAACAAAAAAAAAACAGTAAAAAAATCATTATTTGAAAGCGAAAACATAGCACTCGAAAACCCACTTTTCAAAATAATTTTGCTCAAGAATAGAATATTTTCTCTTGGCGGATAATAAAAATCTAAAAGTAATTATTAAATATAATTTTTGCAGATCTCGCTCAAAAATTTAAAAATATGAAATTATATGAAAAAAGTAGCGTTTGAGTTTTTCGATCTGCCAAAAAAATTCAAAAATTAATTTTTAGGCCTGAGAGATAAAAGAACGCTTATGAACCGAATTTTATCATACAGCAAAAACAAAAAATAACTCAAAAATAATACTTACTTACTTTTGAAAAAAAAAAAAAAAGATAAACCCCAAAAAATTTTTAAAATTTTTTATCAAAAATAAAAAACGCATAAAAAGTAAATATTTTTAATCAAAAAATAACAATTCTCCAAAAAAATTCCTTATTTCAGACCAAAAAATATATCACTCGAAAAAAAATTACTTTTGTGCAAAAACGTATAGCCCGAGGCATAATTTTTCTTACTGAGCAAAAAATATAACTCAGAAGTTTATTGTTATTAAAACCCTAAAATATAGATTAAAGCCGGTATTTTGTAAGCAGTCTCTAGTCAATTATTGAGACTTGAGATTAATTTTGAAACTACTTGGTATTCAGATAGTCAGTCGTTTCAAGTCTCTAGTCGCAAAATAAAGTCACAAAGTAAAGAAATTGAATAAAGTATTACAAAAACGTCAAAATGAAGTAGCACCCAGCTGTCCCTTGGTCATTCGCCATATTTTTTTTTAGATCTGTAAAAAATAACACTCAATTTTCAATACGCATAATAAAAGCAAAACAAAACGATTTGTTTACATTTATGCCGGTATTCCGTAAGCAGTCTCTAGTCCCTAATTTAGGCTTTTCGGTGGTGAGATTGATTTTGAGACTCTTCCGGTATTCAGTAAACTGTCTCAGCTCTCTAGTCTCAAAATAACGTCACTAATTGGTCAGCTGGTCCTAAGCAGGTCGCAAACCAAAAAAATTAAGGAAAGTATTGAACAAAGGCGAAAATTTAGTGGCACTCGAGCTGCCCTTTGGTTGTATGATATATTTTGGTTTAATCTTGTTCAGCCATTTTAATCGACAGTTGCTATGGATGAGTAGCTGCATTTATCGATTGTTGATAATTCTAATTTGTACACATATTTTAAATAATCGGTTCATATAAAATGCAGTTATAAGAAAATTGGAACGGTTAATTTCAACGATAATTTTTTCCCGATAACCATATTGTTTTAGTTTTTAAAGTGCAATAATCCGGTTTACAAAGGCTTGAAAAAGTATATTATGTGCTATCGATGAACACATTTGCATTGAGGTCGATTGTGGATCTCTAACTGAACATATCAACAGCTGATTGTCTGTACTGTTTTTCACCACAGCTTTTGGTGAATTTTTTTGAGACTGTTGCTTTCTGAATACCAAACTCGTCTCAAGTCACAAAAACTGTCTCTAATTGAAAGTCTCAAATTTAGTGACTTGAGATGAGATGGAGTTGCAGAATATCGCCATAAATATTAATTTTGTGATAGAACTCACAGCCGTTATGGTCTCTGGTATATTTTGAACGTCAATTTAACTTCAATTAAGCAGAGTATGAAAATCGAAAATGTTGCGTTATTACCGTCATTACGCATTTTATGCAACTATGAAATAGTAATTGAGATTTCTCATTACCTTATCATGGCTGGCAAAAACTGAATGACTTACAAATGAGCTAATAATTCAAGTTGTGCTCGAAACTATTAAATTCATACTATATAAAAGCACAACACACACAATTTAATTTCACAAAAGTTTACGAAAAACCTTGTTCTACAAATGACAATGGTCAAGGAGACGCGTTGAGCGGAAGATATAAGTAGTTGAAAATAGTTACCCTTTAAGACATCATTTGTAACTCTTATGCCTGCTCTCAAGCAAATATTTATGATATCATAAGTTTGTATCCTTCGCGCAACGATTGCGATATGTAACTCAAGACAATAATAATACTAAGGATGTCGTAATATACATAAATTGCCATATTATGCAAACAATCCAGCAACAATTCACAGTTATTATTTTCGAACATTTTACGCACTTGAATGAAGGATTTTTATGTGAGTGAGTGAGTGTTTTGCTGTTTGTTGTTGTGTGTGTTTGTGCAACATTGCTGTCTGGCACTTCTGCTTCGTAACTGGGACAAACGAGAGATCCTTGCAACCACAGCGTCGCAGAAAATGAGCGGCATGAACGCCATAAAACAACGGAAATGAAAATATTAGCAGACAATGAGCGGCACACACACACACACACAAACTTACACATCACACACAAGCAAACGTGAATAAAGAAAGTCATTTAAATATTTACATTTACATAAATACTATATATAAATGTAGATAAACATGGACGCAGAGTCGCTCAAGCGCAGACTATAAAGCTGGCAAATTTAATGTGCTGTCAAGTCACAAGCGATGTTCTTGCTTTATGGCTGTGGCACAGTGTAAGCTTTTTGAATTTAGTTGGACAAAAATTGAAATTTATTTTTGTCCCTTTCTTAAATCTGACTACCCCAGTGAAAACAAGAATGCCAAATTATGCAAGAATTAAAAAAAAAAACAAAAGTGCATGTAACGGAATTGCAAATAGTAAATATAACTTAAATAAAAAGTAAACCGAACGAAGAGATACAGTTGTTAACAACTTGTATAAATATAGAATATTTTGGTGTAGTTTCGCAATTTTGGTTTTAAATAAAACTTCATTTATTCTATCATTTAAATTGGGTGTCTTTTTGTGCTTAAAAGATCTTATATATAAAAATCTCGTTTCACTATCATTGATTTTAAATTATTTCTGTATATTTGGGAGGTATAATAGATATATATATATCTTATGCTTGAGAGAGGGTTGCCCCCTGTTTGAAAGTGGATTTTTTTTTTAAATATACACAAGTTATACGAATTATCAATATATGGGCGTCGAACGGTTTGTCTCGGCGAGGAGAAGGTCCCTACATAAATTTTAGAGAGGGTTGCCAACTGTTTGGAACGTCAAATGTTATTAAGTTATACAAAAATATATGAACATATATAATATTAAAATTTAAGTTCGTTTAACTTAGGAGAACTTTTATAGCTAGCTTTTTAGAGTGGTTACCACCTGCTCGAAAAGTCGAATTTAATTTAATTTAATTTAATTTAATTATGCCAGAGTTCTATCAGTTATTAAAATTTGGGTGACAATAGGTTCATATATTTTACGCAAGTTATATGAAATACTAAAATATGAATGTCAAACGGATTGTAGTGGCAAGAAAGTTCCTAGCTAACTTTATGAGGGTTGCCACTTGTTTAAAAATTGGAATTCAATTGAATTGCACACATTTATATGAAATATGATGGGTGCCAAACTATTCCGATTCGCTAAGAAGGCTCATTGCATATAGAAGGTTGCCACCTGCTGAAAAAGATGAATTTAATAAAAATATACAAGTTATATGAAATTGTAAAATATGGGTGTCAATAGATTCGTTTAGATGCGGACAAAGTTTAAAACTGGCTATATTTTAAATAAGGTTGCCACCTGATTGAAAAGTCGAATTTAATTAAATTATACACAAGGATATTAATTACTAAAATATGAAAGTCGAACTAATTGTCTCGGCGAGAACAAGATGCATACTTATATATTTGAGAGGGTTGCCACCTGTTATATTACATATGTATATGTGCCCTAATCCAAAAAGCTAGGAGCAGAGAGCAAAGCGAAAAGTGTAAAAAGGGTAGAGAGTTGCCAGTTTCAATGAGAAAAATTTCGCCTAGCTGATACTAATTGCTATTATAGAATAAATCAACTAAATAAGTTAATCATCAAATGTTGTAGAATGTTTGCATTTATAAATAGATTTGAAATAGAAAGTGGCTAAATTCTTCAGTTAGCTATAAACAATTTTTTCGTTTCTTTACTTTGTGAATATTTTCGTTTAACTTTAATCTACCAGAAAAGTAAAGTAACATACACAGTGATATTGAATGACGAACGCCATCGGTGAGTTAAATATTGTCTCACAGATGTCGCCCTCCATGTCAAATATTTATCAGCTGATTTCACGTGTGTTGGGATGACGACGCTGCTCCTTTTTTAAACAACTGTACGATATATTTTCTATTGCAATTGCGCTTGGTCAAACAAGAATTAATTAACACAAGGTTTTAGGTTCAAATCTCATGAGATAAACAACCAAATTTAGTATTATGTATTCAGTAATGCTTTTTTATAAATGGAATGTTTAAATTTGAAAAAAAATATTTTATTTTTTTAATTATTGTCGCTTTATTATTCTAAAGGTATTTCGAAACATACATTTTAATATTTTTAGTTTTAAAAAATTTACCCAAGCATGAGTTTACCTTCTCAATACCACGGTCGGAGAGTGATTATTTTCATTTTGCTATCAAACCGACCTAACTAACATAGCTTTTCTTACTAGCTGGGATATATTTAATGCGTTGCCATAAGAAGAAGGACAAATGAGAGGTTACACATACAAATATACCGACATCCTTTTGCCGGTCTCGTTGTTATCATTAACTCATCTTTGTGTTTGACTGACTGACTGGCTGTCTGGGATATCATCTGCTTGTCTTGCTGGCTGTCTTGTCGCGTTGTCTCTCACACAGGCGACTGCTACTGCTGCTGCTGTTGCTTCGTCATGCCGATGCACCGCATCCTGAACGCAGGAAAATATCTGTTCCACATACATACATACACACACTCACACATATGACGAAGGGGTGCTATGCTATAGCGGAATGCGAGTAACTGGCCTTAAAAGCTGTCTGCTTATCATTTTGGTGCTTTATTACTAAAACATATAGCAAATTACTCATTTTCCAGCTCAATTGACATAACCGAGTGCAGGAATGTATTGGCGAGCATATCGGCACATATGAATGTGTATGTACTTATCCATATGTACATACAAACATATATGTCCAATATAGATTCCTGCACAAGTATAGTGGTCGTCATATTATTAACGCCGACTTCCAATATAATACTGTTTGCTATTTACTTCAAACATTTTTTTTTCAATAATTTTTTATAAATGTATGGTTCATTACAAAACATAAACCATATAAATCAAAGTTTCAAACTTCGTACAAAATTAACCAAAACTCAGTTTTCAAAAAAAAAAAAAAAAAAAAATCATCAAATTTTCAAACTTTCTAATATAAATTTCTAGTAACATTTTGGGTATACAGTTAGCTCAATTTCAGTGCCAATTGCAAAAGGCTAGAAATTTACGTATATTTTTTACAATTTTTTTTTATGTCTGTGCTGGGCATTTTCTTCCATATAACAACTAGAAAACGCCGTCAGATGTTGTCTAATATTTATTTATTAATACAACCAGAAAACCTATTTCGGTTTCTACCACTTGCAACAGGTGGCAGCCCTTCCAAAATATAGGTACAAACCTGGTCCTTGCTGATACCAACAGTCTGACACTTATATTTTAGTATTCTATATCCTTGTGTATAATTTAACTACATTTGACTTTTAAAAAAGGTGGAAACCCTCTTCACAATAAATTTATTATTTGGATATAATGTAATTAAATTCGGCTATTCAAACAGGTGGGGTTTCACACCCATATCTTCATATTTCGTATAGCTTATGTGTAATTTAAGTAAATTCAACAGGTGGCAACCCTCATAAAGTTAGTTATCCACATTCTTGCCGAGACGAACGGTTTGTCAGCTTTATTTTTATATTCCATATATGTATGTACATATGTAGCTTGTGTATAATTTGATTAAATTTGACATTTCAAACAGGTGGCAACGCTCTATATGCTATAAACCTACTCCTCAGAGAATCCAACAGTTTTGGGACTAATATTTATATATTTCATATAATTTATGTTTAATTTAATTGACTTCGATTTTTCAAACAGATGGCAACCTTTCCCCGCCGGGGCAAGCCGTTTGACACCCATAATTTAATATTTCATATAACTCATGCATATTTAATTTAAATTTGACTTTTCAAACAGGTGGCTATATTCTTATATCGACCAACTTTACAGTCAAAATTTCATAAAATCGGTCAACCCATTTCGGAGGAGTCCGACCACAAACACCGTGACACTAGACTTTTTTATATAAGATAAATCTTGTTCACACTTTGTGAAACTTGCACTTTATTATATAAAATTGGATACGCTTCAAAACTGTTCCAAAGACTTCTAAAAGTTGTGAGTAAAAAGTTTGAAAACTTTATGACAATTTTCGTTAAATCTGTTAAATTTTTGTAAATTTTGTACGAAGCCTTAAATTTTAATTTATGCGGTTTATGTTACCATACCTTTATAAAAATCTATTATTTAGTTTTAAACATAAGTGGCAAATAGTGCACATTTTATTGAATTTTGGTGCTAAATTTATGACCACCACTGTATGTGTAAATATTATGATACACATAACTACATACATACATATGTATGTGTGTACTTTCGAACACAGAGATGTTTGAGAATCAAGTTCTAATGAGGAGCTACTAATCTCGATAGCATTCCGCCTGGATAGAATATTTTGCAAGAGGCAGTCATTCATGTAGATGGTTTTATATGTATATGTACAACGTATGTATGTATATACTTACATATATGTACATATGTATATGAATTTAATAGGCACACAACGAAATGAAAGCCTGCTTCTGAAATGTGAAGTATCTCAGCGTAAGTTTTTCTGTGTGCTAAAAACGAATCTGTGGTCTACATTTACTCATCGCTCTTAGATTTTGCCCCAGTACAACCCAATACTACTCACCTCTAAAATTTTATGAAAATTCAAATTGAAGATCTCATTCTACTTCTTTTTTTTTAGTAAGCCAAAAATTTATCTGAAGTTTAAATTGAACTTGCCCTAACACCTAGCCCGAACTGTTTATCGCACAAAGTATACGAAATATTTTTTACGATTTTCCGTCATCCCTTGTAAAGTTTAGTTTAGAGACAAACCGGTTTCGGCATTGTGCCATATTTAGTGTAATTTTTCGTTCTCGTTAATGTGATCCTTAAAATTAATTCCAAGATTGGATTATTTTCCTTAATTTATAACTAAATGAAATGATCACAGATTTCCCATTTATCTAGTGCGTGGTACCTAGTGATTTATCTGATTTCTTTTTTTAAAAAAAAGCAGGGGAAAAAGCTATTAGCTTAAAAGACTCCATTACTATACACATAAATTATAAACCATAAACTGAAAAATTCCCCACTGTTGCATGAGAACACCGAAATCAGGATATCTTTTCCAAACATTGTAATATTATTACGTACCTTTATTAGACGAAAAAGCTGATTAATTTTCAATGTCAAATTCCCCCATAGTACAAAAAAACGTAGAATACTATGCTCATTTCAAATTTGCATTTACCCCCCATACCAAAATAAAAACACCAAAAAAAAAACGTCGGAAAATATTATACATATGAATTTTCACAAAATCTTAAAACTTGATCCTTAAGTGGGATGTTGGGGGTTGTTAAGGCAAACCCTAAGAGTGATGGGTAAATTTAGCATCGCTGTGTAAAAATATTCTGGCATAATGGCTCTTAGTAAATTAGAGCATACATGAAATAAAAGTGTCGATTTAGGATAGGATCTTTCGCTTTAAACCAACTCTGAAGTTAGAGTGTAAATCTATAAAATTAAATGAAATTTTAATTTATGTGTTTGTTTTCGAAGGGTTTTGGGTAGTGGTTTTGATTTTGGAAGCAAAAAATGGTGATGAAGAATTGAAATTAAGGCTTGGGATATCATCATCAGAAAGTGATCTCAGCCAGAGTGGAAACTGGTATGCCAACAAAATTGCTAATTTAATTAAATAACATCGAAACCTATCATACCATTACCACTTCATTGTCGTTGGACTAAAGTTAAATTCAAAAAAATTGAGTTTCCAGCTTACATTGATAGTTACCGAGAGGTCGGTGTGTGAAGTAACGGCAAAAAATACAAAAATTTTTATAGTGTTAACAAATCCATTTTATTATCTCTAAATCCTACTCGACTTCGGGGTTTGTTCGTAGAAAAAGTTCAAATTATATGGGCCCTTTTGGAATGGAATATGCTGCGTTTATTTCGAGATCCTATTCCCAATTTTCTATAGACAGACTTGACTGTGTGCAGACGGTTTTCTCGAAATTTGCTCTCCGTACTTTGAAATTTGCTGATCCTATGCCTTCTTACAATTCACGTTTGCTTTTTAATCTCCAAAGTCTTAAAACGAGAAGAACTATTCCTTCGCTTTCTTTCGTTTTTAGTACAATTAAAACAAGCAAAACATTAAATTTCTTGTGCCAATTCGAACATCACGTAATTTCTATTACTTCTATCAAAATAAAGTCAATGGTAATTATGCAAGGAATGCTCCATTGTCTCATGTACTTTCCGAATTCAACGATATCTCGAATTATGTCTACATTGATTTCTCATTTTCCAAAGATTTGTGACAAAAATCTAAATAAGATGGTAGAGATTCCAATAGCTCTTAAAGTGATCAGCTGTTGCTGTAAAATTAGTCCTTAGCGTTGTTTTCTCCAAAATTCGTAAATATTTCTTTAGCGCCAATTCATTCCCATTTTTCTTTCTTTTGATATGTAGCTATTTTGCTTCAACCTAGATAATTTCGTCATGTTTTAAGTGAATTTATTACACAACCTTACTTGCAATACCCCAACCCACTTAGAGCAGGTTTGATGAACAAGGTTTTTCAATCACATCCAATGGTGACATTTATATCTTCTGGCTGAGTGCCGGTATTTCTATGGCTAAGCCATGACACACTTAGTTTTGAGTTGTACAGAAAACGCAAACCAAACAAAAATCCAAACCACATCATTTATTTTATTTTTCAACCTATTTATTGTTGTTTGCATTCTTACAGCCTGCTATGTTTTTGACATTTTAATGGTTATTGTGCGAAATTCTATTGTTAACAGACATAATTTTGATAGCTATTATGAATTTTTAATAAACAAAGGGATAGGGATGCGTGTCTTGCCTTGGTCTGGGCTTCTTAGACTCATGGTAAGAATGGTTGAAGTGCTCCACTCCACTTGATATGGGTATCAAATTTTGGAATGGATTATAAATCATTTTGTGAAGCTTATTGGACATTTGTTGTGTATGATTGTACTGTTTTAATATAAATGATTGTGAACAAGTTTGCGCATGCCCCTGCAGTGAAAAGCCACCCATTTTAGTCAATAAACATTCTAGTTCATGAACTGCTATTAAGTAATGGGCGTAATCGTGCCTGTGCGTTAGTGACTATGCCTCAGCGCCATCTGCCTTCGAATTGTGGAAGTTGCAAAGCGAACATTGAAAGGGAAATTGGAACCATTATGGCACATGAATACTGTGGTCAAGTAGTTTTAAGCCCGGACTTATTAAGTTATTGTAAGCTATTCTGTAATTTTTAAAATATAATTGTAGATCATAAACCAGATATGATAAAAAATATTAAAAAAACTCACATTGACTAAAAACACATTCTCTGTAGACGAAGTCGAATTTAGGACCTCCTGAGTGGTGTGTCAAATATCCGCCCTAACGGTTATTGCTATGCAAAAAGCGGCGCTGACAAAATCACGGTTTGGTTACGCCTAGATATAGGCTAAATTATCGAGTATGGTGCCAAGGCAAATGCTAAACATACCAGTTATTCGGTATTTAGTAAACTGTCGCAAAATAAACTAACTAATTTGTCAGCTGGTTCTGAGCAAAAAACAAAGAAATTGAGGAAAGTATTGAACAAACGTGAAAATGAAGTATCGCTCGAGCTGCCTCTTTGTCGTATGCTTTATTTTACTTAAATCTTCTTCAGCCATTTTGATCGACAGTTGCTATGAATGTGTAGATGCATTCATAGTTCTAAATTTTACCCATATTTAAAATAATCGGTTCACATAAAATAATCATTTTGAACGGTGAATTTCAATGTGAATTTTACTATAACCATATTATTTTAATTTTTAAAGAGCAGTAAAGCTTGTGTGCTATCGATGAACAAATTTTCATTGAAGTTGATTGTGGTGAACATACCATCAGCTGATTGTTTCTACTGATTTTCACCATAGTCTTTGGTGAAATTTTTTGAAACTGTTGCTTACTGAATACCAAAATCGGCGCAAGTTACAAAAAATGTATTTAATTGAAAGTCTCAAATTTATTGACCTGAGCTGAATACCAGAATACAGAATGCCGGCATTAATTGTTCCACATTTTTTCCTTTTTAAACTGTCAGAATATTCAACAAATTTTATCGGATAATGAGGCTTTTAAGCTATAACTTCACAATACACTTTTTAAATCCAAATTTAAGTATCGGTATAAGGTTACAGCTGTAAAAAGGTTTTCGAACATAAGTGTCATTTGAACGTGTTCCAATTCAGCGACCACAAATTCAGGTTTTAAAAATGTCCTTTCTGAAAGCGTTTGCATTCTATTTGGGACAGGCCACTTCTCGCTGTATTTCTAAACGAAAAGTAGTTAGTTGTAAGGATCGTACTTATTCTACTAGCATTACAGTAGTTTCATTAATAAAATTTACCACCAATTCTAACTACACAATAGGGTGTAGATATAATTTTAATATATAAAGCATTCCAAATCTATAATATATTGTGTGCTAATTAAACCCAAGCAATAATAAAATATGTAAACGATGCCAAAGAACATAAGAACATAGTCCCATCTCTTTCCATTCAATCATTTACGCATGTGGTCGAAAGTGTAGACGCTACCCTGTTGATCAACGAGTAAAGCAAAAGTAACGTGCTATCTCTTCTTGTAGTTTTATGTTCTTTGACGATGCCCACTCAACCATTTAAATATATTTACTACATACTTTTATGAAGTCACGTTCGAATAATCGTAAATCCGTTTAAAGTAAATTTAGACGCCGTTAGGGACTTCTGTAGATGGCAAATCAGATATTTACGGAAACGCGTGCTACAACAAATATATCGTTCGAATATGCGAGTACGTTTCAATATCCTATCCAAATGAAAGTGTGTATGGGGATTGTGAGTTTTCCTAACATAATGCATACACACATACATATGTACAGTGGGTCAAACAACTAACCAAAATTGATTTTCTGTGAATTTTTTTTATAAAACTTTAGTTTGTAATATATAAAAAGCATTTCAGTTAAAATTTCAAACTTAATTTTATAATTCATAAACTTTTCATACAATTTTTTTTTTTTAATTTAATTGTGATATAATTTTGTCTAGTCTGTAAAGTCTGAAAATTACGCTTTGAAATTTTTGTCTTACACTCGTTTTCCATATAATGGATGAATTTTTATTTTTCGATCAAATCAAATGTTTTTTGATGAAAAATAATCGTTTTCGATTAAAAATATTCGGTACTCTTTGATTTTTATTTTTTCGATCAAAAATAATCGCTATTCTTGAATTTTTATTTTTTCGATCAAAAATAATCGTTATTCTTTGATTTTTATTTTTTCGATGGAAATTAATCGTTATTTTTTTTAAATTTATTCGTTCGATAAAAAAAATTCTTGTATTCTTGATCGAAAAAGTACAAATTCAAGCATAATGATTATTTTCGATCGAAAAATAAAACTCGAAAAATAACGATTATTTTTTATCGAAAAAAAAATAATAATAACGATTTATTTTGATCGAAAAAATAAAAACCCAAAAAATTGCGATTATTTTTGATTGGAAAAATAAAATTCAGAAAGTAGCGACCCAACATGATCGAAAATAAAAATTCACGATTAACGTGTATTTTTAATCGAAACATATAATAATCACAAAATAACGATAATTTTTTATCGAAAACATTTTTCATGAAAAAGAATGTGAATATTATAAATAAATAAAATCATCATGTGAACAATTGTTGCAGTAACTGTATGTGTGTGTGCATGTGAATGGACTCGGGCGATTATTGTATGGACAATGTAAGTTTATTATTAGCGTGTGAAAATGTAAACAAATAAGTTTTTAACTCTGTTTTCACTTCCCTTCTCTGCATTGTGCTTTGTTTTCTTGCCAACGTTTCGTTGTTTTTTTTTTGTAAATACAATATCTTTCGGTTACAACGAAAATAAATCCTCTTTACAATTAACATTTTCTTGCTTTTTGCTTGTTTATTTAGTACGTGTATTATTGCAAGGTTGCTCCTTCGTTGCTCGAAAAATGGGGTTGTGGTTTAAGGTTAACTCTCCTTAAGCCCCTAAAGTTTACAATTCCTTTTTCAACTTTTTTCGACACGTTTCAAAATACGCGCACATTGTTTTGCTTTGCTAACTTTTTTTCTCTAAACTTGTTTTTGTCATTTCTATTGTGCATTTGTTGTTGCCTGGGCTTCATTTGATATATTTTGAAGGTTCCCTCTTGCTGGCTTGAGGAGCCAACAAAATGTTTAATAAAAATTTCGAGATTTGCACCCTTAAACTACACCATTTGGGGTTTACTGGTGGTGAGCGGAAAGCGGGAGAATGTGTCCGTTTGCGTCAGCGACACATTGGAAAAAATGTCAGTGAGATTTTAATTTATTGCAAAATTATTTTAACTTTATAAGCTATTGTATGTAGTATGGAGCTTAGATATTTCCTCCACAACCGCAGCAGCCCTATTTGGCTTTCGTTATCCGCTTTCAGCCTTTTCCTCTGTTATTCCTTCCGAAAACATTTTTCGAACTTTGTATTGCACGCACTGCTATTTTTTTTGTACCCTTTATATGAAATTTATTATAATATGTTTTCGTTTGTTTACTTTTGGCGCCTTTTGTTGTGGTACTTAATTTGTATTTCATTCTCCGCCCTTTTCATTTGGTTTGTATTTTGCGGTTTGTGGCACGTGGGCAGGTTTTCCTCTTTGACTGCATTTGCTATTTATATTAACTAAGCTGAAAGATTATTGGGTAAAATAAACAGAGATTTTGTTAATTAGAATGAAGCCAATTTCGAGTTTAGTGTAACTTGTGGTATATAAGTAAAATATCTGTTGTTATCATTTTTTCGAGTCCAAGTGGTTTTTATATAGTAGGCGGATTCTCTAAATCTTGCAATATTGCACGAAACACAAAAATCCCACGCATACCAAAAATACGCAAGAGTACAAGAACACCCCATTGCAGAATCGCCACGCTTGCTCCACTTCTTATTGGGTTGCTGCCTTTTCTTTTTAGCGGGAGGCGCACCTTCTTCAGTAATTTTGATCTAAAAGTGTTAAATGAGGCTTAAATAATCATTAAAAATCTATATCTTACCTTTCCCAACAAAATATCAGCGAAAGAGTAATAAAAGCCAGCACTGGGTGGCAATTACTTTGCTATACTTCATTGTAAAAAAATAAAGGGGGAATGTGATTTTGATATACTCATAAAAGAGTTTGGCCCTAGAAATATAGTTGTATGAAAAACTGCATGATAATTTCTATGAAAGAGAAATATTTTTGCCAGTGCAATTGAGAGTTTTGCTCCAACATTTTTTTTAGTATCCATCCCATGCGGCCGGTTAGGTTTTACCGCACAACTGACTCCTAGTTCGCCGGGTATTGGGCCATCGCCGAACTTTGTCTCTGCGTTCGCGCTGCGTCCTGATAGCCGGATGCACGTCCTTTACTGTCGATCAATAGATCAGACAAAGATCAAGATCTTTGTCCCCTAACGGAGCAAGCGATCCTCGACCAGATGTTTGTTTTTCGTTCGTTGAAAACCTTCGCTTGCGCGCAACCATCTACGCCGTTTCCGGCACGGGTTGCGAACTTTCCTCAAGGGACTTCCTCGCGGATCCCCTTTATGCAGCTGAGTTATATTGGCCGGGTCCAGTTGCCTTTGGTTTAGCCTTCTGCTAAGAATTTAGAGCAACTAACACTGCACGCTAGTAAAAAGGTGTCTAATACTTGCTCGTTGGGCATATGCCGTGTGGATCTTTTCGAAGCCGCGCTAATGGCGTCATTTATACCCTTGCAGCGGTCTGCGGATTGAATTTTATATTGGTTGATTATATTCATTGTCGAGGAGGCTTCGTTCGAATACAGTCGAATGCCCCTTACTGCAAACCATCCAATAGGTACGGACACAGATTACATCTTGGATTAGCGGGCATGATAATGTCGACACTTTTCACGTCTAGATCCATAGTGTTTGGAGGAGACAGGGCCACCACGCGAAGGATGTGGGGAAGGCGAAGCTCCTAAGGAACAAAGAGTGGCTCGGGATTATTCGCATTCAACATTACGCTCATCCCATCAGGTAAAAAATGAAAATGCACACAATCAGATAATAACCAAGACTACATAACGGTATTTTGCGAAAATAAATACTATGCTCAAATTCGATATACAGTATATCGGTTGGAGAAATGAGTGTGTATGTGTGATAAAAAACTTTTTGTTGGAACTTCGAATATGTATATCTCCGAAACTACTTAATGAAACTCTACCAAATTTGGTACGTAATTTGATTCAGAAAAAAATTCAAATATATTTTACAAGAAGCGTAATATCTAAATATTCAAAATTGTATTCAACTAAGTTCAAGCTTTTGGGAAATCGGCGTGGTACCTTAAACCCATCGTCATTTGCTATTATTATTTATGACCTTATATGTTTGAAACGACTGTAATTTATTGAGCTCGAGGCCAGGTTTTATTAGGGAATAACATGAGAAAACAACAATTTTTCAAAGTGGTAGAAGTGATAGCTGTTATTTCGGAGATCACCACATCTCCTCATCAGACTTCTCTCTTTCTAGACTTTACCAGGTTTTCAACCACGGTACATGGAGTTGCTAGACGAGCACGCAACCATTTGTGTTTGGATTTCATGTGAGCTAAGACTTGTCTTCAGTGGTTGCTTGTCTGTTTCTTTTTTGACCAGTAATATTAAAATTATTTTTCATTTTCATTGATTTTGATCCTTTTAAATGTATGAACATAACCTTATTCATCTCGCTAATTTTTTAATTTTGAACACACCTATTTTGAATAGATAACGTCAAAAAACAATAGCAAACGTTTCAAAATCATTTATATTGATTTCGTCTCTACCAAAAAATTTCGCATTTTCGCTGCCCTTTTCTTTTTTCATGTTTGATTCTAAAATAAATGCAATCAGTTGAAAAATTCGGTGTTCGTTTCTTAAAACACCACACTCAAATAGGCAAAAAAACAGCTGCGCATTTTCTGTCTTGGGGAGAATATTGCTCTGTCAGGGGAAATAGTTGCCCTGAAAATCAGCTGATAGCTTAAAACGATTACGAAATGCATGTGCTAGACAAGGATAGATATGTACTTCTTAGGAATGTTTATGTTTTAATTTGACATTCTGTTTTGAAGAAAAGGAAAAGGCAAAAGCATACATTTTTGCAATTGACTACAAAAAAAATACTGAAACAAAGGGAACGCAAAGTTAGTGATCACGAGACAAAATATAAAAAAATATAAAAAAAAAATTTTTGTCAGAAAAGTTCCGGTATGTGTGAATATTAGATTGAGGAATTATTCGTTATTTTTTGTATCGTGTTTTGTGTGGGTTTTGCTCAAGATGAGTAGTTTTACAATAACAGAATTTACGCAATTGTGGAAGAGAACAAATAATTCGTTTGGTTTGTACTCACCTACTATGAAAACGTTTCGTGTTTCGTGTTAGTGTTCGGGAGCTGTATGACAAAAAAAGCACAAACTTTTCGTACTTGGTGTGGGAATGGTGATATGTTCGGTTTGTTTTCGTTTCTCGATATTGCATTTGAAATATATTTTTAAACAATATGAAAAAGAAATCCATCGAGTTTTTTAACCGGACACAATTGCGAAAAATTGTGATGAGCTAGAACTTGAAATAGGTATTGCGGTTTAATTGCCACGCATGAGTTGCCTAAACCGCCAAAATTAGGTGTTCCACTATGTAACTAATCGACGCTGTGTCGGGCTCTTGGCCTCTTCATACCGAAAATGTAAATATAATAAATGTAAAATTCAATATTCTGCACTTGCATCACTCATAAAGTCAGAACTAGAGAAGACGCTATACAATAGCTACCCCTATGGCAATTGTGGGCGCAGGAGATACGCCCGGAAAAATAACAACTAAAAAGTATGCCTGAGTTCTTGCAAAATCAAGGGGAATGGAGTTGGAATAGCAAGTACGGAGTAGAAAATCACATACACCAAAGTCTATAGTATTCACTCATATATCATATTTAGCGTTTTATGGAGGCACAAGCAATTTTTTGCAAACTTTTTCATAACTTTTTCTCATTACTTTTTTATTTATATTTTCTTTCTCTTTAATAAATATTGGCTTAAAAAGTGAAAATTCAATCGCATTAGTGAAATTAAATTTTTGGCTGTTGTGAGATTGCTTTTAAAATGATTTTAAATTGCCATCAACGGTGAGAGTAAAATCGAAAAGTTACTTTAAAAAATAAGTAAAAAATAGAAAAAAATTTAGTAATTGAAATCTGCTTTGTTTGCCTAACTTTTTTGTTGAGTTATCTCCATTTTGGTTTTTGTTAGTATTTATTTATTTGTATTTGCATCTAGATATAATATAATATATGTACATATGTTGTACATATACTGCCGCGATGGAAGTTTTTTAGTTAGCGCCCGCTGCAGCTCATCAGAGTTGCAAATGCCATAACACTCGAACGCTGCAAATACCCAGTAGAAAAATGGTGAACGATTTGAACAAACTATTAAGAATTTTACTTTTAATACAGAAAACCTAAAAGATTAATTTTTAATTTGCAAGTATTTATCATTACGATGACATTTCAGCAAGGGATCTACAGTAGCGGGCAAAACTGGTCAATATTAGCAGGGTTTTTCATGGTAGATTTTTTTCTTAGTTTTATATACAAAAATAGCTCATACTCTAACAAAACCCATGTAAATTAGTATTTCAAACTGTATATAAAATTTTTTAAAACTCAAAAAAATTTATTCAAAATTAAAAATTTTTTTTTTTTAAATGTTTAGAAATTTATTTAATTTTAGTTTAATAAAATGCAATTTTGAAGGGTGTGAAAACTACTGCGAATTTTCGATAAGTTTTGGTCATGCGAACATTTTTTCATAAAACGTATACATTTTATAAAAATTCCCGTTGATTTATAATAGTTTTATAAGCCGACAGTATTCTGCATTTGTATATCATATAAAATATGTACATGTATAGGTGATATTTGATAAAAAAAAAAAAATGTTTCCAAAGTCCAAAATTAAAAAAAAAAAGTGGAAAAGCCCAAACAATGGTTAATTTTCAATAAAGAGCACATTGACACCTAGTTGTGCCAAGAGATCGACTTTCTCATATTCCTCATGACCCTCATTACCTAGAATCCGTCCTACAGCTAAGGTGTTTTAAGTTTTCTAGTGTGTTGAGAAGAGCTAGGCACTCAAATGCCAGATTAGAGGTAATCGTGTCTGCTATAAGGCTTTAAGACTTGCTTGGCTGTTGGAGAGGACGCGTGTACATATTTGCTTCTCTTATTTATCTGCGCAGACATTCGCTAGCACAGATTTCTATGGCCCACGGGTATGGATTTTTTTTTTTAAATTGTGACCTGTTCCTACATTATCCAATTTTGAAGGTTTAATTAAAGTTTGAAGTTGATGGATTTTATTCCTCAATCTTCTGAATCATTAATTTTAACTCGGAAGCTTTTAAAAAGAGATAGTTTAGAACAAATAGGGCCCCTCCTTTGTTAAAGTTGGGTTTTCATTCTGCTAAGATCTTTAGATACCCCTTAATATCTCTATCGCAGAAAAGCTTATGCAGTTTGCCTAGCAAATGTTGTTGTTGTTGTAACAGCATAAAACATTCCCCATAAAATTTTGGCGAATGCTGCTGAAGTGACAGTCCTTGGTCGGAAATAAATCCGGGTCGTTCCGGTATCGTAGAACCGACTGTCGTGCGAACGTTGCCTAGCAAATCAATTGTCTTGCTTTGTATAGTTTTTGGCCACCAAGCTGAAGATGCATAGGACACCTTTGGCATAGTAGCGGTACGGTAGTGAATGTCCAGTAGGTAATTTTCGAATTTAAGCCTCACATTTTACCAAACAGGCAAGCAATGTATTTGTTGCTATTCGCGTCACCTTTTTAAGGTGATTGTTCTGGGTAAGCTTTTTATCAAGACTACTCCTAGATAGATCGTTTCATTGGAATGTTTAATTCTGATACCATTAATGGAAGGACATGAAGTGTTGATAATCCTTCTGCTTGTGAATGGGGTCAGGGTAGTTTTTGCAAGGTTTATAGAGATTCCATATTAAATGCAGCATTTGTGCAGTGGTCGTAGTTGTAGTGGTAAACCAGTCCCGAACTACTGAATGGGTTCTGAAATGATCAAGAAATATTTAGTCCGAAAATGGTGTCGCTATCGTAGTATGTTATATATGTTCCTTTTCTCGTATAAACGTCATGTCATGACTTCGTGACGTGATTCTGACGCGACTTTCGTGACGCGATTTAAAGAATTACTGCCGCTTAAGAAGTTTAACTTCAAAAAATGTATTTGTTTTAGTTCGTATTAAAATTCGCAAAAAATTGGTGTTTGTTTAAAAAAAAAATTCCGAACAAAAGTTTTTATATTCACAAGCGTGTAATATTATTGCCTATATTTTGTGCTTCATCTTGTTAGATAGTGGAACTGGTACTCTACATATATACTAAAGTATGAATGACATTCACGCCCGAATTTATGCTGGGTGAATTGATTCAAATAAATTTTCCTATCTACACCCCCACGCCACGCCACACACATTCTGCACGGCAGTAAAAATGAAAAATTGCGCAAATTTTATAACTTTTGTATTTATGAAATTTTCGGTATAGTCATTTTTGAGTACCGCCAATGACTTTCGCCGACACGCCCAACATATCCACAAAGGCATCCTTTCATTTATAGAGAGAGAGAGAAAGAGAGAGAGGGGTGTAAACTTTGAAAATTGTTAGAAAGAAATTTATTTTCTGCTCATTTGTGCAGACACAAACAAGGCATATTTTTTCTATTTGTTCACTCATAATTTGCGATTATTTCGCACATCTACTTTATATGTAAGTATGTATGTAGATTATGCGCTAAATGAACGGGGCTTTCTTGAACCCCACGAAATAATTCAACTCATATCATAAGTCGGTTGTTGAGAAACGCGGCTGTGCAATTATAAGTTTTTTGTTTGCATGATGCACTCGAAAGTAAAAAATTCCGCTTTCTCAATTCCACGAGTTGCTAGTATTTATATCTGGTAAATATTTCATGTTATCCTCCACGAGCACTTCCAACAGTTTGATGCACTCGAGCCGGGCATCATGGGTGGGAGTATATAAGGTGGTGAAAAAGTGCCGAAAAGAATTGCATGCGCAACAAAGTTTTTGGCACTTTTTGGTTTTTTTTTGGTTGGGTGTAAACAGAAAAAACAAAACTTTACAAAATGTGTAGTATTAAGTGTCTGCACGCAAAGTCACTTCAAACTAAGAAACTGATACTTAGCTAGTCGCATATATCATGTAAAAGTTTTGTGTTAAAAATAAAATGCATTCGCCTAAAATATTGTTGAACAAGCCAGGCATATTTTTTATTTATATTTGGTTTTTGGTTTTTATTTTTGCTTGCGACTTGGTATAATATGATGTTTTTTTGTTTGAAATGAATTTGCGCTTCAGAAATTGTACAATTCTGGGTAAATTCATGCGGGAAAAATTAAAGGTATATTTTTTTGATAACACACTTTTTTAACCAATAGTGCAGGGAAACCAATTAACTCGGAGTCAATTAAGCGGGGAATACTGTATTTGTGTTTAAGTTTTAAAGAAATTTCCCATAAAACGCTGGAATAGTTGGCAGGAAGTGATTACTATTATCTTGCGGTTTAATTAAATGTATTCCAATTACTAAAATATTTCACATAGTGAATAGTTATGTACTTGTGTTTAAAAAAAATCCAAGCCAAATCTTTTGACAAGTTTTTGGCACCTTTGTCTTTCCTTTTTTAATTTTAATTATCTTATATGCACAGATATAAGTATAGAAATCTCGACCGATTTTTATGAAATTTTGCATGCATCTGATAGGTATGAGAATGGGTCGTAAAGTCTATTTTATGCTTGGGAGACGGTTGCCACCTGTTTGAATAGTCAAATATAATATACAAAAGTTATATGAAATATTAAATTACGTATGTTAAACGGTTGGTCCTGGCGAGGATATGGATCATACATATATTTTGAAGAGGGTTGCCACCTGTTTGAAAACTAAATTATCCAGCAAATTGTATGAAATATAAAAATATGGGTGTCAAGCGGCTAAACTCGGAAAAAAGTTCATATCTAAACCACCTGTTTTAAAAGTCGAATCAAATTAAATTATTGAAAAGTTATATAAAAAATTCAAGTATGGATGTCGAGCAGTTCGCTGTGCCCCTGAGACTGTTTATAACTAATTATATTTTCAAGAGGGTTGCCACCTGCTCGTCGTCGACTTTAATTTAATTATTATATATAATTATATACGAGTTATATGAAATAGTAAAAAATGGGTGCCAGCCCAAAGAAAGTTTATTGGTATATTTTTGCAGAAGGTTGCCATTTTTTTTTTTTAAATAATATTCCAATTAAACTTATACAAAAATATAAAATATTCAAATGTGCGTGTCAAACTGTTCGTTTCTGCGAGGGTAGGCTGCATACCTGTATTTTTGAGAGAGTTGCCAGAACCCGGACAATTGCAGAATCCGAAATGCGTTTTCTGATTACATGTTCAAAAGGCAATAAATAAGTAAATATAGGCAGGACTTATCTAGTTTTTTTTAATAAAAATATAGCTAATTCTGTAACAAAATACATGAAAGTCTTAGAGTTAAACTTTCTAGAAAATTTATAAGAATTCAAAAGGTTTAAAAATGTGTCCCCAAAATGTCTTATTTAAAAAAAAAAACGTTTCTGTATAAAACCTTTTGCCTCACACAAATACTGAAATCATCTTACTTCTGAATTAAATTAAAGTAATAATTTTAATCAGGTGGTAACCTCAGTTTAACACATTTTCAACATTAAGGCTACTTAAGCCAATTTCATTTCAATCCCTGCCTTGTTATTTCATTTAACTAATTAATTTAATTTAATTTCCTTTTGAGCAGGTGGCAACCCCACCTTTAAACTTATTTCGTATAACACATATATTGCAATTTGTAATTTTTAAACAGGTGGCAACCCTTCAAAAATAGTTTTCAATTAAGTCTTTTTAGTTAGACAATAATCGTATAATTTGTATAGGTCGAGTGGTTCGCAATAATGACTATCGCGAAAATAGTTTGAAAAAATTGCAATTAATCTAAACTTTACACAATTTTTTTTTATATTTTGAACATTGGTAGCTCTATTTTCTACAATGGGTTTCGATTTCTCCATGCTTTCTTCTCTACATGACTTAACAAACTTTGCAAAACTCTTCGCCTCGTATAAGTTTTTTAATTTGTGATCCGATGAAATATCGGCATATATTGTACGATCTCGGGTTTTCTAACGATGGAGAACAGCTACCGTTTGACAGAAGTAAAATTGCTTCGATTTTAGCAAAAGTTAGCGAAGTCAAATCATCGCTCCCCATATTTTCTGAATTTAAGAATGATTACTTTTTTCATTCAGAAGAAAACTTCATTGAAATAAAATATCTTAAATGTAAATGCTGTGTTGTCAAATTGTAGAAAAAAGTGCTACCAAAATTAAAAAAAAAAAAATTTGTGTTGATTTCAGATTGATTGCAAATTTTTTCCATAAATTCTAACTATTTTTGATTTAAAAAGTTACAACATTTTTCTTTTAAGGATATATTACTCGTAAAACCTACACTTGCTATAAAATTAAAAGAAACATTGTTTGTTTTGTAGAGGGGGTAATGCCAATCGAGGTTTTATGAAGAAGCTGATAATTTTCGGGTGTTTGAAAATTTTCCAACACATTTTTGTGAACAACACGATCATGTCACTTGTAAAGTTCATTTGAAGTTCACTGAAAATTCAACAAACATACTCACATACTTTCATATTTATAATATTAGTCGGAATATATTTAACTTTATTCATATAAATTATGCTCGAATGATATTGATTTAAATGGAATCGAATATAAACCCCTAATACTTATTAACCGAAGTATTCATACACTATACATTTCCATTTCAAGACAAGATTCTGTTTCTTGTTCAAAACGGTCGGACCATTTGTTCTTTTTTTTTTTTGATCGAAAAAAAAAATGTTTCCGGTATTTTTCGGCGATATACATTTCGCTTTGAAAATCGTATTTTCCCGTCTTTAAAATGTTGGTTTTAATTGTAATACGCATAACTTCTCTAAAAACTGACCGATTTCGATAATTCGACTTGCAAAATATTCTTAATTATTTGAACTTTAAATTCGAAGGACTTAAAAAAAGCTTGTATCTGTCAAACAAAACGTTTTGGCTAACAGCCTTCTTTCTGATGTGAAAAAATAAAAAAATACACTTCTGGAGAAAATAAGTTTTAAAAACACACACCTTTTTAATTTTTCCGAAAAAAAATTTTTTTTTGGACAATAGTCAGTTTTTAGAGAAACTATGTGCATTTAAACAAAAAACTAATATTTTAAAGAAAAAAATGTTTTTTCGGCCAAACGAAAAAAATACTTGTCTGACCATTTTGTCCAAAAAGCAACATATTCGAGTCTCATGGAAAAAGAAAAACTTGACCCGAATGGGCAAGTTGCCTTGTAATGGAAAGGCTCTATGTTTGTTACAATTGTAGTATGAACTTTTTATTGTCGAATACGTATCTGTAGTAAAAAATTGTATTAAAATGATTGATAAATCAAAGATAGCAAATTGAAAAAACGCAAACAAATTTAAATGAAACTTTTTTTTGTTGTAAATTATGAATTACCATCTGTAGTAAAGAGTTACGGTAAAAATACCAAATAAATGCACGCAAAATAAGTTTAATTAAAAACCTTTTCATTACAATTATACTCTTGAATTGCGAAATGACTGCGCTATGTTAAAAATATAATAAAATAAATTGCAGTTTTGCAAACCGCAATGTTTCGCTATTCAAATTAATATTCAGCTTACAAAAGCAAAGCAAACAAAAAAATCCTTGAAACTAAATATTATTTGTACAATATTTATATTTATTTCAACATACATATGTATAACAGTTCAGCGTGCTGCTTGCTACAAAGAAGCAAATCAAATATTGGTAAATATTATTTTATGCACCAAAATGATCAGTTGTGGCAAAAAGGAAATTCACACAATAATATTTATGTAAATACATATGTGCGTGTCCGAAAGCATACTATTCATATTTCCAATATAGTGCACAAAATATGTACACACCATGATTACGAAACGTGACAAGAAGTTTAGTGAAAGCCACAAACTTGCGCCTTGGGTTATGAACAAACAAAATATTTGCAGAAATATAATAAACGTCGGTCAATTCAAATATGTACATATGTATGTAGATGCTGTTTTTCTCCAATCAATCAATTCATTTATTAAAAATTTTTGTACAAACCAAGTGCCGTAATTGCCGCATTTACTTAGTTGAAGTGAAATTTATTTATGCTTAATCAAAGAATGTCGACGTAACAGCCCTAAAGCTAAGTAGTACACAACAAATATGGGGTCATTAATACGAAAAGCATTGGTGGATAATGAGCTTGAGTTGGAATGAGTTGGAATGCCAGTTTCCTTCGAATCGAAGTTATCGTTCAATGCAGTTATATTTGTTGAAATCACTTTATGCCCATAGGTTATGTAATCATTTATATGAGTATTGCATTTGTAATTGCCATCCATGTCATAGAATGCAACTGACAGCACGTACATACTACGTCTATAGGAGAATTGCCTTTAACGTCACAAAGCTTATCGCCAGTTTATCCTTTACGTACGACGAGTAGCATAGTTGTGCCGTTTTGTTAGTCCTGCGCACCTTCAGCTGTTGGCAAGACAAATGATTGTTGTTTGTGTCGTTTCAGTATTGGTTTCAACTATTGCATTTATAATCGGAAATATTCTATCTGATTGACGCACTGGTTTTTGGTTTGAACACTTTGACAGATTTCTATGCTTCATGGCTTTGCTCGAAAGTTGAATGCTGGAGTGAAATTGTGTGTGTGTGTGTTTGCTAGGGATGGTAATTCCGGAATGTTGGTATCACTGACTTTCTTTTTTCAAGCACTGAAAATCCTTGCTAATAATGCCGGAATTTTCGGGCACCCAAAAAATGTATTATGTTAATTCCTTTTGTACAATAACTAGCAAAATTCGATGAAATTTCCAGCGTTTTGTTCAGATTTATTTTTTTTTTTAAATATTCCTGATTCATTTTGTAATCCAGTAAAACGTAGGCAATAATAAAAACTTCAAAATTTTTACGTAAATGAATGGATATTTTTGTCGAAGGCCTTTTCAACCGCCGCCTAGACAGTGGGGATCGGAAGCGCGTCTCTCTATCATCGTGCGCAGCCGAATACACAGTTGCCCAGCGAATCGGAATCTCGTTCATTCTGACCGCCTCGGCATACATAGGATAACTCAATTCATAGCGCATGTATCCAGTTTCGAGTTTATGTTTGAAACTAATTTAATTTTAACACAGTGTTATGAGAGAATTTTAACACTGTAGAATTTGTAATATTTATAATTACAATAATTTATCTATTAAGTCGTTTTTTTTATTTTTTTTTTTATCAACAAAGTTGGTAATTTTGAATATTATAACTTTTGTTGAACAAGGAAGTAAAGCTTTGTCATAAAAAAATATATACGATTTACCATGAGACACTTTCTGACAATTTACAAAATTTAATCTTTTGGGGTTTCCAATTCGTAGCGCGACTCACTGCAGGTTGTATTGTAATTTGTTAACAAATATAAATATTTTCACTTTACCTAATATAAAAAGTAATATATACGTATGACTTTCTTGAAAAAGTCAAATGGACTTACTTGATTTTTATTTTGACATAAATTAATCAATTTTAAAGGCTACTACTTTCAGCTTCGCATAATTTTTCCGTATAAATTGTAGTTGATTAAAAGATATAAGAAACTTATTTTAAACAAAAAATTATATTACTTTATAAGTTTGCCTTAATGTATGAAATCATTTTCCCAATTACGGCGGCCATTGTAGCCCAGTGTGTGGAGTGTGGGCGCATCATTCGGTGGGTACCGGATTCAAATCCTGGCCGGGTAACTAAGTTTATCCTCGTTTTGAGCTTTTTTAGTTCAGAAGTTATAGCAAAAAAATAACTCAAAAAAGTCTGAAATTTTATCGACTTTTAGCAATTTTTTGGCATATAAAAGAAGCCTACTTGGTGGTGTAGAGGGGTCGTACTATTCCTCTATCTTTACTTTCCGCTCCCAACACATTTTCGCCGCAAATGTTTTTTGTTTTGCAGTCAACGTTCCATTAGGAAGGTAAATTTTGAATTAGAGATTGGCTTGCTTGTATGGAATGCGAACAAATATTTTTAAAAATCCCCTTTAAAACGAAATATTCCACTATTTAATTCGATTTTAAAACTTAATCACTTTCCCTTAGCTTGGAAATGTGCAAAAATAATTATGATACATAAACCTCTCAAGTCTAAAAAAATATTGTCTCCTCATACAGTCCAATCAGTCTCTTGTCAGTATTCTCCAAAGTATTCGTCCAATTTTGGACGATAAAAATATCGTCCCGGAACACCAATTTGGTTTCCGTAATAAGCATGGTACACCAGAGCAATGCCATAGAGTCATTAATGTTGTTCGAGATGCTCTCGAAGGAAAAAAAAATACTGTTCTGTAGTCTTTCTGGATGTGCAGCAGGCATTTGACAGGGTTTGGTGGCACCTGGGTCTCCTGTATAAAATTAAAAAGTATCTTCCAGCACCATTTTATGTTTTCTTTTCTAGTTATCTAAGTATCAGGTATTTCTACGTAAATGTAAAAGACAATAATTCTGGCATCTTTAGATAATATAGGGGCGGGAATGCCACAAGGGAGTGTTCTTGGGCCAGTTTTATATACCATATACACCGCAGATATGCCTACTACAAATGACACTACAATTGCCACCTATGCTGATGATACTGCGATCTTAGCTAGCGATGAATGTCCAAATGAATCCAGCAGGATTCTGCAAATTGCTATTAATCAATTAGAAAATTGGTTTAATAAATGGAACACTAGGGTCAGTGCTGTAAAATCTGTATACATATATCACGTTTACACTCAGAAGAGGTGACTGCCCACACGTCATTTTAAATGACACTCCCATACCCGTGCAGAACTCAGTCAAGTATTTGGGGATACATCTTGATCGTAGAGCTACATGGAAAAATCATATAAAAGCAAAAAGAGAACAATTGAAACTCCAAAACGAAAAACTCTATTGGTTAATTAACCGGAAATCGCAGTTAAGTCTTGATAACAAAGTTAAAATTTATAAAAACATTTTGAAACCTGTGTGGACCTACGGCATTGAGCTGTGGGTCACTGCCAGCCGCTCAAATATTGAAATACTGCAACGACATCAAATCCCTACCCTTAGACTTAGAAATCATTAAATCATATAGTACTAAATACTTAGCAAGATTAAGCGATCATTGTAATATAACTGCTATTACTTTATTGAATGAATCTGAAGAAATAAGGAGACTTAAACGATGTCATATTCTAAACCTACCATTTTGAAATTAATATAATTAATTGAGTAATGTATAAATAAATATTAGCCCCATTTATTTGTTGTTATACTTTATGTTATTTAGTTTACTGTTATCCATTCTGCTTATTATATTTAGTATCTTTTGTACTATTTTAGTTTTTGTAGATAGATTGCAGAAATATTAATAATAAAAAAAATATATATATATATATATATTGCGTACATAATTTTTGTATTTTTTACATCTTTTGCATTTTTAAATTAACAAATGATTCTTCTTTTACTTGCAGGTAAGCACTTAAATTCTCCTACATTTCCAAATGGTAAGCTTAAACTCAAAATTCATTTTCCCCTCTCTCATAACTACGAGTATTTATTTACAAACTAAACAATTGAAGCATACTCGTATAAGTAAATAAGTAGTTTCGAAGCAAACCATGAAACGCATCATTGTGGCTTTCTTGCGCCCGAAAACCACCAAAGACAACTTAATGATAATCATACGCCCCGTTGCTTTGCGCTTCAACTTACAACGAGGCAACAGCCAATCAGCAGTGCAGTTGTACTGGCTAAAATTGTTATTTGTGACAAGCACAAAAAGTAACAACTAAATATGTATATAAAATCTCTACAGTATTCTTATGGTTTATAAACATTTTAATGCGCAACCGAGCAAAATTCTACAAACGCAACCAATCAAAATAATCGGTTGGCATGAAAGGCGATGCACATCGCAATGCTACTAATTTGCAATTCACTTCGTTGAAGTGAAATGCACAGAGCCGCATTGTAAGTTCGTTATAAATGTAATAAAAAGAAAATTTCTCGTAAATTATCATCATTAAGTGTAGTGTAGGTTTTGAATGGTAAGCGCGAATAGGGCGGGCGGGCGGTCAGGCGGTGTAACCGAAGCATCGCCAACATTATCATCATTTGCTACGCTCCTCTCATGATTACAACTGCCATGATTACAACCGGTTGTCACAGTGGCGCCTCAATGACATTCAAATGAGCTACTGAAGATGCTAGCATATTCTTCACCTCTACGCTCGTTATTGCTATATGCCATCTTTGGCGGTAATGAAAGGTTTCCTTTCCTTTCTCTACTTTAGCGGAACTTAAATAGTTAATAGTTAAATTTTAATAGCAGTCGAAGCGGTTTGTATGAAAACAGCCATATGCAGTAGCAAAATTTACTATAACACCATTAAATAGTGACACAAATGAGCGCGCAACCGCCACAAGCACTTGACACACATGAAGGCACACACACACACACACACCTACATAGCTACCTACCTACATATGTACCTGAGTGCACACATACATATGTACATACAAAATGCATTTGTTGAAATTCATGCCATGGCATGCATTCACCTCGGTTTCTACTATGTGGATTACATTAAGCGGTGAGAGTGGAGGCGAGGTTAGCCATTCACAGGATGTACAGTTGAAAATTACCAAAGTATACAGTAACTCAAAGAAATCTTCACATGCCAATTTTTTTATGTAGAATATTTCAAATTTTTTTGAAGAAGAACTTCTTCAGCGTAACGAAGGTCGCACCGATACCATGTGATGAAGGTCGCGTTGATATCGCGTCACCAGGTCAGCAACATGACTTTTATATACATATGAAAAAACCAACATACATACTAAGGTGCGTACATATCAAAGTCTAGCTAGTGGACTAGCTATTTCTGAACCATTTCGGGATATTTCAGTAGTAATTACTACTACTAGTACTAAGTACTACTACTACTAATACTACAACTTTTACTATTAATACTAGCTACTATTACTGCTAATTACTACTACTACTGATATTATTATTATTTATTTATTATTCGTTATTCATTTACAATAAGACTTAAAATACTAAAATGCAACCCGCGAAGCAACAATGCTTATCTGCAGGTTTATAATTATTTGACATTAACATTTATTCTTATATATCTATATGTGAAGATTAGTACAATTTTTTCGATTTAATTTCAATTTAAATTAATTTTGAATTCTAAATAATTTTAAATGATTTCATACATATTACATACTACCACTACTCTGAATTACTCCTACTATTTTTACTAATTTCTACTACTATTTTTAGTTATGGTACTACTGATTACTACTACTATTCTTACTAATTTCTAAGACTATTTTTTACTAATGCTACTACTACTTACTCCAACTATTATTAATACTACCTACGACTACTACTAATTACTACTACTAATTGCTACTACTATTTTTACTAATGCTAGTACTAATTACTACTACTATTTTTACTTATGCTATTACAGGTTACTACCACTACTCGCTCTCATTTCTACTATTATTTTTACTAATGCTACTACTATTCTAACTAATTTCTACTATTATTTTTATTAATGGTGCAACTAGTCATGCTAATTTCTACTACTATTTTTACTACTGCTACAAATTTTTTGTTACTACTTACTGCTACTATTTTTTAGTAGTTTTGCTTCTATGTTTATTATGGAATTACTATTCATACTAATTTCTACTACTGTTTTTACTACTGCTACTACTTTTTTGTTACTACTTACTGCTACTATTTTTTAGTAATTTTGCTTCTATGTTTATTATGGTATTACTATTCATACTAATTTCTACTACTACTTTTATTAATGGTACTAATATCCATTCTAATTTCTACTACTATTTTTACTACTGCTACTACTTTTTTGTTACTATTTACTGCTACTATTTTTTAGTAATTTTGCTTCTATTTTTATTATGCTACTACTATTCTTACTAATATCTACTACTATTTTTACTACTGCTACTACTAACACGCTTTTAGTAATTCCGTTCAACAACTTTTTAAATATTTTTAAATATCAATGTATTTTTTTAGCACTTAAAAAATTAATTTTTGTTTATAAAGAACACAATTTTTTGATATATTTTCAAATCGTTTTAGCTCACGTAAATCTTAACATTTTTCGAAATATTTTTTGGTGTCAGCCTTAAAAGATAATAAATCTCACTATATGCTTTTTAAGTTGAGCCCAAATTTTTTTTTAAAATAAATTGTTTCAGTACACAAATACAAAAAATTGAATTCCTTCTACATTTAGAAGTGTTACAAAGTATTTGTTGGTTTTTTTATAAAAATATATTTAGGTGTTTATCAGAAAGAAAAATTCCAAACTTTTTAAAAAAATTTATGAAAATCCAAATTTATAAAAATTTGAAACATTTTAACTTTAATTTGTATAACACTTCTGAGTGTGCAGTTTTGTGGTGCATTGAATTTTAGCATGTTGCTAGAAATTTCTGTTTTGTACGATTGTTTTTTTTTTTTAATTCTGATCTTGGAATTTTTTTCTTTTTTTTATATTTGCAGAAATTGTGGAAGATCATCAGCATAAAAAATACTATTATAAATGTATATGAAATCCATCCGTTTTGTAATTAAAAAAATTATGCAGAAATGGATTGAGCTACAAAACTGCATACCCAAAAGTTTTCGAAAAAATTCAAAAATTATAATACATCTTTGAAAAAAGAAACACATAAAAAAAATTAGTTTCGTTTATAATATGTTGAACTTTTATAAATTTTGTGCGAATCCTGATATTTTGCGGTATATGGGTTTTTTGTATAGGAAATACTATATTTTTATAAAAATCAGCGCACAAAATTTGAACGGGAATCATGACGAATATTATAAAAAAAAATATCACCACGTGGCCAATGATTTTAGTCAGTGTACATATAAGTGCCATGTAGTTATGGTGAACTGACACCACATTGGCTTCGCGCGCCCCCTTTCCCCGCACATCCGCTAACCGACACAAAGCCACGCGCCTCACCACCAGGTACCTGCATAATTTGCAAGTGCAACCTTCTCGCAATACATTGGCATTTGCTGTGCAATGACAAGTTTATACAACTATAACCGCACAAACGTGCACACACTCACACACTTACACCTGCAAAGGTTTCCGCTTCGCTCACCTTTCTTTTCTTTGTCACCACGAATTTCCTCTGGATGCTTTCATTCAGCCATAACCCTTCAGAAGTAATTTTCCATGTGAACTGTAATTAAATTATCCTTACTTTTTAGTAGTGCATGTAGTGAGTGGTGTGGTGTGAATTACCGTTGTACATTTTGTGGTTTTGTTGCATGTTGCACGTCGCTATACTCTCTCTCTGTACGCTGTTCGCTATTTGCTGTTCTCTGCTGAGTGTTGAATTTTGATTGTCACGCGCGTGTGGCAAGCAATGTATTGCATATTTCATATTTAATATATGTTGTTGTACTATATTCATGTGAGTGCATTTTATGAGCTTTGTGGCAAGATGCCCCATCATCATCATCACAATCACTACCCCGGTTGTTGGAGAGTGCATTCACCGCTTGATGACTCCTAATAATATTGGTGTTGTTTTGGGTTTTTTTATAATTTTTTTTTTCATAATTTTTGGCTTCGCTCGCTGTAACTCAATTTATGCGCAGTTTAATGGGAATTCAAGCTGAAGTGGGAAAATGAAGGGTACCCCGTAAAGCACTTTAAGTTAGATTTTGCTGTAAAATGGAATATGCTATACGAGAGTAATCCAGAAAGCTTTTGGAAAAACATAATAAATATCGAATTTATTAGGAAAGCGACTTTATTGGTTTAATATATTCGCTTTAGGATTTGTAGAGCTTTTCATTCGAAGAAACCAGTTGACGAAGCATTTGTTTCACTCTGAAGTGGGTACCCCAAAAATGTCGGATCTGAATGCCTAAACGATCTCTTTGGATGTTAAAAAGAACTTACTACGCCTTATTTCTTCTTAACATATGGAAACAGGTAGAGGTCGTTAGATAATAAATTAAGTGAATATGGACAATGAGTCATTATTTTGATTTTTGATTTTTTTCCACCTTCAACAAATCAACTGTTCTATGTGCTGTAAGATAGCTGACATTTTCGTGGTGAAAAATTTTGAGAATTTCCTGTTTTTTATTCTCATTTCATTGATGAGTTTGGGGCAAGCAAATTGTTGTATAACATTCAACATTGACTCTTTTTCGTGCTTCAGATGTAATAGTAGAAATTAAATTGTCAAAATTTATTTCTAATAATGTAACGAAGATGAAGTTATCTACACTAGTCTCACGGTCTATCTCTACGCCCAGCAAAGGGTTGTACTGTGTTATTACTCTCATTGGTTTTGTTTTGAAATACATATGTATCTTATTCATCTCAGCGCCATTTAATTGCTCTTCCCCCGAAGATTCAATACTTTTTATAATTAGTAGAATTAAGCAGGACATACATATGCTTGCTTTATGCCCATCTATATTTGGCATTGAAATTGCTGTTTTGTTTCGGTGCTGAGAGAATGAGTTTCCTTTATAAATTTCATGTTTTCCCCTCAGCTATCTACTGTGAAACCTTTTTGGCTGTAAGTTCTATCCTTTCTTGTGGTTTACTTGTTTATTTAACAAACAGCAGAAGGCAAAAATATATATATAAATTACGTACAGTGAGGAGCAATACTACAATTTGCAAAAATAAAACCCGTGCCCTGCATGTAGGCCTCTTCACATAAATTTATTTTGGGCAAATTGGCACACCTTGATTTAATAATCTCACGCGTCATACGGTAACTGAATTCGTTTCGAAACTTTTTATGGGAAATCGGCTTATGAAACCCAGTGAACTAGAAGTAAAAGTTCTGTGCCGAGTCCTCAAAGATATGGATCAGAAATAGTTAAATACGACAGCAGTAGTGGTGGTAGGCGTTAGTAGTAAGTAGTAGTAGTAATACTTAGTTGTGGTAGTAGTTAGTAGTGCAATTAGTAAAAATAGTCATAGTATTATTCACAATAGTAGCGTTATTAAAAATAGTAGTAGAAACTAATAGTGGCATCAGAAAAATTTTGGTAGAAATAAGAAATAAAATGGTAAAAATTAGTAGTAAAAATAGTAGTAAAAATTAATTTAAAAAAGTAGCAGTAAATAGTAGTATTAGTAAAAATAGTGTTAGAAATTAGTAAAATTAGCGGCAGTAATTTGTGTAGCATTACTAAAACAAGTGGTAAAATAAGTAGCAACGTTAGTAAAAATAGTAGTAGAAAATAGTAGCAATAGTAGTAGAAATTAGTATAGTAGACATAAGTAGAAAATAACAGTAGTAATTAGTAGTGTCATTTGTAAAAATAGTAGTAAAAATTACTTAAAGTAGAAATTAGTTGCAGCTTTTGTAAAAATAATAAAAGGAAAAATAGTATTAAAAATTAGTAAAAATAGTGGTAGAAATTAGTGACCGCATTAGTAAAAATGGTAGTAGCAATTAGTAAAAATAGTGTTAAAAATTAGTAAAAGCATTAGAAAAAATAGTAGCAGTATTTAGTAGTAGTAGCAGTAGTAGTCGTATATTAACTCAAAAATTTTCTAAAAATTCTAATTAAAAAATTTTACTATTTTTTTGAAAATTTTTCCAAATTTAATAAATTTTTGTAAAATCCATAAAAAATTTGAAACACTTACATATATAGTCTATGTTACACAATGAGTTAAACATGAAAAAAAAAACGATTAAAAATTAATTAATAAAGTAAAGTGACCAACTTCATCTAATTGATACGCTTTTTAAATAGAAGACATTCCTCGTTTAGATATTTAAGTTTTCTTTCATTTCGTGCCAAATTTGTTTAATTTTGGATAAGCGGCTTGTTTATTATTAGGAAAGGAGTTTTAGTTAGGACTTAAAAAATATTTGGCCAAGTTGAAGTGTTATCTATAACAGAACTTAAAAAAAGAAGTGGAATTTGTCAATCATTATAGGACTTTTCCTCGAAAGGTTGAAAAAAGAAAGAGATTCTTGTGCAGGAGGTCCTGCGATCACAAGAACATTGATAAGTTTCTTCTACAACTCTATTTTTCCACGGACTTTTATTACATAAAAAAAAAGTAACTGTTGTTTTTGGCCCCTTGACAATACTATAAAAGGCTAATATGAAATCAACACTCTAAAGTACAAAACAATTTAATAAAACAAATTGGATTTAACAAAAAATAATCGCATAGCGTTCATATTTCATTGCTCGCCACTGTACATTCTTATGTCGGCATGCATGTTAGGTGTATGCAAACAATCGCAGAGTAAGTGAACGAAGAGACCTCAACATTAGAAGTATCCTTTTGAGCTAAGTATAAAGTCGCTATTGTTATATGAATATTTTTGAAATGCTTTCAAGATGGTTAGTGTTTTTGTTTTTGCCATCAACTCACAATGTGGGCATATGCAAGGATAATTGTAATTGTCAAAGTCAAAGCTCATTTTACGCATACAGAAAACATATCATATGTCATCTTAACAAACTTGAACATTTCAGTATGACACGGAAGCAGTTATATTTGCATTTTGTAGGTGTATGTGTTGTGTGGATGTTTATTTAATATTTTCCCCTCTTTGCTGTCTGCCTTTTGGTTTGGAGTGTTATGTTAGCTCTACCGTAGCTCATCCGCCGTTGTATCATTGCGCTGTTTATGTGTGGCATTTGGGCGTTTCCGCTAATTAAAAGCATCACGTCACATTGTTTAAACTTCACTTCAATGAAAATTTGTCGTAATGAATTTAGGATGGAGAGAGATAAACATAAAGTTCTTAGCGCTAATTTAAAAGACTGCACTGCGAGCGTGTAATTCAATACGGTAATGTTACAGTTATACAATAAACATATGTAAATATTTATGCATAATTTAAAATTGGGAAAGGAAAATGTATTTTATTTTAGGAATGCGTAAGAGTAAAGCGTAGAAACAATTTTTTTATAATTCTAAATTACATAGATATAATATTTTTTTGGCCTAATGTATAAGTAAAAATAGGTCAACAAAAATTTGGGAGCTCAAGTTTAGTTTTTTATTTGGAAAGTATTGGAAAAAAGCCAACAATAGTCAGAGCAGTTGAAATTATAGCTACTATTTCGAAGTTCACCACATCACTTCTTCAGATTTCTTTCTGGAATCTGCCCGCTTTTGAACTCAAAACTAAGAACTCAGACTTTCCAGACAAGTAGACAGCCTCAACGGCCTGCTCAGCTATTTCACAACTCATTTTCTTTTTAATAAACAGAAACAACTAGAAGTTATTAGGCGATAAATCAGAAGAATACGGGCAATGAGTGATTATTGATTTCGATTTTTTTCTCCTTCAAATAATCAACTGTTCTAGTTGTACCCAGGTGTGGTGGTGGAGGACGATAGGATATTTCCTGTTTTTTTTTTTGTTCAAATTTCATTAATGGCTTCGAACAAGCAGATTGTTGTATTCGATTCAGCATTGACTTTTCTTCGATCCGCAACTGTTGCAACTGAAAAGATCGATATTTTATCCCCAATATCGATATTTAGTTTGAAATATATTTTTTATCATTAAGGACTCATTTAGTCATAGAGTCTTCCCTTTTTGAATCATTTATAAAAAAAAATTATTTTTAAAAATATTAAAAAATAAAATCATCTCAAATCGTAAAACAATTTAGACTTAAAAGCTCCGCATAAAAATAATAATAATCAAGAATGATAGAATGCAAGATTGCGGCTTTCCGCAGCGAAATGATAGATTCCAAATCCAGTAAACATAAAATATGGGTCAAAGAAGAATTAGTAACGTCCAATATTTTAGTGAGGAACGTGTTTTATTTTTGCTAAGACAGAGATTTAATAAATAAACCTACAAAATACAAAAAAAAAGTGACTCTTTGCCGCCTATTTGTAAAAAAAATTTGGTCCATGTTCTTGGAGTTTGTAGCGGTACCACCGACGGCGTCACCTTCTGGTTTCAGTCCAAAGCGCACAATAATTATATTTTTGATCCGGCTTTTGATTTTTTTTTTTTTTTTTGGAAAATTGATTTAAGGAAATCTGATCAACGGCCAAAAATTGACCGATTTGGATTAATTGGAAAGGAGTTTATTATGATTCAATAATTTTAAGCAAACTCTTTTTTTTTTTGAATATAAATTTTTGTTTATATATTGATACAAAAATTGTATATAAAATTTTTTTTTGAATATTTGATTTGCGAAAAAAGCAATATTTAAAAAAAAATACTTTTTTCTTTATAAAAACCTACGATTTTTGGAAAATATTCTTTGCCCCCTACGTTAGATTTTTGATGCTGTTTTCAAACTATTTTTAGAAGTTTGGTTTAAGAAAATCTTGACTAACTCAAAACTTGACCGATTTAAAGTAATAATATAGGAATTTATTTGTTTGCAATAATAATTTTTTTTTTTTTCAGAAAACTCCTTTTTAAGATTAAATATTTTTATGTAACCTCTTTAAGCTTACACTGTTTATCATTACGAGAGGTTTTTGTTTCTGGATGTAAAAAAAAAATTAATATAAAACAAAAATTTGAATATTTAAAAAACATTTTCTTGAATAATAAAAAATAAATTTGAATATTTAAGAAAACAAACTTTTTTCGAATATTCGATTTTTTTTTAATACTTTATGAAAAACTCCGAGTTTAGAAAAATATTTAGAAATCAATGAACCTCACGTGAATCTCAATATTTTCTGAAATATTTTGGAAGAAGTCTTGAAACATAATCTATTTTATATATCCGGTGGAAATAGCGCAACTTTTTTTTGGTGTGGCACTTTAATGTACATGCATATGTTTACTTTTTTAAAGTTGAACGCGTTTTTTTTTGTATTTTGAAATTAATAAATTTCAGTACACAAATACCTCAAATTTATTACCATGTAATTTTTAAGGCGTAACAAAGTATTAATTTTAATATTATAATTAACTTGAGAAAGAATAGGAGTTACTAAATAAAACAGCTATGATATATAGAACGTCTCATATTTTTAGCTAAATTACATAACATTTCAATTAAAAATATAACTTAATACTTGAAAGAAGCTTAGCATAAAAGTTTTGAAAACGCCATGCACTTCTCGCTGCAGGAAAAAGAAAAATCTGTTACTTCCACAATTTCATTACATTTCATAGCCATCTACTTGTCCCTCTGCTCCCCAAAGCTTTAGCCACAAGAACCACATCCCTAGACCATTCCATCACATGCCACCTAACATTCTCTTGTTGATCTAAGATTTTTATAGCTGCCTTGCGGTTACGGCGTCACCACAAAGCAAATGACATAGAATACAATAGTTCCACCGTAACAAAAAAAAAACGCAGCTAGAGTAAAATTTTAAGAATAGTTCATCGACCGCATATGAAAATTCTCAATTGAATGAATGCGGGCGAAAAAGAATGAATGAATTATGTGTAAACTTTACCAGCATGATGGCATGTACGTTCAGCGCTTTAAATGCCTCATAAAAAAGTGTAAAAGTTTTGCCGTCACGTTAGTTAGTTAGTTGAGGTTAGTTTTATCCATCGCTAACAAGCGTTTGTAGTTGGAATTGTGCGGTGGTAACTGCGCGTCGGAAATCCGTCTCAACAAACGGCAAAGGCGCTGCGAATTGTCGTTTCCTTCACTTTAACGCACAAACAAGTTTCTATGTATACTTTGGTTTTTAATTAAGATTGCGTAAAAAAGTAGTTATAACTAAGTGCTGTGGTGATTCTTGAAACTAAATTTTGTCGTTCCATTGGCGTTATGGTAGGAAATCAGTGAAAGAGATGTGAAGTCAAATTAAATTGAAATTTGTATAATAAATGCACACATTCCTTTGCTATTTTACCGCAAGTTAGTGTTCACCATCTATGGAATACTTAAAAAAGAAAAAAATACTTAAAAAGTAAAGAAGACAGCAATTAAACTACTATTTAATTTGAATTCGCTTTTATTGTATTTGAAGCAACGACTTAATTATGTAAATGCTACATATTACATAGACTTTTTCTTTTTAAACATACAACTAATTTTTCATCGCACTCCGTTAAAAACATAACATAATAATCGAAAAATATATTCCCCCATAAGCAAACGGGACGATGCATTTTGAAATATTAGGATTTTACTAAACTGTGCCTTAACTTTTACTGTCCCTTTCGTGATCGTAAATTAAAAAAAAAAAAAAACAAAGATATCACAATAAAATTGAAAGCTAGCTTTTACCCGTGGCTTCGCACGCATAGCATTCGGCTTGACGTTATGAACTCGATTGTAACTGAAAAAGAAATAAATCACTTCACCAAAGGTAATAACTTTCAATTCAATTTTAGTTTAGGTTTTTATTTTTTTACTATCCAAAACAAAATCTAACTCCAATTCATAATTTCTGATTACGGTTAGTGGCTGCAGTCGGGTTCAATAAAACCAAATTTATTGTTAGAAATGCCCAACGTAATCAAACGATGATGGTGGCATTTAGAAGTCTCATTTTTAAGGCAAAGTTTTCTTAAGCCTACTTCTTTTGAATCCCAGGCGCTATATTTCCTTTAATTTTATTTACTTTTTGAAGTAGGTGGCAACCCTCTCCAAAGTATTTTCAATATAAAGCTTTCTCAAACCTCCTTCCGTTACCCCACCCATTAAAGTGAAAGATCAGTTTTTAAGGGGCGGCAACCCCATCAATCATGTTTTCGTATACGCTCATTCGGTTCAGAGTAATACTGTATATTTCAGTAAACTTACAAATTACATTAAACTTAAATCCTTAATTATGTTTTCGTAATTAAGTTTTTTTCAGCCTACATTTTCCTTGAATTTCATTGCGTGATACTTCCGCTAAATTAATAATTTAATTTAGTTTACTCTTTTAAGAAGTTGGCAACTCTCTCCAAAGGTATTTTCTTAATAAGGTTTCTTTAAAACGTTTTTGTTTGAGAGCCATATTTCAATATTTGAGTTTACTTATTATAATTTTAGGTAATTTTTAAATAGGTGGCAACACTCCAAAATTATTTCTGATATTGTGCATTTTTAAAACTTGTAGTTTGGCACTCATATTGCAAAATATCGTTTATTTTTTTATTAAACTTACATATGAACAGGTGGCAACCATCTTTAAAATAATTAAAAAAATGAAGCTTTGTTGAGTCTTGCATACAATATTAAATGGATTTGATTTAACTTATTATAGTTTTGATTAATTTTTGAAACAGGTGGCAACCCTCACCAAAATTATTTGTGAACTTAAGATTTCTTAAAATTGTTATTCTGGTACTCTTACTGTATAGTGAAATTTTTTTAAAATTAGTTTAATTTGCGTTTAAACAGGTGGCAACCTTCTTTGAAAACATCTGGGAAATGAAGCTTCATTAAGCCTCTTTCGTTTGGTGCTAATATTATACTATTTTATTTCTTTCGTTGCTTTCGTTGAAAGAAAGCTTTTAAACAGGTGGCAACTTCCTGTAAAAAATCGGTTTTATGGTGATCCCTATATATGTATGTATGCCTATCGAGATCTATTCAGTCGTTATATAGCAATATGCGATTTTACTTATTTATTTAATAAACTATAGCTTTTTAATAGGTGGCAACTCTCCATTTAATATAGCTGTTTAGACCTGAAAACGTAATACTCACAAACTCATACAATATCTCACCATTTTGTTTGCTCTTAATCCAAGAACTAAGCAACCCTGTGGCTACGGCTACAGAGCTGTAAAGATAAATTAGGAATGACAGGTGTGAATGCACTTGGTTTATGCCAAGTAATTTGAACGAGAATAAGCAATTAACGTTGCAATGTGAACATGAATTAAGAAAATTTTAGGCCGAAACCAATTTTGAATCAAATCGCAAGTACGAAGACAGTTGCTCTTTGGTCCCTATAGTTTCGGGATTAAATTAAACGGAACGGTCCATAAAAAATGCAAATTGCGTATTATATTCACATTTATTATTTCTTGTGTGTTTAATAATTGCTTGTAATTATCCACGAGTACTTAATTTCATTACGCCATGATATCAAATCTGTTTTTCATTGCGCTAAAATTTTAGCGTAAAATGAAGCAAATAAAATTAACTAATTGCAGTTGCGTATTATTGATATTTGTATTTCTGATTTAATTCAGAGCAACAGCGGATTTAATTAACAATTTCGTTTAAAAAGCATTTCTCAGACTCTGTCTCTCGCACTGCTACAATTAAATTCAAGTGTGCTTGATTTTTACATTTTTTTTGATGATAACATTTCATATACCTTTTCAATTCATAAAGAAGCTGTAATATTTTCCTCTGAACTTTGAACATCCCGCTGTTTTCTTTTATTATGTGTTTTGCCTTCTGTGTAGCTATCTATCTCAACTATCTGTCCTTCCATCATTTTCTCATTATGTTATATTTAATTGAATGCGAGATCGTCCAATTACTTTCAGCTCGATTAATGCTCTGTGTGAGTAGGTGTATGCGTGCTATCCTCTCTCACTCCTTCCTATTTATTGCCCTCCAACGTTTTTCCTCCGCGCATTTGCGGACTGTCCTAGACTACCCAATTGAAGTGCTGATAGCTGCGACAAGAATGACTAAATGAATATTCGAATGAATGAACAAATTCCTTACTATGTCCTGTGCGTTCGTGGATAGAAATTACCAGAGGTGTGAGAATGTGGGTGTGGTGTATTGAACGAATAGCCAATAGTTCATACAGATCATCGCTCCATCGTCTGCGGTATTCGTCAGGCGGAGTAGTGGCTATCAGTTAGTTTAGAATAAACTTTAAAAATAATCATCGGAACCTAATTTTTTTACATTTAACAGTTACTGACAATATAATAGAATCAAGCAAGTGTAACATATATTTGCCAAAAACAGTTATTAAAAAATGTCTTAACCAAATCAAAACAAAAAAATAGAATCAGACAACTAAATCTCGAAAATAACAATAAAACTCCAATAAAATGTGGGGCAGTTTTAAAACTTTCTAGCCAAAACCTTTATTTGTAAGTACTTCAGTGCATCTTTTCGGCATGGATTCTACTAGGGTCTCACAGGCAGATTTGGATTCTTTGCCAAAGTTCTTCTTTGATTTAGCAGGCCCAAGCTTTTCCTTTACAACCTTCCACAAGTTCTCTATCGGGTTGAAATCCGGATATCGCGAAGGCCACGTCTTCAAATCGATTCCACGACTCTGTAACCACGTTTTTACAAAACCCGAAGTATGTTTCGGGTCATTTTAATGTTGAAACTGCCAAATCAAAAGCATGTTCCATTCGGCACAGGGTAGTATAAGGTCTTATAATATTCTTAGGTATCAGTAACGGTCCATGTTTTCCCGAATCCAAAGCGGCGGTTCGACTCCATACCACGAAAAACATCCCCATATCATAATTTTTTCCTCCCACGGTCTTGAATTTTTTTGTTGTATACCTGGCATTCATTTCTGAATTTTCGGTCGTCGGATCCAAACCTTACCATCATTGTCCACCATGTTTACTGTAGATTCGTCGGACCATAAAATATTGCGCCACTTTTTGGAATTTTCTGGAGGTGAAACGGTTCGACACTCATATTGTAACATCTTTGTATTTTTGTGTAAAATGTAATTGAATTTTAGTTTTAAAAAAGGTGGCAACCTTCTTCAAAATGTACCCATAAACTTTCTTATAGTGAAACGAATACCATATTTTATTATTTCATATAACTTGAGAATAAATTGATTAAATTTAACTTTTTAAACAGGTGGCAACCCACTATATGATATAAGCCTTCTTCGTAGCGAATGGAACAGCTTAACATCCAAATTTTAGTATTTCATATAACTAGTGTATATTTTTGTTAAATTTTACTTTTCAAACAGGTGGCAACCCGCCACCCTTCGACAATATATGTATGAACCATCACCTCGCCGAGGCGTACAACCCGTTTTGCAGCCATATTTCATTATTTCATATAATTCGTATTAATTAAATTTGACTTTTGCAACAGGTGGCAACCCTCGTAAAAGTTAGCTAAGAATCTGCTTTTAGTGATGAACTGCTTGACACACTTATTTTGATATTACATATAATTTGTGCATATTTTAATTAAAATTAACTTTGCAAACATGTGGCAACCCTCTCCCCAGAGCATAGAATATACTTTCAGTCATATTCTCATATCTATCAAATTGCATAAAAGTCGGTCGAGTCGTTTCGTAGGAGTTCGACTAAACACCGTAATACGAGATTTTTATATATGTATATGAAGATTAAAAAAAAAATTCGAGCTTCACAGGCCACACCTCTTCTTTGGCTAAACTTTTTATTTCAATAACGCAAGCAAGCTACTACAGATTTTTGCTTAACTTGAATTATGTAAGTAATTTATGAATTAATCCTCTTTAATTTTGCACGCTTTTCTAAAGTCCTTGTAGATTTGTAATCAGCTCGCATTTAGTTTTTATTAAGCTTTGAGGTTAACCCAAGGGTTTCAGTGTTTTCTTGCATTTAATATTTAAATAATTTTTTCTCTTCACATACATACTTACATTGTTACACCACTTTACCGCAATCACCGTTGACTTTCGAAAAATTCGATTCTGTTACATTTTACACGCCGTTTACCTTTTGTTCTTCTTCGTTGGTTTTTATTATGCCACTATTTGATTTCGCCGACATCATTATCGCGTTGCAATATTCTCGAGTGAGATACTTCTGCATCGCATTACGTTGAAGAATACTCAAATCAAATATACGACTATGACAACTCAGCGAAATTCGAGAAAAAGCGCCAAAGATAGCAAATGAAGGGAGGAAAAAGGGAGAAAAAATCCCAAAGCTCTAACAATGAAATAACAACAAATCAGTTCATACCGAACAACGATGACAAACGCATAGCACCGACATATTAACTAACGGCAATAGAGGATATTCCTTTTCACTTGATGTTATAATACTTGTGCCATAAAATTGACTTATAGCATAATAAATCTGCGAAATTGTAGCAAAAATAATTGCTCTCGAGAGGTAAGCGCTGGGCTAGCTAGCGTTAGTGTGTGACTGTTCAACCAGACGTACGGAGTCTTCGCGTATCGTACTAAGCTTGTGAGGTTAAACAGCAAGTCCATAAGCTATACATATAAGCAGCTTAGATTTGAGTTAAAGCCACATAATTTCAATCGCATGAAAAATGGTTGCTATTATACTCTGCCGCAGAGACGTGCCGTAAAGAGCTGAGAATTAATTGACAAAATAAAAATGATATGGTAGAATTTGTAATAAGAAATAAATTGTAATAAATGAGTGGAAATCTTTTTATGTATGTCTAATTGTCTAATTGTACTGGTAATTAGGTGGTTCCGTATATTTATTTGAAAGTGTGAGGTATTAATTGAAGGTATTCTGCATTCATTCCTTTCTGAATTAGAAGTAAAATCAGCCCTATTCTGCATTTCGACTCGAATCGAAATTTTCTAAGTTTAGCAACTTTGGTATTCTGCATTTCGATGAGTTTCGACCAATCTTCGAAATTTGCAATTTTATGTATTCTACATTGCGATCGTAGTTTCGTTTTTGTAAGTTGAAATTTTGTTGGCGGAGGACGGTTAGATTTTTATTTTCGTGTACTTTTAAAATATAATTTTCCCAAAAATGTGAGTAAAAGTTGTTGTTGATAGTTCTAAAAGTCATTAACATGATTTTTTTAAGTTTTTTGGGTTTAATTGATTTTTTTTTGATATTGTTTGTGGTCAAAAACAACAACGCTGGAGCAATATGAAAAATTGGCTGATATAATGGCAACCAAAAGGGATATTTCGCAGGATATTGCCCATTCCGACATTATAATTTGCGCCAACTCCATGTTGGTAACTGCCTTCTGCAAAAAATCTCAATGCAGCCACTAGGCGATTAAGCGGAGATAACGACGTCAAAGTACTTGGTTGAGTTTCTTCCGCAAAAGTATCTAGTACATACTTGAAAGCGTCCTTATTAAGTCTTAAGTTTTTTTTTGAATCTAAATAAGTAAATCAATGAATTAAGATTTATCACTTCCAAACTCAATTTCTTACAATTCGTCACTCATCTGAAATAGATCACACATATCTCGCAATCTTCTCCTTTCAACTTTTGTGTCAGCATTCTCGGATGCGTTGTCGTCCTCCTCAAGTAGTATCGCCGCGACTATTGAATCCATTACGCGATTATATTTTTATTTATTTTATTTAAAAAGCAATAGTTTGGCCACGAATTTGTATCTGTTTGCTTTATTTTGTTTCAATTTCACACATTCCGAGGCAAACAGCTGATTTCGAAAAGGTTGCCGCTCTTCCTCTTTTTCTTTCGATTCCGTCGTAACTTGGAATACCTAATTCCAATCGATGCGGAGCGGAATGCGGGAACGTAATAGAAATGCAGAATAGGGCTGAATGATAGGTAGCGTGGGGGAAGTGAAAAAAACTGCGCTATTGTGAAACAGCTTGAATGAAGAAAATGCATGGAAAATTTCCATTTAACACCTAATCCGTTTTTATTTACATATGTATATAGTATTTTTAAATATATAACTAAATCAACCAAAAATTTGCCATTACAACCATTATCCGATCTTAAAGGGGGAATCCAATGTAAAGAGGTCAAAAAATCGTTTTTGTTTTTTTTTTTGGACATAAACAAATATTTAGGATTATCCCTGTCAAACTTTCGCACGATACTTCAAAATTGGCAGAGATATGAATATCATCATCATGCCAAAAAACTTTAAACTTTTCCCAAAAGTCGTGTTTTTAATACGATGTGCAAAGTTGCAAAAAACGGCTCAATCGATTTGCACAATTTTTTGAACACTACATTTGGTGAACTTTTAATGTAAAAAAAAAAATTACTACAATTCAAAAAAAAAAAAAAATATCGTTAAAAATTCGACATTTTTTTCTGGATATTCCAAGAACAAAAAAAAAATGTTTGCTAAAATCAATCCGTTTCTTAATTGGCGCTATAACTGCTTAAGCGACTTTGGTCGAACTTCTTCTACGATTTGTGGTGTGCGTCTTGATGTTGTAACAAAAGTTGAGGGACCTACGCAGAATCCGAACGGCAAATATTTTTTTGTGAGAAGTTTTTTCATGGCAGAAATTCACTCGTAGATTTGCCACTCCCTGCCGAGGGGCGACCGCTATTAGAAAAAACTTTTCTATAATTTTTGACGTTACTTGCCCCGGGCAGAATTCGAACCCGGGCCCGGGACCCACCGAATGAAGGGCGCACACGCTACACACTCGGCTATGGCGGCCGACACCAGAACCAGTCAGCGAAATGTGAAATGTTTGAGTACAAAGGAACGGGCCTATTGTAAAAGGTCACCAGCACTTTGAGTAAATTAAAATTAAATGAAAGATACCACTGTCCAACAATAGCGACCCCCTAATTCTGAAAGGGTATGTTGAGTAGATCATTTTTGTAGAACAAACTTATGGTCCAGCACGTCTGAGTTTTTTTTTTTTTACAGTGGGTCAAAGTTTTCATTTTTCGGTCGAAGGGAGCATTATACTATATGAAAAAAATGTTGTTAGTTAATGTCTGAGAGAATTCTTATGGTCAGAGTTGTATTGTGGAATTGTATGAGGATTATTTTTGTGGAAGATATTAACCCTCTAACTGGTCTCTTTATGGGTCAATTTGACCCTTTTTTCGAGAAAATCAAAAAATATCCTTTAAAAAAGGACATTTAAGAATTAAAATATTCTACGAAAATGTTTGGCGGAAAATTTCAGGGGGGGTCACCAAAGACACCATTGTTGTAAATAAAGCTCTTTACGATTAATTGGCAAAATTACACGCCAACTTCTATAAAAAAATTATAATTTTGTTTTAATAGTGGTTTATTATAGTATGTACATATTTATTTTTTTGCTTCAGCAGTAGTATGACAATGGATTAAAAATTAAACTTAATATGCTTTCCTGTATTTAGCTTGACGTGAATGTTCCGATGTGTCAAGGTTTCTGTACAAGCCCCATACGTATTCAGCAAGCATTACACTTTGGGATTTCCCTTTGAATCTTTCTTCCAATACCTTTATATCCTGATTAAACCTTTCACCGTGTTCATCTGAAACCGCTCCAAGGTTTTCTTTAAAAAAATTGAGATGAGAGTGCAGAAAATGCAGCTTAAGTGACATCTTAACGCCATTATTGTTAAAACCGATTAGCACGTTTTAAATATTTTCTGCATAGTTTTGTGCTTTTGAGTTTCCAAGGAATTCTGATATAACCAGCTGCATAAAGTCAAATGCTGTCTTTTGCATATCCGACAGATGACCATAAAATTCTTCATCTTGTAATAATTTTCTTATATCGGGTCCAACGAGCATTCCTAGAAAAGGTAATTTACATTAAATAATCTGGGGAAAATTGTTTGAATGCGTTTGAAAGCATTTCCTTGTGTATTTAAGCTTTTAATAAAATTTTTCACCACGCCCAACTTATGTAATATGCAGCGGTGGAAGTATGGCCTTATCTTTTGGGACAAGGGATTCATGGATTACATTTAAGTCACCAATAATATTTTCTTTACGTTCTTCGAAATATTTAATATGATAATGGCTCATCAAATGAAGAGGTCATAACGGCTGTTGGAGCGTATTTTGCACACCTTCCGGATTCTCACTTCAGGGATGGGATCCACAGATTGGAGGATCGTTGGAGCAAGTGCATTAATGTTCACGGAGATTATACTGAATAATAAAGTGTATTTTCAACCATAAAATTGTGTTTTCTTATCGAACACCAAAAGTTATTGAACAACCTGGTATGTCGGCGTGTAATTTTGCCAATTAATCGTAAAGTACTTGTAGGTACTTTTCATTCATAAATGAGCTTTGGAGCCGTAAATGCGCCCGTGAATACTGAAAGGGGTCTAAAAAATGATTCCAAGAATATTCGAACTCCGATGGCGTTTTAAGGTTTGTCTCAGTGAACTTAGTAGGCGTTTTAAATTCTTATTTTAAAATTTTTTTGATGGTTGAATGTGATGGTTTTTTTACATTGAATTTTAAGATCAATAATCATTTTTCATATCATAAGGCGATTTTTTATTTAGAATTTTTGGAAAAAATTGTTATTTTCGGAATGGGGACTTAACTTGGTGCAGCTGGTCGTTTGCTTGCCTTGCGTTGCGAAAAGAACTGGTGGTCTCCGAGATAGCAGCTATAGTATCTACCGTTTTAACTGTTCTAACGTTTTCCAATTCCTTCCAAATAAAATTATTATCTTCCACTCATTGTTCGTAAACTTGCGGTTTTAGGAGAATTCACTGTTCGAATTCACAGAACATGAAAAACAAACGTCCATTATGTGTGTGTGATATAACGGGTTGAAGTGTTCTAAAAAATAGCTCCTTGTGCAATTTTACTTCATTTACTTGAACTTAATATTTCTAAAAAAAAAATGTTCAGCTGTATTACAAGGCCATCATTTTCTGCATATTTTCCGTATAGATAATTTTTAAGCTGTTTTTATTTTTTGTGCAATCTGATTCAATTTTAGTGAACATTTACGTATGCAATGAAAATTGCGTTGCCTTCTTTAATTTTTACCAAAAATTGAGAAAAGTATTTTGTTTTCGCGTTGGGTCGTATCGTCGTCCAGGGCGTATGAGTAACTCAATCAGTTCTAACGAAGTCGAACGGCAATCAATTTATTTTTTTTTGTCCACAAGTAATAATCGTCTAAATCGAAAAAAATACTTTGGAGATAAACTCTCATTTAAAATTTCAGAAGATTTTATGAAAAAAATTTATAATAAAACATAAAATATTTCATGCTTGTCGGAAAAGTACGCTAAAAACACGATTTTTTTTTAAGTAAGCTGAATAAAATTGCGTTTGATTTGTAAATAATAAAATATATACGATAATTAAATAAATATTAGACCAACAAATAGCTTGTTAAATTTTAAATATCACTAAATGAAAATTTATGTATTTTAATTAATTAATATTATACAATACGTCCAAAACAAATTCCTGGTATTGGTCGACTTTAAAGATGAAACTAAATCTTTTATTAACTAAATCTATATACTTATACGGAAAACACTACCGCTCTTCCTCTTGATGCTAGGCACATTGAAATCAGCTCGATATCCTTGTCAGCTTTTTTTTTGTTTTGCAAATACCAAAAAATATTCATGTCCTTTTGCTTTACTTCCTCATTGCCTAATTTATTCGCTAAACGTTGACCTGATAACCCAAATTTTGCGCTACAATTGTTCTAATCAACAGTGCAAACATAATGCATTTCCTATTTACATACATAAATGCGAATTGCTGAAATGCAAAGCGAAAATGAAAGTGCTCCGTTTACGCATAGCTGCTGATGATCTCATTGCATGTTGAGAAATGCAAACAGTGGGGTTTTAACGAGAAAAAATTTGGCAAAAAAATTGTGGAAATATTGTACGACGTTTTTGACTGGCAGAAAATTAGTAAACTATTGGTTTGAGGGTTGTAAAATGAAATTTGAAAAGTGCTTTAAGTATTTGTGATACACATATATTATTTTTTACCATAATTTATTTAAATCAACAATATATATTATTGAGCTTAAGGCCAGTTGATTCACAATCCGCTCGAGTCATGAAAGAAATCTGATGTGGAGATGTGGTGCTCTCCGAAATAGCTATAATTTCTACCGCACCTGACTGTTGTTGTCGTTTTTCCAAAATACTTTACTTATTCCGGGCTTTTAGCTCAATAATATTTATTGTTGATTTTTTTTTTAAGGAAGAAAACGGTTGGAAATAATAAAGTAGGAAAAGTGAACACGAAATTTGTTTGAAACGCAAAAATTAAAAGTTTGATAACTCTTCGTCTCCAAATTATAACTTTTTCGGACAAAAAGTTTTAATCTCACCTATAGTATAATTATCGAAAATTTGTATTTGTATACTCAACGCATATTTTATGCGTAAGACTGACTGTACGCCCATCATCAAAAAACAACAAAGCCTTTTGCCAACAAATTTGTTTGCTTTGCCGCACTAAAGTGAAATCGTGGATTGTATGTAGCCATAAAGGCTTAAGAAATGTTCAATTGTTGAATTTTTCCAACAGCACAAACCTTTTGCTGCATTCTGAGATGATTAAAATCGCATGCTCTTCCAAGGCACCGTGGGCGACTCTTATGTTTGCTCTAGCCCTTTTGCATTGCCCCTATCTGCGCTTTCCCTACTCCATTACTTCATTACTGCGTGCACTATACAAACGAGTATTTTTAAAAGGTCGTTCTTCCGCGTTGATGAGTCTAATTAACGCACTTCAATTATCGCCGTTTTCTGCAGTGCTGATTAACTTTTTGGAGTTGCCCATTTACCTTTCTTTGTACTATTTTCTTCTATCATGTAATAAGGCAATCTTTTTTTTTTTTGTAAATATTTTTTTCGTAGCGAGCGGTTTTTGTGGCGAGTGTAGCGAAAAAATTTTGTATGGCTTTACCAGCTTTAAAGAGAAATTAAATTAGCAGAAAAAACTGGCAGACGTTACCCCACCTTTATTTATTTATTAATTACACTTTGCATATGTAACCACAAAACGCGTTTCAGTTTCTGTCTCATATAACAGGTGGCAACCCTCGCAAAAATACAAATGTGTCCCTTGTCCTCACCGAGAGACGAAAAGTTCGACACTATTATTTTAATCTATAATATCCTTGTGTATAATTTAATTAAATTAGACTTTTAAAAAAGGTGGCAAAATATGTGTCAAATAACTTGCGTAGTGGTAGCATTCTTCAAAATATACTCTTCTAAGCAAAATCCACGTTTGTCTATTTTATTAAATTCGACTTTTCAAACAGGTGGCAACCCTCAATGCGCTATAAGCGTTCTCCTCAACATCAACCAGTTTGGCAACTATATTTTCATAGTTCATATAACAGGTGGCAACCCTCTTAAAGATAGCTATATACAACTTTTTGCCGCGACGAACCGTTTGACACCCACATTTTAATATTTTATATACATAACTCGAGTATAATTTAGTTAAATCGACTTTTCAGGCAGGTGTCAACCATTTCTTTTTTTAGATATACTAGCTTTAAAACTTTTGCTCGGCAAAGTAGGTTAGGTTACTGTGGTAGTTCCCCAAAGGGAACTCACTTAGACATAGTAAGAGTCCGTTGTGATACCACCTAATTTATGAACGGTAACGTGAATCGGAAAGTCAGGAAAGATTAACCTGAGAAGCGTTGCGTGCCCCGAATGAAGTCACGCAAATTACCAATCTCCACTCCAGAAAGGTTTTCTGGAGAGCTAAAGAAGTACGAGCCCAGGTACTTGAACCTCAGTCTCGCAAATGCAGGGCAGCTGAGCAGAAAATGGCAAGATGAATCCACCTCATCCTCCTCCATACAGCTGCGGCAGAAAGGGTCAGAGACTATTTTCAGCCTAACCGCGTGAATACCCAACGGACAATGCCCAGTCAAAACACCAACCAGGGTCGAGAGTTGCCGCTTAGTAAGCGACATCAGCTCCCTTGAGCGCCCACGATCCACTCTCGGCCAGAGGGACCTTGCAATTCTGCATGTCGTGGCAATTTCCCAGCGCTCGCTGAGACGACATAAAGCCCATCTGTCCAGGAGAAGCCCGTAGGCAGTCAAAGGAGCCCCCACCCCCTCCCTGCAAGGAAAAATGACTTCCAGGGTGCCTTGCCGAGCAAGCTCATCAGCCATGCAGTTCCCTGCGATGTCGCTATGGCCCGGTACCCAAATTAGTCTAACGTCGAGATATTCCGAGGCGGCTGCGAGGGAAGTCAGGCATTCCCTGACCAGTTTTGATCTCACCATTAGCGATCCTAAGGCCTTAATAGCGGCCTGGCTATCCGAATAAATGTTGGCCCGTCTAGAGGGCATTACATTGGTAAGTAGCCAATCGGCTGCCCCCTTTATTGCGGCCACATCTGCTTGAAATACACTGCAGTGGTCCGGAAGCCTAAATTTACGGTTGAGGGAGAACTCATCGCAGAATACCCCTCCCCCAACCTTACCATCCAGCTTCGAGCCATCCGTAAAAAAGTTCACCGTCCCACCGCCCCACAAGCCCCCCTCCTTCCACTCCTCCCTACGCGGGATGTAAGTGGATACGAGCTGGAGCAGGCAGACAGTAATCTGTTTCCGGAGGTACAAAGTCGAAACTGGTAAGAATCCTAGAATGCCCAAAGGCCGAGCTAAGTCTGTATCCATTGCACTCTAGCCGTGCTGCTGCATGGGCTGCTGCAACCCTACTTGCAATGTCCACAGGAAGCACGTTAAGCATAACATTGAGCGCGAGAGTGGGTGTGGTCCTAAGCGCCCCACTGATCCCAATGAGCGCGGACCGCTGCACCCGCTCTAGCTGCTTAGCTTTAGATACCCTGTCTAGTGAGTTCCACCAGACCACCACTCCATAAAACATTATAGGCCTTATTATGGTCTCATAAAGCCAATAGTTTACCTTGGGAGAGAGGCCCCATCTCTTCCCAATAGCACCCCGACAACAGTACACCGCAACCGAAGCCTTTTTCACCCTTTCCTCAATATTTGGCCCCCAGGAGAGCTTCCTATCCAGAATCAAGCCCAGATACTTGACCCGGTCAGAAAGCACCAACGGGACGCCACCTATTGAAGGAGGATGGGCGATCGGTACTTTGTACCTCCTGGTGAATAATGCCAGCTCTGTCTTGCTAGGATTTATCGCGAGTCCACACCCTGCAGACCATTTCACGATCAGATTAAGGTACCCCTGCATGATATCAAAAAGGGTACTCAAAAACTTACCCCTGACAATGAGAGCAACATCGTCAGCATAGGCAATAACCGTGCAGCCTACCCTTTCCAGCTCCTTCAGTACGCCATTGATAGCAACGACCCAAAGGAGTGGCGAGAGAACCCCTCCTTGTGGAGTGCCTCTACTCAGCTTTCGCTGGATGGAGGCGCTGCCCCATTCCGCCACGACAGTTCTATCCCGGAGAAGGTGATTGATGAGCCTTACCAGACCCGACTCAACCCCAAGTTCCGCCAAGGATCCGACTATTGCCTGTGGCTGAATGTTATTAAAGGCATCTTCTATATCCAGAAAGGCACCAACTGCAAAGTCCTTGTGTTCAAGAGACTCTTCAATGACATTAACAACCATATGCAGGGCCGTATCCACGGACCTGCCCTTCGAGTAGGCATGCGACAGCCGCTCTCGCGGTATTTCCTCTCTTATATGAAGATCAATCAGCCTCTCCAGGGTCTTCAAAAGAAAAGAAGAGAGGCTGATAGGCCTAAAGTCCTTTGGGGTTGCATGAGAGCTCTTACCCGCCTTGGGAATAAATATAACCCTCACATTCCTCCAAAGTCTGGGAATATAGCCCCTACTTATGCAGCTCGCGTAAATAGGCGCCAACCACCGACACGACACCCGTTCGGACATCTGCAACTGGGCAGGAATGATACCATCAGGTCCTGGCGACTTGAACGCTTTGAAGGAGCGTAACGCCCAGAGTAGGCGACGCTCTTCTAACATGTCGCAAGGAGGGACATAGATGGCACCTGGTTCCACGCCTGTAGTCTCACATGGTTCAGGATTTCCGGGGAAGTGGGAATCGAGGAGAAGTTTGAGCGACTCCTCACTGCTCATCGCCCAGTTTCCCGAGTCGTCCCTGAGACATCCCAAGGGGACGGGAGCCCTCGCGAGCACCCGCCTAAGCCTGGAGGACTCGTGGCATCCTTCGACGTTCTCACAGAAACTTCTCCACGATTCCCTCTTAGGCTTCCTTATTTCGGACTTATATATTCCCAGTCCGATCTTATAGAGTTCCCAATCCGAGGGTTTTTTGCTCTTCCTCGCCTGGTTAAAAAGTCTTCTACTCGAAGCCCTGAGCTCCGAAATTTCCAAAGTCCACCAGTACGGCTTAGATTTGCCCGAAGGCCTCCTCAGCGGACACGAAAAATTTAGTCGTTGCGTACTCATATTTTAATATTTTATATGCCTGTGTATATAAAATCATATTTGACATTTCAAATAGGTGGCATCCCCCTCCAATATATATATATATATACATATATATATATATATATATATATAGATATGAGCCTTCCCTTCGTAGAGACGAAGCGTTTGATACCCATCTTTTCATATTACTTGTATATCATTTAAATAAATTCGACTTTCGACATGTGGCAACCCTCTTGAAAATTAACTATGAACCTTCTCTCCGAGGCGAATCGTTTAATACATATATTTTAATATTTCATACGACCTTTGTATATATTAATAAAAGTTTACTTTTCAAATAGGTGGCAACCCTTATAAAGTTAGCTGTGCAGACGAACCTTTCGACACTAACATTTTAATTTCTCACATAACTTGCGTATAGTTTAATTAAACAAGTGGCAACTCTCTCCCAAGTATAAAATACACTTAACGACCGATTCGCATACCTACCAAATATACATATGTACATACAAAGTTGCATAAAAATCGGTCGAGTCGTTTCGAAGGGGTTCGTTAACCACAAACGCTGTAATACGAAATTTTGATATCAAAGATTTAATATTTATTTATAAATTCTATTTTTTATATATTTTTTTTTTGTTCTATTTTGTTACTAGTCACTCACAATTTTTTGATGGATTCTCTTTTTGACTATATTTTAAAAATAATTTATAAATACTGCTATTTGTTTTCCTAAAAAAAGTGCACGCTTTAATTTAGCACTTTTTAGCGAGTGGTGTTATTTTTGTTGTATTGTCGCGATTAATACATAACCGTAAAATGGCAGTGCGCTTCCTCTTCACAGTCGTTCAATTTTATTGGGGCACGCTTTACTTATTTTATATTTTTGGTATAATATTTTATTTTATTTAATATTCTTTCTCAAGATTTTTTATTCATTCACTTACTCTTACACTTTTTGTTTTTTATTTCTTTTTAGACCAAGAAACTGCAAAAAACGATAAAACACAAGGTAAAGGTAACACCAACACTACTCATAATACATACATACATACATATTTATTTAGTAAAACAAAAACACAGCATCATTTTTACCAACTCACTTATATAGCTATATTTTTGAAATGCATAAACCTTCATTTCGGCTCGTGCTGCTGCCTGTCAAAACTAGGGAATGTTGCCGATTTAAAATTTGCCTTTTTTGTCATATCGAAATGGCGCGAAATCAACACTATTTTCCTTATAGTTTGTCTAAAAACGAGAGAAAAATTAGATATTTTCGATACAATTTTTATCAATAATTTTTTTAATAATCTTAAGTAATAATAAATCAATAATTGTTTTAATAATAGATAAGAAATATATCGCAAATATATCCAAATTATTTCTACTTAACAAAAATCATATAAATCCATATTTTAAACCTTTCACAAACTTGTTAAAATTCACCAAAACTTCAGTATCAGACCTTTTACATAGCTTTGTAGTCACTTGAATTTTAGTTTAATAAAATTACTGTTTTAAATAGTTGAAAATTTTCGTTGATTTCTGATAGCTATTTTTTGCCGAGGGTTTAGCGGGTTCTTTCACATTATCACAAAATAGTCGAAACGGAAGTCGTGAACTGCATGCAGAACAATCACGGGCTTTCCCACTTGCGTGAACTTCTACACACGAACGAAACCATCTGCCAGGCCTTATACCATGTCCACACTGCAATGAAAACAATTTTTTCAGGAGATGTTTTCAATAATAATTATGACATTCCTTTTTACTAACTGGTTTTCGTTGACATTTCTCTAGTTATTTACCTCTTTTTCTCGTAGGCAAACCGGTAACCGAAATACACCCCAGAGCTTCAAAATAAAAGTCTCACTCTGTAGGCACCAAGCAATGCCGCTTCTTTTTTTTTTGTAAATTTTTCAGTTTTGCTCCATCCCGATTTTTTCCTATTATTGTCGGTAAATCAACGATTCTTTTGGCAAAAGAAGTTATCGGATACAGAGTTGCTCATATTCATAAATTTTTCCTTGCCAATTTTTTTTTTTTAATTTTTCGAAATGACCTGGTCGCATTTCTTCACAATAAAGTTACTCGTGATTTTAGCAAAGTGAGCTGGCGCGTTGGGATGACTTAAAAAGTGGCACCGCAAATACTCTTTCTTTCGTGTTTTCAACAATTTTTTTTTTTCTAATTTTGGTAAGCATTTGCCCCTGTTCCAGGGGAATAGCAGTTATGATTTTTAATCGAGTGAAGTAAACTGACGTCTTTGCTTTTGTTTGTCCTTAGATTTTACAGTTGGTTTTGCTCCTATTAGGCTCCATACTACGAACTGCTGTTTGGTGTCCAGATTGCAGATAGTAGGACCAAGATTTGTCACAAGTAACGACTATATTAAAGTTGTTCGACTGCACATTTTCTCAACTACTTAAGAAAAATTCAAGCTCAATTCTTTAGCAATCATCTCTTGTGTATCAACCGTGGATTTTCTTCAACATAGAAACTTCACCAGCGCCACTGTGACGTCATTAGTGAAATATTTTGTTCGGCACTCCTCTACCCGTTTGAAATCTTTGGAACCACTTCGGAATACGTGGAAATAGTATGCACAGACGGTATAATCATGCCATATGCAATTTGGCATTCATTGACAGTTTGTGGTGGCTTTAGGGGGAGAATATCATTAGACATTGAAAGAATATCGTGCCAAAGTTTCAACTGCTAATTCTCGAAATTGTGGACGAGATGCATCTTGGAAGTTTTCTCGAAACCGTTTTTTTTTAAATTGTGTAAGTGATATTAAAAAAAAACTAGATAACCGGTTTTCATCATCCCCAACATTCGTTTTAAAGAGCATAAAAAACTGTTCTGTATATATGTATATACATACTAACGATTTCAAAAACAAATTATTTTTAGACCCTTTTTGATTACAAGCACAAAGAACTAAATTATTTATTTTTTTTTTTTTTTTTCAAAATAGTAATTTCGTTTTGGCCACCAGTTTTAAAGGGATAATTTTCGAATGTCGCTAACATTTAGGTTTATTTACGATAAAAACCCCCTCTTGAGAAAGAAAATGTTTGGTTTGTTCATTTCAGATGAAAATTTTGGCCAGCACCGCTTACGCAATTTACGACGTCGGCGGCGATATGACGAAAAAAATTTGTTAATTTTCAATTTTCACTTTTGTAAAAAAAAAACCTCAGGCATCAGCCTAAATAAATGGTATACTTATTTGAAAAGAATTGTCTGCTTTTCCCTACAAATCAACTGCTAAAAATACCTTTTTTCTCGGCCTCTAAATGCATTTCCCCCTTTTGGTTTACGTCAAAAACATAAGAGAATAGCGATTTTCTGTTTACGTTTTAGGTGAAATTTTATCTGATGTTTTTTTATAATTATATATTTTGTGTTTTTTGAAATTAAAAAAAAAAGGTCTCGTAAAACAATTGCGAAGGGTTTGCTATTTTCTCATTTTATTTTAAAGTTTTAAGAATAGCCAGCGTACTTTTGTTAGTCCCCTCGTATTTGCGAAATGTGTGTTTTTCGAACTTTATTGCTCGCTCCAGTTTATTGCCAAAACTATTAAAATTTAGAACATTTATGGTTTCATACCTCCACACACACACTTGCGCACATATGTATGTGCTTATTTGCATACCACCCATTCGTCCTAATTTCTAATAACAAAAGACAAAAAATATACAACACATTTTCCCATTCGTTACACATTTTATTCAAATCCCTTTACGCATAACCTAAAAACCTCCAAAAATTTTGTAAAATCCTACTGGAGCTAAACGAAACCACTGCCTTAATTTTTACTTACATTCATATTTAGTTTGTGTAAATATTAAACAAACATATATTTATTATTTGCAGATTTGCATTTATGCTTTCAATGCAATGTATTTGCATTTACTCTAATAAGTTTCATGGTTTGAATGCGTCGGAATTTATTGTACATTTCAGCAAAATTTTGTCAACACAAAAGAATGCAAATATGAAACGAATGAACAAATGACATAATGAATTCGTTGTTGGTGTTGTTGGAGCTTTTACAAAAAAAAAAAAAAAAAAAAAAAAAAACACATACATATATTGCTTTTATTAGCTGCATTTTATTGTTATTTGTAGTTCTGACGCAGCAAAAGGCTTTAAATAACTATGTGCTCTTATTTACATAGTATTTACTTATACTAACCAGATATGCGTACATGCATTTTGTATACGCTGCAAAAAAATTACATAAATATTTCTTTATATTACATATATTTACAATTTTATATATGTATGTATGTATAAGAATCCCCACAATTATTTGCATATATAGTGCACATATCCTGTTGAGATTTTTATTGTGGTTGTTTTGAACTCCTTACATATCCCTTTCAGTTATTATAATTCTCCTGTACTTAGTTAAACTCGGCATGCATTGCCCTGTAGGAAATCCATTGAGCCTTTCCATTTTCGTTTCAAGACAACCGGTCAACACAAATATTTTGTTTCTTGGCTAAAATGGTAAGACATGCAGTGTTTCCGATATTTTTTTTCCGCGTTTAAATTAATTTTTTATTTTTTATAATTTTTTTCCGGAAAAATGAAAAATACACTTTTTTTCAAAATTGAATTTCTCAAAAAGTGTATTTGTTTTATTTTTTGTTTTTTCACACCAGAGAAAATTCACTTCGAAATGCAATTTGACCAAGCGGCCAAAACTTTTTGTTTAAGAGATACGGTTTTTTCTTTAAAAATAGATTACAATTTTACATAAAACTTACTTAGATTATTATTACAAGGAATAAAGTTATATTTCTTTAAAAAGAAAATACTTGCATATCTTAAACAAAAAGTTTTGACTAACACCCGCTTGGCCAAAATACATTTTGAAGTGCCTTCTTTCTGATGTGATAAAAAATTTAACAAATACACTTTGCGAGATATTAAATTTTGAAAAAAATGGCTTTTCATTTTTTCATATTCTACTAATTACGAGCATTTTGCAAAATCGGTAAGTTTTTAGAGAATTTGAAATAAATAAATTTAAAGCCGAAAAAATGCGATTTTCACAGCAAAATTGAAACCGCCGAAAATTTTTCGAATATTTTTTTTCGGTATAGCGAAAAATACGTATCTGATAATTTTGACGAATGAACAATATATTTAAGTTTACTATAAAAAGAAAACACATGGCCCGAATGGACCGTGTTGTTTTGATATGGAAAGGCTTAATTTATTTCGAACTGAAATCCTTCATCTTCTTCATAAATGTAGAATGAGTAAATTGGCTCACTTCATTCTTTTTTTTTCGATAGTTAGCACCTGAAAGCGCGACGACGTACTTTTTTCACAGGTCAGTTTAGCGGCTAGTTTTGTATGGGCATCGGGTATAAAATGACCACTTCTCTTGGCCGTTTTTTTTTTTGCATTTTTGAAAATGAATTCACTTAACTTTTTTAGTGTGATCCACAGCTAACATTGAAATTAAATTTTCTTTAAACAGTACCTATGCATTGGCTTTTTCCATTGTTTGCAGGGATGTGTTTATGTACGATCGATAACTTATTATCGATATAATCAGACAATTTTTGCTGGGCCTTTGCCGATAATGATATCGATAACGATAACAACGGCAATAATAATATTGCTATCTACAAGTAATACAAGGTGGCGCAAAATTAAACATCCATTAGTGTTTTTAAATAGTCCGGACCTCAATCCAATACAAAAAAAAACCTCAATCGCAAAAACAAACCTAAGTAAATTGCGAAACTACGAAAACCCATAGAATAGGTATGGTATGAGAAAATTACACCTGAATATTTAGAAGATTTGTATGATTCTATGCTAAAGAAAGTGCAGAATGTAAAAGACGCACAGCCAAGCATTAAAAAATTAAGAAAAATCAAATCGTTCAAAATTGAGTAACACTTTGTATAACTGAGGTGAAAGTATTAACAAAAACCAAAAAAAAAATATTTATTTATTTTTCGAATTTGTCAAGTTTTAAAAAAATATATTTAAAATATTTTTTTAAGTGATCAAAAGCTGCAAAACAGCAAAAAAAATTGATGCTAAGCACAATAAAAATAGGAACACATTTTACTAAAATTTTTCTTCCCATTTTTTTAAATTAAATTATCCACAAAATATCCATCAAAATTTTCACAAATATGTGAAGTATTTTGAAGTTGCGAAGCTTGAAACTTCGAATTGTGAAAAAAATGTAAATGCGGTTTTTTTGTTTCGCTGGGTAGCGTACAAGGAAAATTGAAGTTTCCAAGTAAGCCACAAGAAAATCTGCTCAACAAATAACAATAAAATTTCATCAAATACGTCGTAACGGGACACATTCAGTTTTATTATTACATTTTCCTTTTATGCATAATAAGGTAAACAATTCTAAGCGACACCCACACACACACACACATATGTATGCATATTCACCTTTTTATGTGAACACATACATTTACATAAATACATTCATAGTACATACATTCCCGTGGAGATTTGTTCGTGGCGGACAATGATAGTTTAGATATATATTTTGTACCCTTGTGCGTTATGCTTTTTTACGGCTTTAATAATAAAAAGAAATAAATACTTAGAGAAAAAATAATTTTATTACACCAGCGCGCAGCATGCAGGTTAGGTATGTAATTTTAATAAAAAAATTTACTACACAGAAATTTTCAATTTTTGCCATAAACTAGGCGCACATACATACATATGTGCATACTACATACTAACGTCTAATGCCACACAAAAGGACAATCGTTTTTGTTGCACCCATACACCCATACTTCGCTACTTTAATTTGTCATTTTTCAGTTCAGTTCAGTTCAGTTCAGTCCAGTCCAGTCATCATCCTAGCTAGCCTTTTGCATCCTTTGTGCATTTGTCATATGGAATTTCTTTATGTTCGCAGCTTATTTATGTATTAAATTTTACAATGTATGAATCTATTTTAATCCCCCCTTGCTAAGCTATAAAAACTCATTGTAATGTTTCCCATTTTTTATTACTTGCTGCTTTTTAGTAACATTTCGAAATGTTTGCTCCTAGTTTGTTTCGCAGCCCTAAATCCTAATATTTGGTGTTTGCGTTTTCAAATTCTCCTATTCAATATTTCTGTACTTATGTGAAATATAAAGAAATAAATTCAGGAGATGTCGTACAAATTACATATTTTTTGTTTTGTTTTGAAGATACTTTTTATCATCCGAAATTATTTGTACTCTAGTGTAGTGCTTTCAACCAAGTAATATCTATAAAATAGATAATAGCTTATACTTCTACCAAATATCAACATATACCTATTTTCCGCTTGAAAACTCCACTTGTATTTTACTCTCGTTTCCCGTTATGTTGTAACATTCCCTTTGCTAAATTTCCCAGCCAACATTTTGAGGTCACTGACAACTGGCCCATTTCTTTGTAAAGCAACAACACTAACTCGGAAAAATATGCGAGTTGAGCCAACTCGGTAAAATGATAACCGACCTGAGATGTAGTGTTGGGAAGAGAAAAAAACTGCGCTATTGGGAATGAGCGCTAAGGAAATTCAGGGGAAATTTCATTGTAACACTTAATCCGTTTTTATTTGCATAGTATTTTTAAATACATAAATACATCAATCAAAAATTTGTTAGCACAACTAATTTCCGTTCCTAAATATCACTAAACAAATCAGGGTTGCTTTTGAAACTAAAGGAAATTTTAACCGAGTTGGAGCGTTCTTTTGCAACTCGGGTACAATAAAACGCGCCCAATATAAATATATTCACAACGCTAACTAGCAACTCGATTGTAGCCCTGCCTTGACTATATTTTGAGTTAAATAATTTAATGAGAACTTTTACTGTCAGGGTTTTTTTTTTCGTTTTTATAAAAATAATAATACGATTTATATTTGCTGTTGCTGGTAGGATGAAATTAGTAGTTTAGTTAGTCAAATGTGATAAAAATAAATAAAAATCACAATATACCGATCAATTGTGATCAAAAAAATAAAGAAAAAAATTTAAAAGTAACGAAAAAATATAAATTTTAAACAAGAAATATAATAACTTAAAACAAAAAAATTATAGATAAGATTAGGAAGTAACACACCATAAGCGCTGTCCCAATTGTGCTTCCTCCTTGGAACTGAGGGAACTTCAAAAAAGTTTTCCACACCTTTTCCCCTGTTGCAGAAAATTCAAACCGAAATTTTCTTTTTTCCAAAAATTAAACTTAAACAACCAAAACACACAATTTGTAGTTTGTTGTGAAACGAAGAAATCTAAACAAAAATGCAACGCTGTTTGCAGCAACCTGTTTTATGTACCTTTGACTCGACTATTTATTTATAATTTGAATCATTAAAAGAAACTTATCGGTCATCCCATGCGATCACCCTCTGGAAGGTAGTAGAATCGGTCTTTGATGTTAATAAAATTATTTTGTTTTATTTGTTTACAAAACACCAAGCATTCTTTCTAAGACATCTTTTAAAACAAAACTCAACTCATTTTTTTCTGGCCCCATCTTTATTTGGATATGGAAGTGTTTATCTTTTAAATCGTTGAACAATTAGAGGATGATTATATGGCGGTCTAAGATACTTAGCAAAGAATGTAGATTAGAAAGAAATTGCGTCCCCTTCCAGCGTTCCTCTAATAGAAAATCTCATCCAATTAACCTAACCAGTACTAGTTTGATTTTTGCTGATTGATATTAGAATCTGATTTGATCTAATCGCCAAACAGCATGCAACTTCTTTGTAATCTAAGTATGTTATTTGTACTTAGCTTTGGCTGTTTTCTAGTTAGTGGTTACCTGTGGCGGATTTAAAGAAAAAGGGGCAGCCTTCAATTTTTAAAAGGAGCCTAGTTTTATGTTACTCAAAAACAACTTCAAATCATGCTAATGATTTGGAGGGTAAAAGTTAAAATTTCCACAAGATTCCAGCGTTATATATTACATAGCACAATAGCATTTAAGTTTTGCCTAAGGTTTTTATTCAATACAGAAAGAGTGGTTTATTGTATAGCGGAATCTAAATTCAGTATCGTAAGTAATCTCGCAACTGTTCCTTCAATGTAAAGGATACAAAAATTATTCAGGATATTCTCAGCTACAAAGGCTCGGCGATATTTTTTAACTTTTTTCGAAGAGCACTAGCAGAATCGACGGGCAAAGTCGAGAACAATCTGGATAGACTGCAACATTCGGGAGAACTGTCCTTAATTTCGTTCGTAATTATAAACTCCAAATAATTCACGATTTTCTAAAAAGTAGATGCCATTGTAGATATTCTCTTGACTCACTTCCTTCACAAACCCGTTCATGACTTGTTGAGTGACAGAACAAAATAAAAATTTTAAAAACAATTTCCCCTCGCATTTAGCCGAGCCTCTTTCTCCATTATTTCGTGGCTAGCGTCACGTGGTTGTGCCACAAATTAAGGGACCTACGGCTTCATGCCAACTCCTAATGGCAGATGATTTTCGTGGTAAACTTTTTCAAGGCAGAAATACACTGGAAAGTTTGCATTACCCTTCGATGCCCGACCGCTGTTAGAGCAACGGATTTTTCTATAATTGTTTAATGTTATGTACTCTGGTCTACAACTTTTTTTAACAGTATTTCCGGAAAGCTCCATTTTATTTTAGAAAAGTTCAAATCTATTTTAGAAAAATACAATTGTATCTCAGAAAAGCCCAAATGAATTTCAGAAAAACACAAATGTATTTCAGAAAGACACAAATGTATTTCAGAAAAACACAAATGTATTTCAGAAAAACACAAATGTATTTCAGAAAAACACAAATGTATTTCAGAAAAACAAACACAAATGTATTTCAGAAAAACACAAATATATTTCAGAAAAGTACGAATGAATTTCAGAAAAGTGCAAGTGTATTTAAGAAAATTTTTTTTTAGAATATTTCTGACTAAGTAAACTTTTGCATATGTCCATGATGAAGATAGAACATAACATTTGCATGTGCATTTTCTGAAATACGTTTGTGTTTTTCTGAAATACAATTGTATTTTTCTGAAATTCATTTGGTCTTTACTGAAATACAATTGTGTGTTTGTAAAATAAATTTGGCCTCTCTGAAATTCATTTGGCCCTTTCTGAAATTCATTTGGCCTTTTCTGAAATACAATTGTATTTTTCTGAAATTCATTTGGCATTTTCTGAAACACAAGTGTGATTTTCTGAAATACACTTGGGTTTTTTTTTTTTATTTTTTTGGAAAAGGTATAGATTAGAACGTCGAATACACCGGACTTTATATCTATAGAGTAAGATTCGTTACAAGATTCCACTTTTTAATAACTCTCTTCTGGAATATTTATGTACAAGTAGTTTGTGTGTAGTGGTTGAATAAGTATTTATTATTTCATTTATTTTTATCTTAAAGCAACTCTTCCTCTAGAACTGCACTCCATTTAATTGTTGTACTCGTCCAGCTGTTGTTCGTTCTTTGTTTTGTGCTCATTGTTCGAAGTAGATGTGTATCTATGTATGTATGTAGTGTATAGTGTAAGTTTGTATGCCACCCAGCCTAAGTCATTATGCCAACTGGTGGGTACTTGCCATTTCAAGCCCCAATAATATTATTTCCAAAAGATCCAAGTACTCCATGTGGTGTGCTTGTGCGCGCCGGGCTAAAGTTTTTTTTTTTTTATATTTATTTTCTTACTGAAACTTGCAGAGCGTCACGTTTATGCTGGAGCAGCCATTTTACATTTGCAAGGATACACACACATGCCCATACACACATACACATTTTATGTACACCCATCACATCGCATTTGTCTTTATGTGCCTGCAGGGCATCGTTGAAATTGTGCCACAATTCCGCCATTCCGCCGGATATGTTTTTGACTACAATTCCAATTTTTTTTTTCATTTTACTTTTATTTTATTTTACATTTTATTTGCTACGCTTACTTTGCCTCTTGTTATTCGCCAATTGTTTGTGTGCTAAAAAGTGTATGTGTGTGTGCCTGTGTGTGTGTTAGTATTTTTATTTGCTATGAAAGTTTATTTATTTGTTTCCGGCTTACAACAAAAGAAACAGTTCCTCGATGAGCCGCCACCACGGTAGGAGTTGATTGCCGGGGAGGTTTGAACATTTAAAATTCATTTGCGTTGCCAATGTAAAATTGCCGAACATGTTTTTACAATTTGGCTTAAATTTCTTTGTATGTATAAAATTTTACTGCTAGTTTTGAGTGTTATTGTTAAAGAGTCATAAGTAAATCTTTAATCACTGTATTTGCAATCAATTTGTGGCATTGTGGATGTGTGTGTTTGTGTGGCTTTTCGAAATACACATATGTCGGATTTTTTTTGAAGAACTCAAGTTAATCTTAAGTGAAATTACTGATTATTTTCATGCATTTCATGTGGTTTGTGGAAATCTGGCAATGGGTAGCTTGGGGCTTATTTCTGCTCTTCATTGTTTCTTGCTTTTGTAAAATATGTAGGTAAATATGGTTGTTTGAAAATGCATGAATTGATCTAAAATGTATGTATGTATTTTAGTTATACCGCTATAGTTTGAAGTTACAGCTATTTAATTATTATTTTTAATTAAGTCGGAGGCAAGGTCGATGAGCGAGCATTAATAGAACTTTTTCGTTTCAGAGTAATACTGCTAGATTTCAGTAAGCTCACAAATAGCATTAAATTCATGTTTTTAAACACGTGGCAACTCTCCTTAAATATATTTTCATAATTAGGTTTTTACATTCTTTGAATCTCATTACGTGGTACTTCTGTTAGCTACATAAATAATTTAATTAAATTTACTCTTTTAAGCAGGTGGCAACCCTCCCAAAAAGTATTTTCAAAATAAGTCTTTTTAAAACCTTTTTGATTTGAGACCCATATTTCAATATTTGATTTAACTTATTATAATTTGAAGCAATTTTTTTAAACAGGTGGCAACCTTCTCCAAAATTATTTCTGAAATTAATTTTCTTAAAACTTTTAGTATGGCACTCATATTGTAAAATGTCATTTATTTTCTTAAGTTAACTTAATATGCATTTAAACAGGTGGCAACCTTCTTTGAAAACATTTAAGAAATTAAGCTTTATTGATACCCATATTGCAGAATTTGATTTCATTCAAACCTTTAATTGAATTGAACCGTATAAACAGGTGGCAACTCCCTCTAAAAAATCGTAAACCCTATAACCCATAATAAACTACAAATCTTATCTAGAGATCTATCTAGTCGTTATAAAGCAAAAAGTAATTTAACTTATTTATTTAATTGGCTATAACATTTTTAACAAGTGACAGCTCTCCATATAATACAGCCTATGGTATATAGCGTAGGGATTGGGCTATTTATGGGCTAAATTTTGTGTATTTTCGTCCAGCCGTTTGGTCCTAAAAAGGTACATAATACTCACCCAGTCACTTACAAACACAAAAACATTCACATTTATACTATGAGTTCGAAAAAAATTTCACTTCAGAAAGGACCGGCGGTCACCCTCGATATTGTTTAATCAAATTAGCCGTGATAGGCCTGATTGTTTTTTTTTTTTAAGACGTTCTAAAAAGGTGCCTGAAATTTTCAAATTTCAACAAAAATAACTTTATGAAACGGTTATAAGAATTAATGTGCTCACAAAATGGTCGTTTGGAATTTTTTTGTTGAGAAAGCTAGGGGTATTTTCAGACCTTCGAAAGTAAACGAATTACTATAGCCTTACAATTTTTTGTTAGGCAATAGCACTGGAAAATCAGATATGCATATTCAATTTCGTATGAAAAATAGGCAAAACAAAAATCGGTGTTTTGAAGTCGCTACACTAAAACAACCCTTTAAGGTTCAGTATTTAAAATCCAGTTAATTATCTAATAAAAAGTGCGTTTCCACTCGACGAGGCCCATTTCTATTTACATTTTCATATAATCGATACAGTGTGATTATTGTTCATAATTTCTTTACATGATGTTTGTTATAGTATGGACTATATCCTTATGCAAAAGTAAAAACAAAAAAAAAATTGTTGTGGAAAATCTTTGTAATAAGGTAAAAAAAAAATCACCATTAAAATTCAGACATAACATTTTTAAGAGAAAATAGTAAAGGTTAATCAATAATTATTATAGTAAAACACACATTTTTCGAGTAATCTATGATCATTATTCAAAGATTTATATTATAAAAGTCTTTTCATAATAGTTATATAAACATATATATTATAATAGTACAGAAATAGTTTTCAATTCTTGAAGACTTTTATTTTGGAATTTGTATAATAAACGTTTTCTAATAGTAACTATAAGTAAGAAAATTTTTTTTCAGTCTTGAAGGTCAGGGCTTTTTTAGGGATTAGTTCGAGACTTGTTACGGACTGCTCTTAAATCATTTCGGGATCACTTTTAGACTGATTCGGTACTATTTTGTGTCCCGAAATAGTCCTGTCTTTCAAAACATAATAAAAGTAGTCTTAGTCACAATTATTATGCAGAGACCTTTAAAAAATAATACTTATTGTTGATTTAAAAAATTCTTCTCCCTCAAAATTATTATGAAAAGCTGTTTAGAAGTAATAAATTTCGAGAGCTTAAAAAAATAGTTTGACTCGTAATTATTATCAAAAGACTTATACAGTTCTTATAACTTTTTTAAAACTTAACAGTTCAAATATCTTTTATTTTGGATATTTGTTAAAATTACATATTCTTTGACTTCCAGTAAAATATAATATATTTCGCCAATGTAGAATTATTCGGGAGTTAGAACGATTAAAAAATATACTTATCTGAATATTTTAGTTTATCGTGAAACTATTTTTATTTTATACGTCTAAAGTATGAAGGAGTTATGAAAAAGTTTCCAGAAATTCGCTTTAAAAAGTTTGCATAAAATATGAATTGAGATCATATTATTTTTAGCATGTCCGCAGATTTGTTAAAGCTTATTATTAAAGATTTATTAATTCACTTATGCTCGCCATTTTCTGTACTATTTAATGGATAATGTTTTGAAACAGAGACTTTTGATTAATAAACTTACATATGTATGTACATATTTTTTTTTTTTGGTTATGTGTTTTGAACATATCCCTAATAACGATTGATACTAGTTGGCGAGGATATGTTTTGCAAAAATGGCATAAAACATATCAATTTTTTTTTTGTATGTAAGGGGTCTATTTAATGAGCATAGAATCATATATGTATGTATCTGAGAAATTGTTTTCGTTTCCTAGCTAAATGCGGCGGCATGCAATAAATCGCATTTATTTGATATGCCAAATATTTTAGCTTTTTGTTTTGCTTTTTTGTTGTGAACGTCCGCCAGCAAAAGGAGTGCTAGATACCCGTGGCTCTTATTTTTCCCCAGTTACTCCTATATTATTTCAATTTAATATTTTATTCAGTGTGCTTTATTCCTCAATTTAGTTTCGCAGAATGGCCATAAGGCATAGGGCAACTGTGAACCAACAAACAGAAAGACGACAAGCAACGGTATTTGCAGTAGTAGCATGCGATATATATTTTATAAAATAGAATGTAATGAATTGCTATGAAAATATGTATGTATATATTTATATATTTGATTACAATTGGTGAGAATGCAAAATTCGTTGCTACTGCCAACGCTTCGGTATTGGCGTAATTGGCTCCCACTTGTGCAGATATTTTATTATTTCGTATTTATGTAAATGATTGTATTACTTTATATCTACATAACTCAGTGTTATTTACTACTGTTCGTTGTATTGCATTTCGCCATCTTATTTATTCATTGTTGCCTGCTTTTCCTCTTTGACTCAGCACTTACTTTTCGAAAAGCTTATTGTAAACAATCTAAAGTAGTGCCGTATTGTAGAGTATCCTTTCTTAGTGCACTTCCACTACTTAAACAACAGGAATTTTCAAATTATCTCCTTCACAATTTAGCATATCCAATGGGTAGCGCATTATTTTACCGCTTGCCGACGTTCACAAGAGTTTCTGGGTAATGGGTGATGGAATTGGTGATATTTTTTATTTTTTCTTAAAAAAATAAAGAAATTTATTTTTTCTTAATAAATATAATTAAAAAATTAAAAATAAATAAAAAATATAAAATATAAAATGAAGAAAAATAAAAAAATAAGGAAAAATAAAAAACAAATGCAAAATTTTAGAAGAGTTTTAGGAAATATTTCGAGTTTGCAGTTGTTTAATTTTAGTATAATGAAGTGGAGGTTCATATATAAAAAAAACCGTGTAAATGAATATTTCAAACTTTATACACAATTTATAAAATCTCAAAAAAAATTTCATAAAAATTTTTCAATTTTTTAAAAATATGTTTAAACATTTCTTGGGTATATAGTTTTATAACCTAAGAATATAATAAAGTAGGAGTTTAAAGTGGCTAAAAGCTGTCGCTGATTTTTTCTTAAATTTTTTATTTATTTTTGGTCTTGCGAACTTTTTTCCTTAAATGCATGCATTTTTTTAAATTCTCGTTGATTATAATAATAATAATTTTATATCCTACAGTATGCAGAATATTCTGCCAGCTAAAATATGCAATTGTATAGGCGATATATAAAAAAAAAATTCCAAGGCCAAAAAACAAAAAACAAAACAATATAAAAAATCAAAGATAGTTTTAAACCACTTCAAACCTGTGCTTTATTATATTAAAATTAATTGGACTATAAGAGTATGTACTCAAAAACTTTCTAAAAAAATTGAAAAATTTTGATTAACATTTTTTTAATTTCTATAAATTGTGTATAAAGTTTGAGACAATAATTTACATGGTTTTATATAAAATTATCAACAACAAAATAACGAAAGAAATTTACCAAAAAAAAAAATGATCATGAAAACCTTACTAATATTGTAAAAAAAATTCACCTTTCGCTCGATTTTGCTCGCCAGTGTACGTCCCGGCTGAAATAATTTTTGAAAATGATTTCACCATATAAAAATATATGTATGGAAAAAAAATTCCAAGGCCAAAATTTAAAATTTTTTTTTTTTAAACCAACGGTAGTTTCCAGCGTCTTAAAACTTGCACTTTATTGTACTAATATTAGTTAGGCTATAAAACTACATACACAAAAAATGTCTAAACATATTTCTAAAAAATTTAAAAATTTTATGAAAATTGTTGAGTTTTTATAAATTGTGCATAAAGTTTGAAACATTCATTTTCATGATTTTAGTATGAGCTATAGTTTTATATAAAACTAACGAAATTTTTTTTTGTCAAATTGTAAAAAAATCACCTTTCGCTCGTTTTTGCTCGCCAGTGTACGTTCCGGCTGAATCATTTTTGAAGAAATATAAACCAATTATTTCACCAGCCCATAAATCACACCAAGCCGCTGTTTTTTTTTTATTTTGATGTAATGGCAGTTCTTGAACTTCTTCGAAGAGCATTGTGCTATATCGCTGAACAAAATTTTATTCCAAAACATTGCACCTCCTTCAAACTTTTCATGAGCCCAAAGACTGGCAGGTGCCAGGGTCTAAGTCTTTCCACGATGAAATGTCAAAGAAGACTGAACAAAAATACAATAAGAGTTTGGCAAAAGCAGGCGGGATTTATCATAAAATACGTACTTGAAAAAAAACACCTCTAAATGATTCACACGATATACATTTTAGATGTTAAGCGGCATTGTGTTATTGTTGTTATAAAGTCTATGATATATGTACATATGTAGGTGGAGCTGTAGATATTGCTAAAAGCCGGCAAAGTTTTTCGACATTGCCTTAAACAGTTCGATGCCATTCAAATGCTTATTACGGCTTAAATTGGACTTTTCTTCGCCTTAACAAGAATTCGCTTCAACGATTTATTTTCGGTTATGCTATGTACTTTTGTTTTTTTTTTTCGACACATACTCGTACGTATTGCTCTGTATTTATTATTCAATTTTTATTTTTATTCTTTGTGCAGTATTATGTCGCTGTATATTTTATCTTCCGCTTTTCGAGAGCGTGAGTTTCATTTTCATGCTGCATTTTTTATATATGTATGTACGTATAGTAGTTTCCTCTTTGCCAAAATTGCTACTGTTAAATATTTAATTTTTATATTTGTATGCTACACTTAGCGACTCTGGGTTATATTTTGCAGAAGCAACAGCAGTTTTACGTACAGATATGGGTTTGTATTTATATTTGTACAATATATTTATAAATATATTTGGAGTATATCTTGTAGCATTTGTGATTCGTAGAGTTACACAGAGCTACATATGTATTATTTACTACTCGTGTCATTGTCCTCTCTCTTCAAAGCGTACCAAAAATCTGAACACATTTTTCTCACTCAGTGCTTCTTCCATTTTGTTTTTTGTTTTTACCAGCTATTTGAAAACCTCATGTACACCCAGCTGCTTTTCAAACGTGTGACATTGATTTATGATTATTCGCAATTTATTTATCATTTGAGCAATTTCCTTTTTTGCATTGCTATCTTTGCAACTTCTTTACATGCATATTTTATGGGTTTTATATCTGCAACAAATTGCAATTCATAAAGTGTTATTTACTAGCTAGAAAAATGTGTAAATTACGAAGTACTCAAATGTTTGCATTTGATTTGAATAAGGAATTAGAAAAAAAAAACACGCGTGCACCTAAGCGCGCGAGCCAGAAGTAAAACTTCTTTGTGTTATTAGAAATTAATAAAAGTAGTCGTAGTAATTAGTAAAAGCATAAATAAAAATTGTGGTAGAAAGTAATGAAAATAGTGGAAGAAACTAGTAGTAGCATTAATAAAAATAGTGGAAAAAATTAGGAAAAATAGTGGTGGAAAGTAGTGAAAATAGTGGTAGAAATTAGTAAAAATAGTGGTAGAAATTAGTAAAAATAGTGGTAGAAATTAGGAAAAAAAATAATAGTAGAAAGTAGTGAAAATAGGGGTAGAAAGTAGTGAAAATAGTGGTAGAAAGTAGTACAAATAGTGGTAGAAGGTAGTGAAAATAGTTGTAGAAGGTAGTAAAAATAGTGGGAGAAAGTAGTGAAAATAGTGTAAGAAATTAGTAAAAGTGGTGGTAGAAAAAAGTAAAAATAGAGGTAGAAAGTAGTGAAAATAGTGGAAGAAATTAGTAAAAATAGTGGTAGAAAATAGCAAAAATAGTGGAAGAAATTAGCAAAAAATAGAGGAAGAAATTAGTAAAAATAGTGGTAGAAAGTTGTAAAAATAGTGGAAGAAATTATCAAAAAATAGAGGTAGAAATTTATAAAAATAGTGGTAGAAATCAGCAAAAAATAGTAGAAGAAATTTATAAAATTAGTGGTAGAAAGTAGTGAAAATAGTAGAAAAAATAAGTGAAAATAGTAGTAGAAAGTAGTAAGTATAGTTGTAAAAAGTAATAGAAATAGTTGTAGAAATTAGTAAAAATAATGGTAGAAAGTAGTGAAAATAGGGGTAGAAAGTAGTGAAAATAGTGGTAGAAAGTAGTGCAAATAGTGGTAGAAGGTAGTGAAAATAGTGTAAGAAATTAGTAAAAGTGGTGGTAGAAAGTAGTGAAAATAAAGGTAGAAAGTTGTAAAAATAGAAGAAGTTTTACTTCAAACAAATATATACTACCTGCGAATAAAAATAATGACTTTTAATAACAACTTCGAACAATGTTATTTTCTGATACTGTTTTCTCATCTTGATTATCATTTTAGCTGGAATGCAGCATTTAAACACATACTTCTATTTTTTACTTAAAAAAAAAAAAAAAAAACTATTATAAGTAAGTGCATGTCCTGCTAAATTAAATCCCATTTCCAGCTCGCCTTCTGTGGCGCCTCGTTTGTTTCTCTCTGCACACCTTTGGGCAAAATTCATGCCACAAACTAATTTGAAAAGTTTCAACAATTGCTGGTCATATTTGCTATTCCACTCGTTGCTAACCCAAATTCATCTTCAGCGAAACTTTGCACATCAAAGTAGTAGAAGCCTCGTTAGCTTTTGCTGATAGAAAGTACCCCATGAGAAATGTGACTATTGCAATGTTAGCGGGTTTTACACTATAAAAATTGGTGTAGGTCAATCCGTGTCAAATTGTAACACATAGCAAATGTGTAATTTTCTTAAGCCGATTTTTTTGTGTTCTTTTAAAAAATAAAATTGTTCAATGCCGAGTGTTATAACTTCTACTTTACAAAGAATAAATGTATAACATTTCCTCACAATCTCTATTGCTAACTAATTCCTATTAGGCTGTTATTATTCTCCTCGTTAATTTTATAAATTTTCAAGGACTAAATAAGCGCGCGAAAAGCGCATAAGTTTTTGCTCAAAACTATGTCGATAGGTTTGCTTGTAAACCAGAGGCGACCAATACAAGTAAAGCATGCAAACTAAACAAACAAAAAAAAATACGAACCGAGAAAGATTCACAACGTAGCCTACGAATAAACAACAAACCAAAGCATGACCGCAGCATTTTCTACAAAAACTTACTTGATTTATAGTATTTGTAGGATGAGTATAGTTGTATATGAGTCTCTGTTTGCTTTGCAGAAGTAAAGTCTATAGTACAGACACTATATGATATGCACTTCGACACTGATACCCGTAGTACAAATTTGTTTGAACTCAAATGTACAGTTGTCCAATAAAGTCGGCATATATCCCTATGAAAAAATACATACAAATTAAGAATAAAAAAATGAATTTTTGCCAACATTTGTTTTTGTTTTTTTTTTAACAGAGATTCAGAATAATAATTATTTGACCGTTGAGTTTTAAAAAAATCATCTTAATTTCGATAATAATTATACAAGTCTTTTGATAAGAATTATGAGTCAGATAGAATTTTTTAATTCTGGAAAGATGGAACTATTTTGGGACCCGAACTATTATGTTTGTTACTTTTTTTTGTATATATTTTGAATTCAATGCAATTTTTTGGCCACTGTTTTGGCCTGTTTTTTATCGTCCTATTCCTGAGACGACGATCTGGTTCATCCCATAAATGCGTTCAAATCAGACAACTGGGGTGGATAACGAAGTTGATCCGGCACGTTACATAATAGCCACTCATATAATATAACAACACCAACAGTGCGTTTTTTGGTCATTGTCCTGTTAGAAGTACCAACCCTCTGCAATACCAATTTTATCTGCGTATCGGCTCAGTTTCTCTTTTAGTATTTGGTATTATACGATAAGTGGACGTATCCCTTACATCGTAATTCGGCATTATGAGTTCAGTGAACGTACCACACTTAGCGTGAATGTGAACAAATTTCACTCGATAGCCAGATGTCATTCGTATGATGTATTCCTATTCCCACAAATTTGCTAAATTAGATATTAGACTGCATCACTCCCTGTAAAAGAAATCGGCACTGTTTTTATCACTGGAATCTTTTTTCAAAAAGTACTTAAACAACTATTTGTTATTTATAGAAAGCTCTATTTGTGGAGGTATTTTGAAATCGGTATAGCTCACGTAAGTCTTAGTATGTTTCAAAAAAAAAAAAAAAAAAAAACAAAAATAAAAAAAAACACTGTGAAACTACTACACTTAAGACAATTAGCTTCTTTGTAGATAACGGTATACAGTAAAGACGCTTGAAGTATTTGAGTGGAGTTGCTGTTATACAGGGTTGCATTTTATTCAAATTTCATAATTGTCATATGTAATTTTTTCTGCTTTTTTGCAAATGATTTCTTTAATATTTGTTAATAAATACTAAAAATTAAAAAAAAAAATTGTCAAAATTCTTAATTTCAATTCACTTGCTCAAAACTGCACTTCTCAGACGGAGTATGCAGACTTTATTGAGCGACTGTATAAAAACTGCAACATAGATACAAACGTATGCATGTATGTAACAGGAACCCTAGTCTATGTTCGTTTGTACAGAGTACCCCCTATGCATTTGCCTCAAAGCACATAAATTAAAAAGTAATTAGCACAGTCAAATAAATATGAGCGAGAACGCGCATAAACAAAAAAAAAACAAAAAAACAAAGAAAAGCTGAATTCACATTCGCAGTCAGTCAGCATTGAATTGAGTTATTTATCTCATATGAACGTCATGTGAAGTAGCAGATCTGAATGGGATATTTGTACGAGTAATGCAACCGGACGTGGACGTGGGCGTTGGCTGGTTGGCTGGCTTGCTGTGTTAACCAACCGCATCGGGCGCCACAGTGGCTGAATGTGCCGTTTTTTTTTATATGTATGTGTACTTTTGTTTGCGCCTAGGGCCACACAGCTCAATTCAATGCAGCTCACCTTATCTCAGCAAACGATATGAACTTTGAACTTATCCACCAACCTACATATGTAGATGCACTTGTACCTATATTTACATACTAATACAAACATAAATACATACATACATACATGGGTAAATTTTTGCGATCATTAGTATTCGGTGCTTGCAGCCAGTTTGCGCCATTTCATGGTGCTTGGCGTCGCTTACAAAAGTTCTCCAGGTTACTGGGTGACCCAGTACGAGTAGCAGCAGCGACAGTTGCAGCAATATTTTTGTATCTACATACCTACATACTTACATATCTAGTATGGGCGCCATGGGTATACAAAGGCGACATCAAATAATTGTAACTTTAAGAATATTTTGTATTGAAACTACCTGGATACAAATAAAATCGGTATTAGTCTTCCAAGTCGGCAAGCAGTTGACCCTTTCCATCTCAAGACAACCGGGTTCCATTCGGGCTATATTTTCTTTTTTCATGCAACTCTATGGTCAGATTGCTATTTTCTTTTGACCGAAAAAAAAATTTCGATAATTTACGGTGACTTTAATTTCGCTCTGAAAATCATTTTTCCGTCTTTAATTGCCAATTCCAGTCCCAAAAAATGAAAAACTCTCTGTTTTGGATTGATTTCTGGAAAAGTGTATTTTTTATTTTTTTATTTTACACATCAGAAATTTAAAGCTCAAACTGTATTTTGGCCAATCGGCTGTTAGCCAAAAATTTTTGTTAAAGATATGCAATTTTATACACCTTTCGAGAAATTAAATTCAAAAAAGTGCCTATGTTACTTTAAAAAAAAAAAAAAAAAAAAATTGTACATGAGTTGGAGACTTCTTTCTTCTTAATGTTCAACTAATTACGAAGATTTTATAAGTCGAATTAATAAAATTAGTCAGTTTTTAAAAAAGTTATGTGCATTTGAAAAAAAAAATTTGAAGACGGAAAATTACGATTTTCACAGCGAAATTAAAATTGGTGAAAAAAACGGAAAACACATTTTTTTCGGTTAAAAAAAAAATAAATGTCTAATCATTTTGACCAAAACGACACAACATTTTCGAATTTCTTGGAAACATACCCCGAATGGACTGAACCGGTTGTCTTGAAATGGAAAATTTGACAAAAAAAAAAAACAACAAAAAACCTCAAAATATCGCCCAAATATGATGGAACAAATAAAAAATGTATAATAATAATTACGCAATAATTTGAAACGAAAAATTTTCTAAATAAAAATATGGTTAGAATGTGCCAAAAAGATTAGACCGTTATGTTTGCATTGAGTTCTGAACGAAATCTTCCCGATGATTTTCTCATTCGAAAATAAATATTTTCGATCTCTGAAATAGTTGAAGCTACAAATACACTGTATGCGCAAGATTTTTTGAATTAAATTTCTTTTATTAAATTTTTATAAAAATATAGTCCTTTTTACATAAACCATACCCATAAGGCTGCATCCCTTTACATACAAAAAAAAAAAAAATGTGTACTGATTTTCCATCGGAATTGTAAAGCTCATTGTTATTCCAGAACATTAGCCAAAATATTTCCAAAAAATATTAAGATTTACATGAGTTGAACCGATTTGAAATTGCCTCCAAAATTGTGTTTAAATATATATTTTTTTTTCAAAAATCACTTTGGATGGTACTGTAATTGGCATACATAATTGAAAATTTTAAACTTAAAAAAAAATTTACAAAAATCATTAAATGTTCATCACGTCTTCGGTTTCAAAAAGTATTGGCACTTTATAATAATTAATAATAAATTGAATTTTTCTAAAGTTTTGGAAATCTTGATTTTCTCTTGTTCCAACTCAATGCATTCTCTAAAGTCTTCTGGAAGACTTGTTAAAATATTATGATGGAAACGGAAGTCGATTTTGAGTTATAGAATTTCAAATAACGTCATATATTGCAGGGCATGCGCCGGCCAACGAACGTTAATTCACTGCACGCGCCACTTTTGGTCGTAAAAAATTCTTTAAATAAATTTTTATAATACAAGATTGTAAAGTAGAATGAAAAGTCGAATTTTTAACTTAAAAACTTTTTTTACTTGATACTTACTTTTAACATTATACGGACGAGCACTCCTTCCTCTTAAGCTCCTAACGGAGGGCATGCCCAAAAAGTTTCCAAAATTTCGAATTAAAAATTGTAAACTTAGTTTTAAAAATTTGTTGACTTTTTCTAAATGATTTATGTTATAGAATGAGCTATATTTTTACAAAAAGTAAAAAAGAAAATTGTAAAATCAAACTTTGGAAACCAGTTTCATTTCGAACAGGTTCAGAAAAGAGTTGCCACGTTGCCAAAACTATTTTTCTTAATTTAAATCCTAACAAAAAATTTAAGTAGTTCGATGGATTTGTATCAAATTTGGCACACATGTTGCTAATAATCTCATTAACTCAAACTCTTTTTGGAGAGGATGTAATAAGTTAAATCAAATATTAAAATATGGGTCTAATGCGAAGGACTTTCCAGAAATCTTTATTTTGAAAATATCTTGGAGCGGGTTGCCACCTGCTTTAAAAAGTAAATAAAATTAGATTATTAAATTAAAGAAAATATACGGCATGGGATTCAAAGGAAGTGAGTGGGCTTAAAATAACTTAAACATGAAAATGAGACTTCTGAATAAATGTCACGATCGTTTGATTACGTTGGACCTTTCCAACAATAAATTAGGTTTCACTAAACCTGAATGAAAAAGTTTCAGAAACTAACCGTAAACTTAAATTATCAAATAGGGTTAGATTTTATTTAAGATAGTAAAAAAATTAAAACCTAAACTAAAAATGAATTAAAAGATGATACCTTTGGTGAAATTGTGTATTTCCTTTTCCGTTACATTCGAAACCATAACGTTAAGCCGAATGCCATGCGAGCGGAGCCGCAGCTAAAATCTAGTGATTTTTTAAAGATAAGGGGTACCAAATGGAATATATACAGATTGCAAATAACAAAATAATTTCGAAGTGGTAAATATTTGATTAATTTTAAATACTTATTTTGAAATATAAGTTGTATTTTTACCCAATATTTAGTCGGATATGCTTTTTGGAAAATTACTGCCGAACATCGCCCTTGCATAGAGGATACAAGAATCTCGCACGTATCCCTCCGAATGTTCTGCCATTCTTGCTCTATAACGGTCCATAATTATCTTGTGCAGTCTTCAATTTCAGTGCCATAACTCTGTTTTTTTTTTTTAATAATTGCCAATAAGTTTTCGATTTGATTTTAAAGTCTAGGCTTTGGCCAGGCCAATCGATGATTTGTATAGCCAGATCTGCGAGCCACCGTTTAACTATTATCGACTTATGTCATGGCGCGTTGTCTTGTTGGAAAGCTGCTTTTGAAGCGACAAGTTATCCCGATACGGTACGAGGTATCCCGACAATAAATTCTGTGTAAGCTAAACCATTTAACTTGCCATTTATTTGGGCAACGGGCCCGACCCCGTGTATTCTAAAACAAAACCATACCCATAACACTGGCGCCATCGAACTTCACCGTCTTTCTGATGTAGGTACATATCTTGGGTCTAACTCTTTGTTAGGAGGGCGTTTTACATAAGTTCTACCATCAGCTTCACAGAAATTGAACCCCGATTCGTCACTCGTATCGTTGTTTTTTTTTTTTTTTTTTTTGATTGACACGCGACACTTTCAGTTTTTTCAAACTTTGGCATCCACGGAGGTTGTTTTCTAAAAGTCGTTGTCTAATAGCCCTGCTTGCCAGATTTACACCGTAATCCTGTTGCATTGCGGCTCTTATTTGTATTGAAGTCGCGAAAGGATCATTCAATGCTTGTCGAAAAATTTAAGATCTTCCCGTTTTGGCCCTCAAACATTTTATATTCGCAAACTGTTTATATTTTTGGAAATGTTTTATCGCATTCTGAATTCCTTTGCGTGAACATCCTATGGATCGGGCAATTTTGCTAATATTATGCGCCTATCTCTCTAAGTAGAGCTTATCTTACAACACATTGTGCTTTACTCGTATTTTTTTAATTTTCCACTTAAATCTACTCATTTTAAACTTTTAATAACAACAAAACGGGCTTTTAAATTTCACACGAAGCAAATTAAATGCCTACAATAGAGTGTGCTAAATAAAATGCCAGAGCAAAAGACAGCACAATCTTAAAAAAAATAAAAATTGTCAGCCTAGAAAGCTAGGCGATAGAAGTGAAACTTCATGGATCTCGATGGGCACTTGAAATGAAAATACTCACCCTAGCCAGCAAGTTTTATGAGATAGAAATATTTGCCCGATAACAGAAGCCACTATTCATTATTCTGGAATTTTTAAGAGTGTTAGGTTAATCAAAAAAGATAGTTGATGTTTTCGCCTCCATTTATAAAAATATCTATCTATTCATTTTTTCCATACTTTCATGTTCAAGAAAAGATACAATTGCCTTGTGCTATGAAAAATATGAAATGAAAACTCGTGATTGTAAATTATTTACATATCTTGAGAAAATTGCATCTATTGTCGTGCCTGATCTGGTTGTGGAGTCTTTGGGATTATTATTAATTTTAAAATTAAATTTACGTTCTAAAAATTGTACAAGTTGTTGGGCTTCTTCCAAGACAAAATTGACATTAAATTCACCGCTTAAAATCATTGGCATAGAGTGCAAATCTTCTCCTAATTCTGCTACACCAGAGGGAGTATATGCCAATAATGCTCTATGTATGAATTTTATTATATCGTTAATTCTCTCTGTCCGCTTTGCTACCCCGCTCTCGTTTTTTCCTACTCCGATTCTGTCGCGTTTTCGTTTCTCTCCCATGTCTCCTTCCGTCCGACTGTCCCACCACGCGCGCCATCCCTTCCCTTTTCCTGTCGCTTTTTCGTTTCATTCGATATTGGAATTACAGCCCAACGAGCGCAAAGAAGTTTCACTTCAAAAATTGTATTAAAAAAATTATAACTTCGAATGCAGAAGTTTTTAATGGTTAATACTCATGAAGTAGGTAGCTTTTATAATAAATTACAAAATATACAAATATTTCTCTACGCTAAAATACAAATAATTGCAGTACATTAAACTTTAGTGTGTGGGTGTGCTAATTAGCGTGCCAGCGCTGTATTTGAGCAAATTAGATCAGCATATTTAATTTAACATGCATTAGTTTCAAAGCAGTTGACTTCCAACTACTTTTCTAAATTGGTAATTTTTTTTAGACTTCTCTGCTTTTTTCCGCCAGGGTCAATAACTATGTGACTCTATGTATGTGTGTGTGTGTGTATGACTCACAATTCCCAGCGCACTATTATTGTTAGCTTCGTTAGTGGGATGCTTGCATATTTTTAGGCGCATACGATAGCGTCATTTATGAACTAGCACGCAACCAACCATCCTCCTCCACCACCACCTTTCTGTTCAGCTCATCCATTCTAAAGGCGACTCTCCGAGGTGTGTACGCTAGGTGTGGCCTTTCTGTGTCGCTTCTATAGCTGTATTCAAATGTGTTAGTAGAGTGCACAATCGGTACATACATACACACATTCCTACTATATAGTTACGATATATCTACCATATATGGATATGACTACCGACACGAATATTTGCAATGTCCTAGACCAACTTTTGCACAGCTGTGCTCCAATTCAATGCTCCCAGTCGTGGCGACATTATTTCCACTCGGTTTTATTTATTTACTTTATTTCTGTTTTTTTTTTTTTTTTTTTTTGTTGCTTGTAACCTTTTTTATTTGCTGTGTAAATTGTGGCAAATGAAAAAGGCTGTCGTCGGCGGTGTCGGTGTGGCGGCAGCACAACATTTGCCTGGCTACTTTCGCTGCCATCCTTTTGGCGCTACGCTCTTCTTCGTTATGACTGCCTGCGCATGGGTGTGCATACAATTAGTGACGTTTTTTTATGGGTGGGAGTGTGTGTGTGTGTGTAAAATATGTAAATATTTATGTAGGTGTGCATTTTAAGGTAATTCGTATGATGACGCAAATGCACACTTGTGGCAGAATTGTGGAAAAATTGTGAAATGAAAATTTGCTTGAATTCAATTCATTTTTTTCAATGTAAATACATACATATGTACATATACATATATATATTTATATATAGCTCGTCATGTATGTACTATGTATGCACATATGTATACAGATCAATGAAAATGATGATTTCCATTTGCAACGCCCATTGAAACGGAAACGCATAGCTTGCCATTTTTATTTTGCTCTTAGTCGCAATTCCGTTGAGAGTTTCGTTAAGTTGCTATAGTTGCAGTTGTAGTTGTAGTTAAAATGTGGCAGGATACGACAACAATTTACCGACTCACTCGAAAGTGGGTTAGACTGAAGCCTGCAGCTTAATTTGTGGGTTGTAAGTAAATAAATTTCATTTGCAGACTGGGTGTGACTTTTTGCATATCAATTGCTAAAGGCAATATTAAAGCTTTATATAGAACGTTTTCATTTCATTATTACAAAGAAAAAATACTTTTTACAAAAAAACTTCCTTCTATGTATTAAAAAAAAAAAGTGTTGACTAAGAGTCGCTTGACCAAAATGCATTTTAAAGTGTTTAATACTAGTAGCTAAATTTTGTCTGTAGCAGAGCTTTGGTGTACCTTCATTACTTTCGCATCAATTTTTTCATATAAACTCAAAAATTCATGCGGAAAGAGAAACGCTACTCCGCGTTGTAAAAAATACCTCCGGTGGCATTGCTTTTTATATTTTATGTTTTGAGTTTTATTTAAAAACAATCATGTTTAATTGTAATTTTTTTTAGTTTTATATTTTGTTTCGAAAATAATCGATTTTTCTTGAGTTTTATTTTTTACTTGGATTATAATGGTTATTTCTTGAGTTTTATTTATCGCTCAGAAAACAAAACTTAATTTGTGTATTTCTTCGAAGCAAACGCAAACAAATTCAAAACGACGTTTCTTTGCTTTATAAGAAAAAACCACCTAAAGATTAAATTTATTTTCTGAGCGCTAAAAAAACTCAACAAAAAAACGATTAAAATCAGGGCCATAGTGGTTATAATTTTCATTAAAAAAAATCATAATTTAATCGTGATTTTGTGATTTTTACTTTTTCGATCAAAACTAATCGTTGTTCTTAAATTTTTATTTTTTCGATCATGGTTGATCGTTATTTAGAGATTTTTGTTATCTACATATGTATATATGAAAAATAATCGTTACTCTTGGATTTTTTTTCTAGCAAATTTTACCGTTCTGTTTTTTTTTTTTTTTTGTTTTTTGATTAAGCTTCATCGTTATTTTTTAATTTTTATTTTCCGATCAAAAATCGATATTTTGTGATATTTGTTTTTTTCGATAAAAAATCGATATTCTGTGATTTTTATTTTTTTCGATCAAAAATCGATATTCTGTGATTTTTATTTGTTTCGATAAATTCTGATCGTTGTTTTGAGATTTTTTTTCGATTATAAAATATGTTATTGTCACCGCCGATAAATTTGTTTGAGTGTATTGTGATCGAAAAATTGTAAATCCAAGAGTAACGATTATTTTTGATCGAAAAATAAAAATCAAAAAATGTCTTCATTCATGCTTGCGAATTCCAATCTCGCCTTTGTAGGCTTAAAAAAATTTGATCACACATAATTATTCTCAAAAGACTTTCAAAATTCTTATGAAAACTTTAGTGATTTTTTTTAAAGCTCAACCATCAAATAGTTACAGGATTTAACAACCAAAATGTACAGTTGATATAATATTACCAGAGAACTTGTAAGAAACTTCTTTCTTACTTACTTCTTTCTTACAAGTTTTTTGATATTACATTTTAAACGGACTTATGTAGTTCTGCTGATTCCGAAAACCATACCAACGTTTAGCTTCGAAATGCAAGGTGCTGAATTGTTTTCATGGTTTTGTCCCAACATAGGTTGGCTTTTTATAAATTTTTCTCAACACTGTTTTTGAACTCAAACAGTTTTTCATATGTCGCGTATGGCAAAACAATAAAAGCTTTTCAATCTGGGATCGGATGCAAATTGCTACAACCGCTACCTTTTTTTTAAGTACTATTTTATAAAATTCTAAGTAAACTTTTATTTCGCAGCAGTAAATATCTGTTACATATTTTAATACGTATATTTCCTTTAAACCATTCCTTAAGCTCAACTTATTTTCTCTAAAAGAATAGAGCATCTGTTTTTTTGTAACTTTTTTCATAGATATCTTTTATCTATGCACTTCGTTTGAGAATCCCATCGCCCAGTTAAATACATATCTTACAACTTTGCAGCTGTTTGTGACAGCGAATGTATTAATTTTTTTTTTTAATTTTTTTTAAATTTTATTTTTCTACTTTTTTCACTTTGCGCTCCTTCTCACTAATCTCTTTATCCTGTTCTTCTACTCTACTCTTTTTTCCAGACTGGCGTAGCACTGACAGCACCGACCACCATGATCGCGTCCAACGGCAATTGTCCGTTTCATCCGATAGCAAACTGCTGGACGATGACATTCGTGAGGAGACGCGCGTTATTATGCGCCCGAAAAAGCCGCCCAGACCCAAATCGGAGGTTTTCCTCAACAAACAAGACCTACATCTGCGACGGAAACGGTTTAGTGCATTTGGCGTAAGTACATAAATATTTGCTGTTTTTTTTATTTTGTTTTTATTATGGGAAGTTGAAAGTAAGTAAGAATAAAAAAAAGGAGATAGGTGATGCATTGAAGTGAGTAAAATGGTTGTAAATATTATAAGTACATTTATAGTGGTGGATAAGACGAAGTGTTACAAAAAAATAAACGAAATTTTAAGCTTGTTTTTTATATTTTCCTGCTACTCACTGTCAACGTAAACGAGAGGCCCGTTGTTCGTTGTTTTTAATAAATTGCTTTTTATTTTTTAGACAGTTGAGCACACAAAAAGAAAAACACGAAATAGTCATTTCATTTTTACCTAATATATTCGTTTATTGTTTTTAATGTTTTAGGTTTAAAATAGCAAATTTCTTTACACTAAAGTTGCAACAAGATTTCCCTATATGGCGCTTTAAACCAGAGCAAAGTTTACAGCATAAATAGAGCGCACCTTACATTGAATTGGAAAAAGAGTTGCTCACAGCGCCATCTAGATGCAGTCCTTGTGTTCCTTCAACTTTTTCTTCATAAATTCAATTTGATACTGAGGTTCAGGTATGCGATTTCAAAAAATATCGTTTTAAAAGTATTGAGTAAAAAATATCGATATCAAATTGGGTTGATCTCATTTTAAATACAATCTTCATGCTATAACTTTTTCTACATATATCGTTTGCTTTTATTGTAATTCATATATCTTCTGTCTTTTTTTTTTTGAAAAAATTGAATTGAATTGAAAAGCAGGAACCGAAAATAACCGCTATTTTGATTTATTCGGATCAAAAAATCTTTGGCAAGAATTCGTTCAAAACAAAACTAAAATATATCAATAAAAACCTTATGCCATATGCTTATTGGATCATTGCATAATCGATAAAAAATATTCCGTTATTCTTGGATTTTTTTCCGCTCACGCATGCTCCTTTTTTTTTTGTGATTCTTATTTTTTCGATCAGGCTTTACGTTTTTCTTGTGATTTTTTTTCGATAAAAAATAATCGATATTCTTGAATTTTTATTTTATCGATCAAAAACTAAAAAAATTACGTTCAAATTTGATCGAAAAAATGAGAATTAAAAAATAACTATCAAAAATTGCTCTGAGATTTTTATTTTTTTCGATAAAAAAATATTCGTTATTCTTGAATATTTTTTTCAATCAAGCTTGCTTGTTATTTTGTGATTTTTATTTTTTCGATCAAGCTTTATCGTTTTTTTGTGATTTTTTTTCGATAAAAAATAATCGATATTTTTGAATTTTTATGTTATCGATCAAAAACTATAAAATTACGATCAAATTTGATCGAAAAAATGAGAATTAAAAAGAAACGATAAAAAATTATTCCTGGATTTTTATTGTTTTTTGTGTTTAGTTTGGTGTAAAGTATTTTGTTTAATAAAAGTTATAACCGTTACGGTCCCTGATTTTGGCATAGCCCTTCACGAGAAGAAGAAATACGTTAGCTATACGAATGCAGAGAACTTACAATTATGAGAAGCTGCAAATTTGTGGACTGTAAAAAATGTTGTCTGAAACGTTTCCAAACTGGGTTTCCCCACAGCTATTTAACATTTCCACATAACATTCTAACAGAGAGGTCAGTAAGAAAATGTCGTGAACATATATTTATTATGTTAAGATGTGACAATTAACAGCGTGCCTACCAATATTATTATTATAATTTTGCTTTTTTAAACTGATGTTGTAAAAATTTTGAAATTTCATTTCCTTACTTAGTTTTAGAGTTTTTATAGTATCATATTCATTTGAACCTAAATAGAAACAGATCAGAACTTTTGTGAAGTGATGCAACTGTTTTCAGGGATCGGAGTAAGTACAAAAAATGCACGGATAGTTAATATTTTATTTTATATCCTATTGAATAAATAAAATATGTAATATGTTTGCATTTCGCTTTTCAAACTATTCCAAAAAATTCGACACGTGAAAACTCTTTCACGATTTTGTATATTCATTTGTAATGAAATAAAAAATGATGTCCATAAAATGAAGGATAAGTTGTATGATATTTTATTTTCTATTGAATTAAAAAAAATATAAAAATTAGACATGGCACGAAAAAAAATCTGGGATTCGAACTATGGGGCAAAAGCTAAAACGTGCAATATGATAATGTGGCCGGCGACTATACGCGCTAAGCCACAGCAGACATTTTATGCAGTTCGCTTATACGGCTATTTATGCAAATCATAGCAATGTGTACGCAAAGAAAAAGAAAAATTTACGAATCCAACTAAAAATGAAACAAAGAAGAAAAAGTAGTAACCCGAGAAAAAAACTGTTTCTTGCTTGCCAGCGGGGCAAGTAGAGACGGAAGAGGAGTTATGCAACAATTGTTGATAAGAGAAGGGTTGAAAGGGAAAGGGAACGGTAAGCAAAAGAATATTCTTTTCTGTTTTTCGGCAATTTTTGTGTCGATTCGCCAATTGCGCGTGCACGTGTACGCAAATGAATTGATGCGCATTTGGGCAGAAGTTCTAGAATGTTCTAGAATGTTCTAGAATGTTCTAGAACATTCTAGAATGGCAGCAATTTGTCAGACTACGTTGGCAAATTGCATTATTGTCTGATATTGCGGTGTTTAAATTTTCAATGACCGTCGATGGTTTGTAAAATTGAAGATTTTAGCATTTTTGTGTTCGTCGCGAATAAGATCGCTGAGGGGAACATTTGCGTGCGCGGGGAGATGAAATGCTTGCGCTTATGAATGAACGGCATTTGTGTTTAGGAATACGCGCACGCGTTTATGAATGACTTTTTTGTTGTTGTATGTAGTTACAGATATTTTAGAATATTTGGCGCCAGCGCAGGCACAAGTGCAGCTGCGGTTGTGATTGCGCTGTGATTTGATTTACTTAGATTAAGCGTAGGTCAAGGTTGAATTTTTTCACATGCGCTTACATAAGTACATATGTAAGTATGTATGTAGATATGTACATATGTACATATGTGTGTATGTTTGTACATGGATGCATATGAATTTATGTATTTAGATATGTACCTATATGTACATACATATGTACATACATAGATATGAATACATATACATATGTAGATGTGTGCATATATGATTGTATACTTGATGATATTTTAGTTTTTTGTGACTGTACATTCAAATGTAGTTATGTACTTATGTAGTATTCTCTGGTAGTATATATCAACTTACATATGTATGTACATATGTATGTATGCTAGTGCAAGAATTTGCAAAAAAGTAAAAATCTAAATAAACACCCTTCCCCCCCAAACCCCCACCCCCCCCAGAAAATAGATCAAATATTAAATTGGAACCAAACTTATAAGTTATAGTTATAATAGTATAAATAATATAACAAATATGAACATTGAATTATATGGAATTTTCATATTATATGTATGTATGTACATGTATGTATTAATCCTTTACAATTACAAAAAATTTGCCTTGAGCTCAAAAATTATTGCTGATATTTAGAATTTTCTAAAAATTTGTTAATATTATTGGCAAACCAATAGAAGAATTGTTTCAGATTGAAGCATGTTGAATTAAACATTTAATGTTAGAAATATAAAATACTTTAAAATGTAGTGTAAGAAGTTCACGATTAAGTAGTGATTTAGACGCCCGAAAATAGTATGTGATGTGGTGCTGCTGGTATAGGCGCGGCTTTATCATTCATTTCACAACTTTTTTCTAGGTTCAAATCACAGTTGGGCAAAAGTATAGATATATTTTTGCAAGTTTTTTTTAATTTCATATTTTATTTTTAATATTACTCTTGATTCAGAATCAGTTATTTTGTTCTGAATATCAGCACAATCTTACTTTCTTAAGTTTTTCTAAGTATTTATTCTCATCTTCATTCGTTTGCATATTTGTTAACATCAAAATTTATATTTTTCCCTGCTAACATTAAATTTAACATTTTTGGTGGCTTAAAAATGCTAATTTAACAGTGTGGTGCAGACCCAGTTTGGAAACGTATCAGCCCTGTTAACGACCATCGCCGAATAGTTTCCACTTTCAATTTGCAGCTTCTCATACTTGTAAGTTCTCTGGCTACACTTTGTTTATTTTCGATTCGCCAACAGCAGGGTGACACACATTTAAAAATTCATGAGATTTCGAAACTGAAGCAGAGAACTTACAAGTATGAGAAGCTGCAAATTGAAAGTGGAAACTATTCGGCGATGGTCGTTAACAGGGCTGATACGTTTCCAAACTGGGTCTGCACCACACTGTTAAATTAGCATTTTTAAGCCACCAAAAATGTTAAATTTAATGTTAGCAGGGAAAAATATAAATTTTGATGTTAACAAATATGCAAACGAATGAAGATGAGAATAAATACTTAGAAAAACTTAAGAAAGTAAGATTGTGCTGATATTCAGAACAAAATAACTGATTCTGAATCAAGAGTAATATTAAAAATAAAATATGAAATTAAAAAAAACTTGCAAAAATATATCTATACTTTTGCCCAACTGTGATTTGAACCTAGAAAAAAGTTGTGAAATGAATGATAAAGCCGCGCCTATACCAGCAGCACCACATCACATACTATTTTCGGGCGTCTAAATCACTACTTAATCGTGAACTTCTTACACTACATTTTAAAGTATTTTATATTTCTAACATTAAATGTTTAATTCAAATTGCTTCAATCTGAAACAATTCTTCTATTGGTTTGCCAATAATATTAACAAATTTTTAGAAAATTCTAAATATCAGCAATAATTTTTGAGCTCAAGGCAAATTTTTTGTAATTGTAAAGGATTAATACATACATGTACATACATACATATAATATGAAAATTCCATATAATTCAATGTTCATATTTGTTATATTATTTATACTATTATAACTATAACTTATAAGTTTGGTTCCAATTTAATATTTGATCTATTTTCTGGGGGGGGTGGGGGTTTGGGGGGGAAGGGTGTTTATTTAGATTTTTACTTTTTTGCAAATTCTTGCACTAGCATACATACATATGTACATACATATGTAAGTTGATATATACTACCAGAGAATACTACATAAGTACATAACTACATTTGAATGTACAGTCACAAAAAACTAAAATATCATCAAGTATACAATCATATATGCACACATCTACATATGTATATGTATTCATATCTATGTATGTACATATGTATGTACATATAGGTACATATCTAAATACATAAATTCATATGCATCCATGTACAAACATACACACATATGTACATATGTACATATCTACATACATACTTACATATGTACTTATGTAAGCGCATGTGAAAAAATTCAACCTTGACCTACGCTTAATCTAAGTAAATCAAATCACAGCGCAATCACAACCGCAGCTGCACTTGTGCCTGCGCTGGCGCCAAATATTCTAAAATATCTGTAACTACATACAACAACAAAAAAGTCATTCATAAACGCGTGCGCGTATTCCTAAACACAAATGCCGTTCATTCATAAGCGCAAGCATTTCATCTCCCCGCGCACGCAAATGTTCCCCTCAGCGATCTTATTCGCGACGAACACAAAAATGCTAAAATCTTCAATTTTACAAACCATCGACGGTCATTGAAAATTTAAACACCGCAATATCAGACAATAATGCAATTTGCCAACGTAGTCTGACAAATTGCTGCCATTCTAGAATGTTCTAGAACATTCTAGAACATTCTAGAACATTCTAGAACTTCTGCCCAAATGCGCATCAATTCATTTGCGTACACGTGCACGCGCAATTGGCGAATCGACACAAAAATTGCCGAAAAACAGAAAAGAATATTCTTTTGCTTACCGTTCCCTTTCCCTTTCAACCCTTCTCTTATCAACAATTGTTGCATAACTCCTCTTCCGTCTCTACTTGCCCCGCTGGCAAGCAAGAAACAGTTTTTTTCTCGGGTTACTACTTTTTCTTCTTTGTTTCATTTTTAGTTGGATTCGTAAATTTTTCTTTTTCTTTGCGTACACATTGCTATGATTTGCATAAATAGCCGTATAAGCGAACTGCATAAAATGTCTGCTGTGGCTTAGCGCGTATAGTCGCCGGCCACATTATCATATTGCACGTTTTAGCTTTTGCCCCATAGTTCGAATCCCAGATTTTTTTTCGTGCCATGTCTAATTTTTATATTTTTTTTAATTCAATAGAAAATAAAATATCATACAACTTATCCTTCATTTTATGGACATCATTTTTTATTTCATTACAAATGAATATACAAAATCGTGAAAGAGTTTTCACGTGTCGAATTTTTTGGAATAGTTTGAAAAGCGAAATGCAAACATATTACATATTTTATTTATTCAATAGGATATAAAATAAAATATTAACTATCCGTGCATTTTTTGTACTTACTCCGATCCCTGAAAACAGTTGCATCACTTCACAAAAGTTCTGATCTGTTTCTATTTAGGTTCAAATGAATATGATACTATAAAAACTCTAAAACTAAGTAAGGAAATGAAATTTCAAAATTTTTACAACATCAGTTTAAAAAAGCAAAATTATAATAATAATATTGGTAGGCACGCTGTTAATTGTCACATCTTAACATAATAAATATATGTTCACGACATTTTCTTACTGACCTCTCTGTTAGAATGTTATGTGGAAATGTTAAATAGCTGTGGGGAAACCCAGTTTGGAAACGTTTCAGACAACATTTTTTACAGTCCACAAATTTGCAGCTTCTCATAATTGTAAGTTCTCTGACTGAAGTGACATTCGTCAGAGAACTTACAAGTATGAGAAGCTGCAAATTGAAAGTGGAAACTATTCGGCGATGGTCGTTAACAGGGCTGATACGTTTCCAAACTGGGTCTGCACCACACTGTTAAATTAGCATTTTTAAGCCACCAAAAATGTTAAATTTAATGTTAGCAGGGAAAAATATAAATTTTGATGTTAACAAATATGCAAACGAATGAAGATGAGAATAAATACTTAGAAAAACTTAAGAAAGTAAGATTGTGCTGATATTCAGAACAAAATAACTGATTCTGAATCAAGAGTAATATTAAAAATAAAATATGAAATTAAAAAAAACTTGCAAAAATATATCTATACTTTTGCCCAACTGTGATTTGAACCTAGAAAAAAGTTGTGAAATGAATGATAAAGCCGCGCCTATACCAGCAGCACCACATCACATACTATTTTCGGGCGTCTAAATCACTACTTAATCGTGAACTTCTTACACTACATTTTAAAGTATTTTATATTTCTAACATTAAATGTTTAATTCAACATGCTTCAATCTGAAACAATTCTTCTATTGGTTTGCCAATAATATTAACAAATTTTTAGAAAATTCTAAATATCAGCAATAATTTTTGAGCTCAAGGCAAATTTTTTGTAATTGTAAAGGATTAATACATACATGTACATACATACATATAATATGAAAATTCCATATAATTCAATGTTCATATTTGTTATATTATTTATACTATTATAACTATAACTTATAAGTTTGGTTCCAATTTAATATTTGATCTATTTTCTGGGGGGGTGGGGGTTTGGGGGGGAAGGGTGTTTATTTAGATTTTTACTTTTTTGCAAATTCTTGCACTAGCATACATACATATGTACATACATATGTAAGTTGATATATACTACCAGAGAATACTACATAAGTACATAACTACATTTGAATGTACAGTCACAAAAAACTAAAATATCATCAAGTATACAATCATATATGCACACATCTACATATGTATATGTATTCATATCTATGTATGTACATATGTATGTACATATAGGTACATATCTAAATACATAAATTCATATGCATCCATGTACAAACATACACACATATGTACATATGTACATATCTACATACATACTTACATATGTACTTATGTAAGCGCATGTGAAAAAATTCAACCTTGACCTACGCTTAATCTAAGTAAATCAAATCACAGCGCAATCACAACCGCAGCTGCACTTGTGCCTGCGCTGGCGCCAAATATTCTAAAATATCTGTAACTACATACAACAACAAAAAAGTCATTCATAAACGCGTGCGCGTATTCCTAAACACAAATGCCGTTCATTCATAAGCGCAAGCATTTCATCTCCCCGCGCACGCAAATGTTCCCCTCAGCGATCTTATTCGCGACGAACACAAAAATGCTAAAATCTTCAATTTTACAAACCATCGACGGTCATTGAAAATTTAAACACCGCAATATCAGACAATAATGCAATTTGCCAACGTAGTCTGACAAATTGCTGCCATTCTAGAATGTTCTAGAACATTCTAGAACATTCTAGAACATTCTAGAACTTCTGCCCAAATGCGCATCAATTCATTTGCGTACACGTGCACGCGCAATTGGCGAATCGACACAAAAATTGCCGAAAAACAGAAAAGAATATTCTTTTGCTTACCGTTCCCTTTCCCTTTCAACCCTTCTCTTATCAACAATTGTTGCATAACTCCTCTTCCGTCTCTACTTGCCCCGCTGGCAAGCAAGAAACAGTTTTTTTCTCGGGTTACTACTTTTTCTTCTTTGTTTCATTTTTAGTTGGATTCGTAAATTTTTCTTTTTCTTTGCGTACACATTGCTATGATTTGCATAAATAGCCGTATAAGCGAACTGCATAAAATGTCTGCTGTGGCTTAGCGCGTATAGTCGCCGGCCACATTATCATATTGCACGTTTTAGCTTTTGCCCCATAGTTCGAATCCCAGATTTTTTTTCGTGCCATGTCTAATTTTTATATTTTTTTTAATTCAATAGAAAATAAAATATCATACAACTTATCCTTCATTTTATGGACATCATTTTTTATTTCATTACAAATGAATATACAAAATCGTGAAAGAGTTTTCACGTGTCGAATTTTTTGGAATAGTTTGAAAAGCGAAATGCAAACATATTACATATTTTATTTATTCAATAGGATATAAAATAAAATATTAACTATCCGTGCATTTTTTGTACTTACTCCGATCCCTGAAAACAGTTGCATCACTTCACAAAAGTTCTGATCTGTTTCTATTTAGGTTCAAATGAATATGATACTATAAAAACTCTAAAACTAAGTAAGGAAATGAAATTTCAAAATTTTTACAACATCAGTTTAAAAAAGCAAAATTATAATAATAATATTGGTAGGCACGCTGTTAATTGTCACATCTTAACATAATAAATATATGTTCACGACATTTTCTTACTGACCTCTCTGTTAGAATGTTATGTGGAAATGTTAAATAGCTGTGGGGAAACCCAGTTTGGAAACGTTTCAGACAACATTTTTTACAGTCCACAAATTTGCAGCTTCTCATAATTGTAAGTTCTCTGGTGTAGCCCACTGTAGCAGCTGCACTCTACAATCTTTTGTGCTGTTTTGTGAGTGCGGTGGTTGTGTTGATGTAATCACACATTCAACCACCACTACATAAGTAAACTGCTTAGCAGCAATGTTCGTTGTTCATTGCATCAGAGAACGTATATTTACAGAGAAGTAGCATCCCACTTCATTCCTGTTGACGTTCCGCGTTTTTGGGAAAAGGTCTATTTTTCGTCCAGCTCACCACCCAATAATTTTTCACCTACAAGGGGCAAAATTTAACATCGGTTGAGCGAAAACAACAATTTTAGAGAAAATTAATGTACGTTCTCTGTTATCAGCTACATTGTGTGGTTGCAGATGTTTTTTGGCGAAAATGTTCCTATTGTTTTGATAAGGAATTTTCGCAATTCTATTTCCAACATTTAAAAAAAAATATTAAAAATATGTATTCTTCTATAATTTCAATTTTAGTGTTTTATTTTATTCTACTAATATTTTCCATATATAACTTTCAATAAATATATTAAGTAGTTAAACAAAATCTTCCAAAAACACTAAAGAAATTGCATTTATTGTTTATCATACGTACGCACATGCATGCATTTATTTAACAATGCATATTTAATCGAATTACTTCCATGCAAAAGGTCGCGTACAAGCATATGTGTAGATATGTAAATAGAATAGAAATAATTATGTACATATGTATGTACATATGTTTGTTCACATGCGCGCACATTCAACCGAACTCTAAGTCTGCGCGCAAAGTTTGACAAAATATCTTATCTCCAGTTGGACTTCAATTTTTACCATGTCAAAAATAACAATGTTCTAATGAAATATTTATACAAATAGTTAAACAAAGCTATAGTTCAACAGGCTATCGTGGTAAGAGTTTAATTTAAATATTAAATTTGTACGTCAAAGATAGAAATTTATTGATTTGAAAATAAAAATTCGAAAGCCAAATAAGCTCTTTTGTCAAAACTCCACAGAAATAGTTGCTTCTGCCCGCAATTCACACGAAAAAGCTGCGTCGCAAAGCCGCCATCATTAATCAGGGTTTAGTTGAATTAATTTGTATTTGAGATAGGCACAAGAAAAAAGTGGAGTATAATACAAATATGATTTGCTAGATCGAATAGAGGAAGATCTGAAAGAAAATACTTACATATAGATACATACATAAGATGGCGTTAAGTTATACACCACAGAATTCAATTTACAACTAAAATTCTGGTACTTTATACCCTCTCAGAATAAAAATGGTACGGTTTATTTGCAATTTCGGGTTGAAAATCTTTTGTATAGGTCATTGACCCAGATTGTTGGTTGAGGAAGAAGCAAAAGTAGTATAATTAATTAAAGGTCTCACAAAATACAATTAATTATAGCAATGTTTGCGTTTAATTAGACAATTGTTGAAAAATATGTTAAAAGGTAGTAGATTTTCGACTCCTAAATATATTATTCTGCTACTTGTGCTACATTTGTGATAAGACGAAAGCTCTGAAGCAAATGCGACCAAAATATAGACTACATATTGACATACATATGTGTAATGTACATATGTATGCAAGTAGGCGTAGCGGTAAGGCGTTTGGTTGCGCCGATTTGGAATATTTAGGGCTTTAAATGACATATATAACAGGACTTCGCGCAAAACACGTTTATAATGATAAGGGGTCGTGCATATATTACGTAACGCAATTTTTGATCATTTCAGACCCCTCATCATGTCACACTTTCAGAAAAATTGTTTTTATTAATCGTAAAATAAAATACAATTTTAATTAATATATGTTATATATTAGGCAAAGGGAAATCACATGTTACACTTCGTCACAAATCGCAAACCCCCGCCGCCCCCCTAGCGCGTTACGTAATATGTGCACGACCCCTAAGCAAACATAATAGATTAATAAAAGATGAATTTCTTCATGAAATATTTTACGGGCACAAGCGGGCCAAAATAATATCTATATTCCCATTTGAAGTTGTGAGCATTTGGACCAAAATTACAAAAATCTTCAATTTATGATTTTTAGATTTTTGTCTTCGTCGCGAAAAATGAGATGGATGAGGGGCGCATGTGTTTGTGGGGAGATTAAATGTTCGCATTTATGAATGAACGGAAATTTGCTTTCAATAATATGCGAGTGCGTTTATGAATGAATTTTTTGTTGCTGTACTGCAGTTGCGCTGCGGTTGAAAACAAACACGCAGGCGGAGGGATGAAATAAATGCTGTATATATGTATGTATCTACATAACAATAAATAAATATATTATGATGACAGATATAATGCATATGAATGCATGTGCACTTGTTGACATTTTTTAGTACATATGTACTTACTTATATATGTATACATATGTATGAACATACATATGTCTGTATATACATATCCATATACACATGTAAATATATATACATATGTATGTACAATACGTATATTTGGATATTTATATACGTACACATATACTACATATTATCTACATATATACATATGTACATATATATATTTAGATATGTATACTTAGTATGATAACGATTGTTACGCTTATAATACATATGTATATAATGCATGCATAAAACCAAAATTGGCTCACTCTTATCATGCACATATTTAAGTAAAGCAAAATTTCACGTCAAATTGAATATTTAGATGTTTATATCAATTCGTGGATATATTGGCAAAATCTAAAATTCGAGCCAAAACAATTAAAATTTATCAGAAATCATAGTCTGTTAAACAAATTTTGCCTTCGCTCAGCTCTGTTAACTCGCCACTCTCACGATTTCCCCTGTCGGCCATTAGAGTGGTGAGCTGGACGAGAATTATTGATGCATTTTGACAATTCACACCGGCATCCTAACTTAATGCTTCTCTGTCTAATATACGTTCTCTGATTGCATGTCACTAAAATTTTCTTGTCTTGCTTTTGCGTTTTGTTTGGCAGCCTTGAATTCTCAACTGGTTTGTAGTGCTTCTAGTAAAAATAGGTTGGTATTGGCTACATCTCCTTGTATTTGATAAGTCAAATTTTTGATCTCTTTGGAATTTATCGTGGTGGGACCCTTTCGTTAGTCCTTGTTGGCTTACGTATTGAGTGTCCTGATATTGAATAAATATAGCATTGGATGGCGTAATGTGTTTTTTCGCCATGTGGTAGAGATAGATTGTTGGTTTATTTGTCTTTGTCTTGTTTTGTAATGAGGCTAATGGTGCCCACAGTCACCGACGTGTACGTATGCCGTGTCTGTTTGTCGGGAGATACACAAAATTGAGCAAACAAACTTTGCGTACTTAAAACTGTGTTTGTATGCATCAACACAATGTTGCCATTGCTTTGTTTGCATACATACTTTTACACACATCCGCGTTGTCAATTACAATTTTTCATTGTATAATAAACCAAAGCCAAAAACCAACAAATGCAAATAGTTCATTTATCTATATTAACATTATTAAACATCGATTTTAAATTAATTTAATAAAAATTTTAATTTTTATAAGGTTATTTTGTTAATGATTTTAAAAAGTTCTGCTTGGCAACACTGTGCGGTGAGAGAGCACTCAGCTGACACGGCTTCACGGCAAAAATCTAAATTTCTCTGATTACACACGTACACGTCGCGCGTACGTACACGTTGATGAGTTTTCATTTACATGGCGTTCTCATAAGTTTGATCGTGTCAGCTAAACGTACGTTTGCGTCGGTGACTGTGGGCGCCATAAGTTCTGCACCCCTCTGGGCAAGGGTTGCAGTTGTTTTTTGGTCCTTTACTGTGCTAAAAATGATCATTTTAGAGTGTTTTGCTACCAGAAAAATCAGTCAATAAATTTTAGTAGTGTTTGCGTTGTCAAACAAATACTTGAATTAGAGCGATTTATTACGATGTAGTAAAAGTGAACTTTTTAAACATTTTATTATGAAATATACGTACGTACATATAAGTATATAATTTTTTGAAACGCATGCGTATCAAAATGCACTTTTCGACTACGCAGTGATAAAATGTTTTATTAATTCATCAGTACTGAACCTGACCTGGAATTAACAAAATTCTGTCTTCGTTCGGCACATTTTATTCTTTAAATTTAAGGAACGTATGCTGTGAATATTTGAAATATATGGAATATCTAACGGACAAATATATTTTCCATTTTAGGCAAATCTCTTGTAATCTGAATACAGCCCACATTTTCTTCAATGCCAATTGATTTTTGTATTGGAATAAATTTTCTCATGTGAAAAAAAGACAGAAAAAAGTTGTTCATAGATGGTTACAAAATAAATAAGATTAACATTATGAAGTAAAATATAAATAACTGAAATGAAAACCTTCCCTCATAAACAGGGGAGGAGAAATACGGATGTAATATTCATAATCATGAGATCTTTTCACATAAATATTAATGGAAGGTGCTAATATTATAAAGAAAACATATCCCAAAGTTAAATCTAGTCAAAACTGAGCATTTAAAGAAAGAAGAGAAACGGGTTGATTGCAGCTTAATTTGATAGATAGCTCATTCAAAATCCTGTTGCGTATACATACATAGTCAAAATTAAATTAGTTTAAAGTTAGTTGATGTGTTTTAGACAGATGACCAATTGAAATCACTATGAATGCGCCTCTATGCCATAAATCTGCTACGAACTGCGTATAATGCCGACTATAATTATGTGACAATAAGTTTTTTTTGTAAGCAACTTCTCTTTCACCAAGGATTACGATTTTTTTTTTTTTTTGCATTCAACTAGAGCAATAAATATTTAATAAACTATTTAGTATTTTATTGAAATGATAGAAACGATGTGGTCCGAGTTAAATTTTGAACATTCCATCGAGCCATTTCCTTAAATACAACTCTGGGCTATGATAATGCTGAGCAGAAATGTGAAACAAATTTCGTAGCTTAATCTACGTTCTTTGATTAACGCAAATATTCAAAACAGTACCTAAACTCGGAAACGTTTTGGAAAGCAAAGAAATATACATGAAGGTATGAAATAATAAAAGCAAGTAATTAAACGCTCTCATTTTGCCATATGTTATGGGGAAATGAGCAAGTGATGCGAATTGAACTCCATAAATTTTAGCTCAAAAGCTAGCAGGGTTGCAATCCGATAACCAATTTTATTTTGCAAGAAATTTGGGATGAAACGGACTTTTGCTATAAATATTTGTGTTGAATACTTTATGTGAATTACTATAAGTTAATTAACATTATTATAATAAATTATATTACACTTTTTTGACCATGTATGGTGGAAACGTTTGATTTCACCCCCGGTAAGGCTCAACCCCACGCAAGGCTTTCACCCTTAGGTTGTCTGGAGGTTACACTGTGGTGGCTAGCGCCAGAATAGAATTAAAAGGTTTGGAGCAACATCGTTTCGAGTTACATCGATGTATCTAAGTTTTGTTTGACATATGTAAATATCGATGTATCGTTTGCATTCCTTAAAGTGATGAAATGCCAGTATCGATTAGTGATGTGCCGAGTCGGCTATTTTTGGTACTCGAATACTTTAGTATTCATTAAAAAAGGAATCGAGTCAGATACGCGGATCGCTTACTGTAGTTCAGAGCATAGCCAGAGAACTATCGATAATCGTACAATCGATAGTTTTCGTTTTTGAAACATACACCTATTTGTTTTATTTTACTTCATGTTTTCAAATTGATTTTTAACCCCTTTTTTTATAAACGAAATATAGCTCCTTGTTTAACAAATCAAAATTTCAAACTTCTTATGAGAATCAGCAAAGTTTGATCAAAATGTTCAAATTTTTTTTCAGAAATAATAGACAATTTTAATGTGTACCCCTATAACTTCATTCTAGTAAAATAAATTGCAAGCCTAAAAATATTATAAAATATTATTAATTTTTGGTAATTTTGTTTAATTTTTTGTTGATGTTTTTGGTAATTTTGGTTTTTCGGGTGCTTCACCAAAAAAGTTATTGTTTTCCAGCGACTTTATAAAATTTATTATGGGTTAAGAATAAATGTTTTGGAAAAATATTAAGATTTACTGGAGCGCAGCGGATTTGAAAATTCCTCCAAAACTTTTGATTTCAATAAAAAAATATTTTATGAAAAGAAATCACTGTACATAATAAAACAGTGTAAATAGTTTGAAAAAATATTTTGAAAAGATATTTTGAAAAGATATTTGTATTAATGTAGAAATCTGAAAATTTAGGTAGTTCCAAATCGGTCCAGCTTACCTATTTAAATCTTAATACTGTATTACGAATATTTTGATTCATGCCTTAAGATATTAAGCATTTTATAATTCCGATGAGAAAAAAGTACGAATTTTTTTGTATGTTTTGCATGATGCTCCCTAATGTAAATATTTAAAAAAAAAAAAAAGTGTTTTTTTTTTTTTTTTGCAAATTTTTGAATAAAAAAAAAAAAAAATCGGTTCAGCAAACATCGTTACAAAGATTTTCTGAAAAAAAAAAACAAATTTTACATAATAAGTATTGATTTATTCTTGGAATTCGTACTGAGTTAGAAGTTTCGCATGTAAACATGTTTTTTTGCGGATTTTTATTTTTTTTGGTTGTTTCCAAGTAGCCGCGTAAAAAGATGATCAAGTGTTCGTTCCCTTTCTCCCTATATATTATTCACCTTAGCCTAGTTTTAGGCGCTGCGGTTAATTAACAGAAGACAGGGCGCAAAAATAAAGTAGGCTAAAAATGGAAAATTACTTAAATTTTGCTACTCAAAAAAGAGAATCTGGTTATAATTGTAGAAATTTGTTAATTATAGATTAAAAAAAAAAAAATTTATAAAATGTTTTTCAAAATTTGATCACATAATCAATATTGTTTTTCTAGGTACAGCTTCTCATTTCACTTTAGCTCTGATAGTCGGTTCTTTATCGTAATTAAATTTATTATTTTCATTATAGCAAATCTTGTTTTCATTGCAATTGAAACAATTTTTAAGACTCGGAATTTTATTTATCAACAATATTTACAATGTAATGTTACTTTTTTGAAAAAAAATTTCAAGTGTGAAATACTAACCATACTTTTAATTTAAGAATCATTGTAGAAAACTATTTAATAGCAAATTGAATGAATAGAACTATTTAAAATTGCAAATTGAAAAATAAAATTTACTAAAACGCTCAATTTTATTTACATATGTTGTGTTATTTTTAAAATATCTTTTTAAATTTACAGGGTGATTCGCCGTTTGGGAAATCCGATGCCTACATAAAACTGGAGCCGCTCGGCGAAGGTTCATATGCCACAGTCTACAAGGGATTTAGCAAGTAAGTCGAGCATTACATTTCAATTAAAATATACAAATTCAATTTCATACCGTTTTAATATGCAATTTGTGCATATGAAATTAAATCAAGAAAAATAGAATTAAATGAATAAATATGTACTACCCTTTTGGGACGGACGAAAGATAAACCTTTTTGGTTTATTGAATCCCACAAAGCTGCAAGCGATTTATTTTTTCGTTATGTCACCCAAAAGACTGACAAAATATCTATTAAAAATAAAAATGAGTTGAATGAGTTTGCATTGATAAAGCTAAAAAGTAGGTGGTGAAAAAAGGGAGTGCTGTGATTTCCGCGTACTTCCTTTCATGACCTCTATTTTTTGTTCGTTTGTTTACTTCCTTTTGTGTCATCTGTTTTTCGGTTTCAATGACAACCTTTGGATTTTGAAAAATTTGACCCTCTGACACTTTCGGCTTCTAGAGAGCGCCAATCCTGCTAAAAGCAATGTAGGAGGGTCGGCGTCATCAAGTACCCAAATTACGAGTATTTGTGAACATTACTTACAGCATTACTAAGCAAAAAGTAGCTGAAAGCTAAAAAAAACACTCTTATTTGTCTTTTGATTTATTTGCTTATGCATTAAGTGTGCGTGTCCTTTTTAGAGAGCTATTCTTGTTTTATACCTTTGCCTTTTGCCTTTTTTTTTTTTGGTACACTTGTGACATTTTCTTCTGCAGCATTTCTGCCACCATCGCACACCGCAATCAATCACAATCAATATAAGGTGGTTGATGTTAGAAGAAACCCAAAGGGTAGTGGCGTGTATCAAGTCTAATTTGAAGAAGTGGGCTCTCATTTGTTTGTAAACTGTGTTATATGAGTAATACTATTAACATTCTGCCGTTAGGATTTTGGGAGCAGAAAAGGATAGAATTATTAGCTGTATTAGCTTTTTATTGTGTTTGTTTTTCCTTTTCTATTATTTTAGTTTATTTACTGTTTGTTTAATTTTCTATTGCATATATATTTATTTATTTTTTGAAGTATCTAGTTCGGGATTGGTCCACCACTGAAACTACTACTACTTTTACTTCTAACTATCACTACTACAACTACTAATTACTAAAACTACTACTATCACTACAACTTCTACCACTAATTTCCACTAACATTTTAATAATGCTACTAATAATTTCTACTACTATTAAATTCTACTACTATTTTCACTAATGCTTCTACTAATAAGTACGACTATTTTTATTAATTTCTACTACTATTTTTACCAACTACTACTAGTAATTACCACTACCTTTTTTTTAAATATTTACTACCAATTTTTTTTTAATAATTTCTCTACTTTTCACAAATACTACTACTAAATTCTACCACTACTTTCACTTTATTAATTTCTACTACTAGTTTTACCAACTACTGCTACTACTAATTACCGCTACCTTTTTTTTACTATTTACTACCACTACTTTTACTAATTTACCACTATTTTCACTAATGCTACTACTAATTACTACGACTATTTTTATTAATTCCTACTACTATTTTTACCAACTGCTACTTGTAATTACCACTACCTTTTTTTAATATTTACTACCACTATTTTTTATTAATTTCTACTACTTTTCACAAATACTACTACTAAATTCTACAACTATTTTCACTAATACTACTACTAATTACTACGACTATTTTTATTAATTTCTACTACTATTTTTACCAACTGATACTAGTAATTACCACTACCTTTTTTTAATATTTACTACCACTATTTTTTTATTAATTTCTACTACTTTTCACAAATACTACTACTAAATTCTACAACTATTTTCACTAATACTACTACTAATTACTGCGACTATTTTGATTAATTTCTACTACTATTTTTACCAACTACTACTACTACTACTAATTAACACTACCTTTTTTATGATTTACTACCACTACTTTTACTAATTTCTGCTACTACTTTTGCTAATTTTTACCACTATTTTTACTAATTCCTACTACTAATGCTACTACTAATTTTCCCCACTCTTTTTACTATTTTCTACTACTATTTTACTAATGCTCCCGCTAATTTTTACTACTGCTACTATAAATTAATACTATTACTACTAATTGCTACCGGTATTTTTTTTACTAATTTCTACTACTATTTTGACTAATGCTACTACTATTTTGAATAATGCTACTACTATTTTATCTGTAAATCTTCACATTGCTTCACTTTTTTGTTCTTCTTTAATTTACTTTGATATTTTTAAGCACGAAATAATTAAATTAATTACATTCATTGAATTTTTTTAACTATATTTACATTCCTTATTACAATGTTTTCCATTAGATTTTATTTTGTTTAACTTATTTTATTTTAAATCCTTCGATTTTGTTTTATATTATTTATTTTATTTTTTGGGTTTTAATTTATTTTTTATTATTTTACCCTTATTTTATTATTATTTCATTCTATTCTATATAACACTATGTATTTTATTTATTATTATGTTAATTAATAATACTTTTTTATTTTATTCTATGTTATTTTCTATTTTGTTATACTATATTTTGTTTTATTATTCTATTTAATTAAATTTTATTTTACTTTATTAATTGAGGAAACATAATTTCTCGTTTATTTAATTTGATCAAATTTTAAACTAGATATTATTATTTTACATATGTATGTACATTTATTTATTTTTTTCCTATAATAAGGGCTGACACGAGACGAGAATATAAGTGCATTTCGTTCGATACCAAGTAATTTTGGTATCGATACTTTTGTCCAAGCATTGAGTAGGTATCGAAAAAAACAATCGTATCACAACCCGACACTAACATAAATTCACTAAATAACTGAAAATATTAGCAGACATTGCTAACAGTAGGGAAACTAGGACTGTTAATGAAAAAAAAAAGAATAAACACAGAAGAAAATTAGTAGGGTGCAAAGATTTGAGCTTCTTCGCCGATTCCATAAAATGGCAGAGGGAGAAAAATATGAAAAAGAATATATCCAGAATATATCTTGGAAACTGGCAACACTGCTGATACATTTTATGTAGGTATGCACAACATTTTGCTTCGGCTTATTCGGAACTATTTCAGGACCGCACTAGTCCGAAACCAGTTCGAAACTACTGTCGAACGAAGAGTAAACCAGTTCCAAACTAGCCCTCACCCTCCCGAACTATTTTCGAACTGATCCCGATGTTGTCCCAAGCCAGTCCCGTACCATAAATGGGGTCTAGCTTCAGACTTGATTCAAAGCTGTGCCCGAAGGCATCCCAAACTAGTCACCAAATGGTCTTGAAAACGCTCTGGAAATGATTCTGAAGTTAATTCCCGATATAGCCCTTAAATGGTATCGAAATAACTTGTCTTAAAATTATCTTGAAGTGGCCATAACTAGTCCCTAAATGGTTCTGAACTAGTGCCGAAATGATACCAAGCTTTTTCATATCATACATTTTTGTTTTATTTGTTTTTTTTTTTATTTTATTTTAAAAACCTCTCTTAATGATAATAATGATTTTACGTACTATATACATAGAGCATAGCTAAATTTTTAATTTATATTATTTTTCCATATTAGAAATTTTATTTTGTTTCATATAATTTAATTTTACTTTGTGGGAATTCCATGTAAAAGAGAAAATTTACTTAATTTTTTTAAGTCCCTTAAGTAGGCTTTTCCGCAGTAACGCATAGTGACTGTAATCCATTATTCTATTGCAAAATTAAATATAAAAAAAATCTGAAATTTTCTAATATTTGTTATTTATTAATTTGTTTGTTTATTTTATTTGCATTATTCAATTTACAATAAATAACATTAGCAATGTTTAAAACAATAAAACTTTAAATATTTTTTTGTATTTTTTTTTTAAATTCTTACATGTTAGTTATTTAACTTAGGTGGAAAAAATATTTTTTTTATTGTATAAGTTCCGATGACATATAATTAATTACAACTGAAAATTATAAAAACAAATGTCCAATTTAATTTGTTTTATTTCACTTAATATTTTTTTTAGTCCAGTTTATTGTATTTAATTTATTCTAATTTAAAATTTTTTTTGTATTCTGTTTTTTTCTGCTGCTTCCATTTTGTGTAAAAAACAACAACAAAACAGAAAATTCTTCACTGCTCACCCCAAAAAAATTGCAATTGGGCTCATGTGACATGTCCGTCATCAAATATGAAGTTGATAGCAACAATAAATTTGCCGCTTATGTGCACGCATTTTCAAAAATTTACACTTCATCCATCTATGAATTTAGGCTATGGGTTTTATTGTAGTTTTGTCTGCTGTTTACGGTTAACGCAAAAAGAGACTGAGAAATGATGATAATTTATATCACTGTCAGGAGGACAGGAGGGCGGTCATTTTATGAAGTGCCATAACTCAATGTCATTTATAAGATGACTAGTCACATTTATTTTTCCCTTTTCTTTAAGATAAGAGTTTTCTTCTTTTTTTTTTTTGGCTTTACAAGGTTGCGCTTACAGCGAGTAGAAGTGACGTGTATTTTGTGTGTAGTGTCAGTAAACTGTCAATGTGGATTTTCAATATTTACCCTTAAAGTGTCTACTTAAAATGTCAAACGTTGGGGGTTTAAGAATTTTCCAAAGTCTGACATATCTTTTTTATTTAAGAGCTGCAGTCGAACCAATGTCATCTTTTTTTTTTAAATCTAAATTGCACTGCAATTACCTTAAATGTCACTTAAGCAAATACTTGGTTGACTTTGACTTCAATTGGCTTTCACTAAAAAGTCAAAAACTCACACGCCCAATATGCATTTTTGCAGCACATTTCAAAATTTAATTCGTGTCAATTGGAACCACACCTCAATTGCTCGGCCAGGATTATGCCTCTACTCTCTCAAACTTCAAACCGCCTCCACACATTCACACACATAACATGCGTGATATTTGATTTTTTGTCTCAACTAGTATTTAAATATTTTATAAACAAAGAAAGCAACTTTTCACTTCAGTCATTTAACTTTTCATGAGTTTCTTTATTTTATTTTATTTTTTAGATTGTTTGTAGTTGTCTTTTTTTATTCTTGTTTATCTTACTTTTGCTTGCTGCTTCAAAAACTTTCAATTCTTACAAATTGTATTTTTTTTTTCCTTTATTTTTCTTTTTCGCCATCATGTCACTGCTACTCATTTCCTCCTGTCCGTCCTCTGCTTCCTGCTATGCCGACAAATTTCATCATTGTTCGAATGTTTTTTGCTCTGCTCGTCCTTCTTCCTATTTTACTGTTCCACTCATCCACAAACACTTTGCTTGTTTCATTACTCTGCTCTGCGACAATTACGGCTGCCTCAAAATTGACAGTTTCTCATGAATTGCATGAATTTTATGAATGATTTCGTTTGGGTTGCTGCTTTGTTTCCGCTTTTATTTCTTCCTTTCACTGGGTACGTTCCATTCCACTTCCGAAAACTCATTTTTGTACAGTTTGTGTTCGTTTCTTTATCTTTGTTGTTTTTTTTTCTTTCTTTTTGTCTTCCAATGAATTTTACATAATTTGTATTTGTCATAAAATTGTGAACTAGCTTGTAAATAAGCGAGGGATGTTCTATTTGTCCACAAGTTCAATAATGCGAAACGGCAACAATTTTCTCTTGTAATCGCTGGTAATAATGTATCCTTGAGATTGGCTAAATAAAAATAAAATTAATGCGAGGTTATCTAACTAGTTTTGTCTATCCGAGAGCCTCATATACTTGTAGCTTTTGATTTCAACTAAACTTAAATGTTGATCTGTTAATTTACAGTTACAATCAGTTTTAATGTCCATTCCAGTTTAGTAAAGCCAACTACATGTTTAAAGTATATAAAATTACTGTTGCAAATTTTCATCTATGAGTTCTAAGCAGAGACTATTATAAGAGAAAAGAGTAAAAGTTTATCAATAATAATTATAGTAATATACAAATTTTTCGGCTAATCTATAACCAGACTTATATTATAAAAGTCTTTTCAAAATAGTTATAACCGAGGTAAATATTCTTAGATCTTCAAAGACTTTTATTTTGAGACTTATTTTATAAAAGTCTTCTCATACTAATTATCAGCGAAATAAACTTTTTTAAGTCTTCAAAGACTTCTATTTTGAGTTTTATATTAAAAAAGTCTTATCACAATAATTATGAGTCAGAAAAAATTTGTAAGTCTTGAAGGACGGGACTCTTTTAGGACCATTTCGTCACAACTTCCATATAATTTCGGGACATGTGCAGGATCGCTACTGGTTCGGTGCTATTTTTGGTCCCGAAATAGTTCCGTCTTCAAGATTTAAAAAAAAGTTGCCTTACTCGTAAATATTATGCAAAGACTTTTATGTTATAGTCTCAAAATAAAAGTCTTTGAAAGCCATAACAAAATGTATCTCTCTGAAAATTATTATGGAAAAACTTTTATAGTTTTAAGTCTCCAAATAATGTTTATTTTTGATTTAGACAATTTTTATCACTCATAATTATTTTAAAAAGCCATTTACAATAAAAGTTCCAAAATAATAAATATCGATAACTTAAAAAATTTATCTGACACATAATTACTATCAAAAGACTTGTATAATTCTTATCAAAATTAGGATGACTTTTTTGAAACTCAACGGTCAAATAATTATTATTTTGCATCTCTGGTTCTAAGCGTTTTGTTGTATATTTGTAAAACTAGTTTATACGCGCGACTTCAACTGCGTTGCTTACTACTTTTTCATTTAAATAATTATGTACTTATAGAAAAAATTTTAAGCCTAAAAATGCAGCTTCGATGATTTTAAAAACATTGACCCGTAGTGATAGTAAAGTACTATTTTTTTTTTGCATAAATTTCAATGGGATATCTGTCAAAAAGAGCTGTAACTAATTGCGCTTTTTTCGCAGACCTTTCACAGAATTGTGTGTTCATTTCCCAAAATATTGCCCAGTGACCAAACAAAAATCCAATATTTTCAGAACGACAGGTAACCTAATGCAACTGTTACAATATTGGAAGAGAAAATAAAACTCCATCACTTAAGAGCCAACTTTATCTCGATTTTGACTGAGAGGCATTCTTTTTAACATACATACATACATACATATTTAAACTGAAAAAAAAAAACAAATTAACCTAAGACAATTTTTTTCATATTTTGATGGAATTTTTTCTTCAAATTGCGATATTTTCTCGCGATTGAGTAAAGGTTGGTTCAAAATTAATAAAAACCTACATAAAATGACATTTGTTTTCTCCAAAAATAGTAGGTAAATATTTCATAGGTCGTATTTCATTCCCCTATTTATTTCCTTTGGTTGCTTCAATCCACATCATATTGTTTTGAGTTTTCTAATATCATAATTATCGGACTATAAATACGGTTTTTTTTTCATGACTCGTTTCTAGCGCCATCTAGTGAATCAAATCACCGGTAGTATAGGTTTTTATTACCATCAAAATCGAATCATAAATACAGATTTTCCGAATATCTCGACTCATGCGCCACCTAATGGATTAAATTATAACCTATGTTCGTGCCACGAGTCCAAGGAATATTTTGATTAAAATCCGTTCATCGGTGTTTGAACTAAGTTGTGCTTGGTTAGTGGTTGTTGTTTCTATAATTTTTTGTAAATACCACTAGCCTGTTTTATTTTATAGGTTTGCGATAGTCATCGCCGACACCTGCCTGAATATTTACACCTTAGTTGTTTTGAACAATTTGTAATCATTTTGTCTGCCTAGAAGCAGAAAAACTAGACTTAGTTCACTTCTAGGCTTGCCTCCTTTTGCACAAAGTGTTTGACATTCAAGTTTTTTTTATATAAAGCTGGTAAAGCGGACACCTTCTTTATTTCAATAACTTTAGATAACTATACAAAAAAACCTTTGGATTGCAGTTTCTGCGCTTTGTAAGTATTCCCCCATTTGTCCATATTTATTGCGCGTTTTTCTAATCAAACTTTATTTATGTATAATGGCAAATAATTTAAATAATGTTGTACGATAATTTTACGGCAACTCAACCAGCGACTAGCGCAGACTTTGTTGATACTTGTTGAAAGTGTAAAATAAGATTGCTAATGGATGTCTAAAAGTTAGCTCGCATTTTTTTTTACGTCCAACTCAAGTTTTCATGGCTAGGCCAAAGTTGTTTTCAAAGATGTGGGAGAAATTTTAAAAATAAATACAGTCTGACAGGTTAAGACATAAGGCGTACAATTTCGCGGAAAATATTTTTCGTAGAACATTTTAACCCATTAGCTTTCACCCTTACTTCAAGAATTCCCTAACAAAAAAACTTTTGAAAGATGAAAATGTTCCAACAACTTATTTTTACAAAATCTGTGTGCGACACTACTCGACAAAAAAAATCTCCAAGAATAAAATAGGCCTTTCCTAAAGTGAAATTTTCTCCTGATTCCGAATATGACTTCCATTTTCTTGTGGCAGATCTAGTTTCCGAGATATCGGCGAAAATATGAAAATTCCCATTTTTGCAGAACACTACTTCATATAGGTACGGCAAAAATTTGTATTTTTCATTTTTTCGTTTTAAACTGTTGAATTATGCATTATACTAATTCCCATAAAAATTTCTTGCCTTCTTCGCCCTCAAGTATCTTCAGTAGTTTGGCCACTATGCCAAAAAACGTTCAAAAAATGTTGAAAAAAAAACGAAATTTTTTACACAATTTCAGATTTAACCACTTTAAAATCGGAAAAATTCTATTGACGAAAAAAAGTTAGCCCTCCTATGTTGTAGGTAATTTAACTACGAAAATTTTAAGCATACCAGTACAACAATCGGACGTGCCATTGAAACTATAGCCCCGTTAACTTGCAAGCGTCTATCCTACAATTTTAGTATTACTCTGATAAAATTGGCGAGACATTTCATTTGGTCACTCTACCTTAGGGTCTAATAAATTTAAAAAGACATCAAGTATTTAATTGTCACTACTGTTTGTTGTAAATTTTGTTTTGCAAATTGTAGTGCAAATTTATACATACTATATCGGTAGATGTGTTTACGAAATGGCTTGTTGCAAAAGAGATTTTAAATGTAAAAATAATCCGGATGATTTTTGCTTTATTTGCGGACATTATATTTTCGGAAACTCAGCTCGGAAAATAACTAATTCTGTCAGAGATGCATACTTTCATTATTTCGGTTTCCGTGTAAAAAATCTCGATAAATCTTGGACACCTAATTTTATTTGCGCCTCCTGTAGATTAACTTTAATGAGATGGGTATCGGGTAAAGGTCATAACATGAAGTTTGGTGTTCCAATGATGTGGACTGAACCCTTTAACCACGACCAGTGCTATTTTTGCGTGATAGACCTTAAAGGTAAAACGAGAAAAAAGAGGAAATTAATAAGTTATCCAAATGTGGCATCAGCTAAAAAACCAAAACTACATGACCATACCTTACCCATACCTAGACCGCCTATAAGTTTTGAAGCCTCAAGCGAAAGTGACTCCGAAGCAGATAATTCAGAAAGTGGACAAGAAGGAGAGATCCCACATCGAGTCTCACAAGCCGAACTTAATGACTTGGTCAGAGATTTGAAATTATCGAAATTTGATAGCGAAGTTCTAGGATCTCGTTTGCAGCAATGGGGCAGCCTGGGCCCTTCGACAAGTACTTCCAAATTTCGAAATAGACACAAGACTTTCTCTTCTTTTTTTACTAAAAGTGAAAATATTTGCTACTGCAATGATGTTCAAGGTTTATTTGAAGCACTAAAATTAGAAAATAAAGTGGATGATTGGCGCTTGTTTATAGACAGTTCAAAGCATAGTTTAAAAGCAGCATTACTCCATAAAGGAAATTCGTTACCGTCAATACTAGTGGCACATTCTGAGAATACTAAAGAAACTTATTTAAGCATATCAAATTTACTTGAGCTCATTCAATATAAACAATTTAATTGGAAAATTTGTGCGGACTTAAAGGTAAGCAGTTTCGGTGGTACAGTTTAAAATAAATAGTATATGAAATACATCCTAGGTTGTAGCTATAGTTCTCGGGCTTCAAGGAGGTTTCACTAAATATTGCTGTTTTCTCTGTCTTTGGGACAGCCGTGCTAGAGAAACCCATTATATTCAGGAAAACTGGCCACCAAGAGCTGAGTACGAACCAGGTGCCTTCAATATCGCAAACCCGCCTTTAGTAAATCCCGAACGAGTTATTTTGCCAGCACTTCACATCAAATTAGGATTAATGAAAAATTTTGTAAAGGCTTTAAATAAGGACGCGCCATCCTTCCAGTACCTAACGAAATTTTTCCCTAAAATAACTCAAGCCAAATTAAAAGAAGGTATATTTGTTGGTCCGCAAATTAGAAAGTTGCTGAAAGACGAAAATTTTGCGAATCATTTATCATCAGTAGAAGCAGCGGTTTGGGACAGCTTTAAGCAAGTCGTTAGTGGGTTTCTTGGCAACAACAAAGATCCCAACTATAGAGAGATGGTCAAAGCCTTGTTGAAAAACTACAGTGCTATGAAATGCAACATGTCCCTCAAAATGCATTTTTTGCATTCACATTTGGATAATTTTCCCGCAAACCTAGGTGCTGAAAGTGATGAACAGGGTGAAAGGTTTCACCAAGACCTCATGATTTTTGAAAAGCGTTACCAAGGTTTTTGGAATGAAGAAATTATGGGAGATTATTGCTGGACAATAATACGGGAGACAAACCCAGAAAATTATAAACGGGTAGTTAGAAGTACCCACGTCCCTCACTATTGACCACCACGGTAAAATCGCTCAATTTGACTTTTTTAGATGTAGATATGTATGTATTTAATGTTGTTGTCGTTGTTGTTTTTTACTGAATTGCTGATTTATACTCATATTACTCAATTGAATACAGTTTAACGTGCAAACATATGTCTATAATAAAACGTTATAAAAAAATAAAAACCTAGTTTGAATAAAAATTTTCTCTATAAAAAAATTGTAGGATAGACGCTTGCAAGTTAACGGGGCTATAGTTTCAATGGCACGTCCGATTGTTGTACTGGTATGCTTAAAATTTTCGTAGTTAAATTACCTACAACATAGGAGGGCTAACTTTTTTTCGTCAATAGAATTTTTCCGATTTTAAAGTGGTTAAATCTGAAATTGTGTAAAAAATTTCGTTTTTTTTTCAACATTTTTTGAACGTTTTTTGGCATAGTGGCCAAACTACTGAAGATACTTGAGGGCGAAGAAGGCAAGAAATTTTTATGGGAATTAGTATAATGCATAATTCAACAGTTTAAAACGAAAAAATGAAAAATACAAATTTTTGCCGTACCTATATGAAGTAGTGTTCTGCAAAAATGGGAATTTTCATATTTTCGCCGATATCTCGGAAACTAGATCTGCCACAAGAAAATGGAAGTCATATTCGGAATCAGGAGAAAATTTCACTTTAGGAAAGGACTATTTTATTCTTGGAGACTAAAGTTGATCAAAATTTGTCGAGTAGTGCGATTAGAGCAGAACTTGACAAGAAATAAAATAAAAAATACTAGTTTCATATAAAAATTAGATAACAGCTCTGTTAATTTGTAATTTGTAGTGTTAATATTAATGAAGGATAGCATAAATAACTGTTTTAGTTTTCAATGGATTATATCTGTTTTCTTTTTTTTTTTGTTTGTTTCCTGTGGACTTTTACGTTCTTTGTTGGAAGATTTTGTCTGTGAAGAATAAATCCCTAGAACATTTTAACCCTCTAGCGTTTTTCCAAATTTGTGTTTTTGAGGAGTTTCTTGAATTAAGGGTCAAAACGATACTTTTAGCTAACGCTGAGAGGCATATCTTAATAATTTTGTCCGCCCTTTAGAAATGTAGTTAGGCCGGGCCATGAAAACTTCAGTACCCATAAAGAAAACTCGAACTAACTTTTGCAAATTAGTGGAGTGATTTATTGCTTTATCGATTGTTAATCAGTGACGCATTAAGAATTTCCATTAAATACTTCTTACTTAGCGAATTTGATAGAATCAGCTGTTGTTGCGACGTCACAACTGAAAAAAAATCAAAAATGACTTTACAGCTGCAATCTATTTACTTTTTTGTATTCAATTGCAAGATCTTCATTGATAGAGATATTTATTTTCGTTGTCTTATTATTTTTTATTTTAAATCAGGTATAATGTGACGCGTCAGCTGATAAGCAATCTTGTATTTCGTACAAATATCCTATTTCTTTTCTCATTTATTTACGATAATAATCATTACTTTCATGATTGCCCTAAGATACAAGTGGCAACGACGACACATTTTTAGTTAATGACACAGTCGGCGGCGGCGTGCGTGCTATTGACATTGTTTTCTATACAAACTTTAAGTAGACTCATCGTTAGACTTTGAATATGTACAGCTGTGAGCATTGAAATAGTAGCGCAGCAACCTATTGACAAGTTTCAACAATGTATTTGTCTTTATTTAATTTTAAGTAATTTTCATAAAAGAAATGACCGAATGGTTACTTCTACCAGTGCCTGTAAGGGAGGTGAATATTTACTCCGATAGCGGCAATCATACAAAGAGCGAAAATACCACCTAAAACGCTTCATAAATCAGAACAAAATTTAGGGGGGTTCTCGTATGATTTTTTTCCTATACTCGTAAGAAACCCTTATTACGACTGGATATGTCTTTTAAATAAAACCAAGAAGATAATCTGTTAAACTATAATTAAAACTTGTCTTATACTAAAAAAAAAAAAAAAAAATAAGTCAAAGACCAAAATTTTGCAGATTATTTAGAAAAATATCACAGATTTTTTCCTACATACTCGTAAAAAAGTGTTAAATATTTTTTTTTTTTTATGGAAGAAAATGCATAAAACGTTGGAAAAGAAATTTTCAAATATCAGCGGGGATTCGAAACCCCTCTGACATGCATTTTATTATATTAGAATTGAATGGGCTACAAGATTTTATTCTCGAAAACATTCTAAAAATTCTAATAAGAACTAAAATTGAAAATGTGTGTAATTCGAATTTCTAAAAAATTTTCAATGCCTATTTATGGACCACTATACATATTTTACTATTCTTTAGAATTTTTTTTGTTGTTTTTTTTTTTTTTTTTTACAAACGGTGTGTAGCATTTTCTGCCATACAAAGTTAATTTTTTTCTTTGGTTATATGGAAACAATTAAATAAGGAAAGACAAAATTGTAGTATGCCAATTTCTAGTCCATTCAATTTTACTATATCAAAGTGCAAGTTTCAAGTAGCTGAAAATTCTTGTTGATTTTTGATAATTTTTATTTCAATTTTTAGTTAAAATTTTTATTTTTTTTTTCACTGACGGTGTTTAGAATTTTCAGCCATACAAAGTAAATTCTGTTCGTATATTATGTCGAAAAAATTAAATAAGGTACGAAATAATTGCCAATATATTTCGCTGCTATTTTCCTGAACACAACTGTATGTAAATATTAGGTGTGTGTGTTTTTCTACGTGCTTTGCTTTTAGTTGGCACGCCGATCACGTATCGTCAAAAACCGTGCCACCAATGCAAATACGCAGACGCTTCACATTTCCAGTAACAATGAGCTACTAAATGTTACTAGCCTGCCGCGTTGACGCCACTCATCGGCATCGTCATCACCAACGCCATCTTGTTCACTTTAGCTTGAAATAATAAGAAAATATTTTACTTGTTAAGTTGATGTAACAAAAGCTTTGATTTTTCTTGAATTTTTAGATACCTACATACATACATATTTATTTTAGCGGCATGAGCGGCGGAAGATGTATTTCTTCTAGTAACAGTAATCCTTCGTCCTTGACGCTGCTCAGCATCATCTCTTTTAGTTAGCAATTTAGTTCATCGCAATTTTTCTTGCATTTCCTGTCAGCCGCTTCACTTTTGTTTGTTCAGCTTTTAATCTAACACCCATTCAACTACATATACTATATCTATCCATATCCACTTCAATATCGGCTCAAGTGATTGATGATGACGATGAGTAGCAGACGCGCTGTGTGTGTGTGTGTTGTCTTACGGCTTCTACAACAGCAGCACTTAGGTGGCAATAAGTGCAACTTCTTTGCTTTATTGAGTAGCATTTTGCACAAACAAACAAACGAAAGAAAGTAAAGCTTACACAAGCTGCCTCAAGTGTCGGCAAGGAACAACAACAACGCGCTCGCTATTATTCTAGCATTAGCATCAAATAGTTAGTTAACTGTAGCAGCTTGAGTGTTGCCTAGATTTTCCGCCAGCGGTAGCTCCACACCAGTGACACAATTTCCACGTGTTCTTCTTTTCTTTTTTTATATGCTCATTTTCTGATTTTCATAGTTGACTTTCTTCAGTCCTCTACTCTGTATGGAGGTCCATGCCTACGTTGTTCCACTTTGTCAATGTCAGTGGCCTAGTTTGTTGCACCAGCTTCCGTGTTTTTTTAATGATTTTTTCGCTTTCACTTGTGCCTTATGTTGCAAATGTTAAGTTTGCCATTATCTTTCACCTTCTAGAAATTGGCAAGCAGCTCCATGTCAGGCATCCATCTTATCTGTTATTTAGTTTGTTAGTCATTCTGATGGCCTGTCACACCTGATGTTCTCACTACTAATATTTTATCATACAATCTTCCATCAACGGCGGCGCAAATTCTTGGGTAAGGCACGAAAACGGTAATAAATTTAAAGGTGGCTGACTACAGTGAGTCACAGTCGAAATTGCATGCTGATATTTTTTTAATATTCACAATTTTTTTCTGTTCATAATAGTTGCAATGTAGTTGCGAAACTACGTCAAATTTTTTACATTAAAGGATCTTAAAGTTTCCCAAGTTGCGAAGCACTGCTTGACTGTCTGAAGGGATGAATGACATTTTTAGACTTTCTCGTAGTATTTTCATTTAGAAGATGTTAGCAGAGTTAGGTTATCGGAGACACAGCAAGGTGGAGTTCTCTTACCACTTCATTATGAAGGAGTTGGAAAGGAGAGGCTGCTCGGTTATTCCCTATCCGGAGGACGTGGCGCTTATTCTCGCAAGGCGGAGTTCGCCTTGTCCACTAGAAGGTACAGAGTGCCTGATACCCGACCTCCCTCAATCGGCGGTGTCGCACTTGTGTTTTGTGACCGGGTCAGGTGCTTGGGCTTAATTTTGGACAGGAAGGAGTGAAAAAGGCAGCGGTCGCTGTATACTGTTGTCGGGGTACTATTGAAAAGAGACGAGGCCTATCTCACTGTAGAAGTTGTCGAAAGTTAAGCAGCTGGAGAGGGTGCAACGAACCAAGATGATTCGGATCAGTTGGGCGCTTCAAACCACACCCACTATCGCGCTTAACATTATGTTAAACGTGATGCCTGTGGATATTGCCAGCAAGGTTACTGCAGCCCATACTGCAAGCCGGTTAAAGAGCAATGGATACAGCTTCAATTCGGCCTATGGACATTCTAAAATTATTGCCAGCTTCGGCTTTGTCCCTCTAGAAACGGATTGCTGTCTGTCGGTTCTTTCTCCAGATGGATCCTTCTTCATTCACGTACCAGTAAGGAAGGAATGGAAGGAAAGTCGGCTTTGGAAGCGAGGCGCCAGTGAACGTGTTTACGGATGGGTCGAAGCTGTAGGGAAAAGTTGGAGGGGTTTTCTTCTGCAAGGAGCTCTCCTTCAGCCAGAAATTTTGGCTTCCGGACTATTGTAGCGTGTGTTAGGCGTTAAGCGGAGGTGGCCGCAGTCAAGCAGGGAGCCGATTGGCTATTTAGCAATATAATGCCATTTAGACGGGCAAACAGCTGTTCTTACATTCAGGCTGCTACTCGTATTAAGCCCGTAGGGTCTCTTCGGATTTCTGTTGGTCCGATGGCCAGCTCAGTGAGTGTTGGGAAACTACTACGACTTGCAGAATTGCAAGGACCATGGTGGGACGTGGGCGTTCAAAGGAGCTCAGGTCGTTAACAAAGCGGCAAATCTCGGTTCTCATATGAGTTCTGACCGCATATTGCCGCAGTTATGTATATGGAGGATGACGAGGTGGAATAGTCTTTTCATTTTCTACTCAGCTACCCTACCTTTGCGAGGCTGAGATTCAGGTACCTAGGCTCTTATTTCATTAACACACCAGAGGAGCTTTCTGGGGTAGAATTATCAATCTTTGCAACTTCATTTTAGGTACGCAGCATTGCTCCAGTTAACATCTCTTGGTTTCGACTAACAACAAGTGGCATCACAATTGACTCATTTATGTCGGTATTCTGTAAGTAGTCTTTAGTCACTAATTGAGACTTTTCGGTGGTGAGATTGATTTTGAGACTATTCGGTATTCAATAAGCCGTCTCAAGTCTCTAGTCTCGAAATAAAGTCGCTAATTTGTTAGCTGGTCCTGAGTAGGTAACAAACCAATGAAATTGAGGAAGAATACTGGCATTAGTGTGATAAAAATAGTTGCTAATCTACCAATGTCAGCTGACTTTTATGACGAGCTTTTTCATGCCACAAATGTTTATGGCAAACGTCAGCACACAAGTTTCGCTATGTATGTAAATGGTACTGTCATTAAATATACATTTATACAGATAGTTGTGCACTTATTGTAGCTACATATGTACGTAAATGCGAAAATCTCCCTAATACCAATTTAACTTTTATCAAGTTGGTTCATCTTTAATTAACATAAAATGCTAGCTTTTATTTTACTAAAGTGCAATATGTTACAAGTTCAGCTCACGCCTCAGCAGTGACATAACGGTAACTGTGAGTTCTCCTCATGCGGGTCCATTAGAATGCGTGTGAAGCATCCTCAACTATTTGTTTGCTCGTTGTTGTATTTAAGTTGCTAAAATTAGCAGCAGTTCATGTAAACTACAAAAGTTTTTCAATATTTGCCCTACGCTTAGCCATCAACAACAGCTGTTCATTTCGGTCTCAGTCCTTGCACCTGGGCATGCTGCAATGTCGATTCTAGGTAAACATTTTTACATATATATTTGGCCAACGATTTTTATAAAATATGCAACTAACCACTAACCAATATTTAGCTACATCTACAGCCAGCGCAACGAAAAAAGCCGCATTCACATTTTTTTTCACAATTCGAAGTTTTAAGCTTCATAACTTCAAAATACTTAATATATTTGTGAAAATTCTGATGAAAATTTGTTGGCTAATTTAATTTCAATAAATGGGCACAAAAATTTGAATTAAATGTGTTGTAACTATTTTTTTGTTTTGTTTGAAAACGATAGCATTTTTGTTTTTGCAACTTTTGACGACTTGAAAAATATAATAAAAAATTTGACAAATTGGAAAAATAAATTGTTTGATTTAGTTTTTCTTAATACCTACACTTACAATTAAACAAAATGTGACTAAATTTGGAACGAATTGTTTTTTCTTTATTTATTATTTCTTTTTATTTATTTATTTATTTATTTCTCTTGGGGATTGAATCACACAAATCTTTTAAATATTCAGGCGTAATTTCCTCATACCACACATTTTCTATGGTTTTTAGAAGTTCCACAACTGATTTAGACTTGTTTTGAGAATTTTAGCGCCCAAAAGTTATATATTGAATTGAGATCCGGACTATTTCCTGGCCAATCTGGTAACACTATGGCCAAATCTTTCTTCAGTTTTGTAATCTGACGTTAAACAATAGATCGAAAAGTAGTAATAAGTAGTTGAATGAAAAAAAAGTTCATGATAAAACTTACAGTTCGTGCCCGATGATATGGCGCTGAATCGTCCTGAAAAACTTAATATGGTTCCTTTACTGTCAAGGACTCCAAGCTGGGTACAACCCGATTGAGTAAAATAGTTTCGTACTTTTTGGAATTTACTATAACCTCAATTATAATTAGGAACTCCAGTTTGTATTCTGAAATGCATCTCACACACACAAAAAATTTAATAATATAAATATAAATAATACAAATGTCCGCCATAATAATACAAATGTCCGCCATTTCACTAAATCTTGGAGCAAATAGGTACGAAGATTTTCATTAGGGAAAAAGTACGTGAAATCAAAAGATTTAGACGATGAAATAATGTCAATTGCTTGTTATTTTTAATCAAATAAATAACAGTGGTTTAAGGTTTCAAAAAGACCAACACAAGAAGGTAAAGTGTATTTTGAAAAAAAAAAAAAATGCGTCTATTTAAAGCTCGATTTCGCCCAAACTTACACTCTTCCTTAATTGGTATTATTTACACTAAGCTATTGACGGAATTTATTTCTAAGCAAACATTCGTAATTTAAGCCAATATAAAAAAATTGATAGTTTAAAATATCACCACTCTTAAAGCCCACTTATTTTACGCACACTGCAAGCCCACAACTCCTAAGCTTTCCCGTTGTCGGCGGTTAAATTCGAGTATTCATTTATTTGTACTTTTTATGCTATATTTTTATAACCATTAATTTTTGGTTAAAAACGCGTCTCCCTGTCATATAATTTAACCTAATTTGACATTTCTGACGCGACCAAACATTTCATCGAAAACATCGAGACACAGAATTGAAGGCCAATGGCGGGCGACGAACAAGCAAAAGTTGTGCCAAGTCGTCGATGAACGCACAGACGTCTCGCCAGCGCAGTTAAATACTTCACGTGACATCATTTAATGTGAATACTGCATAGAAGCTTTACGTTAAGGATATAAATGGCAATTTAACTCGTCGCACTCCACCGCAGCCAACAGAAAAACGCATTAAAATTCACGTTTGTAAAAGTCGTAAATAGCAGCGTTTTCTTTATGTTTCTTTTTTTTTGTTTTTTTTAAGCTGTTTTATGTGCGTTTCTGTTTTTAGCCAACAAAAAGGCGTGACCTTAAAATGTGTGCCCATTCAAATGTTGAGTAGCGTTTACCCTTACTCATCACTGCTTTTCAGTTTTAATAAATATTTTCTTGACGTTCTTTGGTGCATGGCTGTTCGGCTCTGCCCGACATTGAGTTCTTTGATTACATGACATTAAATATTTAATTTAAATCTTGAATTCCCTCTGACTGTGTTAGAACCAAATTTATTTACTGCGCGTTTTTGTGGGGCATATTTTACTCCTACTTCAGAATCTTCTTATATTGTACTTTATGGCCGTTTAAAGTTAGAGTGAGGTCGTAGAAAATTGGTTTAAAAGGATGCGCTTCTACAAAGCCAGCCGAGACAGCCGCTTGAGTGGAATCGATTTCCATATATAAAGCGAAAATTTGCTCTTTCCAATGCAGTAATCATATACCGAAAGAAAATGATTTTTGATATTTTTTTATTTTTACCACCACCCTATTTTTCAAAATAGCTCAATCTCAATTCCACCCTAAAGAGGCACTGTGGAAAACTACTGAAAACTGTGGAAACCCGAACTTAATTTCCATATAAAATTGGTCCTCGATTGTTGAGGAGTGCTATCGTGAGATATATTAGTTGTGAACAAATCTAATCATATTTTAAAAAATACATAAATATCAAACACAGAATTTCTTTCGGACCACTTCTCGGATTTATGAATAATTATGATGCCCGAACTAATTCTAGAAATATTCCTGATGTAATTTCTGGCGATTAATTTTCTGGAACATTTTAACCCTCTAGTTACCGCTAAAATTCATTTTCTTCAGGGTTACAAAATAATTTTTTTTTTTTTGGGTCAGAAGCATAATTACTATATCGCTCATATTAACATTGTAGAATTTTTAAATTTACACTTTATAATTAGTGTTTGAAATTAGTAGATAAGGGTTAAGATTACATACATTTATAGCCCATATAACTAAAAAAGTATTGGTAATCTAAGGTATAACCTTACGCTCGTATACCTAAATTTCCGCTACTATTCCTGACCATCGGCCGCCGTAGCCAAGTGTGTAGAGTGTGTGCGCTTCATTCGGTGGGTGCCAGGTTCAAATCCAGTCCGGGCAAGTAACATCAAAAATTATAGAAAGTTTTTTCTAATAGCGGTCGCCCCTCGGCAGGCAACGGCAAACCTCCGAGTGATTTTCTGTCATGAAAAAAAAAACTTCTCACAAAAACATTCGGATTCTGCGTAAAACTGTAGGTGCCTCAATTTGTGTTACAACATCAAGACGCACACCACAAATTGTAGGAGAAGTGCGGCCAAAATCGCTTAAGCGATCGTTATTCTGATATCCTGATTCCTGATCATTTATTTTATCACTAAACTAAATAAGCCGTTTTGAATAGCGAGGCATTGTGGGGTTTTATTTTTGCAACTGTCGTAAGAGAGCTAAAGGGTTAAAATGTTGAAAAAAGTTATTCTTCTTGAAATTTTGCTATATGGACCAGAATTACCTAAATCGGACATATATGAATTTTAACCTCTTGTCATTTATTCTAAAGACAATCGGACAAACAATTTAAACTTGTTATGGGCGGGAGCAAAAATTGAACCGAGATTGCAAAAATATTTGCAGTTTTTACCATTTGGATCCATGTTTTTCATTCCTTGCTAATGTCTGTCTTCAAGAGATTTTATCACAGAGTAGCCCACCAAGTTTCGAGAGCATCGAGAGTTAGGCGAAAACATTCCTTTAATTGAATTAAGTCCAAGCCACTCCCTTTTCAGAAAAATGGAGGGGAGATCCCCTGTCGCAAAAAGCATCAGTTATGTAGCTCAAAATAGTTCGGAGGTAACTTTAAATTTTCTTTTACAAAACAGAAATAACTTCAAAAACCAGAGTTTTTTATTTGATGAAATTAACGAACGAAATTGATGCTAGAGCTTCACACTACTCTTTTTAGACGTTGGGGTTTTCGAAGTTGGCAACTCCATACGATAATTTTCAGGCAAGAGATTTCTTCGCAATATTTACATTTTCGAAAGGTCTGTTCGGTGAATGAGCGGAAATATAAAGAAAAACTAAACAAAAGGAAGAAAATTTAAAAACATGCAATATTTTTTATCGAAAGGAAGATTTGATTAATTTTTGAAATATATATTTAAAACATTGCCCGATGTTGTCTACACTTTCAATGCAGTCATTGAACAGACCTAACAGTCTTCACAAAAGTATAGAGAAGACTTTTCTGCCCAGTAATTTATCGATTAAAAATAGTATATCAGATGAGAAAACATCTTATTTGAAGCATTTTTACTTAATTTATTGTATTGCAGACCTGCTTCAAGGGCTCATCAACATATTATCAAATGCTTCTTTTCATTTTATTGCCCAAACTTTATGCAAAATTTGCATAAAACTTTGGCAGAGTTATCGATTGCTTTGTTACCGTATTCACGCGTACCAGATCTAAGTTCGAATTGAGTTCGAAACAGTTGTTTGTCACTAGAGTCTGAAACGCCTGGGAAAAGTTAAAAATTGAACTACTTTTAGGTTTGCTGAGATATTTGCACTTTAGTTATGTAGGTGTTTTCATATATTATGATTATTTTTCATATTTTTAAACGTTATGTCAGAATATATTGGAATAAGGAGAATATTTACAAAAAAAAAAATATTGCTTTATGCTCCAATCTAAAAATTAGGCTCTTCAATATTCCATAACTCATTGGTGTTTTTAATAATTTTAATATCCTGTTCTGTTACATATTACAACTTTGTCTCTATCTCTCTTTCTCTCTCTACATTTTCAGTTTAACTCATCAACGGGTTGCATTAAAAGAAATCAGACTGCAAGAGGAGGAGGGTGCCCCATTTACGGCGATACGTGAAGCCTCGCTACTGAAAGAACTGAAACACTCAAACATTGTGACGCTCCACGACATTGTGCATACAAGGGAAACGCTGACGTTCGTTTTTGAATATGTGGTGCGTAAGCTTTTGAACATTTTTTTGTTTTTAATTTAAATTTTTGCTATTTTCAAAATTTATTACATACATATTTCGTCTACACAGAATACCGACTTATCACAGTATATGGAAAAGCATCCAGGCGGTCTGGATCATCGTAATGTTCGTTTATTTCTATTTCAATTGTTACGCGGTCTCTCCTACTGCCATAAACGACGCGTTCTGCATCGTGATGTTAAGCCGCAAAATTTATTGATAAGCGATTGTGGTGAATTGAAATTGGCGGATTTCGGTTTGGCGCGCGCTAAAAGTGTTCCCAGTCATACGTATTCGCACGAGGTCGTTACGTTATGGTACCGTCCACCAGGTAAGTTCGATTTACTTTTATAACCAATGGCGTAATCACAGATTTGCATTTGAATGAGTATGTGTGTGTGTTTGTTTTCTCCTTTTGTAATTTACAGGAGTCTTTTTTTGATATACATACATATATTTAATTGAAAGCTCATGTCTTAAAAATATAGATCGTTAGTTTGAAAATCTATAATATGTTTGACCGGCCTTCCTTTCAAGATTTTGTTTTCCCCCAAAGCGACGCCAATACCGCCAATGCTTATTGATATCTTCAAATAAAAATAATTTAAAACCAAGAGTTTAGAAATTAGCGAATATTATCTACCTATTGTATTTTTTAAACACGATTTCATTTTTATTCAGATATTTAGAGAGTTCACACCGATGTGGTTTCAATAAGACGGTGCCACATGCCACACAGCACCCGAAACAATGGATCTATTGTCCTATTTGTTCTTTTAAACCAAACTCAAAGTGGTATAACCATATAACCATACCACTTTGAGTTTGGTTTAAAAACACAAATAGGACAATAGGTCCATTGTTTCGGATGCTGTGTGGCATGTGGCACCGTCTTATTGAAACCACATGTCATGTAACTCAAGCTCCGGCATTTGGGTTTAAAAAGTTTGTTTTCATTACACAGTAACGTTGCAATTCGTATCATCTTTGAAGAAATACGACCCGATGATGCCAAAGCCAGCCCATAATCCAAACCAAACAGTGACTTTTGCTTGACACATTGTTAGCTCTTGCAATGCTTCTGGCTGCTCTTCACAACATAAACGACTGTTTTGCTTGTCCACGTATTTATTCAACCAGAAATGAGCTAAACAGAATTTCTCGATAAAAAAAATGGATCTTCGACCAACTTTTCAAGAGCCCATTCACCAAAAATTCGGTGATGCGGTAGGTCGTTCGACTTCAATTTTTGCACCAGCTATTGTTTGGAAGGCTTCACACCTAAATTCTTCCGCAAAATTTGCCACGTAGAATGCTTCGAACGACACCGAATCGATAACACTGCGTAACAAAAATTTAAAAAAACCTGCGGTCATGATTTTGTTAATAGTTTTTATTAACATTAGTAGCAGGCTTACGAACTGTGTTTTTACTTTTTTTGGATTGACTCTAGTTCTTGAGATAAACGAAACTTAAGAAATAAATGAAAAAAAATTATATGACCCAGTTCCGTGGACTCCAGTATGCGTGGACTTGAAGATGGTGAATTTTTTATTGGGCCAACAAAGTGGGTATACTAAGTACACCTGTTTTATATGTTAATGGGACAGTCGTGCAAGAAATGAACATTGGATTAGAAAGAAGTGACCGGTGAGAGAAAATATGGAGGTAGGAACAGCAAATGTGGTTCATGACCAACTGATAAGCCGAGAAAAAATCATTCTTCCACCACTTCGCATCAAGCTTGGGCTAATGAAATAGTTCATCAAAGCCCTTGATAAGACAGGGGACTGTTTCGAATATGTGTGCAAAACATTTCCAGTCCTTAGTATGGAAAAATTAAAAGCAGGAGTTTTCGATGGTCCTCAAATTCGTACCCTTCTAAAAGACACTGAATTCTTAAACTATATGTCACAAATTGAATCTGAACCCTGGCTAAGCTTTGTTAATGCAGCCAAAAATTTTTTGGGAAATCATAAATCACCAGACTATACAAAACTAGTTGCTAATATGCTTCTCAATTTTCGCTAACTAGGAGCTAAAATGAGCATTAAATTAGATTATTTACATAGTCATTTAGGCAAATTCCCGGACAACCTAGGCGATTACAGTGAGGAACAAGGTGACCGGTTCCAACAGGACATAAAAATAATGGAAGAAAGATACCAAGGTCGATGGGACGACCATATGATGGCAGACTACTGCTGGAACTTAATACGGGATTGTACTGAACAACGACATCATAGGAGGTCCTACAGAAACAGTGTTTTGTAATTTTTTTAAAATTAATTAATGAAAAGAATATATTTTTTTATTTTTTTATTAATTTTATACAGGCGCGGAATAAAAATATAATTTAAATCCATAGTGGTATTTTTAATAAGGCTTTTTCGTGAAATATTTAAAAGTCTTTATCTGAAGAACTAGAACCAATTCGACAAAACTGATATTATTTTCGTAATCAGCGCCCACAAATTACCCTAAATCGACTTAAAAATCTCCGACCGCACAATTTTGTTCCGCAGTGTAATTCACGGTCAACACTAAATCCAGTGTTGCCAAAAACAAAAAAATAACTAAAAACAATGAATTTTTTTACGTAATTACAATTGTAAGAAGGGAAAATAGCTTTCTTGGCATGGATACTTTTAATTACATTAATTGTTATAAAAAAGAAAATTACGCATAGCAAAAATCCTACGATAGATCCAAGAGGATTGTAAAAATCTTCGGAATCGTTTGAAATTTGGAGGAGATATGTAATGTACAGTTTTTCAACGCCGTGTTTCAAAGCAACTTTGACCATCATTTCATATTTTCCGCAATCTCGGGACTATAAGGAATCCATATTTATAATTTTTTTTTTATAAAAATGTAGCTCAATTTCATCAAATTTTCGTACTTTTTAATTAGAATTTTTATAAGAACTCTAAGTAAATAAATTTTAGTACAATAAAGTGTAAGATGCCATTATCTGGAAATTTTCGTTTATTTATGTCAAATGTTTGACAAAGACAGCAAAAAAAAAAATTATCAAAAATAAACACAGTAACAATAGTAAACAAAACAACTAAGAATTCTAATTGAAAAGTATGAAAATTGCATGAAATTTTTTTTGAATTTTTCTATATTTTCTACAAAGTTTGAAATGTGGATTTCCACGATACCTTACTCATAAGCTATACTTTTATAAAACGTTAATAAACATTAAACAAAACAAAAGAAGATTAGTCAAAATTTGTAAGGATTTCGTGCGCCGATTTTATTGCCCGACATTGTATGTATGTATATTCTGTCCATTTTATGTACGTGAGTTAAAATGTTGTTGTAGTAAAGAATGTAAAGCTTGTCGTAATTTAATTACAAAAACGCCCTTTGACGATGACAATGACGCTTCGCTTACGCCGCAGCTAACTAGCCAGCTAGTGGTAACTATGGTGGCTTTGACGCGCTTTGATTTGTGTAAGATTACGACTTTCCTGCTATCCGAACAAAGGAAAGTGGAAGTAGCAATAGTAGTAGTAGTAGTAGTAGTAGTAGTAGTAGTAGTAGTAGTAGTAATAGTAGCAGGAGGAAAGAAAGTATGCAGACAATTAATTATGCATACAAAAACCAAGCGGAGGAGTTGCCAGTAACATTGAGTATAACAAATGAGAATAGAGTAAAGTTAACGAGAAATGTAAATAGGTAGGATAAATCCTTTTTTCCTCCGCTTTCGCTTTCCCTCTCTCTCTCTCTCTGCCTCTCACTATTTTAACTTAATGCATAGAGAAAGATAGAACAATTGTATGCTCTGTGAATATGAATGTAGGTATCAACAAATTTTTAGGACACCTTTGTGGTCAAAAAGGATGCTAATCTTTGTGCCAAACAAGTAAGCTTAATGGTTTATTTTATTGTATAATAAAACGCAAAAAGGATTTTAAACTTTTGCATAAAAGCTAAAAGGAAAGCACGCAAAAAATAATTGTATGCAGATGTAAAAAGGAAAATAATCTATGCAGCTTAAGTGTTTATTAAAAAATCCATGTTGACTGAGTTACACAAGTGGGCAGAGCGTCGAGGCAAAAGCAAAAAAAAAAAATTAATATTTATTTAAAAATTGTGAATGGCTGCTGTCCAATTAAAAATTAACAAATTAATTAGAATATTTCGACTAACCGATGCAAAAAAAAATTAAATGTGAAATTTTTTAAACTGTATCAATTGTTGCTTTTCTCTTGCCACTCGCAGTATTTTGTTGCATTCCGCCAAATAGACGCACAAAAAAACAAGTAAAAACAGCGCTGTCTTCGGCTATGCCGAAGGCTTCATACCTTTAATGAATGGAAGAATAGTAAAAAACGTGTTATTGTATTACAATTTCGTATTACCTATAGTTAAAAGCGAAAATTTCCTTCAAATCAATAAAAATAATTCTAGTAAAGGCATTGTTATAAATTATTTAATGCTTTTCCTTATGTAATTAAAAAGAACTATGTTTTAAGAAGGGAATGGTTTTTGAATATTTTTAATATCGTATCGACGCTTGATATTCAACATTTAAAAAATACAAATAATTAAGTATTAATATGTAAGACCTACATATGTCGGTCTTTGAAAACAGTTATCAGATCCGTAAATAGTTCCCAAACGTTTAACGCTATGATTCATGTGATATTGCGCTGAGCTTATTACTTTTCGCAATAAATATTTGTCCTGAATTTATCTTGCCGATTTACACTGTGAACTCCGATCTTGATGAATACTAATATATAGCTAATAATGGTTGATGTTTGTGCAAAATTTCAAGCCTTTAGCTGCTTAAATGGAGGAGTTATGGCGCAAAATTCAATATCTGAATAATCGGTTGTATTATATGTTATAGTCACCCGATCTGGCCGATTCCGACAAATGTTTAATCATTTGTACAACGACACCTGCTCACCAAATTTCATCAAAATAGCTCTAAAATTGAGGGACTAGTTTGCGTTCAAACAGACGGACAGACGGACAGACAGACGGGCATGGCTAAATCGACTCAGCTCATCGTCCTGATCATTTAGGTATACTTTTTGATGGGTCTATCTCTTCTCCTTCCGGCACTTACAAACATCGGACCAAACTTAATATACCATTTCATTCTCATGAAAGGTATAAAAAGTCAGGAGTACTACAAGCACTATAATATTTTTACTGGCTTCTCAATTACAAGCTCGAGTGCACTTGAATGCGTGTGGCACCTGACGCATGAGGCACAGCACAATAGACGCATGCAACAACCTGCTATTCCGCTGTTGGCGCTCTATTGGCATTGATGATATTAATCGCATTGTATGTTCGTTATACTATTGGTATGCGATCTGCGTCTATTGTTGCTAACGATGGCCAAGTCAGTCAGTTAGGTTGGGTTGTTGGTTGGTTGTTTGGTTTGTTTGTTGTGCAACATGAATGGCAATTCTATTAGTTACATACAGCGGCATATACAGGCTTTTCAATTTTAATCCTTTCGGTTGCAGACTTTCAATATGGTGCACCCAAATACAGTGGGGAGCAGAAATTAGTACATAGCGGTCATTTCACATTAGTTGGAACGTTTTTCATAACACATTTTGTGAAGTAAAACCTCTTTAGCGGCATAGCAGTGATTTTTTACATCTGAATCGTTTTGGGACTATTTCCGGACTAGATATTTCTGCGCCATTTCAGTATTTCAGCTACTGGCTCACCAATACAACTGCTACTACTAATATTCGTTACTACTATTAATTACTAGCACTACTACTACTCCTACAACTTCAACTACTACTATAACTACTAATCACTAAAACTACAACGATAACTACTAGTGCTAATTAATACTACTATTTTTACTAGGTTCTAGTACTATTTTTCATTAATGCTACTACTAATTACTACTTCTATTTTGGCTAAGCTACTAAATACTACCACTTTTTTACCAAAAGCTATAACTAATTACTACTACCATTTTTACTAATTTCTACTACCATTTTTACTAATGACTACTACTACTTTTACTAAACTCTACTACTATTTTTACTAATGCTTCTACCAATTACTGCTACTATTTTTTGTTAATTTTTTACTGAATACTGCTACTATTTTTACTAATGCTACTACTACTGCTACTAGTACTATTTTTACCAAAATCTGTAACGAATTACTACTTCTATTTTTTACAAAATTCTACTACTATTTTTACTAATAACTACTACTTTTACTAAATTCTACTACTATTTTTACTAATGCTACTACTAATAACTAATACTAGTTTTACTAATCCTAAAAGTGGTAATAGACTTTTACCAATTCCTGCGTGTTTTTTTTTTGTTAATGTTTTTTTTTTAATATTGTGCATACTCTATTAAGTAAATGGTATATCTCTTTACGTCACGGTTTTTATGTGGCAAGGCTAGAAACACAAATTCTAGCATACTCTTGTTAGGAGGGTCAAATTAAGAGATAGCTGCAACTTTTTTTGTTGTACGTCAGGGGGGGGTCCGTTATAAGGTGGTTAGTTATGGTAACCACTGTGAAATAAGTGTTAAAATTTTTCGTTTTTTTTTTCTTTATTTAAAACAATAAAATACATAGTATATTACAAACGACGATGGTGATTATTAAAACATTGTTTTCCTTCCCTGTAGCAAAGAGGTACTTGGCATATTATGCAGCTCCATACTGTGCGTACTGGTTAGTTTTTCGTGCTACATGCACTGCATCGCCTTGAAGTACCTCTTATGGGTTGGTGGTTACCTTCAGCAACTCGTATTGATTCAGGTACCTCGGGTTTGTGCTTCTTGATAGAAGCACATTTAGGTGAAGAATTGCCAGAGATTTGCGAAAACCTTCTCTTATTTCTGACATAGGCCGGAGCAAGCATACTTTGATAAACGTGGCGTCTAAAATCCTTGAGGCACAGTTCATCTACTTTTCTTTACGCCCGTTATTAAATTCAGAGCAATAAAAATTGATATCTTTTGTACACTGACTGGTTTGTAAGAAACTCCCTTTTGTTGAGCATATATGTAGGTTCGTGTGAAATACAATATCTCGCATAATGTTATCCGTCCAAAGTAAATTAAAAATTTTGAGAGGAGTCAGACTTTGGCTCACTACTAAACCATATGTTTCGTCCGGCAAATGAGATGAAGCATCAAAGTTATCAGGATCCAAAATTGTATACGCTTTCTTCCATTTGGGAGATTGCAATGAATGAAATGGTAGCGGATCAACTTGGTTAGCTGGTTTATTCCTTCCAAGTAGCTGAGCTAATGGAATTTCATCGCCAGAATCAAACTCGTCATCTGACCGAAGAAGATTCTGGTCTAATAAAGGAGACTCCTCTTTCCATTGATCATCCTCATCAGACAGATCACCACCTGCACAGCTATCAATGTCTGAAGGTATATCTTCATACAAGAATGCTTCAATTTCCCGATCCGGCATCTTGTTCTTGGCCATTTTACCTAAAAAGAGTAAATTTATTCTACCTTGCAGTTCACCGTGAACTTTCTCACAATTTAGCTACTTACCGCACGGTGGTTACCGCTGCTAACCACTTTGAATAAGTCTAATTTATTTAAAAGTTTTAAAAGATTTTACTTTTTTTTCACAACAGTAATAACAAAGTTCGCAATTAGCACAAAATTAAACCACAATATTTATTTTGTGCTCACAAGGGAAGATAAAATTAGCACACACAACCACGACTGTGAAGTTCACGATTTTTACAAAACTTTCATAACTGCAATCGACGGTTGCTCTGTTTATTTTCAAATATTTTTTTTCTTAATAATCGCATAGCTTGCTTATTGACAGCCGACGTTACCTATGATTTCCGTAAGATCCGTAAGTGTTGAGTATAACCTCAAAATATAGGTGGTTGTCTGTGGTGGCCACCGTAACGAAAAGAGATATAGAGGAAAGCTTCTAAGAAAACTAAAAAAAATTTAACTATGCTTCAAAATTTATAAAAATGTCACGGTTTTTCATCAAATTTTAACCTTTTTTGATTAAAATTCAAAAAAAAAATTGGTAGATATATACAAGACCCATCTAATTTTAGTATACAATAATAATATGAAAGTCTCCAGTGGCTAAAAACTGTCGTTAATTTTTGACAACTTTTGGAATTCATGTCTTGGCAGCTTTTTATATTTCACGCATGCTATTTATGTGACTAATATCAAAAGAACGTTCAGTATCGAGGGGAAAGGTGCTACAAACCGAAATTAAAAAACAAAAAAAAAAAAAAGTAAAAATCAATTTTTAGTCACTTGTGAAATCTACATTATTGTACTTAATTAGATAAGTAACCTAATTGTATGCCCGAAAAGCTCTAATAAAAAAAATTGAAAAGTTGATAAAAATATATTGAATTTTAATATAGTTTCAACAAAGTTGGATATTTGACGCTTTAAGCGATTTTTTAAAGAATGAAAGATGCTTTTAACAAAAAAAAAACAAAAAAACAAAAAATGCATCGTAAAAAATATTGCAAATATTGTAAGAAAATTTGCACTGTGCACTCATTTACGCTCTCCACTGTTCACACAATACATGTGCATGTGATATTTTTTTTTTAGATGTGCATGGGTTTGCAAATGAAACGTGAACCTGAAAGTGCAGCTTTGTATTGTTTGTGTTAACAACAATTGTTGCTATATTTATCAATACAATGCCGATTTGTATGTGTATGTGTGAGTGTCATGACACTGACAATTGTAGGGAAGAATAATAAAATGTCATATCTCCATCACCACAAATTTGTAACTACATAGAAACTAGGCGACGTAATAAATCGCTAAACAGAACACCATAAAGCTGTTTTTAAGGGATTACAATTTTAAATTGAAACAACATGATGAGTTGACATTGAAGTTATGACAATTTTCTTTATTAAAAAGATAATTTAGAAACACAAGTCTTCAGTCAACATTCCCGTCAATTGTAGCACGAACAAATCATGTATTTTCTTCACTTCGAATGCGACAATTTTGATTATAGTTAGATCCATTAAGTCGTCACTGAACAGACGTAGCGCACGGCAAGATTCCTGAAATAAACGTTGACTAGTTCTAAAATTTCAAATTAGTATTATTATTTTTCAATACAATCTCAATTTATTTCAATACAATTTTATATACCTTTAATAAATAGTCTAAATTTTTGTCAACAAAATATCCCAAAACAACTGACTTCAGTTCTTCAGCAGTTTTATATTTATAAACAGTTTCCAGAACTACATACATACATACATAATTTTGAAATTTTCTGAACTTAAATTGTAAATTTCTGAATTTGAACTGTAACTTTCTGAATTTGAAATGAAGATGTCTGAATTTGAAATTGAAATTTTGAATGTGAGTAGTAATTTTCTGAATTAGAATTGTAATTTTCTGAATTATAATTGAAAATTCTAAATTAGAATTGGAACTTTTTGGAATTTTAAATGGAAGTTCTGAATTAGAATGGAAATTTTTTTTTATTTAAAATAGAAATTCTGAATTTGAATGGTAATTATCTGAATTTGAAGTGAAAAATCTGAATGGACGTTCTGAACTTGAATTGTAATTTTCTGAACTTCGATTGCAATTTTCTGAATTTGAAATCGAAATTCTGAATATGAATTGCAAGTTTCTGATTGATATAAAACTGAAAAAGTTGTAGTAATTTAATGATATTAAAGTTTGGATTTCCGGCAAATCGAGCAGGGAAACTTTTAAACCTTACTTCTTATGTACATACCTATGTATACATATGTATGTATGTACATCAGTATATATTCACACATAGGAATACGTGCATGTATTGAATATGTTTAGATGTATTTTATTTATTTACTTCAAAATTTAAATGAATAAATAAACATACCGTAAATATACCGCATGAGTTGCCACGAAATGTTTTATGTATTATTTGAATGAAAGAAGTTATGTGTGATAAAATAAATATTTAACGAGTTTTCAATTAAATGAGAAATTTCAATTATTACAGCTGATTAAACTTAACTAAGCAAATATACAATGGCAAAAATTTTTTTTGTTGTACATTTGTGGCAAGTTTGCTTATCTACTCTTTATCATCAAGCTGTTCGTTTTTGAAAAAAATATTTAAAATAAATCCCGTAATTAAAAACCTAACTTCGATATAAATTATAACAATATCTAAGTTGTAAATAGCCGTCTTCCAGACTATGTAGGAGTCTACTATCAGTTTTTGTTTTAGACTATTTACGAAGACGGTATATAAAAAACTTGCCAACAATCCTGTTTAACCTTTGTCACCATTCGAGAGTTGCGGTAACCAATATTTCATTTTAAAATTTCACTTCAATTTGTTTTGCGTATTACAGTATACAAAATTTAAATATCATGAGCATCAGAGTATTGTAATGCTTAGGTGTGTTTTGTTATCATATTTTAAAAATGCGACTTTTGAACACAACTTAATTGGTATTTGCATTTCTATTGAATATAAAATCTCGTTTGTCGCAGCCGGATGAAGATTTTGGTAGCTACACCCAGTACTGGGTACCATCTCAACTATAATTTTCTAAATAAAGTCTTGAATTTTTTTTTATGAGCAACTTCTGTGTATGCACATTGAAACCTTATCAAAAGATTTCTATCACTTTGTATACTTTCGCTGCAAAAATAAAAATCGATTTGAGCAGGACATCCCAAGGAGGCAGAACCTCTTAAATGAACAATAAGTAGTCTCCAAACCTTTAAATAATTAAAAAATCAATACGTTAAAGAAGAATAAATCACTGTACACTGCATAGACTCAGAAAAAAATGTATTGACGCTAGGAAACAATAACTTAAGTATTCTGAGGAAAAATTTGCCTTCAAATGAGTAAACGATTTCATCCAGTTTAAGGAAAACACATTTTCTTAATTTGCAGTACTTTTTTCTTTATTTTTCGGAAAAATTAACTTGTCAGGCGAATTTTTTCTTTTATTAATGTTGAGGAAATTTACATTTTTGTTTTACTTGTCTTGAGGCAATGAAAATTTTCTCAGCTTAAAAAAATCCTGTACTTATAAATAATAATAAATGAATAATTGAATTGTTATTTTATTTATATTTTTGTCGAGTGTCGATCAGTGATGCATGGTCTCCTCCTCAACGTCACGACAGTTCATCCACTATCCAGAATGCGTCCATTGCCTAGCGGAATTTAACCTAATGACAGCATTACATGCAATTTTCTTATCATATATGTCGACTGGGAGGTAATTAAGTAGCGCACTGCGCGCCTTAGTACCTGCCGTTTTCATAGCCCCAGCTATTAACAGAGATGCTACTCGCTAAACTCTCTCTACTTTCTTAGTATTATATTTTTTGGCGCGAGCATCCCACCAAGTTATTGTACCATCAAAAAGGATTGGTCTCACACCCGTCGTATAGATCCATGCAACAATCTTGGATTCTGAGTCCCAGTTCTTGCTATTGCCCTGCCGCATGAGTAAACAGCCATCATGGCTTTGCGGGCCATTTCGTTAACCGTGGGTCCCTATTTAGTTTCCTCTCAAGGATCAGATCTAGATACTTGGCTTGTTCCAATCTTCTCAACGTTACACTCCATTTAGAGCTAAATTTTCATTGGATTGCAACTGTGCTTTCTAGTAAATAGAGCCATTTCTATTTTGTTGGGGTTAACCCCTAAACCTCGACTGCGTATTAGCTTCTTGAGTACCCCTTGCACCAGGTCTGTCAGTGTATCTAGATGCTAGCCTGTAGTCGTTATGCTAACACCCCCCTGGAGGTGTTCCTCTTACTGGGAATTTCACCACAGTGGAGTCCCCCAACTCCGCTTTGATTACCCTTACCATGAGTAAGGTCCTGACTAACGCTGCCATAGTATCACATATCCCCAGCCTGCGGAGCGATGAGATAACTGCCTCTGCACTAATTTAATGTTAAAGGCACGCTCTATGTCAAGAAATACCGCTAGGGAGTATTGCTTGTAGTGCAAAGATTTTTTAATGTTAAAGATAAGGCTGTATGTATGTTGAGCGTCGGAGAGTTTCGGCTCCACTATCCTTCTTATGTAGGAGTCTAAGATGCGCTCCAATGTTTTCAACAGAAATAACGAGGGACAGATGGGTCTGAAATTTTTAAGTTTGATATGTGAAGCTTTTCCCGCCTTAAGGATGAATACTACTTTAACCTGGGCCCATTTCCGTAGTATATAGTTGAGGCGTACTGTGGGCGTCCTATATATGGTTTTCAGTCTTGGTTTGATTATGCCTAATGTCTGTTATAGGACGGTATCGATCCCTGGTGATTTGTAGAGTGAGAAGCTTCGAATCGCTGTTTCAATATTACTCTCAGAGATGACTTCAAAAGGGAAAAGCTCCCTCTGCAGCCCTAGCAGATGTATCTTCCTCAGTCATTGAATCTAGGCACCCTGGGAACATGAGAAGTTTCAGAGATTAATGGCTTAACTCGTCGTTACAGAGTGAGATGCCCACTCAAGTTAGCTTCGAGCGAGCATTCTCTGCATGTAATCTCTGATGTAACCTCTCAGACGATTCATTGCGATGGGTTGAATTCGTAAAACTAAAGATTAAATCCGAGTACCATAAATAAAATACAAGCACTTTTTAATTGTTGGCATATTTAAAATGAAATGAACTGCAGACCTTTTTAAATCTTTTTTTTGTTTTTTTATTTTGTTCAAAAAAAACATGAATGGAATTAAAGAGCAGTTTAATTTAAATAATATTTTATTTACAAAATTATTAAAGATTTCTTAGAAAGCTGCTCATTTCGATCCTATAAACATAGCTCTCTCAAATTTCAGATTTCTAGGCCAACGACTACCATAAAAAAATTGCATTTAAAACCTTCTGATAACCGTGAGCTCTCTCAAATAAAATGTGTTAATGAACGCAGAAAGAATAATTTTAATACACTAAATTATGTTATTAAAAATACAAAAACTTTGTTACTGTTAAAAAAACTATGTATAACCCCAAAAATTATACTACTTTCGATAATGGTTGTTGCTAACCAATCCAAATTTTTCGGTTGGTTGCTCATAACAAAAAAAAAAAGATAGTCTCTCATATGGAATGGTTAATATTTGAATACATCAGTGTATAAATGGTTGAATAGGACCTTTTTATCATTTATCTAATATAACAGTTACATCCCTGATAACAACTTATAAGTTCGCTTTCCTCGCCTACGGTTATATTAAATTCTTCCACTCATTACTTAAAGTTTTGACCAAAAATTTGGTGTTTTACAAATTTTCTTTTCTTATGTTTATTCAGAGCAAAAGCAATTAAGATTATTTATCATACCAATATAAAGCTTGGAAGCGCCCAAAATTATGCTGCAGTTCTGTGTGAAACTAAATTCCTTTGGCTATGCACAATTTGTGATGATTGAAGAATTTTGAGCTCATTGGGGCTTAAACGAAAATATATCGAAACGACTATGCGGAAAGTGCAATAAGAAAATGCTATTTTAGCCAGCAATTTCCAATTTTCAATACTCTATTTGATTATCCATTCAGTCCATATGCTCTTCAAAAAAAAAAAAAACACAAAAAAAAAAGCTCATTGCTTTGCTTTCAAACTCATTTGGCTGGCAGTCTTTGGATTTTATGTCTATCGCAATGCGAATATTAAAATTTGTTGTTATGAAACTTTTTGTCTTGCATTTTGTTGGTCTTTCAATTTTTGTGTTTTTGTTATTTGTTGTTTGTGTCAGGTTGAAAAGTTTGCCATTACTGACCTGACCGGCTATATCTCATCAAGCCATGTAAGGTCTTCGTAGCCATCAATCGGCTTTGCTGCGTCCACATCCATATCCTGTCTGCCTTAATTTACTTTCCGATTTGCCTATAATTTCTGGTTATCTTTTTTCAGTTTTTTTTTTTTGGCTTTTTGTATTTTTGCACACAAAATGCAAACTAAGTTGGCAGTCGTTAGAGCGCTGTTATTTTTGTATGTGTATGTTGTATGTGTTTGTTGTGAGTTGTTTTGTCTACTAGCAATGGTCAGTTTTTCAGAGGAGTAGCCGTAGCCATTTCCTCTGTGTTAGTCTAGCCGGAAATATGGAGTTTCCGTGCTCCCCTGCTCATGCCTGAAGTCATAAGTAGAAAAAAATAAACAAAAAATAAAAAATAAAAATGTTCGTATTTTCATCTCAAAATATATTATTTTTTCTTACCATGCCAACTACCTTCAAGCACTTTATCGATTTATAGCATAATGAAGTTTTCATGCCATTATTCCTCTTTAATTTTCTTCTCCTTTAATGATTTCAATTTTCTTTTTTACTTTTGTTATATTTCTTTCAGGCAACCATTGCGACTTGTTCTTTGTTGATTTATTGCTATTGATACGAGCCTCTTGCGAGCTACTTAAGAATATAAATAAACCAATTTTCGAAATTAAATTTTTACGAGATTTCATTTACAGTGACGCCTTAACGTAATCCATTGCTACAAGTTTCCTTCAACATTTGCTTAAGAAATCTGCAGTAAGACTTCAGACCGAGACTTTCAAATACAGCACTGCTTTTTGCATTGCGCTTCGCCTACTGGTAGCCGTTGTGCTCTTTATGTCGTGGCAACCAGCTCAAGAGTAATGTAGTCTTGGCTCATGGCGAAAAATCATCAACCAATATTTATGCGCATACTTACAGGGTTGCATATATAGTAGTTTTTTTTATTAATTTCATGCTATTTCCATTGGGGCGGCTCTTGTCTTGACAGAGAGTCAGTATCATATTTTCTCGCAATGAAATGATTCATTTTACTTATTTCGATTATAAATGTTGCCTAACCCACGCGGGGCTTTTATTGAAAATAAGGTTTGACCGAAATTTGGCAGCCACCTCTTCTCCTGTGCGAACTATTCGCTTACAAGATCGCATTGAGCAATTGAAGTCACATGACCAACCATTCCGTTATCGCTTCTCAATTTGCGCCTTAAAGCAGCTCGAAATTGGCACCGAATTTGCTCGCAAAATCATTTTTTCTAACGAAGCGCATCGCGGCGGCTATGTTTACAAGAAAATCTACCGATATTCACCGAGATCGGAAAACTCCCACATGAACGTTGAAAAGTTTTTGCTTCCTCAGAAAGTGACAGTTAGGTATGGATTTTTGAACGGTGGCACCATTGTGTAATTTTCCCTTGAAGATGCTCGTGGCAATGCCAGTTCGGCCAACGGAGAGGCATGATAAACTAGTTTTTGTGATCGAAAACTCCAGAAATGGGCTTGGACGATCTTTGGTTTAAGCGAGATGGTGCGCCGTCGCGCGCAGCCTCATCAGCCGTCTCGGCCATCTTCGAGTTACGATTTGACGCTGAGCCGTGGAACACCGACCGTTATGTGAAGAATCCATTAACGGCTCAGGCGAATATCGAGCAAGCCATTCGTGAGATAGAACCAGAAACCGTCACTAAATTCTAAGAAAACTAAGTTAACAGAATGCCCTACTGTGAAGGCAGCCAGCAATGCCAGGATTTCGGGTTATAGTTTTCCTGTATTGAATACATATACAATTTATGTGCACTAATCTCTTTTTCGATCATTTTCCATCACTCACTTGCATTATGCATCTCTAGCCGGAACATACCATTAGCTGTTTGGCTCTACTGATTTTAACTTATGCACAAAAATGTCTCTAATTGAAAGTCTCAAATTTAGTGACTTGCGATGAGACTGAGTTACAGAATACCGCCATAACAATAATGCCACACGCCATGATATGTGCGTGAAATACATCTGTCCGGATAACCTATTACAAATTGAAGAATTGAATTTCATTAAAAATTAAAACAAACCCCTTTTTTTTGCGATGCAAATGTATAAAACCCTTTTTTTTACATTAATGAATATGAATTTTTTTAATCGTCGTAACTCCTTGTATATAGTAGGCAAATTTTAAACACAAGCAACCAATTGGGATGAGGGACCGATGAAGCTTATTACAAATTACTACAATAAGGACCGGTCCAGAGAGTTCTGCAAATTAAAAAAAATGTCCTTTAAGTGCATACAATTGGTTTGTTGCTATATTTGTTTTTATTAATATAAAAATCAGGGAATATTTGCAGTGATGACAAGTAAAGAAAATATTTTAATTTGTTCTTTGCTGTCCGTACCGGCGAACTTTTCTTCAGGGTCTCATCATTAAGTTTCCTACAATGCCAATTCTTTTGCCAATTTTTCGCGATCTGTCCCCTGCAATATTTTTAGTTCTGTAATTGGTTTGGTTTGGTTTCCCAACTCACAAAAGTCTGGCTTTCATCACTGTCCAATATCGCTCAATTGGTCGCATTTGTGGTACATTAAGAGGATTCAAGTATTTTCTTACGTAATGCACGTTTTTATCTTCGAACCACTTTTGGTTGGCATTAGCGTAATGTGCTGGAGGCAAATCCGTTTAAAATATAGTTGGACCATTATGATGAAGTAGGAAGAGATAGTTCCCATGAAGAATCAAGAACGGCGTGGCTTTATGCCCACATTCACAAACGGCTAGCCGAAATAGAACTTTTCTACCAAACTTTTTTATCTGAATGGTGTTTTCGGATTCAGAAATGTCTTATCCAATCCGCAAGCAATAAAATTAGTTACACAACAATGTCTTCGAGTCCATTTTCAAATAAGTTTCGTCGCCCATAACCACACAAGAATTTGTATTTGCCAGTTATATCTCATACAACTTAGGCGCAAGGGAAATGCTTTTGGTTAGTTTGTGTTTCGATTCGTTGTGGAACTTTTTTCAGTTTTATGCTATTTCTCTACTCAATTCGAGTGACTTGCAGATGTTGTGGTTTAAGCGTTTTTTGCGACATTTCTTGTCGACATGGAGGCATTATGGCTTTTACATTATACTCCAACTGGATGGCTGCTGATCCATTTAGGCGCCCACTTCTTTGCTTACCCTTTACTGACCAACCTTATTTAAGGGGTTATATACAAAGTTGAGGTGAAAAAGTGAGCTAAGTTCGTGATTTTTTTTAAAGGTTTTTTGCAAATTTTATTCAATAAAGCGAAAGACAGTTTGTTGGTAGTATTATTGAAGAAAAAAAAACAAGTTAGATTTCAAAAAAATATTTAAAGTTATAAGTTTTTGAGTTATCGTGTGAACGGCAACGGTACTTTTCAAAAAATGCCATTCCGAGATAATTGCGTTTTAAGTTTTGTTTTAAGTTAATTATGGATGGGTCCAGTTCGCTGCGAACGGCTGTAATTTCGAATCTAGTGATCCGATCTGGATGAATATTATATTATATTATATTCTATAAAGTATGTACTTTTAGAATATGCAATAAAAATATTTTCGATTTTTTGAGCCCCAACTTTGTATATAACCCCTTAATGCCCGAAACCATCCCTCGTGCAGTGCCATAGAATGATCCACTGAGTTTCGCTAACTTTTTGTAACTAATATTGTAGTTAATCGTCCAAATTTACAAAATTTTTTTTCGAAGCTTTTCGTTTGTATTCATTTTGTGCGTTGTTGATGCCTTGACTGCAGAAACAAATTAAGTTTCAAAAATTGTAATTAAACACCAATTTAAAAACAATTTTTTCAAAGCCTACTATGTTATTGCTAAAAATTTTGCAGCGAGCTTAAAATTTGCAGAACTTTCTGTGCTGGTCCTGATATTTCAGACTTTTCCTCGAGAGAAAACAAGATTCATATCAAATAATCCGGGGATTTTCGGTACTTTAAAACGTCCAGATTCCGGGATCCCCTGGCACTCTTTGAACTAAATTTATAACATAAGAAACTTATAAAAACTGTATTATAATTCATGGGAGATTACTGATTAAATTAGAAGCCTCAACAGATTGTTCGTTCGTTTCCTAATTAACAATCAGGAAAATATTAAAAATTTCTGCATTTTTTAATTTCCCGATAAAAATTGGACTTGGAATTTAATAGAAGTTGAGAAGCTGAAAAAATTGTTGCGTCATCCACTTGAATAAAAATTGTTTGCAACACAGTAACTGTAACGGTTGTTAAGTTGGGATTTAACCGTTTAATTTCTCCGCTGATCTTTTCACCTGCCAACCTATATTATCTGTGTGCGAGTATATAGAGATTGTGTTTACAAAATGGCTTTTGCTGTAAATCGCCCAGGTAACTCATACGCAATGGTGTGCTCAGCTTTAAGGCTCACATCCATATTAACATACAAATGTACAAATATCTACCTTTATATATCATACATCAGTTCATAGGTCTGTTACAGGCATATAACCAAACGCTAAATGATACAACCTGAATTGTAATTCAAATCGCACACTTGCTTATCGCTTTGATACGAGTTTCATACACGTTTCCATGTATACAAAGCTTGGTTATTTCAACTGTCAGTCGGTTAAGCCTTTCGTATCCGACGAGCAGCAGTGAAGAGCATGATATTTGGGTGTGTGTGTGTGTGTTATTTTTGAATTTTTGAATTGTACCTTTTAATATTTAATACTCAAATATAAAGCTTAAAGAGTTTTCAACCTTTATCATTTATTTACATACCACTAGCATAACGGTATAAATAAATATGAAAGTCATTGAATGTATATAACAACTTATATGAATATATATATATATAAATTTCTTCTTCTTTTTCTTTACCACAGATGTTCTGCTCGGCAGCACTGAATACTCGACATCGCTGGATATGTGGGGTGTCGGTTGTATATTTGTGGAAATGATTACAGGCATGCCAACATTCCCCGGTATACGTGATACATATGATCAACTGGATAAAATATTTAAATTACTCGGCACACCCACAGAAGAAACGTGGCAGGGTGTAACACATTTTCCTGGTTATAAACCGCATAAGTTAGGTAAGTCAAATGGATTAGAATGAAATTGGTGATTGGAGCGAAAACAAAGTTAGAGTAGCAGTGTCATGTATAATATTTATATATTTAGGAACATTTTTAGCATACATCCATACATATTTTCTTCATATTAAGAGGTGACTAGTTGTCTCAATATTCCAATATCCAAAATCACATAAGCCGACCGGAATATTTATACACATTTTTTTTCTAAATAAGAATAAATTTGCATTCCTCTTTGCAGTTACTTTTAATGACCAATAATTAATTCAAGTAGTTTTGATTATGCCTGATTTTGAATAACGAATAAATTTTCATTCATCATACCGATAATTTTGAATAACGAATAAATTGGCATTCATTATTCGCTTAATTTTGAATGGCGAATCAATTTTCAATCATCGCCTAATTAGTTTTGAATAACAAATGCATTTTTAATCATCATTCAGCTACTTTTGAATGCCGCATCAATTTTTATTCCGCATTATTCCGTCATTCAAATCATTTCGCGATGTTTTCACGTTGGTTGCGGTTGAGGAATGGCAAAATATATCTACGTATGTATAGGGTGCGCCATTTGTTTCTTCGATATGTAAACATTGAATAACTTAACTGGCGCATTTTGTGTGCCCGGAAATGCGGGAAAATCAGCCTATTGACTTCTGGGTGCCATGCCACACAGAAACCCAATCATAGTGACTTTTGCAAGAAAAATTCCCTAGACGTGTGGTATCGAAATGAGGCGACCAAGATATCCTCCTTTAATGCCCCCCGGGACTTCGTTTTGTGGGGTTATTTAAAGCGTAAAATTTATGCCAGCAAATCGAACAATTGAGCTCAAGACAAATATTCGTGCCGAAATAGCTGTATCGGTCGGTACGAGATGCTCGAAGAAGTGATGGACAATGGCCGAAAAAGGGCACAGTTTGCGGTGGTCATTTAATCGATGTTGTTTTTTAAAAGAACTCCACATAAATTGTAAAGGATTGAACTAATACCGGAGGAACTGGTGACGGATCCTTTATGAGATGAAAAATTAAACTTAAATTAAATTTTGCTATTATTGTTTTATTTTGGGACTTATGTATGTGCTAAAAACCGGCTCCTGTTTTAAGTCTTAAAATATTTTTTCTTTGAGACATATATTATAAGTCTTCTCATAATAATTATGAATGAGAAAAAATTTTTAAAATTTTAAAAGACGAAAGTTTTTTAGAACCATTTCGGGATTAGTTTCGGACTGATTCAGGGCTAATCCGAAATAATATTGGAAACATTTCGGGATCTCTTCGGAACTAGTTCGGTACTACTTTGGGTCCTGAAATAGTGCCGCCTCTCAAGACTTAAAAAAAATTGTCTTACTCATAATTATTATGCAAAGACTTTTATGACATCAGCGTGAAAATAAAAGTCTTTGCAAGGCGTTAGAAAATTTATATCGCTGATAAATATTATGGAAAGATTTTTATTATATAAGTCTCAAAATAGCAGTTATTCTTGATTAAAAAAAAATTTGTCTCACGCATAATTATTATTAAAAGACTTTAAGTTTCAAAATAATAAATATCGATAACTTAAAAAATTTCTCTCACTAATATTTATTATCAAAAGAGTTTTAAAATTCTTATCAAAACAAAGATGAGTTTTGTAAACCTCAACGTGCAAATAATTATTATATTCAGTCTGGGCAATTTAGCAGTAATTTATTTTAAAATCTAGTTCTAAACACAAATAAATCGTCCACAATTTATCTCACTGCTTAAAATTTTTTTGTATATTCGAAGCCAACTTTTTTTAATCTCTACCCATTACTGTTAAATTATTTAGAAATTTTTTACAACCTTACATATTTTTAGTGTAACTAATTTATAAAAACTTTTATTTCCATAGAAACACAAATATTATATATTGGTTATTATCTTTGCATTAACTCTTTGAAATTTTATGTTTATTACTCAATGCAGGTTTTTATCGACCACGTAAATTAGGTCACAATTTTCCTAGATTATATGACATCGTTGATGGTGAGACGATAGCGAATGCCTTCCTACAATTAAATCCGGAACAAAGAATAGGAGCTGAAGAAGCGCTGCAACATCCCTACTTTGCGCCGTTGCCGAGAAAACTCTACGAGTTGCCCGATGGTGAGTAGCAATGAAATTAAACAAATTACTTACAATAATTTAACACTAACTCATAGTAAATGATTTTTAGATTATTTACTTTATTTACAACAAATCCATTGCATACAAATTTGAAAAGGTTCACGTTTTTTTTTGTGAATGATATTTATTGAATCAGTTTGATATTTCAAGCGTAAAGTCAACTGTCAATAAAATCTAAAAGTAGGAAATAATAACAAAGTTTATGCGAAACGCATAAAAACCTGTACAAAGCTATTTAGTAAAACAGCCATGCAGACGTGCAGATGACCAACACCGGCGGCGACAATTTGAGTTCTCCCTTTGTCCCCGTTTGCTCGGCGGCACAGTGTAAACTCATTTCGAATTTTAAATCGACATTGCCATTGTCACCATTCAATGTAACGACAACATTTACAAATTTCCAACATTGCAGTAAATCAAAAATGTATGTATGTATGTATGTAGGTAGATAGATATTTACTTTGTGTAATGCAATGGTAGCAAAACTTTTGCAGCAAAAAAACAAAAAAAAACGCAAACCAAATAGATGAGAAGTTACCATAAAAAGATCATTACAAATGATAGTTGACAAAACTGCTCGGAAATAGTAAGAAGTTTAACAGAAGTTTTTGCAAGCAAAGTAATTTAATTAAAAACTCTAACATTTACTCAACTTGCTGGGGGAAGGAAGCTATTTTGTAACTACAATTAATATTATGTACATAAAAAATATATATATGTAGTACTACATACTCGGGTATTAGTTAGCTGCTCTTACTCTGCTAGCTGCTAATACTATTTGCCACTTAGTTATTAATAATATATTTTTCATATGTTTTTTTTTTATAAAAGTATAGCTCATTCTACATAAAATAAAACTTATAAAGCAGTTCCATCGGAAAGGTAAATTGTGGATTACAGATTTTTCTTAAATTTAAAATTAAAAAAAAAAATTAACGAACTGCCTTTTTTAAAGAATTTTTATCTCGAAAAGTATCAATTTTATAAGAAAAAGTCAGTTACATAAAATTTTAGGGAAAGCTACAAACTTATATATTATTAAAAAAAAAATTATTTAAAAAAAAATGTTTTTATAATTTATGTTCACACTTTTTTTAAGGCTCAGAATTCATGCAAGAAAAAGTCACTTACATAAAAATTAAGGAAAAATACCAAATTTTCATATTATTTAAAAATTAAAATAAAAATAAGAAAAAGTCAGTTACATAAAATTTGAGGGAAAACTACAAATTTATATATTTAAAAAAAAAAATTATTTAAAAAACATTATTTAAAAAACATTTTTTTTTTAATAATTTATGTTCATACTTTTTGTTAGTACTCAGAATTTATGCTAGGAACATCGATTTTCCAAAAACAAAAGTATTAATCCTGCAAGAAAAAGTCACTTACATAAAAATTTAGGAAAAATACGAAATTTTCATATTATTAAAAAATTAAAAAAATGTATATATAGTTTTTTTTTTATAATTTACCTTCACATTATTTTTTTATTATTCAGAATTTATGCTTGGTGTTCAATCGATTTTCCAACAAAAAAAATATATCCTTAAAATTTTTACCTTCTTTAAAATATAGTGAAATTTTGAAAAAGGTGTTTTTTTGCAGTTTCTGATAAAAAAAAGTTTAAGGCTTGAGTTGAAAACAGCAACAAATTATATTTCAACAGTTGTCTTGTTTAAAAAATTATTTATTGCAAATCACCTCAAATTATTTATTATAAGCAACAACAATTAATAAGAAATGCTAAGTTTTTTTTGTTAGATTATTTCGTATACCTTTTTATTTAAAATAAACGATAGTGTTTTGAATGCAGTACTGAAAGAATTTAGACTGATTAAAAATTGTTTTATATTTTGAAGTTTTACATAATTTTAAGTATTTTAAGTCAAAATTAGAAACAGGTTTGCGTTTTCCTTATATTAAAGTTATCAAAATAGCGTGCTAAGTTATACATTTTTTTTTGAAAAATAAAATTTGATGAAGACATTTTATGTGAGAAAAACGATGGTGTTCCTGAAGAATTCTGAAGAAAAAAAATGTGTACGTAGATGAATTATTAAAAAAAAATTATAAAAAATTAAAAAAAAATTATTAAAAATGAACATTTTTTTAACACTAGAAAAATTTCTAATTTTTCCAAAAATTTGATCTAAATGACTTTTTCTTGTAGTATTAATACTTTTCGAGATAATAATTCTTAAAAATTAAAAAGAAATATTAAAAATTCAATTTTTTTTTAATACTATAAAAATATCAAATTTTTCCAAAAATTTTATCTAATTGACTATTTCTTGTAGTATTAATACCTTTCGAGATAATAATTCTTTCATTTTCAAAAATTTCAATCGCAAATATCTTGCAAAACTAAAAAAAAAATTTTCAAAATTGGTTAGCACAGTTATTTAGCACCCCAAATACTACAAAACTGTGACCCAACATTTCCCTTTCCTATGCAACTGCTCCATACTTAAATAAAAATATCAAACTTTGTACAAAATTTATAAAAACTTACAAATCACAAAACATGTCTATTAAGACTTCAAACTTTTTCATCGGAATTTTTGGAGTATGCAACTTTGTGGCTCATTCAATTTCAGTATAATAAATAATATGATGAAACTTAAAATAAAAACTATTTTTCCGGACCAACCAATCCAACTTTGGGTGTTTTGTTTGGTAACCCGCTACTCTGCTCTATGGGTTTCGAGTATTGTGGCATAGGTGGAAGTGCCGGCAAAAATCTATTTTTAAACCAATTCTAAAAAGATTAGTCTTAAAAGATTAATTCAGATTCTTAGCGAATCAAGATTGTGGCTAAGGCCAATGATGTAGCAATGATCCCTTAAGAGGCGCTGATCTGGTGTCCAGCCCTTACTGAAGTTTTCGTTGTTAAGAAACTATGCGAAATTCAAAGAGCAGCAGCTATTGCCTTCTCGGCTGTTATGAGAACCTATCCAATGGATGGTTGATAAGTTTTGCTCGATTTACTATTTCTCGAAGTTCAGCCGCTAACTGCGCTGTCAGACTGCGTGCCTTGGGATTCTGGAAATAACCCATCGGAATCGGACACAACCCCATTCTCAACGCACTACCGCCTGAGATTAGAGCGCTGCCCACTGACTGTAGCCTGATGACGACTTGGATTAGCCGCATGAAATGCGAAAGCTGTATGTGCTGGTCTCAGGGAAAAGGCCAATCTTTAGAGGGCTTACGTGTACTTACCTGACAAAATTTTCATTGAGAAAAATATAATTTAAAGTGATACTTTCGTCTGCCGGAACTCCTGCAGTAAAGGAGGCAGTAAGGTACAATAAACAGAAAGGCACCCGTGAGAACACAGGTCAATATTTTCTCAAGTAGCTTAGATCTTAACTAGTGGATGAGTATAGAAGAAACAATTACGAGATTACCCTAATATGGATTTCAGCTCGTAGGGAATGAGACAGTGGATGAACAGGCCTGAGATAGCGGATGAGACAGCGGATGAACTGTGGAGCTCTGCCAGAGCGTTGTTCACGCGGTGGACATATGCGCCTCGCTTAGGAATATCAGGAGCAGATTTGCCGAAATTTACTATTGCTAGATAAACAGATTACCCGGAAATTTCGGCTGTCCTATGACCCATCTAAAACCAAGGTTCTTTCGGTGATGGTCGAAGAAAATACGCACACACTCAAGTCAGTCTGAAATTCATTAAAGTCGACGTGTGGCTTTTGGCTCTACGAGCTCTGGAATCAAAAAAAAAAAAAATGGCAAAATGGGAAAATAACAAACCAACGTATGAAAATGAAAAGTTCAGCTTGATTCGCGAGTGAATTGGAGGCATTTGTCTTTTGATAATGAGATGGTGACTGTTAGCGGGCCCAACCCCCATTTAAGTTATGTAATACTCTCGTTGAACATTTTCGGAATGAAGCGCTAAAATCAGCATTCAATAGAAGTAATACCTCACGTCAGTGAAGTCGAAGGGCGTAAGGCAAATACATATATTATGACTCAAGTTCTCCATTTTACACGCTCCTTAACTTTCGCCCGCATATCAACCCAACGATTTCCCCTTCAACTGCCACTAACAACATAATTAAAAGCCAAATCAGATCACGCATTCAAACGTACTCAATTATTCACATTCAGAAATGTTCTAACTACTCGATGGAGCACTTAAATGCACTACCATAAAACAAGTAATACATAAAACCAAAGTACCATTTTATCATTACCACAAATCATCGAGCAAATCCTGCGACTAAGTCACTCCATTACAACGACCAAACGAGCCAATGAACATTAAACGAAAAAAAAAACAAAATACACCTCTGAGCAGCATTGCAACCAAGTTCAATTGTGGATCCAATAGACCACCATCAGCTCTTGGCCCATTTTCTAGTTATATCCACTCGCTTCTGCGCTTCCTCCTCCTATTATTTGCTGTTGCATTATATGATTCCAATTGCTTCAAAAATCCTTGCCGTCATCGCTGCAAAAATAGCAAATATAAATACGAATTCCGTATGCAACTCGAATTTGCAAACTGTCGTAAACACTCATAAAACATGCGGTGGTGTATTTAGCCGATAGCGTCATTCGCAATGCAATGCAATGGCTGGCAATAATGGTGCCACAAAGTGGGCGAATGGCCGGTCGGGCGGTCGGTCGGGTTGAACAGTTGTAGTTTTGGGTCGAGCGTGTGTGCAATGCGCTGAATTTGGGTTTTTGTGTTACTAACAGCGTGCTCGCCGCCATGGCGTATGCGGCACTTCAATGCCTTGCTTACTCCAAATTTCATCTACGAGTAGATGTAGGTTTTTTTTTTGTTTGAGGTAGGCAATGGCTGGTGTGCGTTTCGTGCAATTGTTTGTTCCTCCTAAAACAAAAACAAAGCAAAGTTGGTGTGTATTCCAAACGGGCCACTGCTATCCAATGGCTACGAAAGTGCCACACTAATATTTACTATAGGAAAGTGTGGCGAAGAGTAGCGTACTTGCAGCAGTTCCTAGTTTGCTTCCATGTGCACTTCGGTAAATATAATGCCAAGCGTTGTGTTATTGCTATTTTGTATTATTCATTCAAGTGCTTGAAGAGAAGTGTTTATAATGATCGTAGCGATTTTCCATTCAGTGTTTTACTTGTTTTTTGTTTGCTTCTTTTTTGCTTGCTTCTTTCTTGTATTTTCCAATTTGCATTTAATGCTTGGTTGACTCGCCGCAGTGTTGTTACCTTGTTTGCCGCCTGTCTGCGCTTGCAGTTGCTTGCAAGCCGACACAAATGTGTGCATGTATTTCGGCAATGATGTGCAAACTTTTGCACCAGTTTGCGCTGTCTCACTGGTTTTTCGTTGTCTACACAAATTTCTTGTAAGCAACTTTATGAATACATGGCGATAAGTAAATTTGTATCGTACGTAATATGAATGAATGTGTTACATGTTTTTTGTTTGGTATTTAGAAAATGAATTAAATTTTATTGTTGCTTAATGCTTTCATTGCACATTTTAATTATTGAATATATATATATACATATATAAAATTCCAGAAGTAAAGTTTTTAGACACAAAAAGTGTTGTAAGAAAATTGAAAATATGTCTTGTGTTGTCTGCTATTTATTACATCATTGGTCATAAAATTAAATGACTGAATTGGAATTTTGTACAATGAATGCATTAAAGGCCAAACAACTTGGGAAGCATCTTAAGTTTTTTGTGCTATTGATAAGTTATTTATAGCATTTCAAATTTTTGGCTTTATTGCGTCATTTAAAATGTAACAATATCCTAGAATTCGGTTGAATATATTTAGGCACATGAAATCGTGGATGTGGTCGATAAGGAAAACTAGCAATACAGGCCAGATTTCATGTACTTTTAGATATAAAGTTGATACCAAGGTTTATCCATAGAAGGTGATAGCAAGATAAACAAAACGAATCCGCTGTGTATTTTGTTAGTGTAATTTTGCGAGTGAAATGTCAAAATCTGAATTCGCTCAGTTTGCTCATGTATTTTGTTTGTGTATACCAAACAATCTAGTGCATTCGGAGAGAAGAAAAAGCATTCAGCTCATGGGATGCTATCACCTTGTATGAATTCGCCTTGGTTGATACCAGGTTGGATTCATAGATAGATAGCAAGATAAACAAGGTGAATCCAGGTGAATTTTGTCTGTGTAATTTGGCGTGTGAAATGTCAAAAACTGAATTCGCCCAGTTTGCTCATGTATTTTATTTGTGTAAACAAAAAAAATCCAGCGAATGCAGAAAGAAGAACAAGCTTCCTTATATGAATTTGCCTTAAATTGATACATGGTAAAATTTTTTGCATAATGCGAATATAAGAAAGTTCAAAAATGCAAAGTTGTGATCAATGCATATTCTCATATAAGTCGATAGCATCTGATGAGCTGAATGGTTCTTCTTCTTTCCAAATTCACTGGGTCGGTTTGTTTACACCACGGCGAATTTATAGTGAAAGGTGGCGTCAAAAGAGCAGCTGATTTGATTTTTTCATTTAAATTTTCCTTCCATTTGTCTGTAGGGTCCGGTCAAATGGTGACTTTTTTATAATACAAGGTTTTTTGTTACTCTCATTTCGATTCGTTAATTTTATATAGCACTATAGTTCGTACAATAATAAAAAAAAACCATGTAAATTAATGTTTCAAGCTTTACACACAATTTATAAAAACTCAACAAATTTTCAGCAGAAGTTTTTCAATTTTTTAAAAGGATATTTAGACATTTTTTTTTTTTTTGGTATGCAACTATTTAGTTTGAAGTGGCCAGAAACTACCGATGATTTTTTGTAATTTTTTTTATTTTAATTTTGGCATTGTAATTGTAAACATTTTGTACTAAAATTAAATAAGCTCTAAAACTGCTAACTCGAAAAATTTTAAAAAGTTTTCTAAAAAATTGAACAATTTTTATAAAAATTTTGTGAGTTTTCATCAATTTTTTTTATTAAGTTCGAAACATTAATTTACAGAGTTTATATTATAGTATGCTTTATGTTTGCACATAAACTAATAATAAAAAAAAAACAAATGCATCATAAAAAGCCTTGGTAGTATTGCTAAAAAGTCATCCGCTTTTGTTGTTGTTGTAAAATCATAAGTACTTGGTCGGATCTAAATTCGGGTCGTTCCGCTATCGTAGAACCGACTGTCGTGGGAACGCTATCACTTTTGTTCGCCACTGTATGTTTGTTTGTTTTCAATTTAGTCGTAGACTGACTCTGACAATTATCACACCAAAAATCAGAAACAAAATACATGTAAGTTTTATGAATGAATTCGCTTTTGCTATTGCCACCACCTTACTGAATAAGCCTTAGTTTCCACAAAAAAAAAAGTACATGCCAAATACTGGTCCAAAGCAGATTTTGTTACATTAACATATTAATTCTTCCTCTGGAAGATTATAATTTATTCGCTTGAAAATAAAAACTGTAAAATCACGTTAATTTAGTTTTAAAAAAATAACTAGCTTCAAGATTTTACTACAAAAACCCCCACTTGCGTTCGCCAGTGCTCCCGTTGCATTAGTTGAACATTCCTATTTCGTTTCTCAAGAAGATAAGAAGAAGAAGATAAATCACTGCAGGGAAACGGTTATCATTATCGCTATATAATTATTGTCATCGTTATTGCGATTACAGTATTATCGTCACTTTTGTTTTTATTTTCATTATTTTTTTCGATAGCCATATTGTATCGATATTTATTCCTATCGATAACAGCGTCGGTAGTTCTGGCGTTCGTAATCGACCAAAAATCAGCATTTTGCCACTTACGTTTATTATTTTACTAGCTTTTACCTCGGGCTTCGCTAGCCCGGCAGTCGATTTTAGGTTATGAATTCGAATGTAACCAAAAAAGAAATAAATAATGAAACAATCGCGACGCCGCTGAGTCCGAATAGCTACGAACGAATGCATTCAAAGTATGTGCTTCATTTGTACTACGATGTATTCGGTGAAAGATTTTAAGTAGGTTTTGCCGAAATTCGGACTACGATGAATTCAGTGATAGCCCCGTATAATTTTTAATAAAATTTTTTTTTTTTTTTTGTATTAAACAAAAATGTACCCCTACTTCTCCATTGACGTTTACGGTTGGTCGCTGAAACTTTTTTAGTCATTGGCAACTGTGCAGTGTGCAACCCAATTGGGTTTAGGGCAACCCAATTTATTGTTAGAAAGTCACAATGTAATCAAAGGTTAATGCAACCTCTCAACATTTGAACGCTATCAGTTACATAAAAAAAAAGTGGTATGATGCTTATTTATCCTAAAAATTTACTTTATGGTATCTTTCTCCAAATATATTTCCGAATAAAGCTCCACTACTAAACTTTTTCGTTCGACACCAGTGTAGGGGAATTTTCTCCGCCTGTGCAGCTTACCTCACAAAATTTATCAACCTGATAGTTGTCAGAATTTCTGCATCTCAAAGTATACCACACATTATCATGCCGTTGTCACGTACTCAGTAGGGCATAAAAACTACAATGACTGTTGTCAACATCATAGGGCGGAAAAGCGTAATTTTAGGCGCAGTAAACCTGAGTAAGGTTGAAGAGTTTTGTCAGCAAAGGGCGTTAGTTTTCCCACCAATTAGATTGAGTCTACATTCTTTGAAATAATATATTTTTTTTTTAATAGACTACAAAATTTCATTAGCTAATTTAAACACACAACCCGCTGCAAAGTCCAGACTTTCATATTATACTTTCGCAAATTTGCAACTTTAATTAGGCGTTCTATTTTTTGAATATGAGGATTATTAGCCTTATGCTAGCCAAGATAATTTTCAAGAATATTGACTTATAAATTTATTAAAGGCCCGACCTTCGTTTTCTCATGTTTAGATATTAGATGTTGCAAAAAGACACTAAACAAAGAACTTAAAAAACGTGAACAATATAAGCAGAGAGCAGGCTGTTTTCCAAAGGCTATAAAGCATTTAGCTTTCTCAAATGTGTTCTTCTAATAACAATGATAATTCAATTGTCAAAATCCAAGTTGTTGGCCAATAGAACACAGCTTCTCTCTGCAGCAATATTGTTAGAAAACTGAGCGCTCCTCAAGCAATTCAGAAGACCTGTTTTAACAAATCTATCAGATTTCTTATATTCTCCTCGATCGCATATCAAAATTTCTAATTTTCGCTTAAACTTTTCTCCACAAATTCAACCCAACCAAATTTCAACCAAAACTATTATTATACTCGTATTAGCTTTCAAAACAGTATACTTTTCTTTAATTAAATTTTTCCAATTGAACTCTATATAAAATAACCACAATAAATTTTATACCGGACATTTAATTTGCTTACCATTAATTGGATTAAACTGAACTAATGAGCTTTACTTCCTTTTTGCAAAAACTCATCAACCATTCAACCATTCATTCATTCAATTTACTGCATATCTATTAAATGTTTAAATTGCTATTTGCAACACCAATATCCATTGAAATAATAATTTAAAAAAAGTTACTGCAGATTTATGCATCAAATGGTAAATATAATTTATGCAAGCAAACCTGCAGTTGACGGACCACCGCAAAGAGCACAAGCAAATATTTTAATTTCCATTTGTATACAATTCATTAGTTGGCATAATAATATTTTCGTACATTTCGTACATAAAATAATTAGAGTGCAGTTAGAAAGCAGCATATTCTCTCTACACGCACACAAACACACACACTAATATTTAGCATAATATGCCGCAGGAAAATGTTAATCATACGATATATATGTACAATATATATACATATATATAAAGTTGTTAAAGTATATAAAGTTGGGTAGGCGTACAAATTGAAATTAATTTCGCACTCCAAACCAATTTATTGCCTTTCACAGGATGTCATATACGCATATGGGGATATTTATGTAGAGTATTTGAAAATGGATTCTGTATTTGCTTATTTGCCAATTTGTGAGCACTATAAATACACTTGCAAATGTGCATATGTGTGTGTGTGTGTGTGTAGATAAGTAGCTATGAAAATATCTCATTAATTACCAATATTGCCATTGAGGTTATAAGCACTTGTGTAAATATTATGAAAGCTCATTGGACACTCATACTTAAATAAGATTTACTAGATATTATTTTGCATATGTATGCATTTATTAGGGTGTGCTTCAAATACATAAAAATTTAAATTTTTTCTGTAATACACTTCCGAGTGAATATCAAGCCAATTAACGTAGTTTACAAAGAAGTTGCCTGGCCTTTGGTCTCCTGTGGCAAGAAATGTCGTCTTATTTCAACACACCAGAAGCCAATTAGATCCGAATGGGTTATAATATCTCCATCAGTAAAAGTCAAACTAGTTCTGGTATGGCGTAATAAGAAAACACTTTCTGTTAGTGGAACGATCGGACTGATGCGACTTCTTTGTAAATTTCCTTCTTTTTTTTTTTTTGATCAAGCAAATTCACTTTCAATCCGTCATTTGGTGTTCTATATATCACTTTCCCCTTTTCATTTCCACATTCTTTTCTAAAAATGAATTCCGAGTGATTTGGCATTTTCTGGAAAACGGCATTTACAATGAAGCTAGATAAAAAAAAAAGTTGCATGGCGTTTCGTTTCCTGTCGCAAGAACTCTCGTCCAATTCACCACACGTAGAAACCAATTGGATCTAATCAGGTAGGGTGAATTGAACGAGATTTTCTGCTAGAGGAACGGTGGGATGAAATGCAACTTCTTTGTAATCTACATACTCTGGCATTCACCTCATTTTGAATTTGTGGATTTGGATTAAAAACAAAATGCAAGCAATTTAAAATTAAAGACATAGAAACGTTTTTACAACTTTTGAAGCGGAAAATGCAAGAATACAACGCAAAAAGCAATCCTCAATGCTCAATGCAAAAAACGCCCACCACCGTAAGCAAAAAAAAAAGATATTAAAAATCAACGCGAATTTTTGGTGGAGTTTTATGAAAGCCCCTTTCTGATTTAATTATCTCACCTTCTGTCATAACTACATTGATCCACTGTGGCCAAATATTCGTCACCAAAATGGTTAGCAAACTTTTAATAACTTTTGCAACAGCGCTACGATCTATTGCAATGCTTCTCTGTAGGCTTCCGAAAGCCACCTTCCGCCAAAAATATCATCGTGGCCGCCAGTTGTAGGTTTCAAATTGAGAACCACAAAGCCCAACGAAAATCTACAAAACTTGTTTATGAAAATACTTGTATCAACTTCGACCACCAATAAGCATATCGAAATACTTAGACTAATTCAACCACATCTAAAGGGTCCGCATGGTCCTGAATGATCCCTCTTCTTCTGAAAGTTCCGCATTTTCTATAAAAAAAAGCCGCACTCATTTTTCGATTCCTTCCAAAAAATTGATAACTTGTTTTGGAAAAATTGACAACTGTCTGGTATGTTCTTCATTTCTAGGGTGGATCAAAAACGAGCTCTAAAATTAACAAAAAATTTGGATTTCAGAACACCAAAATTATATTCTCGCGGTTTTTGATTAGTTTTCGTATTCACTTTCACTCGGATTTCAGTCTCAAATGATTTGAATAGCCAAAAAGTACACATACATATATACATATATATACAAATATTTTTATATTATGATTAAAGTAACTTTTAGGCGATAGCCAATTAAAGTTTCGACAATGCGCTCCGTTTAGCACAGTGATTACTAACATCTATCTTGTTCTAGAAAAGTCATGTCTGTGCATAGAAAATTTATTTGAAAGAAAAATTTATTTGAAAGAATGACCGACGGTGATGCAGGGAAAGCAATAGAAAATGTTTGGACCATTTTTAGAATTTTTGTCTGTCTATTTGCCTGTTTGAACTCACCAACTTCTAAAGGTACTGAATGGATTTTCTGCGTGGTTTTTTTCAAAGCGAACAGGAAATAGTCACTTTTTTAATATTTTGCAGAATTTATATTTATTAAATCTCTGCCTATAAATCGTATTTTTACATTTTAGCCAAACTAAAACGAGTGGCTAAAAGTTATTTTTGATTTTTAATAAGTTTTTTTTTATACTGACGGGGTTCAGCATTTGACTTCGATACAAAAGTAAATTTCGTGCATGCATTTTATGGAGTAAAATGTCCAATAATACCGTCGGCAAATAAAAATTATGTAAAATCAATTTTTAATCACTTGAAACATTCACTTTATAATAGTAAAATTAAATATGCTACAATATTGCATATTCAAAAAGGTTTTAAAAATTCTGAATAAAAAGTTAGAGATTTTTTTGAAATTTTTTTTATTTTTTTTTAGTTTCGTAAAGGATTGGAAATTTGTATTTATATAGTTAATGCTATACAATGAGTTATATTTTTATAATCAAATTGAATGTTGTTGATTGTGATATGCTTAACACTGTATATAGTGCACACATAAATATTTTGCAGTTTTTGTAACAAGGCTTTTAATATTTTATATAGCATATAGTTCAAATTTTCAAACTTTATACAAAAATTACAAAAATCCAACAAATTTCAAGCATCTAAAAATTATCGTCAATTTTTGATAATTTTTTTTTACCGGTGGTGCTACTTAAAACTTGCATAACCGAAAAGTTTCTAAAAATTCTGATTAAAAAATTTGTAAAATTTGTTGAGCATTTTTCGAAATTTGTTGAATTTTGTGTAAAGTTTGAAACTTTAATTTATGTTATGGATTGCTCTGCATTATTTTTTTGAATGAAAGCAATTTCCAAAAAAATTACGTCATAATTATTTGTGTGATTAATTAATTATATCGTCAGAGATGAGAACTTTCAACGCATTTATTTTTTAAATTATTAGTTACATAGTTATCGCCAAATCGAACCAATTTGAAAAAGAACTGATTTCAGAACAGATTTTCTACTTAACCCTTTTTCAAAACATATATGTAATTGTTATATAATTGCTGAAAACAATTACGCAATGAGAGAAAAGATTTCGAAAAATAATATCTCTATTAAAATTAATTATTGAAAATAATGTATGCCATCAAGTGAACTTTTCGAAATCGTATCAAATGTTAGAAAAAAAATGTGCCAAATCAAACAGAAACGTTTTTCTCTAATTCACAGTAAAAAAAATTTACAATATACTATCTGTAAATTGGCAATGAAATAAATATAAAAAAGCATTTTTGGGAAATTTTTCCGGAGGAATTTCGAAGTTCGATTCCGCCGGTGCCCCAAATAGTTAATAGATTCCTTATGAGTCACAAGATATTTACATGCACACATAAATTATAGAATTTTTTTACGCCTATTCGCTTTCAAATATTTGGAGAAGTCACTCCCCAAACACATCCGCCAGCCAATTTTCCCTTTGCCTGATATTCGTGATACCTTCTTTCTACACCTTCAAAGTTCGAAAGTGACAGAAGGAAAGAGAAAAATAGGATTGCAATTCTTATGTTTTTATTAATCAGATTTATTATTTTTTAAATTTATCAAATTGAAAAGACGCGATCTACAGTTGTAGACACATTTTTTGTCATTTTGCCATTGGATTCTTTGCAATCGCAAATAAAAAGTGGAAAAGTTTTTATGTTGTAAATCTAAATTGCAAGGATCTCTTATACAATTCCGTTTATGTTTCGCTAAAGTTGATAAAAATAAAATGTGGCATACACGTTCCAAAATTCGAAGTATTTGAAATCGGCTCGATTTCGAAGATCTTTTTCTCGATTTACGGAACATGGTCGTATAACTAAAAGCAAAACTAAGTTAAAACTACGATACATTCTATGCAAATTGTACCAAAAATATGCAGGTGGTCTCAAATTACTTTTCAGTATCTAAAAAGCACAAGCAAAATATTATTAACTTATCAATAAAGAACGAACTTGATCTAACTTGATTCGGGGTATGAAATTTTTGAAATACATAGGTAAAACTTTAGTATCAAATATTTGTGGTAACAAATTTCGCGATCCAGCAGCGAACCTAATTAATTTAATATGCACCCAAATTGTATTTTATGTCATTCGAAATTAGTTTATATACGTACGTTTATATATATACTATATACATATATATATTGTTATTAGCGCATAGTTTTAAACTTCAAACATAAATATATATTTAGCATCAGTCAACAACTATATGCATGCCATCTAAATAAATATTTGTTTTCCATATAGAAATTTAGATCAGTCATTGAACTACGTGTGTGTTTTAGCAACTAATATCACTGGCAAATTTACAATATACCGCAAATAGGATTTGCAATTGAGCGCATCATCAAACAATGCAAACCGCACTCGCAGGTCACCACCTGCCTTCCATTCGAACCACACACGGTCGTAGCCACCAGATGGGGGCGCTTGTCCAGTAAAAACTTTGCATTCTGCAAAAGTCCAATTTAATTTATTCCACCGACTGGCAATCACATTTCCTGCCACTAAATAATTTGAACTATATTCAAATGATTGTATATATTTAGTATATACCCTGTCGGAAAGAGAATTGCATCAAAAGTACTTGGTATTTTTTTTACCAACTACAGGAGGTTGAGAATCTTTCTCTTTCTTCTAATCAACTAACCTTATTACTATGGTGTTGTTCTAGGAGCAGTTCAATTATCTGACTCTGGATTTGATTTTAAATATGTTTCACAGAAAAAACATCAAAACTATTTCTGTTTTCTAGCTGCAAAATGTTTTTCAAACTGTTTGAAAACTAGTCTAATTACCCACTGCTTTCAAAACTGTCCATTTCCAATTATTAAAAAAATATGTACAATATACTTTATGGTAACTGTACAGTTTTTTTTAGTTTAAACAAAAATACATTTTAATTTCAATTCAGTATATAAAATTAAAAATAATTGCACCACTATTTCGCGCATCGATTTTCGAAAGTATTGTGAGTGTCGATTTCTTGTTCAATTACAATGCTTTACAGGCAAAAAATTGCAAAAAATTCAGGTATATTTAGGGAAGGTAATAAAGTAGCCTCTGAGTTTACACACCCTATTTTTTTAATTTTTGAGATGACGGTAATTTTGTATGGGGGTTTTGTGCGCTTTTAATAACAAACTGGTGGGGATTAGTTAAAAACATGCTGAGTTGTAGTAGCCGGTCAAAATGAAACACTATTTTTATACCTTTCATGAGAATGAAATGGTATATTAAGTTTGGTCCGATGTTTGTAAGTGCCAGAAGGAGAAGAGATAGACCCATCAAAAAGTATACCCAAATGATCAGGACGATGAGCTGAGTCGATTTAGCCATGTCCGTCTGTCTGTCCGTCTGTCCGTCTGTCCGTCTGTTTGAACGCAAACTAGTCCCTCAATTTTAGAGCTATTTTGATGAAATTTGGTGAGCAGGTGTCGTTGTACAAATGATTAAACATTTGTCGGAATCGGCCAGATCGGGTGACTATAACATATAATACAATCGATTATTCAGATATTGAATTTTGCGCCATAACTCCTCCATTTAAGCAGCTAAAGGCTTGAAATTTTGCAGAAATATCAGCCATTAATAGCTACGTATCAGTATTGAAAATCATGAAGATCGGAGAAATATAACACATAGCTCCCATACAACCGATTGTTCAGATATTGCATTCTGCACCATAACTCCTCCATTTAAACAGCTAAAGGCTTGAAATTTTGCACAAACATCAACCATTATTAGCTACGTATCGGTATTGAAAATCATGAAGATCGGAGAAATATAACATATAGCTCCCATACAACCGATTGTTCAGATATTGCATTTTGCACCATAACTCCTCCATTTAAGCAGCTAAAGGCTTGAAATTTTGCAGAAATATCAGCCATTATTAGCTACGTATCAGTATTGAAAATCATGAAGATCGGAGAAATATAACATATAGCTCCCATACAACCGATTGTTCAGATATTGCATTTTGCACCATAACTCCTCCATTTAAACAGCTAAAGGCTTGAAATTTTGCACAAACATCAACCATTATTAGCTATATATTAGTATTCATCAAGATCGGAGTTCACAGTGTAAATCGGCAAGATAAATTCAGGACAAATATTTATTGCGAAAAGTAATAAGCTCAGCGCAATATCACATGAATCATAGCGTTAAACGTTTGGGAACTATTTACGGATCTGATAACTGTTTTCAAAGACCGACATATGTAGGTCTTACATATTAATACTTAATTATTTGTATTTTTTAAATGTTGAATATCAAGCGTCGATACGATATTAAAAATATTCAAAAACCATTCCCTTCTTAAAACATAGTTCTTTTCAATTACATAAGGAAAAGCATTAAATAATTTATAACAATGCCTTTACTAGAATTATTTTTATTGATTTGAAGGAAATTTTCGCTTTTAACTATAGGTAATACGAAATTGTAATACAATAACACGTTTTTTACTATTCTTCCATTCATGAAAGGTATGAAGCCTTCGGCATAGCCGAAGACAGCGCTGTTTTTACTTGTTTTGTTTAATTTTAGTTTTAAGAATTTTTGCGACTGTTCTTCTTATTTCTTAACTTTTCTTTAAAAAAAAATAACTAAAATAAGAATTAAAAAAAAAATGGCAAAAATAGTTAAAAAAAAAAAACAAATTATTTTAAAATGAAAATTTAAAAAAAAAAATGTATTTCTGAAACAAATACATATATATATATATTTTTATATAGCTAGTATTTATCTACAAAATAATAATTCATAAACATGACTTCCAACTACTTTTTTACATTCATAAATTTTTTAGGCATCTGCGTTTTTTCCAACAGGGTTTCCACTTAATACATATTACATATATTTGTTTACTTTTGACACATTCCCTTAGAATTTATTTGAACTCAACTCATATCTGATGGTGGGGTCAATATATTAATCTTTTATAATCAGGCCATCATTGTGGACATTTTCGGCACTTTTGTTTGTGTTCAAGCCTTTGCACAATCAGGTGAATTTGCGACACAATTAATTTAAGCAATCGATATTTTTGAATTAAAACACATATATTACTCTCTGTTAATAAAAATATTCATGAATAGTTTTCCAAAAGTGGCAAAAATGTAGTGGAAAAATTTTGAAAAAAAATATTCTCTTATTTTTAAAGAGCACATTTGCTTCTAGCTGTCAGGAATTTGTTAAAAATTAAAGCTTGCTCTTCAAAAATTTCATTGCACAAGTACCAATTAGGTCATTAGATTACCATGATGAATTTTGGTAATCCCGTTGTGAAAAATTGTTACCCCCTCTAGTCCATCGTTTGGTTTTTTATTGTACTAATTTTACCTTTTTTTTTTTGGTCACAGTAAGCACTGCAAGCCTAACGAAAGTTGACAGACAATTGGTATATTAATTTATAAATATATGTAAAAAAAATATTAACAATTGAATCAAATTTAAAATATATATTACATACTCGCTCTCACAACGAATGTAATCGAAAAATATAAGTAATATCCGTTGGGTGTCTATCGAAGAAGATTCTTTTCGACAATAAGTTTGAAGAGCGTGGCACCCTGTTTGAAAGTTCAAATATATATTAATTAATAAAATAAATAAAATATTACAATACTGGCTTGATATGAAAAAAGTTCATTGAAAAATATTTTGAATAGGGTTGCCACCTTTTGAAAGCAATAATTCAAATCAGTTAGTGGGTTAAAAAAAGTGGTACTTAGTATATTGGCGGCAAATAAAATGTCTAATTTCGAAAATATTTTCAAAGAGGGTTGCCATATGTTTGAAAAATTAAATACTGTTAGTATCCCACTACAATATTAGCGTCAAACGGAAGTGTTTTGCGAAGGCTTTGTTTCAAAAATACATTTTGACAAGGTTGCCAGCTATTTAAAAAGTTGAATTTAATTCATTTAACTTCTTAACTGTTTAATTCAATTCAGTTAACTTCTTCACTGAACACTAGTGTAAAACGAAAAAGTTGTATGCAAATATTTTTGGCTAAAGTTGCCACCTGTTTAAAAAGGGGTATTTAAAATTAACTAATAGTTAACTGAAATGGTAATATATTGGTGTCAACCTAAGGGAATTTATGAAATTGAAATTTCGAAAACATTTTCGAAGATGATCAATTAACTTTCTAATACTATATTAATAATATAATCTAGGAAAGCTTTATTTGAAAAATATTTTTTTGTTAAGGGTTGTCACTTGTTTAAAAGATTCAATATTAATTAATTAATAAGTTAGTTGAAATAAATATTACAATGCTGGGGTGTGGAACGAAAGAGTTCTAGGTAAACTCAATTTCGAAAATATTTTTGAAGAGAAAAAAATTATTTAGAATAACAAGAAAGTATTTTTGAAAAAAATAAATGCAAAGAAATCACAACTATCTATATTAAAAAATATATTGTTACTTATCTCCTTTCGGAAATTTTTCTTATGAAGTTTCACTTTGCCGAACTTGGCAGCCAAGGCGAATTCATTTGAGGTTATGGCAAGGCGAATTCATAATGCACACAATAATTTTTCAATTTTAGGATGTCACCATAAAAAAAAAAAAATGGAAAAATGGGCACCATTAGTTTTCGATTGTAGGAAGTCATGGATTAAGGGAAAAATACAAATATTATGGAAGAAGAAGAGATCAGCTACTTTAATAACTTCAGCTTATATTAATTCGCCTTGGTAGAAGCTCCATACGCCCAATTCTTTTTTTATTTTGTAGAATGGTTAATATGATGCTTTTGCGAAAGCGCTAATGGATTGTAATGTTTAGGAAAAGATTTGTTGTATCTTATTATCTTATTATCTTTAGCGGATTTGATTTATGCCATATATAAAATATAGATCTAGAATTTCCGTATTGAATTGAAAATTGTTGTACATTTTTTATCCCCTCTACATATATCCCATTCTGATTTCTTATATATTTTTACTACCATATAAAAAGTTCACCTTTCGTTTTATTTTACCTTTACAGAAACAACAATATTCAGCGTTGAGGGAGTGCACTTGTATCCAGAACCGAATCGGCAAAATAAATGAAAATTAAAGCAGGTCCTCTCAGTGGATGGTGTACGTTTCTATTGTTAGCAGCAACAGCCATAAATATATATTGTAAATCAACTTTTTTTTACTGCAAACTTAATTTTTGTATAACAATTATTTCAATAATATATTTTTGTGTTTGTTTTTTTGTTGTATTTTTTGTAATATTTTGTTAGTTGCATGGTACGAAAAACAACTGCAATTCATTTACACAATTAGTTAAATATTATCAGCGAAAATGTGAGAAAACTATACTAAAGTAAAATAACTAAAGTGACTATGTAAAACACACACACACACAAAACACAACAACAACAACAACAACCACATACAATTACACCTAGCAATGTAAATAAATACTGATATAAAAAATTTAAGAAAAAATCAAATTTCAAAACCAGTTGCAAATATATAATGAACATGCAAATAAATATCACTTGGCAACCAAAATTCGATTCAATTATAGTAATAAAAAGCAAATGGGAAAATTGAAAAGTTGTGCACTCAAAATAATATTTTAAACATTTTAATAGAATTCGAAAACAAAAGCTGAAACAAAAAAAAAACAAAAAAACAATAAAAAAAACAATGGCAAATATAGTTAAACTTTTTAGGGCTAAAAAAATTTTCAAGATAACCATTAAAATACAAAATAGTAGAAAAAGGAGGAAATGAAAATGTTTTAAAAGTATTAAACAGAATACGCAAAGCAGTGTCAAATTTTTGGAATACAAACATAAAGTAAGCAAAGTAGTAGAACATGTCAAAATTATAAATAACATAAAGAAAAAAACAAAGAAAACTAAAATCAGCAAACAATAGCATTAAGTAACTAAAAACAACTCAAAATCTTAAATACTAAACCGTAGTGATTGTAATTACATAATATTCAAAAACAAACGACAACAGTAAAAATGTATTATTTAATTACATAGATTTATCCAATACTATATACAGTTATTATTTTTTTTTATTATTAATCACGTGCCTCTCAAAGTCCTCTCAGGTGGAATGAGGAAAATTTAAGATAGAGCGCATACAACAGACAGACAGACATGCAATGCATTAATATTGTTAGTGACACAGTGGAGGGAATCATTTAGGCCACCCACAGGGTATTGGCGTTGTTGACAAAACCCAGGAATATTCGGAAAAACCAAATTGAACACCAACTTTTAACATTTTAAAGATCGTAATAAAAAATAAAATAAAAAATAAGTGAATAAAACTAAAAATATACTTATTATAAATAGTTACTGTTGCAGTTCGTAGACGGCAATTCGTAGTTGATAAATTTATATAGCGAAAATTAAAATTTCAAAACAAAAAAAAAACGAAAACAAAAGCAAATAGTAATATTAATATAAAAATTTCATACTACACACTCAAGGACGAGCATTTACAGATATATTGCGCGTTTATATTCAAAACCAACAAAGCTTTTAGGTGGCATGTGAAGAGGGCGGAAGGTCAGTGTGAGTTTTTTTTAAACATTTTGGAAGTATAAATAAAAGTTAGCTAGGTGGAAGCTGCTTATCCAAAATAAACTTATTCCACTTAAATTAAAAAACAAAATTAGTACTGATGGTAGCGGAACAAAATGTAGATATGAAATATTTAGCATACAACAAGGAACAAGATTTCCTTAGGCTTCAAAGCGGTAACTTTTTCAGTTTTTGTACTCGTGAAATAAATACCCATGTGAACCCGTTAATCTTTATGTGTAGTTAAAAAAAAAAAACAAAACAAAAAACTCATGTGCAGCAAAATTCATCTGTGTGATGACCAATTTTAGAAAAATACTATGGTTACTCTGGGCCCGTCTTAATGTAACCGAATTGCAAAAGAACGCTCCAACTAGGATAAAATTTCCCTGAGTTGCAAAAGCAACCCTGTTAGCATCTTTCATGTAAGTTGCGATTTGTTTAGTGCTATTTAAGAACGGAGAATAGTTGTGCCGGCAATTTTTAGGTTTATGTAGTTATATTGTATATTTAAAAATATTATGCAAATAAAAATGGCTTAGGTCTTAAATCTATGTAAATTTCCCCTTTATTTTCTTAGGGGTAATTCACAATAGCGTAGTTTTGTCACTCTCCAACACTAAATCTCAGGTCGGATATCACTTAGCCGAGTTGGTTCAACTCACATATTTTTCCGAGTTAGTGTTTGTGTTTTATATGCCTACCTAGTGTTCAAAAATTAAGTTTTATTTCTGAGAAATAAAATATTACTCACAAAATGTGCGTTCTTTTCGATAAAAAAATTATTACTTTTGTTGAAAAAAATAAAACTCAAACAACTATAGATTTTTTCTGATAAAAAAAAAAAGAAAATAAAACTCAGACACATTATCAAAAATAATAATTCACAAAATAACTTTGGAAACAAGAGTTTTATTTTTTTATCGAAAAAACGATATAGCTTGCTGTTTTATTTTTATCTCTGAGCAAAAGATTTATACTCAAAAACTTGTTCTTATTATTGACTGCAAATTTTAAAATATTCAAATAAATATTTCATATCAGGACTCTAACGGTTATAATTTTTATTAAAAAAAAAAAATGATTTAATCGTAATGTTATGATTTTTATTTATTTTTTCGTTCAAAAATATTCGTTATTCTTGCTGTTTTATTGCTTCGGTTGAGTTTGATCGTATTTTTTTTTTATTTTTATTTTTTCGATTGAAGCTTCATTGTCATTTTGTGATTCTTATTTTTTATTTTTTTTTTAATCAAAATTAAGTGTTATTATTGTATTTAAAATTTTTCGATCATAGTATATACAAACAAATTTGTCGGCGATGCTAATATGTAATATGTTTTATGATCGAAAAAATATAGCAAAATTTCGTTCAAATATGAACGGAAAAATTTAAATTCAATAATAACGATTATTTTTGATCGAAAAAATAAAAATCACAATATAACGATCAAACAAGAACGAAAAAACAACAATTAGAAAATAACTTCAAACTTCAAACTTGAGCGAAAAAATAAAAACCCAAGAATAATGAGTTAATTTTTGTCGAAAAAATAAAAATCAGAAAAAAACGATTATGCAATAATTTAAAACAAAAAATCGTCTAAATAAAAATAAGGCCGAATTTGTATAGCATTTGGCCTCAGGATTAGATTGATATATTCGAGTTTTGATTTGAACGAATTCTTGCCAATGAGTTTTTGATCCGTAAAATTCAAAATAACGATTTTTTTCGGTCCCTGTTTAATATCAATTATTTCGATAGAACTCATAATGAGTACGGTTGCTGTTAAAAAAAAAATAGTATATTAAATTATAGTAACAAATTTCACATATGAACGGAGAATGCGTAAAAAAGTAAAACTCCGAAAAAATCCATTTGTTGTTTGTTAGGTAACCTGAGGCTCTTTGAGTTGATTTTTTTTCATGTTGGGTTTGAATATAAACACTCAATAAAAACTACATAAATAAATTGTATGTTATGTATGTAAATATTCTCTCTCAGTCGTCAACTAACGGTGAAAATGGCCAACTTTCTAAGAAGAAAAAAAAAACAATACATATGCAAAAATCCACACGTACCTACATACACACGGAGTACTAGTACTACTTTACCGGTAAATATTTTTCGCAAAATGGTTTGCAAAATTTTTTCTAACTAAAGTAATACTCAAACTCTTTTTAAATTGTAGCGGGAGTGCTATTAGTTAGCTCTTCGCAACTCTTCGAACTTGCCTATTTACTGTTGCATATTTAAATAATTTGGCTGGAATTAGGACTGAATTTAGCACACAAAAAACGTATGCAGTATTCCTCGTTTAATTGCATTTCAAAATTTGCACAATTTTAGGTTCAATTTTTCGGTGAAAGTTAAGGGTATATCACATATTTGCAACCAAGTATGCGGGAAAACCATTTAACTGGAGGTCAATTAAGCGGAGAATACTGTAATTGCTATCAAAATCGTTACGTTTTTTTTTTGTTCTTTTAATCTTTATCTTTAGGTTTTGTCTTCCTGCTTAAAAAAATTTATTTTATTATAAGAAAACAAACAGAAAAAACAATCAAAAATTATTGTGAGCAAATTGATATTTGAATTTAAATAATTACATATTATATACATTTAATAGTATGTAAATGAATAAATATGTTTGCCAATTAACTATAACTGACATAGGTTTTAATTTTACTATATTGTAAATAAATATATGATTGTAAATTTGATTTGTTCTCTCGTTTTTTTATTTTTATTTTATATATTATTTGTATTAAATTAGTTTTCAATTAAGTTTGTTTGTTTGATTTAAAAAAAATTTCAGTTTCAGCGGAAGCCAGTTCGAAGGGCAGTAGAACACCCAGTGGTTTTCTTATCATCCAGAAAATACACTTTCGATTGAAAAACTCCTTACTCTACTTCGCAAATCCCTATAATATTTGTATTATATATAAAAGCATCAGTGGTACATGTTATCGAAGTTTACAATGCAATCACCTTTAATGAAAGCTGCGAAATTCTTAAAGTTTTAGGCGTGCTTAGATTTTAGAAATACTGTAATCCATAACTACTGTAAAAAATTTCTAAAGCAAACAAAAAGGAAATTTTCATGTCTTATTTACAACCCATTCTATTTAAATCTGAACATTTAAGAAGTATATGTACATGGTTGCCTCCATATTTGGCCAATGCCCCAAAGAGTTCCAGATGTCTGAAGCCTATGTATATTTTGAATTTTTTATATAAAGAAAGGCACCTAGTACTTTTTATATATTTTTGAAATAGCCAGCGCATCCGGCTAAATCTATTACTCGGTAAATAAAATACTTGTCAATATTATTGCATAGCAGCTTAAATTCCAAATAGCAGTTTGATGTTTATCTCTCCTTTAAAGCTTCGGAGCCTATTAACTGCAAAAAAAAGCTCGCTATTGCGCCATGTCAATGGTCTACTTTCTGCCTGAAATTTAAACTGTTGGCTCCAAATGACGCTAGTAGGGACTCATTCAAAGTATCGCGCTAAAAAAATCGGATAACCAAAATATCAATACTAAATTAAAAATGAAGTTCAATTCCAATATTTTATAAAACGTAATCTGTTTGTACTTTTTCAGGTCCATCATTTTATTTGACCAATATGGGCACTTGGAACTTGAGCCAAGTTGGTAAAGTGGACGCACGTCACCTAAAATTGGAAAATAATTAGCTTGTAGCGTAACTTCGATGGGGCGCTTGTGCCTTTTTTTCGCGGTTAGGGCACACCTTGCAAATAATTTTCTTCGCGAATTCGACACGATACTGGGGTTCAAGTGCTCAATTTCCAAAAATATCTGTTTAAAAGTATCGAGTTGAATCGGTATCGAATGGCAGAAGTAGTAATATCGAAATTCGTGTCCCAAGGCGCTACCACACTGGATAAACAAAAATAAAATATTTTAGGTAAAGATGTTGTCCGTGGTACTCAGATATCTACCACATCTGCTTTCTAATAAAGATTTTAAAATACTACCGTCTCAGGGCGTGAACGAAGGCAGAACTAATTTTCTAACTATTTGCTTTACGATTGCTAGATTTTTTTCCTCCGGCGCATAGATATGGAAAAGAAGTAAACTTGGGAAATAATTTTTCAATGTCTTTGCTCTGCTTCTTGATATAAGCGGGTACCAAGTGATAAAGAAAATGACTTTTATCAATATTACTGCATTTAATTGATCCTCATATATGGATTACGTTACGGCTGCATCAGCCATCAAATCTGCTGTGTGTGATCAGTTTTATAGTGTACTAAAGCCGCTTTAAGTTTTAAGCCAGTAAATATTTTTCTTACTGATCGTTTATGGGCGTCTGGTGAAAGCTGAAAATCGGGCTCCAAACAATTTTTTGCGCAATACTCGTAATAAAATGCAGTCTGCATAAGTTCATAAAAATTAAACGCACATTTTTCAAAACTAGTTACGAAACTCATAGTGTATGTAAAAAAAAAAACGCTCGAACAATGAAAATTTTTTGCGCCATATTTTCTTAAGCAGTAGGGAGTCCGTATGAAATTCGTTGGAATTTCTACTACAGTTTTCTAAACATTTTTTGTGAAAAAGAGCCCACTGCAACTCAGGTTTTGCAACAGAAATAAGGGCATGCCCGCTATTATTTATTGAAGAAAAAGTGTCAACTATCAAATGTCAAAATTTCTTAAGAGGCCCGTCCCATGCTTAAACCAACAATGGAAACTCCAATGTGTTGAGCCAAGGTGAATTCATATAATGCTAGCAAAAGTCAAAAACCCCCAATGGCAGACTAATTGAGCGAACGGTTGTACCTTATTTACTATGTTTTTGTCATGGGTAATACCTACATATGTACTTTTAATAACTTATAAACAAAATCCTCACACATTTTATTAACAAAAAATAATTTTAAAAAAAAAACGAAAAACGTACATACATCTGCAAACCAACACAAATCGACATCCAGAGAATATTCATGCACACTGGCATAACACAAATCTTATCGTAGTTCCAATTCAAATTTTTTTTTTTTTCGTATAAATGAAGTTACTGAAATATTTCAAATAAACGAACTCAAGAGCATCCTGCGATAACTTAACCTTTTTAAAATGTACGAAAATAAGTGAAACGTCGAAAAGCGATTTGCATATATAAATAACCGCGACGTTTCTCTATATATGTATTATATATGTACGTACGTAAAATAGCATTTACATACCTAGAGACAAAACAATTTTGTGTATACATTTAAGTATTTCTATAAAATAACCGAATACTTATAGTAATTGTACTATAGCTGACGTTTGTATGTAGATTGGAAAAGAAATTCGCCGAAATTCGAAAGCCCATCAACCAACTAAAAATACTTAGCGCCCAATTAATTCGCTTTAGTGAAATAAAAATAAATTCTACAATAATGAGCAAAACATATACAATATTATGACATACATAAAAAAAAATTAGATGATTGTTTTTGATAACTACGAATGCCAATGACATTACGAAAAATAACCCCTTAAATTAATTAGAAATTCTTAATGGCAAATGCCGCGAAATGCTGCTGTTCGAGATTAAAAAAATGTTTTGTTTATATATCACACACATACATACACACATAAACAGGAAACCTGCAAATGTAAGTGAATAAAAAAGTATTGAAACATTTTTCATGCAATAGCAAAAAAACGATTGAAAACCTATAAGTACATAGCTGTATAAAAAAAGATGAAAAAAATACATTTGCATTAAATAAAATCGTGCGAAATTGTGGTAGCCTACATACAAAAATACTAAATATGTACAGTCCAAAGCAAGGCAAATTGCTAAAAAAAAATGAAAGTAGGAAAAAAACCTGCATGAGAAAAAAAAACATAGAATCACAACAGAAAGCGAATGGAAAAGCTAAATCGCATGTAAAATGTAGGCACATACAAAATGCTTATTAATAAGTTAAATTAAAAGGAGCAGTACAACTTCCGTAACGATTGCGTACTTGAAAATTGATCAAAAAATAGATGAACTGAAATCAAAATGGCAAAGACAACAAACGAGAAGGAAATGAAATGAAGCAAAATCGATTTTTTACTTAAATGAAATATGAAAATAGCTTAAAAATTACGGCATGAAATGATAGCTAGAATGTTTTATACCACACACAGATATAGACGATTGCACGCACACATACAGATGTTCATTTGAAAATATTTTAAATACTTACAAATCAAAGAATATTGCGTAAAACAAGTCGAAAGCGAACTAAATTTGTAACACTTTTTAAAATTTTTTTTTTATTTATTTTAATACCAACCTGTACTAGTAGAAATAGTGAAGCGAAGGGAATCTTTCTTAAATATAACATTACAGTTATATCACAGTTTGGCGAAGGCAATGGCAATGCTGCTATTGCATTGAGGGGGGAAGTACATTTAGAGACCGAAACAAGGCATTTTTAGCAGTTGATTTGTAGGTAAATGCGAACAGTTTTATTTTTAAATAACTATCACAAAAGTGAAAATTGAAAATTAATTAAGTCAAAATACATCTTGTAAATTGAGGTCGCAAATTGCGTAACCATTGCAAACCAAACATTTGCTTATCCAAGAGACATTCGAAAATTACTACATACTTTAAAAAGGGCTGAATAAAATATAAATTGGAAAAAAATTTCCTTGTACTTGCGGTCAAGAACGGTCCAAAAATGATTTATTTTTGAAATCTTTAGTGTATATATCTATATGGGTATTCCACATCAGATTTGGACTCGATGACGCAAACTTCGATGAGATATTTTTTTATACTTTTTATCAAAAATAGTTTGACACGTATTTTTTTATTTTCCTAAATATTTTTACGGAATTATGATTCTTTAAATTTTTTATGTACTGCCTTTTTCAATGACTGTGGCGTTGTGCAGCTCCAATAACTCGATAACCGTACATCGTAGAAAATAGTCTACTTAAAATAAAAGTTAGGTTCTCTATTTGCTGCTTTTGCTTTTGTTTTCGATAGTTTCAACTTTATCGGAGATCAAAACTCAAATAAAAAAGAGTTAGGTGTTAAACTGTAATTTTCCATCTATTTTCTTCCGACTCATTCACAATAGCGCAGTTTTTTCATTTCTCAACACTACATCTCAGGCCGGATATCAGTTTACCGAGTTGGCTCAACTCGCATATTTTTCGGAGTTAGTGTTGTTGCTTTACATGAAATTCGTTATCGTGCCTAACGTTATTTTACGAGGCGGGTACAAAGAAACAGGCCTTACAGTGTGCTACATATTCGCATATTTTATTCAAGTTTAATTTTACTTTTTAAATGTTTGAGCCTTTTCAAAACCATTTCGATGGTTACCCATTTTTGGTAATTCGTTTAACTTAATTGATTTTAATTTTTCGACAGTTGGCAACTTTTTCCTTATCGCCGAAATTATAATGTATACGTTCCCCCACAAGCCGACCACAGCGCAGGTAGCGATACAAATCTTTAAAACAGCTTTATTTTACATATATCCATATATAGAACAGTTTTTAAGCACTTTAAAATGAATGTTAGAGGAGGAAAATCGGTATACCAGTTTTTATTAGCACTTACACAATTTTGAAAAATATGGTTACGCAAAAACCCCGTTTAAAGATTCCGGTAAAGAGCTTGGCGAGCTTCGCACCACGCACTACGGAGAAGTATCTCTTCCACTTTTTCGAGAATTAGCAGTTGAAATTTTCACACGATATTCTAAGGTGATATAAGTACTTATCGGCTAACACAATCCAAAAAAAAAATGATTTTTTGAAATGTCTAAAGTACTTCCCCCTTTGAATGCTGCATTTTGCAGCTGCCAGGAAGTGAAGGTCAAAATGAAAGAGTGATTACTTCCGCTTCAATTGCTTTCTTTGTCACCAAGGATTATGTTAATTAAAACTTGCATTTTGTCTGTCTCGGAAATGTTAAATAGCACTGTGCGACAGTTCTGAGGCAACTTTATTAATATTTTCTAAAAATACTTACATCTAGCCAAGACTAAGCCGCCAGCTGGGTTTATAATAGAGCTCTTGTTTAAAATCGACTAACCGGCTATTCGACTAGTCGGCTAGCAACTTGTTTGGGGGCTTATAATCGAAAAGCAAGCATTCCTCTAACCGTTCACTTTCGACTAATCGCTCATCACTGAGTAGTTTGTAAATCGACTAACCGAAATTATTCCAATAGTGAGAGTTACTCACAATAAATTCATAAAAACTTCAGTGTATTGGAGAATGAGTTTTGTTAGTAGGCACAAGCATGCAAATACAAATAAAAAGAAAAACGAATATATATTGAAAGAAAACCACTCATGGAAAAATCGAATCTGAATAGTTAGTCGACTAGTTGTTTATGGGCAGTTAGTCGCAAAAGTCGAAGGGAAACGGTTAGTCGATTATGTGGCTTCGACTATTTTGTTAAACAAATTTTGCTAATCGATTAATCGGTTCGTCTATTAGTCGAATAACAATACTTTAATTTATAAAAAGTTAGCTCGGTTTTTGTTTGGATGTCCTACTAAAGTTTACATGTTTCGGCCCCAGCTGTTTTCAACACATTTTAATCCATTAGATCCCTCGTCGTTTATACTCTAAATTCAAGAAATCATTCAAAAAATAAATTTCGATTTTTTTTTTTTGTAAGTTTTACAGATTTAACCAAGCCTCACTAGGAAAGCTCCGTAATTTATATAATAAATATTTATTATGCACCTAACGTAATTTCTCGACAAATATGAGAGAAAGTTATTTAGGGACTTCACTGCAGAACAATTTCGGGATTATTTTCTAGGGGCGAAATGACTCTCAATTCGGATTAGAAAATCAAAGGACCGTGAAGGTTCACTTCTAATGAAACAAACAAAAAAAAACGAAAAAAATTAAACAATGAAATATTAAAAATACAATATTAACATCATAATGCCAAATTAAAATTCGTTCGGCCAATTCTTTCGTCGTTTAGTCGAAAATCGAGTGCAACTCGTAACAAGAGCAATAAAAAAGGTCAAAGTCTTTATACCCTTGAAAAATGCTAAAACTTGAATTAACCCACAAAAAAAGTATCCTGAGAATTATAAAAGATTTGGATGTTTTGCTATATGGATCTAAGAATTTCATCCTGGGTTGGAATTATTGCATCAATGGAAAATAGTGTCAAGACCTAGAATTCTTGTTCTACTTATGTTTGCTAATTTACACTCTGCCGTTTTTGCCGAGTTACAGCCTTTTTTCTGGGCACCAGCTTTGTCAGCTATTTTGGCGATAGTCGTTTCTTCCTTTCTTTCATAACTCCTACTAATTAGAAACTTCTAGGAAACTTTATTTTCCTCGTATTTTCAACATGTCCAGTAGGAGCAGCCCTTCCCCTCCTTATTTGTTTCTATCTCTGCCACTATATGGTATAATTTTCATATAACAACCCGGAGAGATGCAGGATCGCAGTTTGGATTTTCGATTAATCCAACCACAAGAACTAAGTCGAGTGAACAACACGTTGCTCGCCAGACGCAGCAAATTTCCACACCTCAGCTTTGAAGTCTCCATTGCAGCAGTTCTTTGTTTTTATTTTACGACTCACCTAGAAGCACAAGAATATTTAAATCAACGAGAGATGATCGAAATTCTTGTGTTTATTTGCTTTTGAGCATTTAAATAAACAACAACAAATATAAGCAGCAATGTTTTTCAAATTTCCCTGAATTTGGATAGAAGTACTATATGAAAATTGTGATTCAACTTGATGCAGCGAAAACCATACCGAAAATAAATGTTTATACTACAATATATCTATTTCTTATTGTTTCCGCGCCAGTGTTTAGTTATTTAATGGGCTGAAGAAAAAATTCGCAGTAAACAAATTAAAAAATTATTTTATCGCACTTTAAAAGATTCAGCAAATTTATGTTGGCCTCACGCTTGAATTTTTTTTTTTACTTTTAGTTAAAAATGTGCTAGAAAATATCTACATATTTAGTTAGTTCTGTGTATATAATAGGATACCTTATTTACACCACTTTGTATACGAAAAACATTCTAAGAGAAAGATTCGAAGTTGTTTCGGGGAAAATGGTAAGAATCGAATCACCTACAAATTTAAATTTAATTTAATTTTTGCACACGCATTAACACAAGATAACACAAGCTACATATATACTAAGTAATATCTACATGAGTATGTACATGTGAAAATATTTAAGATAAGTATGTATGCATGAAATAAGTTTGTAACGCACTTTGCACTTTCCCATCCCGGAGTTACGTCCATAGTTTTAAGTAAAGCAAAATATTATCGCATGCGATATTTTAATATTTTTCCATTGTGTAAATTTTGCACTGCAATTTCGTTGCGCTAATTCTTGATTAGCTAAAAGAAAACATACGATTGAAGAGCTAAGGATATACATAAAACGTTTGATGTGTGAATGTTTAAAAAATAAGTTCAGCGTAAAAAGAAATAATTAAAAAAATATGCAACAAAAAGAAAAAGAGTTCATCTGCAGCTTTTCTATTTGTGTTTTATATGTATTGAATTTTTTTATTACTCATCGTGCTAGTTTACGAGCAATTGAAACAACGACATTAAAACCCCAATTGCAAATGTCGACTGGCATAGATAAATGTCGATTAGTCGATTGTCGATTGTCGCTGATATTGTGAATGCCGATTTTCGTTCAATAAGCGACTGTCGATCAATGTTCTAAAACTCTTTGTAAGACGTAAATTTTTGTTGATCAAGTTTCACAGAACAAAAAAAATATAATCGACTCAATCGACGGAGGTTATTCTACTGCCAGTTGTCAACATTCGCAATAGAAGTGTAAAACTTTATATATACTCCTCTAAGCACTTTGGCTCGCTAAACGAAATATATGTATGTATTTTAAAAAAATATGTATAGAACATATGCTCTTTGCGGCCTAAAATAACACAATATAGTACTCTGCTTGGTATTGGTAGAGCTCTTGCTACAAATCGACTACTCGACTAGCCGACTAATCGATTAGCAACTCTTTTCACGGTTAATAGTCGAATAGCAAGTATTCCGTTCACTTTCGATTAACCGCTCACCACCGAGTAGTCTGAAAATCGACTAACCGAAATTATTCGAATAGTTACAGTTACTCACAATAAGTTCATAAATTCATAATTCATAGTTAAAAATGATTTTTCAAGTCGAAAAATTGGAATCGAACGGGTAGTCGACTAATTGTTTATGGGCGGTTAGTCGAAAGGAAACGGTTATTTTTTATAAAAACTTTTGCTAATCGATTAACCAATTAACCGACTACTCGATTAAGAAGAGCTCTAGATATTGGACCAAACCAACTTTTTTTGAAAGATTGAGTCAAAAGTAAAAAAAAAAAAGTTATCTGTTTTTCGAAATTAGCCTCCGAAATCGAGGTATTGATTGAACTTCAAAGCTCAAAATTGAACCTACGGTAAAAAATTATTTTTAATTGTGGCATGTAAAAAACTAAAAAAAAGTATTCACATGGTATGATCGTCCTTTTTCTCTATTTAAGTGATATATAACTTGTTTTATGCAAGCTTGTACTATAGGCGTTATAAGGGGTCAAAGAAGACATCTTCATAGAAGTAAAATTTTTGAAATACAACGTTTTTAATTTTTCGAAACTCTAACATTTGACCCTTTAATATAAGAGAAGCAGATGGGCTACGCTTATATTTTTACTATTTTTTTAGTTTTTTATATGTAATAAAAAAGTTTAAAATTTTGATGACCATTTTTTTAAATCTGCCCAATTTTTTGTATTTTCTAAAAAGTTTGAAGCTTTTACAAGTGAAATAATTAATCTTCTCTCCCGCACTGCTATTGAAATGCCTGCTATCCGCACTTCGAGGAAATGTCCCTTATAGAAATTTCAAATTCAAATATAGCAAAATTAACAAAAGCTAATTTTTTTATTGTAATCACAATACGTTAAGTAAGTGGTGTTTTGTTAAGGGGGGAAATAACTTTAAATTCAAATGAATTAATGAGATTACATAACTTCAAACTGAAAGTTGACTTTAGTCAAATAATTTAATTCAATCAGTGCTGGAAAGTAATTTCGGTATTTAGTCTCGCCATGACGTTATACAAAGATCCAACTTTCGTCAATTTTTTCTCTGGATCCCTATTGCGAGAATGGTTCGCCATGACGTTATACGAAGGTCCAACTTTCGTCAATTTTTTCTCGGGATCCCTATTCCGAGAATGGTTCATCATTTGTTTGATTGATTTCGACTCACTTAGTGATATGGGGGTTTTTGGCGTAAAAAATGATATTTGTAATAAAACAAAAATTTCGTCGTTCACAGAAGTCATACAGTGAATAAGAAATGAAAAGGGTGAATGCTTCAAAACGATTGGTTTAGTTGTTGGTGAGAGATCGACGTCACCGTAAAACAGTTTTCGATTCTGAGAAACTTCGGCTATTTAGTGCTATCAGTTAGAGTTTGATTCTTTTGGAATTTTGAAGAAACATTCTTGACGGAAGGTAAATTAAGAAAACGCAAAAAAGTTCGAATTTCTCGTACTTTATTGAGAATAGAAAAATTCTTGAATTCAAATGAATTTTTTGGCAAGGCAGCATCTCCCAACACTCTGGAAAATAAAAATACATTGGAACAAATGGGAATAAAAAACTACAATCTCCTGTATTCTCCAATAGATTCAGTCATAGGCTAAGAAGTTGCCAGACTTCATAAATGAAGATTCATAATTTTTATGAGCAGAGATCGATCATGCTTACCAAATAATTAAATTAAAAATAGGTGTAGCTCTTAGAAAAAAAAACAAACAGTGCAAATTTATCTACCAAATAGGGCCTCAATATGATTTCTGATTTAATTAGCCAATTGAACGACTTTTTCCATTACACTGTTTTGCATTACGAGGCATTTCTTTTATTTTTCATACTGAATGTTCAGATCGAAGTTAAAGTTTCCGAGGAAAGATTTAAAGTTTTAAACGAGCAGGTACCACACACTTTCAATATTAGCCAGCCAATGTCCTTTACGAGTAGTTAGCTAAGCCAAATTTGCACATAAAAAGCGACAAACGCCGTAAACTAGTGCCATAAATTTTTTGACGTACGGAAATATCGAAAGTTAATAAAAAAAAGCGCACGCACTTAAGTAGAATCATAGGTATGTAGATGTTTGAGCATCTATAAAATTTTGATATATGCACGTAAACATAGAACGCTCGTACTGTTGGTGTGAGTTTTTTTTTCAAAAGTTACAATGCAAATCAAAATTAATAAAAAGTTTCGAAGTTTAATGAGCGCAGAAGGGAATAAAATATACAAACCCTATATATATATAAATTCTCAGCTGTTGCTGATCAAAACGCAATTTGACAGTTGAACAAAAAATTTCATTAAAAATAAATAAAAACAAATACAGCTACTTAACGCTGCAACTATTGCAACGATCAAGCTAGACTTGAAAGAAACTAATCATTGGTTTTAGGCCACGAAAGCTATTTCCGATTTTCGTAGTTGAATTTTGTCCACAATAACTTAGCATTTTAGATTAAAAACAAAAACAAAAACAAAATAAAAATTAAGCTTCTCAAAGTACCGATTATTTCATAACTTAAACCGTACCTTTGTTACAAACAAAATCAATCTTATATATCTAATTAAAATAAATTGTTTACAGCAGTTATATAAATAAAATAATTTACAATCTATAAAAAATTATACGTAAGACTCATTAGCGAAAATAAAACTACTACTATTAATTTATTGATAGTATGCAGAAAAACAAAAAAAAAATTCAAAGAAATAATAAATAATATACGTAGTAATTATTAAAAAAAAAGCAAATCGTGAATCGAATGATTTGGTGAAATGCGTGCACTGAGTGCGCTCGTATGTAAATATATATGTAGAATAAAAATTAAATTAAAAAAAAAAAATAAATTAAAATCGTAACTATTTAGTAGCGGCGTATTTTTAAAACTAGACTATAAAATATCTAGATTAGTTATTGTAAAATATGAAAGTAAATTAATTAATTCAATAAGAATAACTAACAAATAACTCACGCTCTTCAATGTTTTAAGAGATACGTGTACACATATTTAATAAAATTAACAAAAAAAAAATTAAAAAATATAAAAAGTTTTAATAAGTTTTGGTTTTCTTTTTGTTTTTGCATAAGAATACCGCAAGTAGTTATTTATATTGGAAATACGAGCATGAATTTGTAGAGAATTTACTAAATAGCAAAAATAAAACCTACACTTACACAAAAAAAAAAGAAAACAAAAACAATGTACAATAATTTGTAAAAGGTATAAAATAAAATTAGAAGAAAAGCAGAAAAAAAGCAACAAAATGTAAAAATCGTTTTTGAATGTTATTGAATATGAAATAAATTTTATTTATAGTAAACGTAAGTAAACAAAATTTAAATACATATATATATATATAATTTGTAAGAAAAAGTACACAAACAAAATAATTTAAATATAGCAAAAAAACAAAACAACAAAAACAAAAACAGAACAAAACAAATCTCAAAACAAGGAAAAAATACTTAACTCGAAAATGTGAAGAAATTATACGGTAATTATGTAGCGTGAAATATGATCAAATCTTAGAAACGTAAAAATGTGAAATAAGTACACAAAACAAACCGAAACTATGTATGTAGATGTGAACGTTATTGCGTCGTCGAAATGTTGAAGTGAAAACTTGCAAATGCAAATCGTAGAAATTATGGATTTTAATGAAATTGAAAACAAAACGAAAGAAAAACTAAGTAAATATAAAGAAAGAAAAAACCAGTAGAAAGAAAGCAGTGTTTAACTTTAATCTAAGAAAAATTTAAAATTAAATATAACTATATCGAATGAGCCAGTAAAACAATATTTGAAATAAATAAAACGAATGAGTGGATGAAAACATTGAAATAAAGTCTTTTGCATTTTTTTGTTTTGTTTTTTTTGGCTTATGGAGCAGATATAAAGAGTCTTGCAATAGGGACGCTACAAAAGTAGACCGATAGTGACAGCCAACGACGCCATATTTTTTCCCGCTCTTTTCACATTTCTCTTCAGTAAGGTTTGCCATTTCATCATGGAAAGATATACGATCCAACAACGAGTCGAAATTATTAAAATTTACTACCGAAATTCCGTGATGATCAAGACCGGCACGTTACTGTGAATGGGAATCGCTACCGCTTAATGATAACCAAATATTTTTGGCCCGAATTGGATAATATGGACTTGGACAATATGTGGTTCCAACAGGACGGCGCCACAAGCCACACAGCGAATATCACAATCGATTTATTGAAAGCCAAGTTTGGTGAACGTGTTATCTCACGAAATGGCCCAGTCAATTGGCCGCCTCGGTCGTGCGATTTGACGCCGTTAGACTATTTCCTGTGGGGCTACGTCAAGTCTAAGGTCTATGCCAACAAGCCAGCGACGATTGATGAACTTCGTACGAATATCGAACGTGAAATTGCAGCAGTATCGGCCGATTTATGCTTGAAAACCGTCGAAAATTGGGTTCAGCGTCTGGACTTCTGCAAGCGTGCACGTGGTGTCCATGCAAAATAAATCGAGTTCCATATATAATGGCATCGAGTGTACTTTCACAGGAATAAAGAATTTAATTTATATCCCAAACCGTTTTTGTTTTATTTAAAAAAAAACTTTTGTAGCATTCCTATTGCAAGATCCTTTATTACGTTATCTGTTGAGGGGTATTCACATAGCAAGCACGCATGGGTTATTCGTTTGTTGTGTAGCGGATTCTGTAAAAATTTTCAAGAGAGGGTTTAATAGATATTTGTATGGAGGCTTTTACTTCGACCTTGTTATTCATTGTGCCCTCCGTTCTATATAGTACCTCGCCGAGCCCTCATCCTGCTGTTAGGAAGTCTAAGATGGTGGTTGGTGGTCGCGAGCGTACGAGTTCCTGCTCGGTGCTACATGGACCCAGATACCTCTGTCGTCTTCTCGAGATGGCTTTACACTTGAAGAGCAGGTGCATAGGAGTCTTCGGGCGGTCAAATCACAAAAGCGACACTCCTCCTCGACTGTATTGCCAGCTTGTGCAGATGGCTTCGCATTCAACAGTGACCTGTAAAAACGTCTGTTAGTATTCTCAATTTATTCTTAGAGAGGTCGATGAACTGTTTAGATCGTTTACTGTCATACCCACCCAGTAGACATTTTGTCTGGCGTAACACCATCATCTGGTGAAAGTGTTCGTCCTTTAAAGTATTTTCCTCTTTCTTATGCCCCTCCCTAATAATATGTTGCCCTATTGCTAGACAGCTTTCGGGTCCTCTGGATGTTTTACCACCATGTCTCTAGCTAATCTATCGGTTTTGTCATTTTCTTCAATGCCTTCATGGCCCGGAACCCAGATGAGCTGGATGTGATTATGGGTTGGTAGAGAGTTGGGTCATGCTATGCACTCAAACATCAATGAGGATCTCATCTCATATGACGATAAGGCCTTGTTTGTTAATTGGCCGCCACTTGAAATTACTATCCGCTCATTACGATAGTTCCCATTTGGTTAATCTCTGCACACAGGAAAATGAAGTACACCTCCGCTTGGAAGATGTTGGTATCTTATCCATTGGTACAGACATGTATGTGATCCGTTCGTATACCAGTGCAGAATGCCAGCTCGAAGTTTTCCTTCTAGTGAAAACGTATTCCATGAAGCTTTATTTCCTAGCTATTTTTTAGTTCTCAACGTTAGTTACGTTAGTGATCTCATCTCTGGGGAGTTGAGCAAGTGGAAACTGGGACCCGGAATCGCCGCAGAGTGTTTGAATACCTTCTTTGCCTCTTCGCAGTAACTTATGAGTTCCTGGACCTCCTTTGGGAATATGATGTTGTACTCAGCAAAGTAGGCGATAGCTAAGAGGATATTCTTGGAGACTTTGTCCACCTCCAACCATGTATGCCCTGCTTCAAGGTCCAGTGTGAGGTATTCTGTAATGCAAAAGTATTCAACATTATTCTTAAGCACTACACAAGCCTCTCAGATGAGAGATCCCACATTAGCATATGATTAAATTTCTTTATCTGGCTTCTGTAGAGCCGCCGTTCCTCGACCAGTACTATACCCAGATCTTCCGAGGCTAGCCTACTTCCTATAACGACCGGAGCTGCTTTAGCGTGGTGGAGATTGATCGGACTCCTGTCGAGCTCGAGTTTGGTCAAGTCGAGATCCTCAATCAACTCCTGTGTGGCGGGACGCGGATGGTGCAGTAGATGAGTGGTGGTTTTGGGGTAGAGCTCTTCTCACCCTGTAACTGCTTCGACTCTACCTCGGCTTCGCTGGCGATTTTTGGTCGCCAGAGGCTGATTGTAACTAACCTAGAGAGGCTTAGCAGTACCGCAATCTTCGCCCTCTTTTGTAATCCTTTCACCGTGGTACTACTTACCGTTACATTTAATTGATGCTTTACTTTAAATTACAGCTGCACTCGAGACGTGTGCGGTACTTTTGAGCCTCTCCATTTCAAACAACAAGTTTTGGCTAACAGCCGAGAACAACAGAAAAAAAAATTTAAAAAAATACCTTTTTGGGAATAAGTTGGCAAATTTTTTCCTTCGTATTTTAATTAAATATGTATTAGTTTATTGAGCTTAAGGCCTCGGCATGCTATCGATAAGGCTGACTATAGATTGAAGTCGAAACATTGACATATTAGATAATACACTGGATAAAATAATATTGAGGGGTGTGGCCTTGAGCTCAATAAATTAATACATATATAATTTAACCATTGAAGGCCATTAACAACAATACTAGTTTGTATTTTAATCCTCAACCAATTGCGAACATTTTACAAGTCGAATTAACAAAATTTGTCTGCTTTTAGAGAAGTTATGCGCATTTAAAAAACAGATACTTTAAAGACAGAAAATGTGATTTTCGCAGCGAAACAATTTTATTTTCGGGCAAAAGAAAAAATACGTGTCTGATCATTTTGACCAAGTAACACGTATTCGAGCTTCGTGGTAAAGAAAAAGATGGCTCGAATGGACCAGTTGTCTTCAAATGAATAGGCAGGCTCTTCTGCATTTAGTTTTGATCGATTTTTTTGCTAGAAAAAAGTCTCTCAACAACTGAGAGATCATCGTCATCCGAATCAGCAGATGGTTCACGATCGTGACTACCTTTCTTTCCCCCAGCCATTGGCAGCGTCAAAAATAAAAAATTATGATGCGCATTATCCGAATTAGAGTCATTATCATCACAAACGAAATTTTTTTTAGATTTGTCCGCCACTGCAAGTACGAATGAGGGCGAACAAGAAAATACAACTATAAATATGGACAAAGAATTATTAATGAACCTCATCGCTCAAAAAAATGTTGGTTGTGTATTTTCTTCAAACTTTTCAAGAGCACAAAGAATTAAGCCCTACTCCAAGCTTAGCCTTTCCATGATTAAATGTCAAACAACAATGCTCAATAATAGCATGACAGTTGTACATAGACGCACGATCTGTCGTAATATGCCATAAAATTATTACCGCTAAATAAATCACCCGATATACTTACACAAAATTGTATATACTTACTATATAATCCCACAGACAACTACACCGCTATAAGTAGCACTTAAAATCTTATCAAGATGCATGATGCTTCATGTTGCTGAGAATTAAGTATAAAAGAGTAGGAAATCAAAATCATTAGTAATAAATCACAGCTGCAGAAGACACGATGTGCAGTGAATAAAATTAAATTAAAAAAAAAGAAAAGAAAAAAAAAACTAAACAAAAATCAATTGCGTAAATGAATGAACTGCGAAAGAGGTTAAATTCATAACAATGACCATGACCTGAAAAATCAATCAAATAAGATCAACACAAGTGATGTATACTCTGGTAAATATAGAATTTTCAGAAAATTTGGCATACAACTGAAGTGCAGACATCTGTGAAATTTCAGAAAGTGATTTATTTTTATTTATGTTTTCCCATCAAGCAACAGGCGGGCACATAAGTACACACTCGCATATTGTATGTTTGGAAATTTTCATCCGTCTAAGAATTCGAAATTAAATTACTTTGATTTTTTTCTCGTCAGCATTCATACTCCATTAATAAACAATTATTTGTATTTGGGTTAAGTCGAAATCAAAGCGAATTTTCATATGGCGTGAAGAGTGTGAATCGGCAGGTCTGAAATTCTCAAGAGTAAACATTTGAGTTTTTGTAAACCGTATTGTGGCAAGAAGACTGGGAGTGGCCTTAAGTTGTATTTGCCAATACCTTGCAAAATTTACATTTTTCACATTTATGAGATCAAATAAGCCAATTTTTTTTCTATTTATTTATGGCGAAAAAAGCGCTATATAGCGCTGAACAAGAGTAAAAGATCAAAATATTTATGCTAATGCAATCTAGTGGTCATATGCAGCTGTAATTAATTTTAATTATAATTTGTGCGATCCAATTCATTTAAACGAATTGCGGTGCGGTACGAGTTTTTCAGGGATTCTGTTACCTCAACTTGTTTTAAGATTTTCAATGAAAATATATTTACACAAAATCATTCTGCATTTTTATTCAATCCAAGAAATTTCACTCTAGCATTCCACACTCAATGTATCTTAAGGTGAAAGGTTTAACTCCGCTATTGAGACTGCAAATCTTTTCGCTGACTTTTTTGTGCACACTAAATATACTGTCAATGTAGTCATGCTTGAAGGGATTGCATTTAAATTGTCAACTTATCTCTAACTCTCTATAATTTCCACATTATTTGAATCGGTAGAGATTTATAAACATTATTTTTATTTTGCTGTAAAATCCATAATTAGTGTTGCATATTCGAACGATTTTCCGACATCCCTTGTCAAGTTTGGTTTAGACAACAAACCGGTTTCGGCGTTCATCATCTTTTCCTCTTGTTGGAAAAATAGCAGATCAAAGCGCAACATATTTAGTTCTCATCCACATGGCTCTGTTCCTGGTCGTTCTACGGTGACTAACTTGGCCATTTTTTTCGCAGTGTTGTATCAATAAATTTGAGCAAGATTTTCAAGTGGATACCATCTATACAGATTTTTCAAAGATTCTCATAGCATTTTAATTCCGAAGCTGTTGAAAATTTGATTTTTTTCAAACTTTCTTCACTGGCTTAAATTCAATCTTAGAAATAGATCTTCCAACGTAACTACTAATGGCGCTCGACCTACATATTTGTGGCATCTTCTGGTGTTCCACAGGGAATGATTCTTAAAACTTTTCTCTTTATATTGTTCATAAATTACATTTCGCAATGTTTTCTTCATTAAAAATTTGTTTTATATGCCGCTGATCTAAAGGTATTTCTGAGAATACGTGACACTGTTGATACCCATTGTCTAAAGGACGATCTAATGAGAATTTTTAATTGGCGCGAATCAAACCACTTACACTTAAATATTAATAAATGTTTTTACTCATCTTGCTTCATCATTCAGCCTTGGAAGTAGAGAGTTATTAACCAAAATTAAAGTCCTTGACTTAGGTGTCGTATTGGACTCGCGTCTCACTTTTAAACCGCGTTTAAATCACTTCATACCCAAAGCGTAATCCCCTTTAGCATTTTAAAGCGTAATTGTAAACACTTTGTTGACCCTCGATAAACGACGAATTTTCGTCTAGTAGAGCGACGAAGTGCTGAATCGAACGCACCTAATATTTTATAATGAAGCGCGTTTTCGTCATTTCCGTGGCTACGATAACAAGCAAAACTGCCTCACCCAGGGATCGGAAATCCAGCACGTGAGCATCGAGACGCCAATGCATTATCTTTGCGGATTTTGAAGCCACGATATCAATGGCCCATTTTTGTTTGGAATTGCTACTTAAACCGCCTTTTCGGTGAACGATGAGGGCTACAGAGGTACGATGCACGATTTTTTGTGGCCGGAAATTGTTGGTATGGATTTGGACCATATTTGGTTTAGGAGGATGGCGCGTTATCCAACACGGCGCCGACTTCACTTAAAAAGTAACTACCATATGGATCATTTTTCTTCTTCCTAAGCTAGTTGTACTCCCTATATTGAACCATTATTGCGAGGAAATTTTAATATCAAATTTTTTTTTTAATTTTATGGGAGCTGAAATTGAATTTATTGGAGTAAAAATTGATGAAGCTGCATTCACTGGTCTAAGAAGGTTTCTGGTAAAAAAAGAAAACCGATGTGCTGATATTTGTATGACTTTAAAATCTTCTCGCGGCAGCATTTGAAACTACGTGAGGAAATATACAGTATTCCACGTTTAATTGATCCTCGGTTAATTGGTTTCCCCGCACAATTGGTTAAAAAATATGTCTTAGCGAAAAAACATACTTTTAATTTTCACCGGATAATTGATTGCCTGGTTAATATAAAACATACATATATATTTAGCACTTTGGAAATGACACTAATCGGTATCACTAAATCATTCGACTACTTTTATTAAATCACCAACGTACCGCGAACAACAGCTACTTGTACTAAATTTGCAAAGAAAAAAAACAAAAACACATAGCCGAAACAAATGACAGGCTATAGTCGGTAAATTATTCAACACCATCATTAACCCGGCTGGCTGAAAATGATGATGAATTGTTGGCGGACGCGTTTTGTATGCTTTTGCATAAGTAATTTCATCGAAATTTATCGAAAACAAATGGAAACCATGTACCAACGCTGATCATTCGTCGTAAGGCAATAAATTAAACAGTCAGCCACAGTATTGACCGAAAATATTTGCCATTTTGATTACTGTTATTTATATAGCAAATGCTGATTTTTGTTTTTCAAACCTATAAATTCAAAATATCAATCACTTCAATTGTCAGTTTTATCTTCAGTTTGAGTAAGCGCTTTAATATTATGTTTCTAATAATTGCGATTTTAGTGGATTGAAACCCAACAGTGAAATGCACTAGTTCTAAACTATATTACATTTATATTTATATATATGTATATGCGTAAATGGCTTAGTTCAGATTGCTTCCAAACTCAACTATTACCACATCAACTTTTTTTTACTATGTATATAAGTAGCTGGTATTTTTAAAAGGCCAATTTTTTTCGAAATATCAATTGCCAGCCTTTGCAACATGAATCAGTTCAAAAATATCGAATCTAATGTGCAGCAGCCGCTGTAACCGAACGTGTAGCATGTGTTTGCTTCATTCGGTGGGTCTCGGTTCAAATCCTGACTTGTTTTTTTCTAGTAGCGGTCGCTCTTCCGCAGGCAATGGCAAGCTTGCGAGCGCAATTCTGCCATGAAAAAACTTCTCACATAATACATCTGTCGTCGGAATAGTTTGGGACTTCGATTTCGAGTTCGGGAACAGCAGGCAAGTAGTTTGGCACTGGCTTACCACTACAACTACTACTTTTATTACTACCATTACTACAACTACAAGCTACTACCATCTCAATTCTTTTTCTACTACTAACTACCATCACTAATAATTAATACTACTACTACTAACAATACGACTTCTTCCGCTACTACTACTATTACTACGCCTACTACCACTAATTACTACTACTCTTTGTTGTAATGCTAAAGGGTGTTCTTTTTTTAACATGTGGCTTTCAAAAAGGAATAAAACGCATATAATTTAATATTATGGCTAATAATTTTGCTTTTCTACAAAGGTAAGGGTTTGCAATTGTGTTCTAGAAAGGTTTTCGGGCAAGCGACCGACGCAGCAGGCTCGAAAAAATTCCAGCCGAGATGCTCACTTTGGCAGCAAATGGGGTCGTATGTCAGCAATAACGCACCGAATATTCTCTCTCTCGATGCGAGATAAGGCGCTCACCAAAAGTTTCCTTCAATAAATTTATTGTTTCGTTGGTTGCATGGCTCGTAGCGCCGTCTTGTTGGAACCAAATTCAGGCATGAAAATGTCATTAATAATGGTTCTATAGCGTTCCCCATTGACTGTAACATTACGGTCGGCTTGATTTTGGATTCCCTCTGCCCATAGAGCACACCAAACAGTGACTTTTTGAGGATGTAACGGCGTGTGAATTGTCAACACTCCAAATGCGACAAATTTGTTTATTAACGTCCCCATTCAACCAAAAGTGAGCTTCATCGCTGAACAATATTTTCTTGTGAAAATCGGGATCGGTGTCTATCTGGTTTGGGCTCAATTCTTGCACGATTTTGTAAGCCCGCAAACCAAGATCCTTCCGCAAAATCTTCCATAAATTGTATGGGCACAGCACCAATTGTTGCGCACGATGGCGGAAGGACTTATTCGGGTCTTCTTCGAAATCAATCCATGGTTGCTCGAACTCTGCTGGGCAATTATGTCGAGCGAATATTGGACGCAGTCCGCGATGCATCGCGCAAACCGAACGATTATTTTGCTAACAAATTTTCACGATTTGCAGACGTTGTTCCGAAGTAAGTTTATTCATTATGAAATGGCAAACCAAAATGAGTATAAATTAAGTAAAAGCTGTCAACTCCGATAAAAGTATTCCCACATTGAAAACCACACGTTTGAAAAAACACTATGGAGTATATTAAACAAAGACTGTCGTGAGGATTGTTGTTGCTTCGCGGATATTATTTATTCGCGAAATTCGAGGAGGAAAAAATATAACATTGATAATGAACTGATGTGAGCTGTTGGCCGTAAAAATTCAGAAGTTTTTTTTTAGGATTCAGATATGTTAGTCCAGCCCTGTGAAAAGTGTATTTAAATAAAGTGAGATTGTATGCGAAAATATTAAGGATTTCAGATTTACCTTTCATTTATAGTTCAAGACAGAAACCCTTCGAATTTACTACGAAAATGAAATTGCAAATTTCTTTTGCGTCACTAATTTTTCAATGGAAATTGGCAACCCGAAAATCTGTAATTTTGAAAAACCTAATCGCTTGCCTTCGCAACAAAGGCCCTGTGTGATACACCACGGTCCTCATGTGCGAGTATTCTTCTCATTTGATTTATTTATTTTGACTGCAAAACTGAAAAATTACGAAAAGCGCCATCAGCAGCAGCACCGGATTGGTGTGAATCTATCCACTAAATACCAGTTAATGAACTAGAATGTCTTTTGCTTTAACTAATATTGACTTTTCGCTGCAGGGAAGCTACAATCATGAAAATGTTTATAAGATTTATGTGAGATTATAAATTTGTAATTAGTATGTATGCCGGAGAGTGAATTAAGTATATTTTACATTTTAAGCTGAATTCATGCATTAATTATTATTCTAAGCATGCTAATAATTATCTACGCCCATTCATGCCCATTTGCTTGTAATAAATTTATCCATAATATCTCGTGTACAAAAGTATGTAAATATCTATGTATGTATGTATATATTTGAATCACTTATCATTTAAGCTCCAGTTAACCTATTCATTCAAGATTGAGAATGTGAACAATTATAAGTTACATACACACATACTCACTTAACTAAGTGCGCATGTATGTTCATATTCAGGGCCGGATTTACCTTAGCAAATGCCCAAATGCCGCCTATTTCAGTCTCAAAAACCTGTCGACCTGTTTTCTTTTGTTTAGAGATCGAATATAATTGAATGTGCGTCGATTTCTTACTCCCAACAATATTTTCTTCGGCACCATCGATAAAATACGTGACAGTAAATTTTGTCAAAATTTACCCATCTCTCCCTTGTGACACAATGTCATATTCTTCGAACTTTTTGCTGGACAGCTCATCCACAATATCTTTAAAGCAAGATTTTTGTCAAAAAAGGGTGAAAACAATTTTTTCAAAGGTTTACGGAATGTATTCTTGTATAAACTCGAAATTCATAATGAAGGATGTGATATTTCAGAGGTATTTATTGTACATACTTTGATTAATAAAAATGTAAAATGACAAGTGTAAGTTAATTCTAACAAGATACATGTAACACAATGTTTTGAACGTATTGACTTTGTATTGTCGGAAATTCTGTAGACAAGCTAGAAACAGTTAAAAATTTAAAGAATTCAATTAATAAATAGGTGTAAGAGACAATGTTACGCTAGTGTTAATTTAATAAAGCCGAAGTTTATAAAAAAAAGACAGTTTGCTTGTAAAATGAGTTTTTCAATTACCGACAGTTTTCAGTTGTTTCAAAGTTTCTGCTTCAAAAGAGTCGTGCAGGATGGAAGAAAAGCAAAACAAAAAAAAACAAGGTAAATTTTAAATTTTGTTTGCAATTTGCCGCCCTTGAAAATTTCCCGCCCATGAATATTTGTCGCCCTTGGCAACTGCGCCTGTTGCACTTATGATAAATCCACCCCTGTTCATATTCATAACAATGACAGGTAATTGAAATGAGCCACCAACGAAACAATGAATTCTATTCTATTACTAAACTCTTTATCTTAACCGACTCGTAAACACCTTGACAGTAATTAGTCAGTTAAGAAAATCCGTAGTTGCAGAACGATGGGGTTAAAGAGGTAAATACCTATTACGTACTCTATGTATGTTTTTCGTATTTGAGTAAAATGGAAGGCAAATTAAAAAAGTGGTTTAGGTTATAATAGGTTGCAATAGTTCAGAAAAATTTCTCAAACCTACTACACATATGCCAATAATGAATTTTGTGCTCTTATGTGTAGTTGCTATGTCTTTGCAAAGCAGATATATCAAAGATAATATATTAATTAGTTTTGCATTATTAACATAAGAAAATGCTGTGAGGGAACATCGTGTCGGTTTGTTCGATTCGGTTTCGAGAATTTCGTTGTCAACGATGCAACTCCGATTCACCGGCCAGTCACTGGAGAAGTCGAGGAAATAATGCAAATAATTGTGGAAGGAAGAGCTTCATTCAAGCTATTAAGAGATGGTTTGGATCGATGGTTGGATGTCACATGAATTAACACAAAGAAATGTGATTGACCGAATTACCATTAGTGAAACACAATGACATTGAACCATTCTTGAAACGACGAGAATAAGCAACGCAAATGTTTAGAATGGAATAAGGTGGCCAGATATCCAAAATCAGGTTTCCAAACCCTCAGGCATAATTCCCCGTTACAATTAAGGTCTGGGATGGATGAAGAGAATGAGGGTGGGAATGAGATCTAATTTCACCTTGACAAATTTTCCAGTCTCTGTTGATTCTTTTCCAGGCTTAGAAAATGAAACGATTTCCTATTCTATATATCCGACCCTCCATTACAGCATATCAAATTCAGGACTGAGGAAATGCTCCATGCTATCCTCATTCTCCAGGCAAGATGTGAACATTGGGACATCGATCCTTCGTTATCCTACTTTCTCTGTTTAAGAAGGAATTTCGCCACCAATCTGTCTGGTCTTTTCAGGAAGCAATTGGTTATTTTTCAGTTTTCGGTAGTGCTCCATGGCATCCTGCTACGCTTGACCCTATAATTGACTGCGGTCCAATGGGGTCTTCTAAATCCCCGCATTGAGCCAATTCGTCAGCCAGTTAGTTATCTTAAAGATCGCAGTGCCCCGCCGCCCACATGAGTTCAAACTTATTCCATTTTCCAACAGAGTTCAGACCCAACTTAATTTTTTGGGAAATTTTTAAAGAGGTGCGAGCAGTCTACAAGGCCTTTACTACAGCTTATCTGTCACTGCAGACTCTGATTTGACATCCCCGGCATCTTTCACCAATTATCCAGTCCGCTACCTTAAGTATAGCAAATACCTCCGATTGGTAAACCGTTGGCATCGTACCTAAGTAAAAAAGCATCTGAAATTGCCATTCAGGTACCAACAAGCTCCTGTTCCATTTTTTGTTTTGGAGCCGTCAGTGTAAAAAGTTTTTACCGATCCTCCCAAGAGAGAGGTATACTTATTACCAAAAGATGCTCTAGTTTGTCATTTGAGCTTAAAAACCAAGGCCCTCCACAATCGACTTCAAAGCCTCGATTGGCGGCAAACAAAGTTAATTGGAGTATTTGGTAAAATTGGAAGGAAATTGTTCATTATGAACTATTTGCTACAATGTGTGGAACGAGCAATTCACATAAATTGGCCGGTAAAATTAGTCAACAAAGAAAGTACATCATTGACGACTCGGAACAAAAGAGACGGAACTTGGTTCTTTTTAATAAGATTTCCCTTTAAGTATTTACTAATAAAGATACTTTCAATTCGACTTACGGTTCCAGCGCAGTTGATAAGTTTTCAAAGCGTGTGGAAATTAGTTTGTCAAGTTCTAATATGCAGTCCAATGACACTTGTTAAATTTGGACAACGAAGTTGAAGTAGAAATGTTTTAATATATTTTTGGGGATAATTAGGTAATTAGAAAAGTGCTTTGATTGTAATTCCATATAAACCAAAAAAATATTACTTATTAATTTGTAATCTTCCGTCACAGTTTCACTAGTGATGAGCTAATTTTTATTATGATAAAATTGGTTTGTTAGGGTCAGATTTTGAAGCGAATTTAAAGTAACTTTCCGATGAACAAGAATTTGTTATTCTCAACATAGATTTCTACCGGTAATAATGAAGTATGGCGAAAGAATTGAGTCCCCTAGGTAGAGCTGTGATGGAGAAAATAGTATGCTCTATGCAAAGCTAAAAACTTCACCGATAATTAAAGAGATCAACGTCTAAAAAAGTTTGATGGAAAAGGAATGGGAGAAGGGACAAAATCGAAGAAATTTGTTTAATATTTTTTGGAATATCTTCCCAAATTTAAAAACCGCAGGAAATAAGGAGATAACTTATTGTTTATTAATTTTTATGGAATTTTGTTCAAAAATACGCAATTTTAAAAAGAATCTTCCCTTTTTATGTTAAAAATCTTTTAAAAGAAATTAATAAGGAGATTCTCTAATTTTTACTGGAATCGTATTGTATTTATTAATAAAGAAAACTTTTGTTTTTTAAAAGAGCCTTTTTTAATTGAAAGATTTCTTTTACTTTTTTAACATCCGTATGTAGTTTGTGAATAATCTACTTTATATTGTTGTTTTTTTAGTTTAATATTATGAATATTGTTCTTTGGATTTTTGTATTTTCGAAATGAAAATTTTTGATTTGGTCATTTATTGTTCCAAAAGTTTTCAATGAATAATGTATTAAAAATAAATATATTTACTTGATAGTGGTACTCTCTTTTTCTCTAAATTACTTTCTTGTGCCTTAATAATAAAAATGCGAATTGTACAATAAAGGTCTGAACATGTATTAATTTTCCAAAGTTGCCACGTGCCATATTCCGAATAATTTGGCCACACCAATTTCTATATATTATACTTATTTTAATTCTTCTTCTTATTATTATTATTATAAGAAAATATGTTAAACCTGTAAAAATAATATGTAAATACTTAAACTTACCGTAATTATAGGTAAAGTTTATATAATTAAATAATAAACAGTTTATGGAGACAATGTGATATTTATTTTCAGAAACTACGTAAAAAAATTTAGGTGCCAATAATTTTGAATTGTTAAGATCTTATTAAAATTAAGAGGAGATTCTAATGCAAACCAAGATTCCCTTTTAGTTTTACAGATTATCTTCTTGATTTTTATTGGAAAAAACCCATAGAGAAATCCGCTAAATTATTTTTGTGTATTCAATTATAAACGTACTATTGTTGCGAATTATTCTTTTTATATTTCTGCAAATCATCATTTCGTGAAAGAGTGTAAGAAATATTATGGAAACAACTCAATTACTTTAACACTTTCATCGGTTCCGGTTTCTGTCATTGTATCATAGGGTCTCAAACATTAAAACTTTGATTTTTATTAAAACGAACATGGTTTTCTTTTTGTGAAGTAGAAAACTTGTACTTCAGAAATTTTCAATTTCTTCACTTGAAATAAAATCTTTCTATTGCGAAGACCTACAATCTTTTGAAATTTATATATAGGAAGCATTACATTTTCTTTATTTAACAAAAAATGTTAAAATAGGGCAAAGATATTATTTATTTTATCAAAAAATCTTTTTGAAGCAACCGAATAAAACCAAACATAGAATTAATTTCGATTTAAATTTGTTCCAATACTTTTAAAATGGTATTGATTGCACAGTCACTTCCTGGTTAATTGTTGTATTATTTTGAATACAAAAATCTGTGCTAATTGATATTTTTTATTGAACTTGACTTTATATTAGCAACGTAAATTTCCCTGGCTACAAATAAAAAGCAACGTTGAAATTAAATTTTTCAATAAAACCGCATTCAATTCTCAAAATTCCATCGAAAATCTCATTGTTTTGGTCTACATATTTTATAATTTGTCTGAGGAATGCAACTTTATGTTTTTTTTTTGCTTCAAATTTAACTTAACCCTTGTGGTTGTCATTGTAACTATGCCTTTAGCAAGGGTAAATAAATTTATTCATCTACACATATACTAAGTACTTAAATATGTAACAATAATAAACTTGACATTTGCAAGTCATTTAAATTCTGAGGAGTGTTAGCGGCTTATTTGGTTTTAACTCATTTACATAAAATGCTTTATCTTAAAAATGCGTGTACACGTTTCCGAACAGCTGGGCCTTTGCATGAGCAATAGGAATTGAAATTTAAGACCCATTGAGAAAATCTAGCGTAGTTTGATATTTTTTGTATAAATAATAAAATAAATTGCTTTTGGGAAAAAATATTACAAGTCGAACCAGATTTTCAACAGAAATACATATATAGTATTATCTTATACCACACTGTTCACACTGCAATGGAAACAAGCTGTTTTCAGGAGATGTTTTCAACATTAAACATGACCGTCCAGTCTTTTTACTAACTGGTTTTGATGCCATTTCTGTATTTATTTATCTTTATTACTCTAAGTGAATCCGGTAACATAAATACCTTCGAAATAAAACCTCCGTACCTCTCCTGCAATTTGTGGTGTGCGACTTGATGTTGTAACTCAAATTGGGGGGCCTACAGTTTTACGCCGACTCCGAAGGGCAAATATTTTTTTATGAGAAGTTTTTTCATGGCAGAAATTCGCTCGGAGGCTTGCCATTGCCTGCCAAGGGATGACCGCTATTGGAAAACAACTTTTCTATAATTATTAATGTTACTTGCCCCGGCCAGGATTTGAGCCCGTGAGCTACCGAATGAAGCGCGCATTCGCTACACACTCGTCTACGGCGGCCGCCGTTTTCTAAACTAGTGACGACAAATGATCGACTTTTAGACAGTTTTTGCAGGGCGCAAGCATGTGCTTTCAACTTGTTTCCACAGAATATCACGAATGATTCATAAACTGGTTTTCGTTGTCGTGTGGAAATTTGCACGTTTCGATGTTTGACGGGCAATCACGCAAAATGTACCTACCGTGAATGGATCATAGATAGCATTTTATCCAGCTAGGTCCGATTTTGATGATATTAGAAAGATATGGTGTAAGTGGAATTTCGCACCAAAGTAACATTGTTGAACATTAAAGCACCAACACGCTAACGTAGTGTGCGAACTGACAAGAATATCGCAGCTGAATCGGCCAGTGTTAGTGATGACCGTGGATTATCGGTTCGACGGCGTTCGCAGCAAATGGGTGTCTGTTACTCCACTACGTAGAAAGTTTTGCGGAAGGATTTAGGTGTGAAGCCTTTCAAAATCCAGCTGGTGCCAGAATTGAAACCGAACGGCCCACCATAGCGCTAAATTTTTGGTGAATGGGCTTTTGAAGAGTTGCCAAGTTCCGTGGACAGTTTATTTCACATTTGGGGTATGTCAATTGGCCGCCTAGAATCAGCGATTTAACGCCTCCGGCCTATTTTTTGTGGGCTATGTTAAGGCTCATGTATTTAGCAACAAGCCTGCTTCGATTGATACACTGGAAGCCAACGTGATATACCGGCCGAAACTTTGGAAAGAGTATGCCGATATTTGCATGAAATAATATCCTAACCTTTTATTATATCGACCGTACTATCGATTCAGATAAAGGTTTCATGCATTTTTCTGAATTTGATGTGTTTTTTTTTTTAATTTCAGATAGTTTTTAAAAAATTACCCTTTATATATATAAGTATATAATATATATATATATGTATATATATAATATATGAAATGAATTGAAAATATAAGTATAAAAATCTCGTGTCACGGTGTTTGTGGTCGAAGTCCTCCAAAACGGATCGACTGGTTTTTATGAAATTTGTTTGGAATATTTTTGGTAGGTAAGAGAATAGGCCGTAGAGTATATTTCATGCTTGGGAAAGGGTAGCCACCTATTTAAAAGTCAAACTTAATTAAGATATACATAAGTTATTTGAAATATTAAAATATATGTGATAAACGGTTCGCCTCGAAGAGAAGGCACATAGCCAACTGTTATGAGGAATGCCACCTATTTAAAAAGCCAAATTTAATTAAATTATATACAAGAATTATCAAAATATGGAGGTCAAATGGGTTTCTCAGCGAGGAGTAGGCTTCTACATATGTTTTGGAGGGGGATGCAACATGTTTGAAACGTCAAATTTTATTAAATTATACACAAATAAAAGGTTGAAAGCTAGCTATATTTGGAAAAGGGTTGTCAACTATTTAATTGAATTATACTCGAGTTTTATGAAATATGAAAATATGGGTGCTATTCGATTCGCTATGGAGAAGCCTTATATGATATTGAGGGTTGTTTGATGTTCGTTTTACTGAGGGGGGGAAAGGTTTGCAGTTAGCTATATTTTAAAGAAGGTTACCACCTGCTAGATAAGTTGAATTAAATTAAATTTTACACAAATTACTTAAATTAATTAGTAAAGTATGGGTATCAAACTATTTATTTCGTTAAGAGAAAATTTAAAAATATATTTTGAAGAGCCTTGCCACCTTTTTTAAAAGTCAAATTTAATTAAAATATACACAAGGGCATTAAATATTAACATATTAATGTCGAACTGTTCGTGTCGGTGTGTGAAAGAAAACGAAACGCATTTTCTGGTTACATATGTACGCAAAGGGCAATTAATAAATAAATAAAGGCAAGGCAACGTATGCCGGTTTTTTAGTAAATAAATAAATTTGTTTTCACATATCATTGTCATCTCAAATGACAACATATTTCATTAATTTCAATGTCCAGTGGAAATTCGTCATACGGCAATAGTCAATATAAAAAATATAAAAAAAATTAGCACAAAAAAGTTCCTGGGGAAATTTGGCTGTTCAGTCGTGAGCTCTTTGTAATCAAAAGTAAGAATTCTGACCTTTGATAAATATAAATCATATGCGAATTTATGCAATTTCTGCTTAAAATCGTGTTTTGACATAAAAAATAAAAAATTACAATGGCTTTTTTCAAACATCATTTTTATCCAACATTCCCTACAAGCACATCGTTTTTTGCAGTCTAGGTGACAAACCATTTGACATTGCAATTGCTGCACATTTATACATAAAATAAAACACATGATTTTTAATTACAATACTGATTGACTTTCTGTGGTGACGATTCAATACTAAAAATAAACTATTTGCTGCAAATGATTTCATTCTGCTGCTATTTCTGGTTACTATTTTTATTTTTATTTTTTTATTGCAATTCAATTGACAGTACTAATAAAATACTGGTAACTGTTAAAGGCTAAATTAATATTTATTGTATGCGTTTGTTTAAGAGCATTTGTATGATTTTAAAGAATTTTTAGACTTTATTGAGAAACCATAAATATGAGTTGAAGCTTTGTTTGGGAGAAAGAAGTAATTGTATGGTTTTCTAATTGAAAAAACTACGATTTGCAGTACAAATATAAGGTATAATACATACATATGTACACATGTATATACAAATGAATATATGGAATTAAATATCTAAACTTAAAATATTTAATATATGAAATTAATAAAATCTTTTTAGTAATTTGCAAATCTAAGGGGCATGACTCCAAAAATAATAATCTTGGATGTTTTTTTAGTAGATTTTCTTATTTGTAGCATCTATTTACAGCATTTTTTAAAGAAAATACACAGAGCGAAAATACTACCTAGCGGATTTCTCTAGGATTTTTTTCCAAAAGACGTCCTTCTTATTACAATTGGGCAAGACTATTCAATTAAATCAAGAAGATGATCTGTAAAACTAAGTTGAAAACATTTTCAATAAAATTAAGAAGGGAATCTTGGTTTTCATTAAAAGCTCCTCTAAATTTTAATAAGGCGAAAATCTTTCAAATTTAAAATTATTGGCACCTCAATTTTTTAAAGTAGATTATAGATAATTATAATAATTTTAAGTACTTTGTATTAATTTGAAAGGTTTCTCATATTTGTTTATAATTTATAAGATCAATTAATATAAGTATTTATAACAACTAATTTTGCCAAATTATGCATATAAGTAGTATAAGGTTAGACAGGTAAAAGTAGTTATTTCTGAAAACATGTTAATCATATTTTACTTCTGAAATTTTTGAAACTCTACTCATTGAACAATAAACAACTAAATCAAAAAATTTCATTTTGAAAATACAAAAAATTCAAAGAACAATATTCATAATATTAAACTAAAAACAGTATAAAGTTTATTATTCACAAAACGCATTGCTAAGGCCTTAAAAGTAAGATTTGAATTTAAAATGGCTTTTTTAAAAATAAAAAATTTTCTTTATTAAAAAATTCAATGAGATTCTAATAAAAAGGAGAGGATATCCTTATTAATCAAATATCCTCTTACAATTTCATATTTTTGGATGAAATTCCATGTTTCCATGAAATTCCGGTTTCCTTTTCAATAAATTTGGGAAGAACTTCAAACCCATATTAGGAAGATTGTCTACTGAAATTTTTTTTTTCGATTTTGTCCCCTCTCGCATTCGTTGACCAACATGTTTTTTTAGACGTTGATCTCTTTAATTATGGAGTGAACTTTTTAGCTCTGTGTACTAAGTTATTGGTGATTTTTAAGCCGAAAATTGGCGACTGCTACATCGATAACCGCCCTCAGAGTTCATGAAATCGTGGAAATCAAAAAATTTTTTAAAATAAAAGATATAAAAAATTAAGCCGAACAGAATGGCGGAGTTGACCGATATTTAGTCTATTGCACTTAGAGGTCTTTTTTTATGCGCTTTTCAAACCATTTTTTGAGGTAGCTACTTAGCTTTTTTGAGGGTTGTTATTCTTTTTTTTTATTTTTTATTTTTTTTTATTCGATTTTTTGGAATATTTTTAAACTTTTTACATCAAGTATCTGAATAAGAAAATTTAAATTTTTTGCCTTATTTGAGTGTGGAATTTCAAGAAACGAACACAGAATTCTTCGCCTGTATGCATTTATTGTAGAATCGAGCGCGAAAAAAGAAGATGGCAGTGGAAATGCGACATTTTTTGGAAGAAACGAAATCACCTTTGGATAGATAGATATTATTGTTGAGGTTTGCACTTCGACCTTTCGATCCATTGTGCCCTCCGTTCTTTATAGCACCTCATCTAACCCCCACGCTCTTAGGAAGTCTAAGATGATGGTTGGTGATAGCGAGCGTACAAGTTCCTGATCGGGGGTATAGATACAGATATCTCTTCCGTTTTCTTGAGACGGCTTCACAGTCAAAGAGCAGGTGCATCGGGGTCTCCGGGGTCGAGTCACAGAAGCGACAAGACTCATTCGACCAAATTCGAGCCTGTGTAGATGGCTACGCAGTCTGCAGTGACCTGTAAGAAAACCTGTAAGTATCCTCAAAGGGGGTTTTGAGAGGTTAATAAACTGTTTTGATCGTTTACTGTTATACCCTCCCAATAGACATTTCGCCTGGCGTAACACTACCATCTGGTGCCAGTGTCTTTCCTTTAAGGTATTTTTCTCTGCCCTGAGCACCTCCCGTATGGTGTGTCGACCTACCGGCAGGAAGGGCTCGGGCCCTATGGGTGTTTTTTCCGCCGCATCTCTAGCCAATCGATCGGCCTCCTCGTTTCCCTCAATGCCTTTGTGACCAGGGACCCAGAGGAGCTGAAGGTGATTGTGGGTTGCTAGAGAGTTGAGTTTTTCTACACACTCAAGCACCTTTAGGTTAATACCTTTAAAACCAATTTAACGAATTTTACAGAGTGCCGAGATCCATTCATGAGATCCTCACAAGGCAAGCCAGCATTTTGTGAAATTTTTGATCCAAAAGTAGTCATATATGACTATCCCAGACGATACGAACTATCGAATATCAAACTAGAAAATGGTCCCTTGATATTCGCTAAAGAATCATTTATAACCAAATTTTTTTTATAATTTCGACTCACATTTTCTACGGTTATTCTTCCAAGTAATATCTAACATTTTATTTACAGTCATTTTATAATGAAGTCTGTAATCATTTTAGGATCGTTTCTCTGCTCATATTCGTCGTTTTTGCTGCAATTTTACGATCATATAGTTACATATTATATTGTTTTTTGGTCTTGTTATGCCTAATTATTTTGGAGATTGACACTAAGATTCTCGGCAACAAATATTTCACTTCATTTTGAAACTTTATTAGTTATTGTGATTATACACTGATTTAAAAATGGCACTCCTCTTTCTTTCGCTTACAAAAAATATACAAAAAATAATGCAAGAAGCTGGCAAGAAACTTACTATTTATTAGTTTACGATCATCAAGGAAGTTCACATTTGACTATTTCATTTGTTTAATTAATAGATAATTCATGACTTATTCACAAATTATAATCAAGTAGAATGTAAAAAAATGCTTAAAAAATAAGTACATACACCATCAAGAGAGCATTCACATTTTACTATTTCTTCTGATTAACTAAATTGCACATTACTCTGCATTTGTTCACCAAGAATAATCAAAAATTAGTCAGTAAAAATAAATCCATAAATCCAATCATCCAAATGCTGTTTGGGAAACTTGAATTAAAAAATTAAAAAAGGTGAGTAAATGAAAACAAATATTCAAATATTAAACAAAAATTAAACGAGCAATAAATCTTAACATGGAAGTGGACAATAGATTTATTAAATCACAATAGCTAAATCTCGCAATGAAGGCATAGTTGCGAGAAATCAAATAACTGCACTACATGACTTTAGTGGCCAAATCACAAAACAAAAAGTCAAAACATATATAGTATCTATATATTGTCATTTTTACCAAGAATTCAACAAATCGTGAATTGCTACCCTATTGACTTTTTTTTGCATCCGCATTAAAATCACAAAAAGCAGTTCACGGCGCGATACGTGCTCTGTAACCTCATTATGAATTTAATAGTTTTAATTTTGCTAATTAGTATGAATGCATGAATATGTAATCCCTAGCAAACAAATTAAATGATTTTCACTCGAAATAATTAAATCACCAAATTTTATTTTTATTTTCATAGCTTTTTTATTATTCAGAGCATAATAAAATTCATGCACCACATAATTTCAAAATAATGGGAGATATTTTTCTCAACATATAATATATTATATATGTACATACACTCATATATGCATATAATACGAGCCATTGAAAATTTCGGTGTTGGTGAAATTTCATAATATTTTAATTAAATGAATATTTAAAAAGGAAAGTGTGGCGCTTGGAGTTACAAAATGTGATTTCCTTGATTCAAGCGCATTTACAAGGAAATATTTTTTTTTTGTAATTTATTATAAGAACCCCGTATTTTGTTAGTATAATCCCAAGGCACATTTTTAAATTTTAGTATGTCACAATAACAGAGAATAAAAGAGGAAAAATACAAATATAGTAGAAGAAGAAGCCATCAACTGCTTTAATAACTTCACCTTATATGAATTCGCCATGGTTTAAACCATTCAAAATTGTAAATATAAAATTGATAACATTTTAATAGAACATTTTGAAGAAGTGAAATTTCTTTCTTCGGCATTTTAATTAGCTCGCGAATACTTTCTTAGCGTTATGGTTGTAATAATAATTTGGCGCTGACATCATATTTGCAGATCGATGTTTTGTCGAACATCTCTTATTGTTAGAACTTGCGCCGACTCCGAACGGCATATGATTTTCGTGAGAAGCTTTTTTCGCGACTCAGAGGTTTGCCATTGCGTGCCTAGGGGCTACCGCTATTAGAAAAAAATCGTTTCTATAATTTCGTGATGTTCCTTACTACGGTCGAAATTTAAAATCGGTGCACACTCAGCTACGGACGTCGGTTATAGAAAATAAAACCATATAGCTTCGTTCTATTCCCCTTTAGAATTATAGGATTTGAAGTTATGAATCTAGATTCAATTTATTTGAACCTGATGGTAGATGTTTCGTACTGAACAGTTTTGGTTCAAGGTACACCAGAAAGAAGTTACAGTTTTTTGTAAGGGGTGTTTTTTTTTAGACTGCTAGAACTTTAAATTGTAATAAAACACATAAAAAATGAAATATGATGTCAATTTTTTTTTTATTTCAAAGATATTTTCATGACATTTTATATTTAGAAACGATTTCTGGCATATGTCCACCACGACTAGCTTTGATGAATCGGATGCGATCAGTACAATTTTGAACCTCGCAAAATTTTCCATGTTGTGGATGGACAAAGTCCTAGTTGTTGAGCACGGCGGCGAATTGACAAATTCGTATCTTCTCCAACACTATCAATTACAGCACCAATATTTCCTTCTGTACGTACAGTTCTTTGTCTTGTTGTTCGTTTTTCATCGAGTAGAGTAAATGTTGTTCGAAATTTATTAACAGTTCGACGAATAAGCTGCTCTGATGCTCAATTATGTGGACCATAAAATTCACGAAGTGATTTATAAGTTTGGCGAAAAGTTTGCCAGCTGTCAAGTGACAGCTATGCCTATCGAAAATTCTTTTAATTTAAAAAAAACCAGCCGTTTTCAGTTAAGAATTACTGACTTCTCGTGCAGTTGGTTGTTAATTATTGTAAGATTGGCATTGAGGGTGTTTGTGGGTACTGTGTTTTATTTTTTACTGTTCTTCAAAGAAAATTAATGTTCTTGGTATTTTATTGTTTTTGATGAAAAAATATGAAATGAAAATTTTTGAAATAGCAGAAAAAAAATTGAAATTGATCGAGACAAGATCAATGAAAAGTAATTAAATTTTTTAAATATTTTAGGTATTTAATTTTATACATACATATGTATATTAATATTTTTCGGCTATATTTATTTATATCAAAAAATTGTTTTTATGAGCTCAAAGACAGTTTTTAATAGGTAGAATTATAGAAAAAACAACAGTGATAGAAGTTATAGCTACTATTTCGGAGATTGCCACATCTGTTCATCAGACTTCTTTTATTTTATACATTCATACATTTATTACCCACGATACCCTTTCGCGGAATATAAAGAAATTTAATACGTATAAAAGGAATTGCAGAAGAGCGTCAACAAAATAAAACTCCTAAAAATTAACGGTAATTTGTAGCTAGTTGAAACTTACCCTGTGTTATGCTAAAATTGAGTGGGTTAATACCTGCATAGCCAAAAAGTCTGATCAACAAGTTTGAAACTTACTTATAGATTTAAACGGCTTTTATGAACTAAATATATTTTTATAAAAAAACATTTTTTTTAATTAAATAAAGAAAAATAAATAGTCTAAAGTGGGAAATATGAGGTGTAATTATGGCTATGTGATCGACAATATTTTGCTTTGGAGAATGTCTTTCTTGTGTAAAAAGCCACCATCTCATGTAATTATATTTGCACTTTATCCCAATGATCATTCTAAAAACTATTCAAAATAGTTTACATGATGAATAGATGACAAAACTAAATAAATTACGTTACAAAGTCAAACTATTCGTTTTATCAAAGTTACTGTGAAGAAGATCAAAATGGGCAAATTACATAAGACAATAACTTAGATGAGGGCGCTGGAACCGTCTTGCTTTCTTACTTACATATGTATGTATGTGTGTGTGTGTGTGTGTGCATGTATCTAATATGTAACCTAAAATAATATAAAACAAAATTATAATCCACTACAAAATTCGAGTGCAGTGCTATTAACTGCGATCGCTGATAAAAATCCCGAAAACATGACTTGCTTTAATTTGGTTGAATTTTTTTTATGGATACAAATTGAAACAAAGTTACTGCAGTGAACGCGATCAGTTCGAAATGTGACAGTTTGACTTGGCAGACCTTTTTATAAAATAAAAATCATCTGCTATGCAGAGTTGTGTTGGAACTGTAAATTCCATGTAAATTGTAAGGGAAGGGAAGAAAAAAGAATTTCAGAGAATGGCAACCTTTGTTAAATAAATAATTAAAATAAATGCTGAATAAGGCCATTAATGGATATTTGAACATTATACTATTCCGTATATCTGTTATAAATCTAAGTAGCCAGCTCTGAAGAAAAATAACAGAACATTTTTCATTGAACGTATTTTTATATGAATTTTTGTTTTTTCTCGACAGCTAGAAACTAAGCTTAAAGTTTGACTAGCTCATAAAAATATTTACCAATCTAACAACCAAACATGTTTTATATGTTCGCAGCATATCGGGGTTGCTATCATTAGTGGCAACTAAATTCAATCAAAATGTAAAGTCATCTTCTTGTAAACCCAATCTGCTGTCACATGAGGTCACACAAGGTGATCTGTTCAGTGCATATGCTGGGTACGTACAAAAACTCCCAAGCATGTATTATGAGCTTTAGGGCTGGTCGATTTTTAATGGATTATAATCGTAATAAGTTTGAAAATATTTCTACAGTTTAGTTTGTCAGGAATACCCAACCGAATGAAAACAAATGAAATGTCTTGAAAATAGAAGTTTGTACTTCCAAATATTGGCTGGCAAGAAATCAGTAAAAGAGAGGCAATTGAGAGAGCGAAATTGAAGGCTGAACTTGCAAGTTTTACTGGATTTTTACTGGAAAAATTCCTACTAGTAAGAATCTCCCTTTCTTGAATTTGGTGCCAAACAAAAATCAGCTGTAACAATAAATTTAAGTTCTTGTTGATTTTGCGTCTTCGTGCTTTCATACATGTTTCTCCCACTGAGAGAAAATTTTGAAAATATTTCGTTATTGGCAAGTTACTGGATAAACACAGCTAGTTTTTTTTACCGTTGAGTTGCTAAGATTGTGACATTCTGCCATAAATAGCCCCATTTCTTTGTACCCGAGAACGCTGCAACTCAGATAAAATTTCCATTATTTGCAAAAGCAACCCTTCTAGTATCTTTCATAAAAATGGGATTTGATTAGAGCTAAGTATTTAAGAACGGAAAATAGTTGTGCTGGCAAATTTTAGGTTTATGTATTTATATATTTAAAAATTCTATGCAAATAAAAACGAATTCGATGTTATACTCAAGTGCCCCATGCATTTTTTCACTTCTCAGCACTACAACCCTGATCGGATATCATTTCACCGAGTTGGCTCAACTCGCATATTTTCCTGAGTTTGTGTTGTTTCTTAACATGCTATTTCTTATCCTACCTATTGTTTTTTTACAACTCGGTTACAAAGAAACGGTCCACATGTTAAACGAATCGCTTTTTCCCGATGGTGGTGAGAAAATCATAGAATATGTGACTCCAATTCTTGTAACAAAGCTATAGTAAAGCGAAGCGATCACTTCGATGATTTGAGACACGACAGTCGGTTACAACAACAACAACAACATGATTTGAGAGACCAAACATTCCAATTCGATTTGAAACTTTAAAAAGTACCTGATATTCAAAGAAAATTTAACAAAAAATGTACATAGTCTCGGCTAATTGCTGTAAAATAATGTCTAGGTTAGAAAATTTCAAAAGTTACTCTAATTTACTTATCTCTTTCTTTATAAATTTAACTTCGGGAAGTGAGCCGTACAGTCCTGAAAGTGATCTTTGAAGTATAGTATTTTATTTATATATTTTATCAGTTTAGCTTCAAATTGGACACAAGAGTCTATGTCTAAATATAATAATAAAGGGTGTTTTTTTCGACTGATAGAACTTTAAATTGAAATAAAACACATAAAAAATGAAGTATGATATTTGAAAGATATTTTCATGACATTTTATATTTAAAAACGATTTCTGGCATATGTCCGCCACGACTAGCTTTGGTGAATCGGATGCGTTCAGTCCAATTTTGAACCACTTGTTGTGGATGTACAAAGTCCAACTTGTTGAGCACGGCGGCGAGTTGACTAATTCGGATCTTCTCCAACACTATCACTTACAGCACAAATATTTTCTTCAGTGCGTACAGTTCTTTGTCTTGTTGTTGGTTTTTCATCGAGTAGAGTAAATGTTGTTCGAAATTTATCAACAGTTCGACGAATAAGCTACTCTGATGCTCAATTATGTGAACCATAAAATTCACGAAGTCCTCTATAAGTTTGGCGAACAGAATACTGAATTTTAAAATAAATTTCCACAATTTATAAACCTTGCTGCGACGTCATTCTTTCCACGATGATTTGTCAATGCTTACTGAATAGAAATGTCTAAACGAAATGTCATTTACCAGCTGTAAAGTGACATCTATCCCTATCGAAAGTCCTATCAGTCAAAAAAAAACACCCGTTACAAATAGTCTATCTTCTTAACTGGAATTTTTTTACAAATCAAAGACAGCACGCCCTAAAGTTAACAAGCAGTTTGTTGTTATTGTTTTTGTAATCAATTTCAGTGCTCAAACGCAAATCGATGGAATTTTCTTTTCGCTAATACACATGCATACATTTGTATGTATTTATGTATATATATAAACTTTTTTTCATAAACAAAAATTGGGTGTTCAAAAATTGGATGTACATGATATCATGCTTTTATTGAAATTTTATTCAGAAAAAAAAATTGTAAAAAGCGAAGCCCGAAAAAATTTCAAAAATTAACTTCACAAAAACAATTTGCTCACTGATTGTGAATCTTACATGCAACAAAATTTCTCTAGATCTTTCGGTTTAAGGAGAAAAATATATACAATTAAGGTGTGTGAGTAAAAGGCTTTTTGTGATTTATTTACTGTAATGTATTTATAACAATTCTATTTAAAATCTTACAGACCAAGAAAACATTGGCATTGCTTTCTCAAATTACCTACATTCCAAAGACTTTCTGTGGCTTGTGCTGACCGATTTTTTAATCCAGGAAAAACGTATTAAGTATTTTACGCTATATCTACATATTTAGTGGATATGAATTAAAAGTTAATTATAGAATATGACAGAACACGGAATCAACTATTGAAAAGAATGTTGGGTCAATATTGATTAATGTTTGTACAAAATTGATTAATGAAAGCAATGATTTTTTTAGTTTGATTTGAAGTTGAATATATTCATTTTTACTCATATGTATATATTTCACTTATTTTGAAGAGAAAGAAAAATATAATTTTTAATAGCAACTTTCGATTATGCTTTGCGAAAAACCATCTTTTTGAGTTTCTTCTTAGAATTAATTTCATTTCGGACAGGGATGCTACTAAAATTATTCGTGGACTTATGTGTCCCTTTTTACATTATTATTTTCTTCTCCGCAATAAACATCGTGTCAAAAGTGAAAGAATAAAAATTAAAATATAATGGACTTGTTTCATTGTAACCGACTTGCAAAACGACTCAACTCGAATGAAATTTCCTTTAGTTTCAAAAGCAACCCTGTTACTATCTTTTATGAAGAATCCCATTTTGTTTAATGATATTTAAGAACGGAAAATAGTTGTGCTAGTAAATTTTAAGTTGATGTATTTTTATCAGGGATCGAAAATAATGATTTTTTTTTTAAATTTCAATGAAGAAAATTTCTCTGCATATATCTTCACGTCCTATATAAATCTGTTGCGATTTCAAAAATTTTGAGCGATATCTCTAAAAATTATTATCAATAATTACTTTTCGATTTGTGTTAATTTTTTTTATTAAGAGTAATCATCATTTCATAAGTTTAAGTTTTTTGGCCACAAAATTAATATATTTTTGAGTTTTTTTTTATCGAAAACTATAATTTTTTGTTCTCGAAAATAAACACTCAATTCTTGAGCATTGTTTTATCTTTTAGAAATAAAAGTTAGCTTTTGATTTTTATTTAATTTTGTTTTTTTTTGCAGAACAAAAACCTCAAAACTCCATATCCCTTTTTGCTATGCCACTACGATTAAAATGAAAAATGGTCAGTGGCTGCAAGCGAAACTCGTAGGGTGATTTTTTTAATATGCATAATATTTTTCAAGAAATTTTTTAACTAATTTTTTATAGAAATGTATTTCATTATGTAACATAAACGCACGAAAATTCAACAAATCAAAAAAAAAACAATTTCATCGAATTTTTAAAAGTTTTAATCAGCATTTTTTTGAAACTTCTTCAGTATGCAGTTTTGCAGCCAATTAAATTTTAATATAATAATGTACAAGTTTTGAGTGGTTAAAAGTTACCATTAATTTTTGATAATTTTTTTTTTGCTGATGGATGATGATGAAAAAAATTACTAAAAATCAATGAAAATTTTTAGGAATTTGAAAATTGCATTTTATTATGCTAGAAGTGTGCGTATTCGAAAATTTTCTAGAAACTCTAGTTAAAATTATATGACACGTTTTTTTTTTAATTTGCATATTTTGTTATATTTTTTATAAAGTTTGAAATTTTGACTTTAACTAAATAAATAAATAATTTGAATTGGAGTTAAAGGCGGTAAATGATATTGCATAAAAACCCACTTTTTTTGCCTAATTCAGCAAACATTTCTGGTTTGTTTTTACGCATTCTGTATTCAAACTCGCCAACAAATATAAATAAACTCTACTTTAATTATTTATTTGCAAATTGGAGGCACGCGCTATTTATATGGATCGTAAAACTATTTGCCTATTGCTTATGTGGTCGCCTGCTGAGATGCTGACAGAAATAATTAGTTGGGTTATGCACAAATGTATCGCAAGCCTCCATATATAAGTATGTAGGTATGTATATATTTATTTATATATCGTATTTGCAACAATTACAACAATAAGTCAAAGCACAATAATGTTATTAGCGTTAACCGACACAACCACAAATGAATGCATCCTATTGAATTGATAAAATAACGCGACCGCAGCGAATTAAACAGCGTAAATAATAGCAATTAAAAAATTAGAGAATTTCAATACAAATCCACAACATTTCAATAATAAGAACAAAAGCAAATGCTGCAAGTGAACTAAATTGCAATTAAAATCGGAGCAAAATTGTTAGCTCCACTGGCGTTATAGATTGAACTGCTATATTTATTATTTGTGTAAAGTAAAGTTGTGAACGGGTAGTAAATACAAATATACCAATTAAAAACATAAATTCAAAACAAATTTATTTAATTGGTGCGCACTTGGTATGATTTTAAAAATGAATATTAAGTAATGAAAACCAATTAAATTATTGATATTTATTTTGATATATGTCTATACTTTCAGATTGTGCGAAGCTGTGCGGACGATTTAGTGGTCCTAAAAGGCGTCAAGAGGTACAAAACGTTTGTGTTTTCGGTCTGTACCTGACGTCACCATACGTCAAACGAGGTAGATACGCAATAACGCTAGTGCTTTTATAGTCACCTCTATTCCTCTGCATCGTGAAATTGCTCCTTCCTCAGTAAAATATATGATAGTAATTTGTTTGATATCTCATCGTATCACGATTGATGGAGAAGCTAGAAGCACCGAAAAGTTAGATTGAGTCAAGAATGAATATCATGAATTTTGGAGAATCGAACGTGCCAGAACATAATTCAGTACCATCTACTTTCTTTTAATACCTTTTATTAATTAAAAGCTCCTAAAACGCCGCCTCAATAAAGTAACAGACTACGAGCAAAAACCGTGCCTTTGTAAGCAAAAAAAAATGTGAACCAGTATCCGATGACATAGACGCCCAACTGATACTGAGGCGGAAAATTCAAACTTTTATCTCGAACCCAGTGCTCTTTGATTATAGCAAGATCGTAGTCTCTTTTCCCTTGAAAGGATCTCAGATTGTCTGAAGCGCAAGTGCTTCAAATTAATTTGTACGGCATTGCTCATGTCTATTTCGGAATCTCTTGCTGTTCGGTCAGACTACTCTTGCTTTCTTGACCACAACTCTGCCCCGGAACATTTTCACTTTAGCGTACCTCACACTAAAATTAATTATGCGAGCCCCTATTCTGACTAATCTGTGATAAGGTATAGCAGCGGCTGGCTGTTCGCCATCCTTTCCTTGAGTCTGGACACTCCTGTTTGGCAGTTTAACCCTGTCCAAACGTTTCGTGAGCAGCTAGATGCACGCACCAGGCCTAACTGGAATTTCCTTCCGTGGAAGAAGTTTGAGCTTCAGCGATGGTCATGCTCATGAATTCCTTTGAGAACTCATCCTCACATCTGATCACCCAATGGCATCTGATGATCTGTTCAAAATTGAACCGGGTTCTCCAGAGTGCTCTCCATTGGCTATCATGAAAGACGGAACTCGGCCTTGATGAACTCATACTTCGTGCAATCCTCAAAGTTTCTCCTGATTCATGGATATTTTAGCAATGTAAAAAAATTATTTTTCGTAGGTCTTGCCGTTAATTCAGGTGAAAAGCCCTTCCGCCTAGGCAGCAGGGTGCTTCGTAGGTGGCCGATTACGCGAGATGCTAGGTCCCGGCGATGGGTTGGGGTTGGGTTGGGTTTCCCGATGATTCCACGCTCTTCAAACCACTCGCCAGAGAGCCGAGGAAGAGCCAATAATATCCACCGCACTGCTGTTTTGCCTGAGGTAGTGGACCCCGCCAAGCTGACACTACCTTGGCTCGTCGTCATCTGAGATGTACATATGTACTTAGTTAGAGAAGAATACCGATACTAGTTTGGTAGTGGGCATAATCATATTCATAAACGTCCGCTTCGCTTTACATTTAAGTAGATTGCGGTGGACCGGAGTTAAAGTGAGGCGAAACAGACCATCGACCAGAGCAGCGCCCTTCAACTCTGGCAAGGTCATCATTACTTTCCCAATTCGGCTCGGTGTTGGGTAAGCTCAATTAAAATACAGCCTAAAACATTAACCCCATCGGCTGCAAACTTAGCCCAGTAGTACGGACTGCATAATTCCTTGGATTATGGGGGAGCACAAAAAAGTTTTAGGATGGAAAGTATAAGGAGGGATAGAGGATAATCTTCACATAGAAAACTATGCTGGGTCAGCTCGAATCTAATACAGGTTCCCATGTGGAACCTCCGCCCTAGTGCATGGTGATATGGCAGTCTCTGATAACGTTTTTCTGCGATTTCGAACTCGAGAACACTTTTAAAGCCTTTGCATTTTCGTTTTAAATTTCTTTATATATCTACAATATACACTTTCAGAGAGTAAACGTCATACCTATCTTCTCGACTCTTTAAAGACAATTCTCTTCCATTTAAATAGTAAAAAACGTATTATTTAAGTTTTTTCTGAAAGACTTTTAATCAAAGACATAACTATTATAAGAGAAAAGACTAAAGATTTAAAAAAAATGGAGTATTTTATAACTTTTATTCGAAGGCTTACATTATAAAAGTGTTTTATAATAATTATCACTGTGATAAATATTTTGATGTTACAAAGACTTTTATTTTGAGACTTATATTATAAAACTGTTCCCATAATAATTATGAGTGAGATACATTTCCTTTAAGTCTCCAAAGACTTTTTTTTTTGTTTTGAGACTTAAGTATGTACATTATAAAAAATTTCTTATAACAATAATTAGCGAGATATGTTTCTGTAAGTCTTCAGAGACTTTAACTTTTTTTTGAGACTTACATTATAAAACTCTTCTCATAATAATTATGAATGAGGAAACAATTTTTAAGTCTTGATGGACGGGACTTTTATAACACCATTTTGGGATTAGTTCGAGATAATTTCAGCACTAGTCACCAATTCTGGGTGTGCATTCATCTTTTTCTAATTTCAAGTTCTTGCCAAAAAAAAAAACAATAAGGAAACATAAGTTCGTAGAGTTCTCAACTAGTCCAGAAAGGTCCCGAAATGGTCCCGAAGTTATTTTACACTAGTCGCGAAATGGTCCAGAATTCATCTCGAAAGGGTCCCGAAATAGTTTCGTCTTTCAAGGCTCAAAAAAACATTGTTAACTCATAATTATTACGCAAAAGTCTTTGAAAGACGCAATAAATTTATCTCGCTGATAAATATTATGGAAAAACTCTTATAATATATGTAGGTCACAAAAGAGTAGGTGTGGTGAGTTAAAAAAATGTGTCTCACTCATAATTATTATCAAGAGACTTTTATAATTTTTATCAAAATTACGATGACTTTTTTTAGAACTCAACGGTAAAATAATTATTACTGAAACTCTGTTTTTAATCATTACACATAATCGAACGGTGAGTACGAATACATAAATGAGTTTCGCAATTGTATATTTATATGATTGTATATAGTGCTCACAATATTTACTTGCCAATGGCCACATATCTCATTAAAATGACGTAAAAATTATTTATATAAATTTGCAAGGTTTCGCGACTACAATGTAACTAAACAAAAATAATATAATGATATAAACATTTGGCGCTTAAAAGAAAACCATAATGGGCCGTTTACATAGAACTTTCCTCGCTTTGCTTGGCAGTTCGAACTTTAACAACAAAGCGTGAGGCGTAGAAGGTCAGCTACATAGAACGCTTTGACAGTTTCTGCATTAGTAGTTTGTTATGAGTTGCGATTTGTGTTTGTTCAGAGTGTTTTGTTTAAAGATAGAATAAAACAATGAATTTTACTGATATGATGGAAGTAGTAGTAGTTATGCTACTAATGTGTGAAATTCGCGAGTGTCTGTAGTGTGTGTACGCACGCCAAAATAAAAATAAAATGGAAATGATAACAGCTGATTGCAAAAGCGTACAAAAGTTGAGAGTTGCCCATAATTTTGCTTCGCTTTGCTTTGCTCTACTTTTCTCGCCTTGTATTTAGCAGGACTCATATAACATCATGTATTGAACTTATCTGTCAAAGCGAAACTCTGAAGCAAAGCAAAGCAAAAGTCCTATGTGAACGGGCCTTAAGGTATTTGGCGCTAAAGCTAACAAAAATACAAAAGAAATAGTAATACAAATGTTAGAAATTGCTGATACAAAAAACGCAGCGATTTCAAGTACTTGGGATTTCTCAGGGGTTTCCTCAGGCGAAAGCAACCCCAAAAAGATAACAAAACAAATTATTCTACACAAAACAAAACAAAACAAATATTAAAATGTTGAAAAAAAACAAAAAAAAAAAAACAAAAAATGAGAGCGAGAGAGCTTCACATAAGCACCGGCTCTCCGAGTATATTGCGAGACCCCACCAAGTCTCAGACCAGTGGGAGATTAGTTGCTCAAGTATGGCAAGCAGCCAACCAGTTATCGATCAATGAGCTGGTGGCCAGTAAATACGCGCAAGTCGCTCGGTGCGCACACGATCTGCGGAAGGGAATAAATTGTAATACATTTTTTTATTTAGAAATCGAAAGACGCGCGTCATTTATATACAATTGGCTGTTTTTTGTTTTTTTTTTTTGTTTGAATAATTATTAAGTGAATTTATAACTAAAATTATATGCGGCGCGTGTGTGTGCAAAATAATTTGTTTAGTCAAACATTGGTATTAGAAATATTTGCCATTGATACTAGCCAATGCTGGCGGTTTATTGACGATATCTGGTTTTGTTTTATTTAACTTCAAGCGCATAAGTTTGCACATAAAAGTTAAAATGTTGAAAAAGTGATTGTTTTTTTTTACTTACCAAAGTCAAAAGAACGAAACAATTTTTTTTTTTTGGTTTAGCACCAGAATTTTCGGTCAAAGGTCAAAGAAAAGTTCTGTGACGTACATATTTACCTCGCAAAGAAAAAAAAAAGCAAAAATCAACATGCATTTCACCAGCGTATTTTTCATCGCGTTTCTGGCACTACTACAGCTCAACAAACGATGCGTTTGGTGCCAACAACTGCCGCCGCAAAGTTTTCAATCGCATCCCACACGCACAAATGTAACCAACTGGAGTCATCGGGTGGGTGTTAAAAAAGTTAAAAAAATAAAATATGATACATATATTAAAAAAGCGCACAAAATAATAATTGTTTTTAATAGATAATTTTTTTTTTGTTTTTTACGAACTGTGGCTTATAATTATAAATTATAAACCTAGTTAAGGAAGTTATAGCCTTCAGCTATCATTATGTTGATATTAAATAGTTTTTTTTATGGCAAAAAAACTGCAAAGAAAAAAGAAATATTTTAAAAACATACTAACGTATTTCGAGCAAACCATAAATTTAGCTTGCCTTTGTGTTTATACGTTACCAAAAATAAAAAGTCCTATTAAAAAGTAGTACATAAATGAATATACGTATCATCATTTCTAGATCTCTTGCCTAAAATCGACTATTCGACTAACCGATTTCCAACTTTTTTGATAACTGATAATCGAATACCAAGTATTCGACTAACCCTTCACTTTCGACTAACCGCCCATCATCGAGTAGTCTGACAATCGACTAACCTAAATTATTCGAATAGTGACAACAACTCACAAAAAATTCGTAAAAATTTCAAAAGCTTTGCCAATAAACAGAAACATTTACATTAAATAATCATTTATTGAATGAAAGTTTCTGGTTATTTAACCGAAAAAGTCGAACGGAAAAGGTTAGTCGATTATGTGAAGTCGCCATTTTTTCTTTAACAACTTTTGCTAATCGATTAACCGGTCGGTATTCTTATTTTTCAGGTATGTTCTGCAGTTTGATTCCTTTAAAAATTGTCGGAATCGAAATGAATTGATGTTCTTGGCTTCGATTCCGACAACATTTTTTCGGTTTGAAAAGTTTTGTCTTTGGCTCAGATATATATCTTGTTTGGAAGCCAAACCTTTTGTATTTAAAAATTCATATTATTGGGAAGACTTATATGTAGGTCTTTATTGCTATAAACTGTATTCAATTAGTTTGATAAATCTGTATCCGAAAATTTCTTTTTAAAAACTGCTTAGTTAGACACAGGGAAAACGATCGGCATGGAACCGAACTGTTATTGATTTCGATTCAGCGCATGCGCAATACAAAAATTTCCATATTGCCTTGCTTCACAAATAATATTCGAACTTAACTTTTCATGTTTGTGGCATTTATAATTCGTTTTATATTCATTTGAGACTTATTAAATATTTGATAAATATTTTGACTAAAAATACATTGGTGCTGGTTAAGTTGATCCGTTTTGCATTTTCTATTTGTAAATTTCTTTATGGGGCAAACTTGCTTGTAGTCCAATATTCATAATTTGCCCACGCGTAATTTCAACTGATGATTTTTGTTGTTTTGAACGCGCAATAACCTGCTTTCTTGTCTGAACACACCCAAAGGGATTTGTTAAATTCTTCAAGAAACATAAATAATAGACAACAGCTGTTCTAACAGATTATCGACTCGGAATGAAAATGATTCGAAAACGATTCGAACTTAGTCGGAATCAAGAATACCACAATCAAAACGAGTTGGAAATACATCATATTTACTTTTCAAACCGAATCGAAATGCAGAATAGACCTGTATAACTAAGATGTTTAGATTTTGAAGCTGTGATGGCTCCATTTTAATTTCCAAATTAAATGTACACTAAACTGTCATAGCATTTGTGTGTGGAAATGAGTTTTACGTCATTTCCCTTTCGTCGCTATGCTTGGCGCGTTCTTAGATATGGCCTACTCGTCGCACAAAAAATGTCTGCTTATAAAAGTTGTTGGTAATGAAGTCCTCTACAATTCTGCTATTTGTATATGTTACTTATTTTTAACAGAAATCGTTGGAGAATGGCGTAAATCATGACAAACCTAAAATCCAAGATAGCGGAATCTAAAAAAAGTCAAAATGTACTACACTCAAATTTAAAAAAAAAACCAAGTCTAAATTTACTGAACTAATCGGTCAGACATATTTACAAGGACGATACGTTTAGACGTCAAAATGCGAGTGCAAACACAGGGATAATTTTCTAAAGGCATAGATTTTGGGTTGAAAATTTTAGAAATGCATCAATTATCTTAATAAAATGTGTGTTAAATTACCAAGTGTCGTTTTAGAATAATTTCCTCATGCAATGGTTTAGATTGAAAATAAAAAGTAATACAACTAAAGAAAAATAATTTTTTCATCAACAATTTTAAAAGTGTTTTATTCGAAAATCGTTAATTTTGTTTCAATACATCAATTAAAGCAAATGAAACAGCCGATTTCTCGAAGCCGGACGCCAAATGTGATTTTTTGAATTCCCGCATTTCTGGGTACTTTCTACGAGATCTTGAGATAAAACCTTTCGCGCACACTCTAATTACCGAACCCAGTGCGACCTGTAAAAATTTCCGTTTTATCAAAACGCCTTGAATTGCTTACTGCAATTTTTTTTGTTTGTTAATATTTGTTTAATGGTTGGGCAAAGACGCATTATTTTTAAAGATGAATGGAAAATGAAATGAATACTTAAATCCAAGAAACTTGTTATGACACCGAAAGGACAGGCAACAGGCTGATTTTGCTATTTGACGGACGTTGGCTTTAAACTAGTGGGCACAAGTTCATTGCATAAATATTTATTCCATAATTTTATATTTCAGGCCTTTTGTAATTCGTCTGCTTTTTGCGCCTCCTACTTTTTACTCACTAAATTTATTTGGAATTTTTGAATATTTGTTATTGGGTAAATCAATTAAGATATCGATCGATGAAGCTCTCTAATTTTAGAGTCAAATTAATGGTAATGAACTTTGATTGTCAAAAGTACCCGATGATTTTTTTTTGGTTAATTTTGTCAATCATCTAAATTTAGCAATGAGACCTAAATTAGAGACACATTTTCGCACGAAATCGCGGAATCTTTTTATTATTTTTAAACAGAGAAGCAATGAGTTTCGAGCACTTAGCGGGCGCATTCAATTTCTACGCTTTTAATTATGGCGGCTACTTAATTTCATGGTTGGGCCGCCCGAGCCACGTGCTTCACTCGGAGTACAGCTCTGGGTCCGAATTCCGTTGCGAGCAAGTAACATCGAAAATTATAGAAAAGTTTTTTCTAATAGCGCTCGCCCTTCGGCAGGCAATAATAGAGCTCCTAGTTTATTTCTGCCTTGAAAAAATTTCTCACAAAAATCATCTACCTCAATTTGTGGCACAACATCAAGACGCACAGCACATATTGTAGGTGAAATTCCGCCAAACATCAGACGCTAAATTTTTAATATGTAGTTAATCTTAGCCCCACCCAAACATTGGTGAGTGCATTTGCCTTTTAGCCATTCCAAAAATTTATCGAAAGCGATTGTTGTGTGATTTACTTTGAGCGGATTATTTACAAAAAATTTTATTATGCAACCAATTCAGATAAAACCAGATTGTGTGGTTTGTTAATGGGTTAATTTAGGCAAGTTTGTGGGTTGTTTTTTTTTTAAATTGAGGTTATAAAATTCGATTCAAATTGGCGACTTTCCTGGTGTAAGCGAATATATTACACAAACAGGAACAAATATTGAAAATAAAATACCAGTATCATAAAAAGGTGTCACATATTTTAAAATTCGTTGTTAGTTTGGTTTTATTTATTTTCACCAAAAAACCCCGTAGTGAGAACTTAACTCTAATTGCTCAGATCTGCAGAGCAAACGAGCGCTCACTATTACCCTGTCGGAAATGGATTTACTTAAAAAGCAATTTAAAAAATACCTTTTTACCAACTACATGTGGTTGAAATTCTTTCTTTTTTCTTGTAAGCAATTAACTTTATTAATATTGGAACTATTTTCCGTCATTCCTCGTCAACGTCGAAACCGATTTGTCTCCAAACCACATAAGCTTTTCACCATGTCGGGAAAACAAGAGATCAAAAAGACTCTTTATTAACATGCCGATGTCCCGGAAGCAAGTCAATTATCTGAACCGGCCTTTGATTTCAACTACATTTAAATGTGTTTGAAGGAAAGAACATAAAAATTATATTTTTTTCCACTTCAATAAAATGATTTTATGTTTAACTATTTGAAATTCCGTTTTCTTTAAACTGTTTTAAATAGAATCTAATTGTCAATAACTTTCCAACCTGTCCGTTTCCAACTATTGAAAAATATGTTTATTTTATAGAAAATATACAGCTTTTATTTTTCGTTTAGAAAAAAATACATTTTAATTTCACTTACAATTAAAAATACAAATTAAAAATATTTACATCACTATTTGGAGCATCAATTCTCGAAAATATTGCAGAGCCGATTTCTTGTTCAACTACAATGCTTTACAGGCAAAAAATTTCAAAAAAATCAGGTATAGGAGAGGTTAGTGTGCATCTTCTGAGCTCGAATGCACATTTTGGAAATTTTTCATATGGGTAGAGGGTTTTGGGATAATGGTTATTTTGAGTTTTTGTTTTTTTTTTTGGGTATGACTTCATTAACAATTTGGAATTGGTTAGCTGTTAATCGTATCTTGTTCGAAAGACAATAATAATGCGCTTCTAACGGTATAAACTTTGCAGGGATTGGTTAAAAACATGTTGAGTTACAGCTTACTTTTAAAAAAAAAATTTCACATTTTTGGGGCTATTTTTAATCTGTCAATGAATAGAAACAAGTGTTATTTTATTGAGCTCGAGGCGAGTTTTGTTTTATTAGAGAACAATACTCGAAAACAACGAGTAATTTTATGTTAAAAAAATAACTGAAACAATTTTTTTAGAAATCGTAAAAATTAAAAAAAAAATGCTTTTGAAATCAAAATTCAAAAAGCGGGTTCTTTTTGACCAGCTTTAACTCTCTGGTTGTTTTAAACCAAATATAAATAGCTGGAATCTATCTACAAAATAATAATGAATAAAACTAATTACATTTTTATAAAGATATGTAAGTACATATAATTTATTGAAAATATATTTTACCACAGAAAAATTGTAATAATACACATAGCTACATACATACATACTTACTTCATGTTAGATGAACATAATTAATTTAAAATGCTTTTGTTTCAAAACAGTTGACTTCCAACCATTTTTTAAATTTGTAAATTTTGTATACCGTCAATTATTTCCGACAGGGTATTCGTTTAATTTACTTACACATTTACACCTATATATATTGTGATTATTACGTTTGTAAAAAAAAAGTAAGAATATAATTCCGATGTGAAGATGCGCTACGTTGGAGTTCATTGTACCTTCTCAGTCTGGCTTACAAAAAAAAATGAGACAAGAAAAAATTACGTGAAAGGGCATGACTAATAAATCTTTGTATTCTCTATACTCGTACTGTATTGGGCGGAGGCGAAACCTTAGATGGTTATTGGAAATTTAATAAAGCAAAAAAATAAATACAAAACATTTACATATAATACGTAATCAAACTTGCAGATAAACACTTAAAACTACTTGGGCCCAAAATGGAAATCAAATTTTGAAAACTGCTAAGGGATTTTGAAACTTGTTTTATAGCGTGTGTTCTTAGAACTTACGACCTTCATGTTAATTATACGCCAATTGTTTTTCATTTTAGCAAATATATTTATCTCTTGCTTAACAAGGTTCTACATAATCTTCAGTTTCAAACCGCCGTTACTGTTATCTGCATTAATATTTCCTAAAATCGTTCATTGAGTTCTTTCTATACTGGTATTGTACTATACATAAATATTTTGGCTTCATTTCTGCTTCAACCTGTCAGACTGGCTTTTTACAGTTTTTAAAAAGTAACCCAGTATTTATGTTCGACTATAAGATTTCTTCAAAATAAAACGGTTGACTAAAATAAAAAAGTAAAAAAGTTGAACAGTTGATGGTTTATTTGTCTGTACATTAATTAAATATAGTAAACTTCATTGTACCTATTCAAAAATATCACCCCTTATTTCTGCTTGTAAATTCACAGAAAGTATTTATATTTATAGCAGGGTAGTTAGAAATAAAACTTCTAATATGCACAGTGAACAATCTTTTTTTTTTTAATTTAATATACTTAAAGTCTTCTCATTTAAAACAATGTAAAACCAATTTTGTATTAAAGGAACCCTTTCGATGTTTGTCTCGACATTTCAACGGTCTTTCAAGCACTTTTGATATTTCGTACTCAATTTTCGCCATACAAATCCTTTTTTAATAAATTATAAACGACGGTATATATTCATGCATTTTATACAAATTATGTGCCAGAGAGCGTAACGGTTATAATTTTTATAAAAAATCATGTTTTAATCTTTTTTTTTGCAATATTTAATTTTTTCGATTAAAAATAGCCGTTATTCTTGGATTTTTATTTTTTCGACCTGTTTCATCGATATTTTGTAATTTTTCTTTTTCGATGAGAACAATCGTTACACTTAAATTTTAATTTTTTCGATCGAAAGTTTATCGTGATATTGTGATTTTCATTTTTTAGTTTAAACAGTCGTTTAACAATCGTTATTCTTGGGTTTTTATTTTTTTCGATCAAGTTTGGTCGTTATTTTTTATATAAAATTTTTCTATAAAAATCATTACTTTGGATTTTTATTTCTTCGATCAAAAATAATCGTTATTCTTGGATCCCCACTTTCGTGATCGAAAATTTTAATTAAATGCTCATACGCGTGATATTTAACTTTCAGAAACATTAAGATGTTTTTCCAAAAGTGGTACACGTTATACTGAAGTTAAGAGTACTGATTTTGTTTTCAAACTAAAAATACTTAAAACATTAGAGAGAGCACTTAAATGCTTATTCGGTCTTAATTTTGGGTGCAATACTGGGTTTTAAACGATTGTTGATTTACCGAAATTGTGGGAACATTTCTTAATATGGAATAAAATTTATTTCAGATGTCATACAAAATAAAACTTTTTGTGATTAAAATTCACATTTTGTACCAACTGGAATTAAAAGTAAATTATTAATTTTTACTGTGTTATAATAATCATTACCATTATATTGCGCATAAATTAAATTCTTTGATTTACGACTCAGCTTCTATTCGCATTTAGATATTGCACTGCAAATAAAATATTTTAATTGGAAACATTTTCCTTCACAAATGGGACGACCGCGCCCCATAGATATTGATGGAAAATTGGTTTTCTACTCCAGAGGCTAGCTCCGCGGCCTTCGCCATAGCAAGTACTTGTGCTTCAAATATAGTTCTATGGCCTGGAAGTTCGATTGGCTGCTGAGCGTTGAGTTTCGGTTAGTCCTCTATTTTCTTTTGGAGCCGTCTGTAAATTTGTTAATTTCGCTTCGTTGTCATAACTTCAGGCCAGCTATTTTCTTCCGACGTTTATTCGAAACCTCTTTGCACAATTAAACCGCAAAATAATTTTTTTCTAATTATCAAGCTGCAAGTCAGAGGTTTATCGTACCAATTGGCAATATTTCAAGTATTTTTTCAATTTTTCAATGCTACCGTTACACAGTGTAGCGAAGCGCTGATTTTTTTCATTTGGATTTATACGAGTATGTGTAATATAAGTTTCAAACTTAGTGAAAATTAAAAAAAATATATATATTTATTGAAATTTCAAACTTCTTAATCTTATTATTTAGAACATTTTTAGCTATACAGTTTTAGGATCCTTTAAATTGAAATGTGTATAATAAAGTGGGAGTTGTTGTTTGATTATTTTTTTCCCCTGACAGTGTTCTCTATACAAGAAATGCTCGAAATTTTTGTAAAAAAAAAATATTTAGATTAAACACAATTAAGTTGTCACAACTTGTGCTGAAATTTTTTTCGAGTTTAGAAAAAGCTAAGCAAATTTTCATTTGATTTCTTAGTTTTTTGGAAGTTTGAAGTGGCTAAAATTTCCGCTATTTACACGATTAAGTAGTTATTTTTTTTAGGTCTTACGAACTTTCTTCTATATAAAAAATATGGTAAGAAAATCGGAAGGTCGTAAGAAAAAAAAAAGTTATTAAAAATCAATAGCAATTTTTAGTCAAATCAAGCTGACATTTTTTTTATACAACATAGAATTAAATTAGTTATACAAATGCATACTCTAACAATTTCTCCAAATTTGTTAAAAGTATTAAAAGTATTGTAGAAGTATGCGTTCCCGTATTTGTAAATACCAACCTAAATATGTAAATATTCGGGAATTTACGTAAACCCCACTTAAGTAATGCCTTATTTTTCTTCTTAACTTTAAATACAAATTAATTTACGAGACGAATTCTTGACGAACAACTTTTACTCCGCTCAATTGATTGGCCATTGGCATTGGAGCTTGTTTGTCATGGCAATTGCATTTTTTATTTTTTATTTTTTTTTTTTTGGTGTTTTTGCCTTGAGCAGATGTGCAAAAGACTTGGCGGAGTATTTACGGAAAAAAATCCCGCTTTGTAATATCGAAGAGATGTTGAATACAAAAGATGCACTCAAGTAAATGTGTAAATTTATCCATGTAAACAAACAGCAAAAATAATTTTTTTCTTGCATACGAAAATACTTGAAGAAATTATGTAGGCTATCGAGCTTGACATACATTTAGCTTTTACCACGCATTCAACTCATAAGGTATTTATTTGTTGCAATTACGAATGTGGGTTTGTGAATGCCACAAAAGGTCACGGGGTCAGAATGCAAGCAAATATATTATTACTTTCCTTTTTGGTTTAAAAACAGTAATGCAAACATTTCAGGGGTTTCGATCGGTTTTTAATATCTGACTATTCTGTAAGTAAATTTGCGCTATGAAAAGGAGCATCGAAATATGAAACCCTATCCGTAAAAAACACGAAGACGAACTCAATAACTTATAGTAATTTTTGCGTAAAAGAAGACCATCCAAAATTATAAATGATTTCCAAATATATGTAAATAACTACAGTGCATGCCATAACTGACAAATTTGACTATTTATTTTTCTTTATTTAAGTTTAATTATGTTCTTAATAAAAAATATAGTTGATTCTACAACAAAACCCAGGGAATTCCAAGTTTCAAATTGTGTTCCAATAATGGAAAATATTTAACAAACCTTAAAAAAGGCTATGAAATTTTTAATTAGGATTATTAGAAAAAAAAAAATCTTGGTATGCAGGCTATAAAACTGCATACGCCGAATTCTTCTAAAAATTCCAATTGAACATTTTCATATATTGTATAAAGTTTGCTGAATTCTTTCCACAATATAAATAAATTTTTGAACTAAGGTTTAATCGGCGTAGCGTTGTAGCATGGCTTATATTTGTATTAAAAAAAAAAATATTTAAAATTAGGTAAGACAAAATAAATAGTCAAAACATTTGAAATGTGGTGGTGTTATAGTTCTGACATAGATGGTGCATGTCAGAAATAAAACTGAAAAATTCAGATAGTAAAGATTGGAATTTTTCCTTCCAATTTAAATAAATATTGAATACCTTCAGGATTTAAAAAAAATAATATATGTATGTATACAATACAATTTGCAATTTCGTGAAAACAAGAATTTTCGTTAAGCTGTTTATGTTTTTACTTTGGTTTTAATCGACTTTTAGGAACATAAATTTATTATTACTAGACATTTTGGTTATTGCTAATAATGCGCCAGATGTTATTTTTTCTTTAAACAATTTGTTTTTTTCTACATATTTTCGTATTGCTCAAACTTTAATATGCTATTATTTAGGTACCAATGAATCTAAATAATAAAAGATATTTTCATGAAAGTGTGAATGTGAAAAAATGGATTATTTAAGGTTACATTTTTAGAATTCTAATAATCCCTACGAGTATTTTATTTAACACCCACTTCGCGTTCCTATTTTGCAGAGGTTTTCAACTTTGTTCCCGACAAGCTGGAAAATTGAAACATTGAAATTGAAAGAGAGCCACCACACACCACGATTAAAATATAGTATGAATTACGAATTATTAAATAACTATTTAAAAAACTGCCTTTATGCACCCAATTGGCTATATTCATAAAATAAGTACATACATATATAATATATTAGAGAATATCCTTTGGCCAAATATTTGTCAATTTTTATTAGTATAATAATTTTTTTAAATCTTACTTTTAACCGGTTTCTCTGTGAAAAAAGTCAAATACACATTTCGAATTTACTTGACAGCGATATGATGTGCAGTAATAATACTGAAAGAAATTATTCATTCCGAATTGAGAATAGCCTCAATGAGCATCTGCTGCCAAGGTATTACGAAATTTTATAATACTTTTGAAGCTGGTATTTTATGTTGAAAAAATTACTTAAAATCTCTGTCTGCTCCTTCATCGAGTGTATCTAGTGGGCACTGACATAGAAAACTAGATACGAAACTCTCTCAATTGCTCACAAAATAGGGGGACTGAACTCGGACATGCCAACATTTTCACTGCAGTCCCCCTATTATCAGTTGACAGGTAAAATGGTGGGCTGCCAGAGGTAAATACGCAAAATAATTGGCAAAAGCAGTGTGTTTTCTCTTTCGATAGAAAAAAGTGATTTGCTAAAAAGTCGTGGTGTTTGTATTGAATTATTAAAAAGGTCTTGAATTTGACTTTTGAAGGTTAAAAAAAAAATATAGTGCTTAATTTGACATACGATTATTGTTTATATTAAACAAAAAATTAACAATGCCGATTAAATTTATTTTGATTAATTTTTATATTGGTATCATAGTATGTACTTGAAAACTAGTAAATTTCTTTGATATTTTTATGTTGTCATGCTGATTTTGTATTTTCCGAATTTTTTTCATAAAAACCTGGTCAATCCTCCTGCTCAGTTTTATTTTTTATTACAGTTTCATTTGTTAAATTTCAGTGGTAGCCGCAAAATCTCCTAAAGATGCTTTTAAAATCCCCATATTTAATATTTTCCACAGTGGCACAGTGGACCCAAAGAGTTTGGTACATATCTATGACTATAGCAATATACGGAATCAGGTGAAATGTGGAAATGACAATAGGCTATTATTTTTACATTACAATATAAAAGTATTAAATTTCGAGCATGCAAAATAAATATGTATGTAGGTTTATGTGATGAACTGAAATAGATGTGGTAAAATTAAAATACCAATATTTTTAGTACCAATCAAAAAACTTTAGAGTTTTTAAAAATTCATTGATTACTCATTATTTTAGACATTGAAAATGTTTGGACAGCTTCGGCTGAAGTTCGTTTCGTATTTTTACATACCTATATCTATATCTATATTTCATACCCACTAGTGTTATTTTTCACATTATTCATAATTGAGTGCACCCCTGATTTGTGATTTAAATCTCAGAATGGTAAGTTGTGATCGAACTCCTCCGAAACGGCTTGATTTTTATAAAATTTTGTATGTACGTGTATGTTTGGTAGGAACGATAGTAGGCCATAAATTATATTTTATGCTTGGGGGAGGGTTGCCACTTGTTTGAAAAATAAAATTATACTAAAATATATACATGTGATATGGAATATTAAATTATTAGCGTCAAGCGGTTGGTCGCGGCAAGAATTTTCATATCTAATTTGTATGAGGGTTGCCACATGTTTTAAAAGTCGAATTTAATTGAATTATACACAAGTTATATGTAAAAATTAAAATATGCACTTCCGACGACTCGCTTCAGCGAAGAGAAGGTTTTCAAAAATATGTTTTGGAGGGGGTTGCCACCTGATTGAAAAGTGAAATTTTATTAAATTTTACACAAGTAGATAAAATATTAAAATATGAAACATCAAAGGACTCGTTTCGAAGAGAAGATTTAAAGCTTGCTATATTTTGCATAGGGTTGCCATCTGGTTATTAAAAGTTTCAATCTTTTTAGAAAGCGTATAAAAAATAAACATTTAAAAAAAATGGTCATCGAAATTTTCAACTTTTAAATCCGGTTTTTTTTTCTTTAATTTTAAGGGGCATGTTGTCAATTCTATTGCAATGTAATAAATAATAAAGAGCAATTTGTTTTTTGGTGACGGTGTTGGGAGTTTTCGTCCATATAAGGAATACTGTTTTGAAGCTCTTATTAAAAATTTTGAAAATTTTAAAAACATTGGTGAGTTTCGTAAAAAGTTTTATGTTAAGAATGAGCTGTGATTTTATAAAAAAAAAATGATTATAATTAATAATGAATTAATAACCATAAATGGCCAACTGTACTGTATTGAAATTTGTTGCTTATGATATACAATGTGCATGCGATAGTTTAAAGAGATATTTAGTATGCCAAATAATCATTTTAGCATTGCATTCTTTTTTCTTTTCATCTTTCCACTCCTTCTTTGCTACCTTCACTTTGTAGCACTTCCGTACGTCCGTAGCTGCGCCGAGCTCCGATGGATTGTCGAAAACTTGCAAGGATCTTCTAGGGAATCTACATGATCGTGTGAGCGTTTTAGCAACACTGGATGAGGATCTGCGTAGACGTTTGGAGAATATTGAAAACAAGTAAGTGAATCTAAAAAAAACAACAAAAAAGATTTATATTTATTAAGAAGCTATACCAGTTTTTTATTTCTGTATGTATTTTTGCTCGCAAGACATCTTTTGTGCTGAATGTTTTTTTCTTTTCAAACTTGTTCGCAAAATAAATTTAAAAACAAAAAATAAATAAATATTTAAAATAGTTGCAATATTTTGGAGTTTACCTTTTTCTGTTAGATAAACATTTATTATAATCAATCGTTGGCTATTGACTTGATGTTTTGATGTCTGCTTGACTACCGGTGAAGCCAATCGGCATTCAGGCGAGCCCTATCACATAACGAGCATAAGTTTGGTACATATGTACATATGTACTACATATGTATAGTATGTATATGTATTGTGTATGAAAAATGTTGAAGTATCTACTTAATACATGCCATTAACAAACGGTTTTTAGTTTTCGCTTATTTGTTAATTAAAATCCTAAGTAGCTAATAGAAAAGACCATCTGTGAAATTTAACAGGTTTCCGGTGCGTTCAAGTTTGCCAACAAAAGATCCCAAACTCTGTTGAAGAGAGGTCGCTGTTAGTTAGACACCTTTTGGTGATGAGCTAAATATAGTAGTGATGAGTTCGATTTGGATATGTTAATTAAATGGCATGCCAGGGCCAAAAACACAAAAATGATTCTACGAGTAGTATCATTGGAGCAAAATTTAGTTAATTTTATAAAATAGTTTTCAGTACATGGCCAACAAGAAATGCTGTGAATGTAGTAAAAGCATGCAAGTTTTGAACAAGATTTGTTTTTACACAATGATTTACTTTTATTTACCTACAATATATACATTATGATTGTCCATCTGAACTCTAACCTATTACCTACATACAACCAAAGGCATACATTTTTTCCTTTTTTTCAAAAATACCGTCGATTAAAAACCCGAGTTTTGTTTGATTTCATTGAGCTCATATTAAATGTTTGCTAGAAGAGGAGGAACCACTGTCGGAAATCAAACAACGTTTGCATGTTTTGTGTGGATATTCTGAACCAGCCCTTCCTTTGTTTTGCTAATTGGCGCCAACTGCAGACACCAAGTGAAGGCTAGTCCCCTTCTCCACCTAGTCTTTCCAATGTAGAGGAGTCCTCGAGGCATATTGATGGACTTTTAGAGCGTTATTTTCGTTCGCCAAGAGAGATATTTATTGCCTATTTGCCTACTCAGCTCAAAGTAGCACGTGTTGGCATGAGTTGGTGTTAAGGCTGGTGTTAAAGCAAGGTAAGCAAAGTCCTCGACTTTGTTAAAATTGTAACTGACAAGCCGTATTAATTTAGCAGGGATACCAAATTCAGCCATCGCTGCATATAGGCAACTTCTTCTCGGGCTTTCGAAAACGGAATTAATGCCAACAAATAGATGGTGTGTGTCGATACTCTTCTCAAGGGGTTTTTCTAAAATTTGGCGTATCATGAATATCTGGTCGATGGTAGATTTACAGGGTCTAAAGCCACACTGATAAGGTGCAATCATTTCATTGACGGTTGGCTTCAGTTTTTCACACAACACGCTCGAAAGAACCTTATATGGTATGCTAGGAATACTGATCCTCCGGTAATTGGCGTATATTTCATGACCATCCGTCTTGTGAATTGGGCAGATCAGGCATAAAATCCAAGCGTATTTCTTTTCTGCAGAGGCGCGACATTCCTCATCGTACCAGTTGTTCTTTCGGGTGCGCTGGAATCCAAGAACTTCCTCAGCGGCGATAGGTAGAGAACGAGAAATGTGCCCGCAATGCTCGCGAATTCCGGTTTGCTGAGAGGTACTCTTAGTGTTCCGGTGTGAAAGTCGAATGGTGAAGTCGGTATCTGTCTGTTGCAATTGCAGTTTTCCGACGTCGAGTTTTCTTTGTGTATTTAGACGCACCTTCTTTGCTGTACAGAGGCGTATGCGGCCCTCGAAGTGAACGTGCGTCTAATATATTGAAAGCTTACCGTCCGTCTATCGCAATGGGATGAATTTGGATTCGCGGTTTTCGATCTGAAGACAGACATGTGGCTTGGTGGATTTTCTTACGGGCCTCGGCAAAGTCGATCAGTCTCAGTCCGTTAGCGGAGGTTTCGTCGTGGAGACTGAAGATTATTTAGTAGACATCGCAAAGTCCCTTCATTTTGGATGGTGGTGATACATCAATCAGCCGGGCAGCGGCACCTTCCCAATTAAGGGTTCGGACATTCCAGCTGCATGTCCTTAAATCAGACGTTTCCTGCGGCCGTCATAAGAAAAGGGGGATAATTTTTTACGTGGCGTTTGTTTTGCTTTGAAGACTTGAAGACACATTTATATAGCGAGCCGATTTCTCGCGAATTCTGGTGGGCTCTTAAACCGAAAACTTCGGAGTCCACACCAGGTTCGCCTTCCCACTTTAGCTCTCTCCCAAACGGATGTGAGGGAGGCCACTTGGATGAAACCACCCGGAAGTCGTGAGCTGCAACTCTCAGGTGAATGGCAAACAGAGACAGCAATAACGGGCGATTACCATGCTGCATTGATCCATCAATCAGTTGTGAGATTCTGTTAAAGATCGAACTGTCAAATTGAATTGTCCACTGTTGTGTGTAAGCAAAAGAGGAGTTGAGGTGTTACAATCATGGCGAACTCATATAAGGTGGTGTTATAAATGCAACTACAACTATATTTTGATTTTGCTACTGCGTAAAAGTTGTCAAAATTTACATACAAAAAATCAAGGCGAATTCATATAAGGTGAAGTTACTATAACAGTCTATTTGATTTTTTTTTATTCACCTACATGTATTTTAAAAGCAAAAAAAAAATATATGTAAATTTTGACAACTCTTACGCAAAAGCAAAAACAAAATACATGGGAATCTTGTAGTTGTACTTATAACACCACCTTGTATGGGTTCGCCTTGCAAAATTTCAAATCGGCTGCTGTAGTAACTACACCTGGTATGAATTTGTCTAGATAACAATTAAATAAAAATTAAAACAAGTCTAAGGTTTAAATTTTCCACTTTTTTATGTTTTTTCTTTCTTTTTAATCAACTATAACTGTTAATGGTTATTTGACGGTTTCTTTCGGGCAGGAAATTAGGGTTTTTGTTTTCCCGTGCTTCTAGACTGTTTACTTTCTTTTGAGTAGGCAATTCCATCTTTAGCAGATTTGTCCGATACTTGCTCGAAAATTTAAAAAAACACATTGTATAGAAATACAATCTAATAATAATTTGATATGTACCCTTCATTTCAATGAATTATAGTGACTCAAAAAATGAGTTACACTTTGACCTTAATTTTTGTTTTCGAAAAAAAAAATATTTGATAACAGCCACCCTCATTTGCGACACAATCGCATTTTTGCATACCAAATTACATTGGAATGTTGGCAAATATAATATGCAATGTGATATCTCATATCAACACAATTACTCATTCGATTTGTTTGCTTTTGCTATAAGTGCCATAAATAAATTTTTATTACTTATTTGTAATTATACCAAGTGAACGTTACTATTGTTTCGAATTTATAATTCAAAGAACAGAGCGATGAGTTTAGCGACCTTCAAGTTATCGATTAATGAGCATAAAATATACATAGGTGTTATAGTATATATATTATATAATCCACAAATATACATACATACATACATTCAAATTAACATACTTACAAATTTAGTTTTTATGATTACCATAATTTATATGACAGCTGGCTTACACCTTGCATAATTAAGTACCAATTGGAACTAGAAGTTTTGAAAGTATGTACATATGTACATATGTATATATGTAAATACACATGGCGTCTGCCAACAATTACCACTCACTGTGAGAGCGCCAAATCTGCATCATCGCGGGGCACGTACGTAAAATAATTAAAATCATTACATCTGCCACACAAACCTATGTGTAACATATTTTATATTAGGGTATGTTCATTACGCCGACTCCGAATGGCAAATATTTTTTTGTGAGAAGTTTTTTCATGGCAGAAATACACTCGGAGGTTTGCCATTGCCTGCCGAGGGGCGACCGCTATTAGAAAAAAGTCTTTTATATAATTTTGAATGTTACTTGCGCCGGCCTGGATTTGAACCCGGGACCCACCGAATGAAGCGCGGACGCGCTACACACTCGGCTAGGGTGACTACTGCTTGGCTCAAAAACTGAGGCGCGAATTTCAACCACATTTGGACAGTAAATTCCTTAGACGTGTGGCACGGACATAGGCTATATTTTAATCCGCTAGGTGGCGCATGAGTCGAGATATTTGGAAAATCCGTATTTATAGTCCGATATTGATACTATTAGAAAGATATGGTTCTCGTAGGGAAAAATATACTTCTATGAAAAATAAATGGTGCTAGAGGCGAGTTTTTTCAGAAAATCTGTATTTATGATCCGATTTGATGAAATTAGATATGCGGAAAAAAATACTTTTACAAAAACTGAATCCGTTAGGTGGCGCTAGAATCGAGTTACTCCGAAAATCTGATTTTATGGGTCAATATTGGTGATATTTGAAAAATATGCCGATGGTAGATGGTATTGAGTCCATAAATATGTACGCTATATACGTTTACTATATTCAAAAGTATTGAAAATATTTATAAAAATTTATTAGCTATCTATCTAGTCGAGATTTCCAGAACATCCTAATACCATGTCAAACCAAAATAGAAATTGAGAAACTAAATACGGTCATAAATAAACGCTTGGAAAGTCAAAAATGAAAAAAAGCGGGAATTTCCCAAAAATGTTAACAATTTTAGATAGAACAAGAATTCATGGAACGTTACCACCTTATATGAATTCGCATTGGTTTGTCTCTTTTCACTGCAGCGATAGTTTTTTTCACAAACAGTCTGTGCAAATTAGAATGGCACAGAGGATTAAATGTAAATTAAGCCATGTAGTGTATTGCTGTAAGAAACCGACAAAATTGTGGATTATAGCGGCGACGGTTGTCACCAGCTCAAAGGCAGCTGAGAATAATAGTCGAAAATGTTTCGTTTTATTTGGAATGGAACACGTGAGTTGACTATCCAGACAAGGATCCTAGATAACAAAGAAGTTAAGTTGCATCACTCCCAACATTCCTTTAAAAGAAAATCTCGTCCAATTTTACGGGGCCAGAAGTAATTTGACTTTTGTCGATTGATATTAGAATCTAACTTGATCCAATTGGCTTCTATGTGTGGTGAATTCGACGATAGTTTTTGTCACAGGAAACGAAACTTTACGCAACTTCTTTGTAACCTACGTCCAGAGCTAATCAGAGTTGTCGATTCACTTCGCCTCCCTTTTTACAGATTAAGTGAGAATGACGTGAGAGATCGATCGAGACGAGTTACAGAGACGTATTAGTTACCTTCTCGGTGACTAGATTTCAAAGTCACATTTTGTTTGCGAAAATCTTTGCAAATCAAGTTGACTGGGTTTTATTTTTAATTTATTAAATTTCACTTGTGGTAAGGAAATTGCAAAATCTCCTAAACGTTTTTTGAAAATTCCCAATCCATATTTTTGACATAGTGGCAACATTGAAAAATCTTACAAAAACCGCGCATAGTGATCCTAGAGTTCCGTATCTTACTATCTATTTATCTATAGATTATGGGCATTAAAAGTAAGCGGACTAGAAAAACTTGATTTGCAAGCATTTAGAAAATGAGCGATTGACTCACCCTAATGAATATAAACTGATTAACACAACAATTACCAGCCATATATACCACGGAGTAGTAGTATACTTAAATAAACCTCATTTATAACTATCAACTAAATAAAAAAATACAATTGGTTTATACGTAATACTCGTACATAGTACATATGTATGATTCGTAATAAGTTGGTTGTTGGCTAAGTTCGATGATTGACAAATTGCGCAAACTTTATTTGTTTGCTTATTTTTATTTATCTATCTATGTATAAATGTAATATAGTCAATATGTAGAAATCTACATACATATGTATGTTGAGTTTAGTTTTTGTTTATAAACAAAACCGAACGATAGATGAAAAGAGAATATTGATAACACTAGTTTATAAGATAAATGCATCAAGCTATAAATTTGCCTAAGCTGTGATTTCTAAAATTTTTTTCAAGAAGAGTTTTCGATATGTGTAGGGTAGTACTCTGCGCTCAGTCGCGATTGATAAACAAATTTATAAAAAAAAAACAAAATCTCTCAATTTGAGCCGATCCGAAGTTCGGTTTAGAGATACTTATAACCGGTTCTTTTACCAGTACAAGTTTTTTTTTAGGTGGTTGGAACTATTGAACCGAACTGAATTAGATCGCAAACGCCATGTTAAAACAAAATATATTCTAAAGCATAGTACTCTCGGTTCCCGTTTCACGTGAAATGAGCTGTCAATACCCATAAAAAGTGGTTTACCGCGAAATGGGCGTGAAATTTCACAACTCTTCCACGACAAAGCTATACTATGCAGAAGAAAAGAACAGCAAATGCGATTTTAATTTTATGTACACAACAAAATGTCAACAAAAACCCTCCCGTCGCTTGAAACTTGAAAAATACTTTCAGTGGATTTTCATTTTGAGCCGAACCGAACCACGTTTTTTGACTGGTTTTCGGTTTGAAAAAAGGTAAGGTTCGGTTCAGAATCGATTCGCAGCCCTATGTTTTACTCCTTCAGCACTGTATATCAATATACCTACGTATATATCGGACTGAATGCTACTTTTTGGAGTTTTTAACAGAGATCCAGGATAATAATTATTTGATAGTTGAGTTTTAAAAAAGTCACCCTAATTTTGATAATAATTATAAGAATTATACAAGCGAGATCAATTTTTTATATCAACAATAATTACACTGTGGAACAAAATTTTGCGGTCGGAGATTTTTAAATCGATTTAGGGTAACTTGGGGGCGCTGATTACGAAAATGATATTAGTTTTGTCGAATTGGGTCTAGTTTTTCAGATAAAGACTTTTAAATATTTCACGAAAAAACCTGATTAAAAATACGGGAAGAATGCCCTTCACTGCAACTAAATGGTAATATAATTCCCAAACATGATAGTGTCAAATATCTTGGCATACATTTGGACAAACGGTTAACCTGGAAATGTCATATACAAGCCAAAAGTAAACATCTGAAGATTAAAACCAGCAAACTTTACTGGTTACTAGGCCCAAAATCGCCTTTAGATCTTAATAATAAGATTTTAATATACAAGGTTATACTAAAGCCAGTATGGACATACGGAGTTCAACTGTGGGGCACTGCTTCCAAATCGAAAAAAGAAATCTTACAAAGATATCAGTCAAAAACTTTAAGACTTATTACGAGTGCACCCTGGTTCATCACTAATAAAGCCATTCATTCTGATCTAAAAGTTCCTTTTATAAAAAATGAAATTAAAAAAATTAGTACAAAATATTTACATAGAATAAGTAATCATGAAAATCCGCTAGCAATTGCATTACTTGATGAATCTAATGAAATTATTAGACTTAAAAGACATCATGTATTAGACCTTCCATTTAGAACTTAATAGCTAAATATAAAATTAAAATGTATTAAAATGTAACAAAAGAGTCGGAGTTGCATATATGTAGTACATAAGTATATTATTATTGACCTCAGTGGAGTTCAATAATATAAGTAATTTTGTTAATTAATTATATAATTTGCTTATTATTTTAAAATAGATTGCAAATAAACGTATTAAATAAAAAAAAAAAAAAAAAAAAAAAAAATACCAATATGGATTTAAATTATATTTTTATTGCGCGCCTGTATAAAAATAATACAAAAATAAAAAAAATATATTCTTTTCATTAATTAATTTTAAAAAATTACATTATTAAGTTCCAGCAGTAGTCTGCCATCATGTGGTCGTCCCATCGACCGTGGTATCTTTCTTCCATTATTTTTATGTCCTGGTGAAACCGTTCACCTTGTTCCTCACTGTAATCGCCTAGGTTGTCCGGGAATTTGTCCAAATGACTATGTAAATAATGTAATTTAATGCTCATTTTAGCTCCGAGTTTGCGAAAATTGAGAAGCATATCAGCAACTAGTTTTGTATAGTCTGGTGATTTATGATTTCCCAAAAAATTTTAGACTACATTAACAAAGCTTAGCCAGGCTTCAGATTCAATTTGTGACATATGGATTAAGAATTCAGTGTCTTTTAGAAGGGTACGAATTTGAGGACCATCGAAAACTCCTGCTTTTAATTTTTCCATATTAAGGACTGGAAATTTTTTGCACACATATTCGAAACAGTCACCTGTCTTATCAAGGGCTTTGATGAACTGTTTCATGTCATGAACCACATTTGCTGTTCCTACCCCCATATTTTCTCTCACCGGCCAGGCCTTTCTAATCCAATGTTCATTTCTTGCACGACTGTCCCATAAACTTATAAAACAGGGGTATTTAGTATACCAACTTTGTTGGCTCATTTACAAGTTGCATTTACAAGTCACGCCGTCGATAACTTGCAGCGGCTGGCAGGGACTTTTAGAGTTTTCAGGTATTTAGGCGAAGTCGTCGAATTAATGTTTAGTTGTATTAACTCACCCGACTTAACCGGCTGCCCTTGCTCTCTTGCAAGGGAAATAAAATATTTAAACCAACGAACTACTTGTTTTAATAATTTATATAAAAAAACTTATTGAGGAATAATGAAATTAATACAACTGGAACTGGGTCATATAATTTTTTTTCATTAATTTCCTAAGTTTCGTTTATCTCAAGAACTAGAGCCAATCCAAAAAAAAAGTAAAAACACAGTTCGTAAGCCTGCTACTAATGTTAATAAAAACTATTAGCTAAGTCATGACCGCGGTTTTTTTTTTAATTTTTGTTACGCAGTGTTATTAATTGAGACTTATATTATAAAGGTCTTTCCAATAACTATCAGCGAGATAAATTTGTTATGTCTTTCAAAGACTTTTATTTTGAGACTTAGATAATTAAAGTCTGACTAGTAATTACGAGTAAGACAATTTTTTGTTATGTCGTGAAAACAGTCGTTAAAATTAGTTCAGAAGTGATCCCGAATTGGTCTCGAAACTGTTTCGAAGTAATCCCGAAATGGTCCCAAAAATGTTCCGTCCTTCAAGACTTAAATTTTTTTTTCACTCATAATTATTATCAGAAAACTTTTGTTATAGAAATCGCAAACTAAAAGTTTTTGAAGACACAAAAAAAATTATCTCGCGGATAATTAATATGAGAAAACTTTTATAACATAAGTCCCAAAATAAAAGTCTTTGAAGGCCTAAAAACATTTATTTCGCTGATAATTATTATGAAAAGACTTTAATAGTAGAAGTCTTTGAAAAATGGTTATAGATTACACGAAAAATATGTGTCTTACTATAATAATTATTAATTAACTTTTACTTTTTCCTCTTATAACAGTTATGTATCTCTTGAAAACTTTTTAATAAGAAACATTTTTTGCCACAGGAAATAAAGAAGAAGAAAGTAGATTACATAGAATTCGATGGCGTTTCATTTCCTGTGGCAATAACTCTCGCCCGATTCACCACAAACAGTAATCAATTGAATCTAATCAGATACTAATATCAATTAGCAGAAGTCAAATTAGTTCTGGTACAGTGAAATCGGTCGAGACTTTCTGCTAGAGGAACGATGGGATGGGATGCAACTTCCTTGTAATCTACGTTCTATGCCAATGTCCAGAAAATTAAATAATTGTGTTTGCATTTAAAAAAAAAAACATATACTTTACTAATAACTGTAACTAAACTTTATTACATAAACACTTATTTTATAATTTGCCTACCATTTTGCGCATCTTCTGTACTAAATTTAAAATTAATTACTACCCAACAACTACGATCTGCTTACAGGATGAGCCAATTTGAATCGAGCAATTTGGGTCGTTTGGATTCATTGGCTGTACAGCAAACAGACTTCCTCAAACGTCTTGACACCCTCGACTACATGGAACGTCAGACGAAACGCAATATTGACGAACTGAAAGGTGACTTGAATCATGAAAGGCAAAAGGAAGGTCAGAATTGGAATTTTCAAATTTAAAAACAATAACTTTGCTTTGCAAAAAATAAATTACAATAACGGCTTGCTGGCTAATTGCAATTGCCTAATTGGTTGCATAATCGAAAACAAACAAAAAAATTAAACGTTTTTTTTTTGTTGTTACTAATTTTTACAGAAATCGCCTTGCGTACAGCGCGTGATGCCGACGATCGCTTGCCACAGATGCCCACAAACGAAGCCAGACTTGATTCATTGGCCACTTTATTGCTGTCGACGCGATCAGCAGTCAATGAATTAAATAATCATCTTGAAGCGAATATTAGCAGATTGTCAAAGTGAGTAGATACAAACATACATACATACATACAAATATCACAACTTATGTATATGACTGATTGAATTTTAATTAAATACGTATACTTATAGATAAATATAGTAGATATGCAATGAGCGAGTTGCAATCTAAGTACTATCTTAACTCGCCGTGTTTAACATGCACTGGCAGTCTGTTTGTTTAAGCATCTCTAGTGGCATACGTGAGAAATATATGTACATACATATAAAATTAGAGGCATGATTTTGTGGAAAAAATAACTATGCTGCTGCAACTGTGTACTTAGCTTTTGCGATTACACTTTGCTGCGGCGCATTGATCAAAGAATTCTGTGGCAAGTCACATTGTTGGACTTTTTTTTTTAAATGCAAATCTATTGAATGTAATGTGTAATAATCGCGATGTGACTATTAAATTGTCAACTGCAATGAAAATTAAAATCATTTACACTTAACCAGGAATCCAATATTGGGTAGCATAAATTCTTTCGAAAGATTTTAAGTGGGAAAATTTCAACTATGCAAGCAAGATCAGAAAAATATTAATAGAAAATTGCTTGAAACATATTCTATTTTTTTATGATATTAATACTATAGTCGGCTGAATAAAGACTTTAATAATATTTTTAATATTAATTAGGCACGCAAGAAACTATTTTAAAATTTAATAACTAATTTAAAAATTTAAACCATCTTAGATTTTTTTCCAAACGTGTTTTTTAGATAGTCTATTGAATAGTTTTTAATAAAATAGTTAGTAAAAAATATTATTATATAAAAAATTGTTTTAAACCTTAACAACTGAATTTAATACATATAGACCATGTAATTTTACTTTTTTTCTTGATGTTAATGGTGTACATACATGGGTGCACCCAAGCGGTGAGTTTTGGGGCTCAAATCGCCCTCCGCCAAAATCTTAAAACTGTAATACGTTCTTGGAATTAAATTACTTTGTTTTTGTTAAGGTAGTCTTCTACTGTCGCGGTTTAAAAAAATCATTTTTTTGTTTGTTTTAATTTAAATCTACTTGTATCTGGGAAAAAATTGCAGAAAGGATTTCGTGAAAATCGCATACGTTTGCATGTTTGTGGGATTCGGAATGTAAGTTATTTCTACATTCTTTAAATACGTATTTACAAAATTAGTCTTTTTTTTTAGCCGTCCAGTAAAACTTTTCGTGAAAGTATGTATTTTAAACTATTTAGTAGCGAGTACGATTTGAAAAATTCTATTATGTTCCATTTTTATAGTCTCTAATATGTCAACAAATAAAGTAAAATTTAAAAAAATTTGACAAGTTATTGCATAAATTTAACAATTTGCAAAATATAAAAAAACTATCTCACGAAAGCAAAGTCAACGTAACTGTGATTATGTAAAATATTAATTTTCTGATTACAAATTACACAACTGTTTTTTTTTTTGTCATCAAAATTAAAATTTAAAAGTCAAAACAATCTATTCTTTAGATCATTTGCAATTTAGTAGAGGGTCCCCTTAAATTTATTGTTTATAAATTTTTTTCTGCGTCAAACGAAAGGGAGAACAAAACGAAGTGATCAGCTACTTCGGACGAAACCATGCCCTCCACCTGTGCTGCTTTTTCCAAACGTTTGGAGCTGATAAAAAAGAACTATCCACAAAAAACAAAAAAAAAACGTGTTCACCCCTCCTCCCATGAACGCATTGTAGAAAAATCGCATACATTTTTTTAATATATTTTCTGTTTTGACTTATTGCTGATGATTTGATAGTATTCATAGACTTACAACACTGTGCACTTATTATATTCGGAAACCACTCGATGGATTTGCAAAATTTATTGCCTACTTGTTTTTAAACAAAATTATCAAAAAGGTGAAATTATACCTATGTAATAAAATGTTAGGAAAAGGCAAAATTTCACGGGAAATAATTTCTTAGAACATTTTAACTCATTAGCTCCTACCTTAAAGTGCCAATTTGACCCTTACTTCATGAAACCTATCAAAAAACAAATTTTTAAAGTCGTTGTAGGAACGAAATGTTCTAGAAAATTATACTTCAGAAATTTTTACTATGGGTCTTCTTCAGGAGGCTGCAAAGAATAATACCAAATTGTTTGTTTAATTAGTTTTTAATATTAACTATTTTTTACTGCCCCATTTTTGCAATGTTTTGGGGCTTTTTGATAAAAAAAAAATAGGGATATTATTTTTTAAGCGATATATGTAAGTAGATCAATCCAAGCCGGTGAGCATATTCAAACTCCGACTCTCCCTTTTCCACCAATTGATTACAAGAAATATGCAATTCCAGAACTTTATTGGATACCTTGATTATGTCCAGTTGATATGATGTCCCTATTAACTCGCCATCAGTTACACTAAATCCAAATTAATTTTAATTTATTTCTTTTCTAGCATGGTGTCACGTCGTCTCAGCAGCATTCGACGTCAAAACAATCGCCAATCGACAAACTTCTATGCCACCAATCATCCAACGGAGCCGCTCATCACCAGCTGTGCCCAAGATGCGCCCACTGCCAACGGAATTTTACGCCTTCAACTCACACCCGAATCCGAACCATTCTATGTGCGTTGTGACGATGAGACACTGGGCGGTGGTTGGACGATTATTCAGAATCGTTTTAATGGCAAATTGAATTTCTATCGCGGCTGGTTGGAGTATCAGGCGGGTTTTGGTAACTTAGGTGGCGAATTTTTCATCGGCCTAGATAAATTGCATGCGCTCACTGCCTCGGCGGTGCATGAGTTGTTGATTTTGTTGCAAGACTTTGATGGTAGGAATCGTTATGCGCGCTATAATTTATTTGCCATCGGCAGCGAGAAGGAAGACTACGCACTCAGTTTATTAGGTGAGGAAGGTGGCAAGAGAAAAGCTATAGATAAGAAAAGCTGAATAAAAAAAAAAAGTTATTAATTTTACTATTATTATTTATAGGCGATTACGAGGGCGATGCAGGCGACTCATTTACCTATCATGCAGGTAGCAAATTTTCCACATTCGACAACGACAATGATGGCTGTGTTGACTGCAACTGCGCGCAGTCGCGTAACGGCGCATGGTGGTACAACTGGTGCGATATGAGGTATGCGGAGTTGCACGAATATTTCTTTTTTAGATTAAGGGCCATTTTCTCGACTGGCTGTTATTGTGAGAATCCAAGAAAGTTGGAAAACAAGATTGCGCCTTCCACGCTGAGAGCAACTTATAGTGACTTAATAATAGCTAGAGAAGGAGAGACCGAAGAAAAAAATTCTACAAAAAGGAGAGGAAGAAGCGCAGAATAAGCGGACACATTGGCAGTACGATTGCAAAATTATCTTAGCATTGTTTATGTAAAAGGCTTTTATTTCGTCAGCGAATTGGTGGATGTTGTGAAATCTACAAATAGAGGACTAACGGTCTGCGGATGGCGCAATCTTGTATTCCCTCATTCATGTTAAGAATCCTGAAACTGGAAGTTAAATTTATCGAAATGATAAATTCGATTTAATTTTCTCAACAATCAGTGAAAAAATTTAATTAACGGTGAAGAATACTTGGTGGCACTGGAGAAGAAGACAAACGAAAACGGCAAAATCAGCTGTTTAAAGAAATAAACAAATCGAAGAAGTTTTCTCGTGTTCCATATATTTTTAAACAAAAAACATGAAATGTGCATATAGACAATAAAACATAATCAAACGAAAAAACGAAATACCTCAAACGAAAGAAATTTAAACAAGTCAATTAGTTGTTTTATGTTCACAAAAAAAGCAGATGGATTTATCGAAGCGACAAAATTTTAACCGGAGAATGGACTGCATCCAAGGCGAGTTCATAGAAAGGGGTGTCAAAAGAACAGCTGATTTGATTTTTTTCATTCAAATTTCCCTTGCATTTGTGTAGGGTTGTCAAAATGAATATTTGTTTACAATAAAAATTGCTTACCCTGGCGAGCAAAAGTGGTCGAATGGTGACCTTTTTATGATACAAAGTTTTTTGTTAATTCCATTTCTTTTCTTTTATGTTAATTAGTTTTTCAAACTTTTTTTCATCAATATTTTTTTTAGTTTTTAGAAGGACGTTTAAATTTTTGTGGGTATACACCTATTTAGTTTGAAGTGACTAGAAACTACCGTTGATTTTTTATATATATTTTTTTTAAATTTGGCGTTTTATAATTTTTATTCGAAAATTAAATAAGCTATAAAACTTACTTACTTACTTAATTGGCGCTATAACCGCTTAATCGATTTTGGCCGAACTTTTCCTACAATTTGTGGTGTGCGTCTTGATATTGTAACACAAGTTGAGAGACCTAATATTTACGCAAACTCCGAACGGCGGTTGATGTTTGTGAGAAGCTTTTTCATGGCAGAAATTCACTCGGAGGTTTGCCGTTGCCTGCCGAGGGGCGACCGCTATTAGAAAAAACTTTTTCTATAATTTTTGGATGTTACTTGCCCCGCGCTAGATTCGAACCTTGGACCCACCGAATGAAGCGCGCACACGCTACACACTCGGGTACGGCGGCCGCTATATAACTGCATGCTCGAAAATTTTCTAAAAACTCCTCTCAACAATTTTAAAATTTAGATAATTTTTTTTTTCAGTTTTCAAAAATTTTTTTTAGTTTGAAATATTAATTTGCAGCGGTTTTGTTATAATATGAACTATATTTGTACATAAAATTAACACACACAAAATTTATCATAAAAAGCCTTGCTAATATTATAAAAAAGTAACAATTCGACCGCTTTTGTTGCTGTTGTTGTAAAAGCATAAGTGACATTACTTGTCCGGATCTAAATCCAGCTCGTTCCGATATCTTAGAACCGATTGTCGTTGTAACGCTACCGGTTTTCCTCGCCTCTGTATGTTTGTTTGTTTTATAGTTTGTCTATACCGAAAGCACCTTGACTACCTGTTAATTTTGTCGACGGGATAAACTTAGCAATCACTTCAGAAAACGAAAACGCGTTAGAAGAAGAGATAAATTTTAGCACGCAGACGAGAGAATGGCGTTGCTAACATTACATATATACCAAATACAGTATCCAAATTACAAATTTTCATATTTCAATTTTCATTTTCTTACAGCAACTTGAATGGCAAATACTTTTCACAAAACTACAACAACACACCTCTATACGAGGGCATGTATTGGAATGAATTTCGTGGGCCAACATACTCGCTGAAAGCCGTTCGCATGATGATACGACCGGTGAGCAGCGATGGTGATTTGCAACGCTAATTGTCGATTCGAATATGATTTAATTTAATTGAATGTGAAGAAATTTTGAGTGTCGCCAACGCTCGAGACTCAGGCGCTCCATTTGAGTGATGTACTATGTAAGCATTTTTGGAACTCACATTTGAAATGGTTTTTGTGTTCATTGCTGCTTGCTGGACAAAATATGAAAAGTTTCTAAATGTTCTAGTATTGCCACACTAAAATTATACTCGAAACGGGCTTCAATGTTAACTATAATTTTTAAATTAGTCTATGTATATTTATGTAAGTATGTTTGTATGTAAATTACAACTGCTTTAATGTGTGTCTCAAATGCAAAATGTGTTTTATATTTAAATTATTATTTTTATAACTGTATACCTATGTACATATGTATGTATTTGAAATAAATCTGAGTAATGCCATGTTGTACGATGAAAATTTGCGAAATTATCAAGTGGAAGTTTCCCGTTTCTCAGCTAATGCTCATCATTATCTAATTAGCAAAAAAATTAATTCTAGGCAGGCAATCTCTTAGTCGCCTCATGAGTTGGATTTGTAGTTATTTTAGTTGCCCCATAACCGAACAGAGAATGAATATCAGACTTGTACTAGACAAATGAAGTCATTAAACCTAAATGTCGCTCATTTCAGCTACTCACCTATCACGCAATTTGTGTTTGCTCATAAACGACGGGCGGTTATTGCGGGTATCTGGAACATTCCTTTTGGAAATGATTTGTATATACAATTTTAAAATTCCAAAGGCCAGCATAGATATATAATTTGATATATACATATTTCCCTTAGATTAAGGTATAAAGAATATTTTATAGTTCAAAAGCTCTGTTCAATATCTAAAAAAAATATGTCTTTATTGGGGTACCAAAGCAAGCCGGGTTTGCCAATATTACATCATTTTGAAACCTTAAACGACGTAGTATATTGATTTAAATAAAAACAAAAGGTATGATTTCAAAATACCACACCTATTTTCCAAAATTTTGGTTTTTGTTTTAATTATTTCCCTCTCTAATTAAATTCTTTATACCAAATTTGATAGAATTCGAGACATAATTTAGTAAAATAGAGAGGAGCGTGGTTTTAGCCTGATATCTATAATTTTCGAAATTGTGCTTTCTAATTAGAAATGCCAAGTGTGTATGTAATATGGAAAAACTTGACGAAGAAAATACGGAGATAATATCTATTTGCTCTAAGCAGGGTGTTTTAAGTGGTCGTTCCCAACATTTATGATTCTTTATATTTAATTCTCTAATCCAATATCGCCTATCAAATTTGAATAAATTATCTTGCATTGTTAATAAATATCGGATTTTTTTCGATTATTGTATTCTACTGTTTATTTTGAGGTGGGCATGGTGTTTTTGTTTTTATTTTTACAGTTTTCGAAAATTTGCTTATTGACTTGAAATGCAATTTGTGCACCAAATTTGGTGGAGTTCGGTGGCATAGTTTTTGAAATATGCCTATTTGCTCGAAAGTGGCGGTGCCACGCCTACTTCCAACAATTTTTTATTGCGTTTTTTTTTTGGTTTTTGAACATTAAATAATACGGGATATAGTAATAATAATCCTCTATGTAGCTTCTCTCTTTAGTGGAAGTACCGAAAATTCGTTGCTTGTATTTTGAAGTGCGATTTTTTTTATAGGATTTCGGAATGGTGGCGTTAAAGCTTAAAGCTACAGAGAAGTATGTACGTTAATATGTTTATTACTTTTTCACTCCGAAAAGGATGTGTGAATTTATATAAGTTTGAGAGTTGTGAGCTGTTTTATAATTTAAAATCAATTAAACATATAAGCTAAATCAAATATTACAATACAGAGGTACTTAAAACATAAAAATGAATTCCAATGTAACTGTAAACACCTCCATCCACCGTTTGCTTTCTGGTAAAACTTTTAGTTAAAGCTTTCTTCAATACGTGACTGGAGTATCTAGTAGAGAGAGGCCGAGGAGGGCATCACGACTATCTATACCGACGGATTCAAAATGGATTGCAGTGTGGATGCGGACGTGCTTTTAGAGAAACTAGACATCTCTCTCTCTCGTTCCGCTTACCTGACTTTTCTACCATCTTCCAAGCGGAGGTACTAGCCGTTGAGAAAGCCTGTAGGGTGCTGATAAGAAACTGAAAGATAGGGCCGACTGATTGACCAGATCCAGAGCTTGTCCTTATGAATCCCTGAATCTTGATGAATCCATGGCGAAAGCAATTAACTGCCCACTAGAAGTAAACAATAAAACAAAACCGCACTCACAGTCCTCACGAACGGTAGAAAAAAAAGGAACAGATTAACCACTTGCAAAATCTGACCACTTCTGACAAATCAAGAATGTTAGACTTGCTAAGGAAAGATATATAAATAGACTGACATCCACGATAACGGGGCACTGGCCGATAATGGGACACTGGCCGCAACACAACATACAACATGATGTCGAAGCTGCATTTTCGAGGATAGTAGAGACAGTTCGACACTATCTTTCTTTGAATGTCCAGCCCTGACACACAAAGAAAATCTCCAGCTGCACAATGACTAATAGCAGACGATTCACCCACAAAAACTGGGAAATTTAGGAATCACAACAACAGGAAAAACAGGTTTAAGTAGCATCAGCATACCAAAATGGCGATCATAGCGCAACAACCAACCACCCATAACACCACATCGAAGCGAACTCGCCATACACGTAATCTTTAATCTATTAGAGTGTGAGATTTGGACTTATTTTTTAACAAAATAACAATTCTTAAACCCTAAAAGTTCTCGATATTTTGCTATCATTTGCAGGAGAGAATTTCACTGCGTGGAGAAGACCAAAGTGAACAAAAAGTTTAAATATTATATAACGCTGTGCTCATAGGGTATTAAAATTAACTATGTATGTTATAAAGAATTTTTGATGCAAATTTCAGTCAAATCGATCTACCATTTTCAGTTGAATTTGAGATTACATCAATTGGATTTTAAAATTGTTGATTTTCAATTGGGTGCTAGAAGTCATAAATTGGATTCTAGAATAGTCAATAGGATTTTAGAAAACACCAATTGAGTATTTGAATAACATTCAACAACCAAGAGAGTAACTTGGCTGTTTTGGCTTTTGTTCCTGATTTACCGGTGGAGAGAACTGATAGGAAACTTGTTGTTGTTTACATAGCAATATTGTTATACAATCTAATCGAGTTTTAATTTGGTTTTTATAACAGACAGACCAAAAAATTTCCTTTCAACTGCTCCTGAGCTGTGTGGAAGGAAGTCAAATTAAATGGATAAGAAAATCACTTAGCTTCTCCCCTTTTTTAACTGTTTGCCGTTTCCCTAAACTCTTTTATGGGAAGCTTGGCTTGAGGATTTTGCTTTGATAGCGTAAGAATTTTCCTTGTGTGGTAAGTACGTCTTCAAAGTAATAACTAGCGTGTGACACGATTGTGAAAATATAATACATACATACACGGTTTTTATAACAGCTGTTCTGGCAAATTTTTTTTAGAGACGGTTAGCGGTTCACCATGTTTATTTTCAGATATTAATCCTTGACTACGTTTATGATGAAGCAGAGTTTTACCGAAGAACATAGATTACAAAAAAGTTGCATCCCATCCCACCGTTCGCCAAACAAAAAGTCTCTTCTGATTTGATTTGAATTTGATTAGATCCAATTGGTTTACTGGTGTGGTGAAATTGGACGAACATTCTTGCAACAGGAAACGAAACGTCATGCAACGTCTGTAAATGACAAAAAAAAAAATATTTCCTTTTTATTCCCAACTAACTACATACATACCTGCGGCTCATAGAGTTGCTTGCGCAAATGCCTAACAATCTACGCAAATCATAAGTATTCTTAACTCTGATGCTATCTACATATCAGCGTCATTTTCGAAATTACAACCAATTTATTTATATTTATCATACTTGTATTAAAAATATTGTGAAACATGCGATTGAACAAATTAAATTGTCGTCGCTAGCCTCCAAATCAGCACTATAAGAAGCTTAGAAAATTTGCGAGAGATTTTAATATCAATTCAATAGACAAGCAGACTATTTCTAAATTTCTTGGTGTATTTGAAAGTCGCGTTTGTAATAATTCAAACAAAAGTTTTTTCCCGAAATGATCTCTGTGAAATTTATATTACTTTTAACGAGTTTATCATATAGCGTTTCCTCTGCGCAAGCCACGGCGGTATTTAGTCACAATATAGATGAACTAATATTAAAAGCTAATATTTACTATCAAAGACCGTGCGTATTAAAAATTTGGAGTGAATGTAATAAAGAAAAGATAAATAAAAGTGTTTTATTTTTTTTTTAATTGTATAGTTCGCCTCCTGCTCGAAGTGGTGAACTCATCTTGAATGAAGTAGAGCAACTGGATTCTAAAGCAGATATCAAACTTATTATACATGGATTTACAAGCAGTCGATTTCATTTCTCCATTACGCCGTTGAGAAATGGTAAATACAAAATTTCATAAAAACTAAAAATAACTATCAAACAAATTTGTATATCTGGTTGTGGAAGCCGTTTGTCAAAATTACTTATTTCGCCATAGTGAGTGAAAAAGTTAGAGTATTTGCATTTCATTTTCTTTTGAATAACTGAAATTTGACAGTAGTCTTCAAAAGCAAAAACAAAATATAACAACATCCCCTTATATGAATTCGCGAATTGACTCATAGGTAGCATAGCTTACTTCATATTATCGAAATAAATTTAACATCATCCTATGACAGCATTAGAAAAATGTCATGAGCGGATATGTTGCATTTTTGATATGACAAAAAAAAACAAACAAAAAAAACACCCTATCAATTTAACTTGCATCATCATTTAAATTCATCGAATGCAATAAAATTATGCCGGTATTCTGTAAGCAGTCTCTAGTCTCTAGTCACTAATTGAAACTTTTCGGTGGTGAAATTGATTTTGAGACTATTCGGTATTCAGTGAGCCGTCTCAAGTCTATAGTCTCAAAATAACGTCACCAATTTGTCAGCTGGTTCTGAGCAGGTCACAAAATAAAGAAATTGAGGAAATTATTGAACAAACGCGAAAATGAAGTAGCACTCGAGCTGCTCCTGGTCGTTCGTTATATTTCGCTTGAACCTGTAAAAAAATATAGCTCTTAATTTTCAATACGGATAATAAAAAAAAAGAACAAACGAACAAACAAACTACACAATAAAAACAGTTGCACAATGTTCACAAAAGAACATGAAAATTTGACAGTCCTGGCCGGAGCAGAATAAAAGCTATTTATATTATTTTGAGAGGTTTTTGAGGTTTTCCGCTACATTTTCATTACTTCATTTTAATTGTTAAAAACATTTTTTGTTTATTTCTTTGGTTATAAATATGCACTCCATTTAAAAATGAAAATTTTTATTTTATAAGCGTGCCAATTTCTCTTTCAGCATACCTTTCCAAAGGCAAGTACAACGTGTTGCTCGCTGACTGGTCTGACGCTGCGGGAGTGGATTATCCCACATCTCGTAAAGCCGTTGCTCAAGTCGCTAAACAATTCGGCAGGCAGCTGAAAGCATTTATGGAGTAAGTAACATATAAAAGTGCTACAATTGCAAATAAGTTCTAAACTTTAACGAATGATGCCTTGAGCGGAGAATTCTTTCCGTTATGATAATTTCACAAAAAAATTTCTGATCGTAGAATAGTCTTATAAATAACTTACTTTCGCCGACCAGCTTACAGAATATTTTAGCTTATTTTGTCACGCAAGAACAAATATGAGGTTATGTGATTGATATTAGAATCTAATTTTAACCAATTAGTTTTTTGGTGTGGTGAGAAGCAACGAGGAAATTGCTTGATGTTTCGATTCCTATGGAAATAATTTTCGTTGAATTTCACCACACCAAAAACTTATTGGATCAAGTCACATTCTAATATCAATCAGTAAAAGTCAAATTAATACTGGTATTTTCTATCATAGGGACAGTGAGAGTGATGAAACTTCTATGTAACCTACGTTCTTTGAATTGAGCACAACAAACTTGCATACCGTTTCGTTTCATGTGAAACGATAGTATGTTAGCTTATTTCACCACACCAAAACTAACTGGATCAAATTAGGTTATAATCAAAGCAAAGCACTTACGCAGAAGTTGCTTGGCGTTTCGTTTCCTGTGGTAAGATTTTTCGTATAACTCCACCACATTAGAAACCAATTGGATCTAATCAGATTAAAATGTCAATAAGCAGAAGTTAAATAAGATCTAGAAGGGTGAAATTGGACGAGATTTTCTGTTAGAGGAATATTGAGAGTGATCCAACTTCTTCTAATATTAAACCGAGAATATGAAATTTGTTCTGGTATGGTGAATAAGCTAATATGTTTTGTTTTCTACGTTCTTTGTTTAATGTTCGATAACTGACATTAGGGTATGATTTCATATAATGGATTCTACTTGAAAATACTTGTGAAAATACCTAAATCAACTTCGGTTAATTTTTTAAAGAAATTTTCAATGTATAGATAAAAAATTTTGAATTGTAGTATAGATTATTATAATTTAGAAGACAATTTGTTTTCAATTATTTAATACCTAGAGTAGTGGACTCAACTTTAAAATAAACAACTCGTTTTACATTAAGACTAATTGGATTTCTTTAAGCTGATTTTATTTTTAACCTATCACTTGTTGAAAATAAATTTTTTATTTCAGACATTTAAGCAAATTTAAAAGAAGTTACATATTGTATACACCCCATCGCAAAATTATAGTCCCACCACATATTGACAGCTTTTGAGTATTCCTTTTTCTTTATTTAACTTTAATTATTTTGTTTCTTTAAATTGTCAAAAATCAACGGTAGTTTGTGGTAACTTCAAGCTTGCAATTTATTAATTGTTATAAAAAAATTTTGAATTATGAAATTTTGGGTGAAATTTATTATTATTTTTTTAATTTTGCCTAAAGTTTGAAATTTTCATTTAAACGGATTTTATTAGAAAATGAACAAAGTTATTATATTATTTTCGGCCTTCTTATATTAAGAAATCTAAATTTTATTTCGCTTGAGGCAAATTTTTTTTATTAGGAAGTATTATGAAGAAGCCACAATTTTTCAAAGTGAGATGTGGTGACCTCCGAAATAGCAACTGTTTTTTCCTAATATTCCCTAAGAAAAAAATTGGACTCGAGCTCAGTAAAATTAAAATTTCAAAATTATTAAAATAAACATTTAAAATGCGTTTTATGTTAAATTTTGTTCGTATATTTTTGAACTCGAATCCTATGGGTGTTTTTTCTGCCGCACCTCTTGCCAATCGATCGACCTCTCCGTTACCCTCAATGCCTTTGTGGCCTGGAACCCAGAGGGCCTGGATGTGATTGTGGGTTGCTAGAGGTTGTGGGGGTTTCTTAATTGCTTCATTGTGTACCAAAAATAATGTAAATAAAAATTTTGATCTTCGTACAAAATTTTTAAGAATTCAAAAAATGTTTTATCAAAATTTAAGACTTTTTAGTTTGAATTTTTAGAAGAATTTTGGGTACTCAGTTGTATAGGTTCTTAAATTTTTGCATAACGCAATGCAAGTTTCAAGAGGCGAAAAGGTCTCGTTGATTATTGACAATGTTTTTTTTTAATTTTTTGCTGGGAAATTTATAAAAAATCCTTTGATATATTAGCAAATGTGAGTAAAATCAAAATTAAGAAAAAAAATTAAAAAAGTTAATAAGAAAACTGTTTACGCAAAAGATTTCCAAAAATTTAAATTGAAAGCTTTGCAATTTTGATGGATAATTGTTGATTTTTTATAAATTTTGTGCAAAGTTTGCCATTTTTGATATGTAATAAACTATATGTATTAAAACAAAAATACGCGTGCACTTAAGCGCTCGAGCCAGTAGTAAAACTTCTTTGTAGAAGTAGAAATTAATAAAAGTAGTCCTAGTAATTAGTAGTAGTATTAGTAAAAATAGTGGTAGAAATTCGTGAAAGAGAAAGTAATAAAAATAGAAAAATAAAAAAAAGTGGCAGAAATTAATAAAAGTAGTGGGAGAAATTAGAAAAAATATAGGTAGAAATTAGTAAAAATAGTGACAGAAATTAGTAGTGGCATGTAAAAAAGAGTAGTAGAAATAAGTAAAAATAGTGCTAGAAATTAGCACTACCATTAGTAAAAATAGTGGTAATTAGTGGTACAAATGAGTAAAACTAGTGGTAGAAATTAGTAAAAGTAGTGGTAGAAATTATTTAAAACAGAAATTAGTAGTAGCATGAAAAAATAGTAGTAGAAATTAGTAAAAATAGTGATAGAAAATAACAAAATTAGTGGTACAAATTAGAAAAAATGGTGGTAGAAATTAGTACTACCATGAGTAAAAATAGTGGTTATTAATAAAAACAGTGGTAGAAATTAGTAAAATTTGTGGTACAAATGAGTAAAAATAGTGGTTGAAATTAGTAACAATAGTGGTTAAAATTAGTAAAACTTTTGAAAATTGATATTCCAAAGGAAGCTGGTCCTTCAATTCTTAGCGATCTAGCTGCCAAAGACTTCTAAGCTTTTTATGGGAAATATGAAATGGCAGTCGATATCGTTCGTTAAATACTTACGTGATATTGGGCAACGTGGTGAGTTCTAGGTCGACGTAACCCACCACATTATTTTTCGTTCATTATCCTACCACTCATAGTTCTATTCAAAATTTGGCATTCAATTACAATTTGCGTATAATTATTTACCACAAACTGAGACGATCTTGATTAATGTAAATTAAGTGTATACCTATGTGCAGACAAATGGATTACATATGTCAATATATTTACTCATTTCCCTTCCCTTCCATTCATTAGTAAACACGAGATCGCTCCCGCAGATGTGCACGTCATCGGCCACAGTTTAGGCGCACACATCGCTGGCAATCTTGGTGATTATTTTAATGGCAGTTTAGGTCGTGTGACTGGCTTAGACCCCGCATTGCCGCTTTTCACGCCACTCTCAAGCGATGCTTTACGTCCGATAGCCGCACAATTTGTCGATGTGATACACACCGATTTTCCGGTATTTGGCGATATCACACCACGTGGCAAAATTGATTTCTATCCGAATTTTGGAACAACACCACAACCTGGTTGCGCCGATATGGATGTGTTGCTGCTAGCCAAACAATTGATATTTGAACAATGTACGTAGGTATTTACCTAAATGAATACTCAAATATTTCTAGCATTCCCAAACTCCACAGATAGCTGCAGTCATAATCGCGCTGTCTTCCTGTATGCTGAATCGATTGGTCAACCGAAGAATTTTCCGGCGATCTCTTGCAGTCTGAATGGCATCAAAACGCTGAATGAGAATATTTGTCGAAGGAAAATTAAAAGTGGCGGTTTGAATAGTGAATTGGATGAAAGCGACGTAGTTTATATGGGCGAGGAAGTGTCGAGAAGGTAAGATTGCAAAGTTTATATTAAAAAAAAAAGAAGAAGATTTTACAACTTTTTACCGTTTTATATATGTATTATAGTTAAAATTTTGGAAAAAAAAAATTATTTAACTACATTTGGGTTTAAATTTTTGCAGCGCCAGCGGTAATTATTACCTGCCAACTTATGACTCACCACCCTATGGCATGGGAGCAAGTACGAACTTTTGACAGTAGATGTCGCCCAAGAAATAAATAGTGTTTGACTTGGCTAAACAAAAACCGGATATTAAAACAGCACGCCTCGGATACTTGACATTTCTAAATACAGTACGCACGAAAAATACTTTAATTCTTAGTAAAAAATTTTTGATATTAGTGTTTCGTTAGTTCTATTTCTCATAAGCACCCTGTTGCAAATTAACATAACACGGTGTTCACAGTATTGCATTTTTTTAAACTTTAATATAGTATATTCAAAAATGTATTAGGACTCTGAACTTCGCACTTTATTTTTAGAGAGTGTCCAAATGGATGTCGAAAATTCATCTCGCTATCTCAACCATTAATAAATTAAAATTTAAAGCAAATAACGTAGATTACAAGAAAGTTGCATGGCGTTTTGTTCCCGTGGCAAGAACTCTATCAATCAGCAAAAGTTAAATTAGTTCTGGCAAAGAACGTACTATATTACAAAGAAGTAGCATACTTTCACCGGATGTGCCAACAGAATGTTTCGGCATATTTCACCATACCAGAACAAATTTGACTTTTGCTGATTGATATTAGAACCTGATTGGATCCAATTGGTTTGTGCTGTGGTGAAGTGCTAATATTTCTTACCACAGTATAATTTCACTGATGCAACTTCTTTGCAATCTACGTTCTTTGTTTCTGGTATGGTGAATTGGCCGAGATTTTCTGTTAGAGAAATGGTGGGATGGGATGCAACTTCCTTGCAATCTACGTTCTTTGCCTTTGCCATCAGATGTAGGCAAAGTTATTGTTTTGGTTTTAAAAACTTTTATTGTTTCTTTACTGTTATTCATGGGCATCACGATCAAGACGAGAAAGCCGAAAAATTTAATATAAGTCATTTGTGGTGAAGTCGGAATTTTAATTCTTGCGTGCCATAGGCTTGTTCTATATCGAAAAAAAAACCATGCCCCTATTTTTTTGGAATCAATCAGCCAAGTTGTCTATATCTATATATGTAAGTGTATATAAAAGTGGTTTGTACGGATGCTTAAAACTTGAAAACGACTGGACCAAACTGGATACTCCCTTCAGCGGGTTTGTTGGTAATTGTTCCGCGAAGGTTTGGGAAAATAAATAGAAAAATTCTCAACAGGTGGCGCTCTAGGCATACATTTCATTTTTCAATTCAATTCAATTAGAGTTCAACACGTGACATAAAATCACTTATTCCCAAATACCGACTGGACAAATTAAGATAAGATTTGCCCAAAACAGTTTTTAAAGGGAGTTGCCACCTTCTTGAAATCTTAAATTCAATTCAAGTAATTAGCGAAATAAAATATTGCCACCTGTTTAAACGAAAATTAAGTAAAACCAATACTTTAAATGAAAGTTTTTTTGTATAGAATTATCACCTGTTTTAAAACTGAAACGTTGCATATATAATAGTTTCTAACCGGGAAGGTTTTGAGCATGGCCTTGGAAGAGCGGTGCCACCTCCTTGAGAAGTAAAATTTAATAAAATTGTACACAAGTTACATCAAATATTAAGATCTGGGTGTCAAGTGGTTCGTCTCGGAAAAAAGGTGGCTAGCTAATTTTTGTCAGGGTTGCCAGCTGTTTGAGTTGAATTTAATTAAACTATACACAAGTGAAATCGAATATTAAAAAATGGGTGTCCAACGGCTTGTCTCGGCGAGGAGAAGGTACATCTATAACTTTGCAGAGAGGTGCCACCTGATTGAAATGTCAAATTTCATTAAATTATATGCAATAGTTTAAAATATTAAAATAGGAGTATCAAACGGTATGCTTCGCTATATTTTGAAGTGAGTTGCCACCTATCGGACAAGTCAAATTTAATTTAATTAAAATATGAGTGTCAAACGCGTCGCCTCGGCAAAAAGGTTCAAAGACAAATTTTTTCAGGGATGCCACCTGTTTGAAAAATCGAATTTTGTTTAGTCATTCAGGCATAAAATATAAAATTATGGATGCCAAGCTGTTATATTCGCTGAGGAGAAGGCTTATAGCAAACAGAGGGTTACCACTAGTTTGAAAAGTCGAATTTAATCAAATTATACACAAGTTATATAAAATAGTAAAATATGGGTGTCAAACGGTTCGTTTTGCTAATAGAAAGCTGATAGATGTCTTTTGAAGAGGCTTTTCAGCTTTTTTATCAAAAGTAGAAGCATATAAAATATTAAAATATGAGTGTCAAACTATTCGTCTCCGCACAAATCTATGTACATACATATATTTTTATTCGTTTCCAAACGCATTCGCATATACATAGCCTGTTGAAAGAAATAGCAACACATTCATAATTTTTTTACTTGGTATTTATTTGAATTCAAAATTTCGATCTTTAACAATAACGCATGAAGAGTAAAAAAAAATGAACAAACCTTAAAAATGGTTTAACGTATTTTATTAACATTACAAAATCTAATTCTAAACTGGCATAAAAATTATGACAGATTATACTGAACAATTAAATACTTACAAAATTTGATTCAAACAATATTTATCGTTTTTTTTTTAATTTATACAAACCGCATAAGTTCTTCTCTAACTCCAAATTTATGCATTTTATTGTTATTTTTAAACAATGCGCTCAATTCGCATATTTGTCAACTTGTAAAAGCTCAACGGTTTATTTGTTGGTTTTGTTCAATTTGCCATACAATAAAATTTAAACTGCACTTTGTTTTTTTTTTTGTTTTTTTGCGAATGAGATATTTTAACTTAATACTATTTTAAAGAAAGTGTACGATATGTAAATTGTATATGTGTGTGTATGTGTGTAGGTGTGTCTGAGAAATATTGACAAAACAATTTATGTAAATCGGCTAAAAACGTTTTACCTGTTACTTACTTATGCTTGGTTTTCATTAGGTAAAATTTGACGTCAAATGTTGTCCGTTGAATGAAACAAATCAATAATTTGACATATGTCGATTTGACGTAAGTGGAAAATTATAAAATGGCGTCATATCGACATTTCTTGTCATATTTTGTCGTTAAATATTTGCCCTAATTAAAACCCAGCATTAGTTACTCGTTACTCTCCTTACTAATATTAAAAACCACCGCACATTGCAGACTTTATCGGCCGCTGTTTAAGTCGGACTCTCTTTAAATATCTGAAGTTATATGAACCATGATCGACTAAATAGTTTCAAGTGAAACCCGATTGCAAATCTGATGAAAATTAAAAAACCCATTTGGTTGCATAACCATTTTGCAAAATTTTTCCAATACCTTTGTGCATACAGGATCCTACAAAAAACTACAATAATAACATTAGATTTTGTTTCCTCATAATTCTGGTCGGATTCAGATATTAGAGAACAAAACAAAGTGTCAAAAAAATGCCAAGTTTTCTTGAGTACGGAACACATACTGAGCTGCTTTGGAACAAGTGTAAAGTTTTAGTTGTTTTTGGATGCAATGGTAAACCGCCGTGTATTTATGTAATGATAAAACTTCTCTCAAAAATCATTTGCCATTCGTAGTTGGCGTAAAATTGCGGTACAACATCAAGACGAAACCAGCAAATTGTATTGAGAAGTTCGGCAAAACATCGACATACAAACTTAGCATAATAAAATATAAACTATTATATTTTTATTTTGATTCTTCACTATTGGTAGGATATATTATATTTTATTGGAAAAAGCAAAACAATAATTTACATTGCTATATAAAAACTCTTTTTAAAAATTTATCTCAGTGAATAGTTTTTCAAAAAAATCTGAAATTATTGAGACATTCAAATATGCTGTTTTGTCAAAACTCTATAGACGAGTACATGAAAACATACCGCACTTTTAATAAAAAAGGCAGCTGACAAAAATTTTGTTAACTCAAATTTTTGTAAAGTGAATTAGTCTGTAGAGAAAATGCTATCAGTTTAAGAAAAAACTTAGCTCCACAAATAAAACTTAGTTAAACAAATCAAGGCGAATCCATACAAGGTGGTGTTATAAATACAACTACAAAATTCCTATGTATTTTATTTTTGTTTCTGCGTAAGAGTTGTCAAAATTTAAATACATTTTGTTTTTGCTTTTACGGCTTTTGAAAGCTCATACGCAAAAGCAAAAACAAAATACATGTACATAGGTGAATAAAAAAAATCAAATCAGCTGCTCTTATGCCATCACCTTCTATAAATTCGCCTTGGAACAAATCTTGATTTTTTTTTTACAATATTCGAAGCGCTTTCCATGATTAATTTTTTTCTTTAAGCATACAGTACAGATAAAGGGTCTTGCAATAGGGACGCTACAAAAGTAGACCGATAGTGACAACAAACGACGTCATATTTTTCCCCGCTCTTTTGACATTTCTCTTCAGTAAGGTTTGCCATTTCATCATGGAAAGATATACGATCCACCAACGAGTCGAAATTATTAAAATTGACTACCGAAATTCGGGGACAATGGCCTCAACTTTAAGAGCGCTACGTCCAATTTATGGTCGTCGTCATTTCTGGCTGAATGGCTTCGTCAATAAGCAAAATATGCGTTATTGGACCGGCAGCAATACACACGTACTCCATGAGTCAACATTGCATCCCGAAAAAATTACAGTTTGGTGCGGTTTATGGGCCGGCGGCGTCATTGGGCCGTACTTCTTCCGTGATGATCAAGACCGGCACGTTACTGTGAATGGGAATCGCTACCGCTCAATGATAACCGAATATTTTTGGCCCCGAATTGGATGATATGGACTTGGACAGGACGGAGCCACAACATGACGGCGCCACAAGCCACACAGCGAATGTCACAATCGATTTATTGAAAACCAAGTTTGGTGAACGTGTTATCTCACGAAATTACCCAAGTCAATTGGCCGCCTCGGTCGTGCGATTTGACGCCGTTAGACTATTTCCTGTGTGACTACGTCAAGTCTATGGTCTATGCCAACAAGCCAGCGACGATTGATGAACTTCGTACGAATACCGAACATGAAATTGCAGCAGTATCGGCCGATTTATGCTTGAAATCGTCGAAAATTGGGTTCAGCGTCTGGACTTCTGCAAGCGTGCCCCTGGTGCCCATGCAAAAGAAATCGAGTTCCATGCATAATGGCGTCGAATGTACTTTCACAAGAATAAAGAATTTAATTCATATCCCAAACCGTTTTTGTTTCATTTGAAAAAAAAACGTTTGTAGCGTTCCTATTGCAAGACCCGATATATGTATATAGATTTGCTAAATTTAAGAAAACGTCTTTAACAATTTAAATGTATAAAAAAACGCGAGTAATATATGTATGTATATTGTGCATTGTTTGAGTCACTGTATCTTTGTAGATCTGTTTTTTTTATATACCACTTACATAAATTGATCAACATTTGATTTCGTCGTTCCTCGTAACAAAAATTTTGATTTACTCACTTAAATCTCTTCAATATTAAATATGCGGTATGTATACAAATTTGTGGGTGTGTGTGTGTGTGTGCAAATTTAATTGCCTTACGTATGTATGTATTTACTGCAAAGTATGCCTGCTTTATTTATGTATGTATGTATGTGTGTATGCATGTGTTCTCATATGTGGAATAACTCTAATTTAATAATAACACATTAATTGTAAAATTTTCGCTTAAACTTGCCGCCAATCACTTTTGAATTTATTAATTGAATAATTTAACAAATTCTCATTTAAACTCTTAAGCGCGAAATTTATTGTACATATAATACATACAATATGTATGTATGTATGTATGTTATTAATTATGCAATTATGTATGTATGTATGTAGTACTTTTAAAGCCATCCTTTGAGTTATTTGATATTTTGTCGTTACGTAAATGTATAAGTACTATATGTAGATAATCTGGTTATTAAATATTATTATTATTATTATTAATATCGTCTTATTGCTTAATATTTAAGTATATAAATCAAAACAGTTTCTTATATTAAGTACATATTTTTATGTATAGTGTTTTTACATACTTACTATGTGTAATTAAGTATACAATAGATGTTATGTATTTGTATTTGTATTTGTATTTTAGTTTGGCATGAAACCACATTTAGAACAGAGAGGAAGTCAATATTTATAAGAAAATGTATAAAGTATATGCAGACATATTTGGTGGGTTTTTTGGATATGGAATTTGTTTCTTTTATATGTAAATTTATTTATTTTTTGTGTGTTTTTTTATTTTTAATTTTTAATTACTTTTTTTTTTGTCCCAATTCAATATAATGTATATTGTTTGGAACAGTGTCTGTGTGTTTTTAGTTTCGGTTTTGATTTTTTTAGCATAGTACTTTCAAATGTTATTTTTACTTCCTTTGAAATTATTTAAGTATATTATGTAACTAAACTTTATTAGGTACGATATTTAGTAAGATATTTAGTTATATATTTCTGTCGATATTGTGATATTTATTTCTTCGAACTTTTCACGAAAGTAAGTTTGCAGTATTTTCTTTTTAAAATACTTACAATATTTCTATAACAAAATGCAAAGCATTAATTAAAAATATTTTTGAACAAGTTCTGCTCTATTCCGAGCAGCACGGATCGGTGTGCTTTGACATCGGTTTCTGAAACTAACTTTATTACACGAATTCCAAGCAGGGTCATCTATACAGATGACACGAAACTCGATAGTAAGGTAGGAGGAGGCGTTTTTTCACGAAACCCTCTCCTGAAAATTTCCTTTAGGTTACCAGATCACTGCAGCGTCTTCCATACTGAGGTCTCACCCATCATGGAGGCTGTAGAGAAGATTGGGGCCGGGATTATAGGAAGGGACATCTTCATTTATAGTGACAGCCAGGCTGCAATCAGAGCTCTGAGCTCTTTCACGTTTAACTCGAATATCGCGCTGGACTGCCGCCTATCTCTACAGGAGATGGCCAAACAGAACAGACTGTATCTCATTTGGATCCCTGGTCACCGGGTCATAGAGGGAAACTGCATGGCAGACGAACTCACAAGACAAGATACGACCAAGCAGGTTCTTCAAGATAAAGAACGCATTGGTATGCCGTTTGCCACTTGCAAACTGCTCCTCAGAGATTGTACATATAAACAAGCTGACAATAGATGGAGGCAAAATACGACATGTCGAACCTCAAGGCAGACGTGGCCTAAATGCGATCGGAAACGTTCGCGCAGCGTTCTCTCTCTAAGAAGGGAAAACATTTCCAACGTGATCGGGGCTCTAACAGGGCATTGTCTGATAGGGAAATATGCTGAAAGGTTGGGAGTACCCTTCCGAAGATGCTGTGGGAGCTGTAAGAATGACGAGGAGGAGGAAACGATCTTACATTTACTGTGTAAGTGTCCTTCACTGTGTAAAAGCAGAATGCGATATCTGGGATCACCGTTTTTGGATCATCTTAGTGATGTTTTAAGCACCGAGGTAAATTGCTTGTTGAGGTTTATCAGTGAGGCAAAATGGTTTGGTGTGGGGCAATTCTTCTTCTTGGATGGGCCTCCTAATACTGACCTAAGTGAGCCGCTGCAGGCGGCTGCCATTCCAACCTAACCTAACCTAATTAAAAATACAAACTTTCATTAAAGGAGACGCTCGGCAAAACATCTAACTCTATGTTTTAATAATCAGATTTTTATTATTATTTGTTCAAACTTTTAGGGTATGCAAATTTATAGTGCATTCAATTTTAATATAACAAAATGTCAGTTTGAAGCGGTTCAAAATTCACATTCATTTTTGATATATTTTTTGTTGACGGTATTGCGTATTTTTTCTAAATATCAAATGATCAGTAGAGAAAATATTTCGAATTTTAAATCACCTCAAACTTGCACTTTTTAACAAGAATTATAATTAAAAAGCCTATTCAATCTATTACCTAGGAATTTTCTAAAAATTTTGATCAGATTAAAGAGTTTGAACTTTTGCACAAAGTTTGAAAGTTTGTTTAAAGAATAAACTATACATTTTTGATAAATTTTCTGCAATGTATAATAAAGTATAGGTCTCTTCACAACAAGCTCTTTATTTGGTAAGTTAGGTTAGCTTAGGTTAGGTTGATGTGGTAGTACCCTCAGAGAGAACTCACTTATACTTACATATTAAAAGCGTACCCAAAATGAAGTCCTGCAAACTACTAATTTCCCCCACATATAGCTCTTCTGGGGTATTAATCAAATGAGAGCCTAGTTAATACAACCTCTGTCTCGCAAAGTCAGGGCAGCTGCGACAAAAGGGGTCGAAGACTATCTTCAGCTTACCTAAAGTAATTACCTAGCGCTCGCTGAGCCTCTGTGTAATGAGCTTCCTGCATTGAGTTTCCTGCAATGGCCCGACACCCAAATCAGTCCGATATCAAAGTATTCAGAGGCGGCTGCAAGTGAAGTCAGGCTCACCCCGACCAGTTTTAACCCGAGCATTAATTGCAGCCTGACTATCAGAATATATGTTAGCCCGTCTAAAGGGTGTTACATAAGTAGGTGAGTAGCCAACCGATTGCGAGCCCTCGCAGAAGACTCCCTCCAGTTTTTCCATCCTGCTTCGATCCGTCCGCGAAGAAGTTAACCGGCCTTCGCCCCAAATGCCACCCTCCTCCATTACTCTCTTAGCGGGATGGGAGTGCAAAATAATCCATCTGGAGCCATAACCGGCAGACATCAATCCGTTTCTAGAGGGACAAAGCCTAATATGGTAAGAATGTTAGAATGCCCATAGGCCGAATTGAAGCTGTATTCATTCTTTAACTGGCTTGCACCACGGGCTGCAGCAACTTTGCTCACAATGCCCATAGGCATCACGTGTTATATAACGTTGAGTGTGAGTATCGGTGTGGTCCAAATCGCCTCACTGATTCCAATATGTGCGGTCCGTTGCAACCGTTCTATCTGATCCAGTGGGTTCCACCGGACAATCCATATAAAATTACTGGCCGAATTATTGTTTCGTAAAGCAAGTGATTTATCTTGGGAGATAGGACTTTCCCAATAGCTCCCAGGCAACAGTATACAACAACCGATGCCTTTTTCACTCTTTCCTCCGTATTTGGTCCGTAGGAGAGCGTCCTATCCAAGATTAGGCCAAAGTAGCTGACCCGGTCAGAAAGCACAAGTGGGACATCGCCGATGGAGGGAGGTCGGACATTAGGCTCTGTCTTGCTAGGATAAGGACCACTTCACGAAGAATGTTTATGTATCCCTGCATGATGTCAAGCAGGGTGTCCACAAACTATTCCCTGACAATAAGGCAATAACCGAGCAGCCTCTCCTGTCCAACTCCCTCAGGACGTCGTTGATAACAACGACCCAAACGAGTGTTGAGAGAACTCCATCTTGCGGAGTGCCTCTACTCACCTTTCGCTATATGGAGGAGGCGCTTGACAGGCAAAAGACAATTAGATGTTTGACACTTGAGTTCTGTTGGTAGAACATCCACTTACCAGACATTAACAAAAATAAGCGAAGCAAGGTAGTTCACAGGAAACGACTTTTACCGAGCTCTCAAATAAAAAAAACTACAGGAGTAACGAAATTAGTGTAAATACCCTTTTTGGTTTTCTTATGAAATATGTACATATAAAAAGACTTAATAAGAAAAATATTTCGCATATTATAAAAATTACTGTCTACTTACTTTTGTGAATAATTGTGTGAGTATTTTGATTATTGTTTTTCAACAAAGCTTATCCGTAGTTAAGCTTATTGTTTTTTTATTTGGTTAAAATATGTAGCAATATTATTATTAAAGCTTTTGCTGCTATCAATTTGGCTATATTTGAAAAATTCTTCAAACACATGGTACATGTTTGTGATTGATTGCAAAGCATAGCATCGCAGGCTTACCGAGTCCTGTACTAGTTAATTAGAATATACATATTGGATAAAGTATGACTACTAGTTTAGAAATAAATTCTGTTTTAGCTTAGAACTTTACAACAACAAAAAATTTAAAATGTCGCCCCCTTAATTTTACACTAAAAAAATTTTATCTCGCTGATAATTATTATGAGAAGACTTTAATTATATACGTTTGCAATTTGAAAAATCCGTACAAAATTTCTCAGGCGTCTTCACTTCCAACCTTCAAACCATTAAACACGAAGCTTCTGTCAATTAGTTTTTTGTTTTTTTGGGCAGCCATTCGAAGCAAACAACTTTTGAGTTTTGTGAAAAATGTAAAAAAGTGAATTTCGTGTTTTCATCAAATACTATTTTGTACGCAAGAAAACGGCTGCAGAAATTAAAACGAAGCTTGATAAATGTTTCCCGGCCATCAATTAGAATGATTTACAAGTGAATCGAAGACTTTCGATGTGGTCGTACGAGCACCGATGATGCCGAAGGTTCTGGGAGAGAAACGAAAACGCGACAGATTCGGGGTAGGAAAAAACGAGAGAGGGGTAGCAAAGCGGACAGAGTGTGGCAATGATTGTTCTCTACACACTCCGAACCAGAGAATTAACGATATTAAAAATTCATACATAGCGCATTATAGGCATATACTCCCTCTGGTGCAGCAGAATTAGGAGAAGATTTGCACTCTATGCCAATGATTTTAAGCGGTGATTTTAATGTCAATTTTGCCTTGGAAGAAACTAAACCCCTTGTACAATTTTTAGAACGTAAATTTAATTTTAAAATGAATAATAATCCCAAAGACTCCACAACCAGATCAGGCACGACAATAGACGCAATTTTCTCAAGATATTTAAATAATTTACAATCACGAGTTTTCATTTCATATTTTTCATGCCACAAACCAATTGCATCTTTTCTTGAACACAAAAGTGAATAAATAGATTTTTTATAAATTGAGGCGAAAACATCAACTATCTTTTTTCATTAACGTAACACCCTTAAAAATTCCAGAATAATGAATAGTGGCTTCTGTTATCGGGGAATTATTTCTAACTCATAAAACTTGCTGGCTAGGGTGAGTATTTTCATTTCAAGTGCCCATCGAGGTCCATGAAATTTCACTTCTATCGCCTAGCTTTCTAGGCTGGCAATTTTTGAACGATCGAAGATTGAAAGCGAGCGAGATAACTGATATGGTGAAGATCGCAACAACGCCTTGAACGGAAAATTGGGTATGAGGAGCTATCTGCAAGATGGTTGCCGCGTTTGCTCACAATGGACCAAAAATATCAATGAAAGCAATAACAAAATTGAGCGATTTAAGCTACAAATTGCTTTCTCATCCTCTGCATTCTCCAGATTTGCCTCCCTGCGACTATTATCTGCTTCCTAACTTGAAGAAATGGCTCGGTGGTAAGAGATTTTTATCAAATGAGAAATTTGAATTGAAAACTGATACCTATTTTCGAGACTTTGACGCAGTCTACTATTCGGAAGGCAACAAAAAGTTGGAACATCGTTGAACTAAGCGTATCGAGCTAAAAGGAGACTACGTTGAAAGATTAAATGAAATTAGCTCGGAAAAATTTTGTTTTCATTATTTTTGCACGGACTTTTCAAAGTGCCCTCGTAAGTTTCAAAACACAAGTCTTTCATGACTTAAAAATATTTATCTTGCTGATAAATATTAAGAAAAAACTTTTATAATATAAAGTAAGTATTTGAATAATAATTATAGATTACTCGACAAATTTGCATCTTACAACAATAATTATTGATTACCTTTTACGCTTTTCTCTTATAATAGTTATGTCTCTATTCGAAATTCGAAAAATGTTCGAAATTATATTTTTTTTATCGCTACAAACCATAAAAAAATCATCTTCACAAAAAAACGCCACGACCTTAAAAAAAAAAAGTGAACCATTTTAAAAATTTATACTGAACTAACATTAGTATTTATTAGTTTAGTGCGTAATTCAATTATTGCGGATATGCAAATATAAAGTAAAGTAACAATAACTGGCAGAAATTCCAATTTATTACATACGTTCATACATATGTATTTTTTTCTGTATTTATTTTGTTCGATATATGATCTACACATGCATTGAATGCTATCAAAATGTTCATCGCCCAATTTCCAAGTCGCCATATGTTTTATCACTATCGAATAACTAAATTTTGTCACATATTTATAAGTAATATGTATGCACATATTTATGTATGTATGTATGTATTTGTCTACATTATATGTATGTATTGTATGATATCATTTCTATAGAATATAGTTCATATCTACATATGCACTTATATAAAAACGCATATACCGTTACATGTATTTATTGATATACATATGTAATTGTTTTCTATTTATTTATTTATACATATGTATGTATGTATGTATGTAAATGTGTGTGTAAACTAATGTGCTTGAATTTAACTAGAACGCTCTATGATTGTATCACATACTGAAATTATCGCTCGAATATAAGTACCAACTTACAAACATAGGTACTTATTTCTATATATTTAGTATAAGTTCCTTCTTTTTTACATTATTGCGCAAAAATTCCGACGTGCCACACCCGCTCCGTCGCCCTCGTTCATGGCCATCGTCTTGGAGCGCATCAAATTGAGATCGGTCCGTATGCTGGGACGTCGCGCATTCGGTGCAACAACTCCGCATGCATCGCTAAAACGTCGCTTAATAGACAACGCATTCTTTTTCGATCCGCCCACAGTCGTATGCGGTGGTAGGGGCGATGGCGCTCCGAATACGGACACCACACGTCGATGATGATTCGGTGCCATTTCAAGCGGTAAATTCGAAACCATAAATAGTGCATAGAAGAGATCATCGATACTGAAGTTTTGTCGCGCCGAACATTCGACGAATACGCAACAATTGTCCTGGCCGGCAATATAGCCCATCACTTCGTCCAGTTGAACTTTTCTGCAAGATAGGTTATTACAAATAAGTTAGTTTAAAAAAAAAATAATTGCTCCCAACATTGGCTAAATTAAATCAGATACTTCTAAACTAAATATTGTATTTCTTAAGAACCTTACACAGAGGCGGCCCTCATACAAAGTAAAAAAAGTTTGATGTATATTGGAATGATTTTCCGTCATTCCTTGTCAAGTCAGGTTTGGAGACAAACCGGTTTCTGTGTTGTGTAATTTGCAATGCCATTTTTCGATTACTTCGAGAGCATTTTAATGACATAAAAACTTCGAAAAAGTTAAACAGTTAAAGAGCCAAAATTTACCCAAATTTGAATTTTCTTCCGACTGCGTAAAGGTTCTTTGAAAAATAATAAAAATCTACATATTATATTTCTCTAATTCTAATTCATCCCTACGTTTCCTTCTTTTGATAGTGGTTTTTTCTCAATCCGATATCTTTTTTAATGAAGACTAAAATTGAGTTTAATGAGTTTGAAATTAAGGAGCTAGTTTATCTCAACATGAACCGCGAGGATTATAGAGTTTTCAAAAATGCCTATTCCAATGGTATACAAAAATATTTATTAAATTTCAAAGCCGAGTTATAAATAAACAAGCTATAAATCGTGGCTAGGGCGAAATTTATTTACTATGACATTAAAATTCAGGTGTTTAGTGATTTTTTCAAACAGAAAACATCGTTCGACACTCTTACTGACCAGAAAAAATATTAAAATAATAAGCACATTTTTTAAAAGCAGCTCACTAAGTCGCATCGCGTTATATGAAGGACAACAAAGTTTAACGTTTGGCAGCTTTTTTTTGCTTCAGCTTTCCTATTTGATGCTCAATTTTTTAAATCTTTATGTCGTTGAAAAGGTATCATCACTAATTTTAGAAATTCTATTCCTAGTTTTCTTTTAAATTTAAAAAAGAAATCTAAAACTCTGGAAAAATTATGAGAACTTTGCTAAAAAAGTATTAGGCTTTATTCACAAACAAAAATTGTGTAACGTTTTTATTGCGTATGTGGGCGTTTGCCATTTTAGTTTTTCTTTCATTTAATTTTTCTTAATCTAAATTAATGTATTTTGTATGGGTACAGCTCGAAAATCGAAAAATGTTGCAATACTTGGCTTGTTGTTACTCAGTTTGGAAACAAAAGTTCGAACAGTTAAGCCAGTTTCTGTGTTGCTTAGCTTAAATCAAAAATTTAACAATAAAAATTAATTTTCTTGAAAGAGTAACATTTTTCTGTAGAAGTGATCCCAGCGGTAAAAAATGTTTTAAAAAAAAGTCTATTATGAAACAAGCTTCCAATAAATTGGTACGTTAAACAATAATTAATATATCTAAAACAAAATGTCATTTCTAATGTTGCAAAAGTCGCAAAGTAATATATTCACCAGACATACAATTCGTACATAAAATTCAACCAAACATATAGGCGAGGGGTGGAATCAGCTATTTCTGGTCTCTGTATGTAAATGCGGGATAGATTTGGAGAAAATAAAATACCTTTAGCGGCACAGCGAGAGATTATCATCAAGTTCAAGGAATCTTTTTTGTCACCTTTGCGACCGCCATTCTGTATGTTACCGAAAATTTTGTTATCAGTAAATTTTATTACCGAAAGTTGTTACCACGTCTAGTAAGCGCAATTCTGGCGTAAATGGTAACGCTGTCAACAATTGGTCGAATAGAAATGCTAAATATTGTAAATATGATAAAATTTGCTTTATTCAAACTTTTTAATAAAGGGTGGTTAAATTTTAAGGGCCGATGTTGAATGCGAACCACACCTAAACGTCAAGTTTCATTTGACATTTCTCAATTTCAGACTAACTCAATTTGAACATGGAAAGATACACAATCGAGCAACGTGTTAAAGTTATTCAGGCTTATTACGAAAATGGGCGTTCAAATCAAAATGCATATCGTGCAGTGATGAGGCACAGTGGATTCGTCAATAAGCAGAATTGCCGCATTTGGGCGAATGATAATCCAAGAGTGATTGTCGGAAAACCAATGCACCCACAAAGAGTGACTGTTTGGTGCGGTTTATGGGCTGGCGGCATCATCGGGTCGTATTTTTTCCAAAATGAGGCCGGTCAGGCAGTTACTGTGAATGGTGTTCGCTATCGTGAGATGATAACGAACTTTTCATGGCCCGAATTGGAACATATGGATGTGGACGATATGTGGTTCCAACAGGATGGTGCCACTTGCCACACAGCCAACGAAACAATTGCTCTTTTGCGCGACAAATTCAATGGCCGTGTAATCTCTCGTGGTGGCGATGTCAATTGGCGACCAAGATCATGTGATTTGACACCGTTGGACTACTTTCTTTGGGGTTATTTGAAAGAAAAGGTGTACGTCGATAAGCCAGCAACAATTCAAGAGCTAAAGGATGAGATAATTCGGCACATTAACGGCGTAGAGCCTCAATTATGCCTCAGCGTCATTGAAAATTTGATACCATCGGATGGAGGTGTGCCGCCGAGGTCGCGGCAGACATTTGGCCGATATTTTGTTCCATACATAAGTGAACCACACCATATTATCATAATAAAAAGAAATTACAATAATTTGCAAAATAATTTGTGTTTTATTCAAAATGAACATCGGTCCTTAAAATTTAACCACCCTTTATTTATTTGTTACACGGCTATGCTAAATATTTGTGAAACATGCGTTTCTAACTCCAATGAGAACAAAAGCTTATATTTCGTGGCTAGCACTACGTTATTACCACTCAATATGATGGTAACAAAAGCCACCGGTAATAAGTGTGCACAGAATAAAAAAGGGTGTAAAAGTTGCTAGAGCCTTTTGTAATCGGTAATGGCAGTTTTATTTCCGGTACAGAATATACCTGTTAACAGCAATTCCTACAGGAAAATGAAAGACTGGAATATATTTCAAAATACGGAGCTTCCAGCAATTTCGTTTGGAAAAAGAACTGCCAGAATATTATTATTCGAACTAAATCATTCAAATTCCAGGTAAGCATTTCGTTGCATAAAAGTCCTAAATATATGCGTTATTATTTACAAATGAAACTTTTCATAAACTTAGCTGATACTATATGCCATACTCAAAATACTTACAGTCGAGAGCGATACAGCAAGGACTCGGAAATATTTTTTATTCGAAGCGCAAAAGTTTGCAGTTGCCAAGTGATGGGTTTTGCAGGATTTTAAAAACGTTATATTTTTTGTTTGTTTGTGAACAAAGCATAACACTTTTTGAACAAAAGCCCCCAAAATTTGTTGAGTGCTTTAGATTTATAGCATAAAAATAAAAAAAAAAACATTTCATATTTAAAGGTAAAACATTTTAAGGGCTAAACATAGTCCTGGATGAAACCTTTTCGGCGACATGAAGAATTTTGAAATATGTACTAAGTTTTGTTGAATTATTATAACACTAAACCAAAAATTCACGCTTTAGAGGGTTAAAATACTTTCAATATTAGTATATTTGCCCTTACAAACCCAAAAATAAGAACCTATACTCTGCACTGACTAAAATACCCCCATTTATATTACTCAGAGTACGAATTAAAAGTTCATAAAGTTTAGTTTTATTTTTTTTGCCATTTATTTTACCAAATTAAAATTAACCTTACTAGCTAAATACTTGCGCCTCGCATCGGCTTCAAAAAATGTCAATCTATATGTATAAAAAAAAAAATGATGTGAAAAACTTCTACGTGTAAGCAGGCATTGCGGAACTAATTGCTTTTATTTTTCTGAATAAAAACTGAATTGTTCTTTTCATATAAAAAATAACGCGTTTTATAGTCACCAGTCGTTGATTGACCGTGCGAGCGAACATACATACGTGTTTATCGAATATATCGCGTTCAGTTATATACAGCGAGAGTGAAATTAAATCTTAGTTTTTCATTATTACAAATTGTACAGCACTCAAAATGAATGCTTCAGGAGAGAACGATGACGAAAATGACAATATTGCTTTAAAGTGGCAAAATGTACCAGCTAAAATTGGAAAACGTGCTAATGGAGAGTCTCCTAAACTATATCAAAATAAAAAGCAGATTCTTATACAATCAAATCGATTCGATTTACTCAGCGATGATGATGATCTCATGGAAGCTGGCGAGGATGATAATCTAGCAGAGGGCAAGGATGCAGAGCCGAATATTCCAAAACCACCACCATTAATCATACCAGGGGTAGTCAGTATAAGCGAAATGATAAGCTATATTTCTAGTGTAATTGATAAAAAAGATTTTAGTTATAAGTCACTAACAAATGGGAAAATTAGACTTATGGTAAAAAATATTGAGGCATACAGAAAAACTGTTAAAAATCTAGATATTAGCAAAATAAGTTATCATACTTATCAACCAAAACAAGAACGATCATATAGATTTGTGCTAAAAGGTATTCATTATTCCACTCCTATCGAAGAAATTACTAATGAAATTACACAGCTAGGACATAAAGTTAGAAATGTTTATAATGTTAAAAGCAGAATAAATAAACAGCCGTTGTCAATGTTCTTTGTTGATTTGGAACCGAATGACAACAACAAAGAAATATTTGAGTTAAGACATCTAAATAATGCAATAGTTAAAGTTGAACCTCCTCGTCAAACAAGTGACATTGTTCAATGCCATAGATGCCAAGAGTTTGGCCATACTAAAACGTATTGCAAAAAACCATATAAATGTGTGAAATGTAATTTAATGCATCCAACAGCTCAATGCACTAAACCTAAAGATACTCTACCGACATGTGTTCATTGTCTCCAGAATCACACAGCAAATTACAAAGGTTGCTCTGTATACCAACAACTTGTTCGTAACAAACCGTTACATTCCAATCGCGCCAAAGAGAGTTTAAATATCAACCATCAAAAGTACACTAATTTAGGCAATGAAGCAAATTATACAGAAAATAATTCTAATGAATTCAACAATAATAAGCAGTCATATTCAAATGTTTTAAAAGGTACAGACAATGACAATGAAAAGAATGGTGGAAACACAATGGAAAAAATTGAGCAATTACTAACTAAGCAAATAGAGTTAACAAACACGCTACTTAATATGATGTCTCTACTCATTAATAAATTATGCAAGTGAACTTAAGGTTAGCAATATGGAATGCCAATGGCTTATCCCGTCACACTAATGAAACAGAACTATTTTTAAATGAAAATTTTATTGATATAATGTTAGTCTCAGAAACTCATTTTACAACCAAATCATATTTTAAAATAAAAAACTACGATATTATCACATGTAATCATCCAAGCAACAGGGCACATGCTGGTTGTGCTGTGTTAGTAAGATCTAATATAAAGTACGATGTACTAGAACCAATTCAAACTACATCAATACAAGCCGCTGGAATTAAAATAAAAGCTAACAATGCAGACTTGCAAGTTTACGCATTATATTCGCCCCCACGACATACTATTAAAAATTCTGATTATGAAAACCTGTTTAACTCTTTCGGACCTAGATTCCTGGTGGGAGGCGATTATAATGCTAAGCACGCCTGGTGGGGCTCACGTACCTCGAACCCAAAAGGAAGAGAGCTTTACAAATGTGTTGTTAAAAATAATTTCAAAACACTGTCGACTGGGGAGCCTACCTACTGGCCGAGCGATCCATCGAAAATTCCTGATTTATTAGATTTTGCTGTATACAATGGTATCCCAGCCCAATTACTAGAAGCTGCCAGTTCTGAAGACCTCAGCTCAGATCATTCTCCAGTCATAATAAGTTACAACACTCTAACTGGCCTTAGGCAACAGAAGTATAAACCATTAAATACCAAGAGTCAAATTAACATTTTTCAAGACTGGATAACGCAAAATGTGGAACTTAATATTTCAATTAAAACATCTACTGAACTAGATAATGCAGTTGAATATTTCACAAATCAAATCCACGAAGCAGCCTTAGTTTCCACTCCCCAAAAGAGCAATGAGATTATATCTCGTAGCTGTATGCATGTAAGTTCTGAGATAAGAGCATTAATTAAGCATAAGAGGCGCCTTCGAAAAAAGTGGCAAAATACCAGAAATCCGACAGACAAAACTGCTTTAAATAAAGCTACAACTGAGGTTAAAGAGAAGCTGAAAGAATTCAGAAATAAGTCAGTATCAGATTATCTACATAGCCTCAATGATAGAAATGTTGATGATCATAAGATCTGGAATGCTACGAAGTACCTCAAGCGTCCCAAAAAGAGATGTGCGCCTATAAAAGATTGTAGCAACGTTTGGTGTAGGACAGATAAGAGCAAGGCTAATGCATATGCAAAATATTTAGAGACAACGTTTACTCCGTTTTTAGATCACAGCAACAACGATGATGATGTGCTTGCATTCCTCGATATTCCATGTCAATTATCTTTACCGATTAAACATATTACACCGAACGAAATTCGTGCTGAAATCAAAAACTTGTGTTACAATAAATCTCCTGGGTATGATAAAATTGATGCCAAGGTGGCTACGAGTTTACCGAAAAAAGGAATCATGTTTTTAACTCTTATATATAACTCAATATTAAGATTAAACCATTTTCCTACGCAGTGGAAGTGCGCCGAAATAGTTATGGTGCTTAAACCGACAAAACCTGAAAATCAAATATCTTCGTACAGGCCAATCAGCTTATTAACACTATTCTCCAAAATATTTGAAAGACTATTTTTGCGCAGATTATTGCCAATACTTAGAGAAAATAAGGTAATACCTGAACATCAATTCGGTTTTCGCCGATATCATGGTACACCTGAACAATGCCACCGCGTTGTTAATTTTATAACTGACTCCTTTGAAAGAAAGGAGTACTGTTCAGCTGCATTTTTGGACGTACAGCAAGCATTTGACAAAGTATGGCATAAAGGCCTGTTATATAAATTTAAAAAAATACTCCCTACTCCATTTTATTTAACACTAAAGTCTTACCTTAGCAAAAGATCATTTTATGTAAAGGTAAACGAAGAAATATCTGAGATACGATACATCAAAGCTGGAGTACCACAGGGTAGCGTACTTGGCCCTATACTTTATACGATTTTTACATCTGACATACCCGAAATCGAAAACGTACTAATTGCTACATACGCTGATGACACTGCTATATTAGCATCAAGTCAGTCCCCAGTTGATGCAAGCAATCTAGTTCAGAGAGAACTAAATGAGATACAGATGTGGCTTGACCGATGGAAAATAAGAGTAAACAATACCAAATCGGTGCACGTTTTGTTTTCATTGAGACGGGAAGAATGCCCTTCACTGCAACTAAATGGTAATATAATTCCCAAACATGATAGTGTCAAATATCTTGGCATACATTTGGACAAACGGTTAACCTGGAAATGTCATATACAAGCCAAAAGTAAACATCTGAAGATTAAAACCAGCAAACTTTACTGGTTACTAGGCCCAAAATCGCCTTTAGATCTTAATAATAAGATTTTAATATACAAGGTTATACTAAAGCCAGTATGGACATACGGAGTTCAACTGTGGGGCACTGCTTCCAATTCGAACATAGAAATCTTACAAAGATATCAGTCAAAAACTTTAAGACTTATTACGAGTGCACCCTGGTTCATCACTAATAAAGCCATTCATTCTGATCTAAAAGTTCCTTTTATAAAAAATGAAATTAAAAAAATTAGTACAAAATATTTACATAGAATAAGTAATCATGAAAATCCGCTAGCAATTGCATTACTTGATGAATCTAATGAAATTATTAGACTTAAAAGACATCATGTATTAGACCTTCCATTTAGAACTTAATAGCTAAATATAAAATTAAAATGTATTAAAATGTAACAAAAGAGTCGGAGTTGCATATATGTAGTACATAAGTATATTATTATTGACCTCAGTGGAGTTCAATAATATAAGTATTTTTGTTAATTAATTATATAATTTGCTTATTATTTTAAAATAGATTGCAAATAAACGTATTAAATAAAAAAAAAAAAAAATATGTATAAAAACAAAAGTGTACACTAACAAATTATACGAACAATGACAGTATGATTTACAACAAAGACGTAATTTTTACATTACGTTCACCAAGCGAATTTAATCAACTGCTTGATCAACTTCACTTTAAATGAATTCGCTTTGTATCTGCCTATCGTTTCTTGTAGCTGTCATCGTCTTCGTCCATTTCGTCCAATCTTTCGTTTAGTTCAAGGCGAATTCATAAAAAGTGATTGCAATAGTCTGATGCGTTGTTTTTTTTCGCTTTCGCCGTGCGTGTATTTTGTTTTTGTTTTCAGAGGTATAGCTGTCAAAGCCGTAAAAGCAAAAAAAAAATGCAATCAACTTTGACAACTGCCCCACAAAAATCCAAAACCAAAATACATAGTAGGTTTCTCTACGCCATCACCTTGTACGAATTCGCCTTCGTTTTCTTGATAACTGTAAGTATGCAGGGTTGCATTTCAGCCACTTTAACTTACTTGGTTTCACGATCACATTTATTTCCAGCTATAACCATTGGAATTTTCGGCAAACTTTTCTTCTTCATACCAGATCCTGGATTTAGTGCCGCCCATTTGGTTTCGAGTATATTTTCACGTAATCGCACTACTTCCTCGAAGGACTCACGTGAATCCATGCTGAAGACTAAAATGAAAATATCACCTGAAATTAAGAGAAAAAAGAAAGAATTAAACAGTTTGAATATTTTTTTTAAACAAAAGTTGCTAACAACAACGAAATAGCTGTGTAAGTATTTCAAATTCAATTGAATTGATCTGAAAGTATTATAAGCGCATATTAAATTACTCATCTCACAAATTAAAAATATACCGGAGAGTTCAAATGTGAAAAAGAAATTTCGAGTTTAAATAGTAACAAAATAATTAATAAAGAAAGTACCATGAGGAGCATGACTTTTGATAAGTCATAAGAGGCCATGCGTGCCTACACAAAACAAAATTCTGCACTTTTCGATTATATTTAGAAATTCATTTGTATGTAGTGCTCTGTGTAAGTATTATATATGTGAATGGGTGTACGCTCAGAAGTCTGACGTCTCTCTTATGCTCTACAAATATACTACATATATTTTACTATTTATGTTCACATATGTAAATTAAGAAATTCAAGCACAGCAATTTGTAAAATATGCACAGCGCACGTGCAGAATGTGTGCACTATTTGTAGCAAAAGGACAAAAGCCACAGAAACCATATAAAAATCACATAAATATGAGCTCATAGCTTTCGACTAAATATGCAGAAGGACATAAATACCTTTGCATGAATGTCGTTTAGTATCTTGGGAATGAACAATGCAAAGGGAACAATTGAAAGGAAACTTCAATTGAAAAGCAACCGTTGATGTAAGGAAGCTCGTGAAAAATGTAGAGAGACAGGTAAGATAGTAATTTTTAGAGTACAAATATGAGGGTTGCTACTTAAGTGGTGAGATGTGGCAAAACTAAGGTTAGCCATTTTTAATGGTTTTATCTTACGAGTGCTATTTGTGTTGTTTACAAGTAAGTACCGGTAACATTACTTTCGGTCATAAAATGGCATTGAATTTTGAATATTGCTCTGTAGTGATTTTGTATGACGTTCGCGGTGGATTAAACCAACAGTAGTGTGTCGATCAATGCAATTTAACTTTTGGTGAGGACGGAACATCTCGAGCCAGCGTGTTTCGCTGATTTTCCGAATTCAATCGTAGTAACACTTCACTTTTCGAAATTGTGCCAAATGTCAGAAAAAAATGTATCAAATCAAAAAAAAAAAAAAATTACTAAAAAATTTTTTTAATTTTACTAATTTTTTTTTTAATTTCTAGTAAAAAATAATTTAAATATAATTGTAAACTAGCTTGTAAATAAATATTTAAAAACAAAGTATCCGAAATGAAAATAAAAGGTAGAAGTTTATTTTTGCAGAGAAAAATTTTCCGGGAGAAATTTCGTAGTTCGATTCAGACAGTGTCGCAAATAGTTAATATGCTCATTAAATATATAATTATAAGATTTGCTTTTATTATTTCCACAGAAATTTCTTTCATTCGGAAGTTATAATTATAAATGTAGAGATAAAAAAGTGTTGACCTCTAAATATCACAACTTAACCTGCAATTAAAGAACTCGAACAGAATTTGTTTCATTTACTTATCGAAGGTACCAAGAAGGATAATCTCAATAAGATCTCTTGCAGGAGCTTACTTATAGTTTTCGATCTCTAAACAGCAAATAAATATTCTAATTAAAATCCGGTCTATTTTTACAGCATTTTGAGAAAACACATTAACCAATTTTTTCATTCCTGATATTTGAGTTACTTACTTTCTTCTCATTTCGAACTACTTCACGTTCGTAGTTCGTACTCGTAGAAGAAAAAATAAAAAAAGGAATTTTGACACACTCAACATTTGTGGGCTCACTTTTTGTCATGCCGCCTTTGGATTTTTTGCAATCACAAGTAAGAAGTGGGAAGGTTGTAAAGTAGTAAAAAAAATAAAAAATTGAATTATGTATCTCTTTGGGTATGTCTGACAATTTTATCGTTGTTTTTTTTTTGTAATTGTAGGCAATAAAAAAACGTCAACAGGAGCACTTACAAAAATTTATTTTGGTCATAATTAGTTTGCAAAAACTGTAATATTTATATGTCTCAAAATATTTATTATCGATGACTTAAAAAGTTTATCCGACTCGTAATCACTATGGGTACACATAAAATTTTGTTTATAATAATTATTGATTGATTTTTATTATTTTCTCTGATAATTATTAAGTCTCTGCAAGGGAGTGCTATTTCAAATCACTGCAAATCTCCAAGCAAGCAGCCACCATACTACAAAGTATTTTGTGGACAAATTTCCAACACTACCATATTTTTTGATGACAATCATAGATTTAATTTGTCAAAGCCAGTATTGGCTGTGTTGGAATACTTCTCGTACTTAATTCTACCCCTGTAGCTATAAACTAACTCGCTTGCCTTCGTGTGCGTCATTTTTTCTGTAGGTTCAAATATTAATTTGTGCACCAGACCTTTTTTTATTTGTAGATTGGTTAGGTTCTGCTCAACTACTTTCTTTCCGATTCGTCTGATAAAGACTATGTAGTTTCAAATATTAACCCCGTCAAACGGATAGACAGTATTTAACTTTTAATTTAGCTTTTATGGCTACTTGTTTTCCATACAATTCATAATACCAGAAAATAGATGTGCAATACAAGTATACCAACGATTACAATAACCCACGCACTCTTAAAATTTGAGAAGTCTTAAAACATAACCAAATTAAGTAAATTATATTTAGAGCGAATTCCGTATAACGTGCGATTTGATAGATAATTCGTATCACATATCAACGATATAATAAACGTGTTATGTATGTCTGTACTACGTACAATAGAATTTATCCCACGCAACATTTCTTCATATGTATTGTCTGTAAAATTCGTAGCAATGCACAGCTTGGCGCCTACTTGAGCCCCAGCATCGTATTGGGTGCTGCGAAGAAAATTGAAATTAAAAAAAAAAAAATTTAACTGACAATATTTCATGAGACAGAAGGAAACTAGTCCGAATCTACTGATGGTCTGCAGCAAGGCCATATTTCCCAATTTTTGGTGGGGTGTACTTTGTTCATATTTGCGAAAAAAGTGCCAAAATAAAAAAATAAGAGGATGTACCGAAAAGGCTACCAGTTTTGCAAAATTAGAACATGGAAATTCGGTAAGATGAGCCAACTTTCTAATGTCGGGGTTTCATTAGGTAAAACTTTTATCTACGAAATACGATACGAAACGGCAACAAGTTGAAATTTCGGCAATATTTTCGGACTAAATATTTCAGGAGCATTTCTGAGCTTTTCAGTAATTTGAGACTGTTTTATCACTACAGCAACTACTACAACTAATATTAACTATTAGACCTACAACTACTATTTACTTAAACTACTACCAATTACAACTTTTACTACTATTACTAACTACTACTACTACTACCACTAACTACTACTAATACAACTACCAGTATGACTACTAATTACTACTACTACTGCTACTACTACTACTGCCACTGTTACTGCTACTAATTACTATTACTATTATAACTACTACTATTTTTACTAATTCCTACTACTATTTGTACTAATGCTAATACTAATTATTACTACAATTGTTATTGACTTCTGTTAATTTTTTTAATAACAGTTCCACTAATTATTTATACTATTTTTCTTTATTCTACTACTACTAATCTCTTCTACTATTTTTACTTTTGCTACTGCAAATTTCTGCTTCTATATTTATTAATTTCTACTACTTTTCACTAATGCTATTAATTACTACTACTAATTTTACTAGTATATACTACTATTTAACTATTTACTTTCTTAAAGAAGTCTTTTTTGAGACTCCTTTAAACTAAAAGATGATGGGTACCGTAGTAGGTCTACGGTTATCCAAGCCACTTCTTACTAAGTTACCCTGCTTTCGCGAGACTGATACTCAACTATCTGAGATCGCACCTTATTCACTTTCCGGCGGGCATATTCGCAGCTTCATTGTAGCTTACGGCACTTGATAGATTATGACTGAGAAGTTACCGTTCAGTTTTTGAATTTATTGTGGTAACAGAAACAAGTAATAAAAAAAATTACGATTCACTTGATTAAGGCCACCAAAAAAATGTTAAAACTGCTTTTTATTGTGAGGTGATATTCTGATGTTATTTACTAATGTGTATGAAAATCATTCTTTAGTATTACTTAAAAACTACAATTTGGAATAGAGTCATGAATTTACTTTAAGTAGAAAAGAGAAATCGTCGACCAAGCTGACATGATCGCACGAATTAAAGATTATCTATTTATAAACTGCCTGCCGTTCGCATACATTTTTCTGAAGGCTTTAAGCAAACATCCTATGTGATGTTGAGGTCTGGGGAGTAAAATGGCTAGACTAAAAATTCAACATTTTATGCGCGGAACCAACTTTTTATAATATTAGCTGTATGGATTGGGGCGTTGTCATGTTGATAAATCGATGGAATTGGTCACGGAAATGTGTCTTCGAGAATGGATTTGTAGGAAACTGCCATTAGCTTTCATTTTCAAATACCAGGACAATAGTCCTGTAATCCGAAACTCGACACCATACCAAAACATTCCAATCTCTGCTGTGATGTCTGGTCAGAAATACAGGGTGGGTCAAAAGAAACCAAGGGGTGTAAAAGTTTAACAACTTTTTCGTTTATTCATTTTTTTTTATTTTTTCTTTCAGATTATATAGACAACACTTGAAGAATTTATAATGGAGAGGTTCACAACTGAACAGAGAACCAGAACAATAGAATTTTATTATTTAAACCAGAGATGAATTATTTTAACGCAAAGAGCATATCGTCGACATTTTAACGTCAGAATTTGAATGGCTTTGTTAATAAGCAGAACTGTAGGTTCTGGGGTTCTCAAAATCCAGGAGCCATTCATCAACGCCAATTGCACCCCATCAGGTGTACAGTATGGTGTGGGATCACATCTGAAAATGTCATTGGGCCTTACTTCTTCGAGAATTAAGATGGAAGTGCTGTAACCGTAAATGGAGAGCGGTATCGGTTTATGATAGAAATTTTTTTACGTCCTGCTCTTGAAAACAGACCTGGTATGTGGTTTCAGCAGGACGGAGCCACTGCCCATACTGCCCGAGACACAATGGCACTTTTAAGTCAAATTTTTGGAGAGCGAATAATTTCCAAATTCGGAAATTATTTGGCCAGCGCGATCGCCAGATTTGACAGCACCCGACTATTTTCTTTGGGGTTATTTGAATGAGCGAGTGTATGTGAACAAGCCAGAGACAATCCTTGAACTCAAGGCAAACATTGTTGCAGAAATTCGAACGCTAAAGCCACAAGTTTTGAAAGATGTTATGGAAAATGCTCCAAAAAGAGAGCCCATCAGTGCGAAGCTGAAAACGGTGGTCATTTAAGAGACATCATTTTTCATAATTAGTGTAAAAAAATTTCCCTTTTGTATATTATATAAACTGAAAGAAAAAATAAAAAAAAATTAATAAACGAAAAAGTTATTAAACTTTTCCACCCCTTGGTTTCTTTTGGCCCACCCTGTAGCTCCTCTTCTTTGAGATCATGAAAATTGCGATTAAAGTTGTCTGGCCCGTTCAAATTATATTTTGTTTCTTCTCTTGAATTTTGGTTATTCTCTACTGCGAAGTCCAAGACATTTTTGAACGACAAAACGATACGATTCTGCTTCAAGTTAAGTGGAGATTGTTTTTGCTTGGTTTTGTATTGGATATGAGATCTCGTTTAATAATGCGCTGAAATTAAATCTGCTAAAAAACGACATACACAAAAAAATTACAAAAATAAAAAATAAAAATTTTTATGAAAGTTTAGTGCATTTTTATTTAATTTCCTACAAAGTTCAAAACTAGATAGTCTTTTCAAAGGTTGGTGCACAGTAAAACTAAATTTAATTAGTTAGCTTGCAATAATTATATCAATTAATTTTCTTTTAAATAAAATCGTATATGACATACTTAACAAAACATTAAAAAATATAAACTATATTTGTTTATAGTTATTGGTAAAGCAAAATTTGTTAATGTTCTTATTAATTTCGCAATTAAATTTTGTCTGAAATACTCTATCATTTTCGGTGCTATTTTTGAAATATTTATGTAAAGTCTAAGTCGGTACGCAATATTACTAACAAGCTTAAAACGCATAACGCAGCCTAGAACTTAAAAAAATTCGATATAGATATATATACATATAGTAAATTTACTGAAATAAATAAACGCTTAGTGAATGCCTTAGTTTAACACCAACGAAACTAAAATAAACTTCCACTACTCCTCGACGCCTCTAACAACAGATAAATTTACAACGACTTTGTGATATTCGTATGTAGCACGTGTATTATCCCACAAGATTTCTATTCAGTTTCTATTCGAAATGCACGTCTATGTTTGCTGCAAAAACAAAAACAACATTTACATCCCACCCGATGGCGTTGTGGTTTTTATTGTTTTTCATCAACTCCTCATTTGCACGTTCTGGTATTCTACCATTTATTGTCTTATTGTTCTGGTTGGCCGGCAAGCTGTGATTTACATGGCTCAACAAACCGATTCATGTCCCAAAGCCAAATACATTGTAACTCAAGCTGTGCCACAATGAAATGCTTTTACTGCTGCCATTTATGGACTTTTTGTCCTCAGGCTGCGCGCGCGGTAGTTGCTTGCTTCCTTGCAAAGGACTAAATTTTTTTTAACAGCACATTTTTTGCATTTGTTTCACCAACATTGCGCTTCAGATGACTAATAGCCTACTGGAAAAGCTTACTATCAGTTTGATGTCAAATTTTTAATGTGTTAGTCAGGTAGATTCACATCATTTATTTAATCGAATGCAAAGAAAGGAAGCTTCGTTTTTTCCAAATGTCAAAAAGTAGCAAAAGGTAAACAAGCAAATAATCGATAAGGACAGTTGAGTTCTGTGCTAATTTTGTAAGTTAGCTAAACTGTAAACGAAACCGACTTGTTTATTATTACCACTAAAATAAAAAAAACAACACCGCAACATAAAATCTTAATTATGTATCAGCTATATTTGTATGTATAGTCTATGTGGGTATCGCTATTATTTAATTATACCTACCGGTCATGAAGGACAAGCGGCGCATTGCAGGAAATGGATGATGACCCGATGTATCCAAAATATCCAATTGATAGACCTCATTACGTATGCGATAGAGTTTGCGGTGGAAATCTTCGATTGTTGGGGTGTATGCCTCCTCGAAGCGATTACCAAGAAATCGAGCCACAATCGATGATTTCCCCACACGTGAAGACCTAAAATGGGAAAATAAATCGTAAATTGTCATTTCATGCGCTCGCAAAGCGAAAATACTTAATAAAAGAAAACGTAAGAAAACAATACTTATTATATGTACATATATAATCAATAGTAACTAGATTTGATAGGCATGGCTGGGGCGTATGAGTAATGTAATAATTTCGAAATTTGGCTGCGGTTGGTTTGCTCGACATCGGCGCATTTGGCTTTCAAGCAACTTTTTCTAAATTAATTAATTAAAGCAGATAATAAAAACCATTGCGAGTGACTGTGCACATTCTCTTATCAAAGCCGCAAATGCCGCAATACACTTAAACGCTGGGCACGTGTGCAGCAGAGGATAATCAACCCATACACATCTACATACTTATATGCAATAAGTATATTTTATGTACAGAAATTGGGCATTTTTTCAAAAGTGTATTAAGTCAAAATATTGAAGTTCTAAATAACAAAGCAAATAACTGAATGCTTTTATTGTGTGAAGTGAAGGCAGCAGAGACTTAGAATAATAACCTAAATTAGGGGAAAAAATCCAAGAGGTTTGAAATCTATCTCGGGTGTTTTGGCAGCCTGACCATAAGTATGCCTTAATTTTTGTTTCCAGTCATATCGGATTACTTATTAATCGAGCTTTGAAGTTTTAAAATTATGTGTTTTCAATTACATATATAAAATGCTTACAAAATCTGTAAATATTTCTCTATTTTTTGGGCTTAGGTTTACTGGAAATATTATAGCCATCGATTTCTCGCGATTGTGTGAGAAGCAATTTCTCATGGGGTCGCTTTTTCGTGAATTTTTCATGCATCGGAAAGCTCGTATTTTGTGATTTTAATTTTTTATCTAGCTTGATCGTTATTTTTTTGATACAATTTGATCGATATTTTGTGATTTTTATGTTTTCCATCAAAAGTTATCATTATCATTGGATTAAAATATTTCCGATCATATTTGATCCATAATTTGTTAATCTTGGATTTTATATTTTTTCCATCGTATTTAACGGAAACAAATTTCTCGACGATGAAAATAATAGAAACAACACCGATAATAGGTTTTGTGTTTTATGATCGAAAAAATCTTCTCAAAATATCGATCATTTACGATCGAAAAAATATATCTGAGGAAAACGATTTTTTATCGAAAAAAAATATCACAAAATATCGATAAATTTTTATCGAGGAAAAATTACGACAAAATTTGATAAAGAAATAAAAACAAAATCGATCACATTTGAACGAAGAAATAGAAATCACAAAATAACGATTATATGTTTGTTGACTTCGTAAGCATTTTTAAATATATGATACACATAAATATATAAAAGTCCTATAAAACAATAATTTGAGAGTAGTTGGAGACTACTAGCTGGACGACAGCAACTAGCTCAGGCTCATAACGGGACTGGTTCCCAAATGAACCAGAACAAGTGGCAAGATGATCTCTAAGTTTTGTCCCAAAATAATCCCGAAATGTGCCAGATGATCTCCAAATTCTCACGAAATAGTTCCAAAATAATTCCGAAACAGTCCCGAAATGGTCCCGAATGGCCAGAAAGTATGTAGATCCGTATTTCAAGACTTAGATTTTTTTTTACTTATAACTAATATGAAAATATATTTTAATTATATTGTCTTCAAGGTAAAAGTCTTTTGAAGCCTTAATTAAATTTTACGAACCCGTAAATCTTCTGGTAAGATTTATACAATATAAGTTTCAAAATAATAGTTATTGATGACTTACAGGCCTATTCTGGCAACTGTCTTTCAACTCACTTTAATCTTCTGGTACTATCTTTAAAGCTTTTTTCTGTCTTTTCTTTTTTGCTTATTGTTTATGTTTATGGATTTTTAAGCTGTAAAAGAAGCCTAAAAATAGGTACAATGATAACTATAAGCAAAGAAACTTTTCAACATGAATATTCAAAGGAGAGCTTTCTGTACAAGATGTTTGTGCCAGAATACAAAAAGTTTTTCAAGCTGTCTTTAAACTATAAACTATCTTAAAAATATCTTCGCCAGAATGGGCCTGTTAATTGTCTACCTAAAAGTTATATTACTAAACTCCATAAGCTTTCACTTACCCTTCTGAACATAGAAAGCGACACCGTCAGTGGTTCCGTTACTTCGGTTTTGCCGATTTCGAGAATTCTCAGCTAGACTAAACTTTCTATCGCAAATAAGCGATAAAGAGTTTTGTTTTGGTATTTTATAGAATTCTTCCTTCCTTCTTTTTGAATGAATTTGGGAGAGCTTTATCACTGGGCCTCGAAAACTTTCACTCACCTACCGAAAAGTTCTACTGCCAAGCTTCCGAAAGATCTGTCATCTACCTAAAAGCTCTATTACTAAGTCTCCAAACGATTTCACTCACCCGCTTAAACTCCATGTCTAAGCTCTCTCGAAAGGTCGCAGTTACTCAACTAAAAACTCTATCACTAAGCCTAGCAAAATCTCTACCGACAAGCTACCGAAAGATCTCACACATCTATTTAAGAGCTTTATTCCTAAGCTCCGTAAGCTTTCACTCACCTATGTTCACCTATATTATTGTCTCAAAATAATAGTTATTTAGGTCTCAAAATAATAGTTATCGATGATTTGACATTTTTGTATTATGCCATTCATAATTAGTATTGATTAACTTTTTCTCTTATAGTAGTTATGTCTCTGGAAGGCAGACATTATTGTCTTTTTGACAGCTAAATTCAGCAAAAATATTACTTCTGCTTTTCATGAAAGGGAAATTTGTGAACTGAGAACATTTTCTAAGTATAATATAACAAAAATGATAAATCGTTATTTAATTCACTTTTCAAGTGGGTGATATGCGATATGTATTTATTTATGTATTATACTATACTATATGTGTTCATTGCCCTTTCCATATTACCTTTAACTTTATTATTTGAGCTTTCCAATTCTATTTCTGTTAGGTATGCGCGTGTGTGTGTGTGTCTGTAGTCAGATACTTATTGTTTAAATGAATATACGTAGATATTTTTGTAAGTTAAGGGGAAATGTGTAGTTGCTGAATTGTTTGCGTTTGAAAATGACACGTGTGTCGAGTGCGGTAAGATATTTGGCTGCCGTCTTTAGAAGAGCAACTTTTGTATATGTATGTGATTAGTCTTTTTTTGGCCTCCCAAGAGCAGTTTTTGTTAAGCACTTAAAGACATTGAGCAAGTTAAGTGCAATTTAAATACTCGTTTTCAAGTGTATTTTTGTATTAAGTTAATAAAAGGACACTAGACGCTTTTCTTTTCTAAATAAATTGAGTACAGCAAAGATTTAACAAATATTTGCTTGAGAGTTTTTTTAGTTTAAATGTCAAACAGATATAATATATAACTTGTAAGCAAAATATTTTAAGGAATTAACTTTTTACAAAAAGGCAAAACTACCACATTTATCGAAAATAATCAAATTGTTTACTAATTGCATGTTTTTTTTTTTTAATGGAAGTCGCGTCAGAATTGCTTTACTAAATTATACCACTATTTTTATTTCTACCACTACTTTTTACTACTATGATTTTACACATTTGCAAAAAGCGCAATTATTTTAGAAAAATATCAAATAATAAAAAAGAAACATTTGTTTACACATATTTCATATTTGTTCAATCACAAAAAAGAAGCAATTTTTGACATTTATGAAATTATTTTTGAAAACCGTAAGGGCGAAATTTATTATTATAATTGTAATTCAACTGTTTGTATACAGAAATAAAAAAAAACGTCAAACCAGCATTTGGTTTGAAAAAATGTATTTCGACTATGCTTTAATTAAAATTATTAGTATTAATTTTGCTAAATTTAGTAACATTCTGGAGACATATAATTTTTTTTTACGGAAAAATTTCGAATTTAATTACCTTTATAAAAACACCCGCTAGATTAACATTTCAAATAAATATTTCTTTAGATTTTTGCCCACAAAGACGGCGCTGTTTGCCCGAAAAAAACAACAACAAAAACCAAAGAAACTTGCCAACATAACAAGAGTAATTAAAATTTCCGATTAATAAATTCATCTAATCACGCAGTCTGTCGTCTCATGCACGCCAGCTGTACAAAAGTTGATGTTGATGATGATTTCAGAATAGTAAAGTTATTATACTTTGTGAATAATTTCACAATAGTGTCAACAATGCAAATTTTACTGATATAATATCGGCAAACAAGCAGATATTATTGGTTAAAGTTGGTTGTAGAGCAAAAGTCGCTTAGTTAGAGCAGCTTCGAAAGTGCAGTTTTTATTGCTTTAAAATAATATTTTAAAATTATTTTTAATGCAACTTAAAGCTGATCGTTTGCTATAATTTTATGTTTAAATTATGCTTCCCCGCCAGAGGAAGGGCAGATGCTGCTTGCAGAACCACGCTGCGTTCATGCGCGACGGAAGTGAGGCGTATCTGCCATGAGAAGAAGAGAGATATCGAGATGCTCGAGTGTGAGAAGTTTGAAATGCTAGCTGACAGGAGAAACGACCAAAATTTCATCAGAAGGTACGGTGGCTAGCAGAGGGATTCAGGACTAGGAAAAATTCCTATAAGAATGGAAGGGTTTTCTGATAACCGATAACTGGAGTGTACTTAAGCTATGGAGGGAGCATTCATTCACGCTACTTAGTTAGGGTTATGCGAAAAATGTCAGAGATGATCCGTTATCCGATTTAGACCTCGAATGAAAATAGCGCCGCTAAAGAACAACAAGACCGCTGGCGCTGACGAACAGCTGGCTGGGCTTTTCAAGTACGACAATGTGGAGCGATGGTAGAGCGCATCGTATCTGCTCATTTTTAAAATAAATGGTCGGACGAACGCATGCCTGCTGATTGGCAGTATATCCAATACACAAAAAGGTTGATCATAGACTGTTCGATTCTTTGAAGCGTGAATCCCATCGTGAACGTACTGATTGGACCTTATGGCTGTAGAACTGGAATGGGGAAAATATCCAGTAAAGGAGAACCGACTCACACCACTCCCTTGTTAACTTGAAATCTGCTTTCCACTTCTAATATTATAATGCTAAAATCAAGGAAACGGTTGCAGTTTTATTAAAACCAAAAAAAAAACTTTTTAATTGCTATTTTTGGAGTTTTATCTATCGATCAGAAAAATAACGATTAAACTTAATTTTGTTTTAAATTAAATTCGATTCCTTGTAACAAGGATTTTTTTCTGCGTGATTTTTGAGTTGAAATTATGAAAATATACGTAATTTGCGGTCCTTGGTCAGGTACTTTATTTTATAAGAGTTTGTCATAGGCAACCGCGCCGTTACTTCTGCATTTTCCAAACTGGTTAAAAAAACGAAGTAAGTTTGTCTTGACGAGGTGGACGGGGGCAAAATAAAGTGCATCAAGTAATCATATAGGTCTGGCAAAAATAAATCCATTATGCACCGTTTTTTTTCGATAACTTATCGCCATTGTGAAGGTGATTTTACAATGCCCTCGCCCCTATTTTTAAGAAACTGGGGCAGTCGAATTTTACAAGCTTATCTTGAGGCGAGTTTTCTACCAACAGAATCGTTCGTTATAGACAGAAACAGGTAGTAATCACTTGGTACCTTGGTCCCAACCAACCTCCTGGAGCTTCTAGCGAGTCACTATCGATGTGTTTGGCCTGTCTATGTCCTAATGGAGCACAACTCCTCTCCTATTGGTGAAAGCTAGTCGGTGCCCAGCCTTATTTAAATGGTTCCAAAGGTCTTTTGTGCAATGTTTAGATCCTGAGCAATCGCAATACTGCTATTTTATCGATATTTTCGACAATTCCAGAGGGTGACGCCTCTTTGATATAAAAATTGTCGGAAAGTAATCGAAGACACCAAAATTTCGCGTACTTGGCTGTTACTAGAACCATAAACATTATTCACATTTTCAGCCGCCTGGCTTGCATTTGGGCTTTATCGAACCTAAACTGTACTTGACGTACTTGGCGTACTTTCTCTATGCAGATGTCCATCTCTGACGCGTGCTCAGACAATCTTTCTAACGGCATATAGTGTATACGCTTATACAACGCGAGATAGAGATTACTAAAGTTATTGGATGATTCGAGAGAGATATTATCTGAAAGATTTTATGGAGCTTTACGCCTTTGCCACAGCGAATACCGCAGATGATGGAACGATGAGCTGTATGAGCTTTACCGCGACATAGACATAGTTCAGCCCTGAAAGTATTCAACGCGGTACCCGCTGGTGGTCAAACAAAAGTAGAAAAGGACTTGACATCACTTAGTATTTCTAATTGATGAAAGTTACTAAGTTATCAGGAGTAAATAAGAGCTGATGTGGCATGTGAAACTCGCTCAAAATCCCTTAGGTTATTTAACGCTAATTTAGAAGAAGAAACACTTTAAATATGTATCTAAACCCACAATCCTAAAGTTATACATCTTTGTAGCAGAAAATCTTCTTAGAAGCTGCAGTAATATAACAATACGGACGGTGCTAGTGATATAGAAATGTGTACTGATAATAAACAAAACTTCTGTATATGTAAACAACTCGCAAGTTTAATGTTACTCGTATATTGTCATTGTAGCCGACAAATTAACAATTCTTTGACTAAATCCCAACTTTAAACTTTATTCGATTATTTGCGGACTGAGATTTATCGTTAAAGTTTCATTAAAACAAATCCACAAGCTTCTGCCGCAGCTATGGTGCTCCTAACCCCATCAGAGATATCCGGAGAGATTTTTAATATAAATCCTTTTCAAAACGAAAATTCAATATTAGATCTTTGAAAGTGCTGTTGTTCAATATTAATAATACAAAATTTACTATCTAGAATTCATATTGTTCAAAAAAGAAAACCAATATATCTAGATATTCTACAATTTTTGATGGCCAGGAAAACTGTCTACGTCTTTCATGTTCATCGATCGTCCAACAAACAAATTACTCTATCCAAAGGCAAAACAACATAACTTAAGATAATTAGAATTAAAGCTTTTCCTCTTTAATTAGAGTTGAATTAATGACTTATTTCCTTAACAAATAATGTTGTAATAAATTCGAGTTATAATTTAAAAAAAACCAGATAGGGAAGGCGAAGCTAATTTCTACGCTACACCCCAATTCAATTTAATTTGCAGTTTAACCGAAGTAGCAGTAAAAGAAGTAGCGATTTTCTCAAATTACTGATTATGCATACAGTTAATTATTCATGAATTTCGACATGGCATAAAGCAATTAAACACATTACACTTAAATACCGCAATACGTCTGTAGTTGTGTGTGTATGTGTGTTTTGAATATGAAAGACTGCGAGTGAATTCAGTGCTTTGCAGATTGTTGAAAAGATTTCCAATTGATACAAATAGCTGGGATCGTGGGATGTAGAGGTATTTTTGCTAATTGGCTGTATCATCAAAATTTGAGCGGGTATCTTTTCTAAATTTACGTGGAAATATAGCGTGAATGCGACATTTAAATTTAAGTGAAATACCGATGGTACTTAGCTACAAAGCAACATATAAACTATAATTGTTGCTCTAATCGGGCAATTAAGTAGTGGTTGAAAAAAGCACATTACGAGCAAAGAAATCTGAATAATTGAAAGTTGTGTGAGGATACTTAAGTTACGGTACGAGCACGAAACACGCTTTTTGAGTAATAAAATTTTGAAGAAAGTGTATTTTTCATTTTTCCGGATAAAATTTTTTGGACATTTTAATGCCCAACTAATTATGAATACTTTTTGAAGAAGTTATGTGCATTAAAAAAAACAGTTTTAAAGACGGACAACGGAATTTAAATCAGTGAAAAATATCGAAAACCAATTTTTTCCGTCAAAAGAAGAAACACGTGACTGAACATTTAGATTAAGAAACAAGATATTAGAGTTTCATGGTAAGCGAAAAACATGACCCGTGGTTGTCTTGAGAGGCTCTATATTATTCCCAATTTTTTTTTATAATAAATATTGCGAGTTTCGCAGTTGATGATTTTAAAACACTCCCGATTGCCTAATATTCAGTCAAATAATTTTTTGCTTTTTGGAACTCTACTACGAATTTATAGTATCTTACATATTTTTGGGGTTAAAGATTGCATTTTCAAAAATTGGATTTTATATTATTTTTAAAGCCGGGACATTAGTTTTGGATATCTATTTCATTATTAAACTTATTCTAGACATTGGGACAACGACCATTTTATTATTTTTGTTAGAACAGCTAACATTATCTTGAGTCAAACAGTTTCGTAATTAAAATAATTATATTTTTTTATTACAAAATACGCTTATTTATTTGTCTAAAAAAAAATTTCCCATGGGTATATGAAAAAAATAGGGGAAAGTTATGAAAATAGCCCCTATACTCGTACGCCTTCTAGAGCCATTTAAGTCTTACAACAGTTTTGTATAAATCTAAATTGTATTGGGTATTTGTACATTAACACCCTTAATTTGCATTAACCCATGAGTTATTCCCATACTAATACGCATTAGCTCTCTATAAATGCATTAAGTCCATCACATAGCCTCGCAAGGCCGACAATAATGATATTTTTCTAACACCCAACGCTTTTTTTGCGTGTCTGCGTTTAGCTTTACCTGACACTGGCCATTTAGATGCACAAGTTTGTCAGCTGTTAAGGTGAAATCTAAAATTGCATTTATGCTTTCTAATGCAGATTAACTTTATTCGTTTGTAGCGCCTTTTGAAATCCCTCTGGCAATTCAAATTTCCTCTTTAACAAACTACTTTTGATATTACAGCGATTTTCAAACTTGCATCATGTTTGTAAAGTTCATATTTGTTGTTGTATTTAAAATAATAACGCTCTTGTTAGAAATACCTCGTATGAGTTTTAATGAACTTTGAGAGTAATATAAACTACAAATTGTAAATGAAATATATTCAAGACGTGATATTACAAAAACAAAATTTACATGTCTATTGTTTTTGTTGCTTTGCGTACCGATTGTCAGAGTTCATTTACTGCTTCTATCATACAGTATGCCAAGTCAGTGCCCATGACAACAAAAATAACCAAAACAAGGCGAATTCATATCAGGTGGTCTTATACGTACAAAAACAAAAAATAACCCAAAAAAATTATACGCAGGGTGGCAGTCAAATTTACAACAAACACATCATTTTGACATTACGTTCACGACGAATTTAATCAACTTCACCTTATATGAATTCGCCTTGAATAATAATGTAAAAAAAAATATTACTATTTGACAATCCGTACGCTGATTCGAATACAAGGTGGATCCATAGAAGGGGTCAGCTAGATAACTAACGCTAATCCGTTGTGTATTTTCATTGTGTAATTTAGCGAGTCCAATTTCAAAATCTAAATTCGCTCAATATCGCTCATGTATTTTGTTTGTATAAACAAAACAATCCAGCGAATTGGGAAAGAAGAAAAAGTATTCAGCTCATAGCATGCTATCCTCTTATATGAATTCGCTTTGGAAAAAAATAAATTAATTGTTATAGTAACGTACCGTTAACTTATATATTCGCCTTGAATATATCACTACGAATTTAATACTTTTCTAACTATTATAAATACACCGCCCAATTTGTGGACTATTTTCACTGCTTTCTACTTAAAGCAAACAAAGTACTTAATATTCAAATATTCGTATTTTATGTACAATTGAACGCAACTACCTCACCACTTACCCCAGCATAATGAGACGATAGCAGTTCTTTGATGATGGTACACTATCGTCACACAGCGACAAACCGACTCCGGTGCCATTGGCGAAATCCTCCATCACTTCGATTACATCCAAATTACCATCGGCTAGCGGTGGATGCAACTCTGTGTGGCTAACCACACGACTGCTCGTCGTTACCGCACCATTACTACAACTCGCACCAACATCATCCAGAAAGGTTACCACATGTGAGGGGGTCGTCGATGATGCCGCTGTTCCTCCTGCCAATACAGCGCCACCATTACTGCTACCCATATCGCGTACGTGGTCACGAATTGTATCCGAAATGGAATTGGTTAGATTTTTTAACGGGTCATTTACGGCCACCTCGGCATAGTCATTGTTATTGGTACGGGCACAAAACCAATTTCGACATCGCTCCATTTTACTGCCACCATCCACAATGGTGAAGGCGCCCATTAACTCACAAATAAATACGCTAAGCGCACAAATTGTCAACAATAATCGATATACGAAAATTTGAATGCTCGCGTTCTATTCTAAACTAAGTAAGTAAAAACCAATACAAACGCATTGACAATAAAAATTTATTTATATTGGGGGAAGGAAAAAGTTGAACTATGTAGAAAGAAAAAATCTATCAGCATGGTACATAATATTTTTCCACTACATTTTGGAAATGCCAAATGCATTTTTGAATGCCTATGAGCCAACAGTTTACTCATATTTTTATTTTATGCGCTTCATGTCATATTCAGTTCGTATTCGAATTCAACTAATTCTCGTAGTTTTGCAAATTTTTTGGCTTTACTATATTATATTGCGTCGAGACTTAAATATTTGTATTGCAAATGGAAACGAATGCAGCATTTCAATTAAAGTTTCCAATTTCATTCAGCTGCTGGCTTAATGGATGGGCACATATGCATTGTTGTTATTCAGTTTTCGACGAATTCTAATACTGAGCCATCTGAAATGAAAATAAAGATAAATTGTTTTAACGGAAATATGTATATGGATGTATATATGTATGTATGTAATTTCGAAAATATTTTACTGAAATAAATAAATAAGTAAAGTTTTATACTATTGCCAAATAGGTAAATATTTACATACATAGATTTCTTTAATCTTAGTATTCTTACTCAGACAAAAACTCAGCAGCCGTTTTTCTGCCTATATTTATTTATCAATTACCGGATTTCGGTCACATATAACCGGTGGCAACCCTCTCAAAAACACTCATATTTTAATATTTTATATATCTGTTTATAATTTAGTTAAATTTGACTTTTCAAAAAAGTGGCAACTCTCTTCAGAATTCACCTATAAAGTTACTTCTAGCGAAGCGAATGGTTTGACACCCATATTTTACAAATTCATATAACTTGTGTAAAATTCTATTAATTTCGACTTTTTTAACAGGTGGCAACCCACTCTAAAATATATGTATAAACCTTCTGCTCAGTGAAACTAACTTTTTGGTACTCATATTTTAATATTTAATATAATTGTGAATGATTTAATAAAATTTTCTCGTTTCAAACAGGTGGCAACCTTCCCAAACACACACTGGATTTTATTTAATTATATTTGAATTTTCAAAACGGTGGCAAGTCCTTTCATAACTTACTTCTAGCGAATCGAATGGTTTGACATCCGTATTTTATAAATTCATATAACTTGCGTAAAATTATATTAATTTCGACTTTTTAAACAGGTGGCAACCCTCTCCAAAATATATGTATAAAACTCAGTGAAACAAACTCTTTGGTACTCATTTTTTAATATTTTATATTCTTGCGAATGATTGAATAAAATTGTGTCGTTTTAAACAGGTGGCACCCCTCTCCAAAATATAGGTATGAACATTCTCCTTACCGGGACGAACCGTTTGACATCCTTATTTCAATATTTCATATACAATACATATGTAAATTGTGTATAATTAAATTAAATTTTACTTTTAAAACAGGTGGCAACCCTCATAAAAATTAACTAATTATATTTTTTCGAGACAAACCGCTTCTGTTTTTTTTTTATATTTTACATTACTTGTGTATATTTTTATTAAATTTAACTTTCTAAACACGTGGCAACACTCTCCCAAGCAAATAAAACATATTTACTTTAAGACCTATTCTCATACCTACCAAATAAACAAAACAAAATTCCATAAAAATCGGTCGAGGCGATTCGGAGGAGTTCGGCTAGAAACTTCGTGACACAAGATTTTTATATAGATGCCATGATTTTTTTAATCATGATATTTTTTCATAAATAGTTGCAAAAAAAGTGCCGTACTTTGAGGTATTTTTAAAGTGAGTGCGAGAATAAAAGAGATATGAATACTTTGGTTTTATGAGCTACTCTTATTTGCAAATTCAATTTACTTTGCTTTACAAGTTCAAATCCGACGCAATAAGCAATTCCTTAAGAGCTTTTAAAATAAACTTATAATATGTTAAATAAATGTTCATAACAAAAAGTTTATCTAAAGCCATTTTCCTTAATTTAGAGGTACTGTGTTTTCCCTAACCCCATACAGGTGTTTTTTTAGAACTTCAAACTGAAAATTGTAGGTAATCTGGAGCTCCAATTTTCGAAATCAAAATGGTATGACGCACTCCATTAGAAACCAGTTCAAATAGTGGAAAGTTGGTTTACTAGTTTAGTTAAATTCAAATGTATGGGTAAAATGACTTGACTTACTAAATATGTATTTTTAATTTAATTGTAATACTTTAGTTTCTCCGTGTTATGTTTGCTTAACCAGAGCATAAAGTTGGTAATTGGATTTCACTAAATTAATTATGTATTTCAATGAAGCTGACTGCCAGCAAATTATATTTAGCAAATACATATATCTAAACATTTGTCTAAATTATGTGCGTACATATATACACAGGCCCGCGTTCAAGATTTGTTCCTTGGCGGGGAGGGTTTATTTCATTTTATAAAATGGAAAAAGTTCGAAGTACGAAACTTCAAAAGAATTAGTCATTTGGCAAATTAATGCTTCGGGATAAAGAAGACAGTCATCCAATACTGCGTTTTCATCGATTTTTACGTCTCGCTGAATGTTAAGTGCAGTCAATTCGTTTAGTCGATTTTCAGAGATAGTTTTTTAGTTGACGCAGTGTTAAAAAAGAGCAGCCAATGTCGTTACTGGTAGAGCAGCCATTATAAGCAAGATTTGATGGCAATTAGGGAAAGCATTTTCATTGCAGACATTAAGTGCTTTAATAGAATTGTGGATATTTTTATTCAAAATTCGTCTTCGTTAAAGTTTTAAATCGTCATCAATTACTACACCACAATCGTCATGCAAAATCGAAGAGTATTTTTTTTTTTTTAATTGCTTTCAGGCTTCTTCATATAGAGTTGGAGTTTTCGATGCAAAAATACATACGAAATTCGAAAGTAATTTACGATGCATTAAAAACGGGTTTCAAGATATGTTACAATTAAATCCAGATATAGCATGTAAGTAGAAAACCGATAATACTCTCGCTAGTATCCACATTGCACCGATGAATCTGAGGAGAAGTTATTCTGAGTTTGTTCACTTCAATATCGTATTCTCCACAAATCTAGACGGCATTTTGAAAAATTTTGCTCAAATATTCTTCTGCTTCATCGAGATCTTGATTTTCAGTTTACACAACTCGACTCAATGATAAAGTCATAGAATGCATCGAATCGGGCGCTTGCGAAGAAACCTGAAAATCTAAGGTTTTACTCACTGTTAGAAGCAGAAACGCTGCAGCAGTTGATTTTGAACTTGTCCAGGTATTCGAGCTGTTTTCAAAGGTACTTTCAACTGCTGGTTGTAAGTGGCGATAAATTTTGACTGATTCGTGAGGTTCCACCCACCTCGTTGCCCACCAGATTGCCGAAGATTCAGAAAAAAATCTAGAATGACATCTGACAGTCCTTTTCCAGTAAACTGCGTAGTCGGAACAAAACTTTAAAAATCATGAAAGTCACGTGTGGCATTTTTTAAATCAATTTGCCGGATACAAATTGAAATTTATTCGAATCCCGAAATATCCCCCAACTCATCTGCTAAGATTGTAAACGATTTGGGATTGTTGATCCTATCGATGAGCTGTTTCAAAATCAAGTCTTAGCAAATAATTATAATTATATTCTGAATACGATTGCTCTTGATATACATCACGTTTTTGTGGGAATTTTTTCCCTTAGAGCCCTAAAAAAAGGTGGCGTTTGACTTTTTTTTTGGAGAATTATAAACACAACATAGGATATTTTTCTCTAGGGTATATTTTTAAAAACATATAAAGAAATTAAAAAAAAAATTTTGTTCGAAAATACAGAAAAATGGCGAAGTTATCCAAGGCGTAACAAAAGGTCCTCCCACGAACGTCTCCGTTCTGCGTGCATGATAAAGCTCGATACGCTCATCTGAAACACAAATATTGATATGTTCGTTAAACTGTATAATTCATACTTCTATATGAACCACTTTATTCACGAAAAAATAATATATGTACATATACATTTTTGCAAAGCCACAAAAAAGCTATCATTTTCAGCGAAAACTTTTTTCAGTTTATGTAAAAAACAAAATCAAAAAATTAGTTTTTATTTAATTTTACATGTTCATAGCGAAGAGTTTTTAATACACGTCAATAAAATTTGTCATTTTGGTTGCTAGGTTAAATAGTTTTTGCTCAATCCTGCACGCAATTTAGAAAAAAAGCGACTCGAGAAGTTCCAGCCGAGCGCGTGGCTTAGAACGCCCATAACGCATGATACCTTAGAAGGCCTCGAAAATTTCCAACGTTGTGATTGGATTTTTCTAAAGTGATTCGTCCACCATCACTACTTCCGCGAAGTGCTAGGCGTTGTCGCTCGCAAAAAATTATAGTTTGGAGTTTAGCTTCGATATGCTATCTGCTCTTTGCTTCAATAATTGTGCGTCAATGAATAGCGATGGTTGCTCTTCAATTACGGTTCTCATTTGCGATGTTGCGGACGTTTTGTGATTTTCAATTGTTGATTGGTAAGTGAAACATTCTATAGATTTCTTCCAATTGATGAATTTGTTTCATCACAAGGTTACCTAATGGTTGGCTATTAACTTTTGCTCCCCTGACCACAAAGAAGACACAGCATTTATATAATTGTAAATTAGAAAAAAAAACGACGCAGTGTATCAAATTACTAACTATGCTCCCTACATGTATGTGCAAATTCGTAAACATGTTTTAAGGCCTAAAATATTGCAATTAAACAAACAAATTTTTAGAAAGAAAATATTAAAAAAAAACCCCGAAACCCCCCATGCGCACGGGCCTGCCATTTAAGTATATTAATTCATATTTATGCAAAAAAAGTTTGCTAGCGAGTTGTGCTCATTAAACTTTTAATGCCAGTGCTTTTTAATTTAGCTTTTCATTTTCCATTTAATTTATTATATTAAACTATTAGCATAATACACAGTAACATGAAAAATTTCAGTAGTGCAAACTTTTCCTAAGCCACTTATCCAATGCGTGTAGATATTATTGCCACGTTTCAATGTAAATACAGTTACTGACAATATAATAGAATCATGCATTCCCTCCACAAATATTTTAGTTCCATTCATTAATTTAGCATATTAGTAGTTCAAACAAGCATCAACAGTTATTTCATTAAAGAAAAAAAAACTTTTTTAAATTAGACAGTCGTGAAATTCAATTGACAAAAAAATTGAATCAGACAACTAAAACTCGAAAAAAATAATACAACTCCACCAAAAAGTTTGACATTTTTGAAACTTTGTGGCAAAACCTGTATTCGGAGGTACTTCTGTACATCTTTTCGTCATAGATTCTACTAGGGTCTCACAGATCGACTTTGGCATGGAATACCAAGCTTCCTCGATTCTTTGCCAAAGTTCTTCCTTATCCTTTGATCTAGCGGGACCAAGCTTTTCCTTTATAATATTCCAAAAGTTTTCTATCGGGTTTAAATTCGAAGATTGCGAAAGTCACATCATCACATCGATTCCACGACTCTGTAGCCACGTTCTCACAAGACCCGAAGTAGGTTAGGTTAGGCTAGGTTCGAGCGGCTGCAACCATGCAAGTCCACGGATGCGCACATAGGCTGACCAAGCCCGTTGTGATACTGCTGGCGGGCGCCATTACGTTTTCTGCTTCCTTCCCTTAGACGGAAACCACCGAGTGCACCTTACGTAGCACAGAAGATCGCGAATACTTGCCGAGCTCAGGTCGGTCAAACAGTTTAGAAAATACCCATTTAGAAATTGGGTTCGAGTTTTGAACAGCGTGGGGCAGTGGCAGAGACAGTGACCGATGCTCTGTATATCCTTTTCCTCCCGGCAGTTTCGGCAGAAATCGTAAGTTAGGCATCCCTATCTCTTCCCGTGCGGTTATTACCGCAACCATTACTCTGAGAGGCGGTCGGTTCTGGCGAATCAGCACTTTGGAGCGCTAGTCTAGATCCATAGTATTCGGTGGGAACAGTGTAACCTCTTGATGGGTGCTATTCATAATCGCTCACTATGGTCTTATTGTGGGAGTGGCTAGGCACACAAAGTCCCCTGTGTGCTGTGTCCCCTGTGTGCTGTGTTACGCTTCATCCACACCCTGCATTAGCTCAAGCCCAAGACCCAAAGTATGTTTCGGGTCATTATCCTATTGAAACTGCCAAATCAAAAGCATGTTCCATTCGGCATAGGTTAACATAACGTCTTCTAATATTCTTATGTATCGCTACCGGCCCATATTTTCCCGAACCCAAAATAGCGGTCCGGCTCCATACCATGAAAAACATACCCCATGCTTTAATGTTTTTGTTGTGTACCAGGGTTTCATTTCTGCATTTTTCGCTTGTCGGAACCAGACCTTACCATCATTGCTCACCATGTTTACTTTAGATTCATCAGACCAGAAAATATTTCGCCACTGTTTTTGTCCGTAACCGTAGTACAAGTTCTATGAGTTTTCGTAAAAGTTTGTCGATTTCGTCGCTGTCTTTTTGGCAACATTAGAACTTTTCGTGGCAATCTGCCGAAGAAGTTCCTTTTTAAAAGACACCATGCAACAGCTCTTGAGGATATTTCCACGCATAGTTCCTTCTAGATGACTGCAGTGGATTTAAGAGGATCGCGCTTTGTTAGTCTCTCAATGAAATTGTCGCACTCTGCCGTCGTTTTTCGCAGTCGACCTCTCAGTTCGCATTCTTGCAGTAAACACAAATTTTTGTGATATGTTAATAATTACTGCGATTTCCCTTTGCGTAAAATCATTTTTTTTTTTTTGCAAATTTTGTATGTATTTACGTTCCTCTGCCGTGTAGTGCTTTCCGTGACACATTTCTCCTAAATTAAAGCAAATTTCCTAAATACGACAATTTATAACACAATGTACACTTAAAATACAATTTACACACCAAAAATCACTTTTATTGTTTTCCCCCCTTCTTTGATTCTGTTATATTGTAAAAGTCCACCGTTGCAGGTTTTAAGCGCCAAAGTAACAGTAAAACGAAAGCATTATGACGTTTTAAATGACAAATAGTGTACAGATTCGGTTACAGATAAAATTTATCGGAAATATAATAGCAAAGAGGACGAACCGTACCGCCGATTGTTTCGCAGCAACCGACTTGATTCTATTTTATTATCCGTTACTGTATTTATGTTCCCACATATGTCAATTAGCGCAAAGGCTTCTACAACAAATACAGCAAAAGTTAATGCGTGTAAAGGACATGGCCTCACAAGTGCACACACACACCCACATCCACCATTTGCTGCCAGGGAATTAAAGTCAATTTTCAAATTTATTTCGCAGTAGTACATTTACTACACCAAAGTTGGGTTTTTCACTTTCTGCTTTCTTGAGTTTAATACTTAAATGGCAAATGTCATAATCGAAAATTTGTTGTTGCTTGTTTAGTTAATCGAAATTTAATTACCCGGCTACCTTCTAAAAAACAAAAAAAAAAACACATACATATGTACAATGGGAATGTTTCATTTGTATTTGTGTTTGTGTAGCAATTCGAATTGTTCTACAATTACACTCTACTGCCAGACGCATAAAGTTATCGCTTCTGTTGATAATTGCATTTCGCTAGCAAATAATCAACCAACCATTTGCAAATGCAAGTGCAAACGCTACAAATACAACAAATACAATAAAAACAAACAAGCAACTGCCATAAAAACTTAATTTCCACTCGTTGAGTTTGGAGAGTTGGTTGGTTGGTTGGTTTGTTGGCTCGTTTGCGGGAAATTATTGTAAAATCACGCACAAATGAGTTGATTTAACGGGCGATGATGATGGGCCAGCTGTTGCTGATGTGGTTGGAAATTTTTCGAGTATGTTGTCAAAAAAAACAAAAAAAGTAGGTACTGAGAAAAAGCATAACATGCCTGAAGTTAGCTCTTTGAAAATATTACTTTTCATAGAAGCAAGTAGTTTACTTAATTTATTTACGCTATGTGCGCTACGAAAAGTCATTTGCTTGGAAGTCACGTGTGGTAGAAGTAATTTCTTTCCATTAAAAACGTTAAACCAGCGACTATAAATAACGCTTATTGCCCAAATTTCAACTAAAAAAAATTTGCGGAAAGCGAAATGCTACATGTAAATATCGGGATTAAAGTGATTTGGTCCTTGTAATAAGGACCACTTTACGCGACAATTTTATTTTATTTTTTTGACTTTTATTTAAAAAACTTAATATTTCTTGAGTTTTATTTATCGATCAGAAAATAAAACATAACTTGTAAGGGATTTTCACACAATTAAGTTTTATTTCCGGGGGAAAAAAACTCAATAAATAGCGATTATTTTCTTAGCAAAAAATAGAACTTAACACATAACGATTAATTTCTGAGTGAAAAATAAAACTCAAGAAATGTGAGTTATTTTTCTAGCAAAATATAAAACTCAATTATTTTCCGAAGAAAAAAAAACTTAAGTAATATCGATTATTTTCGGGGGAAAAATAAAACTCAATGAATAGCGATAAAAAATCATTTTTTTTTATAAAAGTTATAACCATAACGATCCCTGCGTTGAACAGTTCCAAAATTGTTTCTGGTTGAAAAAAGTGTGTTCTTCGAGTGATATTTTTTCCCAAACTCTCTATTTTAAAGTTTTGATAAATCAGTGCCAATTTCGCAAGTTAACATTTATGTGATTGACTCGAAAATTGGTTTACTGAGGTAAAACTGAATTTTGAATGTTAGTATCACTCTTCGTAACTGACGTGCTCCAATTTTAACGGTATCTAGAAGATCTCACTTTTAAAATTACTTCCTATGTTGAAGTTTCTAACTGGAGCTTTTTGGTCTTAGTTTTTGTAATAATAAATCATTTTTAAGCAAACATTGGATTAAAATTTGAGACAAAATGTGTTTTTTTTTGTTAAAGATATTATTTATTTAATTTAGTTAAATGAAATCAACAATTAAAATAATTCAATTATCTGTTGTTCCTTGCAGTTAAAGGTTTCAGCTGCAGTTCTTTCAAATGAAATCACTTGGATATTTTGAGTTTAATAATAATAATATTTGGCGACGATGTTTTAGCCAAAACTTCTCCTACAATTTTTAGTGTGCGTCTTGATATTTTGACCCCGATTCCGAACCCGAAATATCTTTTGCGAGAAATTTTTTCATAGTAGGCTAACACTGGGAGGTTTGCCATTGCCTGCTGAGAAGCGCCCACTATTCAAAATTTTGTATTTTTTATTATTGATGTTGCTTGCTAAGAGCAGCATTCAAACCCCGGACCAACCAAGTGAAGCGCACACACGCTACGCACTCGGCTACGACGTGTTTGAACTTATCGCCTACAAAAATACAAAAATATAGGCGGTAGATAAAAACAGTCTAAGTACATTTTTGGTGTCATAAGACAATGTCAATATGGATGGTGTCAATAAAACATCTGGTAGCAGAGATGTGAGAGCAGAAAAACGCGACGGGAGCCAGATAGACTATCCTCGATGGTATCTGAGATGCCTAAGAACTACCAACACCTGCAAAACAACCAAGTGTTTCTTAAAATGACCAGAAAGGATGGTGGCGAAATTTTTTTTAGAGAGAGAAGAAAGGTGTTACGAGCTCTGGTTGGGTCGATTACAGGGCACAGTAGATGGAGACAATGCATGGTCATCATAGGCGCCATCGGTGGCCCGGTGTGCATATCTCGCGTGGAGGATGAGAATTGCGCAGAGCATTTCCGCTGTATCTGTCCTCCTTTTTCGGGGGTGAATTGGAACGTATTTGAGTCAGATATATTCTCAGATTCATAAAAAAGTCTGGATGGTTTATCGGAGGGAAATGAAGTCCCATTCCCATTATTTTCACTATCCCTCATTTTTCTGCATCTTTCTTGTGCTTGGAATCGCCATTTTGGATTTTTGGCCTAACTAATTGCAGTTGATACCATGCTCCTGATTCCGTTTTATTCTATAAGCTCTCAAAAATTAAAAGTTTATTTCGAATTTCCGGCTCATAAATTGAATACTTTTATTAACAATTTTAAATATACGATATTTCTTATTTTTTCCAGTTATTTTTGTTTTAGATATGCTTCGAATATTAGGAACCTACATAGTTATACGAGTACTAGTAGCCCTCCGATGTGTTCTTTCTACTTATTTGGCACGACAACCATTTGCCGGTTTAGACCCAGATCAAAAAACTTCGCCAATCGTCTATCTCTCTTTTGCGAAGTTGCGCCAATTAATCACTTGAGGTGTACGAGTATATATTCCCTTCTGCACCTAGCCCTTCCATTGTCTTCATGGAGGCTCTTGCTTACGTTGTCCATCCATGAGTGCCAAGTCGAAGGATTTTTTCGACTACATTTTCTTAGAGGAATATTAGTAAATATTTTGAACCGTTCTTGTTCTTACAAGTCAATACGAGCCATAACCGCGAAAAAACATAAGCGACATTGCTTCAAAATGTTTTTGATTCAGAAAATTTTGAAAAACATATCGCAAATTTTTTTCGCGGTTACAGCTCGGATAGATGAATATGACAATCAGATTTATTGAAAAAGTATTAAGATTTTATGATGGTACTCATACTTCGATACTTTGTGCCGCTTTTTATATAAAAAATATCCCAGTATGTTGGTAGTATTTTATAGACTCGAAAATTACTGAACCGATTCGGCTCAAATTTAAAGCACCCTGTTTGCAAAATGGTGTCTATTGTGCACAGAACAAAACGCTATCCGCTGTCCTTCAAATGCAAAACACATTTGTGGAACAGAACAGAAATATTTTATTTGAAGTTGAACGGATAGGTGGCGCTGGAGCCGATTTGATTAAATAGTCTCGCTTAATACACTCGACCGAAAGGGGTTAGTCGAGAGGTTTACTATAAGTTTTCATTAATTCTCATTTGATTTACAAAAACATTTTAAATCGTTATTGCAATATTTCAATTTGTTGGGTGTAGCGAAGTGCGCCCGGTCAACTGGTTCTATATAATTTAATCCGCTTAAAGTATCCGAAATAAAGATAACACCAGAAACTTTAAACACTACAAGTAAATATAATAATTTGTGGTACCTACAGCACAAATCTGCAAAATAAGAGTGAGGAGATTTGGCATTTTCTTTATGATCCTTCTTAATGTGCACACTCGCCTAAGCCAAAAAATCGTTCAGTGAACAAGAACTTTGGTAAATAGTCCAATTGGAAATGCCAAGTACAACAATCTAAATTACAATAAGCAATAAAAGTTTCTGCTGCAAACTAAAACTTAGCTCTCGTTAAGCTAAAACAACTTTGGAAAGCAATCGAAGTTAGTACATTCAATTATACCCAGCCAACAAAATATTTGTTAATGGGTCGGAAAATTAAAAAGCAAAAAATGCGGATAAATGCGATTAATTTGCAGATACTTTCTGCTAGGAAAGTGTGTGGCACGAATGTAAGTATGTCTGTAAAAGTGCAGAAAACATTTATAAAGCGGACAAGTTTTAGTGTTTTTCAAACACTTTTGCATCAAAGTGTCGAAATGTATTCTAATGCTACGTGAAACATGTTGGATATTTGATAAACACTTGCGCTTTTTATACCTTAAATTATGGAAGAACAAATACCCAAATACTATTATCATTCGGTAATAGAACTTTGGATACAAATTTTAGATGAAAATTCTTTGTTAAAACTTGGCTCCAAAACCGATGAACGGATTTCGACCAAACTTGAACTGTATATACCTTAGATACGTGCCATAGACATAGGCTATATTTAAAGCCGCTAGGTGGTGCATGAATCGAGATATTTAGAAAATCTGTATTTATGGCCCGATATCGAAATAGTGAAAAAATCGCTAGGTGGCGCTAGATACGAGTCATTCAGAAAATCTGTATTTATAATCCAATTTTGATAAAATTAGAAACGTGTGATGAAAGTGCAACAAGAAATATTTATACGAAAATTGGATCCGCTAGATGGCTTTAGAATAGATTTGTTCGGAAAGTCTGTATTTATGGTCTGACATTGATGGTATTAGAACAGCGTGAAGCTGGTGCAAAATAAGTACTTTAATGAAAATCTAAAAGCGCTAGGTGGCGCTAGATGCTGTTTTTTTTTATCAGATTTTGATGAAATTAGAAACGTAATGAGGGTGCGACGAGAAGTAGTTGGCGTTGGAATAGAAAATCCGTAATGGTAGTAGAAAAATGTGAAATGCCTACATAGTCGCACTTAGATGATAATAACAACATAAATAAGCGTACGGTATACGAATACTATATCTGCAAAAAAAATGTATAATGAGATTTCCAGAAACTGCTTATTTATGATTCGACTTAGTCCAAATCTAATAGCTTTGTGCAATTAAAAGCAAAACCCTTTTTTCGTAGGCGAATAAAGTTGAATCTTAAGTTAGTTACAGCTATTTTTGGCAGATATCACATTGAAAATGATGTCAAAAGACTGCTCCTAACTTTAGAATTGACTTCATCTTTATTAAGACATGTTTTTAAATTCATCGAAGCTTCAACTTTAGCTTTTAAAAATCTTCTGCAAGTATATGAAAACGTGCTAAATAACGCAGGCGAAGACGCGGGTATCAACAAGTTTATTATAAATCAAAAGGCTGTATTTTCGTCAAAATTGATAGCCTATAATTTACATATGTTAACTACAAACACTTGAAATAAAATAGTTTGGATTGAAGAAAAATAGCTGTTTTATCATTTTGAATAAGCCTTTACTCAATCGGGAGCAATGAAGAAAAATTACTACAATATAATAAAGAAAATTTATTTTCGGGCCATTGTTTTGAGTGTGCCTTTTATACCTTACATGAAGGCGAAATGGTACTTTACCTTTGATCCAATGTTTGTAAGTATAAGAAGAAGAAGATATGGGCCCATACTAAAATTTTTTGAACCACGAGCTGATTCGATTTATTCCCTTAGTTTTAGAGTAATTTGATTAAAATTTGGTAGACGCATGTATTTATGTTTAATGATTTGTCGCAACCAATCAGATCGGACCTTATATAGAGCTATACGACGGATTATTCAGATATTAATTTTTGTATTATAACTCCTACATTAAAACAGCTAAGAAAATGAAATTTGGCACTCCTGTTACTTATTTAAAAAAAAAAAAAGAAGAAATTTTATATTCCAAATTTAAAGATTCTTGATCGCTTTTTACTATTTATGACCAAATTTTTTATGAAATACTCCCACTGTGTGACGCCACGACGGTCGCCAGCCGCAAAGTAAGTAATTACCTTCTTCGCACTTTCCTACGTCGTGCTTTGGAAACCGACCTAATAAGACAGTTCGCGGGCCCTTTTCAGGTAAAAATTAAAAAGAAATCAATGTATACTTTCTTGCTGACTGGGTAGTGTTTCGTGTAAATGTTTGTGTGTAGCACACAGCTATGTATGTGTGTACACTCTTTGGTACATAAATAACAGCGCGACGATTGATGCAATTAAATGTGGCTGCCCCGTCGTCGTCTGTCGTCGCTATTAATCTCCTGAACTAGCAAGGCAACGACGCTTAGTTAGTTACAGGCAGCAGCAGCTGCTGCTGCTACTGATGATTACTTGTTGTAATTGTAAATTTACTGCTACTACTGCTGTTGCTGTTGTCTTTGATTAATGAACTAAAAAATGCTGCTACTGCCATCCACTTACCATTTCCCTCATTGATTTTGTTGCTGATTCGAATGTTATACAAAAAACAAAAAAAACACAAATAATAATTGCTACCAATCTGTTTACCAATACAAATGTAAACACTTTACTTTACACACAAGCATAGAATTAATAGCAGAGAGAGAAATTGGGTTAATTGCACAAACTGACCTAAGCAATAATTAAATCGGGGGGAGGGGAGCTAACAAACATGAATTGCTCGGTTGCAACTCAAATAGGTGGAGACAAAGTGCAAGTATTTTACGTGACTGAAATTACCAGTGCAAAATACTTGAGTTGGAGGATGAAGGGAAAGGAGAGTCAATTTGGTTCTTGAATAACCATCCGCTTTAGACTAATTTATTCTAAAACTTTTCCCATTTGACTTCGCTTTTATTTTGATAAAACAAAACAAAAAAACAAAAAAAAAATATTGCAGGTCTGTGTTCCACTGCCAGCATTTAATTTACTTATAAATATAAAATTTTCATTCAATGAATTCACAAAAGCGCCCTTTAACCACTCTTTTTGGTTGGCAATGAGGCGGAAAATTCAAATAGCCGGGTTTGGCTTCATTGCTGCCCTCAATTTTTTTTTTTTTTTTTTTTTTTACTTCAATGAATTTGGTTTGTTCGCGATTTCTTTTTTTTCACTGCTCAGTGCTTCTTTGTTATTTCAAGTTGTAAATTTTTTTCTTCTTCATTTTATGCTCTTCCGTATTTTGTGCAAACTATTGTAGTATGTCTCATAATTAAATTAGCATAAAATGCAAGTATGGTTTTGTCTCACACTTAGCGCAAATTTGTCGCTCATACGCCCAATGCGCCCCAAAGGATAGCAAAGCAAAAGTGCAAAATTCTTGGTTTACGCTGTGACCAGATGTGCGGCCTACTATGTATTAAAATTTTACTTCCAAATTTATGTGCATACTTTGTATACGCAATATATTTAGAAACAATAAACTATGCATACATATGTATATATTTCTTATATGGGCATAAGGGTGGTCCAAAAATCGCTAGGAGCAAGTGAAGTCGGAATTTTAATGCGCTCACGCCCTAAGATGGTTATCTGCCGAACCAAATGATACCTCTATTATTTGCTTCTTTTTTTTTTAAATCAAAAAGTATTTAAAGTTCACCTAAAGTTTCCAATTTATTTTACAATACTAGATGAAAAAAAAACCATTTTTCGTAGAGTTGTTCTAGAATACTTAAAAATTTCAATTTTCCATTCAACAAAGACTGTTTTGTTTCAGTAGACTGTAAAGAATATTACCAAATTATTTGAAAAGTTATTTATATTAACTTTTTTAGGCCCCCCAATAAATTCAAACAATTCCAAAAATGTCAATTAAAAATAAGAATAGTAAATTTTAATACAGAAAGCGAAAACTGAAAATAAAAATAGCCAACTGAAAATAAGAAAAGTTAATTTTAATTCAGAAAGCAACAATTGAAAACAAAAATAGTCAATTGTATTGTAAACAAGATTACTTGTTTTGAATTGCAAAAGCGTCGAATTATTATGAGAAAAATCAATTGTAAACGTGAAAGCGTCAAATTAACATGCTAAAATGTCAGAGCAAAATCAAAAAGCGTCAAATGAAAATGCGAATTATTTAGCGGCTTCAGTTTTTTAGAAAAGAAAAAGAAAGAGCATTTGTACCAATTTTTATTGTAATTATTTGAAATATATATAATAAAAATAAGTTTTTCATTTCCATTTGACGAATTCTTATTTTGATTTCACGCTTTCTGATTTGTAAATTAACTATTCTTATTTGCAATTGCCGTTTTCTCATTTCCGACTGACTATTCTCATTTTCAATTGACGCTGTCGCATTTACAATAGGAAATGGTGTAGTATTAAAAACTCCTTAAATAAACAATTGGGTATTATACCCTTTGTAGTTTACTTAAGAGAAACAGAGTTTACCGATTGGAAAATATTAATTTTCAAGGATTCTATATCATTTATACGGAAAATGGATTTTTGTTTTGCAATATAAAATATATCCAAAATATTAAGCGCTTGGAGCACCTTTAAATATTTTTTGTATCTAGAAAAAACTAGAGAGTTTAATCGTAAACGTTATTTTTTGTACCACCCTAACGTGTACTTCCATATGCCTGTTGCTCTGAATATGTTCATCCCTTTGTGGCTGCTCGCTGTTGGCCGGTAGTGGCTTTATATATGTATGTAGTTGAGTAAGAGCTTAAAAGTTTAAATGCCAACGCTTGCCACTTGATCCACGTGTGGGCGGCTGCTGGTGGTAATTGTGCATCGCGTGCCACTTGTTCGACTACGCAAGCGTCCTTGTTGTGGTTTTCTGCCTTGCCGGCAAGTGTGTAGTATGGCATTTGATAGCTGCTACTTGATAGTTCAACCGTGAGTGGTACTCATGTTGTTTTAGTAGTGAGATTTTCTTACTTACTTCATTGAAGTATTAAACTCTGGGCTCGTGTTCATATAAAGAATGTGTTAATTAAAATTGTAAAAGTAATTTTATAAATATGAATATAAAATAAATGGAATTTGCTGCTTTTGGGTCGCATAATATGGGGGTTTTAAATTGGATGGATTGAAATTTTAATTTAATTTGTTGGTGAAAGTAGCAAGGTATTTTGTCCGCTGGTTAGCAGCTCGCTATCGCTGGATTTCCAAGACTATCGAGTATTTTCACTATCACACAGTTTCTTTCATACCGATAGCCTTGTTGCAGCGAGGGGTTTAAATCGCGACATCGTATCTCGCGGGATAAACATCTACATAAAGAGCTGCAGGTAAATCAGGTAACGCCAAAAAGAAAAAGTGGCAAAACCAAATAAGAAAGACCAGGGATAACTAGTTAACTTAAAACGTAGTATTTTAGAAGATTTGCTTTTTATTATTTCCGAGATACTTGTTTCATTTGCAAATTGCAGTTAGACATGGGGATATCTAAGTTGGTTATATCTTAACTTATCCTGCAAAAAAAAAAATTTTAACATAATTTTTTTAACTTAGTTCCCAATTAAATACTCAAATATAAAGACTTATCGAACTCGCGTACAAATACTCGCAGAAACTACTTTCAAAACACGTCAACCATTTCACTATTTTCCTGATATTGGTGATAACTTTTTTTTCAACTTCGAATGTGAAAGCAGGTCAGAAGAAAAGGTCTCCGGACAAATTTGTATTCATGATTTGAGAAATATGAAAATGGGGAAAATTCCCTCGAAGTTTTTGCTTGGAATCAGAGTGGCTTTCCGTTGCCTTTATTAATCGCATTCTTAATTTTCTTTTTTTATCAATTTGTTGGCTCGTTTTTTGTCATTTCGCCATTGAATGTTTCGCAATCACAAATGAATAGTGGGAAGGTTCTAATACTGTAAAACAAAATTGTAAGATCTTCCCATCCAATTCACTTTACGTTTGTCTGACAATTGATAAAATATAAGTTTGTCAGCAAGGCGAATCCAAGGCGAATTTATAGAAGGTGATGGCATAAGAGCCGCTGATTTGATTTTTTTTTTTCACCTACATGTATTTTGTTTTTGCCTTTGCGTATGAACTTTCAAAAGCCGTAAAAGCAAAAATAAAATGTATTTAAATATTGGACGAAGCCATATAAGTACAACTACAAAATGTCAATGTTTTCTGTTTTTGCATCTGCGTAAGAGTTGTAAAAATTTACACAAGGCGAATTCAATACAAGGTGGTCGCAAGAGCACATACACACAAACTCCACATGTTTTGTTTTTGCTTCTGAATGGTGAGAATGTCAGATCAATGAAATATAGAACAATAATTTTGAACAGAGAGAATGCCAAAATAGGAACGAATTTGACAACAAAACTGTTTATTTTTGATTCAGTTGGCCAAAACTATATTTGTAAATATATTTAAATTAAAATTTACAATAGCGACCGCAATTGAAACCTTACTCTTCATAAAGTGCCAGTGCAATATGCGAGTAAATGAACTGCCACAATTAATGCAGCAAAAGCAAATGTAGTTGATTGGCTCAAAGTTATTTTGCTAAAACACTGCTTATGGATTTGATAAATGGTTTTGTATAAAAAAACATCGATTGCACTGCCTTAGTGAATTATCAAAGTGTATACTAAATTCCATAATAGCCGCAGTGCAGTTGGGATTCTCAAATGTTGGATATGGAAGGGCTTTAGTTAGTAATTGAGCCCTTTTTCCTCCGAGAACCATATCATCACGACGGAAGTGATCGGCGCAAATGACATCTTTACACCTCAACTGCACCCGGCATGATCGGGACCACACTAACCGCTCCGACTCTTCACACCAAGAAGAACGGACCCGTTCCACGCTTTACTATCTTGTCGCATAATACACACTTTCCCATTTTTTCGCGAAATATTTGAATATTTGAATATATGAATTCAAATCAATTTGAATTTAAAAATATTTTTAAATGAAAATGTAAACAGAAAATGAAGATGTAAACAAAAAACAAACCAGTTGACACTTTCACCATTCAAGGCGAAAAAAGAAGAAGCAATCAGCTGATCGGAAGAAAACACCTTCTATAGATTCGCCTTGAATTTACACACATTTTCGTTTTCTTTTTACGGCATTTGAGAGCTCATACCCAAAAGCAAAAACAAAATACATGTAGGTGAATAAGAAAAAATCAAATCGGCTGCTATAATAACTTCATCTTATATATTTCTCGGACATGTTCCGAAATTAGTGAAATTTGAAATCGACTCGACTTCAAAATTCCATTACGAGTGCATGCAAATTGTACCAAAAAGGCCGAGAGTACTTTCCGGATTTGAGGAAGGGGTGCTATCACGTTGAACAAATTACTCACATTAAGGCTATTGGCGGCTCACTTGTTACGAGGTATGCAGAACATTATAGGCGGCAAGTGACCGAGAAATACGAAAGCTCCTTGAAAGAGAAGCAGTTTGGCAAAGCACCCCACCAAAGAAAACAAAAAGTAAAAGTCTAATAAATCAACTTGGTGGCCCAAAGTCATTTGCAAGTGGCGATAATTGGCGTCGATACAGCAGCACAGGGTGGAGATTGAAGTCAGATTGTTGGACCACCAAATGGACTACGTAGTCAACCATCTGAAAGGTCCCTACTCGTTGCTTGTTTACTCCCGACCCTTCTGAACATTAATATGAATCAGATACACAAACAAGGCTTCTTTGGATCTCCTGCTCGGTTGCGTCAAAATAAGTAAGCGGTCGTGCGCATATCTGGCGCAACTCCTACCAAGAAAAATGCTGGTGTGATATATCCAGCTCGGAAGCAGCCACGTCCCCTTGCATATCGGAATAGTAGCTCAAGAAAAGGTGACATAGAGTCAATCTCGTCATGCGCAAGTCCGAGATGAATACATTCAAAGGAGACAAGCCCCCTGACGAAAATTACACTGAAGACTTCGACGACGCAACCCAACCATTTACTGAAAGACATCGTCATAGATTCTCCACCGAATCGAATGAGGTACGTATAAATTAATTTGCAGCATTCTCAAAGTGCGATGGGTAATCTGGCAATTCTTTTCGGTATCGGCGTCATCGATGTCAGCCTTATTCAGGAGCCATGGACCCAGAACCAGCAGATCCTTAGGGCTAACCATCAGTACCCAATAGTAATAAACGTAAACCTTGGTCACTCTTCTCTCTTGCACTTTATTCTAATTACTAATCTAAAAATTATGGGTTCGGATCTCGGTTGGGATATGTAACATAAAAAAGATCATAGAACAGCTTTTTCCACCCTTGGCCGTCCCTCGGTAGGCAATGGAAAACCTTCGAGTATAAAACATTTGTTATTCCCAGTCCCCTTCTCTATTCCGCAATCCTAGTAGAACTGACTGAAATAAATTTAATGACATTATGTGAAATAGAGAACGGTAAATCCAAGCTAACAACCGCAAAGTGGGGAAAGCTGGAGAAAACTCTAGCCAAGGTCATCAATAAAAAATCAATACCAAGCAGTATTTCCAAGAAGAAGTCTCCACCTTGGTGTACCAGTTTGTAGAGTGGCTGCTGCAAACTAATTTGATCAATTTTATATTACTGAAGTGATAAAGTAGATAAGGTATAAAAATATTTAATAATAGCTAATCAGCAACACTGATTTAACGACACTCTATAACTTGACGGAGGGAGGAGCACAACAACAACGATAGAAAACCAAGGGATACAAGTTTTTGAATCGGCAAAGTGCGGGACAGTTTTAACTATAATTTAATTTCACTTCACAAAACCTAGGCTTAGATAGTAATTAATAAACTTAGAAATATCTAATTAAAAAGAAGGTTTACTGAATTTTTTTTTATACTATTTGCTTTAAAATTAAATACTACAACATTGTACGATTTTTTAAATACCCTGGAAGCTAAGCGTTGAATTGGAAATACTTCCGACGCGACTATCTCATTTTTATCGCTTTTCAATTTACATTTATCAGTTGTTCGCTTGGCAGTATATTCTTTGAACCACTTTTAAAACGTTACTTGTCTGTTCAACAGTCTCCAGCAATACTGCGACTGCTGAGGTAAACTGCTATGGCTTATGAATAGCAAAGATGCTGGAAAGAAAGTATAGGTCATGCAAACAAAAGCCAACAAATTTGGCTTGTTTTTTTTATTTTTGACCACATACCTAGTTTGTTATTCTTAAATCGCTTATTTGCAGATAACTAGGGACCAGCATAAATAAATACAAATAAGTGAGCAAATAAGTGAACAACAATTCGTATTAGGTCTGCTGCATTAAAATTTTTGTTAGTCAAAGCAAATATTCAGTCTAAAGTAAATCTTCATTAAAGCCACATAGCAAAAAAAAAAAACAAACAAAAAATCACTTTGTATTAAAAATTCTATTCAGTAGCCTAACAACAACATTAATCTTAGAGTTTTCAAAATAAAGTTAATAATTTTTTAATATGCAATTCACATGCCCCAACGTTTGATACAACTTACAGATGTTATTTCGTACAATTTAACTTTACTTTCCCTCTACGATTCACCGCCACAAAGCACACACACTATCTGCCATGGACAGTCGAGTAGTTAACGTAATAAGCCGGAGATCAACTTTTCACTTTTTTGCTGTCAAAACAACTTTAAAAATTCTATGGAATTTTCCTTTTGTTTCTTTTTTGCGTTAGGTATTTTTCTTCTTTGTTTTCACTCAATAATTCATACACTTTAATTAGCGGCAGTGCGCGCTTCTGGTTGAACTTTGTGAGCGTTTCAGTTTTTTGTTTTTTTTTTTGGTTAATTTTATTTCACTGAAGGTAATTTCTTTTTGGGTTTGTTAGAATTTTAGTTAACAGCATTCTGCTTTTACTTAGAAGTGGGAGCAAAAATAATTTGCACCACTATCTAGTTTTATTTAAATATTGGCCGTAATTTGTAATTAGCGCAAGAAAATTACAAAGCAATAACTTTAATGGTAAATAATCAAAGTCGATTTCGGTTCCAAAATATTTACTAAGATCTAACTATAAATAGTACAGATGATTGTAGTTCATTGGCCAAATGCATTTATTTCAGACAACAGTGCGTATGAGTAACTAAATTAAGTGAAAATGTACGAAAGAAATTTCATACATATGTATGTATATTGTGAAAATATTCGCACCTGCTTTCCACATATTTTTTATAGAGTTGGGTCATAAAAATTTAAGTATGTAATTGATTTTCATTAGATTTAACTTGTTTTAATATTTTGGCAAAAATAAATTACACAAATATATAGGTATATTTAGGAAATTCAATTTCGACTTCTATATCTTTATCATTAGACTCATCATCTGATATATGTCACTCCGGGTGTCTGTAAAGTACCCCTATTAAAAAATCGCATTTGGACCTGTGTTTTTCAGAGACTATAACTAAAGGCCCCGTATTCCAATCCCAGCAGGGGAAGTAACATCAAAAATTATGGAAAAGTTTTTTCTAATAGCAGTCGCTCCGCGGCAAGCAAAACACATTCGCCATTTGGAGTCGACGTAAAACTGTAGACACAATTTGAGCGTTACAACATCAAGAGGCACATCACAAATTATAGGAGAAATTCGGCCGAATATTAAACTGTGGTGTAAGCGCCAAAATATTGTAATTATTACATCTATTTTTTTTTTTGCGTTTCCGTTGCATTGCTATTCATCGACTTCGCAATGGTCAGCGAAATAGGAAACCGTCTAACGGCGGCGTCAAATCGCACGACCGAGGCGGCCAATTGACTGGGCCATTTCGTGAGATAACACGTTCGCCAAATTTGGTTTTCAATAAATCGATTGTGACATTCGCTGTGTGGCTTCTGGCGCCGACCTGTTGGAACCACATATTGTCCAAGTCCATATCATCCAATTCGGGCCAAAAATATTCGGTTATCATTGAGCGGTAGCGATTCCCATTCACAGTAACGTGCCGGTCTTGATCATCACGGAAGAAGTACGGCCCAATGACGCCGCCGGTCCATAAACCGCACCAAACCGTAATTTTTTCGGGATGAAATGTTGACTCATGGAGTACGTGTGGATTGCTGCCGGTCCAGTAACGCATATTTTGCTTATTGACGAAGCCATTCAGCCAGAAATGACGACGACCATAAATTGGACGTAGCGCTCTTAAAGTTGAGGCCATTGACCCCGAATTTCGGTAGTATATCTTTCCATGATGAAATGGAAAACTTTACTGAGGAGAAATTTCAAAAGAGCGGTCTACTTTTGTAGCGTCCCTATTGCAAGACCCTTTATATAAGTACTTTAATATAAAAATGAGTGTGACTATCGATCTTTATGAAATTCTTACAGTAGATGCGTGTGATATCCGAGCCCAACATACGATACGGGAGAGGTTCTCCCCCCAATATTTGGTATATAAATCCTATACATATATCAGGCCACTTATTAGTTGTTGAGAATATAGGCGGATTCGCGCCCTCATTTAGGACGAAAATACAGTTGCCCATATCTTCCCAGCTATTTGACGTAGATAATTGTATGATATTCGATATATACATATTTTCTTTAGATTAATGTTCAATATCTAAAAAAATATGTTTTTACTGGCTCATTAAAGCAAGCCGGGTTTTCTAGTATAACACTATTTTGAAACCTTAAACGACGTTAATTGAATCAAATAAAAACAAAAAGAAATTTCTATGATTTTAACGTACCACACCCGTTTTCCAAAATTTTAATTTTTTTCCTATTTTCTCATCCTAACTAAATTCTTTATACCAAATTTGAAAGAATTTGCGAAATGAATTAGTAAAATATTCTATAACTTGTTTCGCGGTAAATTATCACTACCCCGCATGAGCGTGGTTTTAGTATGATTTCAATAATTTTTGAAATTGTGCTCTCTGCCTAGAAATGCAAAGTGTCCTTCTAGCTCTAAGGTATTTCATTCGCAAACCCAATCTTGACAATCAAATTTAAGCAAATTAACTGGCATAGTTAATAAATATCGTATTTTTCTGATTTTTTTATTTTGCCGTTATATAAGAGTTGCGCATGGTTCGCACGATCTTTACAATTTTTAATATTTTGCTTATTGACTTGAAATGCAAAGTGTCTACCAAATTTGATGGAGTTTGGTGGCGTAGTTTTTGGGATATACCTATTTACTCGAAAGGGGGCGGTGCCACGCCTATAACCAAATTTTTCTAATCCGTGTATTTGGTTATGCAGCTATTAAATCTCACATTCTACTTAATATACATATTTGAGCAAATTATCTTTAATAATTACTTAAATATCGCGGTTTTTTTTTTGATTTTAGAAAACTGCCGTTATATGAGAGGTGGGCGTAATTTTGGTTCGATTTTTTAAATTTTTGGAATTTTGCTTATAGACTTCAAATGTGACGTATATACCAAATTTGGCAGACTTTTGTTGGATGGTTTCGGAGAAATAACATTTTGTTTTAAAGTGGGCGGTGGAACGCCCATTTCCAAAGTTTTTCTCATTCGGTGTAATTGTTAGTGCTACTTCATCGTTCATATTAAATTTAAGCAAATCATCTGTAATGCTAACTTAAATCTAGGGTTGTTTTTTTCCGATTTTTGAAATTTTCAAAATTTTGCTACCGACTCGAAGTGCAATATGTGTGGTAGAAATCGCTCGAGTAGTTTCAGACATATAACTTACTCTTATAAAGTGGGTGGAGCGAATTGAGCAAATTATCTTTACAGCTTGCCGAAATATCGAATTCTTATAATTTTCGATTTCGCCCATTTGCAATAACAAAATGTGTACCTTGGGCCCAGGGCAATGTGTATACCAAGTTGCAATGAAATAGCCCTATAACTTACTCGAGTTATCCAAGTGACGGACGGGCGGACGGACGGATAGACAGACATAGCTTAATCAAATTCGCTATTAGTTCTAAAAATATACATTTATATCCAAGTTCGCTCTGATAGTTCCTTGGGTATAAAAAAGGTAATTAGCTAAAGCCAATTTTTCTTAGCTTAACTCAGGAAGAGCAAAAAATCTTACAATAAACTAGCAGTTTAGCGCGCACTGATTACGACAAAATATTTCATAGACAGATCGCCTTAATAGCATTCTGTATGTAAATAATGTAAATGTTCTTATTTCTTTTTTTACTTATGTATGTCGGATTAAAGCAAATTCTTTCTCGCCGCAGACACAAAAATTTTGAAAGGTGTAACATTCTAAGAGGCTACAGCTACTTAGTCGAACTGAGTACGTCGGAAGAGATTTCAGGTAAACTTTATGAAAAGAAAGTATTAAAGTAATTTTGGTAAAAAGTTTGTCTACCTATTTTTCCCAAGTTTTTACACGCTGTGTTTTAATTAAAGCTCTTACTTAAAATGAAGTACAACAGACACACAGGGCGTATGAGCAATACAACCAACCAATGTTTGCGAATAAAAGGAGTTAAGAAACATAAATGTGCATATACATATGTATGTATAAGTATGTGTGTATGTATGTTTGTGAAATTTTCGCAAGCAACTTTTCTTGTTCAATCAACAGCTGCGCGCGCTCTCATGGCTTACCGAACGAACTTTTCAACGTCATAATTAATTTCCGAATAAAACTTAATATTCATCACAATTGTTTTGTTTAGTTACAAGTTCGTGTTGCTTATGCAATCTCACTTTTTGTAAGTACATACATATTGTCTATATATATACATACATGGATAGAAATGTCTGCAGCTATGTATTTGCGAACCTATTGCATACTCACATAGAGATTTATCTAAGCTTGAATGTCAATTTTGTTGACCAAATGACTTCTGACTCATGGCTTGCAGTAATTTACATTGGCTATTTGCGTTCGAGTGGAAAATTAATATGCCAGTCAAGTAGGTTGTCGAGCAATGGATATGGTAGAGTTGTAGGCAGATTATATATGTACTACATACTCCTGTAAGATCACAGATATATTCTTAATATGAACTTGAGGATGACTTATTGTGGCGGCATTGTACGGTACGAATTATATTAATTAATTGTAATCTTATACTCGTAATCTAACTAACTAATGTGTAGCAAATGTCGAGCAGGATTAAAATACAAATACTTGAATGGCTATGTGTTTACATTTTACGTAGAAAAACGTAAATATGCACAGTTCGTAAGCAAACTGCGTTTGGTATGAATCAAAAAGAGAAAGTTGCTTAACTTTTCATTCTCTATGCGTGCTTTTGCTCTATTTACATTGAACGGTGCAGTAAAGAGTTAATTACTTTGGACGTGAACATAAAAAAAACTATTGAGAGCAAAAATTTTGTACGCAAAAGTACTGTAAAAAACCAGAAGTTTTGGTTATGGTGGATATTTAAGAGAATATTTAAGACCAAATTATTCTTAAAGGTTTAAGAATGAAATCGAGTATAGCGTACGGCTTCCATGCTGACCACGGGAGCTTGCTACGCTACCTTCCACACCTACAAAATCTATGGAAGTAATTTTGAACCTTCTTCCGGTGGATCCTAGTGTGTGTGTTTTTTAGACATGTGGTTCTCAAGAAGAAATAATTTAATGTTACGGCCAAGAATTTACCTTTATTTCGAAGATAAGAGTTTGCTATTATGTGTTAAAAATGATTTCAGGCGGCCGCCGCGGCTGACATGAATAAATTCCAGTCGAGAAGCCCAATTTTCCCTTACTTTTTACAGCAATTGAGACCGTACATCAGCAATAACGCGCCAGATATTCCCTTCCAAAACGTCAATCGTCTCGGTCTTATCTGCATAGGCAAGCGACTACCTATAACCCCACTAAAAATTGTCCAGCGGTGTTACATCGCACAATCTTGGAGGTCCCACGACAAGCCCGCGAGTTAATGCGCTCAACAAGAGTTCCCTTCAATAAATTTATTTTTTTTTTTGGTTAGATGGCATATAGCGCCGTCTTGTAAGACCCAAAGGTCGTCCACATAAACATCCTCTAATTCAGGCATGAAAAAGTCATTAATCATGGCTCTATAGCGTCTCCCATTGATCATAACAATATGGTCGGCTTGGTTTTTGAAGAAATGTGAACCATGGATTCCCTCTTGCCCATAGAGCACACCAAACAGTGACTTTTTGAGGATGTAACGGCGTCTCAATAATGGCTTGCAGATTATCAACACTCCAAATAAGACAATTCTTTTTATTAAGACCTTCATTTTTTTCTGGTACCACACGGCTTCCGCGTTGAATACTTTCAGGACTGGATCATTTTTCGTACAACACGATCTAAACAATGAAATCGTTGAACTTTAATTCCTGGTCTATGTCTATGTCGCTGTAAAGCTCATCACTCTATCGTAGGCGGTATTCGCCATGGCAGAGAAGTGAAATCCACAAAATTTATGGTAGAATTGTTCTCTCGATTACGTACTGGGACCTGTCAGCGCCAAAGGCCTTTTTATTCTTTGGCCGTGGTATTGTCATTCCCAAGTTGGATAACGGGACTTCGGCTTCGATGACGGAAATTGCCAAAAATTACTTTCTGATAGAATTTTCCAGCAATTTGCCTATCGGCTTTCATCTCAAGCTCCTAGCTTATTTCAGCGAATGCCTTCTTCTCTCGGAGTATACGCCTCGCTTCCTTCTCCCGATTCTCTACAGCACAGTTCGAGTTCGCTTTTTTCCGCACAATGGAATATACAAATCGAATAGAGCGCACGTACAAGACGCGGGAAACATGGCTTCCGCCTACCACAATAAGGCCTATTTTGATTCAGGTTTTTCCAGCTGGAGATTGTTAAGAAGCTTGATGTATCATCTAATGCTGGAACTTGGCACTAAACACTACCATATTTCGAGGCCCGGCGAAGTCGATTAACCTCAGTCAGATAACGGATGTTTCGTCAAGTATTTCTCGACTCGTGAGAGTACGATGAGGGTACAGCCTTTATATGTGCACTCAAGGAGATCACAGAAGCGATCTTTGATCACAACGTTCTTTTCTTCCGTAGGGGAGCGGGCGCAAATTAGCGAAGTGTTAAATAAAATCGATTTAATGCGAATTACAGCGAGACATAGTAGTCTTTCTCCCACCACAAATCCCACTCCAAATTTTCGCTCCTTTACATGACAGCTTTAGTCTATGGCAAAAGTTTGATGCTCTTTATTTCTTTGCATGCCCATCGAATATCTTGAAGTACGCCCTTTTTACAAGAACATCAGCCAACCGAGCACAGGGACCTTCCCAATTAATTGTCCGGGCATTTCAGGTACATGCCCTGAAAACATAGTTCTTAAAACGTTTAACGGGGTCGCCATTAGATTACGGGGGATCTCATGCGAGACGTGCTGAGTTTCATTTCATTGGTATTTTTCTACATGGTGGGTACCAAGCCCAGCGGAACCGAATCTTGGGAGCATTTTTAGTTTTGGACGGACTTGTCCTAAGTCAGACGCCCTCTAATTTTAGCTCATTCCCAAATGGTAGTCGGGACCTGGTCGAACTGTATAATAATAATCGCTCTTGTCATTCCCAAGTGATTGGTAATCGGAGACGTTCCCCACTTTTATGGGCTTCTACACACGGATCCAACCTCCTTCTGGGCACATTCGAAAGGGGGAGTGTTACTTCTAGCAAAAGTGTCTACTATTATCAAACATTGTAAAGGTTATCAAATTTGTTGTAAATAAATTAAGCCCACGAGCATGGCCCCAACTCTAACATTTCTTAAGATTATTGACGATGATAAATAAAATCATTTATTGGAATCGACCTTTGTATTATATATTCCCGCTGAAAGAGAGTTAGTAGAGTCTAAAATTTGTATCCAATCCTACGAACATTAATATGCATACATACATTTTCTTCCCCACCCCGGAAGAAATTAACATTTTACACGATTACTTGTGGCAATAAAGACAGCATCCATAAATTCCAGTCGAGAAGCCCAATTTTCCCTTACTTTTTACAGCAATTGAGACCGTACATCAGCAATAACGCGCCAGATATTCCCTTCCAAAACGTCAATCGTCTCGGTCTTATCTGCATAGGCAAGCGACTACCTATAACCCCACTAAAAATTGTCCAGCGGTGTTACATCGCACAATCTTGGAGGTCCCACGACAAGCCCGCGAGTTAATGCGCTCAACAAGAGTTCCCTTCAATAAATTTATTTTTTTTTTTGGTTAGATGGCATATAGCGCCGTCTTGTAAGACCCAAAGGTCGTCCACATAAACATCCTCTAATTCAGGCATGAAAAAGTCATTAATCATGGCTCTATAGCGTCTCCCATTGATCATAACAATATGGTCGGCTTGGTTTTTGAAGAAATGTGAACCATGGATTCCCTCTTGCCCATAGAGCACACCAAACAGTGACTTTTTGAGGATGTAACGGCGTCTCAATAATGGCTTGCAGATTATCAACACTCCAAATAAGACAATTCTTTTTATTAAGACCTTCATTTTTTTCTGGTACCACACGGCTTCCGCGTTGAATACTTTCAGGACTGGATCATTTTTCGTACAACACGATCTAAACAATGAAATCGTTGAACTTTAATTCCTGGTCTATGTCTATGTCGCTGTAAAGCTCATCACTCTATCGTAGGCGGTATTCGCCATGGCAGAGAAGTGAAATCCACAAAATTTATGGTAGAATTGTTCTCTCGATTACGTACTGGGACCTGTCAGCGCCAAAGGCCTTTTTATTCTTTGGCCGTGGTATTGTCATTCCCAAGTTGGATAACGGGACTTCGGCTTCGATGACGGAAATTGCCAAAAATTACTTTCTGATAGAATTTTCCAGCAATTTGCCTATCGGCTTTCATCTCAAGCTCCTAGCTTATTTCAGCGAATGCCTTCTTCTCTCGGAGTATACGCCTCGCTTCCTTCTCCCGATTCTCTACAGCACAGTTCGAGTTCGCTTTTTTCCGCACAATGGAATATACAAATCGAATAGAGCGCACGTACAAGACGCGGGAAACATGGCTTCCGCCTACCACAATAAGGCCTATTTTGATTCAGGTTTTTCCAGCTGGAGATTGTTAAGAAGCTTGATGTATCATCTAATGCTGGAACTTGGCACTAAACACTACCATATTTCGAGGCCCGGCGAAGTCGATTAACCTCAGTCAGATAACGGATGTTTCGTCAAGTATTTCTCGACTCGTGAGAGTACGATGAGGGTACAGCCTTTATATGTGCACTCAAGGAGATCACAGAAGCGATCTTTGATCACAACGTTCTTTTCTTCCGTAGGGGAGCGGGCGCAAATTAGCGAAGTGTTAAATAAAATCGATTTAATGCGAATTACAGCGAGACATAGTAGTCTTTCTCCCACCACAAATCCCACTCCAAATTTTCGCTCCTTTACATGACAGCTTTAGTCTATGGCAAAAGTTTGATGCTCTTTATTTCTTTGCATGCCCATCGAATATCTTGAAGTACGCCCTTTTTACAAGAACATCAGCCAACCGAGCACAGGGACCTTCCCAATTAATTGTCCGGGCATTTCAGGTACATGCCCTGAAAACATAGTTCTTAAAACGTTTAACGGGGTCGCCATTAGATTACGGGGGATCTCATGCGAGACGTGCTGAGTTTCATTTCATTGGTATTTTTCTACATGGTGGGTACCAAGCCCAGCGGAACCGAATCTTGGGAGCATTTTTAGTTTTGGACGGACTTGTCCTAAGTCAGACGCCCTCTAATTTTAGCTCATTCCCAAATGGTAGTCGGGACCTGGTCGAACTGTATAATAATAATCGCTCTTGTCATTCCCAAGTGATTGGTAATCGGAGACGTTCCCCACTTTTATGGGCTTCTACACACGGATCCAACCTCCTTCTGGGCACATTCGAAAGGGGGAGTGTTACTTCTAGCAAAAGTGTCTACTATTATCAAACATTGTAAAGGTTATCAAATTTGTTGTAAATAAATTAAGCCCACGAGCATGGCCCCAACTCTAACATTTCTTAAGATTATTGACGATGATAAATAAAATCATTTATTGGAATCGACCTTTGTATTATATATTCCCGCTGAAAGAGAGTTAGTAGAGTCTAAAATTTGTATCCAATCCTACGAACATTAATATGCATACATACATTTTCTTCCCCACCCCGGAAGAAATTAACATTTTACACGATTACTTGTGGCAATAAAGACAGCATCCACAATATCGCCAGATGTAACTGCGATATCGTTAAAATCGAAATGGTAAAAAGTGGTACGCCACGTTAATAAGAGAAAACAATAAAAGAGTCACTACACTCGTTTGTTTGTATGTAAAAATACAAACAATATACGTAGCTACTCAAACGGAACGAATGTTTGAATTATCTGCAATTGCAAATGTGCAACCACCCAAGGACGCGAAAGCCCTGCACACCAAGGGGGGAACGAAAATAACATCGCTGTTGTCAAAACCGCGCTACGTGAGCGGAAATAGAAATACTCTCGGCAGCTGTCAGTGTAAATCCGCAGAAAAAGGAAAACAGTGCAACAAAAATATTGCTCACCAAACAAAGAAGCACCTGCCCAAGGATTTACTTATATGAGTAAATATTTGCATTTGAATAAAAGCCACTTACATTCATACACAAAACTACAAGTATTAATGTGTGCACGTTGGTCTGATTGTCAATTGCAAGCACCTGTTGTGTGATTTTCACATTTCCATATGGGTATTTCCATGAAAATGTCAACCACGGGAGAGCCACAAAATTTCGAAAATAAAATTCCCCAAGCACACAGAATACCCATTTAAAAAAAAAATCACCAACACAAAATTTCCAAAATCTCCAAAACTGGAATCCTGCAACACATGTTGAAATTTTTGCTTAATATTTTCAATTCCTTGATCTACGTGTACATAAAAAATTTACTTTGTATTACTTTAAACTAACGACAAGCGCATTTTAACTCTTTGATAGCTTTGACTTTAATTGCAACGAGGAAGTACCAATTTTTGTGTGTATAGAACTCGATGTTCTGCCATAGTACTTGTTGAGTTTGGAAACAATATTATATAGTATTCGAAAATTATTATTGAATAACGTAATGCAACATAACATTTTGAAACCTCAAATTTAAAACTAAAATTTTTGAAATTGCTCTCACTAATATATTCCTTTAAATGAAAACTGGCAATATAAAATTCCATGGCATACCAAAGACTTGAGACTTGAAGAAACTAAAGAACTTAAGAAACAAATTATTTAGTAAATTCAAAAAAAAAAACGCAAAGGCTCTGTTCCCCTTTTGAAATTCAGGGAATATGCGAAGAAATATAAGTTATTGGCTAAACTTTTATGCATTTACAGAAATTTGAAGCCAGTATTAAATCAATTCCAAAAGCTTTGTGGAGTTTCATAAAATCTAGGAAATCCAGCTCTAGTATGCTTTCGGCTTTATTTTTGAAAGATGAAACTTTAAATTCGACCATTGAAGCAGCCGATCTCTTCGCAGTTTTTTTTTAAAACCAATTTTCCATCTCCATCGAACAGGGACTTGAAGTTTGAGTGTGATTTGGAATCTTCGGTTGATTTCAGGTTCTTCACTTTATCTTCAGATGATTTTGTCAATGGTAGTACTCTAGACTTAAGAGCTCTTCGCAAACGGACGTTGATGGCCTTTCTGTGGATTAGTGGTTTTAAAAATTGTGTTTTGCTTTCGTTTCTTCTGCAGATAATTTTTGATAGATCTCTCTCTCTTCCGGTGATTTCACTGATGATTGAAAGCTGTCTTTTATTACACTAATCCTGAAAAGCGGAAACAAATGCGAGCAGAATAATTACAGATCAATAGTTTCGAATATGTCTAAACTGTTCGAATGTGTTTATTTTTGAAAGTTAATAGTGTGATTCGCTCTAACCCAAAATGGCTTCATTCCGAATAGATCTACCGTTTCAAATTTGAGTGTATTCTCAGAAGACTGTATTTTAGCTTTTCAAATGGGCTTTCAGATGGATGTTGTATACATAGATTTCTCTAAAGCCTTCGATTGAGTTTCGCACTCATATCGTACGAGATTATACCGCTCTGTACCGTACCGCGTCTGTTTGCGTGGGCCTTTAGTCACAGACAAAAAAGCCAGTTAAAAATCTGCCATAAGTTTTAACATCTGTACACAATGATTATTGATCACTATAATTATTGCTATTGCCGCCATCGCAAACCAGTCAAATAGAATTAGCTGATACAAAAATACTAAAATATTCACGGGCACAACTTCTGAGCTTTTTTTTATCGTTTTTACATTTCTTTTTTTTCCTTTTGTTTTCATTGTTGTAAGCGTATGTGTGTATGTACATATGTATGAACTTAGTACCAATATTCTACAAGTTTTACTACCTCTCCAAATATTCATTTTCGTTCATTCTCTATTATGTCATCAATTTCAATTCCTAGTTTGCCCGCTATTGTTTGTTTTTTGGTTTTTTGTTTTTGAACTTCCAAGTTGTAAGCAACAGTTGTTCGCAAATTTAACTGCGGTAGTTTGAAGAATTCTTCCTCTTGATTAGCTAAAGGCGATGACTTGGCCAACTCGGCGCTCCACTCACTTCAATGCAAAGCAAATCTAAAATCAACTCTTCTTGATTTCCTTGCCCAGCAGACTATATTCTGGTGTTTGTTTGTGTGTCTGTCCTATAAGCAACTTACTGTGTTATTTTTAGCATATCTATTTTCTCATAGCTTCTTTGATTTTTTTCTTCCATTTTTTTTTCAATATTCAATTTCACGCTTTGGCTATACATAAACTTGGCGAAAAACACAAAGTGAAGGCAAGCGAAGCAGTGTTGCTGTAATTGAATTTTATGGCAAGACATCTGTAACTGAATGCAATTTGTTACTTCGACTAATTTTATACCCGAGCGCACTGGTGGTGCCCAGGGTATTATAACTTTGTTCACCTAACGGTTGTTTGTACCAGCATAAAAAAATTCTTAGAATTAGTAGGAAAATTGAGTAGGCGATGTTTGTCTAACACTCGGACAACTCGAGTAAATATTTAGCCATCTTAACGACCAAAATCGAGTAATAACCACGCCCACTTAACGGCGTTTAGTTAAAGTCAAAAGGAAGCGGTAAACAATAAAGATAATTTGGAAAACAGAGCACACGTGTAAAGTTTGTTTTGGAAAATGGCCGTGGCCCCGCTGACTTTATAAGGAAAGCTTATATCTCCGAAACTACTTGACCAAACTGTACCAACTTTGATACACACATACGTTTGAAGTGAAATTTCGAAAACTAACAAAAAGTAACAAAAATAAAAAAAATCCCGATTTAATTCGGTATTAAAGATAAATCGCTCTAATTTAATATGAAGGATAGCGCTGTACCAACAAAACACCGAACCAAAAAAAAAAACAAAATTGGAAAAAATTGGCCGTAGTACCGCCCACTTTAGAGCAAATAAGTATATCTCCGAAACCATACTAAAAAATTGATAGACTCATTACATTTGAAGTCAATAAGAAAATGTAACGGTAATTTTCAAAAATCCAAAAAAAAAACGCGATATTCAAATAAATTAAAGAGATATTGCTCAAATTTAATATGTAGAATGAGGTTGCACAAGCAAATACACGAAATAAAAAAAAAAACAGTGGTAATAGGCGTGGCATCATCCAGTTTCGAACAACTGGTATATCTCAAAAACTCTGCCACCAAACTCCACCAAATGTTGTACATATATAACCAAATATCATTCATCTGCACCGAATAGTTGCGATTATAAGACGAGTTCAAATGTTCTGTTCCATGGGGACGTGGCACCGCCCACTTTTCCAAATTTATGCATATATCTTATCCAAAAATATAACATACATTATTATTTTATATTTGAATCTTATACTTTTTTGATTGCATACAACAAGTAGTAATGTTTTTTTGAAATAAAAACTTGCGCTGGGTATTTAAAGTTCATTTACAACCGAACTTAGACTATTCCTTACTTATATAGAATAATTTTTGTCTATCACAATCATTTGTCAATTTGTCTAGATAATACAGCAATAAAATAAAATAGAACGATATGATTTATAAATTCGCTATTTTTGTGAAAGTGAATGAACAGAGGGATAGGTAAGTGATTTGAGGAAGTGTTTGAGAAATTTTGCCCTGAAACTATCAAATATTGGAAACCTTATAATAAATTACCATTGTTGATAAAATAGCTTTGATTTGAGCTAAAGTACTTTAAGCCTGCTCATAGATCCTGTCTTGCAATTTATTTTAAATTACATCCGAGTGCATATACTTATTTCTCATGGAAATTGTATTACCAAACTGCAAGCTTTTAGGTTTTTCCATACCAGAATTTTTCTAGGGGTATTTAAATAACCATCCGGCAGATTTAAGTTCTGAGCATTGACAAAACTTTGCCAACACAAACAGCTAATATGAGTTGTGTTAAGAAACTACAATCAATGTGGCATCAAAACTCAAAATGCGTAAATATTTTTCTGACTATCATAATGCAGTCGCCCCCGGTGCAAGAAAGAAAAAAATATCACGCGAATAATATTTTTAGAGATCTTAAACACTATGAGTTCTATCAAAAAAAAATTGCCATTGTATAAAATATTTAAAAACTTTAAACTTTGCAATCAATAATAATAATAGATTTCAAAGTTTTATATTGTTTTTTAGCAATACAAATTATTTGTCAAGTTAACTTTTTTGAATAAAAAATGAAACTCGTTCTTCGAGTGTTATATTTACACTCTCAAATAATGACTATTTGGTAAATTGTTACTTTTTGATGACAAATAATTATTTTTTATGAGTTTTATTTTAGATAAAAAATGTTTGATAAAAAATTACCAAAATTTGTTGAGTTATATTTTAGTTAATCAAATTTATCGAAAGTAATCATTATATCTTGTTTTGCACAATCTATGTCGGTATTAAAAATCAAATACCATTTTGCGAATCTACATGGAATCTGTATGGACCTTGCACGTAAGAAACGAACAAGAAATTAAGAACAAAAAAGACGGTTATTTTTAAACTTTGTTTGAAATTCGCCACCCTGGGCAGCTGCGCCAATTGCTCTTGTGGTAAACCCAACCCTGTCTGATCTCATGATTATTTTCTTACAATGAAGTGTAGCAAAGTGATTACCACCCTGTTCCAGAAATTTTATATTATTCTTGTGCTTAAATTTTTGATGGGAAAGGTAAGTTTTATACATTTTCATATATTTTTATTAAATATTTTAGAAGAAGGATGGCGTGCTAAAAAAAAAGAGGTAGCAACCCAATAAGACCTGGAGCGAGCGTGACGATTCTGTAATATTTTAGTGTGGGATTTCTGCATTTCGTGCAACTGAGAAATTTAACAAGACTTTGAGAATCCCCCTATTGGTTTAGTGCACTAATAGGTACATACAATTTAATACGTTTTTATTTTTGTGGGATAACAACGCATGCCGAGCATTTGCTTTTATAAATAAAATAAAAACTATAAAAAAGTTCAATTTTTTTAAAGGTTTCAAAAAAACCTTATCTGATGACTTACATATATTATAAATATTATGGGTGGCAAATAGTTTTTTAAGCTTTGAGGTATGGAACTATATCGGGAACATTTAAGGCCTACGAGTACTAAACTATTTAGGAAGATTTTTGTATTGGTTCCAAAATGATCCCGAACGGGTACCGCAGCGATTCCGAAGTTTTCTAAATAATAAATGGTCCCAAAAAGTTCCATATTTCAAGATTTAAAAAAAGTTTCTCACTCTTAATTATTATCAAAGGTATATGTCACACTGAGGAATCTACGGCAATCTGGATTCTATACCCCCTTGCAAACAAGACGTCGTCTTGCTTTACAGCTAATTATCCCAATTATAACGTATTCTGATTTGATATATACTTAGTAAGCTGGATAGTAGCTCTACGCGTAAGATTGAGACACTGTTTAATAATGTGACGCGCTATGTTTACGGCTTATCAAGGTTTGTACATATTTCGCCATGGAAGCACCGACTTTTAGGCTGTGAGATCTCGGAGTATCACAAGGCCAATAATTGTATATTTTTATATAAGCTTATCACTTGGAAATCTCCTAGCTATCTCTATGATAAGCTGTGTTTTACCAAATCTGCCCGCATATTAGATCTTATAGTCCCTCAGTTTACCTCAATGGTCTCAGCAAGGCTGTTCTTCGTTAACGCTATCCGCATTTGGAACTCTATCCCTGCCAATATTAGAAAACAGATAAACAAAAGCAATTTTAGGGAATCTATCTATAATTACTTCAGTACTTAGCCTTTAATTGATATCCTATCTTCCATTTTAGTCCTAATTTATTCATATTTTTGTAACTAATTTCTTTGTTAAAACATTGTTAACTCGATGTTACATAGGTGACTAGTACACACCTGTAATTTAATTTATAAGTTTTATTGCTTATTTATATACATATGTACTGATTATTAGCTTACTTTAAGATCTGTTATGTCTTGTTATTTATGTATGTGACTCTGAAATTTGTTGTACTATAAAAGATTTTAATATCTTATTGTACTAATTTGCCCTAATAAATAAATAATAATAATAATAAAAGACTTTAATGAATCTAACGAAAATTTATATGACTTTTTAGCCATCAATTAATTGTAATAATGACGTCCCGTTATTATCATCTGCAAAATACGAAGTGAAAGAACGCGATACTTGCAATATAATTAATCTCTGGTCTATATTTAAACACCGAAGAGAAAAAATATCGAGTTGTTATATCGAATACAAAGTTATGGTGATGAGCGATATTTAACTATCGGTGATTTTTCAACTGTGAATCAAAAATCACTGAAAGCAACAGCTATGATAATCATCTAACCCCCCTCTCCCTCTGGTCCAACCCTGTCGAAACTGCACGTTTCCTGGGCCTCCCCCTAGATGAGTTTGACGACAACGACCATGGGTGAATCCGCTCTTTACGGGGCGCGACTAGCCGCTACAACAACAACAACAACAACATAATCAACAGGAATAGTTATTTGTTATTTTACTTATACTGCGATTTGTATGGCTTCTTTGGATTACTTACTTACTTAGTTAATTGGCGCTATAGTTTAATGGAAGTACGTGCTGTAATATTAATTTGATATTTATTTGTATATTTATTTATTTTAAAAAGCTCAAATTTTTTTCTAAAATTTTCGTTTAGTTTTCTGCAATAAAATGTCTATATAAATATATATTGTTGTCTGGAATAAAATATCTAAAAATCAAAATGTCTTTTTCTAGTTTCAGAAGCGTTAAAAAGTTCATATGGCTAAAATACTTTCAAAATTATGGCTTAAAAACAGATATAATAACAAAATCTCAATCACTTAATTCACCGACAGGGGAAAATCACCATATCACTCGTCACTACAAAGTGGTATGTATTAAGTAACGCTGTGTAACAAAAATTAAAAAAAAAACCTGCAGTCGTGATTTTGTTAATAGTTTTTATTAACATTAGTAGCAGGCTTACGAACTGTGTTTTTACTTTATTTAATGAAAATAATATATTTTTTTTTATTTTTTATTTTATTATTTTTGTATTATTTTTATAATAATAAAAATATAATTTAAATCCATATTGGTATTTTTAATTTGGTTTTTGAAATATTCAAAAGTCTTTATCTGAAAAACTAGAACCAATTCAACAAAGCTGATATTATTTTCGTAATCAGCGCCCCCAAATTACTCTAAATCGACTTAAAAATCTCCGACCGCAAAATTTTGTTCCGCAGTGTAATTGTTAGGTATATTTAAATAAATTTCTTTGCAAAACGTCGTTATTATCCAAGGTAAAAACGCCCAAGTAAACAGTCTGCGGAACGCCCCTGATAAAAATCTCTCACAAATATATAAATACATAAATTTTAAATGAAAACGTACATATTGCAAATACATATATGGCAATTTCAAGTCAATCTTCTCAAACACACGATTATTATTTAGCATTAATCACGTTCCATATACTCGTACTCATCGATATGGATACATATGTACATACTTACATTTGTACGTACATATTTCACATATACCTATACCTAGGTAGAAGCTGTCAATGGAAAACAAAAAGCAAAAAAAAAAAACCAGATTCGGTTGATAATTTTCATCAACACAACAGTAGATCAATAGATGCTGTTGGGGTTATCAGAAACAAAAGTAGGAATCATATTTAAAACAAAGGCACACAACCGATTGTTATTAAAAACAACAACAAACACAAACCACAACAACAACAAATGTCACACGATCTACCCCGTGCCAGAGCAGAGAATCAGTTGTGATTGCAAAGCGCTTTGAAACGGATCGGAAAGACAAACAAATTACAATCGAGTGCATAATTTTCAAATTTCACATTGTGATTATTTACTTATACTCGTTATACTCGAGTACTTAAAAAAACCGCGTAATATTTCATCTAATCCAATGCGAGCTGTACACAAAGAAAGTACATTTGAACCCAAATTGGGGGCAGTAACGAAATTCATAATCGATATTCGACCCATCAACCGCAATTCAGCAGCGCTCTCTAGCGTCAATGCCACCAATGCTAATAACACAAGCGCCGTTGTGTTAGGTGTAAATACGAGTACAACAAATTTGGAATGCATCGGTGCGGTTGCTGCTCTTGCGAATGGAGTGCATGGTGGCCATAGCGATGGCAGTGGTGGCATTACCCGCAATTTCATGGCGGAAGTGAATTGGCGTCGCGTTTTCACCGTTTCATCGTTGATTGCGTCGTTGTTGCTAATTAGCGGTTCGATTTATCTGCATTTGCAGCAAAAACCACATCTCGGGCGACTGCATCATCAGCAGCAGCAGCCCAGCACGGCAGCTAGAGCGGTTGGTAAGTTAATTTGGGATATCAACTACTAGTTGCCTTTCGCAAAGTTACTCACTCTGAAATAATTTATGTATGTACGATACTTTTAAATGCTTTTTCTCTACTTGTGTCGTTATCTTCCGTTATTATTATTAGCTGCCTGAAATTATTTTCATGTTCGCTTATTGTCGTTGAAAACTTTTGTTTCAATTACGGCCAATACTTAGTGCATTCTATTGACGTGCGGTTTACATATAGACACTTGTTGATTTGCATTCAAAGTTTTGTGGTCGTTGTTGTGAGTCATTAAAAAGTGGAAAAGTTGTACGGCAATTGAATCATTTTGCAATTTTCCGGATGAAATTAAGTATTCTACAATTTAAAATTTATTTCAGCCAGCGCAATAAAAAGTTAAGCGATTTGATAGCATTCTCTGTATAAATTGGCAAATTTGTTGTCTAATTGAGTTTTAATAAATTTGCACAAAAATGTGAGCAAAATTTGTTCTAACTATGTTTTTTTTTAGTGTGAAAAAGATTGCATCCATTTTTTGTTTTTTTTTTTTGCAGCCACTTGAAAAAAATATTAAACACAATTTATTTGTAGTTGTTGTTGTTGTGTTTGCAAACGGCTCATGGTTAAATTATTTACTAAACTGAATATGTTTGGCATTGACGAAATACATGAAACGTGCGTGAGCTGTCAAAACCAGTGTTGTCAAAAAGAAAATTGCTAAAAACTACTCTTTACTTCTAATTCAATTAAACAAAATGTGATTAAATTTTGAACGCTTTTTTTTATACTTTGTCGGGCAACCTTGTGCGTTTTTTACCCTCTGCACTCTCTTGGGCATAGACTCATAGAATCATAGAATCTTTTAAATATTCAAGCGTAATTTCTTCCAACCATATTTTTTCTATGAGTTTTCGCAGTTCCACAATTGATTTAGACTTTTTGTTTGCGAATTTTAGTTTCCATAATAGCCCAAATGTTTTCTATTGGATTGAGGTCCGAACTGTTCCCTAGCCAATCTAGTGACACTATACCCAAATCTTTCTTCAGTTTTGCAGCCTAATGTTAAACATAGACCGAAAAATAGTAATAAGTGGTTGAATGGGTAAAAAATGCATGATAAAACTTACAGTTCGTGCCCGAGGTCATGGGTCTGAATCGTCCTGAAAAATTGGATATGGTTTCTTTTCTGTTAAATACTTTAAGCTGGATACATCCCCATTATGTACAATAGCGGCATACTTTTTGGCATTTGCTATACCCTCTAGGGACTCCGGTTTGTATTATGAAATACATCACCTTACCAAGTTATAGAGAGAATGATTTACAGTAGAAAGTACGCAATTTTCTGCAAATCGTTCACCTGATCAAGTTGATTTTGGACTAATCAGAAAATATAACACGTCCCCATTCGGATTGAGTCCGTTTTACTTTACTTTTAGCTCTTCTTTAATTTTTGCGATTTTGAAACGGCTTTAAAGGGTTGTTCTACAAATAGCCCGGTATACTCTCATCATTTGCGTATAATTTCCTGCCCGATCCTTCTTTGCTCTCCAGTTGAGAATTTAAAAAAAAAAACCATAAACTGAACTTTCATTAAATGGGATCTCTGCTTGGTTTTTTTAAACCAAGACATGTAAGAATTACGACCTTTTGAGCCGCAGGCAATTGTTTTCTCTCAGGCATGGCTTTTTTCGACTAGCCGAAACAAGCGTGCTCTATGAACTACACTTGCGATCTGGGGTTTGTAAAGCTATTAAAGAACAGAAAACTAGTTTAGAAAACCCTCTCAGTACCACTCAACTCATTTTTTTAGATTCGAGGAATCCCCAATTCACAAAAATCAAATTTCCGCGAAAGAATTGATGCGGCATGTTTTTTTTTTGGTGCATAGGGTGCACGTACTTATTCGTCTCGACAGGGATTGGGCCTATTTGAAAAGTCGAATTAAATTAAATTATAATCAAGTTACAAGAAGTATAAAAATATGTATATCAAAGGGTGCGTTTCTTTGAGAAGAGGGTTCATAGTTATATTTTGGAGAGGGTTGCCACCTGTTTGAATAAAAAAATTAAATTAAATTATCCACATATTATATAAAATATTAAAGTATAGGTATGAAACGGGTTTTCTCACCGAACAAAAGCTTCATAGCTATTTTCTAAAAAGAGTTGCCACCTTTTGAAAAGTCGACTTTAATTAAATGGCACACAAGTTAAATGAAATATTAAAAAAAAGGGTGCCAAACGGTTTATATCGGAAAAGAGAAAGGTTCATAGTTAAGTAGCGTTGCCACCTATTTAAAAAGTTGAACTTTATTAAATTAGACACAAGTCGCATGAATTATTAAAATAGGAAAGTCAGACGTTTCGCCTCGGCGAGGAAAGGTTCATAGCGATATCTTGAATAGGGTTGCCACCTAGTTGAAAAGTAAAATTTGATTTAATTATACACTTAATTATATACTATAACTTTCATATAAAAAATTCTTAAAATACTTAAGAAAAAGGTGTGGCATCTGGCGATATATTTATATCTTGGCAGAGGAATATAATTTAAACAATTGATGACGTTTTAAAATTTAGATCAATTTATTTTATCAAGGGATCCTAACGTGTATAATTTTTATCAACAACATTATGACCTAGAAAACAAAAATTAAAAAATAACCATGAAACTGAATCGAAAAAATAAAAATCCAAGAATAACGATAATTTTTTTTATCAAAAAAAAATCACAAAATAACGGGTTTGCTATGATTTAAAAAAATCGTGTAAATAAAAATAAGGTCAAATTTGTATAGCATATGGTATTAGCATTAGATCAAGATTTTCGAGTTTTGTTTTGATATCATTTTTTCTGACTTTTCGATCCGAAAAAATTAAAATAACGATTATTTTCTGTCCCTGATTTTATCACGTAATGGCATGGCTATTGAAAATCAGGTATAAAGAGCAAATATTTTCTTTTGTCTGCACTCTGGTGCTTTAAACAAAATGTTCGTACTTTTCGAGTTAAGCCAAATAGACGGCATGCTGCAACTACATTTCCTCCGTAACTCCAATGCAATAAACCCCAGCTGCTCAATTATTTTATTTACTTATTTTATAGCAATTTGGTGGTCAATTTAGAGCAGGAAATGACTCGATTGCACTGACTGAAATTTATTTTAAAAAAACTGTAATAAACCGAGTGAAATTGCAATGTTTCAAATACAAATGTCTAAATGTGTAACATCTTTCCGCCTCACATATCGGTTTCTGCTTTTGTTGCATTGCCTGCACGACCACCAACCGAACATTTGCCAAACAATAAGCTCATCACAAACGACAAGCCAACATCATCGATATTGCCATACTCACTGCCAGCATTACAAACTCAACTATCGCCATTGTCACAATCATCAACAATTCGAACATTAATCCACAACGATTTTACACAGCCCATAGGGGCAGAGAATGAATGCCCATTGCTATACGAACGGTAGCCGTTCTGCATGCCAATAACTACAACAATAATTATGTTAACGCTAGGTACAATAATGGCCATTCTGTGGCAGCTTTCACGGTGGGTAACGTTCGACAACAACAACAAAAACAACAACTACTACTCAAACACTATGATTTTCATGTCAAAAACGTTAATACAACTCAAATTCAATCTTATCCGCAGCAGCATCAACACCTAGCACAATCGACACAAACATTCATAGCGATATACTCGTAGATGCGGATGCGGATGTAAACGGTGCTTCAAGTGGATCTTTCGTTGCTGCAAAGGCATCCGGCAACTCTTTCACGACGACTTCCTCTCAAATAACAGCTCCCGCCTCTTCTTCAATGTTATCAATAGACTCACAACGCAAATGGAATGCTTTGCCTACTCTGGATAGCCGCTCGCGGCATATAACCGAAGCCTGTATGCAATGCATTTGCCAGACAGTAACCGAGTGCCGCCCAGCTACATGTGGCAATAATATGGCCTGTGGCATTTTTCGCATATCACGCCCCTATTGGTTGGATGCCGGCAAGCCAGCACTTGAGTACGACGATGTGCACAGCAACAACAACAACAACAACAACAACACGACAACAAGTAAGTCACTTTCAAACGCCAGTGTTCATGGCTAAATACCCATACATACATATGGTATATACACACATACATGTGGATCTATAAAATATATCCCTGCAAGACAGCTGAATATCATAGATCATTATGATCATTATGACTGACTATAAAAGTGCTCAGGTCATTGGCAAAAAATTAGTACTTTTCCCTTGTTTGTGTGATATTTTATCTCTTTTCTACTAATGGCAATTTGACATTTTCACATTTCAATTTCCCCTGAAAATCAAAACACAAACGCAAACACATTCACAACTTTTTATGAGGGTGCACTTACAAATTTCTTTTTCGAACTGTCAAAAAATTTCCCTAAGTTAGAGCAGTGATACTAAAACACCCATGTTTTTTAGAGCGAGTCAATTAGATGTACGGCAATGTTTCAAGGCGAATTCAATACAAGGTGGTCGCAAGAGCACATACACACAAACTCCACATGTTTTATTTTTGCTTCTGAATGGTGAGAATGTCAGATAAAAGAAATATAGAACAATAATTTTGAACAGAGAGAATGCCAAAATAGGAACGAATTTGACAACAAAACTGTTTATTTTTGATTCAGTTGGCCAAAACTATATTTGTAAATATATTTAAATTAAAATTTACAATAGCGACCGCAATTGAAACCTTACTCTTCATAAAGTGCCAGTGCAATATGCGAGTAAATGAACTGCCACAATTAATGCAGCAAAAGCAAATGTAGTTGATTGGCTCAAAGTTATTTTGCTAAAACACTGCTTATGGATTTGATAAATGGTTTTGTATAAAAAAACATCGATTGCACTGCCTTAGTGAATTATCAAAATGTATACTAAATTCCATAAAATGCAACTCCATTGTTAAAAGAAAATTTTTCTTTACAGAGTACATGACCGTTTAGAATTGTTAATTAATCAAATAAAACGTAATACCGATGATGATAACTGAAATTGTATTAAATTATAGTAAATTTTAGTACAAATGCATGTCGTATCATAATTGGAAAATAAAGAGTTCGAAACATACATTTTTTGTTTAAAAATTCCAAAAATGTTTCAAAATCCGTTTGAAGAAAAAACCAACCCTGCGCAGGCTGGCGAGGGAAATAAGAGGAGATCAGCTATATGTTTTTCTTAACGGCGAAGCTTAGTGCGTGCGACAGTGATGCCTGATCACATGTGCATACAAGGTTAAAGTGGTTAAAATCTACACAGCGCCTTCACACGATGATGTACTTTTTAGCCAGTTTTGAACTTAACTAAGCCCACGTTTTATCAAGTTTGTTAACGGCTTGGGGCAGGCAGGGTAATTTCACAAATTTTCCACATTGGTTATCGTTGTGGCAACTCACCAACAGCTGTTGAAATGCACCTTTCGGTTTGGGTTTTGTCCGCTTTTTTTGAGCGAATAATAAAAAAATACTTATATTGAAATAAAATGCTGCTTCAAAAAGGACCTAAGCATATCAATGAATATTTCTTTAAATATTCCAGTTGAAAATAATTACAACTTTTAACTTTTCATTTCACTGACAACTAAGGCACCGGATTCAAATCACAAGAAAAAAGGAAATTTTTGAATATGAAAAAGGCAATACGGCTGTATAGTTTACTTAGCGCTGATAACTAAACTAATGATGGTTTTCATTTTTAATAAATTACAATACTCAATATTTTCGGAAATGCGCTTGTAATAGAATTTTTGTCTAACATGCTCCGCAATGTCTCGTAGGGATGCTTCGTTTAGAGGTTGCAGTAAATCTTCTACTTCTGCCACTATTAGCAGGATATCTTTAATGCATCTGTACATATGTATGTATGTATGTGTTGCGCTCCCTCTGGCTGCTTTATTTAATACAAGCCACTATTATACCATACCAAATCTCTACAACCAAGTCCAGTAATGAAATTTTCGTGCACACTCCCAGCCACTTAGCCACCCATAATACATACTCGAGTGTGCGCCCACGTCTGCAAGTAAGAGTTAAACTGCTCCAATGCATCCGAATTGGTTTTGTACTTGAAGTTTTCGTTTAGAATTTCATTTCAAGCTAAAAGTCGTTTTCAAAGCGAGTGGTACTTTGTCCGAACTGATGTAGTAGGTTGAGTTCGTGGAATGAAATATTTACGCACATAGAAATATACATGTATGTATGTATGTATGAGTTATATTCGTAGTAGCCCAATATATTTCAAACATAAGGGCTTTAATTATGAAATAAAAGCGTTTCTCAGTGTTTGGCTAAAAATAAACTATTTATTACAATAAAAACTTTCTATTTTAAGAACAATTTTCTGCTGGCTTTAGATTAGCAATTGGAGTAGAGTTAATGTTTGTAATAAAATGCCAATTCTTCCTCATAAGAATATAACACTCGTTTGTTCTTTTCGGCAATACAGGGCATTTCATAATTATAACCTCATATATTCAATTTTAATCTTACATATGAAAATCTCGCCAAATTCCTCCGAAACGGCTTGATCGATTTTTATGTGTATTTGGTATGTATGAGAACAGGAGGTAAAGTTTATTTTATGATTGGAAGAGGGTTGCCACCTTTTTGAAACGTAAAACGCAACATCGGTTAAATTGATGAAAAGCTATCTATCGAATAGGTTGCAACAAGTCCAGTGTGGAGATGTATTTTCCCAACGCAGCACAATTTCTACTAGTGTTCCTCAAGGATCAATCCTGGGTCCTATATTATTTTCTGCTTTCGTGAATGACATTATCCATTGCTTTCTAAATGCATCTATACACCTATACGCTGACGACACTCAGATATACTATTCACGTCCAATTGGTCTTGGTGAAGACTTAGTGTTTATACTAAATGATGACCTAAGAGGAATATCTGTCTGGGCGAAAACAAATGGCCTTTGTTTAAACGCGTCCAAAACGCAAGCACTACCTGCATCGCATAACTCTCTTGGCCTGACTAGCTTATCGCCAATTTTGCTGAACGAAACAGAGATTAAATTTAAATCAGTAAAATAAATTCACGTCTGACTTGCACAGATCACGTTAATTATGCCATATCAAAGATATATTATACACTAAGAAACTTATGGCACACTTGTTATTCTCTACCGCTCGATACAAAACTTAAACTTGTAAAGACCCTTATCGTTCCCCAAATATCATACTTTGAACTGGTATATAGTAATCTTGATTACGAATCTAAAAATAAGTTAAACCTAGCTCTAAACAATGTTGCTAGATTCATATATTTTAAAAGAAAGTATGATCACATTTCGCTATATACTAAAAACATTTTTGGTCTTAGTTTTGAAAATTACCTCAATGCTCGCAATATTTTATTTGTAAAACGATAATATTAATTTGTGAGCTCAAGGCCAGTGTATAAGAAAAAGTATATTGGAAAAAAGACAACAACAGTCAGGAGTGGTAGAAATTATAGCTATTTCGGAGATTACCACATCTGCTCATCAGATTACTTTCATGACTCCACCGGCATTCGGATTCACAACCTTCGACTTGCTGGGCAGGTGCGTAAGCCAATGGACCAAAGTCGGCATGTAAGCTGCTGTTGCTTGTCGATGTTGTATAGGAAATGGGAAAGAATTGGCGCTGAAGAAATCTTTACTATTTTGGAACTCAGACTGTTATAAGTTTTATAATAAAAGTCGTTAGAAAAAGTTATTTTTGGACTTTTATGCTATATGAAATAAAATAATCGGTCAACTCGGACTTTTATTTTTTTAGTCCAGTAATAACAGTTAAACTTGGCCTAATATTTTTTAACTTTGAAATAAAAGTTCAAATTAAAAATATTTGGCATTAGATGAAAGAGGACTCAAATATCTAAACGAGGAATGCCATTCATTGAGAAATATTACAATTGAGCTTGATTACCATGGAACAAAGCGTGAGTGCGTGTGTATCATATCATATCAATATAATACAGTTGGCCATTTATGTTTATTAATTTATTTTTAATAATGTAGTAACACCATTGTTTAACATAAACTATATATGTACATAAATAAAAGTTACACATTTTCTAGAAAATTTACAAAAATGTATAAAATTTCAAAAAAATTTCAAACATTTTTCAAATTTTTTGATTTTTCGGATACACAATTTGGTAGCCCATTAAATTTAACTATAATAAAGTTTCAAATGGCTAAAAACCGAGGTGGATTTTTGATAATTTTTTTTTTTCGGACGGTGTTCAGCATTTCCTTCTATACAAAAATAGATTTTGTTACTTATTTATTTTATTTATTACGACTTCGTAGAGTCTAGTTCAAAAAAAAAAAAAAAATCACTTAAGAGATATTATTATTTACATTTCATTAGCAATATGTACAATGTTTGAATACAAAATATTGAAATATTGATATATTTATCTCAAATCAACACAATCTACAAACTCTATCTTATATTCCATGATTTTGTATAATCAAATAATCTTTTTTTGAACAAATTAGTGTCACAGTTTTTAATGTTTTCAGGCAATTCATTGAAGCATTTTAAACCCTTATAAAAATACTGTGTTTTCAGATTCTGTTTTATAATTAGGCAATTTGAAATCATTTTCCGTCTGGTATTTTTGTCATGAACCTCGTAGCTAAATTTAATACTTGTTCTCAGATAATGGGGCAAATGTCCGTTCTTTATATTGTATATAAATTTCATTGTGTAAAAAATTATTAGTTGTTTTACGCTAAACCAATTCAAACTGAGTAGCTTTCTCTTATTGGAGTATCATAAGGTTTGTTTAATATAAAACGCAAAGCTGTATTTTGCATTTTTTGCAGTTTATCAATTTGCGAATCTTTCTTGATAAGGAAAATTGTTGAACAATATATAAAGTATGGCTCAACTATTGATCTATATACTCTTACTTTATAATAATTACTTAAATATTTACAGGATCTTTTAATAAACCATAGTTTAGTAGCTATTTTATTTATTGTGTGGTCAATAAGACCGTCAAATTTTAATTTGTAATCTATTACGATACCCAGGTATTGTTTATTTTGATAGATTCAATTTTAACAATGTTATTTCTTGTTATTACTATGTATTTAGTTTTTTCAATATTAATTTTAAGTCGGTTAGCACATAGCCAGACATACAAAGCATCTAGATCACTTTGCAACTTCTCTCTTATATCTTTTTCGTTCTTACCATTAATCGAAATTAATGGATCGTTAGCAAATAGTTTTATACAACTGAATTTCAAGACTGAATTAATAGCTTTAATGTAGATATTGAATAAAATTGGCGCAAGAACAGAACCCTGGTGCAAGCCAATCTTGACGTCCACTTCCTCTGACAATTTCGAACCAATTATTGTTCTTTGCTTCCGATTTGTTAAAAAATTTCTAAACCAATGCAATTCAACATCTTTAATACCAATGCCTGATAGTTTTTCCAATAATATTTGTTGATCTATTGTTTCAAACGCTCTTTTTAGATCGTTGAAAACTGCTATTATCGATTTCTTATCATTAAGCTCTTCTTTCCATTCAGCTATAACCATGTTCAATGCTGTTTCACAAGAACGATTTCGTCTAAATCCTGATGTTGCGTTATAAATATTATTATTATTATTAATTAAGCATTCCAGATAATTTTTCATGACACCCAAGTAGACAATGGAACAATGGGATATTTTCTAAAAAATATCTACTTCATAATCTATGGATATTTCGGAAAATTTTCTGATTGTGGCTCGTATTATAACTTTACTCACCCATATGATAGGTTTTTAGGTAGTAGCAAAAACTTCAGCCTACTCCCTGATCCATAATTAAAATCTTATTTTAAACTACCACGTACTTAGAAGTAAGAAAAAGTAGTAGAATATTAAAAACCCAAAACAAAACAAACTACAATGTACTACGTGCACTTCCACACTTTTCCAATATTCTCGTACCAAACTATCGAACAAAGTCAATCAGTGACGAAAAAAAAGAGTGGTAGAAATGTGATTGTTGTCGTTGTTGTTGCAAGTTGAAAGTTTACATGCACGGCACAGGCGGTGCAAAAGTTTCGTATTAACATGTTGATTGAAAAGTTTAACTTGCGCCACTACCATCAGCCATTGGAGGGCTAACAGAGGGCAGAGAGGTCAACGTAAAACGATAGGCTACATCCGCTATCATCCGTCATTGCCGTGAGCCAACAGTAAGCTGGCTTTAAAATCATATACTTTACATATACATAGATACATACACACATACAAATCATTCAACCCCTACAAATTCAGCTCACTATCATCGAACTAATAAGCCACCTGGCGTCTACTCTCTACTTACAGCTTACACCAACTGTGTCAACAATCCATATTGTGCGACCCGCACTGTCGCCGCCTACATCAACAAATATTCGCGCGACTGCAATGGTGACGGTGTAATCGAATGTCGCGATCACATTGCGCTACATCTGCTCGGTCCCAGCGGTTGTCTCCTGTCGTCCGATGGTGAACTATCGCCGATATACGCGCATCGAATGCAGAACTGTTTGGCCAAGTACGAGTGAATCGCATGGAGTTGGGCGGAGTGTGAATGGAGGGGCGGGGGGGGCGGGTCAGTACTCGGCGGAAGAGTCACATATAGTCGATGTTGTAAAATTATAAATACCTATGTTTGATTGAATCGATGGCATCGAGGAAAAGCGTAGGGCATCGAAACGGTGGAAATCACTATGCTACAATTTACGATAATATTTTGTATCTGACACATCTGCTGCATGAAAGTTTTTTTTTTTTAACTTTTTGTAAGCGTTACTGTGAAGTTTTTTTTTTTTGGAGGTGAATTGGTATTTAAATTTATTTGAGAAAAAATGCCCTCTTGCAATAAATATTTATATATGCGGATTGTGTGTGTGTGAACAAAAAATTCGAAGTCGAAATTGTAACGAAAGTATGCAGTAGTACAACGGCATGTACTGATTGATTGATTGATTGATGCGTCGTCAACCGGAAGAGTAAAACGAATATATAGCAATACAACAAAACTCGCGAATGTGCAAAATGTAAAACGATATTTAAGGTGAAATTGATGAGCTGGACTTTCAAAGTTTTCGTTATTTAAAAACTTCTCAGAAACAGTAGCGTGTAAGTGACCATCTATAGTTCGAATAGAGACGGATGATTATATATAGATTTTCATATGATTTATGTATTTGTTTTAAGTTTATTGAATATATGAAATTTTTATGAATACTAGATAATAAATAAAAGACTTATGCTACTCCGAAATAAAATGCATATTGCTTTCTTTGCACCAATTAGTTAGTGGGGTTCAACTAAAAGTAAGTATAGCCGCTAAAAAATTGATTTTTTTGTTAGCACTGATATGAACAGATTACAATAAACAAAGCAGTAACACACACAAACAGCTGATAGTTCTGCCCCGTTCAATTTATTGTTCCATACGCAGAGGGGGCAAAAAAACTAAAAAAACTAAAAATTTAAAACGCCAAGAAAACCGAAAAAGTGGCGTAATAAGTATGTACTTGTACAAAATATATATGTAATCAATTATTCAACTGTATTAAAGTAGACTGATTACAATTAAAAAAAATAAAAATTCATCACTAGATTTAGTTTGGACATAAGACTCTTATAAGAATGTAAAAAATATCTAAATTAATATAAAATTCGTTAGCCTTCCTCAGGCAACGGGTAGAGGGTAGCAAAGAATGAAGGGTAATGAATATAACTCTTTAAATATATTGACCTTTATTCAACTTTAAATTTCTTTATCTTCTTCTTACATATAAAAAAGAAACGGTATTCCGTTATGTCCGCGCAGAACGTCCGAACCACAGCATGGAAATATGTGAAAATTTGCACAGCTATTCGTTCATTCCAGCAGAAGGCCCTAACAGGAGCTTTTTCTCCATCGCCATCGATTTTGCAATATCATTCGATGAATGTTGAAAACTGTGAAATTCTCCCCGTTCGTGGGCGAGTGTGTGAGTGACCTTTTCAGGCCAAGATGGTTGAACGGAATTAGAAAAAATGTAGCACACAAATACGCAAATATCTACCCCCTAGGCGCTCAGGTTATTTTATATGGAGGGTTGCCACGTGTCGAAAAAGCTATGGTCAATTAAATAAATAAGAAATATCACATATTGCTATATAACGAATAAAACTTTGGCACTTATGTATATAGCCCACCATTATATAGGTTACCATAAAATCGATTTTTTATAGGGAGTTGCCACCTGATAAAAAGGTTAAATTCAATTAAAGCCATGATCGAAATGAAATTTTGCAATATGGGTATCAAATGAAAGAGGCTTAATTAAGCTCTTCTTTTTTCAAAGAAGGTTGTCACCTATTTAAGTTCAAATTAAGTTCATTTAAAACATAAATGTCATTTTATAATATGAGTGCAAAAATAAAGGTTTTAAGAAAGCCCAATTTCAAGAGTAATTTTGGAGAGTGGCAGGTGGCAACCTGGTTAAAAAAAATTTATCAAAATTGTAATGAGTTAAATCAAATTCAACTCAATAAAGCTTTATTTCCCAAATATTTTGAAAGAAGGTTGCCACCTGTTTAGATCCAAATTAAATTACAATAAAAAAGTAAATGACATTTTACAATATGTTTGTCAAACTAAAAATACAAAGAAAACTTTATTTCAAAAATTCTTTTGTAGAGGTTTGCCATTTGTTTAAAAAAAAATTTTGAAATTATAATAAGTTAAATCAAATATTAAAATATGGGTACCAAACAAAAAAGTTTTCAGAAAGCTTTATTTCGAAAATACTTTTGAAGGGGTTGCCATCTGCTTAAGGAAGTAAATTAAATTAAATTATAAAGTTAACGGAAGTATCACATAAGGAGATTCAAAGAATTTAGGCTTAAGAAACTTAGTTATTAAAGTATATTTAAGGAGTGTTGCCACGTGTTTAAAAACATAATTTTAATTTATCAGTTTAGTTATATCAACTGATATTTTACAATATGAGTGTCAAACTAAAAAAAATATGTGAATACTAAATTTCAAAAATCTTTTTGTAGAGGGTTTAAAAAGTCAACTAAAATTATAATAAATTATAATAACTCAAATATTGAAAATAATCTGGAGAGGGTTGCCACCTACTTCAAAAAGTAAACAAAATTAGATTATTAAGTTAAAGGAAATATACGGCATGGGCTTCGCAGGATGGCTAAAGAAAACTTAATCATGGAAATGAGACTTCTAAATGCCACCATTGTTTGATTACGTTGGGCATTTCTAACAATAAATTAGGTTTTTGTTAAACCTGAATGGCATGACATACTGAGCTAATGAGGGAAAAGTTTCAGGGGAAAACTTTCCAATAATATAGCACGATTTGAAAAAAGGGACTTATAAGGGGGGGGGTAGAGTGAGTGCTCCTGATTATATAACTGTAAGTCCCTGTCTCCAGAGGCTTATAGTTTTTAAGTTATTCGTTGTTAAAGTTGCAAAAATAGTCAAATTTAACCTCACTTTTTGCTTTGTAGTTGAATTGAACTGATAGTTGGTGCTGCCACACAGTACAAAAAAATGTCCAACAGTATTTTTGTACAGAACACCTTTCTGCGTTGACGGCCTTCGGCCGCGCTTATAAAAAAATTACCCTGGCAGGTCGTAATCGGAAAGAAGAGGTAGATTTTATTTTAGATTGTAAAAAAATTAAAACCTAAACTAAAAATGAATTAAAAGATGATACTTTTGGTGAAATTATTTATTTCCTTTTAAGCTACATTCGAATCCATAACGCGGAGAAGAGCTAGTATAATACAAATGTACATTAAAAAGTCGTTTCTTGAAAATATTAAATATTCTTGCACATGCCAATTTCTTGTAATTTAAATTAAATTACAATACTCGTAATTTAGTTAAAGCATACATTTTTAATTTGGATACCCTCCAAAACAAGCAAAAAAAAAAAATAACAAACACACGAACTACTTTCTTTGTTCAAATATTTATTTTATTTTACCGATTTCCAAAATTTACTTTTGACCATCGAACCAAGTAGGCTGGCACACAGTGGGTTGCCTTGAACCCAAATGGCAGTTAACAATGACAAAAAAGTTTCAACAACTAACCGTAATCGGGAACTATGAAGTAGGGGAAGATTTTTTAGATAAAAAATTAAAGACAAAAAATAAAAATTAATTTAAAATTATTACTTTTTGGGAAATTATTTATTTCCTTATCTATTACATTTGAATTCATAACGTTAAACCAAATGTCGTGCGAGCATAGCCGGGGGTAGAAGCTAATCATATATAAAATGCAAATACTTCACTCTTTAAACAGAACAGAAAGCTAAAGACAGCTGATATCTATACATCTGATGTACATTTGTAGGTGTTTATTACCAATTAATTTTACTTCCAATTTAATGATAGAATACAAATTGAGAACCTGCTTCGCAAGCCAATCACGTGATGTCGCTGCTTAAATTTCGCCTAACCACCAACGAATAGGTATGCCTGTGTATATTTATATAGAAATATATATACATATATATCTTATATCGCTGTTGGCAGCATTGTAGCTCATTTCCTTGAAAGCTATAAAGCGAAGGAAGTTCCTTACAAATTTTAAGGCGAAAAGTTTGAGCAGACGACCGCAATGAAAATTTGCCACCTTTTATAGCATTAATATTTAATGATAGCGTCTGTTGAGGTGCCTGCAGGGAAACTCACAGTCACAACAAAAAGAAAACACATCTACGTTTATATCTACATTAGTTCGGGGCAATGGCATAGAAAAAAAAGAAAAAGTTGTTGATACGCCTCAGAGTTGTTTGAATTCGGCCGCACATCTCTTTCATTCTTTAGTTTTAAATTTTAGTATTTTGCATCAAAAGAATGCAAATAATAAAATAACAAAATGAATGCTGTTGAAATAATTAGTGCTGTTTTTGATAGAAATTCTTCAAAATTTAAGCAAATCTAGTAATAAAATAAAACCACAATAGTAAAATTGTATATTAAATATAATTGTTTGACTCTTTCCCCGAAGTTTTACTATTTTTTGAGCGACTCAATGCTTAGCCTTAGTGTCACAAAAATTTCAGCACTAGCTGTGGACTAAAAATACCCAAGCTCAATATGAAACGAATTATTACACACTAAAAAAGGTTTAACAAAATATAATATGCATATTAATATCAAAATTGTATTTTGTTGGATAGGATTTAATAAATCGAGTTCACTGTTCAAAAGAACAATGTTACCCCAATGTCAAGACTTATTCGAGATGATCTGCACATGAAAGCCAACCGTCGGTCAACTGGTCATCATGGTTATGGCTCAGCAGATGCAAGCGGCTTCTACAGTATCTATCAGTATCAGTATCTTCTAAAGTATCCTTTTTGCAGATGACAAAATTTTCATTGTTTAAAGAAGTTTTTAATAAGCAAAATTACAAAATCTACGCAAAAACTTGCAAAGACGCAAAAAATGTTATTCCATGGGTTCAACTTGGTCACCATCCAGCTGCTATAAAGGTTTGGTTTGGGGAGTCCCCTGTAAAAGCGTTACACCTCTCTTTTTCTTCTGTGAAAAAGGGGTTAAAACTCGGGTTATTATCAAAAACCTTAAAGTCATTTTAAGCGAGATCAATATCGTGAAAGATCGTGAAAGATTTTTATTTTCTTTTAAAAAATTATGCAAGATTCAAAAATTTCACTATTTCTCCAAATCATTATTCTTTCATATCTCGAAAACTTGCATATATTGTTTTTAAAGCCAAAATCTTCAAAATATCGATATATTTTTTTTAAAGACAAAATCTTCAAATCTTTCTTATAGCATACTTTTTTATAGCATACTTTAAAGATCGTAAATTTTCAGGGAAGTTTTTTTTTTGTTTTTATGAGATATGAATTTTTAAATTTTGAAAAGAAAAAATTGTAAATACAAAAATTCATTGCTTGCATATTGAAAAGCGTGCTTTTTGTTGTTAAAACCTATTTAAAAAAATTAGCATTTTACTAGTAATACGCGACTCACTTATGAGATTAACTTTCAACATAAGTTTCACTTTCTATATATTGAAAAAAAAAATAAATTAGGCAACAATGTGAGAAAAGGGACCGAAAAAGAGATGGCTTACCTAAAACTAAAGGCAAAAATTTGCACCGAATTAAAACTTGCCTTAAATTTTATACATATTGCTCAATATTATTACATTCCATATTAAATTGAAGCTGTTTAATAAAAAGATTGCGAAGAAAAACTTTTTTTTCGAAATTCAAACACTTACATCTTAAAAAATAAAATAAAAATCCTTTTTTAAATTTTTAGGACCATTCCAAAATATTCAACTGAAGATTTTGGGACCATTCAAGAACATACAGAGGTATTTACAATTAAAATATTGCTAAACAATATTAGTTTCTGAATTGAACAACTTTGATAATTTCAAAACTTTGTAATTTTTTTATTAATTTACTTCTTTTTTTATATCTTCCTATATATATTTTTTTAGTCCCAAGTAGTATCTTTAAAACGAATCTATAATTATTTTTGTGACTATTAATATTTTTGAGTTATTAAAAAAAAATTTTAGAAAACTGGAAAATATCAAATTTTTGAATTTTGAATAACTGTTATAAACCATTTCTTTAAATGTTTCCCGTTGGCAAATTTTTATTCAATTTTTTTTATTTTCCACGATTGAGTAAAAGTTCTTTCAAAATTAATAAAAGTAGTAAATATTTCTTTAGCAACAATTTATTGCCGCCATAAGCCGATTTGACATGAAAATTACTCCTGCATATACTCAAATATAGCTTTAGAAATTCCATTAAAATAAAATGGAAGAAACCGCTAATCGATATTTTTATAGTGGGCAATATCTTTAAGATCTTTGAAATCCTTTAATACCAGGCGAACACATCAAAATGTCTTGTTCTAAACCCACCCTAATATACGCCATTAACATATGCGGATGTATTTGGGCACGCCAAAGTTTTCGAAAGTGTGCGTAGAATTTTAACAGGCAAGTAAAGTGTTGACAACAAGCAGAAATAAACAAACATTTAGCTACCCCCTCCGGCGGAGTATGTATGTATGTGTGTGTGAGTGTGTACAGTATTTATTATTTAAGTATGTTTGTGTGATTACTTATGTGGTGGAAAATGAAACATTAACAACAACAACAAACACATTATTTTACCACACTTTAAGCCGCACGGCGTAGCAGAAAATGTGTTGAAATTGCTTTAATGCCTTTTGTTATTGTTGCTGTTGTTGTTGTTGTGTTATTCTTTTTTATCTTTTACATTGCTGCTACTTTTTCAGTCGCTTGGAAGTCAGCCGGAAAATTATCAGCGTAAACCATAAATTGCCGCTATCACTTACGCATTTCGGGTTTATTTAAACGAGACAGATTTTTTACACACACACACAAATACAAACACAGAGCTATGCACATACAATACACAAAATCACCGATGGAGAACCATTGAAGCTTGAGTGACATTTTGATATCACTGCTTGGGGTTGGTCAAATTTGATTTTTTCCAAGGGTACTCTATGTACTATATTTGTTTATCGACAAGTGCGAGTTGCGTTAAATCTGCCAAAGATCATAAAGCCGTAAGTAACGAGTTTAAAAAATCCAAATGGCGAAGGCAAGCACACTTTGAATTTGTCAATGGTGAAAAAGCCAAACAAGTTTAAAAAATTGAATACATTAAATATTGATGAAAATGGAAAATAATAATAATTTCATATTTTATCGCCATTTTCATGTCTACAGAAAAACTCGTCAATAACTAGTCAGTCACAGTTTGTTGTTTTGTAGTAGGAATATTTTGTAGCAATGAATGTAGCTCGAATTGGCTTAATCCAATTTCAAGGATCTCCAGCCAAAACCACTTCTTAATGATTTGAACAGTGGACCTACACCACGATAAGATAAGATAGATGAGTTAATAGCCCACAAAATTTCACGGTTTTAGCTATCTAAATGTTGAAGATTTAAAGTAAATCCCCACATTTGAGGGAGCTATAATTTATAGTGATTCGATAATAATGATTTTCATTGGATTATTTTGTATTAGTTATAAGCTAGAAGAGCGCCAAATTGTTCTTAGTTGCTTTAGTGCTAGAGTTATAACTCAAAACTCAAATCGGCCTCCATAGCCGAGTGTGTAGCGTGTGCTCGCTTCATTCGGTGGTTCATAGGTAGCGCAAATCCTGGCCGGGGCAAGTAACATCAAAAATTATAGAAACAGTTTCTTTTCTAATAGGCACTTGGCAGACTATAACAAACCTCCGAACGAATTTCTGCCATGAAAAAAGAACTTCTCACAAAAAAAACATTCGCCGTTCGGAGTCTGTGTATAACTGTAGGACCCTCAATACAGTCGGCGTAAAGCTATAGACCCACCCTACAAATTTGCACAAGAAGTTCGGCGAAACATTAAGACATGATGTAAGCTCAAAACTATTATTATTAAAGTCAGCAGATTAGAAAATATATAAATTTCTTTAATCACAAAAGGAGGATTTTTGTTATGACTAGTTGCCAAGGCGAATTTATACAAGGTGATAGCATGATATGAGCTGAATGCTGTTCTTCTTTCCAAATTCGCTGGGTTGATTTGTTTACGCAAACAAATTACATGAGCAAAGTCGGCGAATTCAATTTTTGACATTTCACTCGCAAAATTACACCAACAAAATATACAGTGGATTCGTCTTGTTTATCTTGATATCACCTTCTATGGATCCACCTTGGCTAGTTGCATTGCTTAACAATCCCAGGTTTTTTGGGAATTAGGAAATGTCGGTATCCCAATTTAACATCCCTAGCCCTTAGAGCTTTTATTATTTTTTAATGCAATTAGTTCTTCTTGAGTTTCTTCTGCAACTTCTCTAACATTAATGTCAAAAGGTTTATTTAGCACTTGCTGGTCAACTTTAATTAAAATATATATATATATATATATTTTTGGAATTCATCGTCCAACACAAGGCGAATACATACTAGGTTTTGTTGAGAGTACAAAAACAAAAATGTACTAACAAATTGTAGGCACAATGACAATGTAAAATTGGTGAAATTTACAAAAAGCACATATTTTTGGTATTCAGTTCAGCAATCTCAGCTATTTTCTCAACACCATCTTACGAGTATATGACATCGTTTTGGGTCAACAATTAATATCTTCCCTAAATGAGTCATACTTTTTATAGGCAGATAGTAGTGTATTTAACGTTGCAAATGAACTCTCTTTCGAAGATATTACTTATAAATTTTGATTACGATTTATATATGAGATATGTATATATCTTAGATTCTAGTAGTGTCGACTTAGCTTGAGGTTTAGAAGATTTAATGTGCAAACATGATTTGAGACGAAGCCAACATTTTTGTGAGTGAAATATTTACCTTAATGACTCTTATACCTATGTACATATATAATATGATGCATAAAATAAGTTACTACACCAGACATGCGTCAAACGCAAACAGATTTACATAAGTGGCACTTATCCTTTGAAAAGTATACAAATATTCAAAGCTACAAATATAAACATCATATGCGTTTATATATCTACTACATTCCAATTTATCTACATGCATAAATCAGTATATCCACACGCAACTATAATAGCTTTGTTTGAAAACTTTCTGACCCTTCACAAATCAAAATGTTTTCCATTCCAAATCCGAGGCCACTCTAATCCCCATATGGTTGGTCTACCCTTTTTTTGTTGATTTAATCGAGTCAAGTGCAATAGACAGGAACGTCGAATAGCCGTCAGATTGTTTTAAAATCCATTGACAGCAAACTCATTGTGTATTTCGATCATCAGCATTGAATCCAAGCTGGAAATTTGTTTTTGTTTTGTTTTTGTTTGCTTACATTGTTACAATCAGATTAGCATAGTTTGGCGTTTATTTTACTATTTTATAGCGTGTTGATATTTTGTTGAATTTGTGTATATCCTGGTGGGATTTTGAATGATTCATTCATTCGAACACAATGCCAGTTTTTGTGTGAGAAAAAAGTAATTATAAATTCATATAATTATGTATTTATGTGCATATAAAATATTTAAATAGATTACACCGAAATTCATAAAAGTTTTTATAAATATATAATAAAAATGTTACACTTCAACGGAATGAAGGAGATGATTTAGTAGAATTGATTTGCTAATTGATATAATCGCTAATTACATAGATGACGATAGTAGAGTAGAGTAAAATGATATGGGGGATATATGTAGTTTTTACCTTGAGAATAGCTATGGTTTGATTTGCTGGGGTCAGTGTGTAGTTCCAATTTTGGAGATAACCTAAATAGCAAATATTTTCGTTAATAAGAAGGTATCTAAAATGCCATAAGAAATCTTAGAATATCTGCTACTTTTACATCAGCTGACATTAGGCGTAAATTCAATTGATACTGTCAATATATTGTGCTATTCTAAGCTAATCTGAAGCAGGCTGAATTTCTAATCTACTAATAAAATTTACGTGGTTTTCAATCACGTTACGTGATTTGTTTTTGGGTTAAGCAGAGATATGATGGTTTATCTAGATGGAAATTGCGACTATTGGGTGGCGGTATTTCTGAATACGAGGGTTGCCTTTTATATTTTGCGCCTAATAATGAAAACACAGCCAAATATTAAGGAAAATAGTTTTATTGTTTTTCAAAATATTCTCCATCCAAGTCAATACACTTCTGCATTCGCTTGAACCAATTTTCAAAGCACTTTTGCCACTCAGAAGAGGATACCTCTAAAACGAGCTGTTTGAAGGCTTCTACAGCTCCCTCAGGCGTTGAAAAACGTTGACCTCGCATTTTTTTTTTTTTTTGATGTTCGGTAATAAAAAGAAATCATTAGGTGCCAAATCAGGGCTGTAAGGCGGATGACCCATCAATTCGACCATTTGAGTTCTCAAAAACTCTCTTGTGTGAATCGATACGTGAGAGCTCGCATTGTCTTGGTAGAGAATGATTTGTCTTCGGCGGTTGGTTTTCCTTAATTCTTCAAACACTTTTGGCAAACAAATGATTGTATACCACTCAGAATTGACCGTTTTAATTTTATCTAGTGGGACAGTTGCGATATGACCAGATTTTCCGAAAAAACAGGCGACCATTTGCTTTGAGGAGCTTCTTGCGCGAACAAATTTTGTTGGATTAGGCTCGTCTTGGAACACCCATACAGTCGATTGCTGCTTTGTTTCCATCTCATATGCATAGATCCAAGATTCGTCACCTGTTACGATGTCATAGACGTGCTTTGATCCACCGCGGCTAAATTTCTTCAACATTTCTTTACACCAATCGACACGAGGCCTTTTTTGGGCAATTGTCAAATTATGCGGTATCCAACGAGAACAAATCTTCTTTACGACCAAATGTTCATGCAATATTGAATGTATGCTGGTCCCACTAATGGCCAAGGATGCCTCTATCTAGCGATCTGTCACATGACGATCTTGTATTATCAATTGACGCGCAGCATCGACTGTTTCTGGCACAACCACCGTTTTTGGACGACCTTCACGAAATTCGTCCTGCAAAGATTGGCGGCCACGTAGGAACTCGTTGTACCATCGTTTCACAGTGGCTAGGTGTGGTGATTCAACACCAAAAGTAGAAGTAAGTTAATTGATGCACTCCTGTCTCGATAATCCACGTCTAAATTCGTAGTAAATCATCGCACGAAAATGCTCACGGGTTAATTCCATTTTTAGGCAATATGAAAATAAACACAAATAAAACTCGTAAGTGAAAACGTTATATGCAAGTTTATGCCAAAAAATATCAAACTTTACGATAAAAATTTCTAATTACAGCTAGCTAATCACATGTAGTGTTGCGAAGGCGCAAATTTTAAAAGGCAACCTCGTATTTGACAGCTAGAAATTGCAAGGACGGAGTTATTTCTGAAAACTGTCACTGAAATATTCCCTAGGAATGAAATGTTCTACAACCAAGTGAAATATGCCAATCGATTTCTTGATTCATCGAGAATCAAATTTGAAAATAATTTTTTTTTGTTGCAATTTTTATGCAAAATTAAGAGAAAACATAACAGCAATTTTTGATTTTTATTTTATAAATCAAAAATTACAGCTATATTTCTTCTTTTTATAAAAGTCATCAATAAAAAACAGCCGCTGACTTTAATTTTTTTAAACTTTAAGGGTTATTTTTTATTTATAAAATAAAAAAATAAATATTATTTGATGAGAAATTAAATACAAGTCGCAAAGTAATAGTTAAAGGTAGATTTTTATAATAAAAATTGTAATTGTTACGGTCCCTGAAAAATTGTGCTATTCTATTTCAACTATTTATGACTATATTTATGATAATCTTTACGTCACAAAATCTTGTGGTTAAAAAACCCCATTGTACCCAAATATACGTAATTATTTATAATCTGAAAGGCTATTTTTCGTCAATGTTCCTAGAACTCAATTCCACCTCAAATTCATAATAGCCTGTATAAAAGTAACTTTACCAATGTTTTGTTTTCGTAGTTTCGGTATATTAGTAATTACACGTTATATGTCTGCTGAAGCTTGCTAACTAGTTTTTGAAAATTTTGTTTTATATTACTTACAAGTCAGACATCGTTTGGCATAATACGTTGATTCTTATTTTAGTTTTAATTACTAATTTTATATTTAACAATAAATGAAACGAATTAGTTAAGAAATAACTACGTATTAGAAGTAACGACGTACTAGTAATTTTGCACTATAAGGGAGTTTTTATTAACTTATTGTGGGTAACAGTCGCAATTCGAATAATGTTGCATAGTAGATTTAGTCGCTAAAAAAATCTATAATTAATGACAACTTTACCAAGATATAAAGGGTGGCTAGTTACAGGAGCATTACTCTCAGCGCCCATTAGAGCCGTAGAAACCCTTCTATATCTTCTGCCTGTAGATTTATATGGAAAACTACAGGCAAACTGTAATGCAGTTCTAAACGGATGCCCTACAAATTGTATGCGAACTGATTACGTCACTAAAGTTATCGCGCAGGCAAACCGTTTCACCACTCGAAATCATCCAAGGAGCGACTGTGTCGATAACATAGTTATGGGGTGTTAAACCAACACCAAAGTACTTTACACTGACGTTTCTAAATTGGACGGTAGAGTTGGCAGTGGAATTTATTCTCAGTACTTCTTCGACTGCCTGCCGGATCTGGGATCAGTAAACATACACGTTCTCCTATGTTTCATTGAGCAATCCAATTGGACTTTGTTTAGGGGAACAGACTGCACATGCTGCCCAACTGATATTACACCCGGCTCTAATGGACCTAAGAGTACCCGCAGCCTATGCAATAGTACGAGGGCAGCCGCTGTAACCTAACCTAACCTTTAGTCGAAAGTGATTCGTTAATCGAATGCTTATTAGTCGACTATCAACCAGATACCGAAAACTAACTGTTATTTTGATTTTTTCGGATCCAAAAATCATTGAGTTGAATGCGCTAAAAATAAAACTCGAATAATACCGCGATATAATTCTTATCGCATATGCTACACAAATCACACCTTATTTTTATTTAGAAGATTTTTTGTTTTAAATCTTTGTATAATTTATATACCGTGATTTTTATTCATTTCGATCAAGTTTGATTGTTATTTTGAGACTTTTATTTTTTCGGTCAAAAATAATCACTTTCTTGGATTTACATTTTGCCAGTGAAGTTTGACTGTTAATTTTTATTTTTTAGACTAAGTTTAATCGTTATTGTGTAAATAAAAATAAAAATAATAACGATCAAATTTGATGGAAAAAATAAAAATATCACAAATTAGCAATCAAACTTCATCAAAAAATTAAAAATTAAAAATGAACGGTCAATGCAGATCAGCAAAATAAGAATCCAATCCAAGAACAACGATCAGTTTTTATCGAGAAAAATAAAAATTAACAAATAACGATCAAACTTTATCGAAAGAATAAACTCCAAGTGTAGCGATTGTTGTTGATTGGAAAAATAAAAATCAGAATATTACAATAATTTTTGATAAAAAAAATAACGATAAAATAATTAAAAGTTGCCAGCGACTAGTCGATTTTTAGCAATTGAAAAAACAACAACACAACGCTTCACAATTTCTGTTCCATTGTCATGGGTATTAGACAAATATCAGGAACTCATAATGAACGAATAGCTTCCTAAGGATCTTCAACAAAGAGTTTCTCTATATTGAAAATCTACAAACATTTGGTTTGACTTATTACTACGACTAAACTTGTTAGCTGATTGAAAAATTTAAATTTGCGACTTAAATCAAACCTTAGCGTACTTTCAAAATTTAATTTAATCAAACAAACCACCATTCAATAAATGCAGGCAACCGTTTACTGGCAAGACCCATAACGTGTAACAAAAAAAAACCAAACAAGTCTAAAAAGTGTTCAGTATTACTAGCCTCTTTTCAACAGCTGACAAACAAGCTAAAGCTTTTATTTACACAAGCGTAAATTTAAGCACGTTAGCTGTGCCTGTTTTCCAGCACAAATACCCGTATGTAGTTGTGTGGGGGGCGTATGAGTGACGTTCATTAAAAAAACCATCGGCTTTAAGATGAGCGGTCAACCTTTCAAATTATTATGCACAAATGATATACATACACACGTGCGTATATATGCAACAAGGTCATTGTATTATTAATAATTTATAACTATCTACATACTTAGCTGCAGCAGTTAAAGCAGAAAAGAGCAGAAAAGCGCAGATGGGAATATGTTGCAAACAAAATTCTTGCTTTTTATCCAGTCACTGTCTGTGCCTAGTAACCCTCATCAAATTCTGGCAATAACAAATGCTTACCCAAAAAACATCAGACATTACAGACATAAATAGAAATAGGTAAAACAAGATTGACTGCTACTACAGCACTTTTTGAAATATTTTATTACTTTTTAAAGTCAAATTATTTATGTATTGTGTGTGTGTGAGGATTTTTTCTAAAGAAAAACGAATAAAGAAAGGAAAATTCAAAAGTAAAACAAATTCATGACACATGACTTAAGAGGCGAATGACCTAAAGTCTTAAATGCGCACATGTATTGAGCGTATTTTATTCGCTTTGCATCCCCTTTTTGGCGACGAGTAATTGCTGTAATTTAGTCGCAGTGAATATGAGTAAATTCTTTAGTATTTACATATATGAGCAGTATAATTGGAAATGTGTAGTGCTTGCTTTTGTTTGTCTTTTTTTTGGGTTGTTGATTTAATACCACTAATTTTATGAAAAGCTGACTCTTTTCGATAGAGCAAGGCATATTTTTTATGACCATTAATGTACTGGCATTTATTTGTCAAAGCTTATATGCATTGGCATGTTGGATAGCATACATGGGGGTAGTGAGGTTTGTAGTTCCACTGTGTTGACATGAAATAGTAAAATGTTCAGCTATTTACTACCATGGGCATTTACTGCATTTAAATTTTTTTCCTAGTATTTCTAAGTTTTTTCCTAGTGAACATTTTGCCATTACTTTTTGTATTTAAAGTAACATTCAATATAAGAAATGTTGGGGTAAACTATTTATTTTACGGTAGTGATAGTAAGAACTGTACAGAAAAGAAACTGCACACATTGTTTCCTTTATAACTGGGAAAGTTGTATTTGTGTTTGATTTAAAATTTTCTTTATTAAAAACGGGTTGAAAAAAATTACTTCCATAATTTTCGTTGAATTTTAGTTTTAACATTTTCCATCAAATTGTGCACACTCTCTTCGGTTACAGCTCGGCTTGCCTTTCGCCAGCTTTTTTTTTTTAATTCAGCAACTTAATGAGCTACACCACCTTCCTTCCTTAGGTTGCGCTTTACAATAGCCTAATATACTTCAATTGAGTGTTGTTCTAGCTAGTTTGCTTGGATCTTCTCATTCTAGCGTAACTCAAGTTGTTTTCTTCCAAATGGGATGATCCGAAGACCACAAGAGCAATTAGCGTGATAAATGAGGATTTGCATTGGCGATATTGACCACCTTTCTGTTTTGTGTAGTACTGAGGACCCGGTAATGTTTTCGAATCTAGTTTTACATGCACTTCACGGTTTCCCTTAGCAAGCGCTCATAGAAACTTCGTAGCCTTGTTTCCACCGATTTTTCTTGGATTTCTGTTTTCTTTGGTGCTCTCTGTTTTTATTAGTTTTTATGTTATGTCTTTGCCCCACGCTCTCTGTCATACTTACACTGAATTTTTTGCTAAATCTCTGACAAATATTGACTTGTGTTTATTTATTGAACTCTCTACCTTCTCTTCAATTTTGTTATGCTTCGGCCCCTTTTTGCTGCCACTTTTTGGGAAATCCTTTAATGAGTTAGTTTCCGCGATGTGCTTTAACTTTATATCGTTTAGCAAGCTTTCTATATGAAATTCCTTTTTGATCTCCAAGAATGATAGTGAAAATGTGTCAACTTAATGAAAGATAGGTCCAAAGGCTACCATATAAAAACTTTCAAAAGACAATGTCGTTGTCTGCTATCGAAAATAAACTAAATTTTTTTTACTACTCAGAATATTTACTGGAAATAATTTTAACAGCACTATAATTTATTTACTGGAAAAATATAACCTGCACTATGATTAGGCTAATAATAAAACGTTCAATGGATTTGCAAAAGTTAACTAGCATTTTTTACGATCTACTAAAGTTTTGAATGCTGCTTTAAAAAAATGGAAAATATAGTAAAAATATATGACAGGACTTATTGAATAACATGGTAGGGCAACTGGAATTATTTGGCGGAGGCAGTGGCACAGAAAAATATATTGGTATGAGGTTTACGCTTCCAAAGGTATATCACCAAAGAATACTGAAAATGCTATCTAATTGTAAAAATACATTTACACTTTAAATAAATTTTTGCAAGTATATGACCAAATCTTGCACCAAATCGGCTTTTTGGCTTTTGAATCTCCAATTTTTTTTTCAATTTTTTTCTTGTTCAGCCATTTTCGAGACATCGAATTCGGAAAAGTAACGTTCCTGTTTTTAAAATGCTCATAACTCTGCAAAGAGTTTACCTATTTGGACCCGCTTTTGGAATTCTTAGCACCTTTGGAATATAGCGTTGTAATTCTACAAAGTTTAAAAATTAAAATTATGTATTAATAAAGCCATGGTTCAAAGCCAGGTAAAGTCTAGAAAGAAAGAAGTCTGATAAGGAGGTTTGGTGATCTCCGCAATAGCAGCTATCACTTCTACCACTTTGAAAAATTGTTGTTGTCGCTCATATTATTCCCTAATACAAACCTGGCCTCAAGCTCTATAAATTATACAGACGATTCATAAATATAAGGCCAAAAATAATAATAATTAAATTCTATTTGCATTCATTAATACAAACTTTTTTTGTAATTTTTTTTTTCAAAGTTACACTATATTTGCGCTTAATAAGATTTGTAGTTTTTTTGGGCTTTTTAAATTTCATAATTTGATTATATAGGTTGAAAAAAATTTGAAAATTCAAGACAAGAGGAGAGTAGGTACTGTTTTCAAAACGCATCTGTAAATTTATCAAAATTTTTATATAACTAAATAGCTCGTCTCAATTGAGCTTTGCCCGTGGTTAATATATCCAATCCATTATTGAATCAATCTCTAATTAAAAAACAATAAATACAAATTCATAATCAGTCATATTTACAAAAACAAAAAGTCAAAAAGGTATGCGATGAATTAAGCGCCTCTTTAAGAATATTAAAAGGTTCTGACGATGGTTTTTTGTAAATCATTGGAAAATTAAAAATATGGGGTTTTAGAAATCAAAAAAAACTAGCTCCCATTTAATCAATGGCTACATGTTTTTTGGAAGTCCACATTTTATACTAAACAATTTAAAACTTTGAAGAAATAAGTGTTTAAATTTTATTTCAATTTTATATTTTCAAAGTGCTTTCGGATAGCAAGAATTCCAAACAAAAATTTTCCACATCGGTGGAAAGTTGACAAATTTTCTTCTAATTTTATTCAAAAATGGAAAAAAGAATCAGCATATCATGAAAAATCGATAATTTTTTCATTAAGCCATCTAACTGCAAATAAGTAATATTTGTCTTGGGAACAAATTTTAGATCTAATTGATGGCAAGGTTATTGAAAACGATTCTGTTGTAGAATTGTGAAATTCAAAATGACTGATCCAATATAGCGGTTTCAATTGCACTGTTTTGGATAAAATTTGTATTTGGCCATTTTGCGTTTAACAATTATGCCATCGTAAAATCGTTTTCAATAAACCCGAAATCGGTTTAGTTATCTATAAGGACAGAAGTTCATCACCAAGATATAATATACTTATAAAAAGTTTGATAATAATAAAATATCTGACTTTTTTAAATTCGGACTAGGACAATATCTTCAAAACTTAAAAAAAAATAATTGTACGGTAGGGATGTTCAGATAGCGCACTATCCCTTTCCATATTCTTCTATCCACATTTGCGATTAGAGGTTAAAGGGTGCTGCGCAAAAATTTTCCTATTTCTAAGTCGCGGATTTAATTTACCGCAACTGGTTGCTGGAACGAAACGCGTTTTGAAAATTTTGACTAGCAGTAAAATGTATTTCAATAAAAAATAGAAAAAAAAACGAATATTGTGGACTTTTCGGGAAAATTAGATGTCGAGGTTTCAAAGAATTAATTTTTGTCTTATAAATCTGTTGTAGAAGTATTACAAAATATGTTCGAAAAAATTAAAATTCAACCTGTTATAATATTATAAGTAATCAAGTTGCGTATCTTGTCAGGCTGTCGGAGCGCGGAATGTAGCAACATTGCTTTAAATTTTTATTTATTTATTGTGCATAAAGGTATAAAAAATTACAAAAATAACTCACTTTAAAATATTATTTCTAAAGGAATACACAGAAAAGTTCACGTGTTGGTGAAACTGATTTTTAGATGCTGCTGAAAATAAGCTATTTGTTAATATCCATTTCCCCGTTAAAGCTTTCTTTCAAAACTCCAAACTTTTAGCGATTCGAAGAACCCTAATGTTCATACTACATTTTTTTTTATATTACCTATTATAAGCAAACTAGCACGAGTGTACCTGCACGCAACTATCTAGAATAGCAGCAATTACTAAATAAAACAACTACAATATTTTATGATATCCCAAGGGCAACAAATAATAACTGAAAATGCTCCATTAGGGCATAGCATTGCTGGTTATTTCTCGCTTAGTCAACACGAATCGAGTTCAATGCCAAATTTGTTCATTCAAATAAATAAATACTAACTATTATAATTCTTCAAAACATTTGAACACGCTCTGGCGATATGGATTTAACAAAAACAAAAAAAAAACCTTCAGACAAGCGAAGGGGAAGGGATATTAACCAACTAAAGGAGCGCATTCTTCTCATACGAGTCTACTTGGTTGATGTGGTTGTGTAAAATATATTCTGGCATATGAATTTTGAGAAACCCCTTTAGTTCTAAAGTAAAAGCTCGTAAACACTACTCTGGTGTGAACGAATTTAACAGTTATTTTTGGTGAACTATTTATTATATGAAAGATATTAAAAAAAACACTACATAATTTAAGTTGCGTTGATTAGACCCCCTTTGACAGTTTGTGGTTCGGAAGTGTCTTCTCAATCAAAAGTAGTGCCAATTTGGTGCAATTTTACCAAAAATGGTAGTTTTTAAATTAAAACTTTTAAAGTAATGGTAGATTTTCGAAAAGTTCAATCGATACTTTTGATTCAAACAAAAATATTTAAAATTGAAAAAAAAAACGGTGAGAATAATAATGGGGAATATTTCATTTCAGTTTGGTTACAGAAACCAATTCAATCGAGTACTCCTACTGAAATAGAATGGAACACAGGAGTTGACTATCCATAGTTGTCGATAAATTTGCCTCATTTTTTTACAGAAACACATCCAGTGAGAGTCAAGAATGTTAGGAACGAAGATTGCGTCTTCCGCGGACCGTTAGTTCTCTCTTTATCGCTTTGACAACATCCATCAATTCGCTGACGAAATAAAAGCAACTAACACAAACAAAGCTAACAAAACTTTCGAACGTTCTGTCGTTTGCCCACCTTCTTCTGCGCTCTTTCCTCTTCTTTTTCCAAATTTTTTCTTTGACATCTCATTCTGTAGCTATTATTACGCCACTATCAGTTGAGTAGAAGTGACAACAAATCGACTATTTCAATAGAGAACATCGATCGAGAGGAGTTACAGAAACGCAGTAATGAAATACAAGAGAGAATATTATATATATTCTCACATAACATCGAATGATTTGCTGTCGTAATATCCGGATGGCGAGGAGCTCAAAAACTATAAATCAGCTGTTTTATTTGTTCTTGTTGTCGCACTAGTTTTTTGTGAGTGGAAATAGTTAGTGCTCAGAACGCAGGTTGTCACGAAGTTGCATCACTCTCCCCGTTCCTCTAACAGAAAATTTCGTCTAATTTTACTATACCAGAACTAATTTGACTTTTATTGATTGATATTAGAATTTAATTAAATCCAATTGTATTCTGGTGTGTTGAAATTGGACGACAAATCTTGCCACATGAAACGAGTAAACGAGAAAACTTTTTTGTAACCTACGTTCTTTTGGTAGTGTTTTATTTGTACAAAAACTGAAGTAAAATTATTTTATATAAGTTCTCTTTTTTTTATGGGGCAAGCAAAAGCACAGTAGATGGGATAACGAACAGCATGTAATGGAATAACACAAACTCAGAAAAATTTACTATTTGAGGCAACCCGGTAAAATAATATCCGTCTTTAAATACAGTGGCCTAACGCAAAAAAGCTGGGCTTTTGTAAATAGCAACATGGGGAATTTTAGATTAACCAAATCAACAAAAATTTGCAAAATCAACGAAATTTTCCATTCTTACACTGTAAGAACAATAGAATTTATGAAAAATGTGTCTTAAGCTTCGTCCGCAACTTCAAAAAAACCACAAGAAAAATTTTCGACATAACTTCTTGAGCATAAAATAGTAGCGAAGCAATAATTTTGACATTTGATAATTCATGGTAAATAGTAGATAATAGAAGAAGAGGAGAAGAAAAATATAAATATAAGAAATTAATTTGATTCTGATCAGTACAAAACAATAATACAAAGTAACAATGAGTAACGTTTGGTACGTAGTCAATAAAATAACGTAGCTTGGATTTTATTAGTAAAATTGAATAACAAAAATTTCTTGCAGAAAAAGTGAAGGGCGCTTTTATTTCTTGTCTTATTATTTTCTACAAAAACTTTAGAAAAAAGTAAAAGCGAAAGGACTTCTTTTTTTGAGAGCTATGGACTGACTTAAGGAAATTCTACATCAGAGCTGCAGAGAAAGCTTTATTTTTATGTAATCTTTTCTTCAAACTGCAATATTTCTCTCGATTGAGTGAAGATATTTTCAAAATCACTAAAAACTACAATAATATAAAGTCAAATCTGTTTCTGCCACAGGTAGTAAACATTTTTTAAAACATTGTCCAAGAATGCCACTAAGGAAAAATATAAATTTTGGAATTTTAAAAGATTTTTAAGGAGCTCTAAGCTTCCGTACTGTTGTTGAAATTTAAAAAATGAAAATACAATAACAAATAACATAAAACTGAGGAGGAATTAATAGATTTTTTTTTTTTAATTTGGAAGATATGAAATCAACATGATAACATAAAAATATCAAAGAAATTTACGAGTTTTAAAGAACTTATAATACCATTAAAAAATTTATATAATTATATATAAACAATAACTGTATATGAAATTAAGCACTGTGTTCTTTGGTATCCTTCAAAAATCAAATGCCCGTTCTTTTAATATTTCAATAAAAATAACAAAACAACATTCACCCCCCTTTTGAATCCAACTACATATAAAACGCACCACTCTTGCCAATTATTTCGCGTATTTACCTCTGACAACCCGCCTTTTTTGGTGCCAGCTGATAATAGGGTGGGGGGGTCAATGTTGCCATCATCAAACCCGAGTTCATCCCCCCTATTTTGTGAGCAATTGAGAGAGTTTTGTATCCACATATTTACCTATGGCCACACGAACCTAGTCGGTTTTTTTTTACTTACAACTCATGTGTTCGAAGAAATTGAAGTTCTGCAACGTTAACAGTGAAGGTAGCTTAAATCTAACTTTAATCTCTTTACGGAAGTACTAGTGCTGATTATTAATTGTATATTTTCTTTGAGAAAAGCTAACTATTTGTGTATGGCATTGGCCGAAAAAAAATCAGTCCCGGTTATTTATTAACTTTTTTATGTCTATTAGTAGTTAATTAAAAAATACCACATCCAACTATTCATCTATTGTCTGTTTAAAAGTTAATTAAAATTCACTCTCCTTAAATTATTATAGTTATTATTATTAATTAATTAAATTAATGCTTCTTTGGGAAGCTCCGCCAACGTTGTGCACCACGGAATTGGACACCTAGTCCAAAAATCCAGGCAGTTTCGGGTACGAAGAAGTAGCCAATTACGATTCAATACGTCCCACTTTTCGTTCTCTATTACCCAATTTTCTTGCCAAAGGAACGCTTTCTGTGCTCTTTTGGGCGCCCAATGGATCCCTCGGCATCGCCACGAACAAAATTCGCATACTACATGTAGGATTCAAATTCCCTTATAAACCGCTACTCCCGATGCTATAATACATCGAATGCTAAATGAGAACTACTGGAATGTATACTTTTTCAAAAATAAATTTTTCAAAGGTTGCTTTATGTTTTCATTACGTGGCAGCATTGGTAATACTAGAATGAGTGATTTGGAGTACATATGTGAAGTGAGTACTAAAGATATGGAATTGGTTGTATAAAGCAAATATACATTTTATCTGAAACATCTCGAAGTGATCTGAATATATATTATCCGTGATTTAACGGAGACAGTTCTTGCAGAGCTCGCAGTGGTAAATATTATACCTAAGGCAATTAGAAATATTTACATTGCAGTGCTATAGATCAAAACTCGTACTCTGGAAAGACTAATGGGAAATAATATGTGGTTTTCATCTCATAAAACTATATTTTATTTGAAAGGAAAAAAATTTGGTAGATTTTTGGGCAACGCCAACACTGCTTCACAAATGCACACAGCCATTACAATTACGAGCACACTTTCTCTAATGGTGTGTTTTGCATCCAAACATTACGTGACCTGCATTTTTAGTAACAAAATATCAAATCAACAAAAATGCTGAGTAAACTTTAGTGCGATCGGGAGGAGTATTTTTGTTTTGTAACTTCGAGTAGATGCTCATGCAGAAATTAACAGGATATAACTACAAAATATGAATTAGACCTTTAAAGTGTATACTACTTGTTTTAGTACCCATTTTGTAAATAACTCCAAACTGGTCTAAGTAGAAAACATGAAACTAAAGATGTTTAGAATTCGAACATTTGTAAATTTCAGTTTATGAGCTTAGTGTATAATTTGTATTTTGTAGATTCCCCAGTAGGGCGTTTTCATTTGCAGCATTCTAGTAATGTAAATTAACCATAGAACGAATAGTAAAAGTATAATAGTACAATTTGGTCAAACCCGATAATGTTCAAAAATATGCACTGGAATAATTGGTTCTAAAGGACATATGGAAAGTCATCTCTGATTAATTATTTAAAAAAAAAAGTTTTGATAAGCTTCAACAAAATAGAATAAATAAACGTAAAATATGCATCATATTAAAGAATTCATCGAAAATTGTTTCTAATGCCAAACATTGGAATATATCATTTTCGATTTAAATCGATATTGGTAACAAACAAATTTTTTTTTTTCAAGAATAATGCGAAATTCAAATTTTTTTCATTTTCCCCTCAAGTACCAAATCGGTTCTTATTTCGTTTTAAAGATGATATATGGAGTGAGAAAAGAAATATGAGCCTTTCCATTTCAAGACAGCTAGTCTATTCCGGTCATATTTTTGAAGTGAAACTTCTTTGCGCTCGTTGCGCTGTAATTCCAATATCGAATGAAACGAAAAAGCGACAGGAGAAGGGAGGGGATGGCAGGCGTGGTAGGGCAGTCGGACGGAAGGAGAATTAATTTATACCACTCTTTTTACTAATTTCTACCACTAGTTTTACTAATTTCTACCACTCTTTTTACTAATTTTTACCACTATTTTTAATAATTTCTACCACTAGTTTTACTAATTTCTACCACTAATTTTATTAATTTCTACCACTATTTTTCCTTATTTCTACCACTATTTTTACTAATTCTACCACTCATTTTTACCACTATTTTTACTAATTTCTACCACTATTTTTAGTACAGCTGCTACTAGTTTCTACCACTATTTTGTTTCTAAATTCTACCTTTATTTTCATTAATGCTACTAATAATTTCTACCACTATTTCTACTAATGTCTTCCACTATATTCAGTAAAGCTGCCACTAATTTCTACCACTATTTTCAGTACAGCTGCTACTAATTTTTACCACTATTTTGTTAAATTTTTACTAAATTCTACCACTATTTTCACTATTGCTACTAATAATTTCTACCACTATTTCTCCTTTTTTAATTGCACAGAAGTTTTACTTTTGGTTCGCGCACTTAGGTACACGCGTGTTTTTCTTTTATTGCCATGAAACTCGAATTTGTTGTTGCTCGGTCAAAATGATCAGATTCTTTCAGCAGAATTCGGCGATTTTAATTTTGTTGTGAAAATCGTATTTTTCCGTCTATAAAACTTGGTTTTAAAATGCACGTTACTTTTCTAAAAGCTGACCGATTTTGATAATTGACAAAATTGGCAAAATTTAGAACTCATGGCCAAATGTTTTTTTTCGATAAATGATAAAGTTACTTTTTTCAAAATTTAATCTCTCGAAAAGAGAATGTTTTTCTTTTTTATTTTTGCACATCAGAAAGAAGAAAACATTTCGAAATATATGCAATTTTCACACTCAGATAATTTTAAACAATAAACAAAATGTTCGAGTTTAATGGAAATAGCAAAATATGATCAGAATTTTCATCACGTTTTTTATATATTTGAAAATCGATATATGTATGTTGAAAAAGGATCCTTTCCAATAGAAAAAAATTAAATTTGTGTTAGTAACATTTGATTAATATTAATTTTTTCTCAGATATTGCTATTGTTCTTTTTTCTTTCAATTTTCCACTAATGTCTTCATCAGGAATGTTTGAGAAATGGAACGACTTAACAAAGTTCATATTCAGTTTGAACTTGAAATGAACCAAAGAATAAAAGCGCAATGCCAATTATGCTATTAATTTTTCCTTCTTATACCATAATTAAAATTTTTCTTGCCAAAAATCACAAAATTGGATGCTTTTTTAAATAACTTTATTTCATGTATTTTACTTAGATTTTTTCGTCTTTTGAAATTGCCATGCCTCAAATGTTACTTTTTAAATTAAGTTCAAAACACTTTTGTAACTAAAATAGTTTTCGACATGTTAAAAAAATACCCTTTCAAATTTCGGGAAATGGAGCAAGTTCGAAATCTACACGATTCTCGAGGGAAAATTAAAGTTTTTTCTTCGACAAAACGCCGGTTATAGCAAGTTCTGGCCAAAATTCATCCAAATAAAACTTACACTAAAATCAAAATAATCAAGAAAGGTATTAATAGATAAAGAGACTCCTATATCTAATGGTCAGCATTTGAAAATTTAAGGTCTTTTAAAAGTCTAGCACTCTACCTTTTTATGTATAATGAAAAATTAATATTTCTTTATTAATTTTAGGGTTTTTTTTAATGAGCTTTAAGCAAAAACCTATGGACTCGGAACCAACTCTTTGAGGTGTACGGTTGAGAGTTTCGCATGCACAATTATGCAACATGCAACACGTGTTGTAGATGCTTAGATGCCGTGCACTAAAATATTCCATACACGCAAGCATTGCGAACAAATAAAGATATAAGAAAAATGTGCTTCGACTTTTATTTATTCAGTGGTTTTGTTTTTTTTTTTTGTTTGGTCAACAGAGTGTGGGGTTGCAGCTAGTAATAAAATGTTTTTCGACAAGAGTTTTGATTTTAAATTTCACGTGAACACTGATTGACTATTTCAGGTAAAATGATCGATGTCAAAGAAAATATCGAAAACCTTATTCGATATATACTAACTGTATTTTCGGCTGCGCATGATGCTAGGTAGCGCTTGGAAAAGCCTAGTTTCCAAGTCTCGTTTTTTTGACAGTCAGAAGGTACGAGCTTTCGAGCCAATGCATGCAATTGCATTTGTTCCGTGGCATTTGGTTGACGAAATATTCGAAGTTCCGATCCATTTTTTGGCTTACGGTGGAAAAGCCGAATCTCCATGCCTGCACCCTTAAGGCGACGAGGTCAAGCTTTCGAGCCGCTGCGAGTTAGAGAAGTAAACTCGAACTTTTGTATTTATCGTTTGTTTGACGTCTTTTGGTGAAAGGAGGTGGTTGAAAAGTCCGAACATCATAAAAGATATTATATATATATTACAAAACATCCAAAAATAACTTCTATGCTTTACAAATAAGTAGAATGAAGCTTTAATCTCAATTTAATCTTATATCCTTGCTCTTCAATCCTCTTGGGTAATTCTGTTTCAATAAATTTTTTGCAAGCTTGAGTTTTTGAGTTTTTCACATACCAAAGGACTCCACATATTGCTCTCAATATTTTAGACTGCAGTTTTTGAATTCTATGTAATTCTAGATTTAGAGGAACCTCAAAATTTTCCGTAATTTTAACCACCATTACTATTGTTAAAAGGGTTAATATAATCCCAATAATTATTGGCAAAATACAAGTAATTCTTACAACAAATATAGCGCCAGTTATGAAGAAAACTTTAATGAATGGCCTAAATTCATTAAAATAGCGTCCTTCGTATTACACTATATAAATTTTAAATAAATAAAATTATATGGTGTGTGTGTGGATTTTTTTTTTTTTGCCTATTAAAATGACTTTAGCACCGCACGCGACAACAAGCAGGTGTTTGAATTTCAATAGAATTACAAATAAAAGAAAATACAAAAACCGTCACGTAATTTTATATACAACATGTGCAATGATTCTCATGTAGTACATACATAAAAAATTCTTTCTCTACGACTATACGACTACAGATATACGCCACTGTATTTTTTATATTTCATTTAGTATGTTTGTAGGTAAAAGCATTTAATTTGCATTACCTTTGGGACATTAGCGTGCATTTATATCGGCAATTACTTACATATTGTACACACGTAAATATGTCACGAACAAAGGAAACACATTCGTATCTGGACCTGCAAGTGTGCATGTGTAAATAAATAAAAAACTATACAAATAAATATACAAAAATTTCCAACGTAATAGAAATAGTGGAGAGCAGACAAGGAGCAGAAAATGGAATGCTATTTGAAGGATGGAAAGAGGTAGAAATAAACTATGTCAGATAATTATAAAAGCAGCGACACAACAAGAGTTCGCTATACAAATATAATTGAGTGAATATATGTACATACATATGTACACACATACATATAAACATACAGATGTACTGGGGTGTTCGATTATTTCGAAAATGGCTTCACGCATTTCAAACTAACCAGCGGCCCATTCCACAAAACGACTTATCAGTTTTTCACTTTGCACTTAACAATTTTGTTATCACTTTACATAAGTTTCTGTTCCACAGAAGTTCAAAAAATTTTCAATTTTTAAATATTCTTTGAAATTTCCCTGCCACACAGAGCTAAAAAGTTCATCTATAATTAAAAAGATCGCTGTCTAAAAAATCTTGATGGCCAAGGAGTGCGAGCGGCGACAAAATCGAAGAAATTTTCACTAGAAAATCTTCTTAAGGGTTTGTTTTAAATTTCTTCTCAAATTTATTGAAAAGGAGGACTGCTGGAAATAAGGATAACCTCTTGCTTAATAATTTTTATGGAATTTTGTTCAAAAATATGCAATTTTAAAAGGAATCTCCCCTTTTTATGTTAGAAATCATATAAAGAAAATTAATAAGTAGATCACATCCTTTTTACTAGAGTCTTATTGAATTTATTAATAAGGAAAAATTTTTATTTTTAAAAGAGCCATTTTAAATTCAAATATTTAGTGTCTTAACATACAGATGTGCTTTGTGAATAATCTACTTTATTGTGTTATTGATCTAATGTTATGAATATTGTTCCTTGGATTTTTCTATTTTCAAAATGTATATTTTTGATTTACTGATTTATTGTTCCAGAAGTTTTCAATGAATAATGCTTTAAAAATAAATATATTTAATCGATAGTGGGGCTCTCTTTTTCTCTAAATGACTTTCTTGTGCCTTAATATTAAAAATGCCAGTTGTACAACAAAGATCTGAAAATTTATTAAATTTGCCATATTATGAATAATTTGACCACACCAATTGCTATATTATAATTTTTTTTTTTTTATATTATAAGAAAATATCTAAAACCTGTAGTAATAATATTTTATAAATACTTAAACTTAACATAATTACAAGTAAAGATCTTCGGCTTATTAAAATTAAGAGGAGATTCTAATGCAAATCACGATTCCCCTCTTAATTATATTGAAGAGGTTTTCGTCTTAATTTTTCAGTTAATCTACTAGATGCGGCATCGAAAATTATAGGGATATCCAATACATTACTACTTTGAAAAGAACGACTTCTCTAAAAATCATTTGACGCTCGGAATCGGCGTAAAATGCATACCACAAATTGAAGACCACAGTTTGGTCAAACCTCGAGCTGTATGATGTAAGCGCCAAACTGTTATTATTATAACAGACCCCAAATACCACTTTATCACTTTCTCAGAGTTTGCAAATCGTTTTTTTTTATTTCATACAGTTTACCTGTTTATTATTGAACTATAGTACTAGGCGTTCCAATATAATTCACCAAATATTCCTTGGCTATATATTCTAAATAAATTAGAATAAAATTGTGTGGTATTATTCATTTGCATCTTTTGTTGTATTATAAGAGATAGAGCAAGTTAAGTGACCGCCGACGTTTAGTTACCCCTTGGCCCATTTTACGGTGTTTCCCAACACTACTGCCAATAACGGCAGCATTTCTTATTGGATGCTCCTCTTAAGGGCTTCTAGAGTCTCACATTTTCTCGTATGCACAAAAAACGAACAGAAAGAAAAATTGCACTGTTAAACCCGAAGTTCTTTTTAGCCAGAGAAGTAAGCCAAAACGCGATATGTAATGGTCTGGAAACGTTCTAGAGTAGCATTCCATGGCTTAAATTATAATTAAGATTGCTAAATAAATATCAGAATTAAACTAGCATTCAAAGTCATTTTCAAGGGTTAAGTACACCATCTTGCACCCTCTGCATACACTCAAGCCTTAGTTGATACTCATATAGGTTTTAGATTAGATTAAAAAACACGTGAGCACCTATGAGCGCGAACCACAAGTAAAATTTGGAGTAGCATTAATAAAAATATTGGAAGAAGTTAGTAAAAAATAATGGTAGAAATTAGTAAAAAAAAATAGTAGTAGAAATAAGTAGTAGAATTTTAAAAATAGTGGTAGAAATTAGTAAAAATAGTCGTAGAAATTAGTAAAAAATAGTGATAGAAATGAGTTAAAAAATAGTGGTAGAAATAAGTTGTAGCATTAATAAAAATAGTGGTAGGAATTAGTAAAAAGATTGGTAGAAATTAGTAGTACCATTAGCAAAAATGGCGGTAGAAATGAGTAAATTAGTAAAAATATTGGTAGAAATTATTAAAAAAATAGTAGTAGAAATAAGTATTAGCATTATAAAAATAGTTGTAGAAATAAGTAAAAATAGTAGTAGAAATTAGTGAAAATAGTAGTAAAAATATTAGTAGAAATTAGTAGTACCATTAGTAAAAATAGGGGTAGAAATTAGTAAAAATATTGGTAGAAATAAGTAGTAGCATTAATAAAAATTGTGGTAGAAATTAGTAAAAATATTGGTAGAAATTAGTAGTAGCATTAGTAAAAATAGTGGTAGAAATTAGTAAAAAATAGTGGTAGAAATAAGTAGTAGCATTTCTAAAAATATTAATAGAAATTAGAAAAAAAATAGTGGTAGAAATTAGTAAAAATAGTGGTAGAAATTAGTAGTACCATTAGTAAAAATAGTGGTAGAAATTAGTAAAAAATAGTGGTTGGAATAAGTAGTAGCCTTTCTAAAAATATTGGTAGAAATTAGAAAAAAAATTGTGGGAGAAGTAAGTAGTAGCATTTCTAAAAATAGTGGTAGAAATTAGTAAAAATATTGGTATAAATTAGTAAAAAAAAATAGTGGTAGAAATGAGTAAAAGTAGAGGTAGAAATTATAAAGCGATTCTGACGCGACTTTCTCTACGCGATGTAAAAAATCACTGCCGCTAAAGAGGTTTTACTTAAAAAAATAACAAACTTTTTTGAGATATGCTGTATCAAAAATACGTGCGCAATATTTAACACATTATATTATTTAGTGATTCCCTAATATAAAAATTTAACTACATGTATTCCACTAAGAGAATTTTTAATGAAATTTATACAATACTCTTTCGAAACCTTATATCCTTTTACGTATTTATATTACCAACCCTCAGCACGTACGGTCCATATATATAATGTACACCTACTCCAACTGCTTTTTAGCAAGGAATGAAATAATGCATTTGCGTACCGTTAAATTATGTCCCATATAATTTTTGAGCCAACCAACCAACTATCCGTGCCCACATTGAAAAACACGTTTCATATTTTTGTGAGCTAGTTTTTATATACATATTATATGTAAGTGCATAGCAATGTTGAGTTATACTTTATGCTTGTTCATTTTTAATAAATATTATCGCACTCACTTCACACACAAAGCTTATAAAAAGTGTAAAATTTTGTAGTACAGTGGTGAAATTTTTGCCACACGCACTCCCCGAATGCGGAAACGGAACCCTTTCACACACACACACACACACACACACATACATACTTACACTGCACACACTCTCCAACAATAACTGACGACCGACTGACCAACAGTTGCGCAAATAAAATTTACAAAAGTTCATTTATGTAAGAAGTGTGGGAGGGCGGAACGTGACCGCATAAGAGTAGAGTACGACCATGAGATGCGGATGAGAAAGGAAAAAGTGCAAATTGGGACCATATGAGCGAACACAAACTACATGATACAAATTGTTGTAAAACAGCGAAAAATGTGAGATTGATATATATTTTTTTTGTACAGCTATAATTCAGCAATAACAGTGAGAGTTTTTAAAAGTACAATTTTACATCTGAAGCAGTAGTAGTGTGGTTGTTAGATAACTAATTATTATTTTTTAAATAGTTTCAAAAAATATAAACATTACAATTCGCTAAGAATTTTTTGAATATCCCTAATCAAAGCACTGATTGATATATTACTTAAAAAAAACACGTATCAGTTCTGCAATAAAATTTTTACTTACATATATTAAGTCTAAACTAGGTCATTACTGTTTAGTCTCAATCTAGTCTTTACTTGTTTCATTAAAAATCGTCGAACATGTTTTCGACCTCATAACGATTTACAGCACATCCCCATACACAGTGTCCGACTGAACTAAAGCACGAAACTCTCCAAACTACTACCGATCGAAATGATGTTTTCAAACAATTATTAAAACCAAATTTTTCTATATAAGTTATAAGTGTTAAAAAAAGCAAATACAATAAAACTTTATATTAAACTGAAATTTTGATTCGAACACGAAAGTAATGTTAAATATGGTGCGACAAAACTAAAGCACATTAATATGTAATTGAGAAAAAAAAATTGTTACATCTAATATTTCGTTGCGTTTCTACTGTTTTTCAATACCGCAGCACAACTTCGTAGTATAGACCCAATCAGGTTATTTTATCGTCTACGTCTACAACGTTAGCGATGAATTTTACGTTCTATAATCTCCCATAGATTTTCTATGGGGTTGCGATCAAGACCGGGTATCTACTTTAATGGCATTTCCTCCTCAGCGTAGGGCAGCATAATGGTTTGAAGAATACCTTTGTATACAAGTCTGTAAAGTCTGTGAACAGGACCCACTCCATTTCCTGAAAAACACCCCCAGATCATTACGCGGCCTCCCCATATTTTACAGTACCTTCGGAATACCGCGGATTTAGGCGTTGCCCTTTTGGTCTAGGTACTATTTTCGATTGAATATCTACAACAACGTAACTTAAATGCTCTGCAGTAAGCATTTTTGTTACCATATATCCCACTCTACCAAATCCAGCAACTATCACATGGTTATAAAGATCTTGTGTATCTGTTTCAACAGCTTCATCATCTAATATTGTTTTCTCAGTGCTAAATGAGTTTGCTATCCAATCTCCAAGCCCCGATAAAAGAGGAGTGAAAGCCACAATCCATCTGAATTTTTAATGTTGAACTTGGATTCATCTGAAAACAGGACGGTTCGCCACTTATTGATAGTCCAGTTGATGTGTGTGTTTTGCAAAGTCAAGCCGTGTTTTGAGATTCTTTTGGAAATAAATAGTTTTTTCGCACTTCCAAAGGTTGCTAAACCGCCTTCGACAGTTCGTCGTTGAATAGATCTGAGCCTAATTTCTAAAGATAATTCATTTCGTATTGATGTAACCGATATAAAAGAATCTTTTCTAACCGCTCGGACTATTCCTCTAACAAGAAAATCTCGTTCAATTTCACCATACCAGAAATAATTTGACTTTTTCTGATTGTAACTAGAATCGAATTTGATGCTATTGGTGTCTGCCATGTAACTTATTTCCAATCTACGTTATTTGATTGTAGTTGATAGTGACGTCAGTTGTCACCTGCTTAAAAGCATGAGACGTCTCCGAAGTAGATGCTATAATTTAACTATATTATTTATAGTTGATTCCAAGAATTAATTCCCGAAATGCTGGCGGCAAATAATTTGGTTCTTGATACTCCTCTCTGTGGAAGTCTGCTGTTTGTTATGGAAACATCTACGAATATCTTCTTCGAAAACTGAGTTTTGTGTGTCAAGCATAGATTTTCGAATCATAAAATTTGTGTCATTGTGTGTTTAGTCTATAGCTTGCCCATTTTCTTTAATAGTCCGGAGCACAAACCTCCGAACGCATTTCTGTTATGTTAAAATTTCTCACAAAAATCATCTACCATTCGGAGTCGGCGTAAAATTCTAGGTCCCTCAATGTGTGTTACCGACAACAAGACGCAAAAAAAAAATGGTAGGAAAAAGTGTGACGTAGGGAATACAATTTAATGGCAGATCACACGTGTGTCATGATATTTTTGTTTAGTATCGTTTGAGATTTATTTCGTCATGGAAAGTCTTACCACCTTCGACCCCCCCCCCCCCCATGTAAGTTCCGTATTTCGGTGCATCAAGTGGCTTTTATTTTGTAGACGCTGCTATAGGATTGACCATAACCATTTAATTTTTAAAGCAACTTTTGTAATTAATTTTTTAGATGCCTTGCTTGATACAGAAATACTTATTATACGTGAATCAGATATATACATGCGTATGAAAAGGCTAGAAAATATGAATTTTGTAGAGGATTTCGAATAAATCGGGCATGGGTGTCAAATATTTTATTGCGCTAGGAGAAAATTTATTGGTATTTTTGAAGGGGGTTGCCACCTTTTTTTAAATTAAAATTTAATGAAATTATACGTAAGAATATAAAATATAAAATATTTTAGTCTCAGCTAGGACAAGGTGACAGAAACAACGTTTGCCGGTTTTTTTTTAAGTTATTTTAATAAAAATAAAATTCATTCTTTAACAAAAACCTTTTAAGTCAAAATTTCAAGCTTTGCGCAAATTTGAAAAATAGTGCAACAAATTTTACTTAAAGATTTTAAATAGCTTTTAGAAAAGTATATGTATGCAGTTTTTATGCCATTTAATTTCGGTACAAAAAAGTGCACCTTCGAAGTGGCTACAAGCTACCGTTGAATTTTTCAAATTTTTTTTTAGGTTTTGCGCGATTATGAGAAATTAATTAAAATTAAATAAAGAAAAATAAGTAGCCACTAGTTGACAATATTTGGTGGGGTTATAATTTTGCAATGGAACTTATTATTACAGATATTAAGTTTGAAACCCCCTATTCAATATTTCACATTGTTTTGAAAATTTTCTTCCAGTTCGAATTGTGGGACAACTAAGCTAACGACCAAGTAGGCATAGAATTTATCGCTGCTTGATTCATCGGCGCTCATTCAGCTCATCTTACTTTGCCAGTGGCATAAAGTGCCCTAACAAATGGTCACAAAACCAAATTATAAACAACAACATAACAGCCACAGCTATCCGCTATTTAAAAGATATGAAAAATGTCCGCATATCATTTTCTCATAACCAATACAATGATTGTTTTCTTCTATAACCAACCCCATGAAATATTGCTGTGCAATTATGACCTGCCGCTTAGAAGAAAAACAATGGAGAACTATTATTTGTCAATAGCTTCAAATTGGTACTTAACCCAAATATGTATGTGTCGGTTATGTCATAAAATACCAGAAGAATAACAGAGCACAACTGACAAACTATAAGTAAATTAGGTCAACGAATTGCTTGAAATGGCCGCAAGTGCGCATTAACTAATCGATCATTTTTGTTCAACAACCAAACGGGAAATGGCAGCTAGCTGTCTGTCAGCATTTTTATACTCGATTTGTTCTCTTGTTTCTATGTTCATTGTTGCTTACCAAATGGATTGGATTGGTAGGCAAATAGGACAATAAGCGAATGCTTTCTGAACCCCTTTGGAGACCAAACGCCCACCGCTCTGCACAAAACGATAACAGCAGAAGCGCCGAGAGTGTAGTAAGAAAATGATTTAATAAATAAATTGATGAATATGCATATACGGGTGGCTGACAGCAAAAGGAAGAATATTTTTGAGTATTCAATATGCAAAAATTTTTATTCTGAATAACTTGGTGCTTATGCAACAAAAATATGAAAGGGATATGGTTTTCTTATTTGAAGAAGTACTAACATAAAATTGACGACAAGGTACAGTTTCTAGTTGATTAATTCTCAGTTTTGCATACTTAGTTTTACTTTTTGGCATTTTGCTCCTATTTGTTAATTTTTAAAAAATAAAAAAAGCGTCCCTTGTTTTTGTCCTAAGTGGAATATTAAAAAGGTGAGGCAACATTTCACATTGGTTAATTTGGCGGTTACCATATTTTTCACTTATTTCGAATAAACTTAGAACTCAAGTAAAAATTATATATTATTATTGAAAGTTTTTTTTTTAATAAACACAAGCAAGCGAGGTTATAAGGATCCGTCCGACTTGACCCACAAACGAAAGACTGCGATTAACTATATTTAATGTCGGTATTCTGTAAACATTCACTAGTCACTAATTGAGACTTTTCCGCGGTGAGATTGATTTTGAGACTATTCGGTATTCAGGAAGCCGTCTCAAGTCTCAATTCTCAAAATAAAGTCATTAGTTTGTCAGCAGGTCACAGAGCAAATAAATTGAGGAAAATATCGTTCGCTATATTTGGCTTAAATCTGTAAAAAATAACACTTCATTTTAAAATACGCATAACAAAAAAAATATTCGCCTAGTGGTCGTTGAGGCTGTGGCAGTTTCTGTCTTCCCAACGCCACCTAGCCATTGGTACTGCTTGGATGACAGAGACGTGAGTGAATCCTAGAAGTCGATTTGAGTAATGGTTTCGCCGCTAGTTGTTCTGTCTCAATGCTTATCGCCAGTGTCGCTTTGCTGAGCCTACATACTGCCTTCGCCGCTTAACTGGAGATAAATGGTGGCACATCGTTCTGTGTCTCCCTGAGGCAAGCGTGAGGCGAAGCACACGCACAGCTCATATAGTGCGAGACAATTCAAACAGTGACTATGGGTTCGCGCTTAATAATTTTGTGTGTTATATTTAAACGGCTCCTGGGTCCGTATGGACCTTATATATAAAAATGAAATAGCGTTCGTCGTCATCGCATCATGTGAGAACGACTGAACCGGTTCAGATAATTTTTTGCTGTTACATTTACAATGACCCGAGTAGTATTTGTTAAAAAAAAAACCCGGTAGGTGGCGCTGGAGTCCAGATATTCCAAAAATCATTTTTATTGGTCGATTTTATTCACATTCTGTATGTGTGTTGGCTATAAAAAGAGAAAACTACTTGCAAAAAATAGACTGGAGTAGAGATATTTAGAAAAATCTTATTAATGGACCGATTGGGATCCTTTTCGGTTTGCTAAATGATTTTACAAAGAGAAACTTTTGGATTAATGCAGTTCGTATTCAGTTTTGCGAAAAGTAGACTCGGTAAGTGGGGCTAAAGTCAACATATTTGTAAACATCTTTTTTATGGACCGATTTCGTTCTTACTTGAGAAGGAAATTAATTCATGGATTAAAAGTATTTGAAAATAAAAATTAACACGAGAGGTGGCGCTGTAGTCAAAGTAACCGAATTTATTTAATTTGTTTGTTTTATGTACAAAATATTGGCGTTGTTAATTCGAATTTGAATTAAACTATTTATTATTATTATTTATCGAGCTACAGCAATTTTGAAAATATCTATAGTTATACGGTAATCTTATTGATGTTTAATTGCCGAAGGATAATCAGTTGAAGTTTGTACTTCGGCGCAAGTATTTTTAAATTGATACAGATACACAGATAAGTGGTAATTACTATGATTTGCTTTCAATATATACTGAATTTCCCGATAAGACGGTGAAATATATGGCACAAATCTCCAAATGATGCAAATCAACGAAATTCGCGAAGACCAAATGGAGTCTTCAATCATGGGCGAATGAGACTTCAACGGATAGTATAATGCCATCGCGTGACAGATAATTTGATTAGACGTATAAGAAGACACACCGATATGTTATTATTGGATCCAAGAGCATTGTGTGCTCGCAGTGTTAAGCAATGAAGTTCAAAAATGGAGCTCCTAGATTGGGTTATCCAGGTGGAAGAGTTCCATTTTCGCCCTTTCTCTAACTTGCAAAATAAGATACAGATTCCAAAAATTTAAGAAAACAAATTTGTCCGTAACTTTCCATTTTGCTCTCATGCTAGTTTTTTTTCTTTATTTTTCCCAATGTGCAATATGTGTTATATGTAAGTGAATACTTATCTATAATAAAGACCATCGCAATACATATTGCAAATTATGATAATTTATGTTTCTTTATTTAATTTTAATTAATTCATTTTTCAAACATGGTACTGTGGTCTACAATAAATCTCGCTTAATTTCAAACTTTGTACAAATGTGAAAACATCGAGCGAATTTTTATCAAAATCTGAAATTTTTTTTAGCAATATATTTTTATAAGGAAACGATAACATCTGCAAAATAATTGCCAAAATGCCGAAAATCAATGGTAATTGTACTTGAACTTTATTATACTAAAATAAAACTATATGTATTATAAAACTGTGCACTCTTTTTTATTTAAATCTGAATATCTTTCGCCATGCTGTCTTTGACAATTTATTAAAAATTTATCAATTTTTCCCACAATAGATCCATTTAACTTTGCTTACATCACAATTAACAATTTCAGATTAAAAAAATTCTGCAAAATAAATAATACTCATAATATTTTTTTCTCGAAAAATTATAATTTGTTTCAAATATATCACATACCCAACTAGCGAATATGCAAGAGTGGATCGATACATTACCGAAATCACCCGAGTTTTTACTTCTCATTGTCACTGCCATTCACTGTATTAGCAGTTCAAAAACGGCGCGAAACTGAAAACGAAAAGTCTTGTTGAAATACCCTTTACATAGCCGGAGAGTCCAGTATTTTTATCTGTGCTTTAACGAAGTTACGTTCTACGTAATTGTAAATCTTCTACGAATGTTAATTGGACTACTTTTCTCTTTTCAAATTCGTTAGTTTAGTTCATATTCAAACTATTAACTTAATATTAATACTATTTAATCAAAACTACACGTAAATATGAAAACAATATTAGTGGGTGTGTGCTAGAAATCGTGCAATTTTATTTAAAAATCGAAACTGCAAATCGCACGAATTAGTTTAAGGTGTGATAAAATTCAAGCAATTTAAACGAGGTTTGATGTTAAATTCGAAACAGCTGATTGTCAGAGAACGAATATTTCTATTTCTATTTGAATATAAAGTTTGTCTGAAAATGAGCGCATTTATTCATTCTGCTTATTGAATTCAACAAAACAATTGGAAAAGTTCTGAACAAGTATCATCACCTCTTCTAAAAGATCACACCAATCCTTTGGATATTCCAGAGTTTAGGTAAGTGCTTATAAAAAGCTCTCCAATCATAGTTTAATACTTGGCCAAACTTCTCCTACAATTTATGGCGCGCAAAACGTTTTTCATAGCAAAAATAACCTCGGACGTTTCCAATTGCCCGCCGAGGGATGGCCGCTATTAGAAGCAAACTTTTTGTAAAATTTTTGATATTGCTCACCACGGCCAGATTTGAAACGCGGAATATACCGAATGGGGCGCTTACACGGTACACACTCGACTTCAGCGAGCTCCAATACCTGTTGAGCTAAAATTAGCAGGCAAGTTGAATTTTTTTGGGTGATTCCAACGATACATCGGAAAGGATTCACATGGTGCATGTGATAAAAAGATATAATCGCAAATTTTGAAATAAATGCTGAGAATTTTAGAGCGTTTGCGCTGTCCAAGTTACGTTTAAATTACTTCTCTATAACAAATATGGGATCACACATTAAATTACTAGAACCTGATATTTAAAGTTACCTTAATATATTTTAAATAATACCTATATAAAATACTTAAACTCTAAATGAAATTCATGAGTTCATTGCATGGAAATTAGCTCTCAGTTTGGACAATCAGTGGCAATTTTCTCATTAATCGTTTGAGGTTACGTATACGCCACGTATGACAGCGATAGGCCACAACCCCACAGCGCAACACCGCACAACAACCAGGCAGCAACCACACAGTTATTTATGTACTACATAGCTACAAAAGAGTACATATACATATGTACTATAATATATATGCATCTATAGTCCCTGCTGTAATCTATACAACAATTGTGTTTCGATTGATTGCAGAGATTCACATACCATACAAATGTAAAAGTATGTGTGACGATTATTTGTTGTAGTAAAAATTGTACTCTCATCCCAGAAAATTACACATGGGAAAACAGAAATAAAGTAATTGGATTGTTGCATGCACTGATAGATAGTACATTCAATTTTAACGCATGTCGAAGCTAATCGATTTTTTTTGCTTGTGTTGAAATGAATATACATACTTTAAAGCAAGCTAAATATGAACAATTGTTTTTAATTTTATTTTAATTTTTTGTTTGAATATAGCATACGCATTCAGTGTCTTTTATTGTTGTAATTTTTTATTGTAATTAAAATATTGTAGTGTGTGTTAAGTTCTGCTGGTATTCAGCTTTAGAGATTATCCTTCGAAGAGTGAAAGCTGTTGAAAATGTTATATTTAGATTAAAATGTGCCTATAATAATGTAAGTACATAAGGATATATGTTATAAAATATTAAAATTGAAAAACTTCAATGTTCTGCATTTGTACTTGTCGCGTTGCCCATTAATATTTGTAGTGTTCGGTTCTCAAGAAACATAAAACAGTGGATAAAAAAAAATACGTCCAAATAATGGAAAAGAAATTTTTTTCTGCAAAAATTTCCTAAATTAGTTACAGTTCCAAAGATATAAATACTCCGATATTTATTTCTTTAATTATTTATATGCATACTAGGTAAACGCGTCAGACGTTATCCTGTCTTTATTTATTTATTAACTGCACTTTGCAAATGTAACCAGAAAACGCATTTCGGGCTCTGTCACATAAAACAGTTGGCAACCCTTAAACAAAAGGTATGAACCTTATCCTAGCCGAGACGAATACTTTGACGCGCACATTTTAATATTTCATATCTTTAATTAAATTTGACTTTTTTTCTTAAAGATGGCAACTCTCTTTAAAATATACCTATAAAATTGCTTGTACCAATACAAAGGTGTTGCCACCCATTGTCTACATTTTCATATAACTCGTATATATGATTTAATTTTATTTTATTTTTCAAGCAGGTGGCAACGCTCTTCAAAATATAGCTAACTATAAACAGTCTTCTCAGCAAAACGACCCGTTTTTCAATATTTCATATAACCTTTGTATAATTTAATTGAATTTGCTTTATAAAAAAAAAATTTAGCTATGCACCTTTTTCCGCAGACTAACCGCTTGACACCCATATTTTAATATTTCATATAACTTGGGTACAATTTAATTTAACTTTGCAAACAGGTAGCAACCCTCACCCAAGTATCCAATGTACTTTCTCATATTTATGTACATGCACAATTTCATAAAAATCAGTGGAGCCGTTTCGGAGAAGCTTGACCACAAACACCGTGACACGATATTTTTTTTACAGAAGATTTAATTTTCAAGTAACAGAAATAATGAAAAAATATAACTTGTTATAACTTGTTATATTTCTTGAGAACTGCATTGGTAGCTTTAAACTCCAATTCAGTTGTTCCAAAACTGGCTTATAGAATTTGACAAAAATTAAAAACTATTGAACGCTAGATTTGTTACTTTAAAAAATCAGGCCTTGCTTTTTGAAGCCAGCTATTAACCAGAGCTTTTATTCATAACTAATGGTGATATGTTTCTACCAAAAGAATTTCGCATTTTCCCTTTTCTCTTCTTTTACCATGTTCTATTCAACAATAACTGGAAACCGGTGTGAAAAATCTATGTTCGTTTCTTAAAATTCCACACCAAATAAGGCAAAAATGCGTAGTTTCTGCGCTGCGAAAATTCGACAGGGTAAATGGTTGCCCTGAAAACCAGCTGATAGCATACTATGAAATGCATGTGCTAGACAAGGATAGAAACTTATTGCTAATGTGCATATGTTAATTTGACAAGATAAGCCCGGTTTTTTACAGTACTTACGAAGTTAATTAATGAAATGAAATGAAATAAATGATAAATTACAGGTGTGAACCGATAGAGATTTATAAGGTTTTAGTCAACAAAAAAATGTATGGGTTGCCAACTGCTTGAAAAATTTAATAGAAAATTATTAATAACGAAACTGACAACAGGAAATTTAACGTCTGATGTGTGTAGATATGTATTTAAACCAAATTTTTTTTTTGAAGCAGTTTAAGTTATAAAAATTTTTCTATTTAAGTTAAATAAAGTATAACCACTTTAAATTGATATTATAATCAGTTTCAGTACAGAACTTTATCAAGAAAAATTTTTCAATGGGATTGCCACCTATAAAATACTTATTCTTCATACTGACAATTTAATTTGTGAGATTTCCTTAGCCTTAAAGGAAAGATTTCATTTATATAACTTAAATTAGCGGAATAGGATAACCAACAAAATTCATTAGCATTCCGTATAGCAGATTGATAAAAATAGTTCCTACCAAAAGGTAGATTTCTTTTTTTTAAGTAAAAACAATGGAAAGCAAAAAATAAAAGTGAAATAAGTTGGTTACAATTGTTGAATTTATTTATTTCCTTTCCTATTGCAATCGAAACTTGAAGCTGAATTCTGTGCCGCGGATAAAATTGCATTACCCTAACACTTATTTTGAAATTGTGAATCCATTATATATTATATAATAAGCAATTGAAATGCACTTCCGTCGAGAACCTGAAAGTAATCGCATTTTTTTTTCTCAAGTCAAAGTATATCTCCATAAAATCTATGCATGTGTGAAGAAGATTCTACAACAATTCGTATGGTAAATATATATACCATATACCACATGTACCCATGCACTGCACATTCACAACTCTATATACTCTTCGTTTTTATTTTTTTTCAATATACTATAAATAATAGATAAACCTAGAGAATTATCCACCGTGAAGTGATTGGAAAAATGCAAGACATGCCAACACCAAAAGCAATAGAATGCAAGCAATCAGTGTTGTACAATGCAAACATATTCACAATATATAAGTAAGTATATTGTATATGTACATGGCTATGGAAAATAGATGGGTGAAAGCTTTTTCGAATAACTATCTAACTGATTGATGCCACCATTAAAGCCAGACATTCCTTTTGCCACTTTATTTATACTACATGCCGGTAAGATAAGTACATGCAGTCGCGCGCACGCACACACACACACAAACATCTTAAATAAATAGATACACTCTTTTACATTCGAGTGGCCACCTTGTGGGAAATATAAATTGTTGAAAAGCAATTTAAAAACAAATTTTTTTCCAACTACAAGTGGTTGAAATTCTTTCTTTTTTCTTGTAATCACCCAACTTTGTTAACATAGCGATGTCCTAGGAGCAAGCCGATTATCTGACTCTGTATTTGATTTCAACTAATTTTAAATATAATTTACATAAAGAAAATCAAAGTTAGTTCATTTCCAATTATTTTTTATTAGCAATTTTGTATCGTTTAACGGTTAGGTGCGATCATTGGTTATCTTGCTCGAAGGGCAATCAACGCGCTTTTTACTTTTGGATTAAAAGTTATTTTTTATAATTTTTGCGATTTTTTTTAATTCCTTGATTTTTTTAATTTCTGGAAAAAATGCCAGAATTCTAAAAAACAATACTTTTAAAATCAAAATTCAAAAAACAGTTTCATTTCGACCGGCTATAAATCTGTGTGATTTAAACCAAATATGTATATATAGCTATTTAGTTTTTAAAAGGTTAAATTCAATTAAAGCAATAATCGAAATCAAATATTGCAATATGGAGATCAAATGTAAGCTTCACTTCCCAAACGTTTCGAAAAAAGGTTGCCACCTGTTTAAATGCAAATTAAGTTAACATAAATAAATAAATAGCCTTTTACAATGTGAGTACCAAACTACTTAAAAGTTTGTAGAAAACTTGATTTCAAAAGTGCTTTTGGAGAGGGTTGTCATCTGTTTAAAAAATTAATCAAAATTATAAAAAGTTAAGTCAAATCCAACTAAGATTCAATAAAGCTTCATTTCTCAAATACTTTTACAAATGGTTGCCACCTATTAATATGCAAAATAAGTTAAGTAAAAAAAACTTAATGACACTTTCCAATATGAGTGCTGAGCTACAAATGTTAAAAGAGCATAATTTCAAAAATAGTTATGGAGAGAGTTGCCACCTGTTTCAAAAAGTAATTAAGGTTATAGTAAGTTAAATCAAATCCAACCAATATTATATGCAATGCTCAATAAAGCTTCATTTTTCAAATATTTTTAAAAAAGGTTGCCACATGTTTATATGCAATTTAATTTAAGTAAAAAAAAATAAACGATATTTTACAATATCGGTGTCAAACTACAAATTTTAAGAAAGCGTTACTTTAAAAATAGTTTTGGAGATGGTTGCCACCTGTTTACAAAATTACTTAAAATTAAAATATGTGTATTTTAGAGAAATATATTCGTAGAGTACAAGAATTTAAATTCGACTAACTTTATAAAATAAGTGAATAATACAGGATTGAACTGACAAAGGTTTAGGAAAACTTAGTATCGAAAAAATTTGTAGGGGGTGCTCACTGTTTGAAAACGAAACGCAAATATAGGATACATATATTTGCACAAAATTTTTTCGAAAGCTGTTCATGAAGAGATGGCGCGTTTTCAAAACTAAAACAATTTTTCTTATCATAAATCTTAACAAACAATAATAATAGTGCGAAAGTTTGAGTGCATTTGTTCCAAAGCAGCTGAAAATTGATAAATTTTTTTTTTTCCAACTGTCTGCTATTTACCGGCAGGGCAGTTTTCGCATACAAAAAATACGCCGTAACACAATCAAAGTCATGCACGTGCAAAAGTGAAAGAGTATTTTCTTTTTAACTTTCTTTAAAAGCAAATGATTGAGTAGTTAAGCTTTCAGGAGTGCTGAGACTTTGATTGACTTATAATGATTTAAAATAAAATATGAAAACATATGGGCAAAAGAAATTGCGTAAAAAAAAATCTGTTTAACCTTTGAAAAGCCCATTTGATGATGTATTGATTATATAATACGTTCGATATGCCATGTTAACTTCAAACTTGTCTCTTTGTTCTTCATTAATGCATTTGCACAAATTAAGGCAACTCATAATGGGTCGTATTTGTTTATTTTTATTCACCCAATTTTATTCCCCAAATTTTGATTTTAAGTTCATGTTTTTTTTACTTTGATTTGTTAATACTTGTGATTCCCAAAACCAATGAGGACGTTTATATCCCGCAAGTAAACCAGATTGAAATACTTTGAAACTAACTTGAAAGTATTTTTTTTTTTTTGACATAACCTACCTTGACTAACAACTATTTTCTAAGTAAGAGGTGTTGCGCGGATATTCATATAACTGTACTGCAATCAAGCATGTTATTTGGTTTAAGTGCGAAAACTACATATAACCAATACACCTGCAACTACACACATACATACATATGTATTTATTTATATAAGTACAGCGACAAGTTCAAGTTACAAAGTTTATAACTTTTCACTTTGAAAGTGTCAGCAATTTGTTAGTTTTTTATTGGAAACAAACACACACAAAAAAACAGAAAAGAAGCAAATAAACCTATGGCAACGAACGGTAAAGTTTAAAGCGACAATGACAAAAAATGTCACTGAGCTGGAGAAAGTCTGCAATTTGTTTAATTCTATTTACTACAGTAGTGAACCGAATCAGAGAAGCAACAAAAATTAGAAGTTCAAATAGTTACTAAATAGTACTGCAATCCAATTCAACAAGATAGTTTTCTGAAAGCAAGTATAAAAAAAAATCAATTCATCCGGGACTCCAACTAATTATCTCTAAAGAACTATCAGAACAGTGTTTGACATTTTCGGAATCTTATAATTTTCAAATTAGGAGTGTTTATTAAAAACGTTGTATTATTATTATTATTATTATTATTATTATTAAGGGGACCGTATCGATTTAAGTTTTATGCCCATACGTACATATTTATTTAGTGCTAGAAAAACCCGGCAGACATTATCCTGCCTATATTAATTGATTAATTGTCTTTTGCCTATCTAATCAGAAAGCGCTGTTCGATTTCTGTAACATAAAATAGGCAGCAGTCCACTAAAAAAATATAGGCATGCACCTTGACCTCGCCGAGACGAAGAGTTTGGCAGTCATATTTTAAAATTTTATATTCTGTGTTTAATTTAATTTGCCTTTTCAAAAAAAGTGACAACCCTCTTCAAAATATAGTTTTATTAAAATCGACTTTTCAAACAGGTGGCAACCCTCATAAAGTTAGCTGTGAAATTCCCTTCCGATGCGAACCGCTTGAGACCCATATTTTCATATTTCATATAACTTGTACATAACTAAATTAAATTCGCCTTTCAAACAGATGGCAACCCTCTCCAAAGTATAGGTATGGCCCTACTCCTCGCCGAGAAGAACCGTTTGACACCCGTACTCTAATATTTCATATGACTTGTTTATAATTAGCATTAACCTTGTTTCCTTGAATAACTGCTTAACACTCTTATTTTAATATTTCGTATAACTTGTGGGTTAAATAAATTTGACTTTTTAAACAAGTGGCAACCCTACCTACTCATAAAATATACCCTACGACCTATTATCTTATGACACTCCTACTACATGAAAAGGGAGCAACCCCTCATTCATCGTTTGATGAATTTAAAGGCCTTACAAATGAACTTTCAGAATAATTTGCAGAGACCAATAGCGAGAAATACAGCTTTTCAAAATTATTTTTATATAAACCTATTTCGTTTCACCCTAATATTGTAATTTTTCTGCTGACATATTCATTTAATTTAGTAAATATTTCATTAAATATAGTGAGTTAATTAGAGTTTTGGTTTTCAAACAAGTAGTTAGCAACCCTGGCCAAAAATACTTTCCGAAACCGCTTTCGATGACACCAATACAAATAGTGGCATCTCAGTTAACTTTTTATTTAAATTAAGTTAACGCTTTCAAACAGGGGGCATATCTATAAAAAAATAATTTAATAAACTTTAACTTTTAAATAGATGGCAACGCTGTCCAAACCACAAACTATTGAAGTATAAAATCTTCCTATCAGTCCAAAGTATACTGAGCATCAAAAGTGCTTACAATTGTAATAATTCTGAATTTACGGTTAACTACGGAACTTTGAAGTCAATCAATATAACTTAACTATTTACATAGTTAGGTGAAAATGCATAGGTGATTAAAAATATGGCAAGAATAATAAACTTTAATACTACACATTTTTGAAGCATACTTCTTCTCAATTTATAATATATGTAAATACATAATATAAGGCAATGTGCATACTCTAATGATAATTGCATACACTCTTTAATGTTACCTGCAAAAATTAAGTGCATCTAAATATTAATTGCCTACATCTGTTACAAAAACCGCCAATTGGCTACTAGTAAAAATGTCATGATAATATCTACAGCAATAATGCACTTATTTTACGACTTCCAAGCACGAATGCTAATACTTTAGTACATATGTATATCAAATACATATACACGCACATATATATAAAGATTGAGAGGTGCTCTTTTGTCAGCAGTTTGTTTATCTGCTTAACGACGTCTGAACTCATTATTTTTATAGCCAAATGCTACGTGGCAAATTCTTGCGAATTTCCCAACACAAAACCTACACCTCTAAAGAAATTCACAGGTTGATAGAGATACCCTGCAGGAAAAATATGAAAACTAATAAGATATTAACATTTGTTATGGCAATCGCCAATGTGGAATAATAATAGAAAAAAGAAAACAAAAAAAAATTAACAGCAAACAGGTTCACAACTCTACTAAAACGATACCACTTGTGAACTCCGCCATTATGGAACTGTGGAGTTTTGACTAAACTTTTTTTTTACTTCTCGTTGGCTTAATAAATACCAATGGGCGAACGTCTACGCTGATAGTCAGGATGCAATCAAGGCCTTAGCCCCGGGCCTAACTTCTCTCTGAGTCGCCTCTGAATACTTTCGTATCGCCATAGCGACATTGCAGGCTGATGAGTTCCCTGGGCAGGGCACCCTTACTCTAAGCAGGGAGAGAGTGGGAGCTCCTCCGGTTGCCTACAGACTTCTATTGGACAGATGGGCTCTAGATCGGCTCGGCATGAAGTGTAGAATTGCAAAGACCCTCTGATTAGTGGTGAGCCGTAGGCATTCGAAGGAGCTCCAGTCGCTAACAAAATGACAACACTCGATCGCGGTAGAAGTTCCGCACGGACATTGTGCGATAGGTTGCATAGATTTCATGCGGTTAGGCTGAATATAGCCCTCTTTGCCTCAGCTGTCTGGAGGATGACAAGGTGAAGTCGTTTTTTTTCATTTCAAATAAGCTTTCCTGCCTTTGCGAGGCTGAGTTTCAGGAACCTAGGCCTCATACCTCAGTAACTCCCCAGAAGAACTCTCAGGGGTGGAAATCAGCAGCTTTAGGACTTTATTTTTCTTTCTTTTCATTATTTCTTTTTCTCCAGTTAACCTTTTTGGTTATGTTGCACGTTACCATTCAAACAATAAGCGATATCGCAATGGACTACTTTATATATCTAAGTAAATTTTTTTCGACATCGAATTAGAATGGCACATTAGATAACTCGTCGACCACTAAAATCTCGTATATATGTATCGGATGGCATATATGTACATACATATATAGCTTCTAAGAGAACAACAAAAAGTCGTAATTTTCTTGTAAAAAAAAACTTATAAAGAAGTATAATAAAATAAAAAACTGGAAGCTTTTGAAATTCTTTTATTTTCAATACTTTTTAATTTTTTCCTTCTTCTGTAAGCTATTTACATTTATGGTGAGCTGTGGTCTTTTCGCCTGTAGGTAATATTCTGAATTTGTATTTCATACCACACTGTATCACTTTCTTAGGTTCAATATTTTTATAAACTATTTCATAAAATAAAATAAAAACATCTTAACATAGATAGTAATAGGTTAAATAAGTATTACTAGTTCAGCATTACAGTACGGCATCACTAAAGTGTGTATGTCAAATATGGTTTTTTCAAACGAAGTGCTAATTTTGTTGTTTACAGATACTTGAAAATTTCAACTTGGTAAAAGAAATTGGAATTATATCGATAATTATTTCCTGCAATATAATAAATCAAAAGCGGTGTACCGATTAACTCGCACGATTAATTCATTTTAATAATAATAAATTTCAAAAATTGACTTTTCGACTTTTGGTAGCATTTCTAGCAACCATTTTTCGCTTTTCCATTTAAGGTCGCCCTTTCTACAAGACGAATTTCGTAAAAATCGTCCAAGCGTGGCTGTTGCACCACAAAATATCGATGCTGGGTATGAGCAAAATCGTTATTATAATAACGTAACAAGCGACCACTCATGGATCGAGGCTTATGAACCCGAAACAAAACAACAATCTACTGTCTGGGTATATCAGGAGGAACTAAACCGTATACAAATTTTTTTCGCGCACAAGAACTTCGAAGCAAATGGTCGCCTGTTTTTTCGGAATAACTGGACAGAAGGGCTCAAAATATAAAAGGTAATCAATTGTAGAGTCAACATTTAAAACACCAATGATTGATTTCATTTCATTTCCGTAGGCCAAAAAAAATAAATTAAGATGCATTCACATCTCACATTATTTAGTCGAAATATAAATGCCTTAGGTGGCGCTAGCTAGAGGGGAGCTATTCGGAAAATTTATATTTATTATGCGAATTTGATGAGATTAGAGAAATACTTGTATGAAAATTGAATCCGGTAGGTGACGCTAGGATCGACCCATTCAGAAAATCTGTATTTATGGTCAGATATTGTTGATATTAGAGAGGTGTGCAATAAGAATTACTTTGATGAAAAAATTGTTGCCCTAATGGCGCTAGAGGCGAGTTATTCAGAAAATCTCCATTTTTGACCCGATTTTGAAAGAGATGAGAAACGTTTAACGTAGGTGCGACGAAAAATTTATCCGATAGATGACGCTGTAATAGAAAATCCGTATTTATAGTTCGGTATTGATTAAATTAGAAAAGTCTGCTGCAGTTGGGATTAGAAAGAAAACGATGAGTTGATTAGGTGAAGTCAGGGGTGGATTTACCATTAGGGCAACAAGGGCAGCTGCCCAGGGCGGCAATATTTCAGGGGCGGAAAAATTTTTAAACAAATTTTAAAATTAACCTTGTTTTTTTTTGTTTGCTTTCTTTCGCGTAAGAACATCCATCCTGCACGACTCCTCATTATAATTGGCTAAAAACTAGAAAAAATAAAGTATTTTTAAGTTTTTTTTTTACAAAGTAAAGCAAATCATTTGAAGCAGAATCTACGTAGAAGTCCATATTGATCCATGCCGATCCGTTAATATTCCATGTACATCTGTGGTGAACATATATTTTGTTAAGTGACGCTATGGGGAATTCGAAGAATGTCACATTGTGTCACAACAGGGAGGGCGTTTAACTTTTCAAAAAATTTAGTGTCAGGCATTTTATGGATGGTCCCGCAGAAAACGTTGTCGGGAATCAGAAAGCGAAAATGTGCGCCAATTAACTTCGGTCTCTGAAAACAAAAAAAAAAACAACAAAAGGTCCACATATTTTTTGAAATTGAATAGAGCGGCATTTGGGCATTCGCCCAGGGCAGTAATTTAGGTAAATCCGGCCCTGGGTGAAGTCGACTATTTTTTAAAAGAACTTTTGCTGATCAATTAATCAAGAGCTCTAACTGATACCCTTAAGAAAAATATTTGAAATATATGGTATACAAATCAGCATTTTAAATAAATCCTGAAAAACTTAATTCACAATATGTCTAGTAGAATAAATGAAGTTTAAAAAAAATACTAGAAATATTACAAAATATTAATACGAAATTGAAAATGGTATAAACACTTGTGTTACACTAAAAAAAGGATTATTTTCTTCAAAAAATAAAAAAAATATTTAATTTTAAAAAGTTAAAAAATATTGAACTTCATGTCTCATATGGATGCTCTCATGTTTCTAATTTTTTGATGGTGTATAATATGTTTGTCAAAGTTAATAAACTTAAACATACATATGTAAGTGGATAAGTGTGTATTTATGTATTTGAAATATTAAAACAGTAGTAGTGCTAGCATTTGCTTTAATCTGCTCTGTATGGTTGGTTAGCCACTCATAATGCGAATTTAGGGTATGTTGAACCCAGATATGTTAAAAAGGGTATGTAAATATATACATACGTATATATATATATATGTATATATATATATGTAGCATAAAAGCAGCGTGCTAATGATTCAATTAAGAATAGACAAATGCTATATCATCTAATTGCCACAACTGATGTTGCTAAGTGACATTTCAAGGTCCAGTGTGAAATCTAGCAACAAACCCACTCAGATTTTACCACCCCTACGAGCGTAGTTAAGTGTTTACGTACATCGATTGGTACTTATGATAAAGACATCTACTTATGTCGAACATGCATACATATCTAAATATATGAGCATTATGTTAGTGAGCACAACTACCCAACAAGACATCGCTGAGCAGCATAGATGGGCACACTGCTTTATGTATTTACTGCATTACAAGCAGATTACAATTTTTTTGTTTGTTCAGTACCTGCAAACTTTTACTGGTTACTGAACAAATTAAAGGTAAAAATATTTTTTTTTTTTTACTGATAACCGAACAACAAAAAAAAACCACTCTGTATCCGAACACAGGGGCGATGTGTTAACATTTTATTCGTTATTCTTTTAAAAAAAGTAAATTTGGATATATAAAGTAAAAATATAGTAAAAAAACGAGCATCTGGGAAATTGAAAGAGCACAAAAAGTCGTCAGTTTGATTTTTTTTATTCTCTAGGATAATTAAAACAGGCTAACAATATTATTTTCTTATTTATGTTTTAATTTTCTAATACGGTTACAATAGGCCTATGATAGCTGAAATATGATACGTAAATGTGAAATTTTATGGACTTCAAATAACGCGAGAATACAGCATCTATGGTCGTTCCTTTTGTAGTTGTTGGAGATCCTGGGAGAGTATTCATGATTAGATTGAATTTGTCTTGTAAAAATTTGACAAGTGGTTCAGCTTCTGCTGTTGCGAAATTTGTATTAAAATCCCCTCCCATAATCATTGGAATTGAATAATAATTGGATTCCAATTCTCTAGAACCGGCTTCCGTATATGGTAGAAGAAAGAAATGTAAAAATTGTAAAAACACTGGCAAACAACCGCACAAACTTCTATTTCTATAAAACACAAGCAGAGACTGACTGCTTTGACCAAGAATAGCTTCGCGTAATTTTGAATTGCCAATCGTGTCTGCGCAGAACAAACTATTGCGGTCGGCCACGCGACGCTATGAGCTGCACTCACACCATCTCAAACGGTAGACACGCATTCTCACACAGATTCCCTTGTTGTAGAACAACCACTCATTCAGTATGTCTTACGCTTTCATTGTGTGTTTTTAGAAATTCACTTTAGCTACCCCGGGCATAGATGTTAACACATCAAAAATATTTTTACTGATTACTGGAAAAAATTGCAGTAAAACTACTGATAATATAATTTGATTTGCATTATCCTGAAATGTTTACAGTTTACTAAAAATAATTATTGGTTGCTAAAACTCAATATCCAAGAAATATCCACGACAGTCGGTTCTACGATATCGGAACGACCCGGATTTATATCCAGCCAAGGACTGTCACTTCTGCAGCATTTCACAGTGGGACTTATGGGGAATGTTTTATAATGTTACAACAACAACAACAACAACAACAAATTATACGTTGAAAAACAGCATCCAGGCCATTGTTGGAGTCGCTGTAAACGAACTGTTGTAGGGTTGGATCACCGGTACCAAATTTTTTTGCTCAAAAACTCCAGCTAAAAAATGGTGGACTACTTATGAGAAATTACAACTGATTTACTTTTCGAAATCGTTCACGAGGGGCTTCGAAGTTGCTGACTACGAATTTGATAATGATTCCGCCGAAAAAAAGGCGAATAAATGAGGGCGAACGATTGATGGAAAAAATACGTTTATTTGATTTAAAAGTTGCAGACTGCGGTTCAATACTATATTATGAAAAAAAAAAATGGAGAACGACTTTTTAAAAATTGATTGCTCTAAGAGCTAAAGGAGTCGACAAGCCTTTCACAGTCGCTAATTGCAATTTTGATAATTTATTCGCAGGCAAAAATTTTTAAATAAAAAGGCTAACAAGTTTTTGGAAAATACCACTCGTCTCCGACCAACTCGAACCAACATTGAATATAGATCATGATATTGATAATTTCAATTCATGCATGTCAGTGTGCACAGTTTTTGTGTGCGTATTGCGTAATCAAAAAATGTTTCAGGAATTGTTACACGCTAAAATATATTTTCACGAATTCGATCAATCACTATCGGTCACGTTATCGCTCGGGTTCTCAGTTCTCATTTATTTCTTGCACTGTACTTTCTTCTTCTGTTGTAAGTTGTAACATCTCACTTGCTCCAGTGACAAATCTTTCTCAGTTTTGACAGGTTTTAAAAAAAATTTCAACATCAGTGAATCAGACGCAACTAAGTGTCTACAAAAAATAACTGCCATCGTTCTTCCACGACTTTGTTTTCGAGATATCACGTCGAATGCGTGTCATTTGCAAATCATTACAATGTTCTTCTTTTTTTTTCTTTTTTGACAACGAACAGTTTCATTAGTTATCACACAGTACATAAAAAAGACATAAAAAAAGCGTTTAGCTCAAATTTTACTTATAATTCCAATTGAGGGAAGAAAATTTAATGGGGTTTCAAGATAAAACCTTGTACCGAAGCGAAATGTGCAACTTTGTGCAACTGAATTTCGCAAAACTTATAGAAAAAGATGTCCTTCATACTAGAAAAAAATGTAAGTGGAACGCGGTGGAACTTTTTTTCAGGACTTACCAAACTAAATTTTAATTTGCGAAAATTCGGAGCACTAGTATTCGTTCAATACTCACTTCACAATCGGAAAAAATTTTATAGCCATTATATGATAAAAGATTATAAAATACATTCCATACTCAAAACGTGCAAATCAGTTCCGTTATTTTGAAAAGTGACATAATTTTGCATAAATTGTACTATGTATACATTTTTCTTCGCTAAGGTAGTACAAAATGTTGATCGTGCGACGCTCACTGCAAAAGTGAGTTGCAGAGAAACCAGAGGCCCCCTGTTTCTCCTCCATAGTGAAAATAAGTACTCGAGATATTCTCATTTGAACACATATTGTACAAAAAAAAAATTGGTTTGGCACTTTTGGCTAACTTGTTAGGATTTTTAACAACTGGCGTTGCACAGTTTACATCGAGAGAGGCAGAATTGAGTAAAGTCGCGGAACAGAAACTAAATACCCGGAAGAACGATCATATCCTACGAAGCCAACAAATCTCTTAGCATGTTCGTTCTACACAAGATCTATAGGCCTAGTGGCAATGGCGACAATTATCATAGAAGATTGAATGATGACCTTATGGCTTCTAAAATGGCATGGACACAGATATATTTATAAAACAAAGGAGAGAATTCAAAACAATTGTAGTGTAAAATAAAAAGAAGAATAAAAATTCACCTTTCGTTTTTTCTTGCTGCAAATAAATCGCTCTAACAAAAAAACAAACAAAAAAAAACATTTTATCCCATCTGTTCAAATTGCAAATGAGACTTAATCTTTCTACTAGCCTACCACATAGAGTTGTTCAATGACAAGAATAAGAAGAATAAGAAAAAGCAGAAAGGCTTAATCTAAATTTGTATGTCAGATTTTAAGTGCACATTTCCATAAACAGCTGCTGCTTTATTGCACCCTTTTGTTGCCATTTCGGCTAATGTGCTGTCTCCGACTAATGTGTTGCCAATGTGCTTTTCCGTTTCGGTAAGTAATCCGGCAAGGGGTACAATGTAGTTTTTCAATGTCCCTATACGGAGACTAGTATATAGAAATGTACATATGTATTTACATATGCACTATACATATCTACATTGTAATATTTCAACATTACCAATTCATGGTATGAAAATAATTTAACATTTCCCCATATACTAAACTCAGTGCAGTAAAATTATCGTAGAGCTGTGAAAGTGCAGACTTTCGCCAAACGTTCACATATTTTCTACTTCCTTCTATGGCATGCAAAAGATTCATATGTACTCGAAAATATTTGCCATAATATTTTTGTGCTCTTTTTTCATTTTCAAATACTAAGTGCTTTCATAGCAAAATTTTTATATTTCTCCTATTTTTTTTTATTTTTATTATAATGCATAAAACTTGGAACACGAAAAATGCTTCGTTGTTTAAGTGAAGCCGACAGTTGTGAAAAATGCATGAAATGATGGATGAAGTGAAAACAGAACAAAATGAACAACAAGCAAACTGCACTTCGAATGCATTCACTCAGACGTCAGTTTGCTTAGCAGTAGCTCATATGGACATAGATGTTTACAAAAAAGCAAAAATGCTTATGAAATAGCGGAATTATTAATCTAATAGATATTTCAGAAAATTTGAGGAAAATCTTCTCTGGTAAAAGCTTTCACATTGTGATCGAAATTTTTCAACAAAACATCTGCTGAATGGAACTGAAATTTCTACCTCTACTTCGACTTTTAGTTTCAGAGAAATTCGCAATTTGATATTATATTGATGAATTACTATACGAAATGTATTTTGGTTAAAAAATAAACTAGTGAATACCCGGCATAAATACAAAAATAAATTATATGGTTTCAATGTATTACAGACATTTTCTAAAATTTTAATTTTTCACTCTCTAATTAACACTCGAATTCGCTACATTTTTACATATGTACATATAAAAGGCAGTGTATGGCTGTTGGTATGTAGCTTATAGACTCGAAAACCACCGAGCTGCTTAATTTAAAACTCGTAAGACACGTTTACAATGGTTAGCTACATAAACAAAAATACTTTGTAGGAAATTTTGACTGATAAGTGGCGCTGGAGTTCAGATATTTCAAAAAACCCATAGTCTAACTCCAACTTCACCGAAATTTTAACAACGTGTTAAGAACTGCGCTGCTCCCATACACGGCGTTACAATCATGCTTGGTGACTTCAATGTCAGGATCAAACTGTCGGAAAATTCAGTCAATACGACAAAAGATCCGCTAACGTACTGAGACTGATCGAGTTTGCTAGAGTCCGAACCATGGTAATGTGTATCACCAAGTTCCAGCATAGAATCACCTGGATATGTCGTTGTCTCCATATCGAAAAATGCGAAACCAAATCGATCACATTTCCATAGACATAAGACAGTTTAATAGACGTACGAACACTGCGAGGGCAGAATATCGGCTCAGACTAACAGCACAGAAATGGCGTCAAAATGCGCAAGGAAAGCTCGGCGTCGAAAAGGTGCAAACGAAGCTATAGCTACTGAATTTACCACTCAACACTTTTGCCTGCTCACTAAGAGCTTTGGTAGTACATTTATTTCCCACTATGTACCGCTGCTGCGACCCTGACAGAACGTCTGGTACAGTGAGAAATGCCGCAAACGCTGCCTACAGGGCTCCGCCAGCTGTATGTGAGCGCTTGATTATTCCAAAGGGAAGGCAACTCTACAAAGCACCCATTGATGCGTCAAAAAACGTTGGCTATGCTCCACCGTTAACACCCACTTTCTGGCCAACAGAGCCTACCAAGATCCCTGATCTTATAGACTTAGCTTCAGACCATTCTCCTCTTGTTTTTTCCTAGCTAGAGTATTTGAGACCTAAAGAATACCCCAGGAAACTTACATCTCACAAGACAACATGGCTCAAATATAAGATGTACATTAGCAGGCACATTTAACTTAATCCAAGTATTAGGAAGAATCCGAGCAGACTCTAACTTCAGTTATAACAGGCCACTCCACAAATGAAAACAAGAAAGCCGGAGCAAAACCATCAAATTACAAATAATCAAATAGAACGACTTGTTGCCGAGAGGCGGTGCTTACGCAGAGAATGGCAGAACCACAGGTCAGCTGACGCAAAACAACGGCTAATAATCGCAACACGCGAACTTAGGAAAGCTCTCAAGGCTGTAGAACAGCTCGCTGTTGTCAAATATGTACATTGAAATCTTGTCACCAACTAGCGCAAAGTGTTCTCTATGAAAAGCGAAAACCCGAAGCAGCTACCAACGAAAGTCGACACAACTTTAAGAAATCAAAAAGGCCCCGTAGTAATGAAGAAAAAACTAACGATTTGGAACTTCAGATAAAAGACGTATTTCAGCCAAAGATGACATCAAACGGATATGTTTTGTCTTGACTCCCTGTTGTCTCTCAAACTGAACCAATAAAAGAGATTTAGATTAAATATGACTGTCATCGAACAGCAACTGAACTTAAAGAAATCAATGGAACATGTTCTTATAAGCCATAGATGATCATACAGGGTGGCGCAAAAGTCGTCGTGCTAGTGGTGGCAAATGTCAGTACATTTATGAAATGTTTAAGGCAAAAATAAAAGGAATTGGTTTGAAGTAACCATGGAAAGCGTTTGTTATCGCATTTTGGTGATATTCCCTGGCCTACAAGAATTCCAGATTTGACTTTTTAAATAAATCAGAGTAAGCAAAATTGAAGTCCAAAGAACATGGTCTGACAACTTTTGCGCCACCTTGTAGAACTTCCGCGACCTACCATAACATACATCTAAAATCTCTTTAGCGCTATACTGAGGTATAGCCATTTCCCAACACATCGAAAGAAGTCGATTATAATGAATGATACCCAAATTAGGAGAGGACAAACCCCAAGCTTGTTCATACAGATCAATAGGCTTGCTGCCTAGCTTTTCAAAACTCTTTGAAAAAATTTTGCTCCTCAAAATGTTTGCACATGCGAGGAACATAATGCCTTCACATCAAAGTGAGTTCCGAGCACAACACGGAACTATAGTATGAGTTAACCGTCTAATTTCTGAAATAAGGACGGTGTCTGAACAAGGAGAGTGCTGCTCCGCAATATTCCTGGGCGTCGTGATGGTCTAATATATAAAATATGGATTACATTCAATAAATAAATAAATAAAGTTAAAAACAAATAAAAAAATTAATTTATGGGTTTATCCTAACACAATAATTTTTACAATTATTTTATGATGGTAGTCACCTACTTACAGTTTGTCGATTAAAGTGCATGATACTAGTTATAGGATGCAGAAGAAAAAATAAATAATAATAAGTAAGGAATAAAAAAAGGAAACAAAAAAAATATGTGCATGTTTATATTTTAATAAATAAAAGCATAGAGAGTAAACAATTGTTTTTATTTTATTTTTTTTATTTATTACGAACTGCGGCTTATAATTATAAATTATAAACATTATATAACTATGTAATTATTACTTATTAAAATATAATTTTAACATAGTGCGTATTATTATATATTTTATCGATGGGAATTTTAACTTATATGCTCAAGTTAGATTTCATTGTAAAGTTTAGACATTTTTAAAAATGAAATAATTTTTTGGATATTTTCGGTTGTAGGAATGGATAAGGATTGGGTAGGATCATTATTGTGGAAGATGAGGTTCCTATGAGTATTGAAAAAGCGACAATCAGTTAAGATGTGTTTTATGGAAATTGGAGCATAGTTGCAGTATTTGCATATAGTCGGGGTGTTGTGATCCATGTGGGGGAGATGAGTTAGCTTTGAGTGCCCCAAACGAACTCGTGTAAACTTAACCCAATCCATTCTAGATAGCGAAAGGTCCGTACTCTGTGTTAGAAAGTGGTTTAAGGATAATTTTTGTGCGGTATGTTATTTGTTCCAAGAGGAACATTTACGCCAGGTCTCGGATTATATTGGTTTATTTTATTGCATTTATTTACAGCAATTAATAATTAGTTAGCTGTTTTTTGAATGCTGAATAACTTTTTAGAAAAAAGCGAGGCATCGTCAAGTAATTTTAGCCCGTACACATGTCTGGCAATATTTTTGTTAGAAAACAGTTGACCTTTTGTTACTTAATGGCGAAATTTGGGAAAAATAATACCTTTTTTTAAAAAATGTGTATTTTTCGTATGCTTTTCAGGGTTCTCTTCATATAAGGCGAGTAACGACTTTTGCTTTTTATATCCACGAAAAATTTGATATTGCTAGTAGAGTTTTTATTCAACAAGTTTAAGGATCTCTGAATCGATTTATTATTACTTAGCCACGGGCTATCGTACCTCAATCTGGGCATTGTATAAACAACGTCTTTCTTCACAGCTTAACAATACCGAATTAGAATCATAATTAAACTACTTCAAAACTATAATGCCTTTCATAAGAGCAATTATTTTTACCCCTCCTGCATTCCGTCATATTATTTTTGTTCTATCAAGACAATACAAAAAGTTCGTAAAACATTGAAAAAGAGAGCATCAATCAATTTGTTTATACAAATGCCGATTTGATTGGTAAAATGTCAGTAGCCTGCTCAATTTAAACAAAAAAACAAAAGAAATAGACAAACACAAATCAACATACTCGTACTAATCGAAAATCACTGACGATTAAAAACCAATTAAACACAAACAACCGATCTAGCAGGCAAAGTGAATTTCGCCCAGAATCCATTTAACTACAGTCAAATAAAAACCGATTCAACACGTCCAAAGTTGACAGCGACAATTAAGTTGGTGCAATCAAGATGGGCAGCAGCGAAAATTGGAATTGGAATTTCAAGTGGTGGTTTGCTAAACGAACCAGTACTAGGAAATCCCACAAAAAAAAACACAAAAGAAACGCAAAACAGCTGTTAGTAAGATAGACAGAGAGACAAGGAAAACTGTCATCGCGCTAGTATAATTGAAGAAATAGGAAAACTACGAAAAACAAAGCAAAAGAATTTTGCAAGCAAGCAAGCTGTCGTCAGATAAAGCAATAAGAATTGAAAGCATGTGCGAAATGCACATGTACGATACAAGAAAATGTAGAGTATTTACTCGCTTTTTTCATATTAGCATTAAGCTGTTCCATTAAGGCATTTTAGATTTTCCATGCAGAATAGAAAGCTTGATAAAATTTATTAAAAAAAAAATGGTTCAAATCTGTTAGATCTATTTATCTTTATTTATTTTGGTTGCTTTTGATACAATTTTGTATAAATTATTTTAAACAAAAAAGGTAATAAATCGGCGTTCATCTACCTAGCAAGTTAGTTTTGCTTAGGTAAAGTGGGCCCTCTGATTATAAAACCGCAAGTCCCGCTCTCCGGAGACTTATAGTTTTTAAGTTATTCGTTATTAAAGTTGCAAATTATCAAATGTAACCTCACTTTTTTCTTTCTATTTGGATTGAACTGAAATTTGGTGTTGCCACATAGTAGGGTTTTCCCTATATATGAAAACAGGAACAAATAAAACCTCCTGCGCTAGTGACCTTCAGTCACGCTTAAAAAATCTTTAAAAAAGTAACTCTTATCTTGGCAAAGGGTAATTTTTCCTGATTTTTCCGATTCACGTTACCGTTCATAAAACAGGTGGTATCACAATGGACTCCTCTACTATGTCTAAGTGAGTTCCCACTGCGGGAACTACCACAGTAACCTAACCTAACCTATTGCAAAAAATACTTTTTTTCGGCTTCTAAATGTACTTTCCCCCTAAAGCGATCTTTAAAAATTTGGAATGGAACTAAAGCTGAACCACCGAATATTTTCGCGGTTTTATAAGAATGGATTTTTTGAAAATTTTTATTTTTATTATTGTTATTAGTTTATGTCACATTCATTTCAACAACTCATTCAAAAAAGCAATAAAAATTTGTATTTTAAATACTCGAAGTTTAATAATTTTATATTGCAATGTATAAATAATGGCCTTTCGTCGCTGCCATCTTTCAACCTCTTCCGTATATTGGTACTCGTGTACTCGTACAGCTGACCTATAGCTATTAACAATTATCAACTAGAAACCCTCTATGGAGGAGCAGAGAGATATTTAAAAATAAATGGAAAAAGTGGGGTTTATTTTGCTCTTAATAACTGAGACAATGTACACTTTTAAAAATAATAAAATTTAGCAAAAGTTCGGCCAAAGTTCGGCTGTTGTTTTCCCCCCTAAATCCGACAAACAACGAATCGAACTTTGGTGGCCGAAATTCGGTCGTTTTCTAATTGTGAGACAATTTTTTTTTCCAAACCCATCCTCCCTTTTTCTCTACCATCACATAATTAATTAGGATTTTTTTTTTACTTCTACCTTATAAATCCAGTCTATCGAAAATTTCAATAATAAGTTGTTCCATCTAAATATCTATGGCACTTTTATATTTACACAAACACCGACAGCAGCCAGAAATTAAAAAAAAAGATGAAATGTATCATTTGCGTTAAACGGTTTTTTTTTTAATTTCATACGCTGCGAATATCCGTTTGAAAATATTGTACTTTCTGAATAGCTGCATTGAAAATTTCGCGCAACCACAACTTGAAGAGAAGTAGTGCTACGAGTATTTGATGGGCAGTTTACATTTATTGCATACATTACAAGGTTGTGGTCAGCTATTGCTATTGCCATTTACAAAATTTAACTTCTTTTACTAAATATATGTACATTCATTAGTTTTTGGTTTTCCTTTACGAGCACACGGATGAGCTGCTAAAATGATTAACGAGTAATAAGTTGCTCAATGAGCATTAAATGCGAAGTCGGCTCATCAGCCACATCAATAAATGCGAAATGTTGGAGTATGGCAGTTTATTGTGTTCATATGGCAACATAAGTGCAAACCTACATATATACTTATATTGTGTACGTAAATATGTATGTAATTAATGTAGCCGTAAATCAGTCATTAAATAGTCTGGCGCATACTTTAATTGCCCAAATATCTTTGCTAAATTCGCACAATTCCTGACAATCACCTACTGTACCACAAATTAAACCACTTACTTAAATAAATACGCAGACAAATGAAATGAAGGATGCCATTGTTTGCGGCTATAAATACAGTCAGAGTTAACTGGATATCTTTTGGTAGAAAATAGCATTTTTCACATCAATATCTTTTTAATTTGAGACAATGTAGGAGATTAAGCAGCAGTAGGAATTTCAGCATTGATGAATATGAATTTTTCACTAGCATAGCGCATTTATTAATTTAAATCAATAAAATTTTATTTACAAAAAAAAACACGCTCGATAAGTCGGCGATATTTTATTTATTTTTAGACAAAAATTATTTTGTAATAGTCCAATGATTATTAGTTTATGGGAGTATGTTGTATAAACTACTTCACCCCAGCATCAAGAGCATTTTCATTCAACTCTGCATGGCTTTTGATGGAAAATGAAGTACACATGCTTTTTCGTAAAATTTGCTTACTGAGCTTAACGCTTTCTAAGAAAATTAAAAACTAAGAATTTAGCAATTTAACGTAAAGCTTAGTTGCTCAAAAAAAACTTTATAATATGTGAACGATGAGCAATCCAACTGCCAAAATCGGTCTAAGTCATTTCGTATTTTTCACCATTGTTCTTGATCTTCAAGTCTTTTATGTTCTTCATTTTGTCCAACTGGGAAGATGGCGGCTATTCATCTAACGACATGGTGTAATGAAATAAGGTGATGCCACTTACACAACCTCACTTTTTCTGCATGCCGACTGCGGCCATGCTTTTGGAAGTAGGAAAAAAGGGGGAAAAAGTAGTATTGTTTTTATTACTTTTTGGGCTCTATTTCCAGTGCTTTGAAGATTTATTCAAATATTTTCGCTTTTTTCGGAAATGCCTTCTGCTTAAAATAGTTGTTTTACTTTTTGCGGCATGAGGGAACCTTTTAAGTCGTTAAATATTTATTGTAAGCCCCATTCATTTTTATAAAAAATGCTTCCAGAAACAATAACTCCTCCACAAAAGCGCAACTCGGCTTTATTAACCCGCCTTTCGACAATTTATCAACCCATGTTAAAATATTGTCTGGGGACTCCATAGGAAGGTAACTGAAGTTTGCGTATATATATACCCAGCGATATACTCGGCCGCATCCTCTTGGAACTGGTTAATATCGCTCTATATGCTGTAATCATTCGCAGTGACGGCGGAAGTATCAGATTCAACGAGATATGCGAAGACGTATTCACAATGGTGACGCATGCAAGTTGAGGTACGAAATGTTGAGATGCTAATGAATTCCACGCCAGTCAGGAAAAAGGCCCTGCACACTTTTTTGCGACGTCAAAATGAATAAGTACTGTTCAGCATGTATTAATACCAGAGTTGTTAAATAATTATTATTAATTATAATGATTCCCTCTTATTGCTCAGCAGTCGGCTTGGCTTCAGTCTCGGTGAGGTGCAATAACGTCACATGAAATAACGACACAGTGTCTTTATTTCCATTTGAAAGTGAAATAAAGTCACGTGTCGTTATTTCCATTAGTAATTGAAATAAAGTCACAGTGACTTTATTTCCCTTTAGGTAAATTTTCAACAATTTAAAATGTGACCTTATTTCCTTTTAACAAAAATTTTATTTCAATCAAGTACACAAAAATGAAATTGAGAAAATAACAAACATAATAATAATACAAATTTGCCTTATTGCCTTTTGCCCTTTTTTGGACTTATTCCAATTGGAAATAAAGTCACAGTGACGTTATTACCAGTGACGTTATTGCACCCCACCTTCAGTCTCCTTGTCAGCGCCACCGTCATCTAACTGACTGCTCTTAGTGCTCATATTATGATCTATGTTTCCAACACGTCTTCATCGAAATCTTGTTCTCCTACGACCGGAATTGTTGAAATCTATGCTGGAGCCATCACTGGATGTTGAAAGCATGCGGCGATCTCTTTGTGATTCACTGTGCGATAGAAAATCTTGCATATTATAGCAATAAATAACTCTGCCAGCTTACGACAAAGTTATTCGCTAGACTTTGGCGAACATTTTCCTATTTGCGGATAAATTTTGTGATCGAAAATTCTCAAAATATGAATTTTAATTTTAAACGAAAAGTGAAAGAAAACCAAAAGCCAAGAAACAATGATACCTGCATATACTTTCTTAGCAAAACTGTTAAATGTAATATGCATGCTCCATTTTTCTTTCTATTTTGCCCTGAAATAATTAGAGTTGACATCACTCTAAGGCTGGCTTGCGGAAATTTTCTAAATTACACCAATCCCCCCTTAAGTGACTTCACCTTGTTTTTATTACACCATGAGCTGACGAAATAAAACACATAAGTTCGTTTCTGCACAAGCTCTGAACAATTCTAGTATTGTGAGCTGGGGCGGAGTATTTTGCTGGAAACCAAATTTATTCATACTTAAATGACTTCGTGGGCATTGGCAGCATATATGAATGTCTTAAAAATTTCTGCTTAGTAATAATTTGCATTAATTTTGATGCTATTTTCACAATTCTTACATCGGACATAGTTCGATAATGGCTGAGCTCTCGGAATTGCTTACGTTGATTGACTACACGCTTCCGACCGGCTTGACCGAAACTAAATTACCCAGCTGCCTGAAAGGGAAGAGTGGAGATTGGATGCGGTTAGAAAAAGTGGAACCATGCATGTTTACACGGATGAGTCCAAGCTTGACGGGACAGTTGGTAGAGGGGTATTTTCGGAATATCTGGGCATAACTTGCACATGCCATCTAACTGATTACTGCAGTGTTTTTGAGGCGGAGCTTTGGCAATCTTGAGGGTCACATTACTGGTACAGCGGGATATCATTCCCGGTGATAAAATCTATATTTTCACCGACAGTCAGGCGACTATTAAATCCCTAAGGAAAACGACGATAGCATCAAGGGTAGTTGTGGAATGCCGCAGATCTCTTAACGAGATGGCTGAGACATTCCCTATACACATTGTGTGGGTTCCCGGTCACTGCGACATACGGGGTAACTACGAAGTCGATGAGCTTGCTCGTCAAAGCACTACTCTGTCGGATAGTGATCTTTGAGACTCACCTGTCATCTCTCGACAGACATGTAAGCTATTGATAACCAAAAAATTTGTTAGAATTGCAAATGACAGGTGGAAGGAAGTCTGAACCCACTTGCCAAATTTCAAGAGCACTCTGGCCTTCGATGAGTGACCAACGAACAAAATCTCTCCTCAACTTGGGGAGACGGGATATAACCGGGGTCCCCTGGAGAGACAGTTGTAGAAGTGGTCGTGAGATGGAGGACTAAGATTATCTGAAGCTTTAGCTGACTTTAAAAACATTTCCCATTGTTGCGCTAATTCTGATGGAATTTTTTTCTTTTAATTTGATTTCGAGTTTTGGCGATAAATACTAACCGATAAAATCAGTAGAGCTATTCATCGCATTCGATTGATGTAAATAAGTCCCAGCCCATGTAAGCTTCTAAAGAAATCCAGAGTTTATCGACAGAAGCGCTTAGAAATAAATTTCTTTCAATTCATATCCGAAGATTATTGAGTCACCTGTTTCATTCTCAGAACGATTTCTCCTAAATACATTTGGGATAAGGAAAAGATTCTTATAAAAAGTGGTTACATATTTAATCTGCATATATTCAAAAATTCATTTCCTCATTCTTGTTTTTTAGCTTGTCTTTTTGGACGTAGCGTGATTATATTTTGTATGCCACTTACTCTCATAGAGGGTGTAAGTATCCTCATTTTGGGCTTTTCTGTGATTGTAGCAGGTCATAAGGCAAGTGATTTGTTTTTGTCTAACTACAATGTAAATAGTCCCCATAAAACGTACGTGTGTTTTATGTATGAAAGCCATTGCCAGGATCATGACGTACAAACGAATAACTCCATATGCATGACTGTACAAAAAAAAAATTGGCGAAATAAAAAAAAAATGTTTTTTCCCATTCCATCTTAGTTATTGTTTCTTAACAAACTTAAATAGAGACTTCGAACTGCACCACGCATCAATAGAAATCGTACCGTTTTCTTTTGTGTATTTCTCTTTTCTTTTTTTGCGTTTTTTTCTTTTTGTGTTATTTGTAAAAAGGATTCCATTAGACCAAATAACGAAACTTTTACCATTTTATTCCTCTTTATTCACGAACATATGGATGAGTAACTTTAATGCCGCAGGTAAATCTTTTTTATTTTTGCTTTGTGGTTTTAGCTTTATTCTCTTTCCTATGTTTCTTCGGTTTTTATTACTAATGAAATATGTAAGTACATGAGATTTTTTTATATATGCCGCGCGATGAGTGCACAATGATCAAAAAATTTAAGAAATTAAATAGAATAGAAGCAGAACAAATAAATATTCCATGGTGGTTGTTGATGTATTTCCGTATTGCGGTAGGTTTTTTCTAAATATATCTGCGGTCGTATGGAAGAGTAGCTTATGTCGTCTTAAGCGATAAATGTCATATTATTTTAACAACGTTCTTTACACTTAGTAAGGGGGGTTTTTTTTTTTGAAGAGAAATGAAACAACTGAATTTTCATTTCATTTGTATTTTTTCCGATTTATAAATTTCAAAATGTATTGGCTTAATTTAGATCATATTGTTTACAATGTGCATAGGAATAGAAAGATATATTATATATGTATGTATTTTATATTAAAAAGTTTCAATTATAAATTGTTTCTTCTACGTGTATGTCAAGCGATGACGTCGCAGTGCCTGTTTTGGTTCAAAAGCACTGGGAAAATGCAAAATTATTTAAGAAATTTTTTTACTAATACTTAGTAAACTTATTTCCTCAAATCAATGACACAATGTTTTTAGCATGAACCTCAGTTAAGGGAAAATTTCTCAAACTGTGGTAGTTTTTACTATTATTAAAGAAAAAATACTCCAAAATAAGGAACTTGTTTTCTCTTTTTAAGGTAATAATTTTTTTTTTTTGAGTGCAATGAAGTATATTAGAGTTTACTTTTTAGCTTAAATTTTAAAACAAAAAAATATTGCATTATTTATTTATATAATTTGATCTTATAATCGCACGTTTAAAAGAAACATATATGTATATTTAAATAAAAGTATCGAATTTGAACACTTTATTCCTTAGACCCCTGGTACGCATATGGGCTATATTTTAATCCGCTAGGTGGCGCATGGATCGAGATTTTCAGAACATGCACTATTTCGGTATATTATTGGTTTATTCGAAAGAACAAAAATTTCCATTATTTATGGAAGAAGATTTTATTAATTTGGCTACCTTGACGCTTCGCAGTGCCCCTCCTCTTAGCCCAGTTTTCCGAAACCTTGGCGAACGTTTCTGGCTCTACGTCAGAAGTGGTTGTACTGTTACGCTCGCGGTTGGCCGAAACGGCCTTTACAGCAACGTTTTCAAAGAAAAATTGCCCAAAGATGACATCGCTCGAAAATCCACAACATACTGTCACTCTCGTAGTAAGCATTGTCTTCTCGACAGCCGAAGTAGAAATACGCTTCGTCGAAAAAGATGATTCTTGTGGCAAAATCGTTGAGTATTTTGTTTGCATTATTTCCCAATGTTTTTCAACGGCCAATCGATTCATTTCATTTCGTAGAGATATGAAAGACTTCATGACAAGATTTTCAATGGCAAAGAACATTTGTGTGATTAAAAGTAACACTATATGGAGCACCCTGTATTTACAATGGAAAAATAAGGAAATTATTTGCATTAAGCTTTACCACATTCGAGCAAGTGGGTGTGTTAAATTTTATGTACGCCCACCGGAATATGTCTGTGTAGAGTAATTTTTGTTAAAAAAATTACTATGTTTCTCATTTTAAATCTTTTTCGTGAATTATTTATAAGGAAAAATCAACAGCTGTTCACAAAACCGTTGTGAATCACAGGCTACGTATTTGTTCAGCAAGCCGAACGTAGTGAATTCATACCAGGGTGGAATAATGAAGGAAATCTGATGAGGAGATGTGGTAAGGAGCAGAACCTCATGCTCAGCAAGCAGTTCCTTGCTGGGTGTCACCGTCCGGGGCACCCAAACAGGCATCTACTTGCAGTGGAGCTACCCCCCAGGCACATCAGAAGGCATCTCTTAGAACTAAAGCACGAGATCCTGCCGCAACCGCTGGATCCGGAGGCGTACCGGCGAGTCCTAAGCAACATCCATAGAGAGACAGTCACTACCACCATTGACTCTTGCCAGGCAAATGCTGTTATCGGAGCCCAACCACCACTTGTAGCAGATGAGGAGTCCCTGCTGCCCCGTGCGTCCCGCGTCACTCTGACACAATTACGATCTGGATACTGTAGTAGGCTCAACTCCTACCTATCCAGAATCAACGCCGACATACCCAATACATGTCCGGCATGTGGAGATTCTCCGCACGATACCCATCACCTATTCACATGCCCTCTCAAACCCACTCATCTAACCCCCCTCTCCCTCTGGTCCAACCCTGTCAAAACTGCACGTTTCCTGGGTCTCCCCCTAGATGAGTTCGACGACAACGACCATGGGTGAATCCGCTCTTTACGTGGCGTGATAACTGCTACAACAACAACAACAACAGGAGATGTGGTGATCTACGAAATAACAGCTATAATTTATACCGATCTGGCTGTTGTTGCCTATTTCCCAAAATACTTTTCCTTATAACTGGCATGTGGGCTCAAAAATGATTATAGATTGAAATGAATTGAGCCAAAAATTATTATACTACTTATTTATAAGTATTTTTTATGTATATTTAAAAAAAAGTAAACAAAATTTTCAACAACTGTCCAGGTGGGAAATTTTGTAACCAATTATATTTTAGTTTATTAAAGTGACTAAAAATTTCCGTTGAGGTTTGATACTTTTTTTTACTGACCTTTAGTTTACTGATTTATTTTTGGCAAACCCAATCAACATTGCAAGTTCGAACCAAAGGGAATTCTTAAAATTTCAGAAAATCAGGTTACAATCTCTCACTGCCTCAGCTGTCAATTATGGCAACACTGGCCGAAGATTTTTTGAAAATCCTCAATAAATCTTAAATGTACTTAACCAAAATTGGTTTCAAATTATTATATTTAAAATATATATACTGGAAACTGTCTCAAATAGCAATAAGATAGAAATCCGATTGAATTTGTCAAGGAAACTATGAATTGATACGAAGATATATATGGCTGTAAGATGCCATAGCTTCTCAATTCTCGGAAGAGGCATCAGAAGCCAAAACGAACAATCATTTTTATTTTATATCGCGGAAACTACACAGGAAAGTTCTCGAGTGTAGAACGCAAATTGCTTTATTGAGTTCAGGTCCACTTTTAAGTGGTATGAAGCCAATAAAAAAAGGTCACATCAAGACTATTTGACGTGGAAACCAATAAAATCTTCTTACAGACCCAGATGAAGATTTATCTTTAAATGAGTAATTAACTAATAAAATATTGTTAAATGTGGCATGTTGTTGTTGTTGTTGTTACAGCATAAATCATTCCCCATAAAATATTTTTTTTTTGGAGGGCATCGTAGGACTGACTGTCGTGGGAATGACATGGTATGGTTTTGCTTGGGGTGGGTTGCCACCTGTTTGCAAAGTCGAATTTAATTGAAATATATACAATTTATATGAAATATTGAAATATAAAAGTAAAACGGATAATTTCAGCGAGGAGAAAGTTATTACTTATATTTTGGAGAAGCTTGCCACCTTTTTGGAAATTATAAATTAACCGAAATTATATGATATAATTATATATGGATGCAAAACGGTTCGTTTCGGCATGGAGAAGCTGTATACTTATATTTTGGAGAGGGTTGCCACCTGTTTCGAATTTAATTAAGTTACACACCAATTATGTGAAATATTTACATATGGGTCCCAAACAGTTCGTTTCGCTGAGTGAAAGCTTTAGAGCTAGCTGTAATGTGAAAAGGATTGCCGCCAGTTTGAAAAGTCAAATTAAATAAATATAGACAGGATAGCGTCTGTCAGGAGTAAGCTAGTTGTTATATAAATTCAAATCTATTTAAGTACACTGTGAAACAAATTTTGGGTGTTGCTATAATTCAAATCGAGCTATGTGCGTAGGTAACAATTGAAACATTCGCTTCCTAACTGCGTTAAAATGAGGCAGACCTGCGACATACTTAGCTTCATCCTTCAAGTTTTTTGCATCTCCTAAATCTACCCAAATTTATTCAACTTTTATTTCCGCTTAAATAGATTTTTATCTTCAACAAATTTTAATTCAACTGCCGCCCACTAAAGTAACCAGTCATTTAAATTTCAATTTTCTCAAATAACTTTCTACGAAAATAATTCAATATCTTAAGCTTTGTTTTTTTCCGATCCATGGCAAAATAAATAAGTTACATTAGAGCAGCATATGAAATAAGCTAGCTAAATTGCATGAGGTACAAAAACAAAATATACAGCTCCTTTTAATGTATTACCTTTAAAGGGATATTCAAAATCTGTACCTTATTTTAGATATAGGCTTTTTGGATTAAAACAAATACAAGCAGCGTCTTTCACATTTTATGTCATTTGTGAAGAGGACACGGTGGTTAGCAATACGACACCCATTTCATGCCACAGTTCACATTATGATTTATGGCTAAAAATTTCAAGCTTCAAAAATATTCTTAGCTACTTGTCGTGGGACGTAGCTACTACCTCCCTGTTCGAAATTGATTGAATTACAATAGAGGAGAAAAGTAGTACTCCTTTTCATTATGTTTGATATATCATTCAATAATTTTTACAATTCACTGCCAAAATCGCTAATGGATTTTTGGCGTTAGAGGAAATTGCGCTTCAATTGGCTTCTACATAGGTTATCAAATTATTGAGTAAAAATTAACCTATATCAACGCTTGTTGCGAGCGCTATACATTCGTAGTGTTTCCGCTGAGATGGATATAGCGATTTTTAACAGAATTTCGTTCCATCTGACTGAGCTTATTTTTTGCAGCATGGTTGGGGCTTTTTAAAAGTGCAAGCCATTTTTACATTGCATCAAGCCGTAAGTCAACTAAATCAAAACCTTTGTGCTCTCCACGCGCTAACATCTTTTTTAATACTTCAATTAACTGCACGTGGTTTATTACAATCCGCATTGCATAGTAATTGTTGAATAAGAGCCGTATTTCGTATTTATATTTTTCACATAAATGTCCTTTTTGGCCTGAAATGCAAATGTATTCCAAAATATTTAGCTGAGTTTTGTGGCAATGGCGTAATTTTAATAAAAGTACTGTTGTTCCTCGAGCCATAAAGTACTTTCACAAACATAAAATAAATACTACCCTTTGCAAATAAAACAACAATAATGGCGGGCAATTCAAAGCTATAAACATGGTTGTTTTTGTTTTTAATAAAAATTTATTGTAGCCTTGGTTGCAGTGGCAATTTTTTTTTAAAAACGTGTCTAATAAAAGTTCAATAAAATCGGTGGAATAAAATTTTAATTTAATGTAGCTTGAAACTTCAAAGCATTTAAATTTATGTCAGCTATTTTAAATATCGTTTACATGCTTACATTGCCAGGCAGCGACAAAATACAGTAACAGTGCGCGACAACAGTCACACTATTTGGACTAATAAAGCAAATATTTTAAACAAATATATATGATAAAAACTTAGCAACCCACTGGCTCAGTGGAGCTGGCTAGCCCTCTCTGCTAATAATTACGGCTCATTTTACTAATACTATTTTTATCAATGTTCCTATTAATTCCTACTACTATTTTTATTATTCCTGCTGCTAATTACTAGCACTGTTTTTATCAATTTCTACTACTATTTTTATTTATTCTACCAGTAATTACTACTACTATTTCCACTTATTTCTAATATCTTTTTATCTAACGCTACTACCAAGTACTTTTACTAATTCTACTTGTTTTCCTAATGCTAATACTAAGTACTCCTACTATTTTTACTAACTTCCGCAACTATTTTACTATTTCCTACAACTATTTTTACGAATGCTACTCTTAATTAATTAATATTAATTATTACTACTGGTTCTACTCACTTCTAATAGTATTTTAACTATTGCTACTACTATTTACTTATAGTATTTTTACTAGTTTTTCTACTACTTTTTCCCCTAATGCTACAACTAATTACTACTACCATTTTTTCTCATTTATAATACTATTTTTACGAATGCTACTACTATTTAATACTATTATTTCAACAATTTTTTTTTTACTATTTTTACTAAAACTACTTGTAATTACTTATACTATTCCTACTAATTTCTACTACTATTTTTCCTAATGCTACTCTTAACTACTGCTACTATTTTTACACATTTCTAGTACAATTTTTACTAAAAAAATTTTTACTTAAACAATTTTTGCTAATTTTTCTACTACTATTTTTCCTTATTCTACTACTAATTACAATCATGTCAAAAATCAAGACTTCTTTCTAGCACCTGCAGTACTCAATCAACGAATGTGTAAGCGAGAATCGATCCACATTTCAAAATATCCTACATAACTTTTGTTTGTTAAATGGCCTAACACTGAGTTGCTGTATTGACGTTTTAAAAATTGTGTGAAATTTCAAACGAAATTTCTAGCTAAGAGATTCTGTATATTTATGTTTAGAGATATATATGCTCGTATTGTCGCGACTTATTGGATTTTCCACATTACTAAAACGATTTCAACATAAACGTAAACCAATAAAGCCCCCACTTAAGTGATTAAAAGCATTTCTTAGTACACATTATATTCTCGCATTTTTCTAGCACATCTGCAGACATTCCCTATCCCCTTTGGCATTTTAAATAAATGGCAGCGAGGTGACAAATAAATATGATTTTTTTTCAAGCGAAAATGGCGACTATGGCGTATTTAATAAAATTAAATTAATAGTAGATTTAAAAGCATACATGCACATACATACATATGTATAAACGTGTATGTGTGTGTGTATTTGTGTAAATTAAAGATAAAATAATTTCATAGCAAAGCCGTTGCAGAGCACTCATATTTTTTGTATCGCATTTTATTGACAATCTGTCACCGTCATAAATTCGTCATATATTAACAAGTAGTGTGTCGCCGTAAATCAACGCTGCTCACATACTTTCGCAACAGAACACAGACGTACATATACATGCAACACATGCAACACATATACTTGTACCACATTTTGTGCTCGCATCCGGTTCATGTACACCACCCTCTGGCAATTCGCATATTTGCCACGGCCATATATAGACTTAGCTAAAGAGCGGAAAGTCACTCATACGCCCCAGTGGGTTCACTACTTCACTCGGGCGGATGCCTGCGCCAAGTTATGTGTGTTGCGTATAACTTTTTGTGAACATTTATTTATCAAATTATTGCCTTATCTACACGCATGTAACTTTTGCGTAAAGGTTTGAACTTAATGCAATTTATATTTTTGTCTCCCTAGCAATTCGCTGTTGTTGCTTAAGGAAAAAAAAAACAAATATAAAAAAATTTAAGCTCGCATGGAGCTCAATTTAAAAAGTTTACCCACCACATTCTACGCCAGTTGACAGTCAATCGCAAGCGGCCAGCATCAGACTAGATATCCTTTTGATCGGTTATCTCATAGCGGGTGGCGAGAAAAATCTTGTTAATGTTAACAATAACAGCCATAGATTTGTCGAATTTTATTTTCTTTATCGATTTGTCATTGGGCTGGCATGTGCATGCGTGTGCGTGTCGGCGGAGCAAGGTTCATTTGCCCTTAATGTGTTATACGCATATAAATGATATTATCGGACGATTCATTTTACCGTCTATAGTGGTGTCATTTTATTTGATTAAAGTAATTTATTTCAACTGATTGTGAAATGGCTCTATGTCTAAGGATGGTCGAGAACATTTTTTGCTATTATTAAAATAATAAAACATTTGGGTATTGGAAGAGAGCATAACCTTTAGGATGCTAGTAGCCATAAACTATTTTGATCATTTATATGCGAATGTACAATAGTAAATATCATAGAGTCTATAAGAGTACAAAGCCAAAATGCCCAATTTTCTCATATTTCTACACAATATATTTTTCACAGCGAGCTACAGCAATTTCAGAAAGGTTCATTCATTTTATTTCTTCAGTTCATTTCTTTAACTCATATAATTTTTTCCATATCTGGAAATTTTGGCAAACATTCAGTATTATATATCCCCGAAATGAAATGAATCGTTTTACCCTGAATCAATGTGGGGGAATAATGCAACTTGCTTCCAAAGTTTGTTTAGTGCAAACAGTGCGTTTATTTAAGAGAAGTTTTGGGACTTATTTTCGTGTTCAGCTAGCTAAAATTAGTTTAAAAAATAATTTTTAATGACGTATTTTTTTCGTATAAACTAGTGTAATATATCGTTGGATTGGTATTTTCTCACATTTCTGTTTATTTATTTATCTAAATTCAGTCACAAGAACTCAATCCTTACTGACTATTAACAAAAGTGCTTAATTTCTTTGCAAATAATCCCATTTACATCTCCCAAAATTTTTACACAAATATCATTATTATGATTTCATTGAACAGATTTTGTAATATTTGCAAGATACTTTTAGCTGACACTGTTTTATCGGCTCAAGTAGTTTTTTTTATATTGAATAAAAAAATATTTATATTTAAAAAAAAAACTTAATTTTTTGTAGAAATTTTCCCATCGATGCAGCTTACGTAATTCTTAATATTTTGGAAGCTTTTTCAAATTAAAAAAAAAAATTTAAACAAAAATATTATTATTTATAAAAAACTTCATTTTTGTAGAAATTTTCCAATTCATCCAACGCATGCGAATCTTAATATTTTTTTGAAATGTTTTTTAATATCGAAATAAATTTAAAAAAATATATTTTAAAAAAATGTTATTTTTAAAAACTTAATTTTTGTAAAAGTTTTCAAATCGATCCAGCTCACGTATATCTTACTGTTTTTGAAATGTTTTAAAATATTAAAAAAAATTTCAAAAAAAATTAAAAATAAATATTTTTATTTATAAAAAGGTCAAACTCCAGCTCACGGAAATTTTAACAATTTTTTAAATATTTTGGTGGAAGTTTTGAAACATAATAAATTATATAATTCCGCAAATTTTTTGTCGAGCTACGGTAATATACATACCTACATATGTACATTTTTTGATGTTCAACCCAAGATTTTTTAGATGAATCGTTCAGTACACAAATACAAAAGCGTAACAAAGTACGGCACCCAGCGCGCCTACAATACAAAATTTCAGGGACCAGCCCGATGCAAATTTTGCACAAAGTTCTCGCATTATTTCCTTACAAAGTCTAATTGACTGACGGCCATCCGCCTCGTTATCGCTTCACAGTTTGGGACCTAGAGTAATCTTGAAAATGACAACGATTTTCACGCAAAGCTCATTTTTATCTCAGTGGCTAAGTTAACAATCAAAATTTCAACTTTAAAAATCAGTGGCGCATTTTTCATTCAAAATGCAGCTGAAAAAGGCATTTTAGTCAACGGTGAGCGCCACAGAGTCAGATGCCCGATGCCAAATCGACTAATGTTGGGTCCAGGTGTTATCACCCGTCTGGGCGAAGTCAATTGGCCACCTCGGAGGTGTGGTTTGTGGTCGTTCAACTTTTTTTGGGCATCGTCTATGCAATGCGTATAACCCATAAATGAGTCATAAAAATTGGGCCACATGAATGAAATCGTGTTTAGAAAAAAATGGTAATGCTGCTAGCTAACCCAATAATGATTGAGTTTTTTAAAAAGAAAGCTTTATATTGGTCCCCTTTATAATAAAACCTACCCTCCTATGCTAACGACCAGAAAAAACTCATCAGCCTAACAGTTGTCAGGCTTACTGTGCCTAAAACTATGCGGCAAAAAATGGGTTTAAGCCGTCTAATGATGACAACAGTCGTTGTAGTTGTTATGTCTCACTGAGTACGCAATATCGACGTCGGATTCTGCGACATAATTTTAGGCGCAATAAACCTGACAACTGTCAGATTGACATGTTTTGTTAGGTCATTAGCATAGGAGGGTTAGCTTATATTATAACTTAATTAGCAAAACTAAGTTTACAATGATTTTAATGGCCAGTGTTATTTGAATATCAGTCAAATCGGTCCACATATTTTATTTTCTCAATGTGTGCACCGCCGCGCCCAGGTTAATATTGCATTGTCATTGAGAGCTGATCAGTTTCATAGAAAAGCTCTCCCGAAAATTAATTTAAAAGCGATTCCAAAATTCCACCCGGGGAAAGAATTTTATCTATTCTGCAAAAATTGTTAACAAAAGTGATATATTTTAAGTTAAAGCTATTCTGAGTTTTACTCAAATATTCGTGTGTATATGACGTACAGTGTAACGTCTTCATATAAAGTGTTGCAATAATAAATAGTAAACGTGCTCTCAATGCACTGGTTTATAAAAAAAAAGGAGTGAAGAAATAGAAAAGATTTTAACACTGCCTCCTTTCCGGCTTTGTTGTGTGCTAGATTATTAAATATTTTATACAATTTGTTCCGACTCTTTTACTTGAAAAAACACCCAACCCCACAGCCTTACGCAATTCATAGCAAATATGGACCTAAAATAAATTATATGAGTTTCATAAAATTTGTTGTACATCTGTATTATAGTTAAAAGAGTATTAACTCAATTGTAAATATTTAATTTAAGGTAATAATTTTTAATTCATTTTTAGATTTGTTTTTATCTACCCCTACTTAATAATTGCCGATTACGGGTCGTTGCGGATACTTTTTTGCCATTGGGATCTGCGCAGTACTCGTACGCCATTTGGGTTTAGTCAAACTTAATTTATTATAAGAAATTCAATTCAATACAGTGTTATCAAACGAAGTCTCATTCCAAAATATAGAGTTTTCTACTTCATTTCAATTACATGCCATATATTTCCTTTAACTTAATAAGCCAATTTCATTTACTTTTTTATGCAGATGGCAACCCTATCCAAGGAATTTTCTAAATAAAGCTTTCTTAAAACTCCTTCGTATATTTCAATATTTGATTTTACATATTGTAGTTTTGATTAATTATTTATACAGCTGGCAACCCTCACAAAAACTAATTTTTAAATTACCCAGCCATAAAGTTCATAGTTCGGCACTCATTTTCGTCACATATGTCATTTATTTTTTTGTTTAACTTAATTTGCATATAAACAGGTGGCAACCTTCAGTAAAAGTATTTGAGAAATGGAGCATCTTTCATTTGATGCACATATTGCAATATTTTATTTCACTCATTATTTTAATTGAATGTGGGCTTTTAAACAGGTGGCAACTTTCCATAAAAAATCGTGCGAAAAAAATATGTGCGAAATCTTATCCAGATACTTACATATATCCAGTCGTCATATGGCGTTATGTGTTTTAGCATATTTATTTCACTGACAATAATTTTTTCAACAGGTGGCAACTCTCCATAAAGCAAAGAAATAAAGGCATTTTTAGAAGGAAAAAAAGCACGTAAGCCTAAAACTTGTCCAGATGCTGGGTATGTAAAAACTTAACCGAATGGTCATTATTACCTGGATCATTTTCGAGCACAGCTACTATTTACGTTGCTTTTAAACATAGTAGTAAATTTTTTGTTGGGTTGCACTTGCAATTTTATGCATAATTTAGTTGCAACACATCTAAAAGTTTAGTTATACAACTTGCAGGTTCACTAAAATTAACTAATAGAAGCAAATGTAGTTAAACAGGTGAGTGTTTTAAAAATTTTTGTGAAATTATTCTTACTCTGGGGATTTCAATTATATGTATTTTGTTCTGGCATGCGTCAAGTATTCGCAAATCTATTCAACTTTGCTGCTTCAGTTGCTGTTCTTTTTGGCGTGTAATATGGGATAGTTGTAGAGCTGCATAAAAAAGTTAACTAAACGTAAAGTGCTAAAGCTTTTCCTTTTTTAAATACGGAATTTGGTCGCAGAAATTAAGCAAAATATTTTATTAGTCTGTGGCAAATTTTATAATTTGAAAATTTGTATGAAATTGTCAATTTATGAAGCACTTTAAATCCTCTCAACTTAGGTTTTGCATATATAATTTTAATTCCAGGAATTTAAGTTATCTAAAGAAAAGACAATGCTATTGTATATACCTTGTCTAAATTTAAGTTATTTCCTTGCATTTGGTATATGAAAAGTATTGGTTAACATATCTATATGTGTTTGATAATTGATTTTGCATAAAAATCTATTTTCAGTCACCATTTTGCCAATTACATGCATACATTCAGAGACTTCATAGTACCCTCATAAAGTCCACCATGAACTGCCCCGAGCATGTGCCTTATTTTGGTAAATAATTGTATAATTTTTTTTTGCATATCGAAAGACAAATAGCGCTCAGCGAAGACACTAACCACGAGAATGGTAAGCGCCATCTGCTGCTTAAATATTGACTTACAGATGGCGTTCTAAATGGAAAATATTTCTCAGCTGATGGCACAACTGATTGCAGCTAATTTGTGTATATTTTTCTCTATTGCTAATTATTAGTATTTATCAACAGTTTTTGCTAGTAGTGCGTTTCGTTACCCGAAAAGGGGAAAGGAAAGAGAGCTGCTGTTTTTTAATTCATAAGATTCCACCTAGCTGCAATTGGGGTATATTATAGCATTAAAGACATATGCCTCTTATTTTATTTGCTTCTTTCACATTTTATAGCCAATTTGGCAAAATATATATGCGTAGTCGTATAAATTCATTTGAATTAAAAAAGTGATTAACACACCGGTGCGCGCTTGCTAATTTCAACCAGTTTTTCACTTCTTTACTCTGTGAATATTTTCGTTCAACTTCAATCCGGCATAAAAGGAAAGAAATAAAATAAGTTTGATATAAAAAAAAAAGGAAAATGCCATAGACAAATGTATGTAGGTATTTTAGTTTTTAATTTATCACGTATTTATTATTTGTACGTTTAATTTTAGCGGCAGTAGCACCAAATACAGCACGCAGGTCAAGATGAAAGCGCTGGACTGATCCTTTTTTTCCAAAGAACTAATGAGAATAAGCACAGCTCGCTCTGCTTGCTTTATTTATAATGTAAATTAAAAAGCAGCGGCTTTTGAGAAGTAACGAAATGTTGTACATAAATATTGGGCTACAGTGAGTTATTAGGGCGCATCGATCTAATACATTTTTGTTGCCAAAAATCAAGTAATTTTAAGTTCTTACTAATTATTGGAAATTTCAATTATTTATTTGGTTAAGGCAACAACCGTTTGTAATTTTTAATCACACCAACAGGTCGGCTCAATGATTGATGATATTGTTTTTTATTCAGGTCTTTTAAATTAGACTATTGAAACAGATGGTAACCTTCTCCAAAATATAGATATGAACTGGCCAATATAAACCGCTTGACACCCCTTCTTTAAAATTACATATAGCTTGTCTTTACTTAAATTAAATTTTACTTTTCAAATAGGTGGCAACTTTTGTAACTGCCATCAGTGACGAAGGAGCCAAGACGTGAATGCGCTAACTGTTTATTTGATTATAGGAAGTGCTTCGTTTTGCCCTCGTTCACCTCGAGACCCATTCCCTTCCCTTCCTTATGCAGCTTGGAAAAGGAAGAACTAATGGCGCGGTTCTTGAGGCCAATGATATCGATGTCATCGGCTTATGCCAGCAGTTTTACCCTCTTTATAAAATATGGTGTTTGTGCGATTTAATTCAGCAGAAGCCGCACGAAGTCGCACCTCGTTAGGTAGCAAACGGCTTGGAGACGTTCTTTCTAATTCTAGCGGAGCTGGCGCATTAGCATTAGTGCATTAGTTTTGGAGGGATACCAAATACAGACATCACGTCAAATATACTGGAAGCATACCTTCCATCTATCGCAATACGACTGGCGTTTTTCGATCTGAAGACAGCCAAGTGAATTGGTCGATATTCTTGCGCTGAAACCAGCTATAGACAACCCCTTTTTCGAGGCCCGGCATAGTCGATCATTCCCAATTCTTTAGCGGAGGTTTCGTCGTGGAGATTGAGTATTTCGATAGTGTAACCAAAAAGCCGGGAGCAGAGCTCGCAAGTGCGTTCTAGTCACTCTCAGAAGTGATTTCAGATCACAAAACAGCGAGATGTCGTGGAAAGACGATCATCTGCCGGAGTGGACGACAGTACTTGGTGACTTCCACACAAATTCAACACCGCCTTTTAAATTGTTAACTGTAGTAGACGACGCAAGGTGCAATGGCTTTCTTACCTTGCCCCTTCCATTTTATTTCGTGGATGGCGGTGATGTGAGCCTTTACTCTTCGAACATTCCAGGTGCATGCCCTCAACTCAAAGTCCTTAATACATTCCGTGTAGTCGTTAACGAAAAAAGGTATATCACCCGAGGCATATTAGAATTTTTCATTGATTTATGATTTCTTACTGGGGTCTTTGTTTTATTCTGGGGACACATTTAGAGAGTCGCTCGCTACAAATCAGACGCTGCAGGTCCTGCTTAGCTCACTCCGAAACGGATGTTCGGGAGCTAACCAGAGAACACTTGGGTAAAATCACCCAGAAGTTGTGAGCCGAATAATCGTCCGGGTGAATGGCAAACAGAGGCTTTCCTCACTAGAGTGGAGCTCAACACATGGAACCATCCTCTCTAGCGTCAGAATTTCAAGGGGTTTCAACGCAACTGGTGGCTATTCTCACTCACACAAAGCGCGGTAATATAAATTCACTCATCCTCACACTAAAACAACTAAGCTTGGATGTAAAAAGAATTAAAAGGCGATTTCCTGCTGGTCGTGCGCTGATAGTTGGGGGCAAATACCTGTTGGGATAACACAAAATCATGAATATTAAAGGCTCTTTAAAAAAGCGAAATGTTATTTTAGTTGCTGAGTTGCCTGAGAACGGTTTAAACGATTATCATAACGATTGTTATAACAACATCAATAAAAATAAATAATATATGTATTTAAATATTTCACATCCTAAAATATTTATATCAATAAATTTTACTTGATATTATATAGACGTCTACTCTTATCAATAATAAGTTTTTTCGGTAACAAAAAATATACAGTTACCGCTTGAAAGTTCACGTCTAACGCCCCTATTCTGATAACCTGACAAAACTTATCAACCTGACAGTTCTCAGGTTTACTACGCCTAAAACTATATCGCAGAATAAAACGTCGTTGTCACGCTCTCAGTAGGACTTAACAATCACAACGACTGTTGTCACGATTAGAGGACTGAAACCAGTTTTGCATTGCATAGTTTTAGGCACAGTAAACCTGACAACTGTCGGGCTGATGAGTTTTGTCTGGTCATTCGCACAGGGGGTAAGTCTTATCCCAGGGCTGCAAAACGCCTGCACTTTTCACACACCCTTATGGCAAGTCGTCAACGATGTGACTGTTATATTTTAACTATATGGTGTATTCGACGGTGATATTTATATAATGGCTTTAAACTTACCACATAAACCTCAGCTTGAATTTCAGAAATAAGTGAAAGCCAAAGTGAAAAGTCGCAGTAGATAAAAACAAATGAATGAGTGCAAACTTCGATATTTAATAAAGTAATTATTCAATTTAATTTAATAAAGCAATTATCCGAACCAAGCATGATAAGGGATGGCGGAAAATCATTACAATATACATCAACTGTCGGAAAAGCAGAAGAGAAAAAAAAACTATTTTCGTGTTCATTTTTCAGTCAGTGCCAAGCACTTAAGAAATTAATTTGATTCTAAGTGTCCGATTAATTTAAATTAATGAAATGGTGGTACATGATTTTCTATTTTAATATTATAATCGCTTTTAATATTAAACTGCTACAATAAAAATCGGAGACAAATGCATTCGTCCAAGGCGTCCAAGGCGTGAAAATTTGCAATAAGTTTAAGTCCAAAACCTACATAGAAATAGATGTTAGAGTGTGAATAACATATTAAATATTAACGCAATTCCCAATAGCTACAAATTTTCGGTACTATTACTACTGCAGACGATGAAAGTGACGGATGGAAATCACAAGCAGAAATAACAAATTGGCTTGTTCAATAAGAAAGTAATCTACCAACTGACGTCGCCATTGTGAGTTTGAGAAAATGTATTTGATTATGTCTAAAAATGTTAAAAACTCAAACCCTTTCAGTGCAGGAATATTTTTGCTAACCAAATATAAAGCGCTTTTTGCGTATACATTTGTTGTACAAAAAAAGCACTAGCCATACCCTAATATACATAAATATGTATGTATTTGTATTTGTGTAAATGTGTAAGTTTGTATGCACGTTTTACGGCGAACCAACGTTGAGCAATGCAAAGCAGAACAGAGAAATAATGAAAATAGTAAACGCAACGCAGAAGGTGAATGAAAATAAAGAGCCTTAAGAATTCAAAAAAAAAAATACACAAAAATACCAAAAAGTGTAATAAAAGGTGCACTTAAAATAGCATTTAAAAATTTTTCAAACGTACCTTCTAGTTGAAGAAAAATTGCTGTAAAGAAAATAAGTTATAAAAGTACTATGTATTTTGCAGATTTTGCCATGGAAAATATCGCAGTACTTTCAAATAGAGCAGCTCAGGTTGTGGTGGTTTTTATTTACCAAAGACTACATATTTTGGTATAATATTTTATCACTTGCCGAAATGTCTGCGTTTAATGCACAAAATGGTAAAATATAATTTTAATATGCGCAGTGCTCAAGTCCGAAGAAATGTTTATTAAAGTACTTCCGACGCGTTTATGGCAGAGGGAGGAAAACCACAAAAACTATTTAAATGAATTTCTTGAAAATGGGTGAAGACGTTGGATGCATCCAGCAATCATTTTTTTTTTCATTATTGTAAGAAAAAATTTTGTACTAAGATGATCGTGGAAGTTAGTTAGAAAGTGGCAAATCACTTTCTAGCATTTCGTGCAATTAACTTTCATACCAAGAATCTTTAAGTGATTGACCAGTTAAGAGAAAGTTGAGAAAACAACAAGAAATAAACCACAAATAGCTACACATACATATATATATTCAAATACAAACTTACGTGTCTTTGTTTAGTTAAAATCTGGCAAAGTTTTCTGGCAAACGAGAAATTCGTTAAAATGTAAAGCAATAACATCCAGTTATGGAAAATGGATTGAGTTCACATTTAAATAAAGATTTCGTTTGTACACATTAGTGAGTATTTATTAAATTTTTTTTTTAAAACATAGTTATTTCTCACAAAAACCATGTGAAACAAAGCTTTCAACTTTCTAGAATATTTATAAAAATAATTAGACAAAATTTTAACAGCAAACCTTCAGACTTTCTAATTCGAGGTAGAAAAAATAAATTCAAGTAAGTATGCAGTTGTGCAGATCATTCAACTTTACCAAAATAATATTTGGGTTTTAAGTGGCTAAAAATTGCTATTGATTTTTAATAATTTCGGTGTTCAGCATTTTCTTCAAAGGAAATTTTTTTCATGCGTTCTATTGAAGAAAAGGGGAAACACCGTAAAAAAAATAAATTGTAAAAAATTTATAATCAAAAAGAACTTGAAGAATTTTCAAAAATTTAAAAATTTGAAATTTTAATGAAAATTTTATTTTTTTTTAGTTTGGCAAACTTTTCAAAATTTTCTATAATTTCTGAAAAAAAATTTATTCAAGTAACTATGTGCAGATCATTGAACTTTACTAAAATAATGTTTAGGTTTTAAGTGGCTAAAAATTGCTATTGATTTTTAATAATTTCGTTTGCAGACGATGTTCAGCATTTTCTTCAAAGGAAATTTTGTTTATGCGTTCTATTGAAGAAAAGGGGCAACATTGTCAAAAAATAAACTATAAAAAATTTATAATCAAAAAGAATTTTATGAACTTTAAAAAGTTTAAAAGTTTTAATTTTTTTTAATTTGGCAAACTTTTCAAAATATTCTGAAACTTTGAGTTAAATTTTTTTGCTATATAATTAACTATTTATTTTTAAAAAATTTTTAAATTTAATATGGAAAGACAAAAAAAACGTATCAATACATTTTGCTACTATTTTTGTGAACCCAAATGTATGTACAATGTAATTATAACCAAAAACGTCATATATCAATCACGCTACAATAAAAATTGGTCAATGCAAAGCGGCATACACGAAAACTCAATTTCAGACAATTAAAATTCAATAATACTTGAATAACTAAAAAAACTCAAAGCAATAGACACGGTAGTAAAATAATAAAAAAAACGCTTTCACCTTGCATGAAAATTTGCACATTGTTTCGTTTAAATTTTCACTTGCTATTTACGTTTGGATTGTTAATTTTCCGCTCTCTTTTTTTACTTTCAACCCCTTCGTTTATGGTTGTATTTCTTAATTTCTCTGTCATTCACTCCACTTAAAACCAAGAAAGAAAAACATGCATGGTATTCTTGTATTTATAATGATAATGAATATATGAATTGAAAACCTCAAGACGTGGTTTGGGCACCAATAGGTAGTGACGTGGATTAACTTCCATTTGAGACGATTAACTTTTGGTTTGGACATGGTCACATTCAAAGTGTTAACCATTTTATTTTGATAAAATTGCAATGAAGCTTTTATAATCAATCATCATGTATTTAATAAAATTTTTAAATCATATTGCAAATAATTTTTGTTAATTAAATATTTTTAATCCACATACTTTGTCCGCTGTATGAAATGGTATACATTTTATTTAAATTTTAATTTTTCCCCTTTCCAAGTTTAACCTTTGATTTTATTTACACTTTTGGTTCCAGAACCCTCGAAAACTGTAATCAACATTTTATTTCATTAACTGGCAAACCTATTAAAATATCTTTTTTAGCCCTCATAACCCTTCAAAATGTTTTCGTATTCGTAGTAGCTGTTTTGCTTCTTATTATTAAATCCCAGTTAACTTATTAATTAATTTTTCTAATCGATTTAAGCAGGTGGTAACTCATCATCGTAATTAACTTACTAACTCAAATTAATTTTATTTTTTATGCATGTAGCAAAGAAAAACGAAAGCTTTACTAAACCTCTTCATTTTGCAGCCATATTGTTATATTTCGTTTAATTTATTCACTTGATTTAAATTATCTTTTTAAAAGAGTGGCAACCCTTTAGTAACATATTTTTAAAACCAAACTTCATCACAACGCTTTCATTCAATATCCATATTGGCGGTCTAGTCGCGAACTAGATTCAAAGCTATCCTAAACAATTCCACAGTTGTGACCGAAGGCATTCCAAACAAGCCCCGCAAAGGTGTTGAAAATTAACCTGATGTAATCCCGAAATAACTTGTCTTAAAATTGTCTCGAAGTGGTCCAGAACGGAAAGGTTTTTTAAGAGATGTCAAGACTCTCCAAAAATATTTTTCAGACCAAGCTTACTTAAATCTTTTTAAGTCAATTTAATTAACATTTAAACAGCTGACAAGCTTTCACAATATTTTCGAAATGAAGCTTTGTAAAATCTCTTTCTTATGACCCCAATATTGTGACTCGAATTTTAATTATATAATTCCCTTAAGTCAACCTGAATTAAAACTTTTAGATAGATGGCAGCCCTAGTTTAGACATAAAGCCCTTTCAAAATCATTTCGATTGTATTTTTTATTAATTCACTTAAATTATAAAATGATTTGAATTTCATTTACTTTTTAAACAGCTGGAAACCGATTCAAATACCACAAAATATTCTAAAGTGTTTGTATGTAAAAATAAAATTGATTACGTGTTGAGCTTGTGGGAGTACACATCTCTACATGTTCATTTCGGCAATAAGGAAAATGTTGCCACCTGTCAAAAAATTTAATCAATTAAGTCACTAGAAAACTGGTAAAAAGGTTTACTAAATTTTTGTTAAAAAAGTCAAATTCAATTTGAATTAAATATGTAAATATTTAGCGGCTCACAAAAGAATCCAAGGTACGATAACGAATTGCATGTAAAGCAACAACACTAACGTGAAAAAATTTGCGAGTTGAGCCAACTCGGTAAAATGATATCCAACCTGAGATTAAGTATTGGCAAGTGAAAAACGGCGCTATTGAAATGGAGAAAATACATGAAAATTTTCAGTTTAACCACAAATTTGTTTTTTATTTGTTGCCTAGGATTTTTAAATATATAAATACGTCTTCGCACAACCATTTTCCATTCTTAAATAGCACTGAACAAATCCCATCTTTCATGAAAGATGTGAACAGGGTTTTTTTGCAACCAAAGGGAATTTTATCCTAGTTGGAGCGCTCTTTTGCAAGCCGGGTACAAAGAAACGAGCCTATAGATGTTAGACACAAAGCGTTTAAGAGGATCGCAGTTTAAAAATATTTTTAAAAATTTAATTAAAATTTGCAGAAGTTATATGAATTATTAAAATATTTATGCCAAAGTGTTTATTTCGCAAATACGTATTTCATTGTATTCATTGAAGACTGTTGCCTATTTAAAAGTCAAATTTAATTTAATTATACACAAGATATATGCAAGAGAAACCGAAATGCGTTTCCCAGTTACATTTTTCTTTATTTCACATTTTTTGCTACGTTGGGGCCCCGTCGGTGCTGCTTAATTAATTGGGCGCTGACCGTGTGCATAGACAATAAATAAATGAATATTGGCAGACTTGTCCTGTCAGTCGGGTTGTTCTATTTTTTTTATATATAGACAGCTATAGATATTGAATAGGTCAGAACAAATAGTTGAGTAGCAAAACGTACAGTTGTTTCAGAAATCTCAAAGCACGTATACCAGGGTACAGATTCAATGACTTTCTTCGCAGATTGCAGGAACTAACTTTGTTAAATAAATATATAATAAAATTAGTGAACAGAGAAGAGCATTAAGTTTAAAGTTTAAAAGTAAATGTTTTTCATATCACTATTAAACTCTGCTTCTATTAAAACGTTGGTGCCCCTATCTGAGTCTACTAAATATATATGTCATATTATAGAAATGTCATCATTCAAATTCATTCAACAAACATTTAAAAATTATCCACTTGCATCAGTAAATAAACAGCTGTACGCGCAGACTAAGTACAGACATAGATTTGTACATCGCAGACATGCTTACTACCAATGGGATAAGGTAAACTGTCAAATCAAATCACTCCCTAGAGATACTCGCCGCCTCGATGGCTTGCAAGTCATTTTGATAACAACAGTTTCATCCGAGAGGGCAGAACCGCAAACTCATCAACGATAATTTTTCAATCATCACAAGTCATCACCATCGTCATCATCATCGTCAACCAATTTATAGAATAGTACAATACATATTGCTTCTTTTTTTTTGCAATCAACTGCATTCAGTTGGCCAGCAGCAAATCTCTGATATTACTTGTAGCGCCCCTCTTGGCACCGCAACAAATCCAGCTGACCCATTGCGATGCTAACAAAGTTAAGTTAAAATCATAATCAAATAAAAAAATATGACATCAAATGGTAAACCATTTCGCGACTGTTATGTGTTGACTTGACATTGGTCTGCGAGTTGCGAGGGTGTGGAGAGGGCAAAGCTGCAATGTTAGATGTCGATTATTGTTTCAATAATCTATTTGCGAAGTACATAGTACATCTGTATGTGCATGCATGTATGGTGGTTGTGCAAATATTTTATCTACATATTTACATATACATACATATATGACTATTGCTACAGCGCTTATAATAGCTATGCGACATGGACTTTTTGACACTTAAAAGCGTCCTTTACTCTCAAGGCCCAAAATTGCACGGTTTTTTTGGAACAAATTGCAAAGGATCTACTGAATAGGTTTTGGAAGCTTTTTTTAATTTTGGAGCTAAATGTTTTGATTTTTTAATTTTAACCAAGAAAAACATAGGCGACGTTTAAACCTAATTTATTGAATTGATGTTGAAACTGCATGGAACCCGTCTCAAAGAAGTTGTGGCCACTTGGATAAATTGATATTTTCCACAATCATAGTTTATTTTGTAAATTTCAAAATTTATGCAACGTTTTGTCCAATTTTTTTTCAAATTTGCATAATTTCTTGACTTTAGACACTATTAAAATTTAATAAAATCAAAGTTTTTCAAACTGTATTTGGGAAACCAAAAAAAAAAAAAATGACTGAATAATTTTAAAAGAATTGGACCAATACTTTTATGAAAATTCTTGCTCGACAGCTAAAAAAAAACACTATTTTCGGAAAAATGCATTTAAAGATAAATTACGGCGCATAACTTGGGAGTAGTAACTTATATCTCGTATTCCAGAAACATGCAAATGAATGCGATTTTCATTAAATCCTTTTTGTCGTGTATTCCCAGATAAATATAGATTCAAATTAAAGAGCAAAAAAAAATGAAACCGATTTTTTTAAAAGCGCAAGCAAAGTTCCACTTTAATTTACTTCTAATTAATACTTGGTATTTTCTTTTTAAATGCAGTTCATTGTAGAAAAAACCAACTTGTTGAAATTTCAATAAAATCCATACAATGCATCATAATTTCAAACTTTTTAATCAGAGTTTTTTGAGTTTAATTTGCTAAAAATTTTGGATTTTTGATTATGATTTTTTTTTTGCAGACTGTTATATGGAGAAAATCGGCAAACCAAGTTATAAGCAATCAAATTTACACTTTATTACACTAAAAACTATATATGTACCTAGAAAATATCTAAAAATTCTGGTTAAAAATTTTGAAATTTTTATGGAAATTCATTGGATTCCATTGAAATGTTCATTAAGTTTACTTATATTATAAATGTGTATGTTAGCGAGTGAGGGCACGGGTGTTTTTATGAGTGTGTGGTTACCTTTCCAGGCCCTTACGGCTGGACAGAATTGCACAAAATTTACCACATGGAGAATTACCACCTGTCAAAAAAGTTATAATTAACGAAATAAATATGTTAAAACACATAAGGTCATATGACGACTAGATATATGAATCTGGATCAGATTTCACACATATTTTTTCGCACGATTTGTATGCAGAGTTGCCACCTGTTTAAAAGGCTACATTCAATTAAAACAATGAATGAAATAAAATATGGCAATATGTGTACCAAACGAAAGCGGCTCTATTTCTCAAATACTTTTACTCAAGGTTGCCACCTGTTTATATGCAAATTAAGTTAAACAAAAAAATAAATGACATATGTGACGAAAATGAGTGCCGAACTACGAACTTTATGACTGGGTAATTTAAAAAATAGCTTTTGTGAGGGTTGCCAACTGTTTAAATAATCAATCAAAACTACAATAAGTTAAATCAAACATTGAAATATAATCACTGGATAGATCTGAACAAGATTTAGCAAATGTATAGTTCGTTATGTGGGCTACCATAAAATTAATTTTTAAAAAGGAGCCGCCACCTACTTAAAGTGTTAAATTCAATTTAAGTAATGAATGAAATCAAATATTACAATATGGGTATCAAATGAAAGAGACTTCAAAAATCTTCGTTTCCCAAATGTTTTGAAAGAAGGTTGCCACCTTTTTAAATGCAAATTATCTAAGTTAATTAAAAGAAATAAATGGCCGTTTACAATATGAGTGCCAAACTACAAGTTTTGAGAATGCGTAATTTCAAAAATAATTTTATAGAGGGGTGCCACCTGTTTGAAAAATTAATTGATATTATAATAAGTTAAATCAAATATTGAAATATGGGTCGTACACGAAAGAGTTTAAAGAAAACTAATTTTTGAAAATACTTTTGGAAAGAGTTGCCACCTGCTTAAACGAGTTAATTAAATTTAATTACTCAGTTAAAGGAAGTATCACGTAATGAGATTCGGAAGAAGTAGGCTTAAAAACCTTATGTCTAAAAATAGATTTAAGGAGTGTTGCCACTTCTTTTCAAAACATTAATTTAATGCTATTTGTAAGCTTACATAAATTGTACAGTATTACTCAGAAACAAGAGAGTCTATACAAAAACATGTTTGATAAGGGTTGCCACCTTTTAAAGACCGTTGATTCAAATAAACTGGCAAGATAATGTAAATTCTACCATACTGGTGTCAAACGACAAAAGGTTTAAGGAAGCCTTTTCCGAGAAATGTAGGGTGTTGCAACCTGTTTTCAGAATTTAAATTCAACTAAATTCACAACATTAGTGAGGCGTTACAATACTGCTTTCAACTGACAGAGGTTTAGGAAAACTCACCATTAAAAAAATTGTAAGGGGTTGCTAACTATTTGAAAATGACCTAAAAATTAGAAGAGCTGCCACATTTTCAAAATTAAAGAAATTTTGGTTAAGAGAAATCCCACAAATATTATAAATGTGAAAGTTTATGTTTGAATATATTCGACGGATTTGTATAAAATTTGCCACATATTTGGCTTATAAGTTTGCTTAATATAGAGGGTGTATTTCCAAATAGTTGTTCTAAAGTTTATAGTCAATTAAATAGATATGGTGAGGCACATATCGATGACTGAATAGATTAGATAAGTTAAGCAAGTCGTATTGCTTAGTAATTAAAACACTATACGTTTTTTAAACTAACTTTATTTAATTTAGTTGACCACTTGCCAGTTATGGCTTACAAACGAGAACTAGCACTGCCCTCCTACTCTAATGATGCGGCCTTAAATACCTATTCGCTTCAAGTGATGTTGTTTCTATTGCATGATTTGCCCAAGCGCATGGCGAAGATGTTGTTGGGCATACAATGATCCCGTGTGCTTGACAGCGCCGTTGCTAAGCTGCATGGCTAACCCAAGCGCATGGCGAAACAGTTGCTGTGGCGCTATACTCTGGCACAATATGATAACTGATATAAAGTATGTTGTATTTTTTACAATAGAACCAATGTTTTTTAAGGAGTTGCCACCTATTGAAAAAGTTAAATACATCAACAAAAAAAATATATGTATATTGAAGTCAAATGTTGCAAAATGGGTATTACTCGAAAGTTTGAAAGAAGGTTACCATCTGTTTAAAGACCAATTCAGTTATATTAACAATAACTTCACAAATCTTTTTGGAGAAGATTTAAAAAATCAATTATAATCAAATATTGAAATATGAGACTTATACGAAGAAGTTTTTAGCATGCTTTACCTGGAATAGGGTTGTCATCTACTTAAAAAGTGATGAATTAAAAGTTATTACCGTCGGTGAAATTATTTATTTCCTTTTCCATTTCATTCCGCGGGTAAAAGCTAGTAAATAAATAAAAAAGTCTCAAAACTGTGCCATAGTTATGTTAAGCACTATACATATATACTAAATACACATTACATTGGCAATAATTAAGTTGATGTTATCCACAATGATGTTGTTGACTATATGGCAACCTGACTACATCCGTTCTGCACGTGCTGTTCCGGTTATTTCGCGTCCACTCTATTTCTGAGCTGTCACGCTCAATTTTCACCATAATTACTAGAAAACGCGCGCACCATGGGAGCGGATAATGAAGAAAAAAAAAACAAAAAATGCAACTTACTTATAACTTTCGTACATAGTAAATTTGCGATGTACAAAAATAAATTCAAGTAAATATGTCCCAGAAAAACACAGACGATGTCAATATAAATACTACTGCAGTGAATATAAACATATTTTGTGTTTGAAGCGGTTTTTCTATTTTTGTTGTTGTTGTGCTGGAACTATTATGGTATTTTGCTTTGCTTTATTGTTGTACTTTTTTAAAGGGTATTTGTTGTTGTTTTCTTGCTGTGTCACTATTTTATTACTATGTTTTAATATAAATTAAAAAAAAAAAAACAAGAAATGTCACTGATTGCATTTCACTTTAAGTGTACATCAGATTTAATTAAAAATATTTACTGACCGTAAAAGCATAAAAAATGGGTTTTTCCTTTTTGTTTTGTTTTGCTTTGACTTCGTAGCTCAAGTAAGGGAGCGAGGGAGCCATGCTACATTAAATGTAATTACTGAAAAATTAATAAATGCTGAGACAAAGATAAAATGGTTTGAATTCAATATTGCGAGGTAAATTAATAAAAAATGTGTGATCTTTTCTACAATTTATTGTTTTAATTTCTTCTAATTAATAAATGCTCTATTTAAATAACTTAAATTTATTTTGTTGATATCAGAACCTCGTTTCGTTTGTTTAAGAAAATATCAAAAATGTATTAATTTTAAAAAAATATGTATAACTGAGCAAAATTTTGTTAAACAAATAACTTCTAAGGATTTGTTTATAATTAAGTTTCTCATTCCCAATTATTTCAGCAAAAAACAAAATTAAATTTTGTTGATTTAAAAAATCAACGTAATTTTTCAGTCGTGGCATACAGTGATTTTTTGACCAAAGTTTCTCAGGCTTAATTTTTCATTTAATTTTTTAATAAAAACATAGTTTATTACAAAGCATAAATCATGTAAAGCAAAGTTTTAAGCTTCGAGTGAAATTGGGAAATATTCAAATATTTCATAATATTTTCTACTTTTTAATCAAAATTTATAAAAGCTTTCTGGGTATGTAATTTTATAGAAAATTCAAATCCAGTTTAACAAAGTGTAAGTTTTAAGTGGCTAAAAGTTTCCGTTAATTTGGGATTATTGCTCTTAATAAAAATAATTTTTATTCATACGATATATAGAAGAAAACGAACAACACTGCAGGAGTTCAAAATACTTAAGCGTCAACTGGCAAAACTCTATATAAAAAACACTCACAAAATTCTCAAGAAACACTTGTCTTACTTGATCAATTTATATTCAAAATAATTAACATAAAAACAATTTAACTATCATTCCATGTTCAATGTTTTTTCTAGACATTTCGCTACAGTTTTATGCCGACTTCGAATGGTAGTTTTTTCATGGGAGAAGTGCACTCAGAGCTTTGCCATTGCCTGCCGAGAGTCACCGCTGAGTAAAGCCACGTCAAGTGATCCCCGAAAATTTCACTAAATTTTGGATTCCAGAAACAATTATTTTATTATGAAGTGAATGTTATGCTTACATTGTCCCATTAATATTTTGCAAAAATTCGAATTATTGTTAAAGTTATTAACAATCAAAGTTTTGTGCACGATCAAATTAAAAAATTAATATCTCCTAAACTACAATAGATAATGAGATGAAACTTTCAGAGGTTATTGAAAGGTGTTTGCACTATTTTTCTCATTGAAAACAAACATAAAATTGTTATAAATAATTGATTTTGCAATAATTTACTTTAAACAATTGTACTTTTCAATGCTTTCTTCACGCTGTAAAAAAATGAAACTTATGCGAAATTGTGAGGAAAACGTTCACCTTTAATAATCTGTAAAAAATTGTTTGTCATTTTTCTTCGTTCCGGAGATATTCAATTTTTTGTCACTCAATGCGCTCTCCGCTCGCTCCAGCGAACTCCGCCTAGTTACACATGTATTGCTTTTGACGTGGTGTGTCAAGCGCTTAGTATGAATAAGAGTATATAGCAGCGACCAGTCGAGTTCGCCAGAGTGATCGGAGAGCGCATTGAGTGACAAAAAATTTAATATCTCCGGAACGAAGAAAAATGACAAAAAATTTTTTGCAGATTATTAAAGGTGAACGTTTTCCTCACAATTTCGCATAAGTTTCATTTTTTTACAGCGTGAAGAAAGCATTGAAAAGCACAATTGTTTAAAGTAAATTATTGCAAAATCAATTATTTGTAACAATTTTATGTTTGTTTTCAATGAGAAAAATAGTGCAAACACCTTTCAATAACCTCTGAAAGTTTCATCTCATTATCTATTGTAGTTTAGGAGATATTAATTTTTTAATTTGATCGTGCACAAAACTTTGATTGTTAATAACTTTAACAATAATTCGAATTTTTGCAAAATATTAATGGGACAATGTAAGCATAACATTCACTTCATAATAAAATAATTGTTTCTGGAATCCAAAATTTAGTGAAATTTTCGGGGATCACTTGACGTGGCTTTACTCCGCTGTTAGAAAAAACGTTGTCTACAACTTTTGATGTTGCTTCGACACATAAAAGAAAAAAGTTCGTAACTACTTAGTCCTGCCATAAGTTCGGTTACAAGTTCAAGTCGTTAAAAAAATTAAACTATAACGCATTTTCTAATAAAGTGAATTTTATTTAATAATGCATTTATTAAATGAGCGATGCACAAATTTTTGTACGAAATTGTCACCTTTTGCTTTCACACAGGCTCTCGAACGATTCGGCCATTGATTAATAGCAGCATGCACAGCTTCTATTGGTATTGACGACGTAGCTTTAACCAAAGATTTTTTGAGACTCTCCAAAATTTTGTTTATTAAAAACTTCTTCAAACAATGAAAAATTTGTCGTCTGCAAAAAGTATACTTTCCGGCCGTTGGCCGCGTATCACTGTAGAAGCCGCTACATCTGCTGAGCCTAATTTGCTTAAAGCGCGATGTCAGAAGATGCCCAGTTGCTCGACGGTAGACTTTCATGTGGAGATCATCTCGAACGAGTCTTGACATTGATCTGGACGATATCTTCAATTCCTATACCAAATCTCTAGCTAAACATACTATCAACTGTTTGTCTCTATTACTTTTCACCACAGTCTTTGGCGAAATTTTTTAAGACTGTTGCCTACTGAATACCGAAATCGTCTTAAGTCATAAAAAAAATGAAAGTGTCAAATTTATACTGTATTCCAGAATACTGACACAAAATGAACAAATGAAAGTAATTAATCATCTAGAGTTATGTAATTTTTGCCATTTTGTTTAAAAAGTTATTAAAATTTATGTGTCAACAAATTGCAAACATTTCTACACCTTTTTCAGTTTTAGTTCAGAAACTTACAATTCATATTCAGAATTTCCATTTCGAATTCAGAAAATTGCAATTGAAGTTCAAAAAATCACAACTTAAGTTCTGAATTTCCACTGTAAATTCAGAAAATTACAATTCAGAATTTTTTCTGAATTTGAAATGACCATTTCTGAATTTGAATTGCAACGTTCTGAATTTGAAATGGGAATTCAGAATTTAAATTGTAACATTTTGAACTTGTATTGTAATTTTCTGAATTTAAATTGAAAATCCTGATTTACAATTGGAACTTTCTGAATTTGAAATAAAAATCCTGAATTCGAACTGTAATTTTCTGAATTTGAAGCGAAAATTCTGAATTTGAAATGAAAATTCTACACTTAAATTGTAACATTTTGAACTTGAATTGGAGATTTCTTAATTTAAAATTCAATTTCTGAAATTGAATTGCAACTTTCTGAAGTTTAATTGAAAAATCCGAATTTGAATAATAATTTTTTGAATTTGAAGCGGAACTCCTGAATTTGAAATGGAAATTCTGAGCTTGAATTGTAACTTTCTGAATTTGAATTGCAACTTTCTGAACTAAAACTGAAAAAGGTGTAGTACGGACGATAGCGGGTGTATTGTGAAATTTGAATCTCATACATGCAACGAGGCGTTCAGGAGCATGGTCACCAGTTTCAAAACCAGGTTTCGAGATTCAATGTGCAAAAACTTTTAAACTGTTGTGAATTTGGCAAAAGCGCTTTGCCTACATATTTTCCATATCATAATCCCTAAGAAAAATTAAATAAAAAAGTTTAATTATTTTAAATCCAGAAGGTAGAAGACCCCCTTAATGAACAACGTGCGACCACAAATCCAGCAGCAATATACAAATGCGATACTTGTGCAAAATCTGCAATTCAATGAGCCTTAATCATAGTCTGCAGAGGCCATACAAAATTATTTGGGGTTGTATTTCATAAACTGTTCTCTTTCACGCTTCAACAACTACTAAATTTCTCGCCCAAATGCATTGCATCAAAATCTTCCACTCCCAAGCATAAAACGCTTTTAGTACCTCCCACTCACTTTAATAGCTTCTTAACTTATACTACCAAACTAACATCCTCCACCACTCACCTAATAACACCTTAATATCTAGCAATTTGGCAACGCTGCAAAATATTAACGGCTTCTACGCCACCTGACGCAAGCAAAATTCTCTCCACAAAGACTGCTTACTATCAGGAACATAACACGCCGCCAATTCTGCCATAAGACGAGAATATGAATTGCTCAACACAATAAGCAGCGCAACAAAAAGTGCTTTTGTTTTTGAAGTGGGAAATATTTAAAATATTCTATGGAGTTAACAAAATTAATTGTCTTAGTGCAAAATGGCAGAAAACCCATTTTCCTTCTTTCTAACTGAGTGCACGAATCGGTGGTTTGAGAAACGGCAAGTGTGGCATTTATGTAAATATTTAGTAAAAAGTAGTAGTTCCAAATTATAAACAGCAAACAAGTAAGAAATAATGCCAAACTAAAATTCAGCAGACTTACATACAACAAATGAGCTCCATGTGAAATTTGAAATTCGTGTGTTGCTCATAAAAGTGAATTGTGTAACTTGCAGATAAGTTTGATGAAAATAGACAAATTGAGTAAAAAAAAAACACACACACACTGCCAATGTCAAATATTTAGAAGTACACTCAATACAATATATGTATGTTCATTAGGGTGGAGCACATTTTGGTATTTTCGGTTTCGATAAATATTTAATTCCAAACGAAAATGCCGAGGACGATAATCAAAAAATTAAGCAAAAAATTAAAGAACACCTGGACAAAATAATGTTTGAGTATATGAAAGAAAATACGCAACACCTTCAGTAGTAAAAAATTAAGAAATATCAACGGAAATTTTTTGGCTATGTACATTCTTGAAATTAGCACTTTGAAATTTGCACAAAAAGATTTTAAAATTTTGCGAGGGAAAATTTTCCTTAAAAAATGCGTAAATTCGAAACTCATTTCGGACCTTTGGTTTTTTCTACACTTTTCCTTAGAACTATTTGTAGAATCTGAAAATACTAGAGTTCTTGTTTAAAATGGCTAATAATCGTATAACAATTATTCGACTAACCGTTCATTTTCGACTAAACGCTCACCATCAAGTAGTCCAAAAAGCGACTAACCCGAATTATTCGAATAGTGTTAATTGTTCGCAATAAATTCAAAAGCCGCATCATAGTGGAAAACGAGTTTTGTCAATAAGCACAAATATTCAAACACATATAAAAAAAAACAAAAATGTTTTGAAAGAAAACAACTAGTCGAAAAATTAAAAATTAACGATTAGTCGACTAGTTGTTTATGGTCGATTAGTCGAAAAAGTCGAAAGAAAGCGATTAGACGATTATGCGAAGTCTATACATAACTTAGTCGATTAATAAGATCTAGAAAATACCATAAGATTTGTCAAAAAAATTTCGTGGAAACAATTTGGCTCACCCTAATGGTCTTATATATTTACCCTAGCAAATACCCAGCGTACTCTCTTAAGCCTCAAAACCGTTCCACGTATGAAGTTGTATGTATTTGTGTACTGAGGCAATTTATTTAAAAAAACTAGGGATCTCCTTTACAAAATGTACATTAAGGTGGTTCATCAAAAAACCACAATGCACGTTTTCCACTAGAGTTATAAAACTTTGTATGCTTTAAGTCTTCCGCCAACACACTTCGAAAACTGGATATTAAAATTTACGTGAGCCGGATCGCTTTGAAAAACTTCGCCAAAAGCTCTATAGCTTATTTAAAAAAAAAATATTTTTTTCAACAATAATTTTTATGAGCTCTAGGCCACTTTTAATAGCAAAAATTATAGAAAAAACAGTAAAATATTTTTTTGTTTTAATATTTGAAAAGAAAAACCTTTTGAGATGATGAAACAGTGCAAGCTTAAGAGGCCTGCTTAAAAATATTCCAAAATTTGTTCAACGGAATCATAAATATATATATTATAATAATGATATTTGTGAAAAAAGGTTGTACCCTAATTTTATTGGTTTATTTGCAAAGAAATGAGAAGGGCGAAAAAATATCCTTCCAATGATATATTAATAGCCTAAGCCGGTTAACTTTTGGCTGAGTGGTTCTCGTTTGTTTTTCTTTTTTCAAACCATTCCTCCAAAAAAGTTAAAGACAGCATTAAAAACCTTAAAGTTTGTTCATGATCGGAGGAGATTTTTTTAATATTTTTAAAAACTATTTTCATTTTCAACAAACCTCAAAAATGGTGGTAATTTCAAATCGGTTTAGCTCACTTAAATCTTAATATTATTGCGAAATATTTTGGTTGATGTCTTCGAATATAATGAGTTTTATAATTTCGATTTTTATATAAGTAGGTATAGTTAGCAAGGCTTCCGTTTTAAGTTTTTTAATAGTCGTGCACATTCAAAGCTAGAGACACTTTAAAGACCGAACCTTCTGCTATCATAGAGGTATTTTTTATTTACTTCACATATCGTTCTGCTACGAGAAATAAGGAGTTATATGGAATGGCCTCGAGAAAATATCTCAACTTCAGATATCTTTTGCAAATCAGAAATACGTTAATAGGAACTTCTAGCGTTCAATTTTAGAGGATACTTAGGTGAAAATCTAAACAATATAGAAAATTGGATCGGACAATTTCAGTTTGCCAACTTCTAAAACGCAGCCGAATTTAGATTAGGTATTCATTTTGGAAACATATTATAACCAGGTTAATAAGTCCTCATGGTTTGCATACAAAAAATGTGTAATTATAGGATAGTTTCAGAATATCTTGCCGACCGCGAAAAAAACTCTTATTAGTACATCAAATTAGTCAGTGCAAAAACTTAAAAAAACCCCCGCATGGTCCAGAAAACTTACTAAATCTATATAGACTATTTACGAAAATAGTAGCTTCTTAAATATAACGTTCGTGTCTTTAACATTACTTAAGCTAAGACAATATTATTGATGTTTTTGAATAGTTAATTTAATGTAATTTAAAATTTGCATTTTGTGTTGGCAAAATGGCGCACATTGATGTGGCAAAAACTAATAAATTTTACAGCGAATTTATGTTAACTGTACGCGTAATCAGGGCGGATCATAACAGATTAGGCATACCTTTGGATGAAACGAAGTCGTCTAGGAACAATATAAATTTATAAAGAGTTTTCGAAATGGTAAAAAGTACTGAGGATATGGCCTCTCAGAAATAAATATATACCAGATGTCAATCAACAACTCGAATTGGCAAAAATAATCTATGATCAATGTTAAAGAACAAGTTGAATTCATAAAAAATATTCTATGAAAAATCTTAATGGAATGTGGAGGACTTATTGGTTTAAGAAGTTCCTTTAGATTATATGGACATCGATCAAAAAATTATGTGAAGCCCCTTTACAAAGTTATACAACAAAAAATTTAAAGCAACAAATCGAGATATTGAAAACATCTGGTGTAAGTTTTAAAGACCCAAAAGCACGGCTTGAGAAGAAAATCACTGATGAAAATATACAAATATCCAATATAAATAATGTTCACTCAAATCTAGAACAAAATTAGTCTAATGAAATTAAATTTTAAAAAATGTATATGAAATTTGTAGACTTCTACTTCAATGTTTCATAAACCCAATTATTTTATACATTTACTAGAGCGTTCATATATCCTTTTAAATATCGTTTAACTGTTAGTATTTCTCTCGCAGCCGCCTCAGAGTATCTCGACGTTAGACTAATTTGGGTACCGGGCCATAGCGACATTGCAGGGAACTGCATGGCTGATGAGCTCGTTCGGCAGGGTACCCTGGAAGTCATTTCTTCTTGCAGGGAGGGGGTGGGGGCTTCTTTGACTGCCTACGGGCTTCTCCTGGACAGATGGGCTCTCTGTCGTCTCAGCAAAGACCCTCTGGCCGAGAGTGGATCGTGGGCGCTCAAAGGAGCTGGGGTCGCTTACTTAGCGGCAACTCTCGACCCTCGTAGGTGTTTTGACTGGGCACTGTCCGTTGAGTAGTTAAGCGATTAGGCTGAAGATAATCTCTGACCCTTTCTGCCCCAGCTATATGGAAGAGGATGAGGTGGATTCATCTTTTCATTTTCTGCTCAGCTGCCCTGCCTTTGCGAGACTGAGGTTCAAGTACCTAGGCTCGTACTTCTTTAGGACTCCACAGAAGCTTTCTGGGGTGGAGATTGGTAATTTGCGTGACTTCATTCGGGGCACGCAACGTTGCTGAGGTTAATCTTTCCTGATTTCTCCGATTCAGGAAATAAATCTTCTGCCAAAATTCACAATAAAACACACATTTTTATAACATTAGTTCTAAAAGATTCTTCGAATTAAAAAAAAACAAAAACTTTCGGAAAAACTATTGTTAACGATTGGATTATCTGCCGAAATCGATAATAAAATCTTCATGTTAGCGACATATTTTTTAAAACTTTATTTTCGCTGCCGGAATGCATGAAGATTTGTTTTGGGAATATTACTGCATCAAAAAGAAAATTTTGGAAAAAAAATGTTGCTTATTTTTTGTGGTTAAGGTTTGATATGCCCGAGTATAAAGGCTGTTTCTCTCGCTATAAACGGAATTTCTAAACATTAACTTTTACAATATTGCGAGCAAAATATACTAAGACCTGATAAGCTGATTGTATTGCATAAACTTTCCATTCTTTTTGAAAAAAAATTGTTTGTGTACACAATTGAAATGCCAAAAAATTCGAAGATTCAGAAAACTCACTTTGCGTTCCAAAACGGTGTTTTAAAAGTCGATTTTTTGCACCTTAACTAGATGTAATTTTAAAAGCAGAAAAACGAGATAAATTAGGAATACGAAAATTAGATCAAATCAACAGTTTTAATGTTTGTCCCACGAAAACATGTTAGGCTTATGAAATATATTTTAAAGGACGATTTTTATGGAATTGTATGATACTCCTTTTTGGCCGTAGCCAAGTGCGTATCGCTTCACTTGAAGAGTCTCGCGTTCGCAGCTCGGCCGAATCAAATATCAGCGAAAATTAAAGCAAAGCTTTTTTCTAATAGCGGCCGCCGAGTATATTTCTGCCATAAAAAAATGTATCTCAAAAATCATCGGCCATTCGGAGTCGGCGCAAATCTTTAAGTCTCTCAATTTGTGTTACAACAATAATACTCACATCACAATTTGTAAGACAACTTCCATCAAACAAAGGCAAGTTATTATTATTATAAAAAGTAGGCATATAAAATGGACTATAAAAAGGTTGGCAAATAAAAATGGTTTGTAGAAGAGGAAGAAGCATTTTGTTCAATAAAAAGTGGATATGGATGTTTGTGCATTATTTTCAAACTAATTTAGTGCGGATTATTTTAGCTAATCATTATGATTTTTTTTAATTTGATTAGGATTGCAAAATGTTGCTTGGTTGATAAGGATATAAAATGCGTAGAAAACTTTACTGTGCTGAACAAAATGATTTATAAGAAAAGTGATTTCGAACTGATTGAACTTTATTCATAATAACTCGACTTTTATTTCGATGGAGAAATAAATATTCATCGAGTTAGATATTTTAAGGTTAGATTGGATTTTGAAATTTTCAGGTTAAGGAAACAGTTTCGCATTTTTCGCGGTTTTTGAGGGGTCCATAAATATATTTATTGTTAGCAATTCATTTAATAAATACTTTGGTATTATTCTATAAAATCTTCTAAAGAAAAGAGCAGTTTTCCGAGTGAAAAATATTGACTTTCAATGATTCTATGCTATTTCTACATGAAACTGTTTTCTCCCATATAAAATACTAGATTTTACCCGCGGCTTCGCTTGCAGGACATTCGGCTTAACGTTATGAATACGAATGAAACATAAAAGGTAATAAATAATTTCACCAAAGGTAATGGCTTTTAATTCATTTTTAGTTTAGGTTTTTATTTTTTAACTATCTAAAACAAAATCTACCCCTACTTCATAATTTTCGATTATGATTTGATGCTGAAACTTTTTTCTCATTGACAACTACGCGATATGCCCTGCCATTCGAGTTAAGTGAAGCCTAAATTATTGTGATTTACCTTATTTATTTAATTGACAATAATTGAATTCAACTTTTCTACTCTACGAATATATTTCTCTAAAAGAGCTGCCTTAAAGTTAATTTTTGTCACCAGTATATGTAGTAAAACTCCCTTTGCCTTACCAATAAATTACATTTAAGAGAGGGCAACCCTCATCGAGCCATTTTTCGTAGAAATTCTTTCGTCACAGAGTAATACTGTTACATTACGGTAAGCTTACAAATAGCATTACATAAATGTTTTTAAACATGTGGCAACACTCCATTAACATAATTTCATAATTAAGTTACTTTAAGCCTAATGCCTTTGCATCCCATTACGTGATACTTCCTTTAACTTAATAATTGAATTTAATTAACTCTTTTTATCAGGTGGCAACTCTCGCCAAAAGTATTTTCAAAACAAAGTTTCATTCAAATTCTTTCATTTGGGACCCATATTTCAATATTTCATTTAACTTAATATAATTTTGATTAAGGTTGTAAACAGGTGGCAACCCTCTCCAAAATAATTTTTGAAATTACGCTTTCTTAAAATTTGTCGTTTGGCGTTCATATTTCTAAATTTCGTTTATTTTTTAAGTTAACTTAATTTGCATTTAAACAAGTGGAAACATTTTTTGAAAATATTTGGAAAATAGAGCTTTATTAAGCCTCTTTCATCCACACACACATACACACACCCACTAACAAACACACATACTTTCATATTTTTAATATAAGAAGGATATGGAAAGCTTTGGACGCTCCAAGCGACCTCTAAATAAAATTCCGTCAACAGTTTCACCGCATGCATTTCTGGACCACCTTAATGTAGATTTCTACATATATGCGAAATGTGTTAAAAAAAAATCACAGTGAATGGGAAGCACTAGAAAAACACCTAAAAGTCACTTATCAAAAGTGTAATTTGTCTGCGAGACAAAAACATTTATTTGCACATTAGAGGTATTCAAGCCCAAGTGGGAAAATTTTGTGTTTTAAATTTTTTTTAATGCCAGGTATCTTTGATTGCTTTTGTTCCACAAACCTAGTATGTAAATTTTTTTGTCGGATGAGGTAAAGTTGAGTTTGATGCAAAGTTACTGTAAATAAGAGGAAAAGTCGGTTTCATTGAGATTTCTCATTGGAAAGTTTATTTGGATTTTATATTTTTATAAACATGAATGTGTTATATTATATAATATATTTCTTGGCGAAATTGCTTTTTTGCTTCTCGAAAACATGTATATTTTGCAGAGATCTAAAATAATAGTTTTTTTAACTTTGAGTTTTAAAAAGGTCATTATAAATTTGGTAATAATTATAAAAGTCTTTAGATAATAATAATGAGCGTGGCAAATTTTTCAAGTTATCGGCGTTTATTATATTGGGATTTGTATTATAAAATTCTTTTAACAAGAGTTATGAGTGAGACACATATTTTACGTCTTTTAAATTCTTTTATTTTGAGACTTATATTATAAAAATATTTACATAATAACAATGAGACAATTTTTTTTTGGACTAGACAACGGAACTCGGGACCCAAAATAATACCGAACCAGTCCGGAAGTGATGGTGAACTTCCCGAAATTGTTCCGAAGTAGCCTCGAATCAGTTCCGAACTAATCCTAAAAGGATCCTAAAAAAGTCCCTTCGAACAAGACTGAAAATTGTTTACCCACTCGTAATTATTAACAGAAGACTTTTATAATCTTTGACTCAAAACATAAGTCTTTAATAATTATTATGATAAGACATTTGTAATATAAGTACTGAAATAAAAGTCTTTGCAGACTTCAAACTATTTATCTCGATGATAACTATTATGAGAAGACATTTATAGTACAAGTCTTTAAATAATTGCTATAGATTACTCGAAAAATAATACTTATTGATTAACTTTTACTCTTTTCTTCTTATTATAGTTATGTCTCTGATATATTGTGATACATCGGTAAATTCAAGAAAAATATAAACTATATTCTTTTGTCTGCATATGTGAAGGGAATGTTTGGCATTAGTAGAATAATAGACGTTTTTGTTAATTTTCAGAGTGATTATGGGTCTACATAGCCCTAACCAATCGAGCTTACATTCTGAGTTTTAGAGACAATGGAGTCTGAAAATGTTATATATTTGCATACACGTATTATAAGTATATCATTTCCGCACAACTGAAAAATAATAATAAGTGATTTCTCTAAGCATTTCTCTTCTCCTCAATTTGCAAAGCATAAAGTTACGTATACGCCCTGTACATCGGACAGACATCTGATGCTCAAAGTCAACAGCGGCAAATACTCGCTATGATTTTGTCCCGCCGTCGAACGGCGCTAAAGGCAGCAGAGTAAGGGAACTGGAGAATTTTATACTAGTACATACATATATATGTAGATGAATAAAAGTGTTAATAAATTGTCTGCATTCGGTGTTTGTGTCAACATCAGATGTGCGAATACTTCAAAGAGCAACACAATATTTGTGTTTGTGAGATTTGTTTTTGTTTTTTTTTTTCTTTCACTGGCAAAATGTGTAATGTACGTTCACGCTAATAAATATGTTGGATTATGTCAAATCGTTAATATAATGAACCACAATTTATCTAATGTGTCTTTTGAAAATTTCTATGCTACTTTTGCTTTGCACGAAATGAGCTAAAAATTCGAGGACCAAGTGGGTAGGAGTGAGTGTAAGATTGAGAAGATTTTAGCAATTTTGTAGTAAACTTTAATTCCATACTGTACAATACTGTTGCTATTTCTTATGCGAATACGCGTTGTTTCGATACACAATTTATAATTTGATAAGACCTTTCAAGAGGGCCTAAGATGGATTGCGGTTTATGGTGGTTTACATATGTAAATAGGTTTAGCCTTTCCTTTAAGGAATTTTATCATACACGAAAGTGTACCTCGCGACATCTTAAATATCTGAAATCCATACTAGTCAAGTTATCCAAAAATTAAGTACTACTAGGTATTTTCATGCCAACGAATGTGAATAGTTTAAATTTCATCTTCCGTTTTTCGTTACGAGATGAATAAAAATAGGTGACAATTAAAAATACTATAAAATACTGAACTATAAGCAATGGGAAGAAATATTAAGTACAGTTAATAAAGAAGGGAGTTTAAATAAGGGCAATATAAATTGAGAAAATGAGAGAGAAATTATCACGTATGTGAAATTTGGTATTTGTTCAAAAAATAGTAAGAAGATATGGACAGGGAAATAATAATTCGTGAAAAAAATACAAAAATTAAAACTACCATTTTATTTATGTATATTTTTTAACAATACAATACAAAAAAATGCTACAGATTCCAATGCCTTGGAGGCAGAGGAAGAGAAAAGCCTCGATGTTGAAAAACCCAGGTGGAAAAGGATTTGGCCACATTAGGGGTCTCTTGCTGGCGCCAAATAGCAAAGCAGAGAAGGCACTGGCGCGCCATATTAAAATCGGCCATAATCGCCTAGGCACCAATTAAGAAGAAGAAGATATACAACCCATGTAATAATTAGATCAACATTTATTTTCAACTTTTGAAAATTTATTTCTTAATATTTAGTTTTAATTATCTATACATTTATTGCGAATTTTAATCAAATTTGGACAGTATATTACTTAGACCCTCGTAACGGGTATAGGCTATATTTTAATCCGTTAGGTGGCGGATGAGTTTAAATATTCAGAAATCAGTACTAATTGTCCGACATTGATATAATAAGAAATAAGAAATAAGGAGCGCGATGAGAAATACATTTATGCAAAACTTTTCCGCTAGGTGGCGCTAAAATCGAGTTCTTCATAAAATCCGTATTTATGGTATGTTATTGATGATATTAGAAAGGTGTGGTGCTGGTGTAATAAGAAACACTTTTAAAGAAATTAATGTAAATTGTATGGAGAATGTTTTGACAACTTTGCCTTTCTTATTTAAGTTCAATTATTCTTCATAAAGGCCGAAGGCCCTTGTTGCTAGTGCTGCTAAACAAACTATTTGTTAAATAATTAATTATTGTACAAATATTTCTAAAATAAAAAAAAATAAAAAAAAAACTCTATAACAAAAACGAAACCAATTAAGTCGGATTTTCACACTTTCTACAAAATTTATAATAATTCGATAAAAATCATGAAAATGTGTGCCCCTTAATATGAATGTTTACAAAATTTTTGAGTATGCAGTTTTGTATCAGATTCCATTTGGCTTCTTTTTTTTAAGTGGCTCAAAATGCTTATTATTTTTCAAAATTTTTGATCAACACCGTAAACAAAAAAATTTCAAAACTCAAAAAGAAGATTTAGCTACTTGACAACTGCATACTCGAAATTAAAAATAATCATGTTAAAAAGTTATATATAAAAAATATTCAACGTGACCTTCCCGTGTAGACTTTAGGAGGCATTGCACCCACGTCATTCGGCAAGCAACCGTTTGTACTAAGCTAAAGCGTGTGAAATGTTGTTTTCTTTTCCAAATTTCCAAAAAAAAAAACCATCTTCAAGCCCATATAAAATATTGTTAGTTTAAGTGTCTGTAAACAACAGAAATAGCATTTATAAGACAAACCAAGGACTTGTGATGGGGCAAGGAAATGTTTTGGCGTAAAATTTACAAAAATGGATCTTGTACGCTTACCAAGAAGATTCAAGATTCCATCGCCAAGAACACCAACGATACTGGAGCTTAGTGAGTCGGCGAAGTATCTTGAGATAATCTTAGAGAAAGGAATTAATTGGAAACAAGAAGCGCAGAAAAGTGTGCAGAAAACTACAGTTGCCTTATACAGCTGCAGGAAGGTGATGGGCCAAAAGTGGGGCATGCCCCCTAATATGGTACACTGGCTATAAACGGTTACTGTCATGCGGCTATAAAATGTTGTTAGTGGTATGGTGGCCCATCCTAGAAAAGAAACTAGGAATCTTTATACTACAGCAACAACGCTCACTGAGGCAATGATATTGATGCTAAACCTACTACCCTCGGGCATGACGGGAAAGCGGGTTGCTGCTAACACCGCACTAAGGCTGCAACATCTTAAAAGCTGGAAAAAACCCCTCCAACTGCTGAGCAAAACGGACTACTGTTTACCGAAGCTAACTTTCAGCAAGCAGAGATTCATGAGCCGATGGAGTTCAAGAATCTAAAGATGCTTACGATTCTACACTGATGGATCTAGGCTGTATACCAGAGGTGGTGTGGGCGTTTACCCGAACAGTTGGTAACAAAAATGACATTTCGCCTTCCGGACCAATGTAGTGTCGTTCAAGCGGAATTAGCGGCAATAGAAGAGGTGGTAAAGTTTTTATAATCCACTGTGATTACGACAAACAAAGTTTACATCTACTCAGACAGTACAGCTACCCTAAACGCCCTTGACTCGGTCACAATAAACTCGGAGATAGTAGCGAACTGCACCGATCACTTAACATAATGGCAGAGCAGTTCGATCTCCACCTGGTGTGATTTACGGGACACTGCAACATACCAGGTAACGAGAAATCTGACGAGCTCGCATGAAGTGCATAACCGTAGCTCTTTCACTGGCCTGGCAGATGTTGGGCTAGTCGCTAGCTTCCTGCAAGCTCAGGATTCTTCCTCAATGAAGCGAGTATGTTGTGGGAACACAACGCGGATTGTTTTATACATCCAAACTTATGTAGCCTAAATGGGGCATAAGCAAATCCCAAGAACTTTTCTCGCAACTAGGAGAGAATTGCGCTTAGCTATAGGAGTGATCATAAGGCATATTCCTATATGGGACAAGCTGATCGAATATAAGGCATAAAAGTGATTCCCCGCACTTTATAGGAGGCGGAACAGAATTTCCTAGATGCGGGATTTTTAAATAGCCTAGGCGCGGCTGTAGAAGTGAAAACACGGCAGCTGCTCCAATTTTTCGATTCGACAAACTGGTTTAACGGAACTTAGTGGTCAAAAATTTGATTCCAAGTTGTATCTCAATGGACCTACTTGAGGGTCTGCGTTTGCGCTGGTTCACTGGCAGCTGCCACCTCAAACTAACCTAACCTAAGTTAAACCGTTCTCAAAAATACATATCAAACTTTACAATGACTATGCCAGATTTTACTTATCACGTTAGTGAAGTCATATCTCAACACTTAAATAGCAACCCGCGTATAATGTTGTTCGCCTTAATCTGTTTTGTTTTTCAGCATACTGAAAGGGAACTATGTTAAGCTTTTTTTACATACAGTCAGTATTAATTTAATAGCAATATGTAGATGTATGTAGCTACAATCCACAAACATATACAATATATATGTATATACGTAGATAAATAACGAACTAAAAGTGTTTAAGAGCGGTCTGCTAAATATTTTTCGTATATATTAATGTTTGGAACCTTTTTTAGCGCCACTTTTCACTTAATAAAGTTAAAATTTTATCCACAGCATGTACATACATACGTACATACGCTGTAAGTTAAGCATTTATATATGTATGTATATTAGGGTGCATTACTTCTCATACAACAAAAAAAATGGTATTGAACTTCCATAGGAATTCTAAAGTTCATTATATTTTCCATCAATATTTTTTAGAAAAATCTTAGGATTTACGTGAGCTGAACCAAATTGAAAATATCTTCGAAAATGGATTTTTTTATGAATGAAAGTTGTCTTTCGAATTTTTTTTCTTTTTTGTAATTTCACCTTAGAATATAAACCAGTTTAAGCTTAAAAAGTCTGGATACAAATATTTAAAAAAAACAAATTTAATTAATAATGAAATTTTTATACATATGTGCATACTAGTAGATTTTTTAAAATTTTCTATATGTAATAATTATACTCAAAAATGTGTATTTACGAGAGTTTACTCAAAAATTATTTTCGAAACTTTTTCATTTTGTTAGACTTTCTTTAACTTAAACTGAGGAGTTTTCTTGAAGTTTGCGTTCAAAAGTGATTTTTTTTAAATCTATATAATTGTGAGATTTGTATTTAAGTTCTCAAAACGTTGACAACCCCTCAAAATATTTTCGAAGCTAAGCCATCCTACACCTCTTGTTCACACCAGCATGAATGCTTCAGTTACCTTGTAGCTTTAATTGAATTAAAAAGTTGTAAACGGGGGGCAACCCTTTCGAAAAATTATTATCAAATAAAAGCTCTCTTAAAATTGAATCGATTGGCATCGGCATTGAAGAATTTCTGTTAGCTTACTTATTAAATTAAGTCCACACGTTCGAGAAAGGTGGCAACCATCTTCACAAATGTTTTCGAAAAACGTTTTCCTGTCTTACCAATTCTGTTAGATTTCATTGATATTAGAAATTTATTTAAGTAATATCTTGAGTCCGCTTCCTTTATATCCCATACCGTTCTTTGTTTGAAATCCTTATTGCAATTTTTGATTTAATGTATTTTAATTAAATTATTAATTAATTATGTTGTTAAACAGGTGGCAACCATCTACAAATATGTGTGTGAGATTAAGCTTTCTTGAAACTTTTAGTTTGACACTCATTTGCAAAAATTCATTTACGATGTTTTACGTTATTTGATTTCAAATTATTCCGCATTTCCTTTTTCCTAAACCTTCGCGGATTTACAAAGTAAACCGCAGAAGAAGTTATCTAATTAGGTTCAGTTGTTTTCAAGTTTTAACCATCCGAATATTAGCCGAAAAATTACAAATTCGAATCCGCCGCATTTTGAAAATAATATAGATTTTGCTGTTAATTCCACAGGCTCACAAAAAACCAAGTTCTGTTTCTAAAAGTTGAAGTCACTAAGGGTAAGTTTTTTGGTGTGCCAAAAACGAATTAGAAGTCTAAATTTACTCATCATCCCTAAAATTTGTCATAGCACTTTCAAAACCACCCTTAAGGATCAAGTTTTATGAAAATTCAAATTTAGAATTTTATCCTACGTTTTTTTTTTATATTAATAACGAACACGAGATCAAAATAAATTTTTCTCCCCCAACATACCCCTTAAGGGTGAATTTTTAAGATTTGATGAAAATTATTTTCCAAGTATCTCTTAACTCTCTGGAAGTCAAGTTACCCAACGGGGTCGCCTGATAACAACGCCTGCTGGCCCGCTTTCCCAAACTGACCAGCCACCGATACAGGGGTATTTTGCCATTAAGACATTTTTTTAACCTAGGAACTTCGCCGTAAATTTCCGTTGCCCGCCTTCACCATGTGGAGTTGTCCTAGTTACAAAAGAAAAATGATTAAATGATTAACTGCTTAATTTAAAATAAAATATCTATACTATAGTATTTACTTCACTTTTTTCTACAGGGACGTTTCTTTGACTACAAGGTATCCTTATTAATGCATTAAATAAAATAAGTATTATGGGAACATTTTTAATATTCGAGGAAAACTTGAAGGCGATGAGTAAATTTAGACCTCAGATTAATTTTGAGCACACAAATAAAAAACGTAGGATTAGGTTATAAATTTGAGTTTTCATAAAATCTTAAAATTGACCCTTAAGGGCGTGTTCGGGTAAAATTTAAGGGTGATGGGTAAATTTGCATCTCATGTTCGTTTTTATCATATCAAAAAAGCAGTGTACCATATTAATTTTAAATTTCTATGTAATCTAGAAATTTAGCGATAGGAGGAGTTGGGGATAGGTGATGTTGGGGCAAAATCTAGGGGGGTTAAGGAAATGTAGACCTCAGCTTCGTCTTTAGAATACAAAAACAAAACATAGGATAAGATTATAAATTTGAATTTTCAAAAACAAAAACTAAAAACTTGAATCATAAGAAAGGTGTTGGGGGGTACTGGGCAAAATTTAAGGGTAATGGGTAAATTTTGACCTCATATTCTGTTGAGTATAACAAAAATCGGAAAATACAATACTAATTGATTTTGATTTTTATGTAATCTTGAAATTTGACTCTGTGGGAAGATGCTGGGGGCTGTTGGAGCAAAATCTGGGAGTGATGAATAAATTTTGACCCCAGATTCGTGTCTAGCACACCGAAAACTTATCCTTTCGGAAACAGAACTTTTTTTTTTGTATGCCTAACACAGGCAGCAGGACTGAAAGAATATATCCCACGCTTCTTGGAAATTATATAGACTTTTTGCTGTTAATTAATTTAATTATAATTAAATATAAAATATAATTTCCTTCTCTCTAGTTCTATCTATCATTAAAACGTGTTTTCCCCAGTTTTTTCATTATTTTTTTTCGTTGTAAATATATCTATTTATGTCCAATTTTTTTCAAAAACCTCATTACTACCATGCCATTTTTAGGCTTAAGTTATTTTATCATCTCAGGTAACACTTTAGAAAATATATTAAAAATAAAGTATTTCTTTTTTTTAAACTCCATTTTTGGAATTAACTTCGAATCGGGGCCAGCTCACGTAAATCTTAATATTTTTCAGAAATATTTTTGTGCAAGCCTTAAAAATAAAAAAAAATTTAAAAATTCCGGGGTGACAGCCCGCACCATTTTTGGCAAGGCACGCACCCTAATGTATAAATATATGTATATTAAATTCGTAGGTTTTTTTTGTTATGTACATCTGCCCTTGACAAATGAGGCGCATGGGAGAGAGCAAGTGTACATACATTATTTATTTCTACATGTTTTCGCTTTTGCCACTTTAGAGTTTTCAAGTTCAGCGCCAGCAATGTCTATGGCATACTTGAATTTTGTAATGAAACATTTTCGGTATTGTAAATGTTCAACGGCTCTTACACCGACAGCTCACATCAACGTCAGCTCAATTTATCTAGCTAAACGGATATTCATAAGTGTGTGTGTGTGTGTGTGGGCGTGTGGGTGTGTTTGCGAATAGGTCGCACTTCATATATTTCTTTCAAATTCTGTTTAAAAACATAAAATAGCAAAGCATAAAGTACATAAATTTAATTTTAAAATTTTACAATAGAACCGAAAAGAAATAAATAAAACATTCCTTTGGTTTTAAAGCTGCACTTCTCTAAGGCAACCAAAAATATCTTTATTTGTGTGAGAGAATAAATACAAAGCTATCTATGTGCATCGAAGTCAGTGACTTCTTTCCATGCTAACTTAATTTTATAAATTATTATTGTCAACATTCTGACAGCACTCCTCACGCGCATTGTCAACCTACCCAAAAATTTCTCAACGCACATTCTTTCAGACTTACATGCACGCATACATATGTACGTACATATTTATGCATGTGGACGAATATACATACATATATATTAAATGAATGCCACAATATGCCGACAATAGAATTTTAACAAATTCTTCAAAATGAAACATTCTAAGTAAAGGTTATCCAAATACATTCGAGTGTCATTGCTCACATTCAGTGAACTCAACCTCAATTGCCGTCATTCCCAGACCAACATACAAACACACAACACACACACACACACGCACATACAACATGGTGACTTGTGAAGCACCAAAAATTTCGTCACAATACTAAACTGGAATTAGAACAATGATTTTTACCACCACCACATAAATACCATTGGTGCATATTTGCCTGTCATTTTGAGAAATTCTTATTCATCCTCACTGCTGCTGATGTTTTATTGTATTGCGAAAAACAAGCGAATGCCCAACGTCACAGGCAGTCACAGTAATCTCTCACTAAAGACATTTTAATTTGAGCATATAGCGTGCGAATGGCCAAAAACTTTTTCCCCCCTTGCCAGCAACTGCTAGGGCACTCTGCTTATTTACTTGATGCTTCGGTACTTAAAGAGTAAGTTGGAAGTAGAGGAAATATGTAGCAGAAAAGAACAGAAAATGTGTAGCCATAAAAGTAACAGATTGGCTGCAGCAGTTGATGATGAAAATTACTAAGCCGAGAAATATATACATATAAAGGAAGTTAAAACAATTTTTATTTGGAGCTTATTATTTGTCAGTGTGCTTATAAGAGCAAACAGAGTGAAAAATGCTGGTTCGAATGACAATTCGGTGGCAGCATTGGAACTTTTCCAGCTGATTACTCGGTGCGACAATTTTATGGCAACTCAAAGCAGACCAGTCTTTGTTAATATTTTTTAAATGTACATATCATAATTTTGTAATAAAACATTCGATGAATTAGTAAAAGTATGTTCCCGAAAGCAAACCGAACGTATCACCAACAATTCCCACAACAAGTACGAAAAGTTTGTGTTCTTTTTGTCATACTGCTCTCGTACACTAACAGCACACGAAACGTTTCAAAAACAGGTGAACACAAACCAAACAACATGTTTGTTCTCTTGCATACTTGCGTAATTTTGCTTATTCGGCGCGTTTCTTTGTATCCGAGTTGCAAAAGAACGCAACTTTCATGAAACATGAGATTTGTTTACTGCTATTTAAGAACAGAAAGTAGGTGTGCTGACAATTATTAAGTTGACTTAGTTATATATTTAAAAATGCTATGCAATTAAAAACGAATTAGGTATTAAACTGAAATTTTCCATATATTTTCTTGGCACTCATTCACAATAGCGCAGTTTTCTCACTTCCCAATTCTACACCTCAGGTCGGATATCATTTAACCAAGTTGGCTCAATTCGCATATTTATCAGAGTTAGTATTGTTCCTTTGCATGCATTTTATTATCCTACCAAGTGTTCTTTTGCGACACGGTTACAAAGAAATGGACCTATTGTAAAAATACTCATCATGAGCAAAACCCAAAAAAAAAACTCGATACAGAAAATGACAAATCACACCTCAACCTTAGCAAGACGAATTCATATATGGTAGTGTGGCTAGAACAGCTGATTTTATTGTTTTTTACTTCTCACGGCATAAAATGTCAAATCTAAATTTTTATTTATTTTCTAACTGTTCTCATTGGCTTGCGATATTATTTTCTGCAATAATTTGGTTGTCCAACTCGCAAAAACGAAAACAAAATACATGGTTGTTTTTATTTACTGCTACTACCTTATATAAATGTTCCTTGTTATAAGAAAGAGAGTAGTTCCACTTCGAGTTTTTTTTTAAAATAAATTATTGACATTTTCCCTAATGTAAAAAATTTGGCAAAACGTTAACTCGCCGAATATTTGTTGGAGAGGGTAATTTTTCAATCATATATTGAGCATTATTTACAAATGGAGGGCTTCCTATAATTCGAAAACTTATCAATTAAAAAACTTTGTTTTAAAAATCAATTCAAATATTTTTCATACAACTTTTAAAAAGGATTGTCGCAGAAGTTCAAAGGGAGAAGTTTATGTGTGTTTTGCTGGCTTTTCTCTTCATATTTTAAGATTAGTTTCAACATTTTTTTAATTATAATTTTATTTAATTAAAATAAACCCATTTTTAAATAAAATATTTTTATATACAATACTTTAATTACAACACAAAAAATAAGAACAGATTCTTTGAGATAATAGCAATAACTTAAGCTCCGTTTCTTCATTCTCTTATGATGAAAAAAGAAAGATATTTTCAATTTTGTTATTTTTATCTTCTTACCTGATCTGAAAACTGTCCTACCCAAAACCCGCTTTTGAAATTTTCATCACTGTATAATTTAGGATCCGCGGATACTTTTTACAACGTTTTATTAGCATTTCCAAAGACTTATAAGTCAGCTTTTGGTATTCTGGTTTATACATATTCCGAAAAATTATTCCGAAAGTAAATTAGCGGCTTAAAATTTGGATTATTTCCATCGTGCATCATCGTGCATCATCGTGCTTCCAAATTGGGCTGGGCATACATCTCATGCCAAAAGCAACTTTTCCCGAATACTCGTTTGCAAAATAACTGTGAGCTAAAGGAACCTTTGCATAGATTTTTGTTTTTAGTTACTGACAAAACAAGCAGTAATTTTTTTTCTTCCTTTTATTTGTTTAATTTCAAACAAAGAATAAAATAAAAAAATTTCGACTACAGATGGTAGCACGAAACGACATAATCTCTTTTGTTCCCAGGTAGTTAATATGGCGTCCAAAAAGTTACAATAGAATTGCCTTCTTTATTGTATCATGGAACCAAGACGAGTTCATATAAGGTGATGTTATTAAAGCAGCTGATATCTTCTTCTTTCACTATATTTGTATTTTTCTTTCACCCATGGCATCTTAAAAATGAGAACTAATGGCGTCCATTCTTCTATTACCTTTTGTCGTGAAGTCCCTAAATGCGAATTCGCCTGAAATGGAACCTAATATTCAAACACACCGACAATTTTCTGTCAATATTCCTAATAATTTTTATAAAAGTATAGATAAAAATCACAAACTATTTGCGAAATATCCAAAAATGCATGAAATTTAATAAAAAAAATCATACAATCACTTTTTAACCGAACTTTCACAAAACTTTCGGGTGTGCAGCTTTGTAGCCAATTCAATGTCAGCATAATAATGTGCAAGTTTTAAATAAAAACAAATTGGAGTTTTTAGTCACTCGGAACGTGATCTTTGTTATACTACACCATTCCCCATTTTAAATGAGAAAGCGTCATTTAAAAATGAGAATAGTCAATTTTAAATGAGAAAGCGTTAATTGAAAATAAGAATAGTCAATTTTAAATGAGAAAGCGTCAAATTTAAATGAGAAAGTGTCAATTGAAAATGATAATAGTCAATTGAAAATCAGAAAGCGTCAAATGAAAATGAGAATGTATCAAATAGTAATGATAAACTTATTTTTATAATAACTGTAAAAAATGTTATATGTACCCACCGGCATATTTCGATGGGATATTGCCTCAACATGGAAGGATGGTGTCTGTTAAAATGCTCTTGCCGATTCTCCTCCCATTTTTATTTGACGCCTTCTCATTTTTATCTGATATTTTTGCATTTCAATTTAAAGGTTTCATATTTTCAATTGACGTTTTGCGTTTTAGTTTGATGCTTTCTGATTTACAATTGGAAATGGTGTAGAATTTAATGGGCTACAAAAACTGCATTCCCGAAAAAAAATCAAGATTAAAATGTTCAACTTTTTTACAACCATTTTTTTTTTGTCTAGCTTTTATAAAAGCTATGGATAATAGAATTATTTTTTACACCTTTGTTTTTCTGCGAAAATTTTTTTGTCCCAGTTAACCGCGTAAAAAGAGGATCAGGTGTACATTTTATACGGTTTTGAAAACTTAATTAATTTCAATTTAGAAGCCTTGAATCAATTGGACCTTTTTACACGAAAAATACTAGAATTCAGGCTTTGGTAACTAAGTGAAGCACTTTTGTTTTTTTCTTTCATTTTTTGCCAGCACGAAAACCAACAATTTTTTTGTTTTTTGTTTATATAAATGGTAAATAAATGTCAATTGCAATGAGCAGATTTGACAAACCCGAATTCAATAAATCGAAACGAATTCATATCTGGTGGTATTCTACGTACAAAAACAAAAATTTACACTAAAAAATTATAGGCACATTGACAGTATGGTTTACAACAAAAACATTTTTTTGACTTAACGTTCACCAAGCGAATTCAATCAGCTGCTGGAGCAACTTCACCTTATATGATAACAATAATACATGGGGTTTTTTCTTATATTCGCTTGACATCACCTTATATTTATTTGCGTCTTTACTAAAAAGAATAGTTTAGTTTTGTGTTGCCCTTATTTCAAGAAACCCCAGAAAACAGTTTGGAAATTTCCCAGATGTTTAAAATATTCTAGAAAATCATTTTGCAAAAAATGTTAAAGAGGAACTTGTTGTTTTTGAATTCCTAGTCCCTCGATATTTACTACTCAACGGCTTTAATAAACTGAGCTAATTTCAAAATACATAACATCAGCATGCTGATAAAATCAAAGAAAATATCTAACTAATTTTCACACCAGCCGCTGGTACAATCCCACCACAAGCGCATAACCGGTCAACAGCTAGCACAAACGGTTGATTCCAAAGGCACGCTGGTTTCGTGCGCTATTTTCCTTTTAAGGTAGGTACGTCCGCATCGACGTAAAGTCAAGCTGTTGGGATACTGTTGGCGATGTGTTTTTATCCCCTAATTCCGAAGCTATTGCCAAAGCTGCAAAAACAGCCGTTGGGAACTCATTGAAAACCAATATTGGCTCATTACGCTCGCTACCCATCTGGTTAGCCAAACATTTCTTTTTAATTTTCTGTTTGGTTTAATTTATGTCGCTCATTTATATTTTTCACCACTCTTCATCAGATTCGTTTGCCACTTTGTGAAATTGAAAAAAATTATACACCGCTTTTAGAGCGCTTTTGTCGCAGAAATTTGGAAACTACTAATTTAAAATAATACGATGTGCAATGATTTTAGTAAACATTCAGCAATGAGTTTTTGGTGTAGGCACACGATATCGGGCACAAAGTATCGATATGGTGCTCGTTCAGTATCACTTTATACCCAAAATATCGGTACTAAAATTTAAAAATTTTGATAACTTAGAAAATGTAAACACAATTTCGAATTTTCCGAAAATTACGGAAATCTGGGGAAACCCCAAGGTATAGCGACATATTGGACATATTCAATATTGTATTCAATAATGTAGCACTTTCGCTCAAGTTTGGTAAGAAGAATTGAATAAGAGAGAGAAATGCGTAAAAAACAAAATAAGAGTTAATAAATATATATACGAGTATATATATATATATATATTAGCTGGTTTGTGGTATACAACAAGTACTGTTTATTGGAAATAAAAGCATATGGGTATTTAAACTTCAGTTTCACCTGAACTTTCACAATTATTTATTAATTTGGAGCTAAAATCATCTTTCATAAATAACTCGATGCTTGGCCCAGTTTCTTCTACAAATTGTGGCGATCATGGTGTTATACTGCAAATTAGAATATCTACAATTTATGTCATCTCCTAACGGCAGATGCCTTTCTATGAGTTTATGACAAAGTTTTAAAAATATATTCGAAGGGGCTGGCAACTTCAAAAAAAAAGTTCTTTTCATCCCTTAACCATTTCTGGACCTTTCAGTAATTCGGGACTGGTTCACCACTGCAACTACTACTACTCCTATTTCTACTACTGTTACTACTACTAGCTACTACTAGCTTTCAACTACTAATTACTAGTACTATTACTGCTCCGACAACTTCTACTATTACTACTAACTACTATAAGTACTACTACTACTACTACTAATTATTAGTACTACTCCTACTACTAACTACTACCGCTACTAATTACGAAAACTACTACCACAACTACAACTTCATCTACTACTACTAACTACAACTACTACTGCTACTGCTACGAATTACTGCTACTATTTTTTACTAATGCTAGGACTAATTACTACTACCTTTTTACTATAACTACTACTAATTATTTCAACTATTTTACCAATTTCTACTATTTTTATACTAATGCCACTACTACGTACTACTACTTTTTTAATAATGCTACCACTAATTACTACTGTTTTTCAAGCTACTTCTAATTATTGATACTATTACTACAACAAATTACCACTACTATTTTCAATTAATGGAACTACTAATTACTACTATTACTACTTCTACTACTACTACTACTACTAGCGACTACTACCACTATTAGTACCATATTTAGCTCTCTATTTCTTTGTAGAATTGGCAAAGAAGCTTTACTTCTTGCTCGCGGACTTAGGTTCACTCTTTTTATACCTTTCATGAGAATGAAATGGTATATTAAGTTTGGTCCGATGTTTGTAAGTGCCAGAAGGAGAAGAGATAGACCCATCAAAAAGTATACCTAAATGATCAGGACGATGAGCTGAGTCGATTTAGCCATGTCCGTCTGTCTGTCCGTCTGTCCGTCTGTCCGTCTGTTTGAACGCAAACTAGTCCCTCAATTTTAGAGCTATTTTGATGAAATTTGGTGAGCAGGTGTCGTTGTACAAATGATTAAACATTTGTCGGAATCGGCCAGATCGGGTGACTATAACATATAATACAACCGATTATTCAGATATTGAATTTTGCGCCATAACTCCTCCATTTAAGCAGCTAAAGGCTTGAAATTTTGCAGAAATATCAGCCATTATTAGCTACGTATCAGTATTGAAAATCATGAAGATCGGAGAAATATAACATATAGCTCCCATACAACCGATTGTTCAGATATTGCATTTTGCACCATAACTCCTCCATTTAAACAGCTAAAGGCTTGAAATTTTGCAGAAATATCAGCCATTATTAGCTGCGTATCAGTATTGAAAATCATGAAGATCGCAGAAATATAACATATAGCTCCCATACAACCGATTGTTCAGATATTGCATTTTGCACCATAACTCCTCCATTTAAACAGCTAAAGGCTTGAAATTTTGCAGAAATATCAGCCATTATTAGCTGCGTATCAGTATTGAAAATCATGAAGATCGCAGAAATATAACATATAGCTCCCATACAACCGATTGTTCAGATATTGCATTTTGCACCATAACTCCTCCATTTAAACAGCTAAAGGCTTGAAATTTTGCACAAACATCAACCATTATTAGCTATATATTAGTATTCATCAAGATCGGAGTTCACAGTGTAAATCGGCAAGATAAATTCAGGACAAATATTTATTGCGAAAAGTAATAAGCTCAGCGCAATATCACATGAATCATAGCGTTAAACATTTGGGAACTATTTACGGATCTGATAACTGTTTTCAAAGACCGACATATGTAGGTCTTACATATTAATACTTAATTATTTGTATTTTTTAAATGTTGAATATCAAGCGTCGATACGATATTAAAAATATTCAAAAACCATTCCCTTCTTAAAACATAGTTCTTTTTAATTACATAAGGAAAAGCATTAAATAATTTATAACAATGCCTTTACTAGAATTATTTTTATTGATTTGAAGGAAATTTTCGCTTTTAACTATAGGTAATACGAAATTGTAATACAATAACACGTTTTTTACTATTCTTCCATTCATGAAAGGTATGAAGCCTTCGGCATAGCCGAAGACAGCGCTGTTTTTACTTGTTTGTTTTTGTTAATTTAAAACACTGAACCCTTTCCTTTTTTTTTTTTTCTACTATATTTTGTAATATTGTTCCAACAGTTTAAAATGTCATTATAATAGTAAGACACAAAAAAAGTGGCATTTCTGTTAACAAAAATTTTATTAAAATATCTTGAGTCCAATAGGACTTATTTTTGAACACCTAAATGCCCAGTGCCATGCTTAGTTTCATTCGCCAACCGGTTTCACTATACTGTTTATGTACATACAAAGAGAAAAAACTCCACAGTTAATCGATAATGACTTAAAACAAAAAAATGCCAGTACGTGCCTTTATACTTGCCGGACGTTTAGTCATTTTTAAAACCACATTTTTGCTACTTAGCAAAATAGCATAGGATTAATGAGGGTTAAGGGTATTTTTTTTTTTACTTTTTTAAGTTATTGCTATCATTTATTATTTCAGATTAGAATTACATTAATTCTTGTTTTTCTTTAACAAAAACTGCCCATGCGGTTTACTGCATAAAGTTGGCAACGCTAATTAAGAGCTGTTTGTGTAAAATAAAAGAGCAAAGTGGAAATTTAATTAGTTACTGCAGCTTTCAACCAATCGCAATTATTACATAAAGCAAAGGGTTATTTGAAAAACAAAATTGAGCTGCAATTTTTATAAAGTCTGTCACAATAACATTTTTTCCGGAAAGTTCCAGATTTTCCACTCGAATTGCGAAATATGTATTATGTTTTAAATTTCCACGAAAATATTCCAGAAAAATATTTCAAATATATTAAAAATGGAGCTTGTTATAACTAAAAACCGTTTTTTTTTGTTAATTTTTTTAGTATTTAAAAGCCTGCATAAAAAATATTTAAAATTTTGTGCAACGGAATCATCATAATTTTAAATTTTACGAAAACAAAAATTGCAGTGTGAGTAAGTTTGTTTGCAAAGAAATAAAAAAGAGGAGAAATCCCCTTTAAATGATACCTTACAAGCCTACATTGGAAAAGTTTTAGCTGAGTTATTTTTAAACCAATCTTGCAAACCATATAAAAAACTGCACCAAAAATCGCATTAAGAAAAAGCTTATATAATTTTTTGCAGACCTTTAAACTTTAACCGTTTTCAAATCTGAAGAGACTTCGTTAAAAAAATTCTAAAAAATTTTTATTTATAAAAACTAAAATTTTGGAGATGATTTCAAATCGGTTCAGCTTGAGTAAATCTTAAAAGCAATACCAAAATTTTTTTATTAATGGAGTGTGACACCCTAATCTAATATTCGCTTTTAAATCTATTCGATGCGCTGTCATTTTTAACTAATTTTAAATTTAATTTTTTATTTAACGCCCTTTATAATTTCAGTCTCAAAACAAGTGTTTTTTAGATACTTTAATAAATTTTTGTAACGCTTTAAAAATTATGAACTGTATTTATTCTTTTATCTTAGAATATATATGTATCTGAAAAATATATCAGTGTACTTTATAAAATAAATTTACATAAATAAGTAGGTGCAAAAATCACGCGGAAAACTTGTATATTTATCATATAAATTGTATAGTGTAATAAATTAATGTATATGTTTTATTTTAAAATATATTTTCTTCTTTTTATAGAATTTAAATACAATCTTTTTTTTTAGAAACATTTATTTACTAATGATTTGTGCATAATTTGCATAGTTTGCTACGATTTAAAATTAAAACAGTGTTTGCTATTTGAATAATGGCTAGGCGAAGATATGGCCTCGAAAAACAAATAAAATATACTAGCATGTTAGTGGAAATGCATACATAAAATTAATTGTTTACACAAGAGAATTCGATAAATTGGTATATTTATATTGGCGATATTTTCCTTTAAACTTTACTGTAAAAAATGAATACCAAATGCCTTCAGAGCAATAGATACCTACAGTGTGTGTGTTTGGCGTAACACCAAATCGGTAGAAATGCTTAATAAAAAAATAACAAATAGCATATAGAGAGAATATATCAACGCTTCTAATTATTTTGAAATAATCTTGGATATTAACTACTATTTAGTAGTATTTTCGAGGTTGCTCTCCTTACTTAGAAAATGAGAGTTCTTTTATGAGTAGGTATTATTTTTCTCTAGAAAATTAAAGTTATTTACTAAAAATCATTATTTAACCCTAATTAATCAGTTATAGCAAGTTTGGCGATAAAACTTCTCACTAACGCTACAAAAGATTGACAAATCTGGCTTGTTATATAACAAAAATTATTACGATTTTTTTTAAGTTGAATTTGAAAAAGTAATTACTTTTTCTGATACTTGTTACAAAAAAAAAATTAAAGCAAGCACAGAAGTGCTACCTTGGCCTTGCCGAAGCCTTCATACTTTTCATGAATATATAAAAATTTAATTTAACAACATATCCAATTTTAAAACACTATTTATTTTTATTATACAAAATGAAATACACTGAAATAAAGTAATTTTACTATAATAAAATAAATTATGTTTCCCTACAAAAATTAAAAGATTACGATACATATGCAAATGTAATGATATTTAGCGTTAGAACTACAAAATATCCCATTATGGTCACTCTAGGTGGTTTCATAAGTTTTTTCCCTTATACTGTCTGCAGGAAAACTCGTCAGATTTTAGAACTTAGATATTTAAGAACTTAGATTTTAAATTTTTAAGTTTGTGACATTCCATCAAAAATAAATAAAAACTAAATTTTTCAAACAAACTTTTTTTGAAAAAAATGGAACAAATTTGAAATGAATGGCTTTTTTCGACAATAATGGGGATGCCATCGAATGCGTAGGCTCCAACTCCTTTACTCGTAACAAAATTTCGGCAAATGGAAGCGATCACTTCCACAAGATTAGAGACCAAGCACCCCAAGCACATATTAGAACCTCCAAAAATTATACAGTGAACCAAAAAAAAACTTGTACAGTACAGAGCAATGCCTTCGACATTAAATATCTCTGTATATTATAATAGTTATTGTGTTTTTTTAATAAAAATTCATTTTAGTAACAAAAACTTCAAAAAACGGAAACAACTCACTATTCGAGAACCAAAAAAAAACTTGTTCACTTTCGTTTCATTAAAAATATTGTGTTATATAACAATATACTAACATTATTAGTATTTTGTATGACCACCCTTGGCATCCAGGACAGCTTGTAGTCTTCTTCTCATAGAATGAACTAAGTTTTGCGTGACGTCTTACGGTATGTTCTCCCATATATCCTGAAGTGCAGCTTTAACGTCATTTTTGCTCCTTACGCCACGCTTTCGTAATTCAGCCTCCATGTATGCCCACAAGTGCTCAATAGGGTTAAGGTCAGGGCTCTGTGGAGGATCAGGCAGTACTTTTTTACGTGGTATAATAGCTATTCCTTAACTATTAACGCTGATTGCTTTGGGTACTTATCCTGCACAAGGCAATAATGACCGTCTATATATAATTTTGTATCTGATTGGGCCAAATTGTTTTTTAAAATATTCAAATAATCAATTTTGTTCATTATGCCATCGATAAAAACAAGATTGCCGACGCCTTTTGCTCCCATTGCTCCCTACACTATAACTCTACCTCCTCCGTGCATCACTGTGCTATTTAAATTTTGTTTCTTTAGGGTCTGCCCCTCTTTCCGCCACACAAACCGACGTCCATCAGAACCGACGTCACACAAACCGACGTCCATCAGAACCGACGTCACACAAACCGACGTCCATCAGACCCGGAAAAGAGGGATAGGCCCTAAAGAAACAAAATTTAAATAGCACAGTGAAGCACGGAGGAGGTAGCGTTACACTTCACTTTCATTACACACTTTTCATTAATAATACGGAAAAGGATTGGAAAGGAAGGAGTTGTAACGGAAAACCTCATATCTGAACAATCACTTATACAGTGGGTATATAATATCCGACCCGAGCGGCTCCGACAAATGATTGATGCGCTTTAGAAATGCATCTGCCTACCAAGTTTTATTTAGATATCTCTAAAACTGAGAGACTAATTTGCGTTCAAACAGACAGACAGACAGACAAAAGTACAATCAGTACTGATCCTTTTAGTATACTTGGGACAACATCAGACCAAAGTTTTAATACCGTTTCATCTTCATGAAAAGTATAATTAGTTCGTGAATGTAATTTTTATTTACATATATAACTAAACTAGTCCTCTACTCCTCATAATTTTTACCTCACAATGGGTAAGAGATTTGGTATCTGCATTCTCTCACCGCTTTGCAAAATCGAAAACTTTGATTGTAAGGGTTGTTTTAGCCTCGTCTGCTATAGAGCCATGGTTGCCAATTATTTAAATATATGTTCCAACTGAATGGCTTTCCAACAGGACGGTACTACATGTCATACATACGGTGACCATCCGTATGAATTATTTTTTATCAGCAATGATGATAAATTAACTCAAATTTAAAATTGAATTAAGAAAATAGCAAAGAACATTCGTGCAATTTTTATAATAAATGTATTTGTTTATTTGCATCAATGGGATAAAGCATTCGAAGAAGTTGAAGTATTGGACTGGATAATAGAAAGTTGTACATATGTTATGGAAAAGAGGAGGAATGTAATAATCGTAAATGATGTCTAACTCTGGACCATTATAACAAAATCACGTATACCGTAGTCACAGTACATGATTACAGAACGATAAGTTAACCAGATGTTACAGCCGAAATAAGTATGTGTGGAATTTTAATATAGAAAATGGTCATATATGTAAATTGTATTGAAAAAAAAAATATGTCTTTTTTTGCTAACGTTTTATTGAGTTCGCTGTAAAAAAATAAGCAGTAGTGTTCTAAAGTATTTTTTTGTAAAATTTTAGACAGTTTTATGGGCATTTATTTTTATTTTTTTTGGCAGCATACGGCATATTTAAAAAAAAAATGATATCAAGCCCTACTCAAAGCTCATAGGTAGCTAAGTAGATGCATTTTTGTATCAAAAAGAAAATTAAAACGAAAACAATGTCGCATACACTTTTTTAGCGGTTACGCCACGGTATAGACTAATGAAAAAACACATATTAAAAATAAACGATTAAAGAAATTTTAATTAGAAAGTTCAAACATAATCCCAGCTATTCACAGTTCAAAGACTACCTAAAATACCAATGATACATTAAACCAAAAAATTAGTTATTTTGCAAAGTAAAGTAAAAAAGAATTAAAAAGGAATTACATCCATATCAATTAAAAATTGTTCTGTTTATATTTAAATATATAATAAAATTTATTAATGACAAAAAAAAAATTGTATGAGCTTAAGACGAATTTTTGATTTGGAAAGTATTGGAGAGAGCAACAGCGAAAGAAGTTATAGCTGCTTTTTCGGAGACCACCACATCACCTCATAAAATTTTACCTTTCTGTGGTTAGGGAGGGCTCGAATCCACGAAAATCCTACCACTGTGACTGTTGTTGGTCATTTCAATACCTTCAGAATTTGTTTTGTGGTTCAAGCCTCCACCAAAATTCTAAAACTGTAGTACTATTTTGTTTTCTTTTTTTTAAATTAAATTATAGTATTTTATTATATACTTTTATTTTATGCAAACTACTAAAAATATGTGTTTATTATTATTGCTATGGTTTTTTTTTTTTGGTTCAACCAAAATTTTAAGGAATTTTCGTCAATGTATTAACAAGCTTTGTAGTTGACCTGGAGGTGTTTTGAATTTTCATGAAAACATATGGTCACCGTAGCCATACAGCGCGTCAAGCAATCGACTTAACTGGAGATGGCATTTGGTGATCAACTGGGCACTGAGAACGTATCATATCTGAAGTTACATAAAATCACTGGGTTATGTGAAAAAATCGGAAACCCTGGAAAATATGCAGATAGTAAGAACCTCCCCTAGGGTGCGCTGAAAATCTGATATATTGAATTTTTATTGCGAATAGCAAAAATATGGTTCATAGTGCTCTAAAAAAAAGTGTGTGTGGAAAATGAAAATTTTCGATCAATATCTAGGCTCACCTAACTTCATTCAAGTTCAAAGTGTTTAATAAATTTTTTTCTAAGCTTACTTCGCCCACAAATTCCATTTTCTACAAAACCAAAGTTTTGAAGAAAATTATAATTGTAAATTTCATTCTCCACAAAGCCAAATGACTTTTGTTGAACTAGAAGATTTGGAGAAAATTGTGATTTTATTTTAAAAAAAGTTAGGCAATGAAATTATTTATTTTTCTTAAAAATGCGATATTTCTATTTCTGTCCATGAACGAATTATTTATGGGTGAAAAATAATTTACACATTTATAAGAAATTCAACAAACAAAAAAAGTTTTTAAAAGTTTTAATATTTTCTTTAACACTTTGTATAATAAAAAACCGGATTTTCCGACCACCCTAACCTACAAATTCTAGAGAAGGGCTTCTGTGATTGCTTTTTACTTCAGCTTTTTCCATTGGGGTATATTTGAGTTTTTATGTGTTTGAGAGGTTTCATTCTCTTCACGAGCTGGCTGCTCTTTTTTCTATTATATTTTACGGAAATACTTCTTTTTGTATGCACATAAATATATTTGAGTTGTGATGTATTTGCGGGATATTACTTTTTTTCAAAAGGTACTCGTTTTTTTATTATATTTTGCGGCCCTACACAAATTCATCATCACTTTTATGCCTTCAAATCCTTTAATGCCTTTTGATGTTATGCCGCATAAAACAGTTTTTTTCATTGCTATGGTTTAATATTTGAAGAAGAATTGAATAAAGTCCTATTTGCTCATTTTTATCTAATCCCATTTGTTTGTTTGTTTGTGTTTTTTTTTTATGTATCACTGGCACATTGACAGATATGACAATTGAATAGACTGCAGTTATTTCTAATAGGATTAGACCTGCACAGAATTGGTCGAAGGTCCGAAGGCCAGTTTTGTGCGTCACGTTCAAGTAAATCTCCAAGTTAAATATGTACGAATGGACGTAAGTTAGCTTATGGTCATTTGACATTTACCATTTGATTGTTATTAGCAATTTAAGCAGCATGGATATGGATGATTTGTGTGCTGGAATATTTTGCCATCACAATACAGAGCAAGAAGATTATATGTTTGTGATGAAATCAAAAGTTAATGCCAGTTTATATCTTCATTAAAAAATCTCGTTAGTATTTTTTAGCCCATAGAATTGGTGTTTTTTTCTTATACTTATTGAAAGTTAGTGATTTTTTTGTATTGCACTTTGTGCAGGAACAAGTGAATAAAATTCAATCAAATAATGCTTTCTTAGGGGTTCTTCTAGAAAGTTGTATTATCAGTTTTTCGATTCAGGAATTTCCTTTTTATGTTTTATTTTCAACCACAATTTACGCTAGCTGGCGCTGCCCTACACTTCTTTGCTATTTTATGGGTTTTCAGTGCAAAATGGTACATTTACTTTGTTTTAAATATTCTAGGAAAAAACATAAGTTTTATAAAGGAAAATTATTTTTTTATTTAAAAAAATATCAATCTTTAAATGGGTAGATAGATAGATAGATAGATATATATTAGAGGATTGCACTTCGACCTTAAAGATCCATTGTGCCCTCTGCTCTTTATAGTACCTCGTCTAAACCCAACTCCTTTATAAAGTCTAATATAATAGTTGGTGCAGTTGGGCTATGTGTACCCAGGTAGCTTTGTCGTCTTCTCGAGATGGCGTCACACTCAAGCAACAGGTGCATCGGGGTCTCCGGAGCTAAGTCGCAAAAACGACAGTACTCGTTCGACCATATTCCGAGCCTGTGCAGATGACCTCTCAGCCTGCAGTGTCCTGTGAGAAAGCCTGTCAACATCCTCAGACTATTCTTCGAGAGGTGCATAAACTGCTTGAAGCGTGTATGGTTGTAACCTGCCAGTAGACACTTCGCCTGACGTAACCCCGGCTCAAACTGCCAGTGATCCTCCTTCAAGTTGTTTTCTTCTATCCTAAGCTCTTCCTTGATAGTGTGTTGTCCTATCGCTAGGAAAGGCTCAGGTCCTATAGGCGTTTTTTGAGCCGCCTCCCTTGCTAATCTATCAGCTTCCTCGTTACCTTCTATACCTTGATGGCCAGGGATCCAGAGGAGCTGAATATGATTTTGATTTGCTAGTGTGTTGAGTCTCTTTATGCATTCAAGCACTAGTGAGGATTTCACCTCATATGAGGCTAGCGCCTTGAGTGCTGCTTGGCTATCGCTCAGAATGATTATACGTTCATTGCGATAGTTTCTCTTCTGGTTGATCTCTGCACATAACAGGATGGCATACACCTCCGCTTGGAAGATGCTTGGAGTCCTTCCCATTGGTATCGACATGTGTGTTCTGGGGCCAAAGACCCCAGCTCCTATGCCTTCCGGTGTTTTAGAACCGTCAGTGTACCAGTGCAGGTTGCTAGCTTGGAGGTGTCGTTCTAGTGCGGATACGCTCCATGTTACTTTGCTTCCTAATTCAATTTTAAAATTCCTTTCCAATTGGTTACTTTGATGATATCGTCCTGGGGGAACTGGGCTAGTGGTAGCCGTGCGCTGAGCGCCTCCATTTCCTTAGACGATATGACTTTCCCTTTTCCATACCCTTCTTTAGCAATCTTCAGTAGGGTTCTTTTCGCTGTCTGTTCTATAACTATGTGGAGTGGCGTTAGGTCCAGAATCACCTCTAGTGCCTTAGTCGGACACGTGCGCATGGCTCCTGTAATGCACACACACGCTGGGTAGATACGTTTTTTAATTAATATAGAAATATGTATTCATATAATTTTTGCCAGAAAGCCGAATACAGTTCTTATTATTTTTTTTTCATACAAATGCAATAATTAAAAGTTAATAAATGCTTAAAAAAATAAGGCAATTCGCTTTTAGTAATTGAAAAATCAATCGAAGTAAAATTCGAGATATCGTTAAACTAACAAAGCGCACGACCAATAATTGTATTGCTCCCAAAATTTGTTTTTAATTTCCTTAGATAAAAGGGTTCGTAAAAGCCTTGCAGAAACAAGAAAATCAGCAGAGAGACGCACAATAAATGTCCCCTTGAATTAAATTAAACACAAAATTCAGCGGTTGTATCGACCTTCGACGTTCAAGAGACTTTAAGTTGATTAAAAGCAGGCGAGAGCCATAAGACGCAATAGGGCTAGAGAAATTTAAAGATCTTAGTGCGAATTTTTCAAACGCCTTTTGCACCCGTTCAATTCTCAATTTAGCGAATTGGTGATATGGCGCGCAAATAAATGTAGCATATTCCAACCTAGACAGAACAAACGTAGCCGAAAATAATTTAATAGTGTACGGATCTGAAAAAATGTGAGCTATTACTTTTACGAAACCTAATAACGAGTATGATTTTGAGATAATAAAATTGATGTGACTTGTAAAAGAGAAACGTGTGTTAAACATTATTCCTAGGTATTTGATCTCATCCACCAGTTGAAGGAAATTATTAGATATATTAAGTAATGATTGTAGATTTGGTGTAGGAGTATTTGAAAACATTTCTTAGTATTCAAAGAGATACCAGAACTAGTACACCAATCAACAACTAAATTGTAAATTTACAAGTCATCAGCATTCAAAAAATGTCTAGGAAATGAGAAACAATTATGTACATATATCATTTATGAATAAGACAAAAATTAAGGGGTTCAAAAAATTACTTCCTTGAAGTACCCCAGAAGTCGCAAAGAAGGAAGCGGAGAAATCACCCTCAATTGTAACAAAGCAACGTCTTTCCCATAGATATGATTGCAACCATTGAAGGAAGACCGACATGAACTCAAAACTCTTTTCAAGTACTTGAAATATTAAAAATTATATTTATTATTTCGACTATAAATATTCATTAATTTTTTACAAAATAGGAATTTATTATTATATCGCTATGAAGTTCACATGAAAAATTTTCATTTTGAAATGAAAAAAATGACAGTTTTCGTACTGCATATTCTACCGAATTTGCAAATACTTACCTAAAATAATATAGTGTAGCTTTTCGCAAGAATGCGAAGAAATATTCGTGTTAGAAGTAAAATAATAGCCATACTCTTTTTTAAACGACTCAGAATTGGTAATGAGCACCATAAGCTAGTCTGCGCTATTTTCCTTTTGCGCTATCTTTCTCTTCGGTGTGGAAATCTGTTAAACCAAACTTCAGTTCCGTCTTTTACTTAAATGGTGGTCTAATTTAGATTTAAATGTGGTTAGTTGTGAAGAAGATTGGATTAAATTGGATCGATTATATAAATATTATAACAAATAAGATTAGATTATATTATAATAAAACAAATTAGAATAGAATAGAATACATGTACATATTAAATTAGATTAGACTAGATGAGGTTTAATTCAATTTAATTCAATTTACTTTGAGCTGAGTTGAGTTGATTTGATTTGATTGAAATTGATTTGGTTTAATTTAATTTGATTTTATTTTATTTTGTAAGATTAGGCTAGATTTCTTTGAATTAGAGTCGAGTAGACCAAATGAGATTGGATTAGATTACAGTGCATTTTGTTAGTTTAGATTAAACTATTAATATACAAAATTGATTAGAATACCTATAGATCATAACAGATTAGCTTTGCTAGCATTAAGTTGGATTAGATTAGTTAAGTTCATGTTAGATTAAACTGGCTTTCCAAAAAATTTTTTTTTGTTTTTTTAGAGACCGAATTAATAATTGACGCGCATGAAAAGGTTGTCTTCGGGACCATCCACAATGTGACATTCTTCCAACCCACTGTGTAGATCAACGCATTTCTATGTGATCTTCAATAGATAGGCTAGAAATAGTTCAAAATTTATAGAATTCAATTAATAATTCAATAATTCAATTTGTGCTGCTAGTGCCAATTTATTAAAGCCGAATGGGATAAAAAAAGGGCAGTTTGCTTGTCTGTAATAGCGACAGTTTTTTGTTGTTTTATAGTATCTCTTCTAAAAAATTTGCTTTACACTGTACAAAAAAACGAAAAAAAAGACTTAATTTTTCCAAGTTTTTAGTTCATTTGGAAGCCAATTATTTGAATGCACTACTAAAAGTGATAAATTATGATTGTGAAAATAATGCTTGGTTACAATGAAAAGCAGGATGGGTGTCCTTAGATGCAAGAAACGCCCAAGAAAAAGACAAAAAGCAAAACGCTCTGGACAGCTGCTCCTATTGCCCTCATGGCAGATCCACGCCTGCGTTCAACTATAAGATTGGACTAGATTAGACTAAATTGCATTATGATATAATGGAACTCAGATTATACAGGATTGACTAAATTAGATTGGAATAATTTAAATTAGTTGAGACTTCTTTAGATTAGACTAGTTAACATTAGATTATATTAGGTAACTATGATAAGATTATACTTATTTTATGCTAATAGTTCAACTATTAGACTAAACTAGATTAGACTAAATCAAATTATGTTATAATTGAACTAGAATTAAATTAGATAGACTAAACTAGATTAGAATAGTTCAGATTGGTTCAGATTAGTTAGACTATTTTATTTTAAAATAAATTAGATATGATAAGATTATATTATGTTCATTTAGTTTGAATTATATTTAATACATTGGATTAGTTAAGAGTATATTAAAATCGCTAATATTGGATTAGATTAGATTGTATTAGAATATAATAGGTTAGATTAGTTTAGATTAGTTCAAATTAGACTATTTCATATTAATTTAAATTAGATATGATAAGATTATATTATGTTCATTTAGTTTGGATTATATTTAATACATTGGATTAGTTTAGAGTGTATTCGAGTCGACAATATTAGTTTAGATTAGATTATATTAAAATATAATAGATTAGATTAGTTCCGATTGGCTTAGATTACATTACATTAAGTCAGTTTAGTTAGATTATATTAGTTTAGATTATATTATAGTAGGATTGTATTAAATTATTTCTAATTCAATTCGATTAGATTATATCATATCAGATTTGATGCGAATAGGTTTATTTAGACAAGGTTTTAGTAGATGTTATTATATTAGAATAGAATATATTAGATTGCATTCCATAAAATAAAATTACATTAGATTAGATTAAATTAAATTAAATTATATTGTATTAGATTAGTTTCACTGCAATATATTATCATATATTAGGTCAGACTAGATTGGATTGGAGTAGATTATATTGAACTATCTTAGTCCGAAATATATTATCGACAAGGATTTAGTTAAGTTGAATTGCTGTACGTCCATTTATGTTATTCGGAAGAGTTGTAGGATGTTATAAAAAAAGGCAGTGGAAGCAAAATATAGAAAGTATTACACACACATATGTATGTAGTAATGTAAGGCGCATCTACATATACCAACCTCGGTAAAACTAAATTTAAAAAAAAAAAAATTATTCTCTCAACTCTTCTTTGGCCATGGAACTGCCCAAAATATACGAAAAGTTCCTCGTAAAAAGTTTACCTTACTCACATCTTTAATTAAAAGTTAAGCTGTACTGAAAAGAATATTAACACCGTATTCTCATAGTTTTCTTTCTTCTAAAGTTATTAAAATTCCTAAGTTAGTTGCTTGCTGCTGTTTTTGCCATCAGTGGGTGTCTATGTATAGATGATAAATAAAAATTTCAAAAAAATAAAGATATAATGATATGCTTTGAACAGACAAAACAGCAGCAGCCGCCAAGAACAAAAACAAGAAGGCCACCATTACAAAGGGATCACTGCTTTCTTCATCCACCAGATGTAGTAGTGCAAAATAATTGGATATTCTCCTAATTTTATGCATTTCCTTGCATATTCTTCCACAGAATGAGTTGTCAACACAACTAGCTTGCACTTTTCTTGTATTATTTATTTATATTGTTAATAGCTACTCATGCCGCCAAAGATGATAGAATTCACGATAGAATAAAGTTAACTCAAGAGTCGCAGCGGTAGGTCTGTGTGGCTTATAAATATAAATAACGAATTCAGTCAATAGATTTGCCTTAATAGAAATTTCAAGCGTTTGCTACTGCAAATCTACAACTTAGGGCGTATTATCAGGCATAGGCGTTAAGAATTTCGAACAGTCGCCGTCAATGAGTAAAACGATGTGACTGGCCCTATTTATTTTATATATTTATTTACTTTTAGTACAGCGAAGTCAAGTTGTTATCGCTGTCTACTCTAGCTATAATATCGTTACACACTTTCGTATTTCAAAACATGGTACATATTTCCAATCAAATATGCAAAACGCGATTATGAAATGGCAGCATCAGTTAGTAACTTGAGGCAGGGGGAGGGGGAGAACAAAGTTATTTCTTGCACAAGCTACAATAACTTGAAGAATCGGAAGGGCATGATTTAAAAAATGTAGGCCAAGTGTGGCTAGCGAAATGGTGTCGCGCGATATGCGAGTGCGTAACTGAAGGGATTTTAAATTTTATGATGTGACAAATTTTTGAATGTCATTCTAGATTTATATTACTATTATTAGAAAAGTTGAAGCAACGTTTTACAATTTTACTGTGCTACTACTCTTAATAAAATTTGGAGTTGATCAACACTACTCTAAGAGCGGGTATTCTAATATTTAGATCTTCATACGAATTTTTTTTAACTAAAATATTTGACTAAATAGTTGCTGGTCAGGACAGAGGAAAAAAATTGCTTTCTCTATAATCGAAAGACAAAATGAAAAATGTCTGGGCTTAACTCAATGTTTCTAACTGTCATTAGCTAAGAAGAAAAAGCAAAAACTGGATCGCTAATTTGGGCGAAACCCTTATAAACCAAATTAAGAAGAATACCCAAGAAAAGTGGTGCATTCTCTCATTAAAAAAAATTAAGCTTTCTTTTTCTTTTTTCGTTTGATATCAGTAAAGTAAAATTTCAGTTAGCTTACCAAACGCAGCAACATTTTTGGAAAGGTGGCAATATTCTCCAAAAATGTTTTAGATGTAAGTCATTTCGTTTAACTCAAATACCTTAAAAACTTCAGTTAGTTAGCTTATAAATTAAATTTAATTCATATTTTTAAACAGCTGGCAACCTTCCCCCAAAAAAATTTTAAACAAAGCTTTCTTAAATCACTTTAGCTTACACCTAAGTTTTAGTATTTAATTTAACTCATTTATTTAATTTACCCTTTTGAACAGGTGGCAGCACTGGCAGTTTAAAAAACATCCCAAATGAAATTTTCTTAAACCTTTTTCGTTTAGCATCATTAATAATAGTACTTTAGTTAAATTGTTAATCTAATGAACCGTTTTAAACAGGTGGCAACTCGCTTTAAACAAATATTCGTATAAACTCCTTAGTTGAACTCCTATATTGTAACATGGCAATTAAATTTATAGCTAAATACAATTAAATTTTTTAAACAGTTGGCAACCCTATGTTTTAATATTTAATTTAACACATTTATTTAATTTACCGTTTTGAACTAGTGGCAACACAGCCACTTTTAAAACGATTCATAAATGAAGTTTTTTTTTAAACCTTTTTCCTGTAGCATCAGTGATAATAGTATTTTAGTTACTTTCTCTGTTTAATGAACCCTTTTAAACAGGTGGCAACTCTCTTCAAACAAATATTCGTATAAACTCTTTTGTTGAACACCAATGTTTTAATAGCGCACTTAATTTAATAACTGAATTTAATACATTTTTTAACAGGTGGCAACCCTATTTGGAAATATATCTATTGTTAAGCCTTCACAAGCGTGTTTCGTTGCATGTTTTAATATTTCATTTAAGTTAATAATTCAATTAAGCATATTTTTTTGGGCCGATGGCAACCCTCTACACAAATATTTTCAAAAAAAACTTTCTTGAATCTCGGTGTGATGTTGCATTTTACTTACTACTTTCTAAATATATGTGATTATATTTATTTCTTAATCCGGTGGTAACCCCCTCCAAAATGTTAATAATTCAATTGAGCATATTTTTTTGGGCCGATGGCAACCCTCTGCACAAATATTTTCAAAATAAAACTTTCTTGAATCTCGATGTGATATTACATTTTACTTACTACTTTCTAAATATATGTGATTATATTTATTTCTTAATCCGGTGGTAACCCCCTCCACAAATATTTTCCAAATTCAGCTTTCCTAAATCTTTCAGTTTTCAATAAATTTCATTTAACTTATTAATTTCATTTAATTTAACTTTAAACAGATGGCTAACACATTTTGGTTTGAAACTTTATTAAGCCTCTTCTGCTGGCTGGTCAAATCGCTACATTTACTCGGTTTCATTTATTTAAATTTTATTGGATTTAACCATTTAAGCAGGTGGCAACTCCCTGTAAACCCTGCTTATATTTTAATCCAAATCATGGACTGTATGAATATAATTATTTGTCAAACATTATCTAAATATGTAGTCGCCATATTTCACTATGTGTTTGAACTAATTGAATGTAACGTTTTAAGCAGGTGGCAACTCTCTCTTAAAAAAAACTACACTAAGTTCTAATCCTGATCGAAAGCTACCTAATTTTATCTAAGTTTTGGCGTGAAAATGTAGCAAACATATTCACACACTAATTCATACACAGAAACTTTCACATTTATAAAATTGATTGCACCTAGGCGCGGTGGATAGTTTAGGCGTTTAATTAATTTAATCCCCTTTAGTGGCAATACGCGTTATTGACACTTCAGCGTTTTAATGTGCAAATAAAATACATGGGATTGTTGTGTTTGCTCTGCTGATACTACGTGTTCAATGCGAGCTGGTTGTTAGAAAGAAAAAATATATCTAATTTATAATTACAGCATGATAATCCTGTCCTTGTATAAAGAGATACTAAATTGTTGTATTTATTTATTGAAATCAAACCTTTGATATGATAAATATCTATTGCTTAAACTGAATACAACACTGAATTTGGAATACAACAATATGTAGCTAGCTAAAAGTTATTGCTCTTATTGTGGAGACTACCGCACCTCCTCTTAAGTTTCCTTTCCATAACTCAACGGTGATCAAACTCAATGGATTTATATTTAAATTACTCAATAGTTTGACTATTTGATGACATTTTTCACACACATAGACCATCTTGAAATCAGTGTTCCTAAAAAATGCAGATATTTTTTTTTTATAAATTCTCGAAAAAATCTTAACAAGAAGATAATAAAAGCAAATCAAAAGTGCATACCAAACATCTTCATAGTGAAGATATCTGGCAGCAATTGAAGATTTTTTTGGTAATTGGCAAAAGGATAATTCTTTCTGTTTGGCCTATTTTTAAAAATTATTTACGGTTTAATAATTATAAAGTTGAGTAAACTTCAATAAATATAATAACAGAAATTCTTAATGAGCTTGAAACCACAACTTAATGTGGTATTATCTGTACAAAGGGCAATACCTGAGCGCCAATATTTCAATGAGAGCAATTGTTTATAAAAATACTTTAAAAACTTACATTACAATACTTAAAACAATTCTGTTACGTATACATATATTTTTATATATAACAGCATATTTGGAATTTTGCTTTTTAGTTAGTTTTTATATTTATGTAATAGTAATAAAAATAAATTATAAATACTTGCAATTACTATAAGGTAGCAAAGAAATTTCTTGTTTTTGCTTAAAACTCTCATAAGTTATCTATGAAAAAAAAAAAAATAGTAATTAATTGGCACTAAAAAATAGTTACTACTTTTGGAGAAAACTGATTTGATTTTATGTAGGGTTTTATTCAATTGAAGGAACTTTTACTCAATGAGGGGAAAATAGCGAGGTTTGCAAAATATATTAAATTTTTAGCAGTTGAAAATAAAGACAAATTTTCTTCGATTGGATTTTTTTGGGTGTAAAATAAATATACATACATATGTATTAATTATGTTTTTCTATAAAATTTTAAAATTGAAATCTTTCAAAGGGTATTTCCAGTGAAAAATTTGCTCTTCACTATGCAGATTTAAAAAAAAAAAAACACTAATGCCTCTATTGGTGCAAAGTATTTTCCATTCGCTGATATTGCTCCTTTTTAAAACTGTATCGTTTCAGCGTTTTATGGTTCACGATAATTTTATTTGATATTTTTATTTAGCTACAAAGTCTGAGGTTCACATTAAACTTCAGTATTCCGCCCCAATTTTGAGAATACCATATGCTATGTATATAATTGAAGTATTTTGCGTTAAGCTTATGTATTTTTCCAAGAGCAGAGTCAATAAATATTTGATTGAAAATAAAATTATATTATATCGGAAAATCGCATCTGCTAAAAACAGCTCCTCGGGAAGAGAGAGAAGTACCTCCAAAAAATTATGAGAAGATGAATAATGAAAATATTTCTGGTCTAGCGACCCTATCGAGTTTCCTTTCTGGATGTACTTTCTCATCTTCGCACGCTTCAACTGTATCGTCAAGTCCATCAAATCATCCTTAGTACCTTCAGCAATCTGATTTGAATAATCTTCTTCGAGACTTAGGGCCATCAAAATCTAAATCTTAACTACTTGTATCAGGATTAAAACGGTAAAATTTGATCGACACGAATATATGAATCTCACATTTTCGCAAAAGACAAGAAGTTTTACAAAGATTATGATTAAAATAATGCTTTCCAATGATGTTGCAGTGCATCTTCAGAAAACTAAGTTTCCCAGAAAAATTTGACGAATGGAGATTTTTTTCCTAGTGAAGTACAAAGAGGTTAATTAATTGTTGCTGTGTTTTATGTGCCAGTCACGCACGAGTAAGTAGTTATACAAAGAGCAATTTTAACACCTGGAGTTAGAACGTACATATATTTATCTCAAAAACCTTTAGGGCCAAGAGACAAAAATTCTCTGCCACTACTTTACAAAAAGCTAAGACTCATGGAAACCTTGTGAAAGCTATGAAAAACGATCGCGTAGGCGTTCAATATCTTAAGACTGAAGTTCTTCGAAACAGTGGCGTTGCAAGTAGCAAGAAGAATTTTTTTAGGTCCGCAACTATGAGAGTTTACGATAATTTTCTTGGCAATACAAAAGCTGGCAACTGCCGAAAAATCGTCGAAGAATTTTTTTCTTGCTTATAAAGCTCTAATTTTTCACATTCGCACTTAGATTTTTTTCCTGATAATTTTGGTGCGGCATTAGATGGGCATAGTGAAAAGATACACCCGGATTTATTGCACATTGAAAGACTCTACAATGCCGATTTTTGTTAAGCGACTTACCGAGAAACTCCGATTGCAGTAATGAAAAGAATGATAACTAAGAATTTGTTATCATAATTTTTGGCTTTCTTAAAAAGATTTGTTGATTTCTTAAAAACACATTTGACTTTTTCTAAAATAGATTTGTTGATTTCTGAAATACATTTGGGCCTTTTTTGAAACACATTTCACTTTTTCTAAAATAGATTTGTGGTTTCCTGAAACTACTTTGACTTTTTCTAAAATAGAGTTGTAGTTTTCTGAAATATATTTGGATTTTTCTGAAAAGATTTGCAAATTTCTGAAATGCATTTGAGCTTCTCTGAAACATATTTGACTGTTTTCGAAAAAGATTTGTGGTTTTCTGCAATAAGTTTGGATTTTTCTGAAATAGATTTGTGGATTTCTGAAATATATTTGTGGTTTTCTGATACACATTCGACTGTTTTTGAAATAGATTTCTGATTTTCGGAAATACATTCTCGTTTTTCTGAAATCAATTTTCCTTTTCGAGTTTTTGGGAAATAGATCTGTAGTCTTCTGAAATACATTTGGATTGTTCTTAAATACATTTGTAGTTTTCTGAAATGCATTTTCGCTTTTCTGAAATACGTTTGAGTTTTTCCGAAGTTAATTTGTGGTTTCCTAAAAAACATCAATTCATTTATCTAAAATAAAGTTCGCTTTTTATTCATCATAAAATGGTAGTTTTCGATTTGCACTCAGAAAAAAGAGACAAAGAAATTAAATCTCTTATCTAAACAAGCTCTAAATATATTTCTACGACTTCCACTCTAACCAAGTATGTAAACTTAATTATTTCGAAAATTATCTTACAAAGTATGCAGTTTATGTTATCTTTTGAAACAAAGCATGCTTAATAAAAAAAAATAGCTCCCACTTTAATTCGAGCAAACTTAGTATAGAACAAAAATGCAGTACTTCCAAACTTACTTTAACACTTACCTAAAAAGTTGCGACTTCAATTGTCTACCTTGCTGCTGCAGCTGCATTCACTGAGAAAACAAAAGGATTTTCAAATTTTACAATTCCCTCTCTATATTTCTTCATATGTATGTATGTGTACACGCTTGAAGCATTCAATTTTTGAGAATAGCAGCAAAAACAAAAAAAAACACTTTCGCACACTTATTGGTATTTTATATTTTTAGAAGCCCGGCTTTTCTTTACCATCAACTAGGCGACGAGTATATTAATAATAGCGCCTGTATGTTGACACAATTGCGAATAGTTGCAACACAACAAAAACACCAGCACAATAGACCAACTCAACGATTTTCAATGCACAGCACTTTCATGTTTATTTATTTATTTACTTATTTATTTTCACCTTTTGCCACTTATCAAAATTTTATTTACTCCTTCGCAGTGAAAAAGCAAACAAAAAATAAACAACAAAAAAAAAAAAGAAAGCAAACTTGCTGTTGCACAAGCTGTTACTCCTCACTTCCTTCCTCGCTTACTTCTTACTCACCACTCAATTTGTCAACACTATCCGACACTCCAACACTCTGGCACTCGATTTTCACACACACACACATGCACATATTGTGCGACAAATACACCGAACGACGCGAAAACTTATTAACTCATTCCTTGGGCCACTTATTCACTTTTACAACGTTGCCAACGTTTCTCCAATTTCCTCTAGCACTCTCTCCTCATCGCATATTTAGCACACACTATGACCTTTTCGGTCTACTTACTCTACACTACTCTATTCTACTCTACTCGTATTCACTTTAGTAAGTAACTTATTTTTATAACTTTTGTTTTGTTCCCATCTTTCGTCGTGCCGAGAAAGAAAGAAAAAATTACGAAAAGTACAATATTTGGGGCGTAAACCCCTCTTCAAATTTTCCCGATTTAGTTTACGCGTTGCGTGCTCAACACCTCCAATGTACTTTACACCACGACGTTCAACAGAGGAATGCTACTTCGAGTTGGAAGCGAGTTAAATACCTGCAGGATGGAGCAACAGGACACAGGCGCATTTTATGTGTGATAACAACAGATTTTATAGTGAAATTCTCTTGGCGCTCACTTGCTGTTAGCGATAACAGTGCAATGGTGTGTTGAGTTGTAAATAAATAAGAATTTATGTATGTCCGTCCGGTTATGTGCTTCATTGAATTTATGAATGAAAACGCGTTACGCGCCACATATCCGCACGTAGCTAGCAGGATTCTCAACTAAATGAGTGTGGGGAAGTGTATTTACATAAATACATACAAACAAATGAGTACTGTTTACCTAAATACACTTGAAATACATCTACCTCAAAATAATCTCTTAATAAGCTTAATTTGTTTTCGTTACACAAAAAGATCAGAAATTAATTCGAATATTTTTAAACATGTGCTTATTGTTTGGTTTAGTGTCTTAATATTATAGCTTTGCTCAATTAACGGTTTAATTAACGGTGGTTTATTAATATAGAGGCCATTTAGGCGAAAATCTTTTGTTTTTAGTGGGTTTTGCTTTTATATATGCCTGTATTCTCTATGTGAGTCTCATCTCAAGTCACTAAATTTTTGACTTTCAATTAGATACATTTTTTGTGACTTGAGACGATTTCGGTATTCAGTAAGCAACTGTCCAAAAAAAACAATTCCCCAAAGCTATGGTGAAAAGCAGTAGAGACAATCAGCTGACGGTATGTTCAGCTAGAGTTGAGCAAACAACCTCAGACCCTATGCCAATTGATAGAAAAGTTCTATGGTGGCATATGCGCGAATTCGTAATTTTTACTGCTGCAAATTTTTGACAGATCCTTCAATGCAGACGAATACCAGCGAGTTGAGGCAGTAATTAAATGCGGCAATTATGTATTAAATATTTGACTTTGCTGTTTTTTTGCATTTAGTAGACATTTTAGTAATATTAGTACAAAGAACGCGCCGATACCACATTTTTCTTGGTTATGCTTGCTGTTAAATTTTTCACAGCCCTAGTGGCTCGGAAATTTTTATTCACCTCATAGTTGTCCAAAATTTATTTTCCAGAGCACTTTCCTATCAAATGGTATAGACTCTCAATAAAAATGTGTTCAGTGATATCACACAATATTATTTTTCAATCCTTTAAAAATTAAAACAAAAAATAAAAGCTGCCAAGTTTTTATCTTTATTTTGAGCCTAGAGACTTGAGATGGCTAAATGAATACCGAATAGTCTCAAAATCAAACCGAAAAGTCCCAATTAGCGACCAAAGACTGCTACAGAAAACCTGCAGTAGATTTATTAAATTTAGAGCAAACAAATCGCTACTACCCAATTCCCAAAACATAGTTATTATAATTAAAAGAAAAGCATAAAGCTAAAACAATAATTATACCGGCCGACAAGATTCCAGAACCGAAAACCAGAGCATACATACTTCTTCGAAGGTTTTTAGTGCGCTGAAAAAGAATCTGGCCACAGAATTGTTCAGAATTCGAGATATTCTAAGCTAAAAGTGCAAAATTCGTGGTCTTTGGCTATATTTGAGGTTATGTAGAATAATATAAGAATTTTAACTTTTATTGCAAAATTGCTACCATCATTTAATTTTTTTATTTATTAGAATAAATTTTTTTGTAAGATTTCTTTAATGATGTTCTCGATTCCTTTAAACTGTTTTTAATTTTCGATTATGTCTCATAATTTGCTCATCATTTTTTTCTGCTCTTTAAAGTGAATTGAACTTTTCTCAAACAAATTTTGTTCTTTTTACGGAAACGTTCTCGCTTAAATTCAAAACATCGTCTTTGAGACTTTCGAGAATCATGTTGTGATATATCATTCCTTTTCAAAGACCAGCAAGAGTTCACCACCATTGTTGTATCCCAACTTCCTTGGTAATGTCGCTCCTTTTCTTTCAAGTCCTAATTGAATCTGTCCCCCATTTCTTTGTTCGAATTTTGTCGGGCTTTGTTATTTTATTATTATTTTAGTATAACGATAACAGATATATATGTACCATATTGACAAAATTGTTCGTGCTAAATTTTTTTTCGATACCCTTGTATACAAAAATCTCGTGCCACGGTGTTTGTGGTCGAACTGCTCTGAAACAGGTGGCAGACCGATTTATGAAATATTAAAATATGGGCATCAAACGGTTAGTATCGTCGGAGAGAAGTTCCACTCATATATTTTGGAGGGGGATGCCACCTATTTGGAGCGCCAAATTTTATTAAATTATTCACAAGTATATAAAATATTAAAATATGAGTGTCAAACGTTCGCTTCGCTGAACAGAAAGTTTATGGGTAGCTATATTTTAAAGAGGGTTGCCACCTGCTGGAAAAGTCGAATCTGCATACACAAATTTACGTTAAATAGTAAAGTATATATACGCATTGGTTACGCGTGATACGAGCAGGTCCAGCAAGTTCAGCCTCGGAGTGCGCTCGCTCGTTAGCTAGCGGCGAAGCGCGCGTAAAGATAAAAAAATTCATAACTACCGAAGTTTTCATTTCTACATCGCAAATTTTTCACAGGTTATATAGTAATCACAGGCAATCATATAAAAAAAAAGTAAAAAAAATTAGTCCCAAATTTGGAAAAAGTTTAATTGTTTTGAAAAAAAACAAAAATTTTTTATAAAAAAAAAAAACTCACAGAACGTCTACTTAGCTGTGTTGCGAAGATAGGGGAATAACGCAAATTTTCAGTACAGGAAGAATTTTTTATGGCCAAAGCTTTTTTTAATGCGGAATACTGAAAAAACGTCCTTTTTTAATATTTAAAAAATTCGAAAATTCATATCTCGAAAATTTTAAGTACCATATTAAAATAAAAAAATACGGGTCGATTATTTTTCAATATAGAACGCGAAAAAAAATATGTTTTTCAAAATAATTTTTGAGTGTAATTTTCGGATGGAATGACCCATATATTTTGAAAAGGGTTGCCACCTTTTATAAAAATCAAGTTTATTTAAATTATAGACAAGGATAGCAACTATTAATATATGAGTATCAAACTCTTCGTTTTTGCGAGGACATAACAATTTTTTTTGGAGAGTTGCCACCGAAATGCCTTTTTTTGATTACATATACAAAGGGTGGGTTTTTCTAATGTTTTAACAGAAATATGTGTGGTTCATTTCGATATCATAAAGCGTACAAATCAAAATTTTTGATCTTGAAAAAGTTTTACGTTAATTTAACGAAGTTGAAAAAAAATACATGAAAATTTTCAATTTTCCTCTCAGAATTTTTAAAAAATTTTTTTAGTTTGTAATTTTGTAACATACTAAATTTTAGTATAATAAAATGCAAGTTTCAAATTCCTAAACATTTCCTTTGATGTTTGCTAATTTTTCTTTCAGATATTGTTGCCCATTGGCCTCCATATTACGCATGCACGAAATGCTATTCTATATGGACAAAAGTGTGGAAGACCTTCAGCATAATCATAACATAATCAAATTTCAGAAAATCAATCATTCTAAAAAATCAAACGTTTCCAAAAATCGGGATTACCAGCTCCGAGAGCAAACAAACAAAAAAAGACCCAACAACAAAGCTCAAGGCGGCATCTTCCCTTTTTGTCATTTAATTATCGAGCTATTCCCAAATAAAGGCTTTTGCTAAAGTCAAACACGGTTGCTCGATGATTGGCTAATAACAAATGGATGGATTTTAAATAAAAGGAAGTTATTAATTAAATTAAAGTCTATTACGCATCCAACTTTTTAAGAAAAATTAGTTTTTCAATATATGGAGAAATATTTTACAGATAAGGTTTTTTTATTTAAAAATTATAAAAAAAATCAAAAGAAAAGCTTCAAGCTGCCATTCAAAGAAATATAAAAATAAGTTTTAAATTTAAGTATGTATTTAAATTCAAATGAAAATAACAACTTCATTTTCCAGTGGGAGTTTCTTTTTTTACGTTCTTTTTATGGAAGTGGAAATTTCGATGGGAGTAAATTCGAACTTTAAGATCCACGTATAAAAAATTATTTTTATTTTGATTTTTTCGCGCGAAAAAATAGGCGAATCGTAACTATACAGCTGGGATCCTATTGTCATATGAAACACCAATTTGAACTGATATTTATTTACTTAATAATTAATTTGAGATAATTTTAAATTACGACCAAACTTATAGTTATTTTGGAATATTTACTTATAAAGTCAAATATATTTAGTTTTTTAAATTATTTCGATCACATTCAATATTTTTTGTTTTGATATATGAATCTTTCGATCATTATGATTTTATGTAGTCATATACATATCTTCGAATAAAATCACTATATCCGCAGTTTTTACCTCACGTTTTATATTTAACTCTGATTATTGAAAATTGTATAATATTTTATTACTGCACTGTTCAATATCAATACTTTTTACAATAATGTTTGCAGCATAAATAAATAAACTAAGAACCAAGCTATAACTCGCCATGTGAGAACATGAATTTATTAGATTGGCTCTTAGCACTGCCAACGACTGTCCTTGGGTCTAATCGCACTGAGAGTTTTAAGCGCTTGAAGCTGAATATCATATTGCCGATATCATTGGGATCTTTGGTATAAAGAGACTGTGTTTTAGGAAATTTCCCAATAGAATCATGGCTTCAATAATATTTGGTGAAACCTTAGTTACATGTCCCGTACCAAGTTGCAGTACACCCCATCAAGTAGTTCTAGAAATATGCAGAATTAGCAATTAAATTTTTATTTAACTTCGTCCCAACCTCCAGTGCTCTACAATATATTAAATACTTTGCATGCTATGAATGCACTGCGAAAATTTCAGTGTGGCATGAGAATTAAATAATTTCATTCTTTGAGGGTAGAGAATATAATCTCGCATCAAAATCCCAATTTCAAAAGCCTATGGGATCGAGATAATCAATCTTTTTTTTAAAGTTACATTAATCTTCGCTTTATCTACCTTTTAAATTTGATATTTTTTAGTACACATATGTATGTATACCCAGCTTCGAAAAACGCGTGCTCGGTTTTTAGTTACAAAAAACTTCTAAGTCATTTCCGCTATTATTTTGTACAAGGAAAACTTTTTCATTTCACTTTTCAATATTTGATCAAGTGTATTTTCTAGGGTTGGTATAAATGCACGCGAAAACTTGTCTGCGAATTCAATACGAATACTATGCCTTAAAAATGCGATATTTCTTTAAACACAGCCTAAAAATTAAATAAAGTTGATTTTAATTACTTGCATTTCATTGAAAACTATTGCCATTACCATTACTCTATCAAAGTTTGAATTGAACATAAACCAATTTAAGCTATACGCACACAATTACATAGAAAACATAGTGCCCCTTCGTTTCTACGTTTGCACCCAAATAATAAACGTACAACATGTATTTCACCTTCATTATTTGATATAATAGAATTACCGACACTTTCTATGTAACAAAATACAAACAACAAAAGCCGATAAACCATTTTAGTCGGGTTTATTCATTTAACAATCAAATAAAGTGTAGAGTTATGTGTCTGGTTAGTGGCAGTAAGGCTATTAGCACAAAAACAAAAATAAAAAAATTAAAGCAAATATGTCAACCTACAATGAATAAGTAAACGTTGCGTATACGCCATGGAGCGCATGTGCAACAATAGAGCAACAACTTCAAACACTCGAAAGGTGTTAACAGAAATGGGAGAGAAAATTTACTTATTCACCACACTACAGTTTTTATGTATGATATATTCGTGCAAGTACATAGAATAATTTTATGAATTATTGTAGCATAACTTTACGCGCCAAATTGTTAATAAATAGGAGGGGCAATAGTATTATTAATTATAGTAATTATAAAACTCTATTCATGTAGCTAACGAGTAAAGAAATTGCCAATTTGAGCAAAATTGGTGCATTGTATTGCAGTATCTAACAAAGATGCAACAATATTTAATAAATCACATTGTCCGCCAATTTTAGGGTGAACGAAATCAAGCCGTATCTTTTTTTTTTTTGACATTTATATGAGAAAAAAAATACAAACATAGATACTCAGGTATCAGTACATCAGTACATACAGTTCTGTTCTGAACCGTTTCGAACTAAATATTTCTTGACCATTTCCGAAACTTTCAGTAGTTCGGAACTGTTTCACTACTCCAACTACTACTACTTCTACTTCTACTACTACTATTAATAACAACTACTACTTACTCCTAGTAGTAGTATTAAATTCTAGCACTATTTTTCCTAATGCCACTATTAATTACTACAACTTTATTAATAATTTCTTCTACTATTTTTACCAATTCTACTACTAACTACTATTACTATTTTTACTCATTTCTACTACTTTTTTTACTAATGCTACTTCTAATTACTACTATTATTTTTATTAATTTCTACTTTTAGTAATTTCTACCACTATTTTACTCCCATCCACTATTTTTTACTTATTACCACTACTATTCTTACTAATAACTACAACTATTATCATTACTAATCTCTACTTCTACTTTACTAATGCTACTACCAATTACTACTACTATTTTTCTTAATTTCTACTACTATTTTTACTAATGCTACTCCTAATTACTACTACTATTTTTATTAATTTCTAGCACTACATTTACCAATGCGACTACTAATAACTCCACTATTTTTTACTAATTACTACAACTATTTTTTTCTAATTTCTACTACTTTTTTACTAATTCTACTACCAATTAATACTACTATTTTTACTAATTTCTACCACTCTTTTTGCTAACACTACTACGTATTACTACCACTAATTTTACTAATTTATGCTATCTTTTTACTAATGCTACTAATTATGACTACCACTATATTTATTAATTTTTAATACTAGCAAGAATAGACCCATTATTAAATTGATTAAATTGAAGGTTTTATTTGCCACAATTATAATGATCCGATTAAGGTCAAATACATATGCACCTTTTGTTAGATAACTTGTCAACAGTTATACATATGTTAGGTATTGCCATTGCCTATTCCGTTAGTCTACTTCCAATTTCGATATATAGTATATAGAGTCCCTATATCGAAAAGTAACCGTATAATAGGAAATAATTTGTTACAAAAATTTAGATAGTACTGCATTTATATTCTGCTTTGAGTAATCAAATATCGCTTAGAAGGGAGCAGGGTTGCACTGAGCTTTCAAATACACTTTAAATATGTCATATGAAACTGAAATTTTGCAGAAAATCAGAATTGTGTATGTAAATGACTAATCTGATCTTTTAGAGGCAAAATTCTGAAAATATTTTAACCCCTATTCGTACGTAATCACAAAAATCATCTGATCACTACTGCTAGGACTTGATTTGCGGCGCTTGAGAAATGCCAAAAAAAATTAAGAAGTTTGCTTGTATATATCGTTTAATATTTTATGAAGTTTTTTTCAGCATAGTTTTAGGCACAGTAATTGTAACAATAGAGATGAGATGATAGCATAAATATCGTAAGAATATGGGGGCTAATGTCACTTGATGATACAAGCAGTGCCTAAAATTATAGATTAAACAAATTAATAAAATGCTTATTTTATAAGGCGAGTTATTTCACTGTTGTTAATAATCCGCCCTATGCTGACAGTTAGAAGTTTTACTGCGCCAAAAACTATGCCGCAGAATATAACGTCATTGTCACGCTCTTAGTAGGACTTAACAACTACAACAACTGTTTCAATCATTAGATGAATGAAATCCGATTCTTTCGCATAGTTTTAGGCGTAGTAAACCTGACAACTGTCAGGTTGGTTAAGTTTCATCAGGTTTGCAGCCTAAGGGGGATTAAATGTTCTAACAATTTTCTCAATTTTTTTTTTCTTTAACAAATCTGGTGAGTTTAAAATATTTATTCCAACTTACAATTTTTCATCACAGACTCTTTTCATTATCCGTTTGACAGAGTAGCAAATGAATCATTCTATCATAGATTTGTTTCAAGCAATTGAAGAAACCGTATCAACTTTCAGCATCCATTTCTTGTTTGTCATATATATAACACAGTCCCGTGTATTCTATAATTTATTTTCTTTTCTTTAAGCTGTATTTTTTCTACTTGAAAAATACCGTAGAACAATTAATGCTACATGGGAATTTATACGCTCCAAGCTGGAAAAAGTGTAAGTAGGCAATGAATGATAATAAGCGCAGTGCATGCAATTACTATTTGAGCAAAGAATAACATGGAAATAATTTAAATATTTGCAAAGGGCGATACGAAAAAGATATTTAAAAGAAAAAACGTAGATAAACAAAGTTCTCTGAATCCAAATTATCATTTTTTCCACACTTAACAATAAAACGTCAAAGAGTCTGTTGATTTTCGTTCGAATTAAAAATACACTTCATTGATGAGCTTAAAATTAATGATTTCATCTCATTTCTTATGACAAAAAGTTTCATATGAAATACAATAGCATTTGCTGTAGTAGTAAAATATGCAGATTGTTTTTTTTTTGTGGATATGCAAAGGGAAAATTGTTGTTATCTGTAGTTTTAATTCTGTTGAAGTCTTAATTACAATCGTAAACTCCCACCGTAGTCATTAAACAGTAAACAAAAGTATTTTCTCAATGCTTTGCACACACACACACACAAAGATACACGTGAAAAGGGGGTATTAGTATATTTATATTTATGTAGCTCTTAATGAAGTTTATTTGTCTGTTTCAATCCATTGGTGGTGTTTCATCCTTAGCTCTGCATTTAATCTTATTTCGGTTCTCGACTGTATTCAGATATTATCAGTTTGACTGATACTTCGTTACTTTTGCTGTTGTGAAAAGTTTACCAAACTTTTTTTTTACGAAGTGAGAAAACATTGTTTTCCCCATTTCCGGTTGCTGCATTTCACAGTTGGTGTTGGATTACACTGTGGGTTTGTTGAATGATTTTGGTTTACTATTTTAACATTCAGTTTTTGGCTACCCACTTTTTCGAACTTATATACATATATTCACATAATACATATATAGTGAAATTTTGTGTGTATGTGAGTGAGGGTATGGGTGAGTATGCTATTACTCCTGCCAGACAGCTGAATATCCTATAAGTGCTATTCTATTATTCTTATGACTAATTACAAAAATACCCAGCAAAGTAATCATTTTGGTTCAGGCCATGGGCAAAAAATTAGTAAATTTTCAGCCCCAAACGTTACGCATAGAATTTAAAAAAAAAAGTTGCCACCAGCTTAAAGCAATGAATGAAATGGGTATCAAATGAAAGAGACTTAAAAAAGTTTCGTTTGCCAAATGTTTTGAAAGAAGGTTGCCACCTTTTTAAATGCAAATTAAGTTAAATTAAAAAATAAATGGCAGTTGACATTATGAGTGCCAAACTACAAGTTTTAGGAATGCCTAATTTAAAAAATAATTTTAGAGAGGGTTACCACCTGTTAAAAAAAACGAATCAAAATTAAAATAAATTAAATCAAATATTGAAATATGAGTCGAAACGAAAGAGTTTGAAGAAAACTTCATTTCAAAAATACTTTTGGAGGGAGTTGCCACCTGATAAAAAAAAGTAAGTTAAATTTAATTAACTTATATTTTCTATTCGCAGAGTAGAAAATCTAAAATCAACTAAATTTATAAGAAATTCAACAACATTCAACATTGGAACACTGAATTACGCTGTTGAAAAAAAAAATTCCCACCTTTCATTAAATTACATAAATAAGGTGAATTACCTCGCGATGATGACTGAACAGATTGGGATACTGTTTGGCATATTCTTACATAGTCCTTATACTTTTTACAATGGAACTAATGTTTATTTGAAAGGTTAAATTCATTTAAATCACAGAACGAACTCAAACAATGCAATATGAGTGTTAAACCAAAAGAGTTTAATAAAATTTCATTTCCAAAATTTTTTGAAGCGTCAAACTTAAATAAATTGAGAACACTAAATTTCATAAGTAGTTTAGGGGAGGGTACAAAATATCAATTGAAATTATAATAATTCATGGATCTTATATGAAGAAGTTTTGAGACAGCATAATTTTAAAAATACCTTGGAGAGAGTTTCCACCTACTTAAAACAACTATAAAATTAGTTGTATTGAAGCTTTAAGAAGTGACCCGTTCTTGACGGTTCTCATCGCCACATTTGCGAGCACAGATTCAGCTTCAAATTTCATATGTACTCTAAAAGGCTTTCGTTAATCCCCTTCTCTTTTGTGATGCGTCATTTCATTTCAAGTTGAAGATAGAAAGATTTAAATATCTTGCAATACCTACCTATGTTTATCCTCAGTATGCATTTATTTACCTTTCCTACAATTAAATTTACACCCCAGCAAATATAAATACTTTAAACCGAAACCGAAGAAGCCATCTTGCTCGCCAATTTATCTCAGTGCAAATAAATGCTAATTCAATTACGCATGCATCTACCTACCTTTACCATTGGTTTGCTTTCGAGTGTGTACTACTACATATGTAGGTGGCCATAAGCAAATATTATATTTGCAAAGTGCATTTGTGCCACACTCACGCATGCAAGTAAATATGCAAACATATGCACTTCGTAGATTAACTAGGAACCAATTTTCATGCTACAACAATCTCAGTGAATCACGGTAACTTTTGAGCGCGTCTTGGTAATTTGTTCTTACATATTCCTTATTTTCTTGCTTTTGCCTTTGATCCATTTTATTATGCGACTATGTGAGCTTAAACTTGCAAGAAATTCTGTGCTTGACGACCTACGTCGCTTCATATTTAATATTCTGTGTGGTCGTTACTTTATGCAGAAATGTTTAATATTTTTGAACGCATAAGTTTCTAGACAGTAAAGAACTGATGCTTCACATCAAGCTTAATTTATAAGCTCGAGGATTATGGAATTCCCGTACTGTGTATGTAGTTTAGAATATCGGTAAGAGTGGGGATGATCTCGGCATCGAGCTCTACCTTTGATTAGGTGCAAATCTTTTTTGACTCATAAAACTTACCCTACTATCAGCACAACAGCTCAGGTAGCTTACATGTTACATTGGTGTCCTTCTTAGAGCAACCTGCCACCATAGGGGGCAACCAGCTCGATCTTTAGATTCCCTGTCTGCAGCAGGAGGGGGTACCTATGAGGGAGAGCCCAGAGCATGATTGGCATGGTCTGGTTGGCCATGGTTGGTCTTCAACTTCAGAACCCAGTGACGCTTTGATAATGGTAGCCAGCCAGGCCCTGATCCCTCTATCGTCTTATCTTTTGTTGTCTACGCACGATGGCTAGAGTGGCTCAGTGGTAGAACATTTTGTGAACTCTAAGGCATCATCTAGCTATACATCTCCGTCCCCGCATTTTGACCCTCGACCAGACCGGGGATACCCTCAATCGAGTTGGGTGTTGGCTCTGAAAAGTAGCCTACATAAATTATTGATTTGGAGACCTCCCTTACGCAGTTTGAGAGATGTAACAGCTTCTCTTAGCCACTCTTCGGTTTCTCTATCACTCCCCAGCCAATCGCCAGCCAACCAATATAAACCCGTCTGAGATGGCTCTGATTTTCTCTTAAGAGAGCTTTATGCAGGCAATGAGGTAGTGTCGCCAGAACAGCTACTCTTCTTCCTGTCTTCCCTCATTTTGACTTTGGCCATAGGTAGCAGAGCTAGTCTTTTGTCAGATATCTCTAGAACGGTCGGGATACCTCTTCTTATTCACTCCAGTAAGCTTTCTAGCAGGCGTGCTGGCCTCATCTGGTTGGAACGATTGGAGAGTTTAGAGAAAGATATTGGCTCATGAAGACTTTTTAAGCCAGAGCTCAGGATAGTCATTTAGATGTCAAAAGACAACTTATTGCTACCTGTGCGTCCATTACATCAACCATTATGAATGTGCCACTTTAGTCGCCTTTTGTTCGGCGAGCTCATTGGGCATCGAGTGCTCCTTTCGAACCGCCGACTGCAGCCTGTGGTAGAGTCATTCCGTCCACGACACCTTAACTTACGAATTTTATCGAGCTTTTCTCTGTAGGATCGTCATATTCAGTAAAAACAGAAGCACCTATTGCAGTATGTGACTCTTCAACGTATGATCAGTCTTAAGCTTGAAAGCAACTTCTGATTCAGAGCGTGATAGCTCGCATGAAATCAACGACGAGAATCTTAACGACGGAACTTCGGTGTCGGCTTCGGCGATGTTCGACCAATAAAGTTCTTCTCGCTTTCGGTTCGGCCTCCGCTAAAAAAAAAACCCTAAACTTTATTAATATATAAAATTGTATAAAATTTTCCTTTTAATGGGTATAATCATTCATTCCGCATCGACATCGATATCGATATGGAAAGAGTTATCGATCGCTGCGGCTCTTTTGAAAAAGCCTTTAGCTATGTCCGGATGCAAGTTCAACACGTTCAAAAGACTAAAGGCAAACAGACTTCGAAAGTTTTATTTATTTTCCGTAACGAACTCTCCAACGGATAGATATCGATAAATATTCTCAATTTTACGGTCTCAGTGAGCCTGCAATGACCGCCATCTATGAGCCACGGAAAGTATTTTATCGAGTCGGCAAGTGAGTTCAAAATCATCGAGAAAAATATGAGATTTTTAAAACATTCATTGATTTTTTCATAATTTTATACCTTGAAAATGTTTGGTACAGCTTCGTCGGCAATTGGCCGAAGTTCGGTTCGATTCGGTTTGGCCCTAAACTTCAGTGTTCAGTCGTTCTCTAACCTAAACCTTCAAGAGTGCCTTTGACTATCAATAAGCTAAGTGAAATTAATGGCAATTCTAAAATACCGCTCATTATCAAATGGTTTGAATGTGAAAGCCTAAGCGGCATTTGCTTTTCGGAGCCATCATTTACTCCCGTACAAAAGATAATTTTACTTGTCAATGTTCTAAAAAAAAATCAATGTGCCGCTTGATTTGAAAACGTAACTTCAGTACCTTTGAACTTTTCGTCATTTAATTTGATATAACCTACGCTTCCATAGACTAGGTTGAATGAATTTCGGTAAAGAAAAAACTTCGGCAAAGAATGAATTGAGTAATTGAAAATTTATTAGAGTTTTGTTTCGAATATACGAAAAAATATAACCTTCCTGATTCTCAATTTTTTTTGACTCCCCAATTACTTTTACCAGTCCAGCCCGATTATTTCGTGCCGACGCAACCTTTCCGAAAATATAATTAATTTATTTTTATAAAAATAATAAATTCATATATTTAATTTTTTAGTTTTGCCGAATTTATAAAAATCGACAATAAAAATTTTTGAGCTCAAGGCCAGTTATAAGGTAAGTATAATTGGAAAAATACAACAATAGTTAGAGCGGTAGAAAGTATAGCTGCTGTTTCGGAAATCTCCACATCTCCTCATTTCTCGCATCACTCTATCCGGGTATGAGCTTACAACTTCTGACTTGCTGGGTAAATACGTAGCCAATGGATTCACAGCCGGCTTGTTAACTGCTGTTGCTTTTTCCCTTTTATCCTTTTTCCTTATATCCTTTCAATTAAACTTTCCTTATAATTGGCCATTAGCTCAAAAATTAATATTTGTTAATATTTAAAACAATAAATATTCAATTTTAAAATAAATATTATTGAATCGTTTTTGTAAAAATAACTTCAGTTATGGCAAACAAATTCTATATTTACCGAGTTTAAATTCATGTCGACCATTTGATGAGCAGCCGAACACTTACATAACTACATACAGTAAAAAACAAAAATATATACAGTATTGCAGCATAACATCAAAAATTCCATAATATTTTGCAACTGTATTACTGGCGCTTGTGAGAAAACGTGACTGAAATTCCATATCTATGTATTTACGAGTACGAAAAACATTTGCACATTTGAAAATGTGCGTGCATTTATGTTTATTAAAACATATTAAGATACTCTCCATCATATGAGTATTGAGCAACAAAAACAACACTTATTGCGAATCAGCTGCGCATATTTTATAGCATTTGGTTTAACCCTTATCTGCCCTTGGACAAAAATGCAAATACAACCAGCGCAACGATACACATTTTTTGCACAATTCGAAGTTTTAAGCTTCCTAACTCCAAAATGCTTAACATATTTGTGAAAATTTTTCTGGAAATTTGTTGACTAATTCAATTTTAATAAATGGGCACAAAAGTTTGAACAAAATGTGTTGTAAGTATTTTCTTTTGTTAAGTAGTAAACAAGGCAGTATCCATTTTGTGTTCTTTTGCAGCTTTTGATCATTTGAAAACAAATTGAAAAATTTGATAAATTGGAAAAACAAAATTTTTGTTTGGTTCTTTTAATACTTACACTTCATTTATATAAATAAAATATGGCTTAATTTTTTTGAGATTTGTTTTTTCTTTATTTTTTTAAACTCTGTTGTGCCACCCTGTGTGTATTTTACACTATGCTCTTTCTTAGTCCTAGAATCATACAAGTCATTTATATATTCAGGCGTAATATCCTCATACCATACTTTTTCTATGGGTTTTCGTAGTTCCATCATTGATGTAGAAGAAAAGAGTTTGTATAAAAATCGACCCAAATGGCAAGTGAGGGTTAAAACCAGTCATAATGTAATAAATTCATTCATAATGGAGAAATAAGAGAAAACAAGCTGCGTTAAAATTACAAATTACTGACGCATTGCGGCGTTCATGTGCTTCATTTTGAATTTGGGAAGCTCTACTCGTATAAGTGAAATTGAGGACGTGTGATATATAGAAATTCGAAATGGTAAAGAATTGATTGGTTATATCGATATTAAATTTTTCTATCTTATATAAAATCGTTGATATAAAATATATTATGCTAGATGAGCTGCCCTGATAGGATGGTCACCATGTCCTGCAGACCTTTGTGTATTTTAGACTCTTTTTATTTACATCGCGCCAATGTTGAATGATTGGACTCTAATGAAGCTCAGAGGGATACGCAGCTCTCCTTTGTGATCCTGCAGGCCACGCTTAGAGTAGGATATGCCAGTTTGAACTAAGCTACGAATTGATCGACTAAAAAAAATATAGCCGCAAGAACTTTTTATTTAGTCGCCAAATTTTTGGGCATTGTGAAGCAGTTGAGTTTAAAGTTGAATGGCAAATTATTGCTCTTCTCGGCTGTAAATCAAAATATTCATAATGGGCCTTGCAGCTACCATATTCAGGGCTATCACTCACTAAATCCACCCTAGCCCAAATTATCGTGCAATCTATGAAAAACCAATCACCAATTCCATCCTAGTTCGAACTTAGCATCATATACTTTGAATGCAATCGGTCATAGCTAATCATTCGTAATAATTCGTAACGAAACCTTTTTCGTACTATTTCTGGAAATCAAGCTATGAGGGATTCAACGATACGGCTAATTATTTAAAAAAAAGTTGAGTCATTCTTAAGTTTTTGATACGCCATAATACTTGAACTTTTAGTATGTAAATAATCGAATATTCGAAATGGTTTACTTCATTTAAAAACCCGGGTTTTTAATTCGAGGCATATAGATTATCGTCAACTCCGTGCTTAGGTTAGCCCAACCAAAGACCTGACGTGCTTGGTTCGAGCAACTCATACCCTTTTTCTCCTACCATACGGCGAAATGGTAATGGACTGTTAATAGTCCTACTAAAAGTCTAAAATCTTCTCTTTTCAGAGCTTGACACTCATATTGTAAAGCGACGTTTATTTTTTTTTTACTTAATTTAATTTGTATATATGTAAATAGGTGGCAACCTTTTTTAAAAGTTTTTGTAAAATAAAGTTTTATTGATCAGTGCATATAATTTTAGTTGGGTTTCAATCAATTTATTATAATTTTAAGTAATTTTTTAAACAGGTGGCAACCCCCTCCAAACATATTTTTGGAATTACTCATTCGTCAAATTTTTAGCTTGGTACTTCTATAGAAAAATGTCATTTATTTTTTTAATTTAACTTAATATGCATTTAAACAGGTGGCAACCTTCTTTCAAAACATTTGGGAAATGAAGTTCGATTAAGTCTCTTTCAGCTGGCGCTCAGCTCTATCTTTTCGTTATATACAATATGTTATTTAACTTATTTATTTAATTGACTGCAACTTTTTTAACAGGTGGCAACTCTCCGGATAATATAGCCTATTTTATAGCGTAGGGGGTAGAATATTGTAGAATATTTTGTGCAATTCCTTCAAGCCGTTTGGGCCGGAAAAGGTAACCACCTACTCACACACTCACACTTATACAAAATTTGACGCATTTTATAAGTACAAATTACGTTTACCTAGTAGCTATAGTTGTCAACACTTACCACTTATAATCGATCGCTCGAACCGCGTGAATGTTTAATTTTTGACACTTCTGCTAGTTTTTCATTTCATTGTCATTTTTGCATCGATGGCAACTGTCAATATTCATCTAGCTTCAAGCACAGGTACTTCGATAATAAAAGAGCTATTTATAAGTATGTATGTATGTATGAACGTGTGTGCATACAAATGGCTCATATTCATAAATGGTTTTATCAAATGTTACTGATGCGGCGGGTTGAGGGGAAATTTAAATTAGGTTAAAGTATTTTGGTTTCACACACCCACACACACTTCTTCTTCTTCTTCTTAATTGGCGCTATAACCGCCTAGGCGATTTTGGCCGATTTCAATATTGCACGCCAGCCGCTCCTCTGCTTTGCTGCCTGGCGCCAGTTAGATATCCCAAGTGTAGTCAAGTCCTTCTCCACCTGGTCTTTCCAACGTAGAGGAGGCCTTCCTCTTCCTCTGCTACCACCAGCGGGTACCGCGTCGAATACTTTCAGGGCTGGAGCATTTTCTTCCATACGTACCACATGACCTAGCCAGCGTAGCCGCTGAATCTTAATTCGCTGAACTATGTCTATGTCGCGGTACAGCTCATACAACTCATCGTTCCATCGTCTGCGGTATTCGCCATCGCAAAGACGTAAAGGACCAAAAATCTTTCGGAGAATCTTTCTCTCGAACACTCCAAGCGCCATCTCATCCGATGTTGATAGGGTCCATGCTTCTGCGCCGTACATTAGCACGGGCATGATGAGGGACTTATAGAGCGTGGTTTTCGTTCGTCGAGAGAGGGCTTTACTGTTCATTTGCCTACTCAGCCCAAAGTAGCACTTGTTGGCAAGAGAGATTCTTCGTTGGATTTCAAGGCTGACATTATTGTTGGTGTTGATGCTGGTTCCAAGATAAACAAAGTCCTCTACTTTGTCAAAATTGTAACTGTCAACAGTGATGCGGGAGCCAAGGCGCGAATGCGCTGACTGTTTATTTGATGACAGGAGGTACTTCGTTTTGTCCTCGTTCACCTCCAGACCCATTCGCTTCGCTTCCTTGTCCAGCTTTGAAAAGGCAGAACTAACGGCGCGGTTGTTGAGGCCAATGATATCGATGTCATCGGCATACGCCAGCAGTTGCACACTCTTATAAAAGATGGTACCTGACCGGTTTAATTCTGCAGCTCGAATTATCTTTTCTAGCATAATGTTAAAGAAGTCACACGATAGGGAGTCACCCTGTCTGAAACCTCGTTTGGTATCAAACGGCTCGGAGAGGTCCTTCCCAACTCTGACTGAGCTGGTGGTGTTGCTCAGTGTCATTTTACATAGCCGTATTAGTTTTGCAGGGATACCAAAGTCAGACATCGCGGCATATAGGCAACTTCTTCTCGTGCTGTCGAAAGCTGATTTAAAGTCGACAAATAGATGGTGTGTGTCGATCCTCTTCTCACGGGTCTTTTCCAATATTTGGCGTATCGTGAATATCTGGTCGATGGTAGATTTACCAGGTCTAAAGCCACACTGATAAGGTCCAATCAGTTCGTTGACGGTTGGCTTTAGTCTTTCACACAATACACTCGATAGAACCTTATACGAAATGTTAAGAAGGCTGATCCCGCGGTAGTTGGCGCATATTGCAGGATCACCCTTCTTGTGGATTGGGCAGAGTACACTTAAATTCCAATCGGCGGGCATGCATTCGTCCGACCATATTCTGCAAATAAGCTGGTGCATGCACCTTACCAGCTCCTCGCCACCATACTTGAATAGCTCAGCTGGTAACCCATCAGCTCCAGCGGCTTTGTTGTTCCGTAGCCGCATAATTGCTATTCGAACTTCATCGAGGTCGGGTGACGGGATGTTAATGCCGTCATCAGCGATTTGGGGTTCGGGATCTTCATCTTCTCCGGCGACGCTTTCGCTGTCACCATTTAGCAGAGTGGAGAAGTGTTCCCTCCACAATATAAGTGCGCTTTGGACATCAGTCACCAGATCGCCGTTCTTGTTCTTACAGGAATTCGCCCCGGTCTTAAAACCTTCCGTAAGTCGCCGCACCTTTTGGTAAAATTTTCGGGCGCTTTTCATGTCGGCTAGCATCTCAAGCTCTTCACACTCACGTATTTCGGCCTCTCTCTTCTTTCTACGGACGATACGTCTCTCTTCCTTTCTCAACTCCCGGTAGCGTTCCCATACAGCTCGCGTTGCGCCCGATCGCAGCGTGGCCCTGTAGGCATCACACACACAATACTCATAAAAGCGTCTACAGCGCGAACACAAATGTGCCATCACAGTGAATTGACATTAGACAATATACACTTAAATTATCAGCTACGTATATGGCAAAATGTCAAAACAGCAACACAACACACAATACTCATACTACTTACCGAAACATAGCGTCATAATAAACAGACAACTTGAGTTAAGCGTGTCCGTGCATGCAGATGTGTGTGTGCGTTTTTTATGAATGTGTAAATGAATGACAAGAGCCAAAGCCAATGTTGCAAGTTCATGATTATAAAAGCTAACGGTACATACACACATATGTATGTACATCTATATACCTGCATGCATACCTAGATACAAAGATAAAGAATCATTGGCGGGGATTAGGCTAGATCGAAGTTGTTTTTCTTTTTTTGCGATTCAACTGAATTCTGATAATGACAACAAATACCTACATACATATGAATGAAAATATATTTCGTACGAACCAAAACAGTGCTTGACAAAAGTTTACATACTCGGCTTGAAATGTGAAATAGAGAAACTGCGCCCTAATGCTCATAGGAAAAAAAGAGACGCTGAGGATAAATATATAAAGTTCGCTCAACTTAGACTCTCATTTACTTGTTCGTTATATATTTACAAAATTTGAAAAAACCTCATGATTTTGTTAATAGTTTTTATTAAATTTAGTAGCAGGCTTACGAACTGTGTTTTTACTTTTTTTTGGATTGGCTCTAGTTCTTGAGATAAACGAAACTTAAGAAATTAATTAATGTATGCACAACATAAGTGGTCAGTATGCGTGGACTTGAAGATGGTGAATTTTTTATTGGGTCAACAAATTGGGTATACTAAATACCCCTGTTTCATATGTTTATGGGACAGTCGTGCAAGAAATGAACATTGGAACTGGCCGAACATTGGATAAGCCGAGAAAAAATCATTCTTCCACCACTTCACATCAAGCTTGGGCTAATGAAACAGTACATCAAAGCCCTTGATAAGACAGGTGACTGTTTCGAATATGTGTGCAAAAAATTTCCATTTTAGCAGGAGTCTTCGATGGTCCTCAAATTCGTACCCTTCTAAAAGACACTGAATTGTTAAACCATATGTCACAAATTGAATCTGCAGCCTGGCTAGGCTTTGTTAATTTAGTCAAAATTTTTTTGGGAAATCATAAATCACCAGACTATACAAAACTATTTGCTGATATGCTTCTCAATTTTCGCAAACTAGGAGCTACAATGAGCATTAAATTACATTATTTACATAGTCATTTGGACAAATTCCCGTACAACCTAGGCGATTACAGTGAGGAACAAGGTGAATGGTTCCACCAGGACATAAAAATAATGGAAGAAAGATACCGATGGGACGACCACATGATGGCAGACTACTGCTGGAACTTAATACGGGATTGTCCAGAGCAACGGCATCATAGGAGGACCTACAGAAAAAGTTTAAAATTATTTAATGAAAAGAATATATTTTTTTTATTTTTGTATTATTTTTATACATGCGCGCAATAAAAATATAATTTAAATCCATATTGGTATTTTTAATTAGGTTTTTGCCGTGAAATATTCAAAAGTCTTTATCTGAAAAACTAGAGCCAATTCAACAAAACTGATATTATTTTCGTAATCAGCACCCCCAAATTACCCTAAATCGACTTAAAAATCTCCGACCGCAAAATTTTGTTCCGCAGTGTTATTTATGTACTAATTTATTTATTTGTTTACTTTTTTATTTCTTCATTTATCAGTTTATTTAATTAATGATTTCTTTGTTTACTAATTTATTGACTTTTCTCATTTTTGATTTTATTTGTGCATGTACTAAAACAGCGCATTTTTTTAATGAAAAGTAATTGAACAAACATAAGGGAAGCGGTCATTTTATACCCGATGCTCATACAAAACCACCCAATAGTTTGAGTTAATTTCCTTACTAATATAACCGATAGTTATGGGTCAGAATTCTTGCTGGGTATTTTCCACAAAATAATACGTCGGTATTTCTGGTGTAGAATTATCACATATTTATTTCCTAGTAACAAATTTGTATCAAAATCAATAATTACATACAATGCTTTGGGTAATTACGTCTAGAGATAAAAATATCCGATATTGTTTAAAAATAAAAGAAGGAAAGTGTAAGTTAAGGTCGATAGCTCATTTCTAATTATTATTATTTCAGTTTTGAAGTTAATTACTCTACCAGTGGTTCCCAACTGAATATTCTCCAGTGCAATATGTTGTTAGCATTGTGAAATTTTCAAATTATTTATCTTTCATTTCAAAACGCTTGAGTGGAGGACTTCTGTTAAAGTTACCATTGACCATTTTCAAAAATTAATGACTTCCATTTCTTTAGTTTGTTAACATTAATAATTCCTATATTTTAAAGCCTTTGGGCGGCCTACAATCACGCGATCTACACTGACGGATTATATTAGTGCGAACCCCATGTCAAATTATATCAGGGCCCCTCGTTCGCTGTATGTTCTTAAATTTAGGGTGTAAAATAAAACAACATCTTTATATGTATGTGCCGAGTCGCCGAATTTCGGTACTCGAGTACTTTAGTACTATTCGAGCTTTGGGTATTCGAATACATTATAAATTCGAATGCTGATTTTTTACTTAAAACCAAATATGGCTACAAATCTATTATGTCGTTAAAATTGAATTGTCTGATCTGATAAGGACCTAGCATGTTTCGATAGCTACATTTCCGAACACATCTACATATTTATCTGTTTCAAACCATTTTTAAGTTTCACTCCTCGCTTAGCTTCCGGAACCATGAAACGTACCGAATGGACTAAGTACCAATTAGCACCGTCGAGTTTGCTCAATAATCCTTTCTGAAGATCCTGTAGATCTCGCTTATGGGCAATAACTTATAAAGCGGTGCACTTCACTTCCTGAAATTGTCGTCTAAAGTTGAAGATGCGGTGAACTTTGTCACCAACCCTGGTAATGCTGCTTTTGAGGCCTCCAGCCTAAAAACTTTTCCGAAATGCACGAAGAGAGCTCAGTAGTGGAATACAGGAATGCCAACACTGAGGCAAACCCAGAAGGATGCTCTCAAGATCTTCAAGAACACCATCCAGAAATCTCAAATAGAATTTCGTACGAACTTCAGCAATAATATTGAAAAAACTCTATGGCCAACCAGCCAAGGCGGGGTTCTCTGAAATCTAACCACTAAAACTGTGCTCCTAAACTTGGGTCATTGCATCCGCTAACGGCACATCCCTTATAGCAACGGGAAAACATCTCCAGATTCTGGGCCAAATACTACAGAACGACCTATATTTCACAAGCAAATGGTCTAGTGGCTTTGAACTCTGCTTCAACCCAATCCTTCTAAGACCGAAATTTTATTTTTGACTAACCCATTTTCACACTTGCCACGTGGGCTTTACCTTCCACCCCCACGAAGACCGTGCAACTTCTACACAACTTCCTTCCACTAGATCTAAATGAGGCCATTCAAGCTAAGCTGGTTAAAAAGGGGACCGAATTAGAGTTGGTATACGTGGCCCATAAGGTGGGCCTTTCTTCATGCAAGCAACGGCTAAGATCAGCTTTCATTGATGTGGGCCGCAAAATCCTCCCATCGGATTACAAAGAAAATCTGGTCTAGTACTGACGTTGAAAGGCCTAGGGCATTAGTGGAAAATGTAGAGAACTGTTTCTGCCACTGTCCCGCTATTAGCAACTGAGTGCCGTTTTAGATTGTTCGGATTATTTTCATCTCTGCTTTCGGACGTGGGCTCCGAAGGGCGGATGTACCGTGAGAACCACCACGAATCTCGCGGCGTTAGGCCCTCCCTTCGGCAGAAGAATTGATGTTATATTAAGGTCAAATTCGGGTCATTTTAATTTAACAAATCTCCATCTAGGTGCTGTGCGCCATCTCTGAGCAGATTGCTGAAGGTAAATACTTCTGCTAATTGAACCTATAGCAACTGTAATCGGAACCGCATTTGAGGTTGGCACTGAACCATCTCTGACTGGCATATCGGCTGCCTCGTTTCTAGCTACATATATTGCGATGTTCAGGAACCCAAATTAAGTCTACTGTGAGCTGATTGCAGACTCCGTTCAATAGAGTCCTCTTAACCAGTTTCGATTTGGTTGTGAAAAATGCCAGAGCTAAAATGGCCGTTCGGCTGTCTAAGAGGATGGCTACACGCTCATCTTGAAAATGACAAAGACAGTTATGCTCTAAAGCGCGACAGCCTTAAGTGACAGCATAAACTTCCGCCGGAAAAACTGAGGCAGGTGGCAAGATCTCCCCTCTTCCAAGAAGTCTGCGAATATCCCTGCCACAACACCTCGCTCCAACTGGGAACCGTCAGCACCCTTTATTACTCTTTCCTTCCTTCGATGTTTCCCACCTAATGTGTACTACCGGCCCACAGTGCGACCAACGGCAGCACTCACCCAAATGTCACCAATGTGCAGCGAAGCTTCACTGTAACATTTCAACCGTAGAAAAAATCATTTCACTCAGTGTCGAGACAGTGCTTATTATTACAATACTGGTGCACTGGCACATTCATAGAAATTCCATCATTATTTGTGCCACACACACACACGCACATGCACATATCGCTAAGATATGACTTTAATAAAAACGGAAGAAAACAAATTAAGTGCGCATGTTGTATGTAGGAAAAATGTGTCATAAAATAGAGCAAAATGTGATGATACGAGTACAATTGAGGGGTGAAAGGTAAGGGAAAAAACATATTCCATTGCTGCTAAATTACAAAATGCATAAATACAATTAGATGCCATTCGTTTATGCCTCACATAATGTGCGCAATGCGAGAGCGAATCGTGCGAGATGCCGCCACACACAATATGTGGATATTTAAGATGGTTGCACTCCTATGTGTGACACAAAAGCAAAAGCAAAAGCAAAAAAACAAAAAACAAAAAACAAAGAACAACACGCTTGCAAAATTTCTATCAAAAGAAATGAACAAACATATACTTACATACACACTTATATTTAATGAAATGCGCTAACAGTTTGTGTGCGCCGGAAGGACCTTTTTGCTGTCGCCATTGAACACAAAAGTCAGACAAGTGGATCGAAATTGACAACGAAGCCAACACGCAGACATCTAAGGGCAAATAAGACACCGTTGTGGGTTTGTTGTACTGCAAGTGAGCAGTGAAAGTAAAGTGACAAAGTTTTTGTAACGATATTATAAGAAAAAAAGTAATGGAAATTCCTCTGCAGAAGCGAGTTGCTATAGTGTGGCGGTTTTTAAACGGGACTATCACTGAATCATTTATGTGAACTCTACAAAAAAAAACTATTACCTTTATCTATCGAAGTCCGAACGATACATATAGTTTCAATCTATTCAATGCCAAAAATCTAATTTAGTGAACGTATTTTTCGTAGATCCCAGATTTCTCGAAAAGTCGGACTACGATGGGTTCAATTATAGCTCTAAATATAATTTAATCTAATAATTAAAAGAAACCACCTTAATATACATAGTAACTCCGTTAACAATAACTGATTGTTTATGGTATGGTTTCGTTGATTTCGTTTAAAAGTCCTTTAGATAGGGCCTGAGGAGGTATGTGAGATCGGAATTCAGATTTATATTCGATCAAAAACTGGTATTTCAGAATTCTGCAAAAATGTATAGAGATTGATGTATGTATGCCGACCTGATGAAAGGATTAATTTACATTATAAAGCAGGTTCTTTTAACTGCAGGCTTAATGTGCATTAACAGCCTTAATTTGCATTAACTCATGAAGCATCCCCATGCTAAAGTGAATTAGCTCGAATTAAATGCAATGTCCATTTCGGACCAGTCCTCGATTCACACGTACGTTCGTTTCTACATAATAATGCATCTTTGTGTGCACAAGGTTATCATCGTCTGTTATGGTGAAATCTAAATGTGCATTTGCATAATGCAAGTTAACTTTGTTCGTTTGTCACGTTTTTTAAGTTTCCGATTTAGTTGTATTGAAAAGGTTAGGTTGGTATGACTAGCGATAGAGGCACCTCCTGCACTTAGGCCAATGATAGGCCCATATGCAAACTAGTACGTTACCCTGCGTTGTTGCGCCGCTCATATGGGATCGAACCATTTCGCTAACGTAATAAACTTTGAAATTGCACTTAATTTGATTTCTGCTATTTATGCGATAGCGACTCTACACTCTCCGCTTCCTCTTCGCATTTGCAGCTGCGGCAGTAGTCCGACGCGTTCACTCCCAGTCTTAGAGCATGTACGTCGATTAGACAGTGACCTGTAAGAATTCTTGTGAGTATAGATACCTCGTTCCGTTTTAACCTCAGAATTGCGGACGTGCGCCTTTTGTCATAAGGAGGCCAAGCGAGCCTATCTGTTTCACACATGGGAAGGATTCTCGAGCGTTTGTTTGTCGCTTGCAAGATGCTGTTCTTTGCCAATCCCTTGGCTTAGCAGTTACCCTTAATGTATCGGTGTGCAGGCACCTAAGTATATGAGTCGTATTACAAAACGCTGGGTCATCTCGTTTAAAGATCTGCGGCATTCAGTTAAAGACTTGGTGTTGTCTACGCATGAGTTTAGGGCTTTTAGGGCCGCTTGACTGTCAGAGAAGATAAATACCTCTGTTTTCACCTTAGGTATTTTAACTAGGTCTCGAGTGGCCTCCTGGATAGGCAGCACCTCCTCCACCTAAAATACACTACAGTGGTCAGGAAGCCGCAACGGTGTTTCTAGTTAGTCTAGATAAATTAATAAAAAACAAGTAATGAAGAGGCAAAATTCGGATAGCAATGAAGTTTTAATACCGTGAGCATTTTTGAAGTAAAACCTTTTTAGCTGCAGTGAGTTTTTACAGCGTATTACGCTAGTCGCGTCACAAAGTCACCGCATGATACGCCAATTCCTGAACCGTTTCGACACTATTTTCAGGACCTTTCAGTAGTTCGGGACCACTACTACTATGCTAAAAATAGTAGTTTTACTTAAGCTTAGACGAAAAACAAAAAATGAAAATGTTATCTTATAAAAGGCAATCCCGTGTTTAACTCTAACCACTCTAACAAATTTGGTAGAGTTTGATAAGTTAATTTTGCGAAAAAAAAAATAAATCATGCCTTCTTTCCTAAAATTCTATATTGTATATCAACTTTTGATAAAATTAGCTCTTATAGATACTGAAATATCAATTTTTTTTTTAAATTTTCGCAAATGACCGTGATATGAGAAGTGGGCGGAATTTTTGTCCCATTTCTACAATTTTGGAAATTACACTTATTTAATGTGTGTACCGAATTCGATAGAGTTTGATAAAGTTTATTAAAGTAGTTTCGGATGGCATGTTATCTTTCAATCCTGTTACCAGGGAATTTTATTACCGAAACTACAAAAATTTCAATTAACGCTGTCAATAGTTGATCGAATAAAAATCACAAATATTGCATACTTTATGGCGCACTCTTAAAACTTTTACGTTTACTTTATATAGCATCAATTGAAATAAGATGAAATTTGTTTCAGATACTATTTAATTCTGTAAAAATAATTTTGAATTATATTTATCAGAACTCTATATTTCTAACTTCCACATATTTTCCAAAATAAAATAAGCATTCATGTATTTAGTCGTTACTACCACGTTGTTACCTTTCATTTTACCTTTTTGTTAAGCTTCAATAACACTGTGCGACAAATTTTGATCAAATTTCTATCTACCGGGGAAATCTTAGCCAATAATGATGATTCTTAACACATACCCCAAAAGAATTTTCTAGATTGGCTCGAATAAGGGAGATATTTGCAAGTTAATTTCTTATAATTACGAGTAAAAGATTTTTTGAATTCAAAAATGTGTGAATTTGAAACTCTTCTTCTTGAACAAATTAAAATTAACATTAACGAAAAACATCATTTTGACTCGCAAAAACGTAGATTTCAAAGAACGCTAAAGTCATAAAATGTTGTACAAAATTATTCTCTGGAAAATGCGCAGAGGGCGTTTTCCAATCAAATTAGCTGTTAAACTGAAAATATGGTAGAACCCAGATTAAGCAAAGATAACTTTCATTTTCTAGCGACACTTATTTTACGATTTTGCTCTTCACACTACTATTGTTTATTTATAGATATTTTATGTGAATAAATCCATACTCGTAGTCATACATATTTCTGTGTTTATATATCTACTTGTATTTCTATGTATGTATGTATTTATGTTTGTATCCACATCTCACAAATAATCAATGTAGTTATCGTGCTAATTTTCTTATCTCAGAGCGCATTATTGCACAAGATTTAATTGAAAGACGACTGGCATAGCTACATACATACATACATACATTTGCGCATAATAGTGCCCACAGTCACCGACGCAAACGTACGCTACGTGTCAGCTGACACGATCAAACTTATGAGAGCGCCATATAAATGCAAACTCATCAACGTGTTCGTGTGACGGGTACGCGCGACGTGTACGTGTGTAATCAGAGATATTTAGATTTTTGCCGTGAAGCCGTGTCAGCTGAGTGCTCTCTCACCGCACAGTGTTGCCAAGCAGAACTTTTAAAAATCATTAACAAAATAACCTTATAAAAATTTAAATTTTTATTAAATTAATTTAAAATCGATGTTTAATAATGTTAATTATAGATAAATTAACTATTTGCATTTGTTGGTTTTTGGCTTTGGTTTATTATACAATGAAAAATTGTAATTGACAACGCGGATGTGTGTAAAAGTATGTATGCAAACAAAGGAATGGCAACATTGTGTTGATGCATACAAACACAGTTTTGTGTACGCAAAGTTTGTTTACAAAACATACGCGCGGGCACAAGTTTTGCTCAATTTTGTGTATCTCCCGACAAACAGACACGGCAAACGGACACGTCGGTGACTGTGGGCACCATAACAGTTAGATACTAGTATTATATACATATATATATATATATATATACAATGGCATATGCGACCATGTGCTTATGTATGTCTTACTCAATTGAACATAGCATTACAAAATATACTACATGGGACTATATGGAATTTTCACTGATTCCGATTCGTTAATTTATGGATCAATCTATTCTTTTGCTTTTTTAGCCCTTTTAAATTTTTTATATCAAAGCTACTGCGATAATATCACGCAACAATTCAGATGTAATTTTTTTCAAGAATCAAAACTTGGTTTTCGATAGTTTTAAAGACATACATACATATATTGGCTAGCATAGGTTATTTTTGGGTTGGGATGAGCTATGCCTTTTTCAAACTCTCAAGCTCATGGTTGTCACTTCTGATTTCATTATGAAGTTGTTTACCGCAAAATATGACGCGAAGCAATTTAATGTTTTGCTTTGGTATCACATCAAAATGAGGCAAAATGCCGGCTCTTTTGATAAGAATAGTGAGATTTGTCATACAAGTGGTGATTAGGAAACCAGCCATTAAAAACTTATTTATACAAATACTACCTTAAATAAATTAAAATTTTCAGGTGGTAACCCTCCCAGAAGTAGGTATGAACCGTGATCTCGCCCAGGCGCACCGTGTGACACCCACGTTTTAATATTTCTTATAACTTGTGCGTAATTGAATTAAATTCGACATTTGAAAGGTGGCAACCCTGTCAAAAAATATTTGTACGAACCTTCTGCCAGCCGAGACGAACTGTTGGGCACACATATTTTAATACTTTTGACAACTTGTGTATAATTTAATTACATTCGACATTTGAAACAGGTGGCAACGCTCATAAAAGTAAGCTATGATGCTTTTTTCGTGGCGAACCGCTTGACAGGCACACTTTATATATTTTTTTTTATAATTTAATTAAATTTGGCTTTCCAAACAGGTGTCAACCATCTCCCAAACATAGAATATTTTTTACGACTTATATCTACAAACACAGTTGCACGAGATTTTTATATATGGGTGATTCACAAGGTGTCATAAGTCATAGTCATAAAATTTTAGATTTCAAAAGGTATGTTTTTGGATTGCATTGAAACAAATAATTAAAATTTAGCAATTTTTAATTTTTAAATTTTATACCTTTTTACACCTTGTGAATCACCCAATAGACTAATTTTGTTGACTTAATTTGTTTTTATCAACAATAACTTTTGCGCTCAAGACCAGTTTTTGTTGATAAAAACATGTTTACGATATTCACCAGTAATGCGATTTACTAATTTGTTTTAACGATATTCGCATCGTCAACTCATCCTAACGAATATTTTAACGATTTTGCAATTCAGCAACCATAATCGAACGACATTAGCTGTCGCTATATCAGCTGTTGTCGATAAAATGAATATTCGTAGTTTTGAAGTGAAAATATGGAAACTTCGGCAGTCTTTTCAACATTTGACATGAGCATAACTTATCTCGTGGCGAGGGGGAAGTAAGCCCATGCAACAGTGGATTGACGTTTGCTCCAGGGCGTGCATAGGTAGCTCATTTAATATAGTATGCAATATTTAATTCTAATTTCATATTGCTAGTTTCTACTTGATTCGAAATACTATTTGCAATCGACGACCTATAGATGGGCAAATGGCAATATCCATGGGCATAAAACGTAGAGTACATTGTGTTAATGTTTTGTATAAAAAACATAAGATCCTCATGAGCGAAGTGGAGCTTCGGTATTCCCATTGGAGCTATCGATCGGTCATATATCTCAATCATGGAGACTTAGGACAACCCCAATGCCTACCGCAAATAGTAAAAGCGAATACTTATCCAGAATTCAGATATAAAAACACAAATACAAATATTATATTTTTAGTTTATATAAAGATAAGGGATCACAATTTAAAAAAAATTTAAATATAAAAGCTAAATAACTTGGAGCACAACACGGTTCACAAATATGGACCTACTCCCGTGTGTGAAGGGTAATGGAGCGAATTACGAAAACGAAAATCATGGCAAGTTGTTGATTGGTAAGTTTCATTAATTAGAGTGAAATTTACGAAATAAAAATAATTTAATTTAAAACTGTTCTAAAAATTACTTGCAGGTTATTTTGGATACTCCTTGCAGTGGTGGTTGATGACTCCTCTACAAAATCAATTAGATGAGAGTCTGAAATTCCGCTATAATGAGGCATTCCAATATATAAAAATAAAAATAAATGTTTTTAGTTTGAAAGAAACTAGTAGTTTATTTCACGCGCATTCGTTTTTTGGTTGTTCTATTAGTTTTTATGTTTTTCTTTGATATTTAGTTTTGCCACCACCCCATTTTTTTGTACTTTTAGTAAATACAATAAGACAGTTCTTAAATGTCGTTAAGAATAAGTTAGTGACACACAATTGCACAATCGTTACTGCAAACGATAAAAATTGTCGACAAAAATTGCGATTGTCGGATCGTTTAAAGTTTGTCAAGTGAATTACAGGTATTTTTATGTTCGGATTATTCCCAAGCCCCATTCCCGATGTCCAGAGCAGCCTAAAGCTGTCTTACATAACTTGCAAATCTTTCAACAAGTATTCTACTTCAGACCTTATCTGCTGGGTATGATTTGAAGAAGATAAGAACAAATATGTATGTATTGTACATCTGCTTATATGTATTTCTAAAGAGCGAAAAGCTCACTGGATTAGAAACTAATAACATATAAGTACATACATACATACATTCGTTGTATAATGTACGTACATACATTGTACATATCGAGGTAATTAAATAGCGAATGGCTTCAAATAATTACATTCAATCACATTAACAGCTATTGTATTACTACAGCCAACTATTCGTATAGTTAGTACTCAGATACGCACATTGTATAAACTGGCTGGTGGCGCATCGCAGTCACAAATTTACAAAAGTACTCATAGATAGCTACAAGCCACCTCTAAAGTGGGTCACAGTGTGTCAAATTCAACATATTACTACTAAATAGATATTGATGGTTGCGAATGCCTAAACCCTCACAAATTAAATTTGACGTTAATAAAAGTGAGTAATTAAATTTTTACTACATTAACTAAATATTGTACTTTGTGGGGGTTAATAGGGTAAAACTTCAGAGAAACAAAAGTAGTACATTCCCAGCAGTGTTGCCGTTTTGGTGATTTTTTTTTTTAAATCTAGATTTAGGCCATCACCACCTAGCTATTTTTTAGGCTCTTCAAAATTATCTAGCACTTGTTTAGCTTCTTAAAATTTATGGTGTATTTAGTAACCTATTATAATCTATATAGCCGTAAGTTGCATTCCAAATTGCAAAAGAAATTTTATTTTGTATGGTAGCCACTATCTCCCACTCATCCGAGTTGAGCCTACTCGGTTAAATGATATCCGACCTGAGATGTAGTGTTGGGAAATGAAAAAACTGCGCTATTGTGAATTAGCCCTTAAGAAATACATGAGAAATTTAGATTTAAGACCTAATTCGTTTTAATTTGCATAGTATTTGTAAATATATAACTACGTAAATTTAAAACTTGCCGCGACAACTATTTTAAGTTCTTAAATAGCACTAAACAAATCGCAACATTCATGAAAGAGCCTAACAGGGTTGCTTTTGCAACTAGAGGAAGTTTTATCCGAGTTGGAGCGTTCTTTTGCAACTCGGGAGCCAAGAAACAGGCCAGATATAATTGAAGATAAATTTATTTAAAAAATATAAATAGTGGCTTTGTCTAGCCTATGATGATTATATAACTATTCTTGATCTAAATCGAACGGATCAAATCGGCCTTATATATTTTTGCCATCCCCAATAATCTGAAAACATTTATAATGGAGAAGTTACTTCGGGTACTTAGGGGGTTTCAGTTGCCTTCTTTCTTGTTGACAGCGCATTTTAGGGTGTTGTACTGCCGGAAAACAATAAATAAATTTTACCATTTTTTTGCGCTGAACGTTCCATTACAGATTTGTTAGCAATCTAACGAAGCAAATAAATTTTCCATCTTAAAATATTGCTCTGTAATCTGAGAATACCCCACATTTTCTCTAGTACTAACGGATTTTTTAAAACAATTCGCCAATTGTATTATAAATTTAATCGAAATGTATTGAAATTATTTATCTCAAAATAAATAAAACTAACATATTTTCGTTCATTTTTCGGTCTTATGTTTAAAAAGTTGTGTAATTATTTTCGGAAATATTAAACTGGCCTCAAGTTCAATACAAAGCAACAAATTTCAAAAGTGGTAGAAGTGATATCAAAGTTCTTTCTTTCTAGACTTTACGAAAGTTTGAACCATGGTACACGAATCGCTAGGACAGCATTCAACGGCGGGGCCACGTTCATAATATTACCTAATAAAAGCTTGCCTCGCGCTCATTAAAATTACACAACATATTTTCATTGTGAAGAAATATGAATAGCTGAAAGGGCGGAAGCTTCATACACAATGGAAGATGAGATACGAATTTGCAATCAGGAAATCTTTTCACATAAGCACTAAGGAAAAAGTACTCAGATTATAAAGAAAACATACACATACATACACAAACTCCTCGTTCCTCTATTAAAAACATCACTCTAAACAGATCTAAGCATTTTAAAATCTAATTCGAACTCAATAGCGCTTAGTGACAGTGAACCAAAAACTGACTTCAAAGTTAGTGAAATTATGGGGCGTATTCTTAAACAAAATTAAGTTGGTCAAGTTAAGTTTGTTGAAAATAATGTCAAAAATACTTACAAAAAGTTGTAAGTACTAGGGATTAAGTTCTGACTATAGATACACCCATATGTCATAAAGCTGTAGCCTACTCTAAAGCCGACTATATCTACACGCCAATAAGTTTATGCAAGGAACTCCCTCTTATGGCAAATAAAACCACACATAGTGCACTGGATGTACATGGTAGTGATAAGACCTATGTATTCTCTTTTACGGGCTGGTGGCCAGCGCACGGCTTCCATGCTGCTCACGGGAGCGCAACCCTCTACACCTTCTAATTCCCTGGGAGCAATTTTAAATCTTCCACCGGTGGATCTACATATATGGTAAATTTCTGGGCGGCTAAAGTGCTGCTTAGCTTAACGCGATCCAGCCGTAGAAAGAGCTAAGGTACGGGAATGCAAAGGTCCTGGAATCTCTTCCGAAAACACTAAGGAACCAGCTCCATAGAATCCCAGAGAGGAATGAATGGGAAGATGCCATAATCCTAGACCCAGAGTTGACGGCTATCTTTACAGATGTTTCCAAACTCAAAGAAAGAGTGCGCAGCGGGATTCATTCCAATGAATTACCGCTGGACCTCAGCTTTTGCTTACATAAAGTGTAGAAATTCCCTCAATCTGCTCGCGTCTAAGCGTTTGATGACGCTGGCATGGGTCCCTTGGTGCAGTGACATTCCCGGCAATTGGCAGTTTAAAGACAAAACTCATCGAGGAGGTGAATATATTTCGGACCATGGAACTCACCTTTGGATTACCAGACAAGTTGCGCCGGAGGTTGACGTGAAGCGATCCAAAGCGCTGATTCGCCTTGACCGACCTTTTCTCACCGGACACTGTCTTATGGACACACACGGGAAGAGATTGGGATGTCTAACTAACGATTTCTGCCGAAGTTGCTTCAGGGACAAACAGGATGTGAAGTGCAACGAACACTATCTCTTTCACTGTCCCGCCCTGGCCAAAACTCGAATCCAATTATTAAATGGGTACTTTGTAGACTGTTTTGCCGACGAATTTCAACTAGAGCAATAAATACTTAATAAACCGGTATTTTCTTGAAATGGTAGAAATTATGTTTTCCGAGATTTACATTTTAAACACAATAGCCCAGAGTTGTATTTAAAGGAAATGCTTGAAACAAAATTAACGCACATGTTTAAAATGACGAAATGAAAAAAAATTACATGATATACATAAATTAAATGATTTCTTATTTAAATTTTAATTCAGCGGCTCATGTAGGCTATTCGATTGTTTAGCAAAACGAATTTGTGGGAATGTTTACTGTGAGGGCTTCTCACGATAACTTATATAAGTATATGAAATAATATATGAAAATAGCTAAGCCCTATCATTTTCCCACTTGTTAGATGAGAATTCACCTCTATAAAAATTAGCAAGAAAGGCTAACAGGGCTGCATTTGTAGGTAAACTGTTGTCTTAGTGGGGGCGCTCCATGTAATTCCGTAACCAAATTTTTTTACAAGGAATATAGGAAGAGATTTACTTTTGCGAGAAATATTTATGCTACATACTTTATTTAAATTATTCCATGTGTTTTTACATAAAAAGTTGTGCATTATAATTTGAACAGTTTATTATTTTAATTATATATATTGAACATAAATGTCAAACACCTACATTTACTTTCGTTTGACAGCTATCCCTCTAGGAAACTCTATAAATCTAAATGTCATTTGCCATTTTATTCTATACTTCTGGCTTTCTTAATAAAGTGAATGTGTGTACAGACTTGTATATGCTGATTTTTATTACAATTCCTATAGATCCAAAAAATACAGAATAATTATTATTTGGCGCCCTTTTAAAAAATAATTTATACAGATAAATAAATAATTCTTATTAACATATTCATATCGTAAATGTTCTAAATTTGTCAAGAGCACATTTCATTTAAAATTCTAATTAGGTAATAGTTAATTTAAAAATACAATAAATATGTAAATAGAATATATATCCCAGATTTGATTTATGTATCTTCTATGTCCCTGAATGTACGACATTTGCAATTAAAAGCCTCATAAACTAAGCAAAAAACGCTATGAAATATATTCTACATTTTCTTTAAGTGCCATGAGAATCCAAACATTGCGATGTGTAATAAAAATACCAATGTAGAACGGATATTCAATGATATTGCAAAAATTTATTACATTCCAATAAACGATTTAAGCATAACATGTAAAGCATCAAAGCAATTAAAAAATTTGCACTGACGCAACCATCAACATCAACTCCAGCCGAACTCATCATAAAAATACTATTGCGGTTTTTAGTATACAATTTTACTGCTAATCGTAACAGATGTGCACATACAAATTTTTTCAACAAATTTACCTGCAACATTATTTTTTCTTTTTTATTTTTTATTTTAGGTATGCAAAGTAATTTAATTTGCCGCACTTCTCGATGGACGGTGTGCACATTGGTACACTTGTGTATTAAGTTTTGCAAATTTTAGCTAGCTATTTAATTTATATTGAAATGTTGGTAATATTCGGCATGGGAAATATTTAGTTCAAGTTCAAGCTTCTTGCTTCAGTGAAACTAGTTGCTTAATCGATCTCGATGAACTGACCCAAAATTATGGAAGTTTTAAAGAAACAAGTAGCAGAAGGCAGTTGTGTTGGTTTCCATGCCAATTAATTCCAAATGTGATCAGCTCAAAGCGATTCTCATTCCTTTGCATGATATCCGTTCTCAACCAAGTCCACCCTAAAGTTTCGTCCAGGGCTCTCAACCAAAGTAAAAAATCCATAAAAAAAAACGCTTAAAAAATGCCCAAGTCAATTTCTTGTGTCAAATTTCCTTAAGTCAGTTCACAGCTCTCAAGAAAAAAATCCTCTCGCAACTACTTACCTTTTTCTAAACCTAAACTCAAATGCGCGCTTCATTATATCTGCAATGCATTTTTATTAAGGATTTAATTTTATTATTAATTTGCACTATTTATATTCTTTTGTCTCTTCTTCTTCTATTGCCTACTATTCACCATGAATTACACTGCGGAACAAAATTTTGCGGTCGGAGATTTTTAAGTCGATTTAGGGTAATTTGGGGGCGCTGATTACGAAAATAATATCAGCTTTGTCGAATTGGCTCTAGTTTTTCAGATAAAGACTTTTAAATACTTCACGAAAAAACCTAATTAAAAATACCAATATGGATTTAATACAAAAATAAAAAAATATATTATTTTCATTAATTAATTTCAAAAAAAATACAATAATTAATAATTATCGAATGTCAAAATTACTACTTCACTACTTCAAGGTAGATTGTTTTGAGAATGGGTGAAATCTGATAACAGTGGCCACCACAGCCATGCTTACTTCACACGGAGTGTACTGGGTTCGAAACTCGGCCGGGGCAAATAACAACAAAAATTGTAGAAAAGCTTTTCTCTATTAGCGGTCGCCCCTCTTCAGGCAAACCTCTTAGTGTACATATTTCTGCTATGAAAAAAGCTGTCACAAAAGTCATATCCATGTGACTTTCGCAGTCGTGATAAAACTCTATTTGTGTTACAACAACAAGACGGGTACATCGAAAGTTCTAGGAAAAGTTTGGCCAAACATCAAGCTATGTTGTAAACGCCAAATTATTATTATTATTTACATTAAACGGGATTGGGTTGAATAATAAAATACGTAGGTAATATTTTTTTTTAAATAGGCGTGACACCGCCCACATTAGAGTTATCCCAGATAAAAAAATATAAATATTATCTACATATATACGGAAGCATTGCAAACAGCAGTACGGGATGAATGCAACACCGTAAAGAAGACATACAAGAAACTGATAAAAATTAATAATATCCATTACATGCAAAAACAAAATAAGAATTAGCATGGCCTATTTCTATACTCAAATAATCAATAGCAGTATTGAAAATGGCATCGTTACCGACTAGTGGAAAATATCAACAGTAATCCCAGTTAAAAACTTAAAAACTTAAAAAAAAAACAAAAAAAACAAAAACCTTTGCCTGCGTATTGAAAAGTATTAGAAATATTTGTAAAAAATTAATTGATACAATATCTGGAAGAAAATAATTTATTTGGAAAGCAGCAATCTGGATTTAGAACAACAAAAAAACAATCTTGTGAAACGGCACACACTATTGTGATAACTGATTGGAAGGAGGAACTTAATAAAATAAAAATGTAATCTTGTAAGTGTTCCTCAACCTCAAAAGAGCATTCGAGGCAGTTGATCCAGAGATTCTGTTAAAAAAATGCAGCTAAGAGGCTTCGTTGCAAAAAAAAAAGTCTGAAACTCAATATTGAGAAAAAAATTATCATATCAATAAGCACCGTCCATTGTGAGGATATATGTAATTTAAAAATTAATCCTGATTCCTTACACATAGTAAGCAATATAAAATATTTAGGTAATAAAACGCATATAATTTAATTTAATGGCCAAGAATTTAGCTGTATTATAAAGATAAGGATTTTCCATTATGTTTTAAAAATGATTTGGTGCAAGAGACCGCAGTGGCTGTCTCTAATAAATTCCAGCCGAGAGGCCTAATTTTCGACCACTTTTTGCAGCAATTGGGGCCGAATGTCAGCAATAACGAGCCGAATATTCTCTTCCAAGGCGTCAATCGCCTCGGGATTATCTGCGTGGATAAGCGACTTCACATAACCCCACAAAAAATAGCCCAGTGTTGCCTTGGAGGCCGCGCCACAGACCCACGTCGCGAGAAAAAGTTTCCTTCAATAAAACCCTTCTTGTTGAAACCCAAGGCCGTCCACATCAACATCCTCCAATTGAGGCACGAAAAAGTCATTGATCATGGCTCTATAGCGTTGCCCATTGAATGTAGCATTATGACCAGCTTGATTTTTGAAGACCCATGATTTCTTCTGGCCATAGGGCATACCAAACAGTGACTTTTTGAGGATACAACGGCGTCTCAACAATAACTTGTGGATTATCAACACTCTAAATACGACAATTTTGGTTTATTAACGTACCCATTCAACCACCAAAAGTGAGCTTCATCGCTGAACAAAATTTTATTGTGAAAATCGGGATCTGTGGCCATCGCGTTTTGGGCCCATTCGCCGAACGTGCGAGGCGCTTGATGGTCATTTGGATTCAATTTTTGGACGAGTTGGATTTAGTAAGCCCGCAAATCAAGATCTTTCCGCAACAAGTTCCATAAAGTAAATGGACACAGCTCCAATTACTGCGGGCGATGGCAGATGGACTCATTCGGGTCTTCTTCGACACTCTGCACCACAAGAGTAATAGCGTCTTCGGCGCGCACCTGATGATATAAGTAAAAATTACAACAACTTTTTTATTAAACAAGCACATAATTTAAACACAAAAAAATAGAGAGAATTTTAAACTGACATTATATAAAACAAAAACGGATAAGTAACCAAAATCTTTTTCATAAAGAACTTAAATATTCTAATGAGCTGCCAACAGACATTAAAACTTGTACAAAAATGAGTGTTTCAAGGGAAAATTGTTTCAATATTGAAAAAACCTACCCCTAAAAGATGAAGTTAAACTGGAATTGTTTTTTTCTTTTGGTAAACTAGGCTAACAGCTTTAATAAATAAATGAGATGAAATATTAAAAAAAAAAAATTAAATATATCTTCGAAATTATCTGCCCACATAGCTGTCCAATTAGCACTTCGTCCACATCTCATAAAGCGGTAGTTTACAAAAATAAAAACAGGCCTAGATCTCTTGTAACGGTAATTAAAAAAAAAACTCCAAATTTTATTAAAGTATTTGGCAACTTCGCTCAAATTTCGAAGAACTTAACTAGGGAGAAAAATACACACAAATAAAATTTCGGTAAATAGCCTTGGTATGTGCCACTTTAAAGCAAAGCGAATTCATATAAGGTGATACCATCCCATTAGCTGAATGCTTGTTCTTCCTTCCAAATTCGTTGAGTTGTTTTATTTACACAAACAAAATACACGAGCAAACTGGGTGAATTTAGATTTTGACATTTCATAAGCGAAATTGCACAAACAAAAAACAAAGCGGCTTTGCCTAGTTTATCTTCTCTATAACCTTTCAATGAATTCACTTTGCATTCAAAACTATCTGCCCCAGCTCTACCCAAACGTTACACAGTTTTGCATTTCAACTTTGTAAACATAATCTCGAAACTCAAGCAAAAGCCACACCCACCTATCATATAAAGGGATAGTTTACAAGAAAATCAGAGTATTCGATAACTTAGTAAATTATTACCGAAAATTCGCTTAAATTTTATATAAAGAATTGAATGAAGGAAGAGCTAGAATAAAATCAAAATTTTCAAAAATAAATAGACGTGATTTCTTAAAATCGTACTAACATAGTTTTTTTTTTATTTAAAAAAATAAATGACTTTTATGAACAACAACAACTACAGCCAGTTTGAAATAAATACATAAAATGCCGAGTATTTACATTTGTATTCTCATTTTTTTTCAATTTTCATTCAAACAATTTTTCTTTACCTAAACATAAAAACACGCATTCCATTGTTTTGTATATCTGATATTGCAACAACAAATGTATGTGCATGTAGAGAATTACTTTTTGTACCTACAATATCTAAAATCATCATCTAAATGTGTGAATGCGCTTAATTAGATTACTGATTTTATAATCACCACCTGCTTTGCTTGTCTAACAGTAATTAAATGTTTGAAGGCGGCGAAAATTTAATTTATAGGTACGTACTTTTGCTGTAAACCTAGTTGGCAAGCAATCAATTAATTAAAGTATTTATTCGTTGATTTGAAGTAGAGTTTGTCGCCTGCAGAAATTTTGGAAAGATATTTATTTACAAAGCATCATGTTTAGTTGAATTTATCCACAAACGAGTATGTATGCTTAACGATTTTCTCACCTAGATCCTTCTTAGTAACTAGACAATTAATTATGTAAAAATATTTCACTTTCAAAGGAAGAAAAACATATTAACTATAGAATATTGCAATAGGGAAGTTCATTAGACCGTGACTAGCTAAAAGCTAAATCTTTGTTTACAAAATCACTTTAGGATATTCACTGGCTAGCTGTCAAAATTATGAAATATCTTCCTACTATGGGCACTACTTTCTTTTGTAATAAATTGTCAGTGAAGGAAAACACACGGAAAACTAGAAATACCCCAAGTTCATTACATAAACCATAATAAATTTTTAGAAGTTCTTATCTAACGAGCAAATGGCATTAAAAATTCGTTTAATAATGATATTTTGCCCAGGTAATTGCAATGCAGTATTCTAGATTCAGAGTGGGGAAGGGAGTATATGGGTCCAAACCTACCCCAAAGTGTCAAAGTTACTCAAAAAATAGCTAACACATTAAGATAGATTTAAGTATCTTTGAAACCGTATTTAGCTCAAGTCTTTTTTAATACAGCAACTGACTGCCGAATTTTAAAAGTCCGCGTAAATTTATTCCTTCCTTAAAAAGGTTGCTTAGAAATTTGCTCGCTTAATATTTATAATTAAAATTGCAACGGAACTAAACGGTTTGTAACCTTCGACAGCCTGCTCTCGTTTTCAGCACACACAACCGCAATTGTCAATAAAGTACAGAGCCGGAAACATACAAGGCGATTGGCCGGCCGATTGTAAACTATGCTGCTCCAATCTGGACGCCGGGGACCAGTAGGACTCAGTGGACGAAGCTACAGACCTGTCAAAACACCGCACTCCCGACTGTAACGGAATGTCTTCTGATGTCGCCTGTGGCACACCTCTATCAGGATACATGTGTGCTTGTAGTTAAGGAGCATTACATCCTGCTCAGCAAACAGTTCCTGATTGGATACTACCGTTCGGGACTCCCAAACAGAAACTTGCAAATAGCCGAGCCGCCTCCGAGTCAACCACTGGATCCGATGGCGTACAAACAGGCTGTGAACATCATTCATCAAGAGTCAATTACCACCTTTATAAACTATGAATGCTGTTATTGGAGTCAAACCATCATCCTTAGCAGACAAAAAGCTATAGCTGCTTCGAGAATCCCGCGGCACTCTGGCCAGATCTGGATTGTAGTAGGCTTGACTCCTACTTATCCAGACTCGACCCAGACATCGTAAATGAATATCCGGCTACCACCGATTCGCTTGCCCCAACAAACCCACTCATCTAACCCCCACTTTCCCTATGGTCCAACCCTATCTACATTGCACATTTCCTGGGCCTCCGCTTAGATGAGTTTGAAGACAACGACCATGGGTAAGCTTATCTAACAGGGCGTGGCTAGCCCTGCAACAAAGAATTTTGTCAATGGACTAGCTAATACTTCTAGTAAAAAGCAGTTCCCAGTTATTAGAGCCTTTGGAAATGCCATTAGACAACGTTGGTAATTTCAGAGCACTTCTTCGTTTTGCTATGGAGAGTGGAGATCTCGTCCTACACAGTCACAATTTACGATTGTGGTTTCATACGTACGCGAATGGAAGAGAAACAGGAATACTGCCTTCATTTCATCCCTGTAGAGAATATGAGTGGCGAAGGTCTTGCGAAAGCTTTGCTTACTACTTGGAATAAACTCGGAGTGGATATTCGTTTCATGAACGGATAAAATGAACGCCAAGAAAATATATTGGCACGTAAGTAATTAAGATGGAAGTGAAATTTTTTTACATTTTCAAGGCTACATTTTCAAGGTTCAATCACATGGAACCCGAGTAATGAGCACAGCATGTAAGGGTTGTTCTGCTGTTATAAAGAAGACTTCTCTGGCCGCTCTCTACGTTCATTGTACAACCCAGAACTTAGATCTGACAATTCCACACGCGTGCGATATATGTAGCATCTATTCCAACAAGATTAGAAATCTCTTGAATGTAACTTCTAAAATTTTACGAAAGATCAGGCATCACTCATGTGTTTCATGAAAAACTAGAAAAAAAATCAGGACTACTTCACTGGAAATGCTGAAGAATATTATCGGCGATCCATTTCCATCCCATTTTTGGTTCAACGTTTAGAATAGCTTCATTTAAGAGTTGTAGAAGTGTGAGAAACGAAATAGATTACCAAAAAAGCATACCGTAAATATGTTATATGTTGCCACTTGTTTAAAAAGTTAAGTATAAATAAGTCAATAAATAAATTAAATAATTCAATACTGATGAGAAATGAAATTTATACGAATATTTTTTGAAAAGGGTTGTCCTCGGTCTAAAAAAATTAATGCAATGAATTTTTTTTTGTTAAATTTAGGTAAACAAATATTTTTTGTAATTTTCTTCCATATAAAGGAATTCTTCATATTTAGAAATCGTCCGCTTTTTTAGCTTCTTAAACTTTCATTTTATGATACTAACATTGAGGGAGCTATGAAACTACATACCCAAAAATTTTCTAGAAAGTCTGATTAAAGAAAAATTAAATTTTGATGAAAATTTGTTGAATTTTAATGGGAAATGTACACAAAGTTTGAAAATTCAATATAAACGGATTTTTCTGTACAATGAACTGTGCTTTTACAAAAAAAAAAATAATAATTGTGTAGTAATAATAATAGCAATTCTGCTAAATAGCTCATGTTTGGCTATGGCGGCCGAGAAAGAAACGAAACTTATCAAAAAGTCTCTTATTCTTCGACAAAGTGTCTGTTTCTAAAATAATAATTTTCTCAGTGAGTAGTACCACATCGGTTTATAAAAATATGAATAATACATATTATAAAGTGAATGATTGTTTTGGACAAATTAAGCGCAAAAATGGAAAATCAAAATATTATTGTAATCATACTAATTTTCCTCATCGCCACCAATAGTCGGGGCAATGATAAGTAAACAAAATTATAACTTATCTGCCGAGTCATTCATTCATTCAATCTGCACCCAAGGAAACTGCGCCCACGTCTTTAACACACGCTAATTATTTCACTGAATATTTTTTTTTATTTTTTTTTTTTTGGCAAATCATCATATTTCCATTTATGTTGTGCGTGCGATTTTAACAAATCAAAAAACAAAACTGAACTGGTTTACCGTTCCTCAATTGCTCATCCATCATCTCAGTATTTAAGCTGAGACATACAATGCTGGAATGAAGGAAAAAATAACATGGCAATGAAAAATTCATGGTCAAACCAAGCAGAGTTCACGATGATAAATTATGCACTGCTTAGATTAAGCAAAGCGGGCAGGGCATCTAATCTGCCGTTGCCACAGTGATTATTTTCGGTGAATAATTGTAGGTGCTGTCAACAATTCAATTTCCCGCATGCAACAATTTGTGGCACAGCGGGTTGGCTGGCGTGTCGAAATACCTATGTACATATTTTTTTCAGAGACTCAGTTTTCAGGGACTTACGCTTGTATTTATGTGATTCTAAATAAAAATAGACAAAAATTTGAGTAGTCAACCAGAAATCATATATGTATGTATGTATTTGGAGGCATGACCTAGAATTTTAGATTATTGGTATAATGCTTCTACGTCATTTTTTCTTTCTTTTTTAATATTTTATCATTTTGTGGGCCGTCATAAGACGAGTTGAATTAATGGAAAAAGTTGCATGTTTCTTAACAACTCACACCCATTGCAACGTCATTACCATGTTGATCATTAATCATAAAATTCTAATGGCATTGCGTCAAAGAGATTACAACAAAAAAAAAAAAGATAAAAATAAATTCTTATAAGAGCATACCCTCCGAGAACCTGCTGGCAGAATTACCAATACACCCCTATTCATAATATCAACACTGAGTGTGAAATTCCCGTTCAAACGACTGTCATGTTGCTTGCTAAAAAGAGACACTCGCGACGCGCTACGCTAACTATGGTTGCTCCTGTGCGAGAATGAAACAACCGAGTTATTCATATTTAGTATTACTTACCGTTAGATGAACAATAGAATGGTTGTCAATTCTAGTTGCTCAAAAGAGACAAATGCCATTTAGGTTAATTAGGTAGAAGAACGAGAGTGAGCAGTAGAACTATATGCTTCTGTATTCGGTAATATTGATGTTCTAGAGTAAAATGTAAGATCACAAGTACAATTTTATGGCTATTTCAAAATATTTAGAGGTTTCATACAATTTCTTTGGACTTACGTATTTCATATATATATATTAAATCTATATATGTATATATATACATATACTAGCTGACCCGGCGAACATTGCTCCGCCTTAAAGCAATAAATGAGCAGATTCTTGATTTTATGAGTTTAAATTTTTTATTAGGATAATAGATATACATAAGTAAGTACCAAAAATCAATTATTGTAATGATTCTTTATTGGCCATGTATTTTAGTGCATAGGCTGCACTCTTCAGTGAAGCACCTTGTGATAGACGATATTTTTAGTTTTATTACTATGTGCAAGAACAAATAACGCAGCTGGTCTTCCGACCCTTGAACATGCCGCATATAATTGACCATGGGAAAAACATGGATTTTCTAGATTTCGACCACAAACTTTCAAGGATTGGCCTTGTGATTTGTTAATGGTCATGGCGAATGCAAGACGGATCGGAAATAGAAGTCGTTTAAACTCAAACGGCATGTCGGTTGGGATCATCGGGATCCTCGGAATGAGAACTTCCTCACCTTCAAATTTTCCTTTGAGTATCGTCGCGTAAATCACATTATTCATCAATTTACTTACCACCAAACGCGTTCCGTTGCACAGTTTTGGTGGGTTTATGTTTCGAAGCATGATTATTACGGAGCCAACCTTTAGTCGTAAATTATGCGGTGGTAAGCCAGGCAAATCCAAGGAGTTTAAAAATTCAATTGGATAGTTGGTGGCATCATCTGCATTTGTTGCACAGTCAATAGATTTGAACGAATGTAGTGTACTAATGGCCTCATTCTGAATTATGTAGTAGCAATGAGTGCAATGGCTCAGGTGGGGGAGTCAATAATGGCAATTTCACTTTCCCATTAAGGCAGCACTTGGCGTTTCTCCGGAAAACTTCAATACTCGCAAACCACATCCATTGGCCCAATGCGAATGCTAGTATGCAAGCAGTAATCAGTGCTGCAATCATATCGAAACGCTGCTCGATTCAAATCAGTACTTGATAAATTTCTCCTTGTGCGTCGAATATTATCAAGATGTTGATCTCTTAGGTTTGCTCGATGATTTCTCATAGCCAACCGCGCCTTTGCACGGGCTGCCTCGCTTTGCTCTTGTGATTGAGAAGCACGAAGTCGAGCCATACTAAAGCGGCGCTCTTCACGTGCAATTTCTTGTACTTCTTCAGTCCTTTCATTCCCAACGTTTTGCATCCTAGTTGCATTACGGCTTTTTCGGGGAAGATTTGATCGTCTTGGACGAGGCATTTTAATGATAATAATATCGTCACAATATTTATAGACACTCGAAACAAACACAAAAACCGGTAAACTTCAAAATTTCTAACAAAATACATGTTAATATTGGCAATTCACACCAATTACATGGATATTGCCCTTCTCCGCTAGATGTCACTACAATTTACATCGATATTACCTTTCGCCGCCAGAGTACATGTAAATTTTGATTTTCATACAAAAAAGCAAAAGCAAAATATATGAAAGGCGAAGAAAAAAAATCAAATTTACCGTTTTTTTTTGTCGTCCCACGGTAACGGGATAAAAAGTATTTTATAACCTGCCCCTGGTTCTAAGCTACCTCCCCACCAATTTTCAGCCAAATCGGTTCAGCCGTTCTTGAGTTATAAGTGGTGTAACTAACACGACTTTCATTTATATATATAGATATATGTATATATATACATATATGTATGTATATATATAACTTTTTCTAAAAAGAACGACCATACACAAATGCGGGTATTCTGTAAACAGTCTCTTGTTACTAATTGAAACTTTTCGGTAGTCCAGTCTTTAGCTTCAAAATAAAGTCACTAATTTGTCAGCTGGTCCTGAGAAGGCCACAAAAACAAGAAAAAGAACTGAACAAACGCGAAAATGAAGTAGCACTTGATTTGCAAAATAAAAAAAAATATATTTGTTAACATTTGCTTGAGTGTCTTGTTCATTTTCATTGAGGTTGATTGTGCATCTCTAGCTGAACATACCATCAGCTGACTGCCTCTACTGTTTTTCACCACAGTCTTTGGTGAAATTTTTGGAGACTGTTGCTTACTGAATACCAAAATCGTCTCAAGTCACAAAAAATGTATCTAATTGAAAGTTCCAAATTTATTGACTTGAGATGAGACTGAGTTACAGAATACCGGCAAAAGTCTACTTTAAAATTAACTGTCTTATAATTGCATTAACTTTTACCAGCTGCATCGGTCGCGCGTCATTCGGTTTATCGTTATGAATTCGAGTGTAACAGAAAAGGAAATAAATAATTTCATCAAATCTAATAACTTTTTAATTATGTAAATTTTTTTATCTAAAAATATCCGATTTCTTGGTTAGAAATCCACAACTTAATCAAAAGATTTACATGTCTAATTACCTTTAAGGAAATAAATGAAAATTACACGACTTAGTTTCAGTAAAAGAATCATTCAATACATAAAACTCAAATACGAAGGATAAGGTTTCATTTGATAGGAAAATAATACAAAACCAAAACTGTTTCCTATTATAGCAATCTGAACAGAATGCTTGGTTTCGGGATCTTGGATTGCTAGAGGAGAATGTTTGAGAGAGTTTAAGTTGTTTCTATGGTTATTACTGCGGCGACTTGAAATAGTAAATCTACTATTATCTATTTAAACCAAGTTAAACTTTTGCGTAACGAAAAATGAAATGAAGCAAGTTAGTCCCAAATATCATTGCCTTTTTAGGCCTACATTTTTCTTCACCAGAAGACAAGAAGTGAGCGATCTGACCTTAGCTTACACAGCAAAGGAATGGAAGGAAACCCCTAACTGATCATCGAATTGGCAAAAGTTTGGATTGAAACTAGATTAACAAACTCTTTAAAACTCAAAGTTTTCAATCAATTAAAGTGGCGACCTATAGTGGTACAACGATGAGAACTCCGTACACAGAAATTTATTTCGAAAGTTGTCAGATTAATACCCTTTGTTTCTGACCCCAAATGAAAAACTGATACCGAGAGTTTCTTTTGGTAGTTTACGGTAAGCATTCCTATAAAAGAACAATGTAAATAGAGATCCATGTACTCTCTTGGGAAGCTTGGTGGATTAGATAATTGGCGAAAGGTGACATGGATGACAAATCAAGCTGCAATAAAGGCTTTGGAGGCTGCTCTCATCTCTTCAAAAATTGTCCAAGAAACTACCGGCAACTGAAAGACAACCAAATGCTTCCTAAAAAAACGAACAGGTTGGTCGGCAAATTCCTTCTTAGACAGAGAAGGAAGGGTCACGAAGCTTAGTACAGGATACAATCAATAGGGGAAAAACATGGTCACAATAGGCATCACCGATGACCAAATGTGCACCTCTTGCCTGGGAGGATGACGATAGCATGGAGTTTTTCCTCAGTGTCTTTTCTACATTTGCTAGGCTGGGATGGAGCACATTTGGGTAACATATATTGAGAGAGAAACCTACCTCAATTCCATTCCAAATATTATACTGATAATGCAAATAACATTACGTTATCAGTACTTTTACTGAAATTTCTTTCAGTAAAGGTCAAAAGCTAGTAAAAGCAACTATTTTCAGTAATAAAATAATATATTTTACTGATTTTTTCCAGTAATCATTGAAAGTATACTGGTACTGCAAACTAAATTACATTAACAGTAAAAAATTATATTTCCTGCCTTTTTACTGGCACTGCAGAGTTCTCTCTTCCTCAATTCTTCTGGCGAATTTCTTTTTCCTTTTGCATAAGTATCGTAAATAATGTCAGCAACAACAATATTATGACCTTCACCTAAACAAATTTCGGTGTTTGTACCTAACCTGGTAACTGATGTTATATTCCGCAATGAATTTGGTAGGACAAACATATATATGCATACCGTAACAGTCTGTTTTCGCTGGGTTATAGAATTTTATTATAAATTTTCAATAAAATTTTACCTTAGACTCATTTACGAAAATTATGAACTTAGTTGAATTTAATTTTTTTTAAACAGGTGGTACCCTTACTAATTAAATTGTACCAATGATTTGAAAAGGTGGCAACCCTCTTCAATGATGTTTTGCTCCATATAAACGCTGTCGATTTACGGTAATGCTGTTATATTTCAATAAACCTAGAAATTGCGTTAAATTAATATTTGTAAACACGTGGCATCTTCCTCAAAATTATTTTAATTATTAAGTTTTTCTAAACCTAGTTCTATCTTTTGAATGTTATGCCATTTCACCACGGTCTGGAACTCATTTTTTTGCAAATTAAATTAATTTATATATTTCAGTGGTTCAAAATATGCAAAAAAAATAAACTTGATATAGCAACCCCGTCCTATTTATGAGCAGTCAACAACAACAACAAATAAGAGCTAAATAAAAGATTGTAAGAAAAAAACTGTGTGCTAATATCTAGTGTGTTTGTATAAGTAGAGTGGGCGTACGATGCCTCAGATTTCCATTATAAGCCTACACACAACCCTTAAGTGGCATATCTCATTTCTAATAATTTATGCTAAAAAAGTGAATTCCAGATTATAGCGCATTATCTTCATAATTAATTTTAAGGGAATCTTCAAAATAAAACTCCCTAGTTTGATAGCCAAATTTCAGTATTTGCTTTAACTTATAATTTTAATTAATTTTTTAAACAGGTGGCAACCCGCTTCAAAAACATTTTTGAAATTAAGCTTTCTTAAAACTTGTAGTTCGCCACTCATATTGTAAAATTTCATTTATCTTTAAATTTAACTTAATTCGCATTTAAACAGGTGGCAACCTTCTTTCAAAACATTTGAAAAGTGACGATTTTTAGGGTTCTTTCGTTTGATACTCATATTTCCATAATTGATTTCATTCAGTTATTTAAATTGAATTTAAGCTTTGAAACAGGTGGCAACTCTTTTTAAAAAATAGTTTTAATTAGTTTAGGTAAACCATATAACTTACGATAATATAATTTAATATTTAATTGACTATAACTTTTATAACTAACAGGTGGCAACTTTCTTTCCACTATATGTTAAGCCTGAGTATAACCTATTGGTGGTCCATATTTTGTAAAAATTTGTTAAGCTGCTTTGACCTGAAAGCGTAACAAACATACTCAAACACTTAATCAAATTCCTAATATTAATGGGATTAGTAGTATAATGTAGATTTTGGATTATGCAAATGACATTATGAAATGAAACATATTTTATGAAACGTTCCGCTCTAGATTCTAGGTTTATCCCAATGTCCGTTAAAAAACGAAAAAAAAAACCTAGTTAACCAAAGTCAAGAGACATAAACTGAATGTCGATGCGATAATTAAAACTACAGACAAAAATGATGATCATAAATGAAACGGCAGTAGGTCAAAAGAAAATCATTACGCTGCAATTAAAATCTACTAACGTATGTGCACAACTTCATTACCAATTTTTAATTTAGCCGAGTTCAATAAACTACATAAAAATAAACCAAACGTCAACAAAAGTAAACCACATAATTAAATTTACATATTTATACACTGAATATATTTACAGATTGTGGGAGTGTGCCGCAATCGCCCACTTTCACAAAGTACTATTTTATGCTGCTATATTAATATAAATCAATATATTGAATATTAAATACAAAAGCGCAATAAATCAAAAATACGACACAGCAATAGTATTGGGAATTTTCTATACGTATTTATCGTATTTATGTAAATATTTGATGAAGAAAAAAGATAACTGGTGCTTTGACCGCCTGGGTGATTTTGGCCGACTCTAATAAAGCACGCCAGTTGTTTTTTTTTTGTTTAGCTAACTGGCGCCAATTTTATTTTATTAAATAAAATAAGTTCTTCAAAGAAAACTACAAATAATACACCACAATCGTCATGGAAAATTTAAGATAATTGCTTGCAGGCTTCTTCATTTAGAATTGGAGTTTTAAAAAACGGTATAGATAGGTTATGCATAAATCCTTATATGACTTGCCCCAATCTTGACCCAACACAATGTAATTCCTACACATCAATTCAGATTTAGACGAAAACCACTCCACAATACATCAAGTTCATAGGATAGTAAACAAAATATCAAAGGACTTAAATGACAAAAAAATACTGCGCGGCTGTGTATTTAGACATCTCAAAGGCATTTGATAGCGTATGGCATAAGCACCTACTTCACAATCTTAAGTCATTTCTACCAATGGACTATTAGGATTTGCTAAAAATCTACATTAGTGATAGGAACTTTTTTGTCACATTCCAAGATGCTGCCTCTGAAATGCGCAGCAAGAGTGCTGGTATTCCTCAAGGCAGTGTGATTGGTCATCTATCTTATCTATACTTCAGATGTTCCTGTTCCAACATTCGCAACAGCAACTAATTAAATTAGATGGCCACCCAATTAAAACTGGCAATAAAACAAGATACCTTGGTATTACAATAGATGCTAAACTTACATGGAATGAGCACATAAACAAGAAGAGGGACGAAATAAAAAATAAGTTCCTACAACTGCAATGGCTTTTAGAAATATCAAGACTGTCTTAGTTCCTGTCTGGACCTATGGTATCCAGATATGGGGCAACACATCCAAAATAAACCTCGCAAAAATTCAAATTCAAATTCGTGCTCAAACAACGTGCTCAATCAAAAGTTAAAATAGTAGATGCTCCTTGGTATATCACAAATGATACCCTACATCAGGAATTTATAGTCCGCACGGTAGAAGAAGCAATTAAGAAAATCAGCACGAAACATATTATAGACCTGAAAAGCCACTCCAACAATGAAGTACAACAATTAGCCCTAGACGAAGAAAGACGTCACAGAAGGTTCAAACGATTGACAACGTCAGACCTACCTTCCAGAGACTTCAACTATTTGATTAGATTTAATTAAGTATAATTCTGTTACTGTCATTTTCTTTGTCAACTATATTTAATATATTGTCCTGTATTACTTATATTTGTATTGAAGATATTGATCTCACAATGCCTTTTTCCCACAAATCTGACATACATAATTACGAGATTCCTATATAGGCAAGTGTAATAAAGAGGAAGTACAAAAAAAAACAAAAAACCCTCTTCAATCTCCCTGGTCTCCACATTGCACCGATGCAACTGACGAGAAGTTATTCTGAGTTTCTTCACATCGATATTGTATTCTTTACACACCTGGCCGACTTTTTGGAAAATTTTGCTCAAATATTCTTCTGCATTCTCTCTCCTGACTATTCATTCATTCCTTCTTTGCCGCATCTTTCCACTTATTACATAGTATCATGGAGATCTTGATTTTCAAGTTGCAGAACTCAACTCATGAAGCCAAAGAGTACATCAAATCAAGCACTTGCGCCGAAACCTGAAAATCTAAGATTTTAATCGCTGTTAGAAGCTGAAACGCTACAACAGTTGTTTTCGAATCTGTCCAGGTATTGGAGATGTTTTCCAAGGCACTTTTAACTGCTGCTTGTAAGTGAAGTTAAATGTTGGGTGATTCGTGACGTTCCAGCCACCTCGTTACACAGGATTGTTTTAATTTAATTCTTGAATCATCTTGAAGGTTTTCGCTACATAAAGTATTAAGAAATTTCACCATTCTTTAGCAGAAGCTGTTCATAGAGAAAAGTGTCCTATTTGTTAAGTAATGAATGATTTCTTTCGGTATTGTTTGTGGAAATCATATCTCTATCATGTAAATCCGAAAGGCTTATTTGGCTTTTTTTTAAAGAACGTGACCGAAGCCAAAGCCGAAGCCGAAGTTCGGTCTTTCTCTTTTTTTTTTTAATTAATAAAGTTCTCGATTTGATTTTTCAAAAATTTTACAATGCGCACGGGCCGGCGGTGTTCGCCATTGCAAGACGTAACGGTCCAAAAATCTTTCCGACAATCATTCTCTCGAACACTCCATGGGCCATCCCATCTCTTGTTGACAGCCTCCACGCTTCTGCGCCATAAAATAGCACGGGTATGTTGAGGGACTTGTAGAGCGTGGTTTTCGTTCGCCGAGAGAGGGGTTTATCGCTCATTTACCTACTCAGCCCAAAGTAGCACTTTTGGCAAGAGAAGTTCATCGCTGAATTTCAAGGCTGGCATTGCTGTTGGTGTTCCCAGATAAACAAAGCCCTCCACTTTTTCGAGCCAAGGCGGTACTTCGTTTTGCCCTCGTTAACCTCAAGACCCATTCGCTTCGCTTCCTTATCCAGTTGGGTAAAGACAGAACTAATGGCACAGTCAGCCTGGCTGAAACCACGTTTGGTATCAAATGGCTCGTAGAGCTCCTATCCAATTCTGATGGAGCAGATGCAACAGTAAAAAATATGTGTTGTGAATTGATTTTATGAAAAGAATTATTTGAGTTATGACTCTTTTGTATTTACTTAGTGTGTGTGCGACATGTTAGTATTTATTTTCATCGCCGCACCTCTGAAAACCAATTAAAATTTTAATAGGCCGCAAATTGAACAACAACAACAGCAAAAACAAAAACTATCGCTAGTTCACGGAATGTTGACAACACAAAAATTAGCAACATTTTATTATTTTTTTAATGATTTTGGTTTGATGACATGCAAATTAGGTATGATGTATACTATGTACGTGTGTGGTGGTACATACATACATAGATTCCCATTCGGTATCTTGAGTAGTCGCATTAATGTCATTAAAGTGACTATAGCAGACAGCATCTTTGGCGCGACTACGAAGCCGACAGGTGACAAACATAAAAAAAAAATTACGAAAATCAATGCAAAATTCCAAATAACTGTAAACTTTTAACTGTCAGCATTCGTAATTGAGTTGAGTTTTAACTTTGGAGATTTGCAAATAGCACGTATGTAGGTTAGTAGTTGTGGTATGGATGTGCAAATCCAGCTTGCAGAAAGCAACAACTCAGACTGCATATCACCTAGGGAGTCGCGAATAAATCAAGATGTATTGTACAACTGTTGCGCTTCAGAGAGCACACATTATTCGACTGTCAATTATTCCTCTGCTCAGGCAGTAGAAATGGAGTTGTTTTGTATAAACGAAATTCACGGCATGGATATCAATTTCGCTAAACTCTGATGTTTCAATTGATGCTTTTTGACTATGGCACATTCAAATATCACAGCCACGTTCTGCTATTCGTGTGTAAGTCAGGTAATGATGCAAATTCTCGACTACGTCGTGCCTCAATGTTTCTGACACCTCTTCGATCCTCCAAATTCCACAAAGACACTGAAGATTAAGAGTAGTATTCTCTCCTGCCTCCTCGCTCAATCGTATGTTGTTCACTCCAGATAACCTTACTTGCGGTATTCATCTGGCAGAAATCGTAGGGCATCAAATGATTTTCAGAAAATGGCAAATGTATTTCAGAAAAACACAAATGAATTTCAGAAAACCCCAATTGTATTTCAGAAAAGGCCAAACGAATTTCAGAAAAGCACAAAATGATTCCTCGTACGTTTCTGAGTCTGGTGCTGGCAGAAGTCTTAAAGCATCAAATGTATTTTAGAAAGTCGCAAATGTATTTCAGAAAAACGCAATTGTATTTCAGAAAAAGCTGAATGAATTTCAGAAAAACAAAAAAATGTATTTCAGAAAAACACAAATGATATTCAGAAAACCTCAATTGTATTTCAGAACAGGCCAAATGAATTGAAACACAAATATATTTCAAAAAACCCCAAATTTATTTTTTGGAAAATTGTATTAAAAAAATTGTATTTCAAAAAAGCACAAATATATTTCAAAAAACATAAATTGCAAATGTATTTCAGAAAAATATTTTTAAGAAAATTTTTTCTAAGTAAACTTTTGCATATATCCGTTTTATGCTGCTAGAACATAACGGTTACGAAATCCAACAACAGCACAATCTGCCAAATGATTCTTTCACTTGCCGTATAATTTCTTTCATATACTGCAGTCGCCTTTCTACCACTCCCTGCCCGACGATGGTTGGCACGCCCACAGTAGTATTCACGTATGATTTTATCTTAGCCCAAATATTTTCAGTGGTATTCAGCATCGGCAACGGGTGACCCATTACGGGCAACTACTTTTTCTTTTAACATGAACTATTTTTTTGTTTACTTTAATTTTCTAGAACATTATAATTCTGCAATAAATGAACTTTCAGAAAATACCAATGAATTGAATTTAGCATCAAATTGAAGTTCTCACCCTATAGGTTAGACAAATTCATTGGGGTTTTTTCATATAAAAAAATTGAGAATACGTTAGTTATATGGACGAAATTGCGGGGAAAAAAATTCAACCGCAATTTATTGACACTTGAAACTTTCACTTGAACGTAGTATAAAACTGCACACATTGTATAAAGTTTGCTTTTTCATACATTATAACAAATATTGAAAATCAGATTTAACCGGATTTAAATTTGTCAATAAAGCATTTAATAGTTGCCTAACTTTATTCTCAGCGTAACGCATCCTATTTACACTAGTATTCTTATTGTTATTGTTGTTTATAACATCGTCTTCTATCTACCTACAAAGGTATAATTCTTCAGTCATTTGCCTTATATCTTAACAATCTGAAGCCGCTACAGATTTAAATGATAAGGGTGTTTTTTTAGTCATTTGGTTTTCAAGAAAAACCAAAACGCATACAATTTAATGTTATGGCCAAGAATTTAGCTGTATTATAAAGATTTCATTATGTTTTAAAAATGATTTGGTGCAAGTGACCGCAGTGGCTGTTTCTAATAAATTCCAGCCGAGAGGCCCAATTTTCGACCACTTTTTGCAGCAATTGAGGCCGAATGTCAGCAATAAACGCGCCAAATATTCCCGTCGTCAATCGCTCCGGGCTTATCTGCGTAGACAAGCGACTTCACATAACCACACAAAAAATAGCCCAGCGTTGTCTTGGAGGCCACGCTACAGACCCACGTCGCGAGATAATGCGCTTACAAAAAGTTTCCTTCAATAAATTTATTGTTTCGTTCGCTGCATGGCATGTAGCGCCGTCTTGTTGAAACCCAAGGTCGTCCACATCAACATCCTCCAATTGAGGCACGAAAAAGTCATTGATCATAGCTCTATAGCGCGTTCCCCATTGACTGTAACATTATGGCCGTCTTGACTTTTGAAGAGATAAAGACCAATGATTCCTTCCGCCCTAGGGAATACCAAACAGTAACTTTTTTAAGATGTAACGGCGTCTAAACAATGGCTTGTGGATTATCAACACTCCAAATGTGACAGTTTTCTTTATTAACGTACTCATTCAACCACCAAAAGTGAGCTTCATCGCTGAACAAAATCAAAATTTTCTTGTGAAAACCGGGATCGGTGGCCATTTCGTTTTGGGCCCATGCACCGAAGACGCGCCGGGTCGTTCGACTTCCATTCTTGCAAATGGCAAACCAAACTGAGTATAAATCAAGTAACAGCTGTCACAAAAGACCAACTTCGAAAAAGTATTGCCTTTTGGAAAACCACTTGTCTAAAAACTCACCCTTTATTCTAACATTCTTGGTCATCAACGGCGAGCGCTATAGAGTCATAATTGCCGATTATAGCGCGCTCCAATTTAATAAAATATTAACTGAAGACATACGAGTATTTTTTTCAGAAAAGGATGCCATCACATGACATATCACACGTCCACTTATAGTCGAATATATATGTATGTGGCGAACGAGTTATTTCTCGAAATTGGGCAGGCGATTTGCCATGAAGATCATGGGGTTTAAAGCTTCTAGATTGTTTTCCCTTGGATTATGTTAAATGAACAAACTGAAAACTTTAGACGTCTTGGAAAACAACACTGCGCGAATCATTAACGAAATAAGTATGGCTTCCATTTTGGGAAAATGTAGTCGACAATTAGACCTATGGATTTTTAAATCTACACGCCAGCTACGGTGACCGAATTCAAAGAACGTAGATTGTAAAGAAGTTGCATGGCGTTTCGTTTCATGTGTCAAGTACTCTCGTCCGATTCACCACATACAGAAACCAATTGGATCTAATCAGATTCGAATATCAATCAGCAAAAGTCAAATTAGTTCTGGTATTGTGAAATCGGACCAGATTTTCTGTTAGACGAACAGTGGGAGTCAAGCAACTTCTTTGCAAACTATGATCTTTGCCGAATATGATATTCAACCACATAAAGCATAAAATTACTTTCCCAATAAAGTAAATTTTCGGTTTGAAACTAAGTACTCTCACTTTTTTCCAATTTATAGTTAAACACCTCTAGAACAAAAAAAAACAAATAATTTCCATATTTTCTTGTAATTGGTCTTGGAAAAATTAAATGTAGGTAATGCACGTGGGTGTTTCTAGAGTGGACTCAAATGTGAGTTGAGTAATGGTAATTGACATTTTTACTCGCATCCTCAACCATCTGAGCTCAACAAAATTAGGGGTTTAACTGGAAAAGTGGGCAAATTTATCCACAGTGCAAGGTAACGATTAAAACGACATATTTTACAAACCGTCACTCTGCGACCATTTCTTACCTATCCAATTAAACAAATAGACATTGCATACTCAATACAAAAATTTATTTACATTATAAAATACTAAATTATTATTGCTTCTTTTCTTTACTAAATATGTATGACATTGCATTGCTGGCAATCCAATTTGAGGGCCACCAAAGTCAGCACTCAAATATTCATCCATAACCTGCCATTCTATTGAACACATTTTACTTATAAATTTACATTGTCTTCCAACACCATCTTTACAACAATACTATCATTTGTATATTCGTAACAACAATTAAATCTCTCGTCAAATGTCTTAATATGTATTTGTAAAATAATTATGTTAAAATATCAAATCAATTATAATATAACGAAAATAAAATCCTAAGCAATTAGTGATGGGGGGAGGCGGGAATTAGGTTTTTCGATATGAAACTTCTAAAATTTATTATATGGTGCACCATATTGTTTTTGTGGAGCCGATACACTGCCGCGTCCCTGCTGTGATCCATATTGTTGTTGTTCCTCCTGTTGTGGATGGGTACGAATATATTCCAATGCCTTTAGGATAGCCTCTGGCACAGGTGGTGGAGTGGGTAAATGAGCACCTTGTGGCTGGAATCCATTCTCATCGGCAGTATAAGTTAGCTGAATCAATTGACCCTCTGGCGAGTAGTACTGCGACGAACCGGTGGCATAGTAGCCGCCCACACCAGATTCTTGTGCCGCAATACCATTACTAGTTTCAAATTGATAATTGTAACTGCCGTCCTCCTTCAGATCGTTGGTGAAGCTGCGTATTTCGGCATGAGCATCGGCACTGCTAGCGGCGCCTGCACCACCAGCACCGCCACCACGACCACTTTGATGGGGTGCGCCGTACAGCTCACTGACAGCGGGCAAAGCATTGCTTAGGCAAATGGAGGAAGCGCAGAGAGCGGCAACGGTGAGTGCGAACTGAAATGGAAGGATGTGATATTAAAAACAAAAAAAGACATAAGGTAGCGGAAGTTTGTAATTAACTGTTATGTCCGGTAAGCGGATGTAAAGGATTATATACATGTGTACAGTTAGTGGTCATTTTAAACAGGAGGCGGTGATAGTTCAGCTGATTTGATTTCTTTGAAAGTTGAGTAATTTTTTTTTATAATGTTTTTATTTGTGTCTGTTTCTTTAAAATTATCAGATTTTATATGGAATAATTTCTTTAAAGTTATTATTTAAAAATTTTATATAAAAATTACTTTTTACAAACCTGTTGAGAATTATAGGGGCATATGCATGTATATTAGGGCGATCCAAAAATGGAAAGGGAAAAATTAAAGTCATAATTTTAATTTGCTCACCTGCTTGGGCTATTCTTTATCGAAAAACAAAGAAAGAAAAAACCAAACATTATGTAGAGATCGCTCAAAGCGCACAAAGTGTGTGTGTATGGAGAAAAAGCCACTTTTCGTAGGAATGGTATAGAATCCTTAAAAAATCAAAATTTTCCAATCGGCAGACTCTGTTTCACTTGAGAGGATTATTCAATTATTTATTAAACTATTTTATAAAACCAAAATACCCGAAAAAATGCAAATTAGACCCAAACAAATTGTTATTATTAAAAAAAAATGGTTAAATAAAAAGTGGGTAGTATTTTTTGAAGTCTCCTGAGGAGAAACAGAGTTTGTCAACTGAAAAACTTAGCGTTTCACTTATTGAAGAATGATTATTTTGTGTGATAATAAAGATTACCCGATAAAATGTTTTTATTTTTTTTTATGGTCAATGGTATGCGGTAAAAATTAAATGTCATTTTGCTCTCTAAATTTCCCCTACTCGTGCCATTTGAGATAATCCGCACGAATTCGTAACAATTTTCTTCAAGGCGAAAACTTTTATGCAAATAATATGAAACAAATTTGAGATAACCGCGCTTCCAATGATATCGGGTTTTTTCAGTTTTGCCGAAATTATATGGATGATGTAGGGCCTAAGGTAATTTTTGTGTCTTAAAAATGCCGCGCTCTATCGAAAAATCTGAACTATCTTTGGCTGCTGTATTTGTTGTAGCTATACCCTTATGCTGTGGCCAAAGAATATTGAAATATAAAAATATACAACTCGTTACGTTTGCTTTTTGCCGTTGTTTTCCAGGGTAAATATAAACTGAAATTAGTTCCTAATTAACTATAAACTCAAATGATGTCAGTGTTGAGAAACGAAGTCGCTTGCAATACAATACGTAAATTTTAAGTTGCCACCAAAGATGTAGAGATATTTTATACGAGTCTCAATTTTTTGGTTTTTTTGAGTAAACCCCTATTTTGTGGTTTTAGTTAGATCTATAGATATCGTTGAATTGTTTTAAACCTCTATCTTAAAGATACATTCCTCTTCGGAAGTCAAAAATGATACTCGTAATTGGTTGTAGCCACGATGCAGACAAAAGCACTTTCGTTACTTCGTAGTTGCCTCGTTTGAAGGATTGAGTCGCCGACGCGACACGACTTATTCAACTATATTCCTAGCCTATGCAGATGGCACCTAAGTAGATTGTGGATTGAGTGAAAAAACCTTTCAACATTCTAAACTTGTGCTTTGACTATACCCTCCTAGTAGATACAATACTTCGTCTGGCGCAAGAATGCCGTGTTCCTGTAAGTTCCTCATTAATAGAAAGTTGGTCAAGGGTTAAAGAAATTTTTTTTGGAGTGTGAGAAACAATGTGTTCGCTTTAAAATTGTGAGTTAAGAATATATATCGAACGTAAATAAAAAATTACTTTGACTACACCAAAAAGTGCATAGTATTTGAAGCCTAAACACACTTCTTTTGAACCCACCCACTGGCATTAACCCCTTAATCTTTATTAACTATACTTGTATCATTATAAATATTTCTTAATTTTATTTCCAGTAGTAAATATTTTTTATGGAATTTCCTTCTTGTTTATTCGGGGTTACCAACCTAGAATTTAATGATGTGTTAAAACTTAAAAAAGGATGGCCGTCGTAGAACTTTCCGACTATTATTTTTATAAAGTGAAAATTTGCCTTCTATACCTCTGTAAATATCTAATTTGAAATTATGTTCTTAAACGACCAGAGCAGATCTTTATTATTTGAGTATTTAAAGGTACACTTGATTGTCCATTGAAATTCTTCATTGAAATAGGCGAAATAAAATAAGAAGGCACTAAACTGTACCTACTTCAATTTTTGTTGTTGGTTTTCGAACAAGTTTGTAAAACTATTTGCCCCAATGGTTTCGTGCTTATTTATTTATTATTTTCGTTCGGCCTTGGTTATCACTGTATAGCAAATATTTAAATATTTTTTTATTCAGAACAAAGTAATTTTTTCTTTATAAACGAAATTAATTAAACTAGCTCGTTTCTATGCCAAGCATTGGAATTCTCAGCTTTGACATCTCACACTTTTTCTTAGTTTTCTAAGACATTTTGTAGGTTTGTTCTTTGTTTTTCATTTTTATCATGTATCTTACTAAAAATTTGGTTCTAGATTTTTTTCCTAATTTTCATTAAATCCATATCTACATACAGGATTAAAATTGTACCAAAAACGTGACTGTACATTGAAAACTTCGTGAAAAGAATGGCAAAATTGTTCTCAGTTTGTTTGCCTGTTAAATTCATCAATCTCCGAAATTTCTATTTTGGATTTTTTGAGGCTTTTACTGGCGTTTAGAGAGTAGAACAAAGCATAGGGTATATTTTATCCAAATATTAAATGTGAAAAAACTATTTTTCGAAGAAATGGTTTCATTTTCCTTTGAATAATTTTGTAACGGCAAAAATGATTTTTTTTTTTTCGTTGTTGATTGTTCTTTTTTTTTAAGCGTAGCGCTGCACGCTCTATTAAGGTAGTATATAATTGGGTGATTCACAAGATGTCATAATGTGTCATAAATTAAAAAGTCATAAAAGTCAACAAAAGTTATGTTTTTGGATTGCATTGAAACTAAATAATTTTGTTTTTATTTTTGATCTTATATTTATGAATCGACTGTATAATTTATAGAACTTGAGGTCAGGTTTGTATTAGGGAATAATATGTATGAGAAAACAACAATTTTTTAAAGTGGTGGAAGTGATAGCTGCTATTTCGGAGATCACCACATCTCCTCATCAGACTTCTTTCTTTCTAGACTTTACCCAGCTTCGAACCATGGTACACGGAGTTGCTAGGCGAGCACGCAACCACTCAGCCACGCTAACCGTGTGAAAATATTTTTTTTTCTCATCATCCCTATCTCCAAACCATTATAAACCATAACTATTACTTGTACCACTTTGAAAAGTTGTTGTTTTCGCATATTATTCCCTAATGCAAACCTGACCTCAAGCTCTATAAATAATTTTGTATTTTTTTAAATTTATGCCTTTAGGACTTGTGACACATTAAGACACCTTGTGAATCACCCAAATATTTTTTTTTTCACTCGCAATTGAAATTTGAGCCGCTTTCTTAACAAGAAACTTAGTTGGCAACACTTTTTACCTGGCATGATTTTCTTTGATGCGCTGATCTAGGCTACATCGAAATGCCTATCACGTAAGGGGTCAACTTTCTTTTGAAAAATCATCTTAAAAACTAAAATTGAAGTTAGATTATTTTTGTAGAACATCAAGGCAAAATACCTAACCTTTTCAATGCCACAAAATTATAAATAATGTAATCTAGGTTTTAGTGGTTTTAAGGCCAATTTATTTTGGAGCCAATTAGTTGTTATTATAATTCTTTGAAGAAGAAGAAAGTTTCTAGCGGTGAAAAGCTTAACCTTAACAGAAACACTAAGCAAACAAAAGCGAAAGCTTTTCATATTTTTCTGGATAAATCTGCTGTAAGGAAGTACTTAGTGGAGGTAATCAGCATTCGTTGTAAATACGCTCGAATTCTGTAACTGTAGTTTTCATAGTAAAATGCGCGTATTTCGTTGCTTAAATTCAATCAAAATCTTCATGGAAATGACAAATACAGATTACGAAAACAGTTACAACGAGCCCTCAATACCCCGTCTCCGTGATGCACACAGAAAAATATTTTCGGCAGTTTTAGGCTAATTTAATACAAACAAAGGAAATATTCATATGTATATATAATTTTTCGCCTGATTTTTTTTATTAAACGACAATATTAATTTTTGAGCTCAAGGCCAGTATAATGAAAAGTATATCCTGACTGTTGTTGTCTTTTTTCCAATAAACTTTTCCTTATACTGGCCTTGAGCTCAAAAATTAATATCTTCGTTTATTAAAGGAAATATATTTCAAGGTACAAGATACAGTTTGAGGATTTTTAGTTTCGTAGGAGTTTCAACACCAAAGCTCCCATCCCCCCTTGGCCACGCCAATGCCCCATCTATTGTATAAAATAATTGTTTTCGAGTATTTTAAAGTTTTTGTGTCACTATTTTTAAGAGAGCAATTTTTAATAAGGCTATATAAATTTTTGAAAATTTTCAATTTCGTTGAATTTTTAAGTTTGTGACATTTGGTTTTTTATTATTTTTCTTTCAACACTTGCGGAGCCTTAAAACTTTTTTATATCTATTTCAAACTTTTTACATTTTTTTGAGTATAAATTTTGTATTCACTTTATAGTTTATTTTCAATAATATAATTTTTTTTTCATTTATATTATTACTATTATTTAATTTTTTTTTAGTTTTATTTTTTGCATTTATTTTTATTTGTAGGTACTTTGTTATCCTTCTCCTTTAACTGTGCACACTTACAATTTTCGACATTATTTTCGGCGTATTGATTTTTGCGATCTAACGATAACTTTTAGCACGTTGTGGATGCTTTAAAATTCAAATTGTTTTTGAATCAACACCTGTCAACGTATTCGCATTTATACACAAAATTTTTTAATTGCAACACTCACAATTACCAAAGAACCTAAGTGCACACCAATCTGCATACCAATACCACTACCAATTTACTCACACAAATGGTTTGTATGTACATATGTGTGGATGGATAGACAATGAATGCACAAACAAAGCGCAGCATCTGGAAATTCATGAATGGCGGCTTTGTGCCGAAAATCAAAAAATCAAAATATCTATTCACTAACTGGAAATCAAAATAGGTTTGCTTGTTGTAGTAAAAAATAATAATTACAAAATACCTTTGCAAAAAGTTTGTATTTAGTTGCAAACCGAAATGGAACATCGCCGCCGCCGCCAAACAATTTGTGGCAGATTTTTAAAATGAAAAATTGAGTAAAGGAAAATCGCTAGCTGAACTTGATATACAAACCAATATTCACACAAAATAAACGTACATTCATAAATATATTTTTATGTATACAGTAACTCACAAAACTCAACACATGGTAATTTTCGAAGTAAATCGTCTTTAGCGGCAGTGATTTTTTCCATCGCGTTACGAAAGTCGTGTCAGAATCGCTTTACTAATTTCTACCACTATTTTTGCTAATGCTACTACTAATTAATACCACTATTTTTACTAATTTCTTCCACTATTTTACTAATTTCTACCACTATTTTTATCAATTTCTACCACTATTTTTATCAATTTCTACCATTAGTTAAAATATGTAAATGCTAGTACTAATTACTACGACTACTTTTATTAATTACCACTAGCACAAAGAAATTTTACTTCTAATTGCAATGATTTTTTTATAAAAATTAAGCTTGTTATAATAAAAAGTGTATAAATTCAAATTTTCATCAACATTTCAAGCTTTTTAGCCCTCTAACTGTTATAGTCTGTAGACAGCCATTGTTTTTTCTGCTAATAAATATAACTAAAATAACCTAGCAATATCATAACGGTTTATAATAATAGTGTAATTTGTGATTTGCAACTAAGTAATATGCTCATTGTACTTCATATTTTGAGTGCACGTGCTAATTGAAGTCGTGGTGTCAGGGCGAAAGGTGATATAAATTATTAAAATAATGATTTTATAGCTCAAGTGTTTATTAAGTAAATATTTTTCTAAAGACCTAAAAAATGTTTGATAAGTGGGAAACATAATATATTTATTCAAAGTACGGAACTTTGTGAGCAGCTAGCTTTTACCTGCGGCTTCGCTCACATGGCATTCGGCTTAAAGTTATGAAAGGAAAATAAATAATTTCACCAAAGGTAATGCCTTTTAATTCATTTTTAGTTTAGGTTTTTATTTTTTTACTATCCAAAACAAAATCTACCCCTACTTCATAATTTCCGATTGCTGAAACTTTTTTCTCATTGGCAACTTCGCAGTATGCCATGCCATTTGGGTTTGGTGAAACTTAGTTTATAGTTAGAATTGGCCAACATAATCTAATGATGGTGACATTTATTTAAAAGTCTCATTTTCATAATTTAGTTTTCTTAAGCCTACTTCGTTTGAATTCCATGCCGTATATTTCCTGTAACTAACTAATTTCATGTACTTTTTGAAGTAAGTGGCAACCCTCTCCATGGTATTTTCAAAATAAAGCTTCTCTAATTATCCTTAGTATTATACACATATTTCAGTATTTGATTTAACTTATTATAATTTTATGTAATTTTTTCAACAGGTGGCAGCTCTCTCACAAATTGTTTTTGAAATGACGCATTTTCAAAATTTGTAGTTTGACATTCATATATTAAAAAGTCGTTTAGTTTTAATTCAACTTCATTTCATTACAAACAGGTGGCAACCTTCATTAAAATTATTTGGGAAATGAAGCCTTATTTAGCCTTGCATACAATATTAAATGGGTTTGATTAAAATCATAATAGTTTTGACTAATTTTTTTTACAGGTGGCAACCCTTACCAAAATTATTTTTGAAATTACGCTTTCCTAAAATTGGTAGCTTGGCACTCATATTGTAAAATACGATTTATTTTGTTTTAAAAAACTTAATTTGCCATTAAACAGGTTGCAACCTTTCTTAAAATTATTTGGGAAATGAAGCCTTATTTAGCCTTGCATACAATATTAAATGAATTTGATTTAAATCATTATAATTTTGATAAATATTTTAAACAGGTGGCAACCCTTATCAAATTATTTTTGAAATTACCTTTTCTTAAAATTGGTAGCTTGGCACTCATATTGTAAAATGCGATTTATTGTGTTTTAAGAAACTTAATTTGCAATTAAACAGGTGGCAACCTTCTTTGAAAACATTTGGGAAATGAAGTTTTATTAAGTTTCTTTCCTTTGATACCCATATTGCAATATTTTATTTCATTCATTGCTTTAACGGACTATATATGTGCAAAATCTTATCCAGTCGTTATATAGCAATTTGTTATTTAACTAATTAATTTAATATAGCCAATGTTATAACGTAGGTGGTAGGCTATTCGTACACACCACAAATTGTAGGAGAAGTTCGACCAAACATCAAGCTATGGTGTAAACGCCAAATTATTATTAAATTATAAAAACAAAAATTATACGAACATTTGCAATATTTTCTAATGGCCACCTATAGACGATAAGCGATGATGACTTTGATGATGTGTTTCGCCCTGACTTTCGACCTGAAGATTAGAACGAACGCAATGCTTCCAAGAAATAGAACAAAGTGATACCAGATATGCAGTCTTGAAGGATATAGATTTGTCTTTAAATGGAAGCTCTCTAGAACAGTGGTGCTTAACCTTTTTGGCTTGCGACCCAAAGAACGAATATATTTGAAGTACGCGAAATTTACAGCAAAATAATTAGTGACTACACTGGTGTTGTATTTTTGAGCAAAGATCATGTATACGTGGAGTTATGTTTATAGAAAGTGCACACCGCATGTCATGCTGCGAATCCAACCTACTCCTGTACTTATTCTTCATAACAGCAAGGCATGAAAATCCTGCTTTACATAAATAAGTAGTTGGGAAAGGTAGCAGGGCTTTTTCAGCTTCATTGCTCAGAACAGGCTTCCCAGATAATTGTGCCCAAAAATTTGTGAGACTCGTTCTGGCAAATCTCTCTTTTAAAACTACATCACCTTGCATTTCGAGCAATTATTCTTGTAATCCAGGTGAATCGTTTTCAACGCCCATTACATCTACTTCAAATGGATTTCTTACCCAACTGTATTTCACGATATGGACATTTTGTGGAATATATCTTTCCATTTCGTTTTTAAGTTTTGTCAAATGTTCTAAAAAAAATAGACATGGCCACCACGAAAATACGGTTGCCATTAAGATTAAGATCTTCCAAAAACAAGTTTAATGTTGGAAACGCTGCCAATTGACATTGGCAATTTTATTTTTCCAAAGTTTTATTTTGTTTTTAAAAACAGTAATTTTTTCATAAATGTCTACTACAGCGCGATTTTGACCTTGCATTTCTGTGTTCAACTGATTCAAGTGATGGAAAATACATATCACCTGAATATGCCAATTTAGCCATCCATTTGTTGTCACTGAAGCGACACAAATATGTCTTTTATCTGTCAAAAATATTTCTATTTCTGTTTTAAGAGAAAGAACTCTAGCTAGAATCTTTCCGCGGGATAGCCTGCGGATATCCGAATGGTATAATAAATTCTGGTGATCTGAACCCATTTCTTCGCACATCAGTCGAAATATCCGAGAGTTCATACATAGCACGTGCTTTTATGAAATTTATAATTTGTATTACGTCCTTTAACACCTGATGTAGATCTGGCTGCATATCACGTGTAGCCAAGTTTCCTCGATGTAAAAAGCAGTGTATTAAAACAACGTCTGGATTTCGTTCCTTGACTTTGGCACAAAACCCGATGCGACTCCCTATCATTGCCGGTGCTCCATCTGTACAGACTGCGAGTCAATTGTCCCACAGTAATTGGTGTTCCACAAAGAACTTGTCTATTAAAAGAAATACATCAGCCCCAGTTGTAATTCCAGAGAGCTTTTCACAAAACAGGAACTCTTCGTTGAAATTTTGAGGAGTTCTGTATCTTCAATATCAACTGATTCGTCGATTTGAATTGAAAATTTGATGGCTTTTTTGAGATCCGTTATTAATTGTTCTAAAATATCTAATGACATTAAATCTATTCTCTTTTTCATAGTATCGTTTGAAATTGGCACCATTTCGCAATTTCGTCTCCACAGACTGTTCTTGCCATGGCTATAGCAGCTGGTTTAATCAACTGCTAAGCAATACTATAGGGGTTTTTACATTGAGCTACTTCGAAAGAAGCGTAAGTAGTTTTTCTAACGAAACGGTTGCTGAACTTGATGGTGCATCAAGTCTCATGCGCTTTGCTTGTGTTTCTTTTTCTTTCCAAAACAAAATAAAAATATTCGCAATTAAAAACGTGAAGTTTTACCCCTTCTTTAAAGTCGTTTGGGGGATTTCCGCGACCCAATCCAATACCTCTCGCGACCCGAATTTTATGCAAAAAAAGACATCGCAGCTACATGCTAATGAGGGCGCATTTCGAAGGAATAGTTCCTCGCCAAAATCTATTACAAATTTTGAAATCACCTTTACAATTCTTCACACACTTTTTATCGAACTGAAATAGTTAACCTTATAGCTTCAGAAATAAACCGTGCTGCGCTTCAACAGTTTGTTTTCTCTTTCGGAGGTAGATATCCACATGTCACTTTATCGATACCCAAATATGGAAAGTTCTTGGGTCAAAAATGCATTTGAACCAATAAGAAGAACCATGTCTTGTAGACAATTTGAAAACATTTAATGCTATTTGTCGCTTTTTACCGATGAAGAGCAAGGTATTCGAAGAGGAACAGAAGGTTATGCCCCTTTATGACTCATCAGGAAAATATCTGAACTTTCCAGCCAGAGATTTGACTCTGTACCGAAAAGAGCGCGGCTCTGTGTTGACGAGCAAATGTGTGCCACAAAGATAAGTAAACATCTAGCACTGTGTACCTAATGAACCACACAAGTAGGACACAAGTGTTTGTACTGTGCGATACGTTCGACTATTCGTATAAATTTCAAATATTTATCGGAACTGGCGGAGTTCGCGAATTTCAAAATCATGTAGTTTATTTTGAGAATTTTTGTATCCCCCTACCTCTTCTAGTTTATTTACGTGCAAAAGGAATTTTCAGGCTGAACACTTTTCTTTTTGAAGATTTTTTTTCACCTCAAACCGTTTTGACCGTTTACAGACAGTCAAAGTGTTTTTGCAACTACCGCACGTAAGTTCTTAGGTAAATTGAAACTAAGTTAATATTGTTGTTTAGAAAAGCCTAATTACCGGAAATTAAAATTATGGTTGATTTTAAATCAATATTTAAATAAAACGGTTAGGGTGTTTATTGGAATTTTTAGAAAAGTTTTATGTATGCATGGAAAGCATTTAATTTAATGAAAAACAGAAATTGCAAAGAAGAGACTACAAATTTCGGTTAACTTTTTGCAATTTTTTTTTTCAATTTTTGTCTTACCTATTTTTTTGCTATATAATGAATGGATTTTATTTTTAAAATTTTTTGTTTGCTGGCGGTCTTCTGCTATATAAACCACATGTGTGAAGAAAAAAAATTCCAATACCCAAATTTCAAAAATCAATGCCTTTTAATAGTTGCACATCATAATACAAAACTTTAATTGGTTACAAAACTACATAGTCAAAAACGCCGATTAAAAGATTTGAAAATTTAATAATATTTTTTTTTTTAATTTTGTACGAAATTTGAAATTTGAAGGCATATACATATCTATAACACCATTTGTTCATTGTTTGAGTTACTGTATGTTCAATTTTACTTATTTCTACTATGTAGGTGTCTCTACTCTAACAGCTCATCGAAGTCCATCAATGGCTTCGCATCCGAATAGTCATCATCAATTTCAATTACAATTTGAATTTATTGCCCTCGTTGCTCAGCATGTTGCCAGCTGAACAGGAATAGACAAGAAAGAAGCCCACATTACACAAACAACAAACTAACATTGCTCAGACACTTCATAGTCAAGTCACCACTACCAGTTCGTAGTTGCAAGAAGAAAAATATTTAATACCCACTTAAAAAATATATTAGTTATCAGCTAAAACCACTACGAATGCAATTTGATATGCAATTGTATTGGTGAGCTAGTAATTATTTGGTTGAATAGCGAGAAGATTACCGTTGTTGATATTAATGACGCTTTGCAATTCAAACATTTTCATAGTTTGCTCTGCGGCATGTCAACGTACGTTTTTTGTTTTGTTTTTTTGTTTTGTTTTTTGCTTTTTGCTTTGTTTTTGTCTATTCTATTTTTCTGTTAAATTAAGCGTTTAAAATTTTTTCCGATCATTAATAATGAAGTGCCAAGGTGCGCACGCTGGTTCATAAAGCGAAATCGCAGCTTACGATGCCAATTGATAAGCAACCAACACAGTTACTTATTTTCATGCAACTTCGATTATTTTATGCATGTCCTTCAAACAATTCGCAAACATTTAGATAACTTTAACAATCATAATAATCGTAATAGCGAGCGCTTAGTTTAAATCGTATTCTTTGCGTCAGTTCGATACTTCCTACTTAGAATTCTCTCTCAACCGGGCCAGCGATGGCTCTGGTTTGCTCTTTCCACTTTTTGATAATTTCAGCAAGAAATGTTTTTAATTTTTTTTCAGTTTCGTTAACAAATATATAAACTTTTTGTTGTTATCCTACTAACCTTATAAATTAGAATGGATTTCTTATAAAATTTTGCTTATAAACTGGATATATATAAAGGGAGTATATATGTACATATGTATAAAGAGAGCCCCCCTGTTCAAAGTTTTAGTCATTAAAATAAATAAAGAAAATCATATATTGCTATATGAGAACTGGAAGCTGTATCATGCTATATGAAAAAAGTTGTAGAGAAAAAAAAATTTTTTTGAAGCCTGGATACGAAACGAAACTCAATGTAAAAGGTCTTGCAATAGGGACACTACAAACGTAGACTGATAGTGACAGCAAACGATGCCATATTTTTCCCGCTCTTTTGACATTTCTCTTCAGTAAGGTTTGCCATTTCATCATGGAAAGATATACGATCCAACAACGAGTCGAAATTATTAAAATTTACTACCGAAATTCAGAGTCAATGGCCTCAACTTTAAGAGCGCTACGTCCAATTTATGGTCGCCGTCATTTCTGGCTGAATGGCTTCGTCAATAAGCAAAATATGCGTTATTGGACAGGCAGTAATCCACACGTACTCCATCAGTCAACATTGCATCCCGAAAAAATTACGGTTTGGTGCGGTTTATGGGCCGGCGGCGTCATTGGGCCGTACTACTTCCGTGATGATCAAGACCGGCACGTTACTGTGAATGGGAATCGCTACCGCTCAATGATAACCGAATATTTTAGGCCCGAATTGGATGATATGGACTTGGACAATATGTGGTTGCAACAGGACGGCGGCCCAAGCCACCTAACGAATGTCACAATCGATTTATGCCAATAAGCCAGCGACGATTGATGAATTTCGTACGAATATCGAACGTGAAATTGCAGCAGTATCGGCCGATTTAAGCTTGAAAACCGTCGAAAATTGGGTTCAGCGTCTGGACTTCTGCAAGCGTGCCCGTGGTGTCCATGCAAAAGAAAACGAGTTCCATACATAATGGCATCGAATATACTTTCAAAGGAATAAAGAATTTAATTCATATCCCAAACCGTTTTTGTTTTATTTAAAAAACCTTTGGTAGCGTTGCTATTGCGAGACCCGTTATGTGTGTCACTCAAGCTAACGCAACAAAACTTCAAGTGCCAAATTCCCATCACATCGTTAGTGACTCGCCAGAAGCTCCGGTAGCTTGGGCGGTAGGCTCTTATGCATCCACCTTATAGTCTGAACCTGCCACCAAGTGGCTACACTACCTGTTCGTGTCTGTGCCAAATTTTTTTTTTAGTGAAAGGAAAGATTCACCTCATGAGAAGCTTGTGAAAATCGACTGTCCCAGTTTTTTGCCAATAAATACGAAGATTTTTATGAGAGTGACATTGTGAAATTTCCTTCAAAATGGCTACTAGTTAACGAACAAAACGGTGCATATTTGACGTAAGTCGGATCATTCTAATTATGCTGAATAAAAATTTCAATTTCAGAAAATTGGTATGACCTTAAATGATTGTGAAATTTTCAAGGTAATTTTAACGAATATGAATTGTTGAATTTTGGAAAATTATTTTTTTTTTTGCAAACTCTATTGAATATCTCAGCCGGCTCCAAAATCCTTTTAAAAAAGTTTTTGCAAAGAAAATTTTTTTATATTCCTGAAAAATGCATGATCAGTTAAAGGTATTGTATGTATAAAAAAAATTATAATATACGATTTTCAATATCAAAAATTTAATTTCTACCTAGGATCTAAAATGAAAAATTTTTCTAAAAATTTGTTGTACTTTTATAAAATTTTTACAGATTTTGAAACATTGATTTTTATTATCAAATATTGTACTATTAGTTATATTTCAACAGCCAGTGGCCAGCGATAGTATTGAACAATTAGAGCCATCGATTGTTGGTAATATCGATAGTTTTTCAGCTATACAAGTGAGTTATCGTATTAGCAGCTGGAGATTTTGTCCAACATCTCTATCGGCATTTAGCTGATAAAAAAACAATAAATAAACGAACTCGCCCCAAAGCTAAATTGACTCATTTGCTACCATTTGCTACTAAATTTAGTATTGTATTAATTAATCGCTTGGTTGCCCTAAGCATCTAGCGATTTCTCAGTTTATTCTACAAATTTGTATATTTCTCCATAATGTCCAATTATTCGCAACTCTTCCGTGAAATCACAAAATTTATTTTACAGAATGCATGATTTATTATTCTTACCTTGCTGACCGTAGTTCATTTATTCATATATTGACGAAATTGTTGAAATTAGTTATAATTATCGAAACTTAATGACATTGTCATACGATTATTTTAATAAGTCAGAAATTTAGGTGCACATTTCTCAGCGACGAATTCCATGCAAATTGGTCTTGCATTCTACTACTAGTCTACTAAAAACCCCTAACCTGACTTATTTTAGAAAATAATAATTGGAGCATTTTATTGTAACCGACTTGCAAAACAACGCTCGGATAAGATTTCTTTTCGTTGCAAAAGCAACACTGTTTGCATTTTTCATCAAACATGAGTTTGGTTTAGTGCTATTTAAGAACGGAAAATAGTTGTGCAACAAAATTTAGGTTTACGTAGTTATTTATTTACAATTACTATGCAAATAAAAATGGATTGGGTGTTAAACTGAAATTTCCTAAGCATTTTCTTAGGGCTCATTCACAATAGCGCAGTTTTTTCACTTCCCAACAATACATCTACATAGGGTATCATTTTACCGAGTTGGTTCAAGTCGCTTATTTTTCCGAGTTAGTGTTGTTGCTTTACATGCAGTTCGTTATCCTACCCAGTGTTCTTTAGCGACTCGGTTAGAAAGAAATGAATCTATTAATAGTTTCAAAAGATGTCATCATTTTTCTTCGTTTTATATATTCTTTAAAGGTTATGTTGTCCCAACTAATTAAGTTCCCAATTTCACAGAATGAGTGCTATATATTTTATTTGATAATTGCTTCGTAAGCCATTCATTCCCATGTTAAAGCAATTAGACAAAAAAAAAAAGAAATTCCCCGGGAACTTCTATTCAAATTAGGGTTGATTATTAGAAATTTTCTCGTTCCAAACAATACTGAGTTTAGAATTGATTGCCCGAGTTAAATGCGCAGAATGGATAGCCTGTGAATATCTCTGATATTTCGAAGCGCTAGGTTACCAAAAGTATAACTCGAATTCTAGAAAACCAACTGAAATCATTACGCTATTTTTATATTCAAAAAACTTGCAAGCGAATAATCCGATTTCATTTTCTTTAATGCCCGCTATGACATTTGGAATTAACGTGAAAAGGAATAAATGCTTACATATGTATGTAAATATTCCGTAGGTGAGTATCTACATAGATATGTACATAAGTCCTTAGTAATGTAAGTATTGTACTATTATATGCAACCATTATTCTCCTTATTGACGACGTATCGTGTGCACCGCAGCACTTTACATGTTTTTATTTTTTCGGCAGGTGAAGTCGAATAGCATACATTTACATGTTGGCCCAAAGCGTCCAAACTGAATGGCACTTAAAACCTGTCACATAGTATGTAAGTATATTCTGTTGAAAAAGTACCGGGAATTGGTCAATAAAACTCAAAACAAAACATAAGTAATTCAAATTTATTTATATCGAATATTTAAATGAATAATATTTAGCCAATGAGTAAAATTCCGGACACCCTACAACGTAAATTACTTATTTTCGTCCAAATTACTTCGCATAATCCAAGAAGTGCGTCATTCATATTATATATTGACAGCTCTGTAGCCACAGGGTTGCTTAGTTCTTTGATGAAAGAAAACAAAATATGTACATTTTTAATATATTTAAATTTTTATCATGAAGGAGAACTTCTAAAGGCACGAAACAGTTGATTAAAATGCCAATATTTCGTCCAGTTTAGTTGTGGGATAACACATTTTTCGATTATTGTCGATAAAATTTAGAGCCGACACTGATTTATGATAGAATACCTAATTTCATCTTAATTTATTGACAGATTTTACAAGGCGAAATTACTTAATTATAATATGTAAACCTATCATCAAAGCATTCGCCAATCAATGGCGTTTCTCAACGCAAATTTTGTTTTATGTTCTTTATCGATTGGAAACTGATATTATGAATTTTAAGTTTCGGAAAAAAATTATTTTATAATGATAGCCTTGCGATTGTTGTGATGCAAACCCCATGGATGTTCTTCCTACAAATCCACACTCTTCAACGAATTTGCTTTCTAAACGATTTATGTACAATGAGCAAATAATATTCCTTACTTACTGCCTGACCTTATTGTAAGAATCTCTGGCGCACAAAACTGCTATAATCAAAAAAAAAATAATAATCAACAGTACGAGTACCTTGACTTTTTATGGACTTTGATGTAGTTTTTTTTCGGTTTCAGCTCAATCAGTCAGTCAATATGACAACAATCAAGTGCTTCCTGAAAACAACGAAGATGGTGGTAGCGAAATTCGTTTTCAGACAGAGAAGGAAGTGGTTACGAGCCCTAGTGGGGTTACAGAACACAATCCATGGAGGCAAAACATGCTCGCCATAGGCATAAGCATCATCGCATGGAAGATGAGAATAGCACAGCAAATTTCTTTTGCTAGGCTGTGATGGAGAATAATTTGGGTGAGATATATTGAGAATGGAATAAGTTAATAATACTTATATATCCCTCGACAAGCTTAACAGATGCATTAAAGAGTCCGACACGTTTGTGGCGAAAAAATACCTCCCCACCTTTTCTCTATCCTTTTTCACTTTATCCTACCCAGATCTTAAAGAGCAATGTGCAAATAAGGCTGAGTGATTTAAAAGCTGTTTTCAGAATTCCGGCTAACCTCAATCCCATTTCAAGGCTGGGAATTAAGAATACAGTTTTACTGAGCTCGACTATCTTCCATAGAGACTATTTTGGTTCCAACTGTCTATTATTTATTCCCAAAATTGGAATACGACTTTCGAGGGAAAAAATGTAACAAGATTGTTCAAAGTAGTAAAAATTTTAGTAAAAGGGCCTGCAGACGAACAGAGTTTATTTGCATTAGTAAGCATAAATGCACATTTAGGTGTCATTCACCATAACAGACGATACCCTTCTGCATTTATGTAGATTAGTGCCAGGCAAAACGGAACGCACACACCGAAAGAAGCGTTGTAGTGTTGAATGCGAAACAAGTGTATGTATGTACGTGTGAATTTGCGATCAGGTGTCAGCTGTCTCGCCTATAAATAAAGCGCTGTGAAATGCGTACTGAAATAAAAAATAATCATTTTATAGTACCGACCCGAAACTTTTGGACTTTACTATGCAAAGGTGAATCTCCATCTACTTTGTAGTACAGGGCACGAAAAGCGAACTGTAAAGCCTGATAAAAGCATCGATCCATCTCTACCGACACTGGCAGCAAACTTTTTGCACTTGTTAGCTTGTGTGTTGCATGCCACAACTGGAGGATACTGCACTTGCCACGACGCGCAGCATACGTGTCGTACAGGTTCGTTTACATACATTTTCTTTGTTCTGCGCGCGCTCTCTCTCCTTCTCTCTCTCTCTGTATCTCTCTCTCTCTTTCATTATCTTGCACCTCTGCACCACTTACCCACAGCCAGTTACATATTTCCTGTTTGTGGCACATAATTTTCGACTTCAATACAATTTATGCGCTACTCTATTTTCACTTTTTTTTCAATTTCGCTTTCGGCAAACCTGACCCAAATTCAATGAGATGCATTAATCTCGAGTGCTGCGTCAACGTTCGGCCCCTGAGTGGGAAGGGGGGGTGAGGTGAGGTGTGGATAGAGGGAATGACATGAAGTTGCACAGTGAACTACTTCTTTTCCTTTTTTGTTTTTTGTTTTTTTAGTTGACTAACAAGGTCAACGTGAATTCAAAGTCATCTTCCTGTCCACGCTACGCTGGCTGGCTGTCCATTCACCGTATGTAGATATTTTTGTACAAATGTGGTATTAGCTTGTTTAAATCCATCATGTGTGTACAAATGTATGTATGTATGTATGTATGTAGGTGTGTATCTGCTAAGCCCATAAATATCATGCTGGCGGTGTGTAAGCAAATGTAGATCTACACATTCAAAAATGATTAATCAATATTTTAGTTGATGGCCCTACGGCTGTCCATTTATTTAATCTATTCTCACTTAATAGCAGTTTATGCAAATCTAGCTAATTATTTTCAATTTGTTAATATTCATGTATGAGTATATGTATTATAGTACATGTTCGAAAGTTACATATATTAAGCATAATTGATTACATTATTCAAACCAAGCAGCAGCATAAGGTGCCACTCTCCAAGTAATTTATGTTTTATAAATGCAAGTCATTTTTTGTTGCTTTGCCTCGGGGTTTTTTTTTCTTTTGCTACTTTTTAGACCATTCAACAGTCGTTCCCAATTGCGTTTATAATGCGTCTTCAGCTGCTGTTTTGACGTCTGCTACTGCTGCTGCCGCTCCACTTGTGTCAATTTGTTAATCCCACCATTTAATTTGGACATTCGGTCAGACTTTGATTTCAATTGTTTAACTTGTTGCTACCGTAAAAATATCTCACTCGATGACATATTAAGAAATTAAATGGAAAATGAGAAATAGAAACACACACATGCATACATATGTACATCCAAACATAAATGTTAAACGTTTTTCACGCGTCGATTTTACAGTCAACTTTGCAGGCGATCACTATAGTGCGATTCACTAACTTATTTTAGAGATATTCGTTTGGTTAACTCAACTTAACCAAAATTTTAGCGACCCTGCTATTCAGTAGCCATTTTTTAACGATTTTCGCATTCGCCGAATCAGCTGTTGATGTTAGCTAGTCGATGACCGACAACTAAACGACAACAAATTTTATGTTGTTAACTCAATCGAGAAAAGTGAAATTCGTGATTTCAATTTAAATAAAAGAAAAATTTTAAATTCAGTGATTTGTTTTCTTGTAATTAAAAAAGGAACATTAAATAATGTCGTTTAAATATTGCCATATGATTTATCACGAGGTGATGAAGAAGTAAGCGCTCCAACAGTGGATCGACGTTTACTCAGAGATGTGGACAATCCCTTTCATTTAAATGCAACAGACTTTCAAAAACTGTATCGGTTAACTCCAGACTTGGCTGAATACCTAATTTATCAGCTTGATAACCAAAGAGGAGGATCCAGAATAACAGCAATATCAACTGAGAAACAGGTAGCTCGTGTAATCTTTAAGCCTGTATGCAATTTTAAATTTTACTTTTATATTGGTAGGTTCTAGCGGCGTTAAGGTTCTTCGCAACTGGTTGCTATCAACGACTCGTAGGTGAACAATGGGGAATATCCATGAGCCAGTTTTCCGTAAGCCGGCATTCATCGGGTAACGGATGCAGTAAATGATTCGTTGTTTCACCAGAAAGTGAGGTTTCCTATGACCCAAGTGGAACGCCATTCTGCTAAAGAAATGTTTGCTTCGGCCTCGTCTCCCTTTGTGGGAGGCTGTATTGGAGCCGTCGATTCCACGCACATATCAATTTTGCCACCAAGGAATCATGAGGAGGCTTATGCCAACCACCACATCTACTATTCAATTAATATGCAAATGGTAAAAGCAAACTTTTACAAGCATCCATGTATAAAAACAGAAATATAGTTTAGTTTCAATATATAGATAAATGATTATCAACGCGAAGTTTGAAAACGATAACCATGGCATATTTGCAGGTTATTCTGCATATTCCTTGGAGTCGAGCTGATGACTATTCTAACAAAACACTCATAGAAGAGTCCGGAATTCTGCTACAATGGATCATACACATATATAAAGAATTTTAAGTGTTTGTAGTTTGAAACAAACTAATATCTATGTATTTCACTTTAATGAAATATAACAACATCGCTCAAATTTTTATTTGGCAGCAGACATTCGTTTGTTTTTTTTCTATTCCTCTTTGTGCCTTTCGCTTATTTTGGCATTTAGTTTGACTGAGATGCCACTCTTTATCACTTTGAATAAATACAACGAAACAGCTGTTAAGTGTCGTTAAGAATAAGTTAGTGAATCGCACTACTGATCAGTAATCGAACTTTTGAAATGATGTTCATAAGAATGATCGAAAGAAAGGAAAATGTCACTCTTTCTTCGGCTTGTCAGTGGTTTCATGTTTATGTATGCCGTCCCCCTACTTTTCGAACTAAATTATGCAAAAATTCAAATCTGCGCGTAAAAGTGGACTTACACGAGATGTCCGGTCAACTAATTTACAACACACCGATATAGAAATTTATTTTATTAAAAACTCCAAAAATCTCTCTGGGAGTAATGTTTTTTCTTCAATACAATTTGAGTTTTAAAGATACTTAAACTATGTTGCGTTTTTTATAATAATTACATAAAACAAGTCCTAACCGTTTGGTCATATAATTAACAATGCTTCGTTTTTTATTTAAAAAAAATTTTTTTTTTTTGTTATTGTAGTGAAATTAATATTTTGTTGCGATTAATTTCTCGCACACAGAGATTAGAATGGCTTCCCACTCCATCTGAGGACCTTTGCCATTAAATTGGTGAAATTTCCTATTTTGGGCAATCGAACTTTTTTCTTTAAGTACTCCCAGAGATTCCCAATGGGGTCCAGATCGGAGCTACATGAAGGCCAGTCTAACAATTTTATCATATTTTGTTCCATCCACTGTTTTATTGCTCGTGCTGTATATTTCGGGTCGTTGTGCTGTTAAAAGATCCATGTGACGGAGATGCTTTCATCGCAAAAAGGAAACATTGCATCATTCAATATTGAAATATATTGTTGCTGATCTATACGACCCTCAATTTTTGTAATAGATCCAACTCCTCGCCATGACATAGCACACACCCGAGACCATAGTGTAACCGCCTCCGTGCTTAAGCGTAGGGCGGGTATATTTCGAGTCTTACGCTTTCTATGGGCGACGCCGAACGTAAGATTTTCCATCGGTGGCAAATCGATTTATTTTTATTTCATCGGAAAAAAGCCACTCTTTTTCATTCTTTAATAGACCAAACGCGATATTTGATGGCGAACTCCAATCTTTCTCTTGCGATTTCGTTCCGATAGAAAGGTTTTTTTCCGCGAAATCCTTCCACATAAACCTTTTTCTCTCAAACGTCTCTCTTAAATGTTTCTACCGATGGAGGAGCGTTGTTTTCGCCAAAAACGCTAACACGAATTTCATTTGCGGTTTTTTGGGGGAATTTTTTAGATTCATGCACTATTAGTTCGTCTTCCTTAATCGACGTTATTCGGGATCATTAGTTGCGTAGAACTTTTTTGGCGGTTCTATTTCTCCTGAAATAGTGTACAGCTTTGAATGCCATCCTTTTTGAAATGTTTAGAGTTTGTTGCTGGATTTGACTATTATGGCTATCATAGTTTGGTCGCAGGAGTTTTTTTTAACCATTATGCTCAAAGTCTAAAATACGCTAGAACATAACAAATTTGTTGTATTTTTCTAAAAAATGCATAATCTTTCCAATATTATGCAATATATGACAATAAAGGCAAATAAAATCTTCCGTTGCTAATTATGTGGCCGACTGTTTTTCAAAGAAATGTGAAAATCTCCCCAACTAACGGAAGTAAATAAAAGAATTTCACATTTAAATTAATGTACATTTTCAATAATTGCATGCTTTATGAAAGGTGAATTTATTCATTGCGAATTGTAAAGCAGACAAACAGAACTGATTTTCAGGACATCGTTGCTAATCGGAGCTGTATCTGCTTGTGTAAATGCCACTCCTCCGATGCATGGTTTGTCCAAAAACATACCAGAACTAATTTAACTTTAACGGTTTAGATTCAATTGGTTTCAGGTGTGGTGAAATTGGGCAAAAATTCTTGCCACAGGAAACGAAACCTCATGCAACTTTTTTGGTAATCTACGTTCTTTGGTATTTGTACCTAATTCACTGTATTTGTTTAATTTTCAAAATTAATTCTCATTTGTAACAAAATAAATAAAAGCACACTTAGGCTCACTTGCAGAAAATTCATAATTAAATTTGTAAATAAAGTAACTCAGAGTTACATTTTTAATTTCATAAACTAGACATAGTCCAGCGTCTAAAAATTCCAGTAAGATTTTTATTGAATTTGATGAATTTTTTTGAAATTTAAAATCAAAATAATTTTTGTAAACTTGTAAATGCTTTGTACGTTTGGTCTCTAATATTGTGGAAGCGACCATTTCGTTTTGCCAAAGCTCTGTCCAAGGAATTGGAGCCAACGTATCCGCTGGCTTCCTCATCCTTGTCGAAAAGAAAAATTATCCGTTAAAATTTGTTTTGAAATAAACAAATTTACAACTTAATTTTTTCTTTATTTATTACAGAATGCAACAACCAAACTGTATTTAACAAAGTGTAATAAATATATGACGTTTAATTTTTCTATACGCTTATTTGTTGTCATTGAGTTAACCCTTTCACACAATGGTTTTTCTTTTAATCAGAAAGTTCAATTTTAATATTCAAAAATATATAAATTTTAAAACAAAAAACGTATTTATTTGAAAAAAAATAAATAATGCCGAACATTTGTTGTTAGTGCAAGGTAACTTCCGAAAATAATGGGCAATATTTTGTGATCAAACCGACAAATTATAATGAGTGGCGTGCAACTAACATCGTCGTCAATAATACATGTGCCCTGCATTTTCAGACGGAAGAATTAAAGGAATTTCCCCCCTTCCCCTCGATATTAACTTCTTTGCACGTAGCTCATAACGACTAATCGAAGTTTTTATTGTGGAAGTAAATCTTCTTTGCCGATTCCACAAAGGGATAGAGAGCAGAATGTGAGAAAGACTATACCCAGTTTTGGCCTTGAAAGTGGCAACACTTCTGATGAAAATATACGGCGACTCAAACAACTGATCACATGGTGATTTTTTTTTTACAATATTCACATGTTTTTAACACTAAGTCGCGTTTGTTAATCCTATTTGTATATAAAAATCTCGTATCACGATGTTTGTGGTCGCACTCCACCTAAACGTCCCGACCGATTTTTATATGTATGTATATTCGGTAGGTATGAATATATTCTATGCTTGGTTGAGTGTTGCCACCTGTTTGAAAAGCCCAATTTAATTAAATTATACACAAGTTGTATAAAATATTAAACTATAGGTGTCCAGCGGTTCATTTCGCCGAAGAGAAGTTTCATACATATAGTTTAGATAGGGATGCCACCTATTTGAAAAATAAAATTTCATTAAATTATACACAATTTATATCAAAAATACTGATGTCACACGGTTCATATCGGCAAGAAGTTTCGTAGATTACTGTTATGATGGTTGCCACCTGTTCGAAAAGTCAAATTTAGTTAACTTTTACGCAACTTATATGAAATATTAAAATTTGTATGTCAAAAGGTAAGTCTCGGCTACGAGAGAGATCTTACCAATATTTTCAAGAGCGTTACCAGCTGTTTGAAAAGTTGCATTTTATAAGATTATTCACAAGTAATATGAAATATTAAAATATCGCTGTCAAACGGCGAAATACGATTTTTTGTTACATTTACAAAAGGTTATTAATCAATAAACATAGGCAGGGTATGTGCGTATGATGTAGTTTATAGAGTCGAAAACTACAAAATTCCTATAGGTGGCGCCAGTGTCGGGATATTTCTAAAAATCTTATTTACAATCCGATTTTATTCAAATTTAAAATATGTTTTAACTACATAAATATAAATATTTTAGTTGATAATTGGACCGATAGATGGCGCTAGAGGCATATTGCCTCTAAAACTTATACTCGCTTTAATTTAAATTCATAACGTGTATAAGCTACATAAATACAAATATTTTATTTTTTTTAATTAAGCGTTAGGTGGCGCTAGATCCGAAATACATATCTCTAAAAACCATATTCACAGTTCAATTTGATTTCATTTCAGAAAATATATTTGTAGGGTGTAGCGATGCGCGCCGGGTCAACTGGTATTTTTTTAGAAATTGAGTTCTTTCTATAACAAAAAGCTTATCAAGTTAAATTTCAAAAGCTCTATATAAAATTTATAAAAACTCATGAAAATTTTCCTCAGACATTCAAAAGTTTTAACACTTTTTGAAATGCAGTTTTAAAGTTCATTTAATTTTAGTATAACAAGGTACAAGTGGTTGAAAATTCGTGCTGTTGTTTTTGTGACAATTTTTTTAATTTTTGATTTTGCGAACATTTTGCAATATAAAAGATGGATTTTATATAAATTCCCGTTAATATTAGCTTTTTTTTGTACTGATGATCGCGCTTATTTTCCATCACTAGAACTAAATGTGTTAATTAGATACACGTTTCCAAAACCAACACTGCCAGCCAATTTAAATTTGTATGTCTTGTGTTAAAATTCATTGAACTTTACTATTACTAAATAAACTAACAAATTGACTTATAAAAATCAAAAATTTTAGAAGTAAACGCACTGCCCTCATTTGAAGAATAAAATACAAAACATATTTCATGTGGCAAGCCAACAAAATAAAAAAAAATATCGATAGTTTATTTAATAACTAACTACCATCCTTAGTCCAATTAAGATATGGCTTGTACTCGTAGGCACACCTCTTCCGCTTTCTTAGAAAACAAATTTTGACGCAGAGTTCTCACGTTGCGCCGCTACACACATACGTACATACATAGTTTGGTATTTCAATGAGATTTTTAACAAACCTCTTGTCAATTTCGGGTTTAATTAATTAGCGGTTACCTTGGAAATGACAAAAAAGTTTGAATGACTATCCAGCGCAAAGGTACGCATAGATATGTTGATATTTTTTGAAAAATTAACGCGGCATATGACGGTTAATGGGAAGTGGCTGAATATACCGCAGACTATTTGAAACATTGGTAGTGAAAAGGCCACAAATTATATACATATGCATGCATGTGTGTATATTCTAAAATAAAAACAAATATGTATTTGTTTAATGTGCGCATATAAATAACTATAAATAACTTTCAAAAGTTATTTATATGCGTAGAACTTTAATTTTTCATTTTCTCCCAGCAAATATATTGGGGATCGGAGGAAGCCACTAGGAACTTAAGTGGTCTTATTGTGACGCAAATTATATAGCGCGTATGGTAACTATGCTATGGACTTATTGATAAGTTTCGACAGTTTACATGCTGCTGATTAATTTTTTATCGAAATATAATTTTAATAAGGTTCAACAAATTTTTTCTTCATATAACAAATGCTCGAAATTTAGTATACATATGTATTTACATAAGTGGTGTATAATGAACTATATTTTTATAAAAATTTTATTAAAAGTTAATACGAAAAAAATAAACTCTCAATTTTTGTCAACTAGCACCTGTCGTTAAAAAATCAATTAAATAATAACGAAAGTTCCAAGAGTTAAATAATGGAAGATAGCTGACATGGCAAGTATCTGAAGAGAATATTTAGAACTGGAACGATTTTCGGTCATCCCTAATCAAGTTTGGTTTGTAGACAAACCGGTTTCGGCGTTGTGCCATCTTCAATGCCATTGGCGCACCCAAGGGTGGTGTTAAAACTGTAGTACTATTTTGAAATTTATTATATTTTCTTTTAAATTAAGTTAGCGTAAAACCCCCACCATAATATTTTTCTGTATGCCCCACTGTTCAATATCATTTTTCCGATTTCTTCCGTTATCCGAGTCTCCAAACCAAACTTGTCGGAAAAACAGAAGAGCAAAAAAAAAACAAATATTTAAAGCATCACAAAATTAGGTATAGAAAAGTTATGAAATTTTACCGGAAATATTTTTTTAATATTCATTAACCCTTTAAAATCTGGTTTTGTTGGACATTATAGCACCAAATCTGAATAACTACGAAATTAACCCTTGAAAACATTTGTAGTTTTGGTTTACTTCTGGCGTTCAAGTTAGAGTTGGAGCTCTGGTGTATTCAGCGGCTTATAGTTGAATTTGAGCGCAAATATTTTTTGCGGTAAATATAACCCGTTATTTCCCAGCTATAAGCGTGCTTGTTACCACTTTTCTTAAACGAGACGAAAAAGGGTCACTGACTGGGGCGTTAAAGGGTTAAAATTTTGCATCAAAATGTTATCCATCATATTATACATAGAAGTGTTAAATGTATCATATATTTTAAACGTAAAGATCACACGGTTTCCTATGACGATTTGCAATAAGAATTTGTAAATGAGGTACAACTTTGGTCACCGCTAAAATAAGAATCATACGTAAACTTTCAAATCGCCTATAAACCTAAATTTCATTATCGGAATCTGGTTACCAGATTTATTCATCTTGAACATCAACAAAATGTTCCATGGTAAGAGATTTGCGCTTACTTAAGATGTCTAACTGGAAGCTGAAGTTTCCATAACAACTAATTTTTTTAATGCATCAAAAAGTTGGAAGACTCTTAGAAAAAGCGTATGGGTAAACGTTTTGGATACCCGTTCAGGGAGAGAGAAATCAAATTGTTAACGAAGGCTTTCATCAAATTGCCATCTGGTTAACTAAATAGATCGTCCTCGGCGACAGAACTATAAAATAATTTAACGCATATTGTAGGAATGTTCGGCATAGATCAGAAGAAATTAAAACAATTCAACTCTTGTATATTCGAATTCATATGAGTTAGAAATTAATCTACTCAGAACCTTCTTCTATCGCTTATAAGGTAGACTAAATGTGTCTTAGGCAATCACTGCTAAGGACTTATCTCTGGGATCAAAACAATTTATTTATTTATCTAAAAAAAAAACTGCACTGTACATTCAGTGAATTTATCATCATCGAAAACCAACTAAAAGTCATCACAAATTTAGAAACTTTGTGCTTTATTAATATTAGTAGTACTATATGTATTTTTCCATATTAACATTTTCTACTGCAAAAATGTTGGTATCAAAAGTCCCAATATTCCGGATGTTGCGGCAACCAAAACCGACTGTGCAAAAGCAGGTCATCCCCGCACTGTGTGAACCTCAAATGTCATTAGACGCGTAGAGAATCGTATTCGCCGCAAACCGCTGCTAAGCAGAAAACCATCTACCGGGAATACAAATCGAAATCCTTGCCTAACCAGAACACGAAAAACAGTTACGAACGATTTACGTTTTTACTTAGAATCGTTCTGTGAAAAAGGTGTTAAGACTTCGGCGACAAGAATATGTTGCTTAAATCATTAAAATTTAGGGGAGATTCTAATGAAAACCAAGATTCCCTTGTAAATTATATTAAAGAGGTTTTCATCCTAGTTTTATATTAGGTTATCTAATAAATTTTATTAAAGCAGTTTTCATCTTAATTCTATGAGTCAGCTTCTTAATTATATTGAGAGGTTTTCATCTTAGTTTTATAAGCAATATTTATACTAGATTTAATTGAAAATATTTTAAACTTAATTCTGCGATTCACCTTTTTAACTACATTGAAAAGTTTTCACCTTAGTTTTACAGATTATCTTCTTGATTTTATTTATAGCCAGGTATATTATTGCAAAACAAACATAGAGAAGTGCGCTAAATTTTGTTCTGAACCTAAAACTTTTCTTCCGTTAACTGTTCTGATAAAAATTTACGAATTTATAACTGCCGACGTAGAGCGTAGAGCGTCTTTTGCTTTGCCAAAATGGTATTAAATCGAAATCACCAGTTTTCCTGCGGGGCATGTACCAATACCAATACCTATTATGTACATATGTACATTATATACATAAACTCATAAATATATACAAAATTTAGGTGTGTGTCATTAATATTACACCCCTTATAATAAATATTAAGTAGGCGTTAATTGCAAATGGCTAAAATATAATAAATAAACTTCGAAAAACTAACAGAAGCGAAGTTCATTTGGTAATATTATATTTCGCAGTTTTGTTGTTTTTTTTGTTTTTGTTTTTAATTTACAAACTGCTAACAAAGTTAGCAATAAATTTCAAAAAAAAAAAAAAAGTAATAACGAATTTTAGGCAATTTAAGAAGTGGAAATGAGCAACAATGGTAGACGACGCTATGCAATTATCTTATTTGCTTTTATCTTTTCGCACTGCTAATATTTCATCTCCTTAAAGGCACAAAAAGCAGGTTCAGTTTTCTCGTGGAGGAATATTTTGAAATGAAACAAAACAAAAAATTAAATATTTATCACTATAAAAGCACCAATGGACACTTGGAAGTTTATTCATTCACGTGTGAACTCTAAAACCAGAAACATTTATTTCAACGAAAAAAACACTGCGGCACATCGACGAAATGTACAAAGAAGCGGTGAGTGACAAGATGTAGTGCTCGAAACACACACATACACCCACACACACATACACAAACACTTTCGTTTTTCAAGGCTGATAGACTTTACCTCTGTACAAAGGTCATCGAAATTTTGTTTTTGTTATTTTTTTTTTGCAGCCCAAAACCTCAATTGCCGCCATCGCTTTGGCTCTTGCCATTGTGGTATTCTTTTGCTGTACAAATTTAGCACAAGCTCGTCCTGATCAATATGATGCCGCTGCGGAGACGCGTAATTTTAAGAGCGAAGTGAAGGAAGATGGTAGCTATCAGTATCAATATGAGACATCGAATGGCATTGCTGCGGGTGAATCTGGTGTTGGCGGTTATTATGCGAGCGGCTCTGCAGCCTATTATGCGCCAGATGGTCAACTCATTCAATTGAGTTATACTGCCGATGAGAATGGCTTCCATCCTGCTGGTGCTCATTTACCAACACCACCACCAATTCCGGAGGCTATTCTAAAATCACTTGAATATATTCGTACACATCCAGCCCAGGAGGAGGAGCGCAAAGGTGCCAGCGGACAAGCTCAACATTTGTTTCAGGCTAATAAGAAGTTCTAAGTCAAAGTCAGTTGGTAGTTAAGTTTATACATAAATTCATTTATACTTACGTATTATATATTTATGCATTGTATGTACATATGTATATTCATTTGAGTTTTATGTTCGTTATTTGTACCCGTACTCGTAAGATGTTTTTCGGGGTTCATGTTATTCGCAAAAACTTTTCATTCAAGGTTTGCTTTTAAAGACAAACAAATCTTAAGTATTTAGTTAAGGAAACGTTAAATATTAAAAATAAATTTATAAGAGAACCTCCCATAGTTCCTTGATGAATGGCGGAAAGGTAGACTCTCTAAAGTATAATTTTTCGAAAGTATCGAATATTTTGATTTTTTATTAATTCAATTGGGAAATGTTTAGTTTTTTGTACAAAGGTTTAGGGGTATTACGAAGAGGTGGAGGGGGCGTGGCACCCTAAACCCGCCCTATTAGAAAGAGCACTGTGACAGGTTTTAGAAAGGTACCCCTCCAACCGCTCTACAGACCCCTGGGGACCCATTTGGGAACGGGGTAAAATTACAGTTTTTTTCAAAAAAATTGTAAAGTCCAAATAAATGTTCAAGGTGGCTTTGTTCCCCCTAGAGCCTGCGGTCTTAATAGTTACTGAAATATCCCATTTTTTAGATTTTTGTATGAAAAGTTTCTGTCTGATTTCTATAATTTTTGAAATTGTGCGAAGTTTAAAAAGGTAGTTTCTGAGAGATACATATTTGCTCTAAAGTGGGCTCTCTTTTCATTCGGAACATTTTCGTATATATACATATATATATATCTCGGTAGCTTTTGTATGTAACAACACCGTGGGTCGGTCGGGTAAAAACTAGAGCAGACTGAAATTTACAAGAAAAGTGTTTTTTACTGCGGCGGCCGCAGTAGCCGAGTGTGGAGCGTCTGTGGGATCCATTCGGTGGGTTCCGAGTTCAAATCCGGGACAAGTAACATCAAAAAATTAGAGAAAAGTTCTTTCTACTAGCGGTCGTTCCTCGGCAGGCTACGGCAAACCTTCGATTGTATTGCTGCCTTGAAAAAAAACTTCTCCCCAAAATTATTTTCCAATCGAAGATGGCGGAAAACTTTAGGTTCATTAATTTGTGCTACAACAACAAGACGCATATCACAAATTGTAGGAGAACTTCGGCCAAACATCAATATATTTGTTCCAAAATAATAAAAACTTCTCAGCGATGTTGACCGACTACAACAAAGTATACAAGTCATTCCTCTGTCCTGCTAAGGCGTCAATTGGAAACCACAATGGAAGCCCGACCTACCTGGTATTTACCAGGCTACCGCGTGAAATAAGACTGCGTTTATCGCAACCGGCATCATAATAGATTACCTGTTCTGACGGTTTTCCCGACCTTGCTCCCCTCTTAAGTGGCCGGAACCTTATACTATCGCCAATAAAATCCACTGCGACCTTGTTCACAGCATGTACGAAGAAGGACAGGCTAGATTTAAAAATCCATGTTGATAGCCCACACAACCAGATGGTCAACAACCCGAGTATCCTAGGTGTTACTTTCGATAGCCTGCTATACTTCTCAGCCATTACAACCGCAAACACAAAGCAATGTTGCTGGCAACAAACAAGATGATGGGTCCATTTGATTTAAAACGGTTGTTGGCGACTAGAAGGGCACAGTTCACGAAGTTAAAGACCAAGCAAAACGAAGCACTCCGGACGGGAATAGGATAGGGCATCTTCAAATTCATCTGAATACCACGTACATCAAAAGAATGCCACTGTCAAAGTTAACCTAATAGGCACTCACTTGATGACAACCCGCCTACCAGGCACTTTAGAAAATATCTTCTCGAACTGATGGGGACTATTCACACATACAAAACACCTCCACTGAACCCAGCTACATAAAGATGCTCTCTAAATGGCAAAGCTTCTCCTGTCTTTTTGGTCACGCGTTACTCTGGCCCAGCTGTGATCAAGATACTGTAGTAAGCTATACTCTTACCTATCAAGAGTCAATCTGGGCATTCCCAACACTAGTACGGTATGTGGAGATTCCCCACATGACACCGAGCATCTATTCACATGGCCGCTCAAACCAACTCGTCTAACATACTGGGGGTATTCTCAATCCGTTGCATATTTGCAATATCAAAATATGCACCAAATCGAGAATTAATTTTTTTCGTTCATAACACGCATGTGTCAAATACTTATTGACGCTTAACTTTTTACAAATGAAATAACAGCTGACACAGGGTTGCAAAAAACTTACTGTCATACCATCCAATCAAACATACCGAGCATGAAAAGTTTGTATAATATTTGAACACATGAATTAACAACGAAGTTATCCAGTCATGTTTTATGCTATATATGCACCATGCTACACACTATGCAATGGATTGAGAATACCCCTACTACGCTCTCTTTGGTTCAACCCCACCGAAATGGCATGTTTCTTCGGCCTCCTCTTAGATGAGTTTTATGATAAGAACATGGACAAAAAAACATATTATCGGCTCAGCGCATATAAAAAAGTTAGTCGCTTTTCGTCGTGAATGCTACAGGGATTGCAATGTGGAAAATTGATTTATATTTGAACGATATTTAGTCATCCGTTTGCCTCTGTTACGCACCAGATTTGCCAACTCCATGTAAAAATGTTAATTTAATCTTTAATTATTTTCTTAAAGTGGTATTTTTCAAAATATACGAAAAGAAGTATAGAAGAAGTATAGAAGGAGGCTAATATAAAATCATCATAAATCATTATGGATGGATGGGGTTCAAAAAGTGTCGAAAAAAGCATCGCGTGATTTATGGACGCCCTCAAAGGTAAGTCCATATACATACATACACATGTACATACATACATACGTATATATGTAGACACTCATCCAAAGAGATTTTACAAATTAACACTCTCGTTTTGGTATTGGGATACTACTGTGTGCTCAGTTGTGAGCATTCAAACATCTTATCACTTATGTTGTGCCTTAATAGTAGAATTTTCATAGACTTGATTTTGCTGTGAACATCAACTGATAGTGTAAAAAGGCATTGCCCTTATTGAAGCTATATTGCCTCTATTATAAATTCTAAAAAAATAGTGAGACGTTCGCAGAACAAATCTCAACTAAAATCGCAATGCCATAACTCGTACACTGAACATGCATGTGTATTTAAAATAATTTGTGAAACACTACATATTTCAATTTAACATATTTTTTGCAACAAATTATTATTTAACTTATGAAGTCAAATTTTTTTTAATTTTGTTTGTGTAACATTTAAAATCCGAAAATAAAGGTAAGAAAGAACCGCACCTTTAGCAATAATATTTAGCAGCGCGTCAAAACGTTTAGTCTCATAAATAAAAGATGCATTCGAATGGTTGTATTGATTTACTTACATATGTACATATGTACTTATATATGTGGTTATGTACGAGTATATAAACCCAGTAGAGCTTGCAGTGAGATCTTAGCAAGCGATTAATAAACGAGTACCTACTCCTTTGGAACGATTTTTGAGCAATAGTATTTTTTTTTATTCAACAATAGAAAACGAAATTTGGTACGCGAAATAATATATTAAGTTAATATGAAGGATATGCAAAATGTTAAAATTAAAAAAAAAGGTCAAATAGATCATGTTAGATAAATAGAGATATGTAGATGTTTGCACTTCGACCTTTGAGATCCATTGTGCCCTCTGCTGTTTACAGTATCTCGTTTAATCCCAACTCCTTTAGGAAGTCGAATATGATAGTTGGTACCAACGAGCGTACATGTTCCTTCGCAGAGCCATGTGGGCCCAGGTACCTCTGCCGTCTTCTCGAGATAGCGTCACACTCAAAACACAGGTGCATTTAGATCTCCGGGGCCGAGTCGCAGAAGCGACAGAACGCATTCGACCATATTCCAAGCCTGTGCAGATGACTTCGTAGCCTACAGTAGATCATGTCTGACTGATTCGCTAAAGTAATCTGTTTTGGTTCGCTTATGAAATTTTCATGAGTACTCTTTCTTTCCTTTGTTTATGAGATTTCTTGAAATACTCCTTTATAGGATTATTCTGGGATGCTTTTCCAATACCCCCTTATTTAGTGATGTGACGAGTGAGTCGACTTTAGTGCTGACTGGAGTACTTTAGAAGTATTCGAGTAAACAAAAATTAGTATTCGAATACGCAGAATCGACTAAAGGCATCGCGTAGTCATAGTACCCAATTACCGAGTCGAATATTTCTAACATACAAATCGCTTTTTGGCGCTCTAAAGTTAAGAGATTTGTTATATCGGAAAGATTTGGTATATCAGAAATATCTAACAAGCATGTGTCATGTGTGCATCGTCAGCAATGACTAAAGGCAATCGGGGAAAAAATACCGAGATTGGATTAAAAAATTACGATATTTTAAGTAGTTCAAAACAAAGAAAATGTTTCCATGTTCTAGATATGAGCTTTTTTGCGTGTAAATTTATTTCGATATGCAGTGGAAAATGTATTATATATTTTCATTACCATTATCTGCTTTGCTTGAGAGATCTTTTTTTTTTAATTTTGCTATACTTTCATAACCCTATTGCTATATATCTGTGGCAATTTACCAAAACATCTTAAGTCGACTTAAGTCAAAATCGAGTTAAGGTCATATTCTAGTTCGCCTACTCATAATCCATATTTGTGTCCAATCCGATTTAAAAAATTCCAATTTTAAAGAAAGTTATCGCCTTTTGTATTTTTCTTATCTTTATTTTTGAAAATATTACATACATTAAAACATTTGATTTTTCTTAACTTTCCGTTTTTTAAAATATCTTATGTACAAACCAACGAATAAAACATACTTCTTACAAAATATTTTTTCAAAATCTGCCTATAATGTCTTAAGGAATAGTTTTACTTTTTCCTTGATTAAAAATAACTCATTAAATTTCAACACAATAGATTTGAGAGAAAATCGCCAATATCTCACAACTCAATTTTAAGACTTAAGATGTTATGGCAAAACGCCACTGATATGTACATATTTTCTTTATCGTTCAGAGAATGAGAAGCTCTTTATAAATATTTTTAAAAACTTCGTTTTCCATATTTCAAACCTCTCTCTTGACTCGAGTTATAACTCAATTCTTTTTTTAATGAGTACTATAGTACTCGACTACCGAAAATAGTCGACTCGGCACTTCACTATATGAGACCGCAATTGAATAACTGAATTCTTATTTAATGTAGTTGTCTTTCATTTGGCAGGTTAATTTTATTTCTATTTCCAGACTGTTAGACTAATTTAATTTGTCTCAGACTCAATAAATATGAATCAAATTCACCTCCTAACTAGGTGGTCACCCTCTTCAAAAAATATTTTTGTACTGAAGCCGTTTAACCCTTCATTTTAACACTCTTTCGTCTTGCATCCATTTTACAATATTTGATTTTACTTATTATTTTAATTGATATTAGTCCAGGTTATAGGTTATTTATATTTCAAGTCCGTCCAGCCGCTTGAGCGTTAAAAGATAATAAACATACAACACCTTGTTAATTGTTTAGCGCGATCTTTTCCGAAGTCCCTACTTAAATAACACAGGCCGATAAGATTCCAGAAACAGAAATCAAAGTATACTTTCCGAAAGTGTGCTTAGGTATCCTATGCTTAAAGTCCGAAAATCGTGGTGTTTTCCTATGTTTGAAAATTAAAATTAAAATTACTTAAAGTATGAGATAATTCGGCACATTAACGGCATAGAACATCAATTATGCCCCTGCGTCATCGAAAATTTGAACCATCGGATGGAGGTGTGCCGCCGAGGTCGCGGCGGACATTTGGCCGATATTTTGTTCCACACATAATTGAACCACACCACATTATCATAATAAAAAGAAATTACAATAATTTCCAAAATAATTTGTGTTTTATTCAAAATCAACATCGGCCCTTAAAATTTAACACCATTTAAGAAATTTTTCAGTCTTAATGAAATCTTCGAAATTGTACAGTTCTAAACGCTTACGACTGTTGCCTACGCTCTCGGCCGAACCCAGAGTCATGAAACGTGTACGGTTCGATATTGGATATCTAAAAGGAACAAAAAAGATTTTTGAACACACTAAAGCGCATTTGAAAGGACAAGGCTTGAACTTTAAGATACTGACAGTAATTTTACATTAAAAGTTAAAACCGTTACGCTACATAACCTCAAAAATATGCAAAACCCACGATTTTCGCACAATTCCTAAAACCGTCGGAAAAGCATACTCTGGTGTCTGGTTCTGAAATTTGTTCGAATTTTGTCAGCTTGTGTAATTACGGTGTTCTAAATTCGCATCAAAATCTTGTAAACACATAACACTTTTCAAGCCTATTCGAAATGTTAGGTAGCAATACACTTAAAATTGAATTGAACGGGTAGGTTGGAGGCTGGAGTTGTAAAATGTTGATTATTTGTTCATTCAATAAAGATGTTTAATATATCATTAGATGTTATAGGAATTTACTCTGTTATTTTTTAATACGCACATTTTCTTTATTATCAATAAAACATATTAAATATATGTATACTTTTGTATTTTTTTAAATTAAAATTTTTGTGGTAATCTTATGCTAGGCCGTGCTCCGCACCGATTTATATCACTCACTTGATCAACTAACAAAGCCATATTTTGGACACGGAACTCCTTAGACAATACAACCGATTTTGATTGACGCTCTTAGCGATTGATTTAAATAACAAAAGCCAATATTGGCAGCGTTTTAAATAGAATATTCGCTGACAAATGACTTCTCGTATAAAACTAAAGCAATTTTAGCCAATCCACTTCAAATCAACTAAACGTTTTCGATAGCTAACAACCGACGCAGAGATTTGCGAAAACAAAAAATATACAATTAAGAAATGCAGAAACTAGTAAGTAGCTATTAATTTTAATTTATACCTTACAAATCATTCTTTAATTCCAAAGATCCTTTTTGCCACCATTGTCGTTTCGTTGACCTCTGTCGCTCGTGCTGTCCAACCTCATGCCACCTATGCCGAAACTCTCAAACACAATAACCAACTAAACGTGGATGGCAGTTGTAAACATGACTACTCGACCTCGAATGGTATCAGCGTTCAAGAGCAGGGATTTGGTGGTCATCATGCCAGTGGTGGTTTCGCATATTACTCTCCAGAGGGCAAACTTGTGCAGTTGTCGTATTTAGCTGATGCGAACGGTTTCCAAGCTCAAGGCAGTCACGTACCAACTCCACCACCAATTCCACCACAAATCCTCAAATCATTGGAATATATTCGCGCACATCCGTATTATGAGAATAGCGGACATTATCAACAAGCACAATATCGTCGGCAACAGCAACCCCACCACCAACAACATCGACACCAACAACAACCACATCATCAGCAATTCCATTATGTAGCCGCGTCTAGTCAGCAAGTGAATAGCTACCATCTCCCTGTTCAAAGTGGATAACTTTAACCTAAACCTTTGGGCAAGAAATTATTTACTATAAAAAATTGCTGTTATTAAATTTTAACTCAAATTTATCTAAATATCTAAAAGCGAAAAGTTTTATGTATTAATCGAGATAAGTATTTTTTTTTAAACTATCGGTGGTGTTCTCTTCAACAATGCGTGATCAATCGGGTCTCAAAGAAAGGAAAGGTTTTGAGCATAATATCGAAGTTTGCCGTGGCAGAGTTCGGGAAACGTACTATGCTCTTCCTTATAACGGGTGATCCTTACTGTATAATACTGTCATATATTGCCGTACCCCTTCCCAAATCTTTGAATTTAAAAACGCCACAAAAATATTTTGCTCTGTGAACCACAGCTGGAGTAAATATTTCGCCTAAAGCTTTCTTATAGTGAATGAAGAGGGATTGGTACTCGAGATATGATAAGACGCATGTGAATATGTCAAATCTGGCATTTTTATCTTTGCAAATAAAATTACTATCGTAAAAAAGGCGTGTATCAATATACATGTTTATTATGCACTTACAAAGCTATAATCGGTGATCATTTAATAATACGTGATCTTCCATAAACTCGTTTGTAAATACCTCTCCAATATTGCGTAAAACTTGAATCATTAAATACATTTTTATATTAGTTCTATCAAGTTTTTTCAAGTTTTGTCTAATAACTTTCTCGCTGAACAAACATAAGCTTATAACGTCGTTTGAAGGTGGAATAAATGGGCCCTGATTTTTTAATGCTGATAACCTAGTGAAGTTCTGGCAACTGTTGTCGCTCGTAGTGTAAGGATTGGTTCGAGTTGCTTACTACTTATATCAATATCAGAATCAAAATCCAAGCTAGGCACATCATTTTAAAAATTCATACCTGACTTTAATCCCACTACTGACGACTGCGGTGGCTTATGGTATAAGGGTTGAAGATGAGGGCTTACTGTCGTGATATCAGAATCAAGTTCCATTTGTAAGGACTGCACTTTTGGGTGCAGGTGTGGTGTAGGGAAAGAGTCTTTCTTCAAATATCTGCCAATACTGTGGTAACATTTCTTTTCGAAATGCTTTGAGCAAATATAAACTGCATGCTTGTGTTGGCCTTGGATACCGCATGCATCCATCCACATTCTGCGAAGCTCTGCATGTTTTGGTAAACTGGAATGGGAAATGTGTTTATTAGCTTCTTAAAAAATTGGAATATATGTACTTACGCATGAAGATGTTCTTCTTTATCTGTATTTTTTTTGCACACAAAGCATAGCCTCACCATTATATATTTTGGTTTGTAAATATTTTTTGCTTTTAACAATTTTTAAATAATTTCTTTAACGTGTAAATATAAACGATTTTTCCATGAAGGCTTGATACGCGCATGTATTTTTTAAAGTGAAGTTGTAATTTTAGGTACATTCGATTATCGGATCACTCATTCTATTTTTTATATTTCTGCACTCTGATATTGGGGAATGTACTCTGTGCTTTCCAGCAATATAGAAGTATTACATATATGATAGCCGCTTATGTTTCTCGACCGGAGCGCACGATCAAATAGCACTAGATTAGTTTGTATGATCTAAATCTAATCTAAGGGTTGACTTCAGGTAACTGAAATACACCGGTCGTAGTCTTATTGATCTATTCTGAACTTCCAGAACTGGTGGATTTTAAAAATCTTGTTACTATTAGACATTACATCTCATGATTTCTGAGTCGGAAATCTTGCCGGACCTCCGCAGTGATTGAACAGAAATTTTTGGAGCTTGACGCGACTATAGAAAGGTGTTGTTAAAAATAACACTAACTCTATGCATGGCGTAATGCTCGCTCGCATATCGTAAAGCAATCTGTGCCGAAATTGAGCTAACAATGCCCGATCGAAATCAATTATATTCCTCCGAACAAGGAGTAAAATTGTGTAAAATGCGCCGATTTTTGTCAGCCAATTGCGTGCCAATTCTTTTTGTTTTCGGAATGTAGAAACTTTCAAATAACATATTTTACAAAAATTAGTTTTGTATTGTTTGTATATTAAGCCGGCAAGGATAGAATTTGAATTAGGTGGACTAATTGCCACTCAGTTTCTTAGGTTTTCAAAGTTGTAAAAAATTAAAAAAAAAATATCTTCATTAAGTAGTTTCCCTGAACTTTCGACAATCTTTTTCCGACGCTACAAATCTATGGAACGCTTTGAAACAAGGTGTATGGATTCGCCTTGGCTTTGTAATAATCAAAAATAAAGTGCTTTCTGATTTTGCTTACTAGATATCAAACTTCGAAAAGAGAATTCAGTTATCTGTTTTAGGGTTGGGTTTGTTGAGTATCTGGGATTTTATAGTTTATGATATTATTTCTATTAGTTCGCTGAAAGTGCGCTGATTTATCCGCACATTTTTTAAAAAGAAAATGTATCTTTTTTAATTAGCATCTCTCATCCAAATGCAAGAAGGCATGTCACAAAATTATACGAAACATCATTAAAAAAATTTGAGTCTGAGTGATAACCTTACAGAGCGTCAAATGAAAATGAGAGCAAGAAGAAGTGATCAGCCACTACGGAAAACTATTTTGATAGGACAGTCATAACGCGCAAAATTATCGCGTGGGTGTAGAAAGTATGGCTGATATCCCCACTCATAAAAAGCATTTTCCTTTATGATATGGGGAGCGATTTCAGAAAAAAGCCAGCATCCTCTCCTTTTTATTGAAGCAGACCTCAAAATTAACTAATTTGCGTTTTTGAAAGAGTTTTTAAAGAAGCAAATGGTGCCATAGGCCATGAATTTATTTGGCAAAGTGCAATTTTGTTTCCAGCAAGATTGTACTCCAACTCACAAGGCTAGAATTGTTAAGAGCTGGTACAGAAGTGAAAATAAATGGCTGTCCTCTTCCCTGGATCTGAATCTAGTAGATTTCTGCATCTGGGGCTACATGTTGTACAAAACGAAGAACATAAAACCCTTAAAGATGGAGCAATTTAAATGACGCTAACAGAAGCTATGAGCTTAATTGCCGGACAAATCCCGGCGTGCCGTCTTTGTTGCTTTTCCGAAAAGTTTGGAGCTGGCAAACAAAAAGAACAAGAATGAAAGATTCGAAATTTATAAGAGAAAATAAGATAAAATGAGTGAGAAAATAAGGGCATTTTATTTTCCTTTCAAAATTCTAAGCTGACTTTTCTTTTTCAACGAAAAACTTTGTCTAACAGTTGTTATTCCTAGCTGCGCTGCAGTTTTACCCGATATGACCCGAAAAAGGTGGTCACAATGTACGACGACAATGGGACCGCTCACAAAATTATTGTGGGAAGATATACATAAATTGTGTGCCGATCTGACATGATAAGAATCTGGACAGATTGTGGGATCTTAGCTTGAAGCAATTAATACTCGTATGTTTATTTCTTCAAGAAACAGCAAAGTACTTTGTCAAGCAACAGAAACAATGTAAAATATTTCTCGTGTTTTTTTTTGTTTTTGGAGAGCTGGAAACTAAACTTAAATAAATGGAAGTGGGATACTGAACTCACCAAGTGCTAAGTGTTTACTGATCTTCACCTACAGCTTTTACAAGACCAAAATGAACTCAAGAAATTTGCCTTTCCATACCAACTAAAAACTGCTATAAAAGAAAATATTTTCAATTATAATTTTTATGAGCTCAAGGCCATTTTTAATAGGAAAAAATATAGAAAACACAACAATGGTAGAAGTTATGGTTATTTCGAAAATCACCACATCTCCTTATCAAACTTCTCCCGAGGAACGAACTCGCGTCCTCCACAGCCAACTCAATACCTTAACCACTTGCGCTAACTAAGCTGTGTACGCTGTTTTTTGTTTTTTCATTTTTCTAATTTTTTTTTCATATTTTTTCCATAATTTTCCCATTAAAAATAGCCTTGAACTCATAAAAATTATTATTGAATTAAATAAATATAAATAGGCCGAACAATTAATATATGTATGCAGAAAACATTATCTATTAGTTTATATTTTTTGATACAGCGATTGCATTCACTGCATGTTAGTCACACTCGGCTTTCATGATGCGTAAAACTGGAAATCGAAGTGGTTAATCTCATAGTCGAATCAATGTTGGGACGAAATTAAAAAAACAAAGGAATTTTGACTAAATTGAAGTTCACGCACTTACATATATTCGCTCGCAAACACTTGGTAAATCAAGCGTAGTAGCATCGCATAAAGCGATATCGGTATTTAATAAACTTAACTTTAAAATAAACTAATACTCGAACTCGTAAAGATTGTTGCGTACATTTAGGAGATTTCGAAATTAATTAATTAATTTAATTTCAGTAATGCGGCGAGATAATATGCAAAGATGTTAATATATTTTTTTCGCCATTATTTCTCTGGTTACAAGCAATAACCATTCAAGTGAAAACGAAATGTTTTAAAAAAAAATATTTGTGTAGTTAGATGAAAATAATTATGGATCTAACTTCTAAGAATACATACATTGCCTAAGCTAGGGGAACATTTTGAAATATTTTATAACATTACAAGTATGATTTTTATACATTGTTTGCTTGTATCTCGATCACAGCGACATCTAGGTTGAACAAATTTAAAATTTAAATCTGATACAGGTACACTTGCAAGAGCTCACTAAAAATTCATAGAGAATTAAATTCAAACTTCACGGGCAGTCTTTAGGATAGCACATATGGATTGTTTTGCAGCTTAATTATTGCTTAAGTCGACTTACGCAGTTATTGCTTGTTACCAGCGATTTAAGCTATTTGTTTCATTGTGTTTTTATTTTTGTTCAAGGGTTCAGCGGCATTCCAAACAATAAATTCGGAATTGCTTATTTAAAAATCATAATCAATGCGCAGCTTCTATTACACATCCAAATTCGAATCAATAAAAGCACATCGGCATAATGCATTAGGCTGGATCGGTGGCCTTACAGAGAAAAACAATTATTATAACCAAAAGTATGTCGCTCTCTTAAGATAGTTACAATCGTTTTTATGACTTAATTTTGGCATTCAGTCACAGTCGGAGTAAATTCATAAAAGGTGACAGCAGTAGTACAAAAACAAAAATGTGCTTGTGTTTGGTTTTTGTATTTGCAGCTTGCTCTTGTCAAATTACTTCAAAAATTTATATCAGAATATAAATAAAAATTTGAATTTGTCATTTTAAGCCGTATAATGGAAAAAACAGTCAAATCAGCTGTTCTAGTAACACCACCTTAAATGAACTCACCTTGGTCGCAGTTCAAATTAATTTCAATAAAATTGAAGTTTCAATAACTGTTCAAAATTTATTTGTGGGAGTGCATCGTTGAAAAATCAATCAGTAACCGTCCAACGATGAACTCTCCGAGGCGAATTCATATAAGGTGGTGTTGAACAAGCAGCTGAGTGAATTTGCTTACTTGACTGAATGTCAAAAGTTTGTTTTTGTTGTAATTCTCACAGATTCTCATTGTCATTGTGCGTTTCATTTCACATATTTCATTTGAGGTAGGCTTTTATTCATTTTGAAGAAACCTTTAATCAATCTGGTGAAAATATTGCAATTTCAAGAAAAATTACGACATCAAAATAACGAACATTTTTTTCTTAGGTTAATGTTGTTGTTGTAACACTATAAAGCATTCCCCATAAACCTTGGCCGAATATAAATCCGGGTCGTTCCGGTGCGTAGAACCGACTGTCGTGGGAACGACAGCTTGAAATGCTAGCCGATAGGAAAACTGGCCGAAAATTTTACCAGTAAGTGCGGCGACTTGCGGAACATTATAAGACCTGTAAGAACAAGAACGGCGGCCTGGTGACTGATGTCCAAAGCAAACTCAAATTGTGGAGGAAACATTTTTCCACTTTGCTAAATGGTGATAGCGAAAGCGTCACTGGCGAAGATGAGGATCACGAACCCCAAGCCGTCGATGACGGCATTAACATTCCGTCGCCCGACCTCGATGTAGTTTGAAAAGCAATAACGCGGCTACGGAACAACAAAGTCGCTGGCATGTACCAGCTCATTTCCAAAATATGGTCGGACGAATGCATGCCCGCCGATTGGAATTTAATAAGTGTGCCCTGCCCAATTCACAAACAGCGTGATCCTGCAATATGCGCCAACTAACGTAGGATCGCCTCCTTAACATTTCATACAAGGTTCTATCGAGCGTATTGTGTGAAAGACTGAAGTCAACCATCAACCAACTGGTTGGGCATTATCAGTGTGGCTTTAGACTTGGTAAATCTATCATCGACCAGATTTTAACGATACGCCAAATATGGGAAAAGTCCCGTGAGAAGAGTATCGACACTCACCATGTATTTGTCGACTTTAAATCAACTTTTGACAGCACGAGAAGGAGCGGCCTATATGTATGTCACGATGTCTGAATTTCGTATCCCTGCAAAACTAATACGGTTATGTAAAATTACGCTGAGCAACACCACCAACTCGTTCAGAATTGGGAAGGAGCTCTCCGAGCCGTTTGATACCAAACGAGGTTTCAGACAGGGTGACTGCCTGTCCTATAACATTATGTTGGAAAAGATAATTCGAGTTGCAGAATTAAACCGGTCAGGCAGCATTTTTTATAAGAGTGGGCAACTACTGGCGTCGACATCATTGGCCTCAACAACCGCGCCGTTAGTTATGGCTTTTCCGAAGCGAAGCGAATGGATCTGGAGGGAACAACGACAAAGCTAAGTACCTCCTGTCAACAAATAAGCAGTCAGCGCATTCGCCTCTTGGCTCTCGCTTCACTGTTGGCAGTTACAATTTTGACAAAGTGGAGGACTTAGTTTATATTGAAACCAGCATTAACACCAACAACACTGTCAGCCTCGAAATCCAACGAAGAAGAACCTCTCTTGCCAGCAAGTGCTACTTTGAACTGAGTGCGTAAATGAGCGACAAGCCCCTCGGTCGCCGAACGAATACCCTGCTCTATAAGTCCATCATCATGCCCGTGCTATTGTACGGCACAGAAGCATGGACACTATCAACATCAGATGAGATGGCGCTTGGAGTGCTCGAGAGAAAGATTCTCCGAAAGATTTTTGGACCTTTAAGTCTTTGCGATGGCGAATAACGCAGGCGACGGAACGATGATTTGTATGAACTTTATAACGACAGTGGCATAGTACCTATAGCGAATTAAGATTCAGCCCCGAAAGTATTTAACGCGGTACCCGCATCGTTGAAAAGGCCAAGTGGGGAAGGATTTGGCATCACTTGGGGTGTCTAGCTGGCGCTAGTTAGCAAAGCAAAGAAGCAACTGGCTCATATGTATAAGTATATATGTATGTATAGAAAATGATTTTAGTGGTTTGAAAATTAAGAAAATTAGATTTGCCTGTACTCGTAAAAGAAGGTACAATTTTTAAACGATACAACAATATTAATAGAATAAAACTTGAAATAAGGTAACAAATAAAAAGCTAAGAATAAACATTTTGTTTTGCGACCCAGCCTAATGTGCATGCTCAAAATATTTACATGCGTATATTAATCACCACAATTTCAATTCCAGCAGCACACGTATATCTATGAATGTTTGTACGTTTGTGGCTTAGCGCATTTGAATTTTGATAATCAAGCCATTTATGAACATAAACTGGCTTTATTAAGATGCTAATGTTGAGGCAATGGAACCCTGTTAAGTTAAAATCGTTCAATACATTATAGCACTTTATATCTGTTTTTGTTTGTTTGTTTGTTTTTTTTTGTTTTATGCGTAGCGATCGTTACATTTGCATTTAGTATAATACATTTTTCGACTAGTTATTATATTTAATTTTTTTAATTAAATATTTTTTTTTTTTTTGGAACTACTAGCCGATGCAAATAGCAAACGCTAGCAAAACAAAATAACAACGAACTTCCGAAAGATCACAAAACTCGGTCAAATTAAAATTGACAAGCTGATAAGCGTTTTATATGGATCATGAATATAATTACAATTGTGATGGCTACAAACTAATAATAATCGGTTTAAGCTTAATGTGTACTGGCTACATTTTTGCATTCGATCGTAGATATATATTTCGTTTCTACTAAATTCATAGATGCTATTTGCATATAGTATGTACAGAAATAAATACACACACACAGATATGTAAAAAAAAATATACAGCATTCCAATGCTGCTGATAGGTACAGTTGACGAAATGGTTGAAGTTGTGCTTGAAAGACACACCAGGGGGTTACATTTGCGAAATATATAAAAATGTTTTAAAGCTGCAATCGAATCAGTAACTAAATCACTTCCCTACAGAACGCAAGCAACCACAGCTGATTGCTAAGCAAAAAAAAACGTTTTCAAAACCAACATACCGGAATAAATTTTAACAAAGCGAAAATGCTCAGACAAGTAAATTTTTTGTTTTACAAATAATTCAAATTGTATAATTTCACTCAACACTTATTTGCAGCTCATCATCGCTACCTCACTGTTCGCACTCGCCTACGCTGGCGGAGATCCCGCCGATGTTCAAGCGACAATACTCCGATATGATAACGAAGTGAATCCCGATGGCAGCTATAACTATGCATACGAAACTTCGAATACGATACAGGCTCAGGAGAGTGGTATTGGTAGCGCCTATGCTACGGGCTCATATTCGTACACCTCGCCGGAAGGACAGCCCATCCAATTATCCTATACAGCCGATGAAAATGGATATCAACCTAAGGGCGATCATCTGCCGACACCACCACCAATTCCCGATTATATTCTCAGATCTTTGGCTTACATTGAATCACATCCTTTCCCAAAAATTCAATTAAAAAAGAGGAAGTGAGTGTTGAATGCAAATTCAATACCTAAAAACATTTAGAAAATGCATTACTTAGTTTTAAGAAGTCTAAAAAATTTTCAGTAGTTTCTAATACACAAATCAGCGATATTTTCATACATACCTTTGTACATAATACTAATATTTACATTAATATATATTTAAATAAATTTGTTACTGCATGAGTATTTAAAAAAATGTTTTTTCGTACAGTCGTAGAAGAAGGAGTCTTAAAACAACTTTACTAAAATACAGAGCAGGAGAGTACATGAAGTGGTTAATATTCTCTCATGAATACCCTTTAAGGCCATATTGCGCTTGTTATTAAGCAACACCATCTAGTCTGCATAGATATAGTCTCTCTGATCCCGCCGGCAGTGATAAGGATCTCTAAATCCTACAGACGGTATCTCATGTGTCTAAAATGTTGCTCAACATGCTCCGGCATGTGTCTACTGTGAGTGTGTCCTGCGATAAGAAGAATCTGACCAATCACTGGGAACCAAACTATCAAAGCATTGTTTATAACCAGCGCATAGTGCACCGACCCCAAGAATGATAGAATACAAGATTGTGCGTTCCGCGGACCGCTACTGCGCTCTTTGTCGATTAGACAAGCACCCACTCATTCGCTGACGAAATAAAAGCATCTTATCCAAACAATGCTAAGAAATCTTTTGAATCGTTCTGCCGCTTGTCCGCATCTTCTTTTTTTTCTTTGCTCTCTCATTCTAAGCTTGGCGCATTACCATGGATTCAATGATGAAAGGTTTGATACATAAGCAGCTTCGTTCCCCACTCTTCGCTTGTCGTCTCCTTTAGCTAAAAGCGTGCTACTCCTTTAGCTAAAAGCGTGCTAAGGTAGGTATTTGCGCTCTCCAGAAATCTCACTCAGATGATCCACAATGACTTTTTGGAAAACACTCCTTAAATCATTCAAAGATATTCTAGACGGAGTGTTTTTGGATTCATTTATTACTAGCTACACCCTGCGTGTGCCGCTACGCTTTATTTTTTTAACATAAATGGCATAAACGGATTCAAGGTTATTATCCAGATAACTTAAATTTATCAATTTCATTTCGGTTGAAAATTAAAAAAAAAATCAATAACAATAAAAATAAAAATAAACGCTCATGGTTGAAAAACTAAAACTTTACTTTACTCAAAAGAAAATGATTCTAAGCCATTTTTATTAAAAATTGATTTTGTTTTTTCATTAAATATTTAGATGAAATATACCCTACCCAAAAAGCTCCACGAAAATCCATTCAACAGTTTCGGATATTATTGAATTCAAACAGACATACAAATAATGGTCCAAATGTATTGTATTACATTTCCTGCATCAACCTCGGTTATTATTTTAAAGAAATTTTCAATAAACAGACATGACTTTGAAAAGATAGCCAGATAGAAGATAGCTAACCTATGGTGGTCCGGTGCGTTTTAATTTTTCAAAATAGTTCTTACCGTTATTTTTCAATATATATAAATGGTAAATTTTTACATTTTCATCGTGAGTGATTTTTATGATAGTACTGTTTCTTTTAATTTTTTACATTCGATATCAAATATTTTGGCAATTTTTGCATATAGTCAATATTCTATGTATTTAATTGAAATATTATGTGTGTATGTGTGTTTTAGGAATTTTTCTATAAGCAGAGTCATTAAATATATGATGGAAATATTCAAATTGTTCTTATAGAATGCCGCATGAATTTACTCTGAAACCACAACGAAATATAAAAACAGATGTAGTCATTTTTATTTTGGATTTGATTCCGAACATTGCCTGTTAAAATTGTCCTCCAGTTCCTCAAAACCGTTGAGAGGTTGGATTGAAGCTCGTAAAAACCATATCGGCTTAATTAATAGAATATATTCTTTATATTATCAAGTTTCTTTTTATTTGCCGAATCCCATAGTCATACACAAAACACAAAAAAAAAACATTAAATATGTAGGTAGATCAGTTTATTCCTACTGGTATTCTTTTGAATTACGGAATTATCCTAAACATAAAATGTATATTTTTATTTCAAGTGATCATTTTCAACAACAAAAAAAATTAACAGCCATGTTAATGTCGTTGAAAAAAATATTAAGAAGAAAATTATTCTATACTATTTCTATAAAATTGTTTTTTTTTACATTTACATTTAATATTTAAATAAAATATTTAGTATAATATTTAAATAAAATATTTCCTATAATATTTGAATAAAATATATACTATATTACACCAGAGGTTACTGGCTAGCCATTAGTTAAAGCCCCATGAAAATTCGTTCAGTAGTTTCGGAAATTACTGCGTTCAAACCAGACCTGTTAAATTTCAAGTACAATTAGTACTCAATACAAATACTTTTTAAAGTACTTATAATGAATACGTAATTGTTTTCTATCTGAATTGAAATTAGGACTCGAGTACAAGTACTTGTAATAGGAAAATATTCGGAAATACCATCAAGTACTGAAAGTACTCGAAAATACTCGCTAAAAGAATTGCAATCCTTTTCCAAGTACTTCAAAGTAATTGAAAGTAATTGAAAGATAAATAGATAGATTAATAACTATTAGAATTTTGTATTAAAGATAACACTAAAAGAAACTGAACATAATATTCAAAAAGAGTGAAGAGGAAATAATAAAGTAAATAAAAACTAATTTGTATCTTTTGTGACTGAATTTCTTGTCAGGCCCAACATATTTTATGTTAAATGCGGCTGAAAATTTTTAATATTAGCCAAACAAAATTTCTTTACCTCTAAATGCATTCGTAACTGTCATTACGTTCACAGCTTTGTCCCTTCCCAGGAATATTTGGAAGCGACGTTGTCATTCATAATTTTGCACCTTGTTAAGCAAAAAAGCTTTGATGGGTTCTCCTTTTTTGAGTAAAAATTGCTAATTAGTAACTACCGAGGACGCTTATTTAAACTGAAAAATCAAGCGAAAACCAATGGCAATATTTTATATGAACTTATTGAATAAAAAAAGCATCAAACATATAAAAGAGAGCATCCGCGTTTGACTGGCTGGGATCAGATTTTACTTACAAGAAAAAGTGGATATGTGTAAATATTAGTGGTTTCTTTATGGGAACCGACCAAGACATAAATTAATCGTATTACAGATGATGCACCAAGATTTGTAACGGGGAAGTTTGGACAACAAAAATGTGGTAATCAATTTTGTAGGTCATTTGTGTTCTTTGGTTTCTATAAAACAAAAAACGAATCGACGCGGTTTTTTTAATTGCATTTTACCAGCATATTTTCCTACATATATTTTTTGGTTTATTTATTTGATTCCAAACAACCATAAAGCTGGGTACAGACAATGAAGCAATTCGTATAGAATATATAATTTGATTCTAAAAAATTATAAACGTAATTATTACACATAGTTATGATGTTCTTATTTTATTTTTTTTTATAAAAAGCCTACTAAAGAATTTCTGAATTTTCTGCTTATTTAGTTGATTTTAGGGCTATACAAATTTTCGTCCTAAAAATAGGAAAAATCTAATTTTCTTCGTAACTATTTTATTTATTACACGATACCAAAGTGTGATATATCGTGATAAAGGTAATTTTGAGTACTATTTATGCTTCTAGAATACTCTTATTAATTTCTATCTCCCTAAATACAACATTATTCTTCAAATTTCAAACTTTTTTTCGTTGATCAGTCTACTAGGTATAAAAGAATCACTAGTAGACGGAAGCATCGTGGAAATCCTGAGGTTACGAGTACTGATTTATTCTTCCGCGTGACCTTCAAGAAAAATTCCCTAATCACGAGCGCATATGTACATACTTTAAGGATTCATGGTAATTTTTAAACACGAAATTGGCAAGTTGACCAAAGAATTCAACTGTCAAATTGTATGAAGAATTTCTTCATGCTGGACCTTTTGCTATGCTCTCTGAGTTGAAAATATTACCGGTACCTACTTCAAAATCTTGAAGGGAAATTTTCTTGTTTAAAAATAGTGAAGACAATTTAAAGAAACAGAATCAAATAGGTAAATATAAATCGCATAAAAAATTTCACAATACGATATATTAACATTTCCTTCATAGTATTTTCAATGTAGGATAGCTTAAATGATTTAGTTCAAGGCGAATTCCTATCAGGTGGTGTTATATGTACGTACAAAAACAAAAATTTACAATAACAAATTTTATGCACAATGGCAGTATGATTTACAACAAAAACACAATTTCGACTTAACGTTCACCAAGGAAACTCAATCATCTACTTGATCAACTTCACCTTATATGAACTGAATTCGCCTCGATTTAGTGGCTCTGGCATTGTACCGTGACATTGAAAGTACAGCTGATGAGTCAATGATGAAATATATAAAAAACCACGAATGTGCCGAGTTATTATTAAAACAAATTTTCAAACATGTTTACAAAAAAATCTTATTCTTGGTTACTTCAGTATTGAAGTACATAAATTTCAATAATACAGCTCGGTACTAGGCTTTACTATAAAAAAGAAGAAACTCGGTATTTTCAAATTGCTAACTAAAAAAATTCAACAAACTTTACTCAATAAGTCGAAATTTTTTACCAAAAACAAGTTATGGTATGCAGTATCGTAGCCCATTTAATTTTACTACGCATTTCAAATGGCTAGAACTGGTGTTTTTACCATAAAAAAAATTCCGAGTACACGTAAACATTTCAATGGGTCCTGAAAAAGAAGTTATTCTAAAAAAAAAACATTCCCTATAAAATTTTGGGGAATGCTGCTGAAGTGACAGTCCTTTGCCGGATTTAAATCCTTGTCGTTCCGGTATCGTAGAACCGACTATCGTGAGAACGTGGAAAAATTGTCGTATGTCGCGAATACATGAGCACCAAAATGAACTAATTAACTGAAAGAATAATTTGTATAATAAATAATAAAGTCATTATGAAAAAAATTGAAGTGTGTACCGTTTATGTACATCACCTAGTATGAATTAGTCTACTCAAGGTGTGTTTATTAGACTACTTAGTACTACAAATAAGTAGCGAAAAGCTGAATAAATGTAACCCTTTTTAAAATACATGGCCGCAATAGAACTGCCAAAAAAAGTGAGGTTAAGCTACTGACATCACCTTATTATCATTATTGTTGTTGTGTTAAGACTAGCTACACCCTGCTAGATCAACTTGCCCATGATCGTTATTTTCAAACTCATCTAAAACGTGATGTGTAGATAGGGTTGGACCATATGGAGAGGGGGGTTAGATGAGTGGGTTTGTTGGAAGTAAATAAGTGGTTAGTATCGTGCGGGGATTCTCCATATGCCGGACATTCATTTATGATGTTGGGGTCGAGTCTGGATAAGTAGGAGTTGAGGCTACTACAATATCCAGATCTGGCCAGAGGCAGCTGAAGCTCTTCGTCTGGTAAGGATGATGGTTTGGCTCCAAACAGCATTCACATGCCTAGAGTTCATAAAGGTGGTATTTGACTCTTGATGAATGAAATTCAGAGCCTGTTTGTACGCCATAGGATCCCATGGTGGACTGGTGAACGACTGGATCCCGTCCTTGAGTTCATAGAGCTTCCCCTTATATGCCTGGGAGGCGGCTCGGCCATTTGCAAGCTCCTGTTTGGGTGTCGCTTACGGTGGCATCCAGTCAGGAACTGCTTGTTGAGCAGGATATTGTGCTCCCTAACTGGTGTCTCCTGATGGAGGTGTGCCCCCGGCGAAATCAGAAGACATCCAGTTAAAGCCCGGAAAGCGGCGGTTCGAAAGGTCTGTAGCTTCGTCCATTGAGTCCTACTGGTCCCCGGCGTCCGTCCAGATTGGAGCGGCATAGTTTGCAACCGGCCGGCCAATCGCCTTGTACGTTGTCAACAACGTTTCTTTGCCTTTGCCACAAGTGCTGCCGGCGAGCGACCTGAGGACCTTGTTGCGGCTCTGTACCTTATTATCATTGTACCACGGGTGATTTTATGATAACGTAAATCACGAAAGTAAATGGAAATGACAGAGAGTCTAAACTTTTTTTAAAAATTGTATCAGATTTATTAGTGCGACCCTAATAAAGCAATTGCGAAAGAAATATGTAAATACTTACTCCCTGTGTTTATTTCATTTCGCAATAGAATGCTAATTGTTGTCTGTACATGTTTCGTCAACACCCTGTTTTGTTCATTCATTCACTTTTCCGAAGCAGCAAACATCGTTTAAATTATTGAAATCGAGTGACAGTGTTGCATTTTTTAGCCAATTAGGTACTGGAAAATGCGATATTTTCATAAATATTAATTTTTCTTCCAATACAAGACGGAAACAGCTGCTGCTTATGTGAATTATAAGCTCATGATCCTCAATTACGAAATATTTCAATCTAATAAACGCCATTAATACAGTTACTAATTTGCCCTTTACCCCAAGATTACATTACTTTACGTACCGCTCCATAATAAAACATGGCAACACTCGACATTTCAGAGCATTTTTATTTTCATGTGGAGAATCAATGCGAAACGAGCTGAAACGATTTTTTGTTGTGCTATTTTGTGTTTGGGAAAAATTAATACAGGAAAAAGAAATAAATTGATAATTAACGTGAAAAGGATAAATAAAGAAGATAATTTGTAAGTGCGGAAGTGAAAAAATAAAGATCATTGTTGACAACAAAAGCTTTGTGACTGTGTACACATTTGTTCCGGTTGAGGGGCGCTAGACGAGCGCTTGGTAAAACGTAGAACGACGAGAGCTGCAGAAGCGATAGCGGCAGGCACGCATTGAAATCGGAATTAGTTTGCTTGGATATCGTATAGTTCTTATTGTACGATTAAAAATTGGATATTTACAATAGTGAATCACGCAGTAATAATAACATTGGAAGAACAAGCTTTATAAAGCACCGCGCTATTTGGTTGGTCATCCGGCAAAAACGCTGGTGATTCAGGACTATCCAGCGTGCAGAAGAATATTAGTGGTAGTAGTAGCAGCTTTTTTAGTGTAAACAGCGCATTTAGCGCCTACAAATTTTCCAACTGCTGGAGTGCCATAGGATTTAAAGTCCAATATTTGCGGTATCATATAGCAAATCAGTCGTCAGGTGAGTAAGCGTTTTGTATTTGTTGTGTACACTTAATAAGTGCACACCGTCTGATAGCTGCCTGCCTGCCTGCCTGCTGGATGGCAGTACAATTTAATGCGCGTTTTGTGCTGATACGGCTTTTGTTTTTTTTTTTTGTTTTTGAGCTAATAATGATGATGTGTATATGAAATTGATTTTAATTTTATTTTTAATTCTAGTGGCATTGTTAAAAGACGGAAATAATAAACAAATCCCATAGGTTTGCGAAGCATTTTTGTTTATATTTAAAGATTGATTTTTTCCCACCTACATACATACATGCTAAACTAGCTGGCAAGAAGCACGTGTATAGCAAATCAAAAAGGGATCATTCATCCCCCGCAGTTACATATTTGAAGCGTCAAATAGCATTCGTGTATAACCAAACTCGGATAATAGGGATAACAAAATAGGCAATTGGTTACCAAGGAAGTTTGAACACAATCGGTGCTCTATTTCTTCAATATTCCTCTATGACATATATGCACATATAATAGACATGTAAGTGAAATAGATTAGGCGCGATATTTCTTCAATACATATTTACATACACATGTATGTACATACATATGTACGCACGTACCTATTCTAGTATGTGCATAGAATTTTATAGTCGGTTGTATAAATTATGCAACTATCTACATTCAAGATACATAGGTAAATATTCCCTAGCATATGAGTCAGATATGATAGCTATTAACTAGACTAGACTACACCTCAGTCCATGCTCTTATTGAATTAAATTTTTTTTAAGTTCGAACTGAATTTTTTTCTAGTCTTAACAAACGGGATCATTTTGAACTCCGCGCCATTTTTGAGTCGGCAATGAAACAACTGACAGAGACGTGATTTAGCAAATTAAAGGAGGGCTCCGGATATGAACGTCCTCAGTTATTTGAAGATGTGGTTGTTTTCGTAACCGCAAGAAGTGTCCCCATAGTATTTTAGGAATTGCTGCTGAATTGGTAGTCCTTGGCCGGATAAAAACTCGTGTCGTTCGGTTATGGTAGATCCGCCTGTCGTGGGTCTAGTGATGTGAAGACAACTGCGTTTGTTCATCCGAAACGGTCAAGTGAAAATATTGGCACTACTGTTTAGAGTGTAGACGAAAAGCCAGCGTTGACAATCTCGAGACGTTCACATTAATTAGGAATTTCTCAAAGCAGTTTACATTACATTTTGTTAAAGGTTTAAATTTAAGACCGATCCATAAAATTTTATTTTTATTTTAAAATATAAAGAGCTACATACCTATTGCAGATGGATAGAGAAAGTATTGCGGTTGATGCTCACGTGATACGGGAACAGTTTCGTTTTAGATATAGTACAAACACAGACAAACCATAACTTGCTAAAAATCCGTAACTGTCAGCTAGAAAAAAATTAATTAATCTTTAAAGACTGCGCTGTGGAGGGTATTTTGGAGTCTGAAACAGTGTAAGCTTAAAAGGCTTGTTTAAAAATATTAAAACAAAATGTCAACTGAATAATTATGCATTGAAAAATTTCGGTACCTACATTCGCATAGATAAATTTCAAAGATATAAAAATTCTAATATTTTTAAGTTTTCCTTTCACAGAGGCTTCAGTTGATTGCAGGGTAATTTTATTTTTAACCGGCACGGTGTGTGTCCACACACCATTTGCTTTAAAATATCATCGAAATATAAAATTTTAATTTTATATAAATTATATTAATTAAAATGAGCAATCATTATCTTAAGTAGAGTAAAAGTAATCAATCCTCACAGTCTCAGAGTAATAGCGCTCAAAATGCAGTTAATTTGCATTTAACTTCTCTCCCCCTTTTGCCTTTCTTTGATTCGCACTTACATATGTACATATCACACACAATTTTTCTTTTAATGCGCAGTAATTTTGCGCCAATACCCCCACTCTTTGCCGGTTTATTATCTTAAAAATATTAAGCAATTATTTGTTTTGCTTTCCACACTTTATACGAGTACATTGTTTTTCTTCGTATTAATTAACTCTTGCCGGTATTATTTCGTATGTACTGTATATGTATGTATGTAATTATTTATTTATTTCTTGTGCCGCTCGGCATTTATCGCACTCACAATGCAATACTTCTCGCACCGCCGCCACCTATTCAAGACCGTATGCCACATTTCCTTCATTCGATGACGAACCGAACCGAGTATTGGGTTTGTCATTCAAGTGGTAATTTCTCCGATTTGTATTACTTGGTAACCAACTAATTTCATATACTTATCAGTTCAAATAGTACATATGAGCATTAGGGTGCATCACTACAATAAAAAAAAAAAAAAAAAAATAGGGCCGATGTTCCATCGGAATTATACATTTATTTCTGTTTCAAAAATGGAAAAAATGGAATATTTTTCATAAATCAAAGCAGTTTTTTAAAAATATTTTTTCAATTAAATGACCTGAGATGATAGAAGAGTTCAAGTTTAAATACAGCATACAAATATTAAAAAAAAAAAAATGCGATTTTTAATGCTGTTTTGATTCTTTTTGTGAAAGCTGGTTAAAAAAAAACTTGATAGATCATTGACTGATAGATTGACTGATTTAGACTTGGAAATGCAAAAAAAAGGTAAGATTTTTATTGCTTTGTACACAAATTGTTTTCCAAATCTCATTATTATGATTCCTTGGAAAAACAATTTAAAAATTTTTCAGCAAACCTTTTAAGCTTAAATTGTGTTAATTTTTTTATTTATAAAAACTTGATTTTTGGAAGTATTTTCAATCGGTCAGCTCACGTAAATCTTGATATATTTCCGAAATATTTTGGCGAAACTTAACTAATTTTATAATTCCAGCTTAAATCCCACAATTTTTTTTTTGTTGGGGAGACACACCCTAATGAACTTACAGTTGGGGGCACGAAAATATATACTGGCCGAATGTATTGACATTTGTGTCTTTACTTATTTAATTATAATTATATTTTTATAAAACTATAGTTAATGCTGTAACAAAAACTATATTATTCAAAGTTCCAAACTTTCTAGAAAATTTATAAAAATTCGTAAAGTTAAAAAAAATGCTTATTAAAATTTGCGCCGTTTTTCCATTATACATATGTAAAACATTTATTTACTATGTATGGAAGGAAATTATGAACAGCGTAAGCAGAAAAAATTTATCAAAAATCAACAAGAATTTTTAGCCACTTGAAACTTTCACTTTATTATACAATAAAATTGAAAGGGCTACAAAACTGCATACACGAAATTTTCTAAAAATTCTGATTCAAAAGTTAGAAATTTTGATGACAATTTTTTTCAAATTTATTGAGTTTTTATAATTTTTCTAGAAAGTTAAACTTACATGCTTTTTGTTATAGAATTACCGATATTTTTGTATAAAAAATATTAAAATTAAATAAGGGTAGAGAGAATTGCTAAAACTTGTCAATATGTTTTGCTACTATTTTCTTGATCACAGGTGTACATATGTATTTTTTTGTAAAGTAAAAAGTGAAAAAAAGACTTCAGTTAATTTTATAATTTTGCTGGTTCTTAACACAGTTGGTTTGAAGCCGTCCGTTATGTGGCGATCTCAGAGCAAAGAGCCTATGTAGTTTTACCATTTTAGATACGTCGTTTTGCTCCGAGCTCGTCATGCGTAAAAATGTATGTAAAATATTTTAATATATATGTACATATGTCGATAACTTTCGTTGTCATGACTTTTATTTCACGTCGTTTTTATCCTACACACACACATTCACATCTACTACATATATTTTTAAACTGTTATCGCTATCTGGAAAACGATAACTTTGCAAGGCCTTCACTTAACATGTCTTATCATTTTAATTTCATTTATTTGTTTTTTCGAAGGGATACTCGTCGTATAAAACACATACGAAATTAAAGATAGAGATTTCTGGTTTTAGCTGGTCAAAGATAGTGGTCATTTTATAAATGTTCATTTCTAAAATGTTAAATTATAATGTAAGTGCTTAGTATTTAATAAATATCGAGTGTTTGGTCAATTGGGTGCATAAGTAAGTTTTAAAATATATTCGAAATCTATGGCGTATTCTGAAAAAAAATTCCTAAATTCTTTTCAATCCAACCTAAACTTTGCGGTCATATAATAAACCAAAGTGAAAGTACCGCACATTGGAAAGAGTGGCATATTAAAAACAAAAAACTCGACAAAAACAAATTAAGCAACTTTTAATGAATGTAACTATGAAATTTTTTCACTTTAATAAAAGAATTGGTTTTTTTTTTTTAATATGTCATTCTTATAGCAAACTCGCGGTATTTTTTTAATCTCTCTATTTCACCGCCACAATCAACATTTATGCTAAGTCATATAGAAAATCGGTAAACACATTTGGAGAGCGTAGGATTATATCGATTGCTTCGCAACTGCTATACTTAATTTATTCAAATTTGCATACTCGTTTACGCATATTGACAATAACAAGCAACTAAATTTGGTCAAATATTCAATTGTTACACATCCGAACTATATTTGGCAAGAACGAGCTGAGTTTTTGTGTGTGTGTGTGTGCGTGTTTTTTATGTCGTTTGTAGGTAAAGAGTTATCAAATTAGCGTATTCGCAAATGAACTTAAATAATATTATAAAATAAATTTTTGAAATTTTTAAAATAAATTTTTGAAATCCATTTTTGATAAAATTTCCAATATTACGTTTGGAACAATTGACTACTTTTGTCCTTTTATTTTTCATTATTCAATTTTAATTCTTTTTTTGTTTATAAAAATGTTTGTTTGATAACAAAATCAGGATTTCAAACTTTGTGAGTATACCGTTTTATAGATTGGATTAAAGTTTTTTTTTTATAGAATGAACTTGTATATTTTATTAACAAAATAATTAAAAATAAATAAAGAAAAAAAGTCAATATGTAGTGGGCTTGTAATTTTGTTATTTGATGTATGTATTTATGTGAGAACTTAGTGGTGTTGGCTCAAATTCCGTTGATCCGTTAATTTTCTTTTCGATTCATGGTGGCCCTAATCTTGGTCATAACTTAACAAATGTGGGTTTAAAGTGCTCCAAAGTTGGAGATTTATTCGCGGCCTTTCGCAAATTTCCTATTATTCCATATTATTTAAAAAAATATTTTGACATTTGTGGGCAGGTTGCCAAGCTGCCAGGCGGTTTAGGAACAATAATATTTTGTTTAATAACACTGTGATAGTCAAAAAAAAAAAGACAAGACCAAACTTAACAAAATTTGTATTTTTTAAAAAAGCTACACTAACTATGTTTGTGTGCTGTTTTATTTTTTTTGTATCTTATAAGTGTTATCAATAAGTATCATAAATTTGTACACAATATTTAAATTAAATTTAATAAGACTCATCTATCAATGTCCAACACAAATCAGCAAGCAACGAGTCAAGCTTTTAACCACTGCACTGATAAGAAATAACAACAAGTAACGTTTGAAAGAAACGTTAAATGCTTGCCTAAGAGTCAAAATTTAAGCATAGATTGCAGTAGTTAATTTGACATAGTTAGTGTAGCTTTTTTAAAAAATACAAATTTTGTTAAGTTTTTTTTCTAATGGTTAGTTTGCTCAGAACGTTGTCTTTGCTTAAGTTTCTTACTATTACAAGATGTCACTTAATGTATAAGTATCAAAGGGTAAATTAAAATTTTGACGAAACGTGAGGGAAAAAACATTTAAAAAATGGATTAAATTTCAGTTTTTTCGACATATTGGCTATAAGGACACAAAAAACATTGATTTTGGGGTTTACAGTCATCTAAGAACTTAAAGACGGACTTATTCTGAGAAGCTTTGCCAAAGAAAGTTTACCAAAAAAGTCAACATTAAAAAAGTTAGAGACCGAAGAAAAATGTGCCTTTCTCTTACAATGGGCCACTTTGATGAAAAACTTCAACAAAAATTTTTGTATGAAACCATGATTGTAACTCAAAAAAGTAATGATGCAGTTCGATTCGTAGGACCCGAAATAGGGGGAAACCGTCGAGTTTGGTCTTGTCTTTTTTTTTTTTTTTGAAAAAAGCTATCACAGTGTAATTATCCAAAAAAAAAAAAAAAAAGAATTAAGAAGAAAGTGAGTACTATAAAGTTCTGTTATTCAATGTTTGCTAAATGGCATCGCTTCATTCGGTGTCATTCAAATCCTGGCCGGGGCAAGAACATTGTAGAAAAGTTTGTTTTTTTCATATAGCGGTCGCACCTCGGAAAGCAATGGGAAACCTCCGAGTGCGTTTCTGCCATAAAAAAAACTACTCGCATAAATTATTTACCGTTCGTAGGAGTAAAACTGTTCAATTTGTGTTATAACTTCAAGACGAGCATCACAGTGTGTAGAAGTTCGGCCAAACATCAAGCTATGACGCAAGCGCCAAATTATTATTATTATTAACTTATTATTAAAATCTATTTTATATGGAACAAAAAGTGCAACACTAACAGTAAAGAAAAAATAACAAAAATCAACGGTAATTTTTAGCTACATACAACTTACACTTTAATTTAATATTGAATTGGCTACATAAGTACGTACATAACTGCATGCTCGGAAGTTTCTAAAAATTCTGATATAAACTTATACTGAAAAATTAATATATGAACTCTCTTATATTTAAAATTCTCTTGTCACGGTCGAACTCCTCCGAAAGGGCTCCATCGATTTACACATATGAAATTTTGTTTGCACATATGGTAGGTATGAGAATGGGTCGTTAGGTATATTTTATGCTTGGGCGAGGGTTGCCACCTGACTGTAAAGTAAAATTTTATTGAAATATACACAAGTTATATGAAATATTATTATTTGGGTGTCAAGCGGTTTCTCGGGAAAAAGATACATTGCTAACTTTTGTGAGGGTTGCCACCCGTTTGAATAGTCGGAATTTAATTTAATTATACACAAGTTATATGAAATATTATAATATGGATGGCAAGCGTTTTGTCTCGGAAAAAGATTGATAGCTCACTTTAATGAGGGTTGCCACCTCCTTGAAAAGTCGAATTTAATTATATTACACAAAGGTTTAATCAAATATTTAAATAAGGGAGTCAAACGATTCGTTTCGCTGAGAAGATGGTTTATAGCTAGCTATATTTTGGAGAGAGTTGCCACCTGCTTGAAAAGTCGAATTAAATTACGCATCAGTTATGTATGTGAAATATTAAAATATGGGTGTGAAACGGTTTCTGTCGGCGAGGAGAAGGTTCAGACTTTTATGTTGAAGAGGATTGCCACCTGTTTTAAAAGTCGAATTCAAAATTGTATAAAATATTAAAATATGAGTATCAAACGATTCATTTCGAGGAGAAGTTTTATAGCTAGCTATATTTTGAAAAGGGTTGCTGCCATCTGGTTGAAAAGTTAAAAGTCTTGATGAGTGTCAAACTGTTTCGTCTCGATGAGGAAAAGTTGCATGACTATATTTTTGAGAGGGCTGCCACCTGTTATATGTATGTGACAGAAACCGAATTGCGATTTCTGGTTATATAGAAAAAATGCAATTAATAAATAAATATAGGCAGTGCAACGTCTGCCGGAGTTTTCTAGTATTTCTATAAAAAAGTAATGAACAAATTTTTCATGTAAAATATTTTGAATATTAAAAAAAACACAAAAATCGCTGTTTCACTTTGAGCAATTGTAATTGTTTATGTATGTATTAAAGTTATTTAAGCTAAAAACATACGCACATATGTACGCCGTATTGAACAAGAAAAATAAAATAATTGATAACCAGTTTAAATTTTCATGAATAATTTGTAAATAGAAACAGTTATTTATAAAGTGACCTAATACATTTTTAAGATAAAGGCAGAACAGAAACCATATTGCAAATAATTACAAACTTTAATTAACTGCTCCCTTTTCTTTTTGTAGCTTTTAGAATTGAATGGCTAATAAGCCAAAATTTACCTACGAATATACAAATGTACATACAAATATATTTATGAACACAGGTGATATAGTACATGCAAATATGTATTCATACATTCATCATATACATAAATAACAAATTCTGAGTGAAGAAACGAACGCGGCGCTATAAAACAGATCTTTCGGGCTACTTTATACATACATACAAACAAACATACATACATACATACATATGTATAGAAAAATATATATGTATACAAAAAAAAGTATGTACTTGGACTTTACAAAAGGCAAGTAAAGTAATTTCATATAAATTTTTCTGAAATTTTCATAGCAGATAGGTTTGAATCAACAATTATAAAAACAAAAACAATACAAAATATGTACATATATGAATTCACGTTTTCACTCACACACACTCAGGGAAATGGCTTAGAGGGTATCGACAGATTTAGCAAGTGTTTACCTTACCCCGTTGCTGTGAGCGCATTGATAAGAAAGTAAAAGGCTAGGTATAAATTTCAAGATGTTCTTCTTTTATATTTTGGTACAAATTTTCGTCAACCTTTATTAAAACCGGTTGCGTTATTGTACCATATTTAGTATAAATTTCTTTTGTTCCTGTAATGAACGAAATATACTAGATGCTATACTGGTTTTGAGAAAAGAAATAGCATGAAAGCAGGTTTCATCAGCTGTTCTATGTTTACATTTGTAAATTTAATTAGTTTTACATCGACACCGCTATTTTTCACTGTTATATGCGTAGAAGCGTTAGCTTAACAAAATAATACTGAAAATCAACTTGCTTTTCTTTGTTTTCTCACTTTTGGCATATAAACAAAATGGCGTAGAATCCGCTCATAAATATTCGCAATTTTCATTCGGTTGGTCGTGTGGTGTTCGTTTTGATTCGTTCACGAGTTACTGTCCCTCAATGTGAAAATAGTCGAGTTTTTTTTTTTTGCAATATTGACACGATTTTCATGTTCAATTTTTTTACACAAATCTAGTTTATTAAATAAACAATGATAATGAAAAATTATCATAAAAATTGAAAAAATCGACGTTAAATTTTTTTTTATTAGAATTTTCAAAGTATGCAGTTTTATAGCCCATTCAATTCTACATAGTACTCAATTAAGAACTTATCAGATTGATTGAATTGAACTAACCGAAATTATTTGAATAGGGACTATGTAGCTTCCTACAATAAATTCATTGAAAACTTCATTATAGTGGAAAATGTTTTTAGCCAATAAAGTCGCACAATTTTTCGCAGAGTTATTGATAAAAGGAATCAAAAATGAACGGTTAGTCGAAGAAGTCGGAACAAAAAACGTTTGCTAATCAATTAACTTAAATTAAAATTAGTCGGTTAATAGGAGCTACAATAACAAAGTGAAAGAAATATTCATTATTTTTTGATAAACTTTTTGCTGACGTCTTGCTTACGAATTTCGTTCAATATAAAATATCATTTCGTGAATACGTTATATGGAAGAAGCTGCGCATGACTATCAGCAAAAAAAAATGATCACAAACTTAAAACTTGAATTGAGAATTGAATGCGCTATGAAACTGCATACACGAAAAACTTCTCAAAATTTCCAAATTTTTCCAGCTTGTTAAATTTTCGTACAATTTTGATTTGTATGGTTAATGTTTTTGAACGCACTATAATTTTATAAAAAATGCATGAATAAATTTTAGCATAGAAAATCTTTACAATATTGTAAAAAATAAAACTGGTCATTTTTCATGGTGAGTTGTTGTTGTAACATCACAAAATATTTCCTATAAACTTTTTGGTAATGTTGCTAAAGAGACCAACCTTGCCCGGATATAAATCCGGGCTACCCGACTGTCGTGTAGCTTATTTTGGACGGTCATTTTAAATATAAATTTGCCTAAAGAATTGTTAAGCTTTTTACCTATTTCCCTTTTTTAAGTTATTAACAACCGTTCGAATTCAGCAACACCATGCACATCAGATGAAAGTGGTCTAGTCCGAGGAGAAATTTATTCGATTTTTTTCTTTTTTTTGAAGTTTTTATTTACCGATTTTTTTCAATTTAATTTTGTAGTTAATTTTTTTCTTTAATATACATATATTTTTCGAATATGCAATAAATGTCTCCATAAATTGTAGTTTTCGCTTGTTTCACAATCTTTTGCAAATTCAATACCCGTTGTGTGGAGATTTACCTGAATGTAATGAACTGGGTTTTTCAAACACAACTACGGGCTATCTTCGATCTTCCAAGAGATCAGTTTGTTGGAATGGGAAGGCGGCGAACAAAGTGAAAATCATACGATTTGATTCTTACACCAATTTATTTCGATTTCAAGACGTACGAAAATAAACGCTAGTAATCCAAAAAAGGAACTCAGTAATTTCCTCTTTAAGAAATGTAATTTGTAAAAATATGCACCTGTGTTCACAAATATAATACCAAAATTGATTGGTCAGTTTTGAAAATTTTGTTTTTTTATGTTATTTTAATTATTTTTATAAAAATATAGTTAATAAAAACACCCATGTACATATGTCGAAGTTTCAAACAAGTGTTTTTCAAATTTTGCCATAACAAAGTACAAGTTTCAAGCGGCAAAACATTCTTGTTAATTCTGTGCTCCTTCATCTTTTTTTGCTATAATATAATATAATATTTATAATATAAGTGATAAAGAAAAATTTACTTTCACATGGAAGATAAAGCTGAAAAACTTTGATTTTTATAAATTTTCTAGGAAGTTATAAAAACAAAACCCTGTAATCACAGTAAAGATGAATTCGGCTCTAAAATAGCTCGATTCTAGCGCAAACTAGCGGATACATTTTTTGTAAAAGTATTTTGACATGTCGTCGGAAACCCATAATACGTTTCTAATTGCATCAAAATTGAATCGTGGAGGTTTTCTGAATAACTCGTCTCTAGCGCTACCTAACGCATCCATTGTTCCTTTTCTTATTTCTTATCGCACCTGCAGCATACCATTCTAGTATAATCAAAATCGAACGATAAATACGGATTTTTTGAATAAGTCGCTTCTAGCGCCATCTAGGTGGATTCTTTTATCGTAAGAGTAAAATATAGATTTTCTTTGTCGCGCTACGGGTTTAGGAAATATTTAGACCAAATTTTGATTTTTAAACCAAGTTGTCGCAAACAAAACGGCTACATTTTTAAACAAACTTCATAGAGGAAGATAATTAAAATTAAATACGGAAAAACAAAATTGCCAACATATGGCTACTATTTTTGTGAATACAATTGTAGGTTTCCATTTACAACCCTAGTTTGAATTAATGATTCCCGAATTTTAAGACTTCAGACATACTTAGAGTTCTTTTATTCCGGTATACCATTTGCGCAATCTATGGCATTTTAGGATTAATTTGATTAAATTTCGATAAAATTGGCATCTCTAATATTGTAGTTGACGAACAATATCGAAAAACATCTACTCAAATATCACGCTGACAGTGTGTAAAGAGTGTACACACATATGTACATACATACATACATGTGTATATACAATAGCTAGTGATAAGCTCCACTGTTTTGTACAATGACCTCTATAACTAACATTCTCTCCTTGAATCTTTGTCGCCGAACTAACTTTTATTATTTGCATACACTTTCTTATCAATAGTTATGGCTGTATTTTTATTGCGGTTTTTTTTTTTTATTAGACCGTGAATATTTATCGCATGCGATATTTTTGTAACACTCTAAATTTGTATTATACACATGTACCCGGTATTATATTTGTATAAACGGTAATTGGAGCTACACATAAATATAAAAGTTTTCGTGGAATTGTTTTCACCAAAGTTATTTAGTCCATAACCACAAACAATTTCTATTTATTTCACTTGCTTTTGCCTATCCCAAAAAAAAAAAAACCAAAAACAAGTGCGTATACTTTTCCGGCTTTCCGATGCGTACGCTACAGGTATAAAAATAAATCGTCGTCTTCCCTGTGCTCGTATTTTTAGATTTAAACTTGCAAAAAAATGGAATTGCAAACACAAAATTAGATGCAGCGAGCGTCTGCTATGCAATTTCTGTCTATTTCAATATGGCTACTGCTTCCCATCACTATTCCCATTCAAAGTAATGGGAGAATTAAATGTCTTTAATTTGCTGTCGTCGTTACCTATCTACCCAATTATTATTTTCTGGCGCTAGGCGAATATAGCATGGCATGTTGTATTTTTGTGATAGGTATTTTTAAGAGTTTATAAAATTCGTGTTGAAATTTTTCATTCAATGTTTATTGAATCGCCAGCTCTAATCTTTCTCTATAAACGATTTTGTGTTTTTCGGTAATTTTTCAGTAGAGAAAAAACCCCATTTCTTTAACAAAGTAATTGCAGTATGGCGAGCACATAACTGCTTTGATAACTTCTAAACCAAACGAGATATTAAAAAACGGGTAATGTGCGCAATTAAACTAAAAAATTTGTCATAAAAAATTGAAGATCGCATAAATGTTGGCACAGCGACGATATGTATGTACAAATGTACCTATAAGTGCCTCCCCAAAAAAACTGGCTTTTAGTAGTAGTAATTTTGAAACTTCCACTAAAATATTTCGTAAGAATATTAAGATTTACGTGGACTGGATTGATTTAAAATACCTCCAAATGTTTTCTTATAAATAATAAAAAAAAAAACAGCCGAGTTTATAAAAGAGTAAGAAAACTTTTGAAAATTATTTAAGTCGGAATTAACCCCCGCCCACCTCATCAAAAAATTCGATAATCATACAAAGTAACCTGCTCACATTTGCTATGCAATATTTGGTTTGAGAATAAAATATATGGAATCAAAAATGTTGAAACTAGGCGTGGCATTGCCCAGCTTAGAAAAAAATGGTACATACATATATCTCTGAAATTTCTTTATCAAATTCTACTAAATTTTGTACACACTTTGGATTTATAGTTCAATATGAAGATTATTAAATTCACTGGTTTTATTGCATACAATAAGTACGGTTTATTTGAAATAAAAACTTGCACCGGGTATTTAAAAATCGGTTGCATCCGAGTTTTGACTCTTCCGTACATGATATAAGTAAAAATAGTTTTTTTGAAATACCAAAAAAAAAAATAACACCTGATATAATAAAACAGTTGAAGTTTAAGAGCTTTGCATACAAATATTTAAAAAATTTCTCAACGGAATCATAATGAAATTTACAAGAACGAAATTGGGACGTGGATGGGGTAATTTGGATAGGATAGGAAAATAACTTTCCAATAATACCTTATAAGTTTAAATCAGTTTTGTTTTGGCTAAGTTATTCAAGTTCCCTTTAAACCAATCTTCTAAAAAAGGTTACATTTCTACCGAATTTTATAGAATTTTCCACATGTCATTTTCCTAAAAAATAAAATTGCGTTAAGAAAAAGGAAGAAGATATACAAACACACATCTACCAATCTACCAGCACAAGTTTGGGTGTTTTTTTTTTTTTTTTTTTTTTTTTTGTATTAATATTGGGCGTACTCATAAGACCAGTTTAGATTAACCGCTATAAAATTGCGGGCAATTGTTGAACCAAAACAAATGCTTGACGAATATACTGCGAAATGAATAGATGAGATAGTTCCGCTAATAATACACGATTGAAATAGTGTTCAAAAAATTAAATAGGATGTATGTGTTTTTTAGGTTAACTTGATCGAATTAAACTAACAAATATTTTCACTTTTCCGTAATAACTTGTAATTGTAAGGTAAACATGAAAATAACCAAATATTTAATGAAAGTTGTATTTTTTTAAATACTCCAGTTACTTCATCACATCAGTAATGGACACATTTCTTTGTAACCTATGTAGTTACTAACTCGAAAAAAATGCGAGTTGAGGCAACTCGATAAAATGTAGATTTAAGAACTAATCCGATTTTATTTGCCTAAAAATAACTAACTATTTTTCGTTCTTAAATAGCACTAAACAAATCGCAACATTCATGAAAGAGGCTAACAGGGTTGCTTTTGCAACTAAAGGAAATTTTATCCGAGTCGGAGCGTTCTTTTGCAACTCGGGCGCAAAGAAACGGGCCTAATATAAAATTGAACAGATGGAAAATTTGACGTTACACACCCAAGCGGACTTAACTAAATGTTTCTAATGCAAATGGTGTCTTGTACTGTTGAATCGGAGCCTAGGGACACTGTTTTTGCTATTGGACACCGATATTTTGTATTCGATATTACAATATTTTTTGGTATCGTATCAAATATGCCAAGAAAAATTATTTACAGAAGGCCCGCACCACGGTCACGATGGATGTAGTTAATCCCTTTCCAAATTTTGGTGACAAAAAATTGCTAAAAGTTGTAAAATAAAAAAAAACCCCAATGGACCGGAGAGGATACCAATTTTTCAAGTCTAGAACCTTCATATTCGGCATAGCAAGTTAATTTGCTAATTGGTACTTGTGCAACCAGTAGTTTGTAATAATCGACAATTTTTACGATTTCTTACAGAAACGCACTATAGATAACGGTTTATAAGATACCCGATTATTTCAAAACGATGCTTTGAATGGTTACCATATCGATACTTTCGGCCCGATGCCGTGTCTCTGTGGCAGCCTAATACGAATGTAAATTTTTGTTAGTGATAAAATACTCTTATCAATATTTAGAAATTTATTTCTTCTGCTTTATTTGACTTTACTTTATTGTGTTTGTTTTTCAACGCCGAAAAGGTGCATCGTTTTTTTTTATGGAACCGGTAGTACGAAAAATTTTATAAGATTTCTAATATAATATATGTAGTAATTTTTCGCTATCAGTGAAGTTAAGTGCGATTTTTTATCGCCGTGATTTTTTAGTGCTATTACGGTTTTGAAATAACTTTAGAAAAAAGGAACTTTTTACCGCTTCAGAACCTAACAAGAAAACTTTTTTGGATATTATATTTATATCAACAATCACTTTATATAGACATTTTATTTCATAAAAGCAAACAACACTTAGAAAAAAATTTGAATTTTTTAAAACAACTAAATATGCAAATCAATTTGTTATTGGCTCAAAGGACATTTTGATACAATATAATACTGCAGCACGTAAATCAGACGATAATAGGAATGGCAACACAAAGAAGCCATAAAAATTACAGTAGAAGGAAAAGAACCAGGCAAATTATAGTAGCTATAATTCACGATTTAAAAAATCACTACTAAAAATCACCAATCACGGTTTCTCTCGATTGGCACAAAGAGCATAGATTACAAAGAAGTTGCAACCCATCCCACCCTTCCTCTAACAGAAAATCTCGTCCAATTCACCATACCAGAACTTTTACTGATTGATAATAGAATCTTATTCGATCCAATTGGTTTCTGTATGTGGTGAATTGGAGGAGAGTTCTTGCCAGAGGAAACGGAACGCCATGCAACTTCTTTGAATCTACTGTGGCTGTTGCTGCTATCAGTGATTTTTGATTCACTGTGCAAAAATCATCTATAGTGAAATATCGCTCATCACTACGGTCCTGTTCCAAGATCAATATTTATGGTGATATTTTTTGGCCGTATAGCTTAGATGGATCGTGATACGGATCCCAAAATATTTAGAAATTTTGAAATTCATCAAAATGGAACACAATAAATATTGATCGTGAGACAGGGTCCTCATATGAACTCGCCCTTACTAGATCCCTAAATTAATTCCTCGAATATTTTTCTTGTTAATGCGCCTAGTACGTAACTACATTTGGGCAACACAATCACAAAGTTTTAGATATTATATTCCCTACAGTTTTTTTGGTTGGTGATTCATAAAGCTATTATCACAATAATTTTTTTTGATGCCTTTTTTTTTTTGTATGCTTTTTTTGTGGTCAAAGTAAAAACAAGAAACAGAAATAATGTCATATCTGTTGTTATAATGCCATCAACGACTGCCTACAACAATGTCAAATAAATACTACATGTAGTAGAAATGTTTAGATAAGATACATATGTACGTGAGCATTTCTGTATTTGTTGAACTTAACTAACTTTCGTGGGAAGATCACGTGCTAAATAAAATAGGTTAGAAAACCCCAAAAGTGTAGAACTGCGTATTTAAGATAATTTTTTTTTTGCTGCTGATTTGAAGATACTAAAGAAAAAATATATGTAAAGCGATGAGCTAATAATCACTGCACACGAATGTTTGTACCAAGTTATATATTAAGTATGTATGTATGTATGTACATGCAGTGATTCTATTTCTTGAAATTGAGCTTTGATTCAACGTCACGTCAATATTTAGCTAAATCCGCATTTCAAATACCTGTGTACAAACGTGCATATATCCATATATTCGTATGTACTATGTGCATTAGGGTGGATCACTGTGTTTTCATTGGGCTTATAAAATTCAGTATATGTATATTAAGACAACAACTAAAATATTTCTGATATAAAAAAAGCTCTAAAACTGTTTATTTTTTTTATTTTTATAAATAAAACTATTTGTTTTTTTTTTATTATTTGTTTGAAAAACTCACTTCAGATCATAAAACAGTTTAAGCTTAAAGGTCTGCATAAAAAGATGTTTGAAAAATTTAACGCAATATTGAGATTTTTTATCTTTTTTGGACATTGATTTAAGAATTACCAGAATAACTCACCCAGAGCTCGACCCATTTAGAGTTATAAGGTATAATTGAAAAGGTGTTTGCGTTATTTCTGTGCAAATAAACTAAACAACATCCCAATTTTTTTCGGAAATCTCAGTTTAAGATTCCATTGAACAAATTTTTTAATATTTTTGCGCAGGCCTCCGAGGCTCAACTGTTTTTTTTTTTTTTTACATTTCAAAGAACCTTTTTTTATTTCCAAATCGGTCCAGCTCAAGTAGATCTTACTTAGTATTTTTTCCGAAATATTTGGGCGGAAATCTGAAAAGATACAAAAATTTATAGTTCCGCTCGAAAACCCGTAACTTTTGTTTGGTCAGCCACCTTAATGTACATATGTACATATCTAGATAAATACGTATTTTTCTGAAATTTAGATGAAAACTTAGTTAAATTTTTACCATGATGTAATCGTGGAACATGCGCGTGCGGCTCATTGCCACGATTAGTCATCACCTGACCGATCACAGGGAGGTGGTGAGTGAGAGGGAGCGGGTGCCAGGCTAGCAACTTAAGCTTAACGCATGCGAATAATTCAAATGTATCTTCCAAACATCCGGTTACCTATAGATACTCTAATTTTTGTTCCCTATACTGTTGTTTATTTTCTGATACGCTTCATAGTTTTCGTAGAACTTTTTTGTATTTTCCAAATGACGCTTGACTGGCACACTTCTGGGTGTGTGTGTCAATTTACCATTTCTGTTTACTTTGTGGCATTTTTTTTTTTTTGGTTTTTTTGTATTTCTTTCGAATCAATGTGAATAAAACAAACTGAAATCAATATATGGCATATTTTCAGTTGATACGCTTATTTGAAAACAGTTTTTGTTTATTACATTAACCCGTAGGAACTTTACTTTTCTATGTATTTCAAATTTGCACAATTTTAAATAAAAATTAGTTCGTAAAGAAAAAAGAAGGAATTAATTTAAAAACTAAAAATGGTAGATAACAAAAAAGCAAAGAAAAGGCCTCACATAGACCAAGTGGGTCCTTTGGGTTACCAATGTGGCAATGTCGAAGATCATCTCCGTCCGATTGACGAACTGAAGTAGCCTTTATCGATGGCCGAATGCATAACATGCATATTGCCCACAATAATTAGGAAGGTATGTATCGGGTATTACAATAGGAACGCTACAAAAGTTTTTTTAAATAAAAAAAAAACGGTTTGGGATATGAATTAAATTCTTTAGGCGGCCAATTGACTGGGCCATTTCGTGAGATAACACGTTCACCAAACTTGGTTTTCAATAAATCGATTGTGACATTCGTTGTGTGGCTTGTGGCGCCGTCTTGTTCGAACCACATATTGTCCAAGTCCATATCATCCAATTCGGGCCAAAAATATTCGGTTATCATTGAGCGGTAGCGATTCCCATTCACAGTAACGTGCCGGTCTTGATCATCACGGAAGAAGTACGGCCCAATGACGCCGCCGGCCCATAAACCGACCCATGTTTTTGTCGTGGATCAAGTCATGTTTGTCCAATAGACGCTGCGTTGTTGCCGTTGATAATGCCACATCCCGTCCGTTTATTGCAACCTCTGGCGTCCCGCAGGGGAGCATTCTAGGACCCCTCTTATTCAATCTATTTATTAATGATATAGGCTCATGCTTTTCGTTTGCTGAATACTTGCTGTATGCTGATGACCTTAAAATGTTTGCGATTATTAACCGCACTCAAGATTCTGAAAGGTTGCAATCCGACCTTCATAAGGTGCACAATTGGTGCTATTTAAATCGTTTATCGCTAAACATAAGCAAATGTTTTCACATTACTTTTGCTAAATCGGCTACTATTTTGCACACTTCGTATAGCATTGCTGGCTCTCCTTTGAAATCCGTTGACGAAACTAAAGATTTAAGCGTTATTTTTGATTCCAAGTTAAATTTCACTAGTCACATTAATCACGTCATAGCACGGTCATACTCGATGCTAGCATTTGTACGTCGAAATTGCTCTGCATTCTCTAACCCACATACTCTCAAAACGGGTTGGGTACAATATGATTTTGGTTCAAAATTCTGTATTTAAAATTCTGTATTCAATATTCTGTATTCAAAAATCTGTAATTCCAAATTCTGTACTGTTAAAATTCTGTATTGCGGAACACTGTAATTTTAAATTCTGTAAATCAAAATTATGTATTGGCAGTATTTTGTTTTGCAAAACTCTGTATTGAAAAACCGGAAGAGCATATGGATAAATAAATGTGCTATTCAGGTAAGCGTGCTTATCAGGTTATCTGCTTATTTGGTTATATTTTTACAGCATTTTGATCGAAAATAATTTTGATTCCAGAATTTTAATATACAGAATTTCAGTTCTCCATCATTTTGATCATACAGAATTTTAAATACAGAATATTGAACCAAAAGAATTTAGGCTGGACAGAATTTTTTTTTTGATTTTTACAGAATTTTCAGCCAAAAGAATTTTGAAAAGCAGAATTTAGTACCTCTCCCCTCAAAACATTATATTGTGCTTTTGTCAGATCGAGGTTAGAATATGCCGCTGTTATTTGGAGGCCCTACCAAATAGGTGTCTCTAATCGGCTACGATTTGCGCTTCGATCCTTAAACTTTTCAGAACCTCTACCATCGTACCAATCTCGATGTTTATTGATTGACTTAAAAACCCTAGAAAGCAGAAGATCAATTTTATCGTGTTCATTTCTTTTTAGTATCATTACTGGGATTATTGATTGTTCTTTCCTTCTTAGTAAAATTCAGTTCAATGTTCCTTACAAGAATCTCCGACAATTCGAAACCCTAAATATTGGTTTCTCGAAAACCAATTATGGAATGAATGCTCCTATTTCTCGAGCAAGTGGTGATATAAATTTGTTCTTAAATTCTACAGGTGCTGATCTTATGTGACCGCATGCCACCTTAATGAATCACCTCAGGTCTTTTTTTTTTTCATAGTAATTACTATTGTACATTAGCTTAATTTAGTCTGTAAGAATTTGTATTCAAAGACTTTTCATACAAATAAATAAATAAACCGTAATTTTTTCGGGATGCAATGTTGACTCATGGAGTACGTGTGGATTGCTGCCTGTCCAATAACGCATGTTTTGCTTATAGACGAAACCATTCAGCCAGAAATAACGACGACCATAAATTGGACGTAGCACCCTTAAAGTTGAGGCCATTGACTCCGAATTTCGGTAGTAAATTTCAATAATTTCGACTCGTTGGATCGTATATCTTTCCATGATGAAATGGCAAACCTTACTGAAAAGAAATGTCAAAAGAGCGGGAAAAAATATGGCGTCGTTTGCTGTCACTATCGGTCTACTTTTGTAGCGTCCCTATTGGAACCTCCTTTATATTTTGTGTCCCAATGATGTGAAAAAAAAAACAGAATGGAACGAATGCGTTTGATATCACACTTACCGCACCATCCAAAATGAGTTCTAGTCGGCGTGCTTCTTTTATTATTGAACTAGCTAATCCCAGCGTGCACCTCTCCAAAAAAAAATTAACACCGATGCCATTGAAAAAATAAAATTGTATTCAAACGAAATTGATTCTAAGCCATTTCTACGAAAAAATTATTTCCCGCAGTTAAAATTTAAAAAAATATATACCCTATGTTGTGCCCGAGATTACAGTCTAGTCACCTATGAAAGCTCCGTGAAAATCTATTCACTAATTTCAGAGATTAGTGATTTTAAACTGACAAACATTTGCCCATACAAAAAATCTTTAAAAAAAAAATTGTCCAGATGCATTCTACTTATTGCATTCTCTGTATCACCTTGAGTCATATTTAAAAAAAAAATTTCTACAGTTTTATTACGGTATAGAAGAAGATAATAGAAAATAAGCATATTTAAGAAATATGTCTACCAAACCATTGCATTCTGTATAGGCCTAAATGAGTTCCCATGAGGTGAGTATTTCAATATATAGTGTTAAAGTTTTTTGCTCAAATGGCACTGTAACAATTCGTATGAAGACCAAACACAAATGCCAAGTGAAGCCAAGTCCACGTTAATTTCGTATTCTCACCACTCTTCTTCTATCAATTTCCATCCGGCACCACATCGAGTGCTTTAAGGAATTGTTATCTAAACAGACGACTTGTCCTCGCAAGTAAAGCAGTTGTGTTTTAAATTTGCAAAACATAATGCCACATTTAGTTCAACGTACCGTACCGTAAATGAACAAAAGAGGGTTAATGCAAACAAATCTGTGAATTGTTTACATGTTGATATTCAAATAACCGTACGTCAGATATTGATTTCAGTTTGTTTTATTCATTTTGATTCGATTGAAATACTGACTGATAAACTGTTATAATTTTAGTATTTTTCTTTTATATAAAATAAAACAAATTTTTTTTTGTTTACCAAAAGCTTTTAAGCGTGAATTTCAAGTTGACGGTTGGTTGTATTTGATGCATTAAGTTTGTAAATACTTACCATTCATCGTGCATGTGGATTCTGTGGAAAATTTTTAAAGCATACAAGATTTTATTCGCCGAATTTTTGTGTGTTTTCTAAACAAAAAACAATTTTTTGATGTGAGCATAAGGTTTTTTTTTTGCAATGTTTACAATTGGGTGATTCACAAAGTGTCATAATCAGCCCTATTCTGCATTTCGACTCGAATCGAAATTTTCTCAGTTTGGCAAATTTGGTATTCTGCGTTTCGATGAGTTTCGATCAATCTTCGAAATTTACAATTTTATGTATTCTGCATTGCGATCGTAGTTACGTTTTTGTAAGTTGAAATTTTGTTGGCGGAGGACGGTTAGATTTTTATTTTCGTGTACTTTTAAAATATAATTTTCCCAAATATGTGAGTAAAACTTGTTGTTGATAGTTTTAAAAGTCATTAACATGATTTCTTTAAGTTTTTTGGGCTTTATTGATGTTTTTTGATATTGTTTGTAGTCAAAAACAACAACGCCGGAACAGTTTGAAAAATTGGCTGATATAATGGCAACCAAAAGGGATATTTCGCAGGATATTGCCCATTCCGACATTATAATCTGCGCCAACTCCATGTTGGTAACTGCCTTCCGCAAAAAACCTCAATGCAGCCACTAGGCGATTAAGGTTGAGTTTCTTCCGCAAAAGTATCTAGGACATACTTGAAAGCGTCCTTATTAAGTCTAAAGTTTTTTTTGAATCTAAATAAGTAAATCAATGAATTAAGATTTATCACTTTCAAACTCAATTTCTTACAATGCGTCACTCATCTGAAATGGATCAGACATATCTCGCAATCTTCTCCTTTCAACTTTTGTGTCAGCATTCTCGGATGCGTTGTCGTCCTGCTCAAGTAGTATCCATTAACGCGATTATATTTTTATTTATTTTATTTAAAAAGCAATAGTTTGGCCACGAATTTGTATCTGTTTGCTTTATTTTGTTTCAATTTCACACATTCCGAGGCAAACAGCTGATTTCGAAAAGGTTGCCGCTCTTCCTCTTTTTCTTTCGATTCCGTCGTAACTCGGAATACCTAATTCCAATCGATGCAGAGCGGAATGCGGGAACGTAATAGAAATGCAGAATAGGGCTGAATGTGTTATAAATCATAAAGTCATAAAATTTTCGATTTCAAAAGTTATGTTTTTGGAATTTTACATAGTAACAAATAATTAAAACTAAGTAATTTTGTATTTTTTGAATTATATGACTTTGTGACTTATGTCACATTATGACACCTTGAGAATTTGTTAATTTTTTATAAAGCTTTAGTTCGTTTTGTGACAAAAAAAAAACATATAAATCATATTACATATGTGTAAAAAATGTATAAAAATTCAATAAAATTTTTGAACTGAATTTTTAGAAAACTTCTGGGCTCATTTAATTTTAGCACAATAATATGCAAATCTGAAGTAGCGAGAAATTCCACTTGATTTTTAACAATTTTTCGAAATATTCGTCTTTCTCTCATATAACGGTTTGTCTTTATATGAATTCCGGTTCCTTTTTACGACTTTCTTTTTGTGCTGGCTGAGTTGCTCAGCTTCTGCTATGCATGCGTTAAATAAATAAAAAAAATTCAAAAATCAGCGGAAATTACTAGCCTTTAGCCTAACAAATTATTGTAACTACTAAAATTGAATTGGCTACAAAACTGTGTGGCCAAAAATTTTAAAAATATGCTGATTAGTTTAAAGGAAATTTGCTGAATTTTTATTAATTTTGTACATGTATAGAACGAACTACAATATTTCTATAAAAAAAATTGCGAAAAAATTTATTATGAAAAATCTCGAGTAACAGTATTTAAATATTAAAGAATGGAAAGAAAGTTTTGCCAAAATACAGCAAGCAGTCATGGAATTGCTGGCTACACACATTTAGCAGCATTTTGTGCACTAAAAATTACTTTTTATGCTAATTATATGTACATATCTTCAAACAAACAAAAATATAATTAATTTACGTTTTTTTTCTGATATTTTTTTCAGTTGTGCACGCAAAAAATTGTATTGCATTTTACCAATCAAAAAAGACTTGTAATTTTTATAATAAAAGGAGAGATAAGTTAGTATTGGAACAGGAGGAGTAATTTATAACGTAAAAAACGAAAATAATTAAATAAATAAACTAGTCGCCATAGTATCCAAGTCATAGCACTTGCTACACCACCCACACATTAAAGAAGAAAAATAAATAAAACAACAACAACATATACACAAACACTCCACATAATAAATATGGGTCAAACACTTTCCGAACCAGTCACAGCCAAAGAGTCTGCGTATTGTCAGAATGAATTGTATCGCGTTGGTTCGAGTTGCATGCAAGGATGGCGCATCAATATGGAAGATTCCCATACACACATACTTTCACTACCCGGCGATCCAGGCACATCGTTCTTTGCTGTCTACGATGGTCATGGCGGCGCCACAGTAGCCCAATATGCCGGCAAACATTTACACAAATTCATTCTAAAACGTCCCGAGTATAAAGAAAATGTCGAAAAAGCGTTAAAACAGGTAAGTTAGTTGGCGCAATTATTAAAATTATTAAATATGTATTTAAAAATAAAAATAAAAACTATAAAACTTCATTTTTTTTCTAAGGCATTTCTGGACATCGACTACGAGATGCTCTACAATGAGTCATGGGGCGAACAAATGGCCGGCTCAACAGCCGTCGTTGTACTTATTAAGGATAATCGTTTGTATTGTGCCAATGCTGGTGATTCGCGTGCGATTGCCTGCATCAATGGAGAGGTAGAGACTTTGTCTTTGGATCACAAGCCAAATAATGAGATGGAAACAAAACGCATTCATGAGGGTGGCGGCTATGTGGAATTCAATCGTGTAAATGGCAATTTGGCGCTATCACGCGCACTGGGCGATTTCATATTTAAGCGGAATGCAAATAAAAAACCCGAGGAACAAATCGTAACCGGTGGGTATTTAGTGTTTAGTGTAGAAAAAAAAAACAATTTATTTCTATTGCTATTTAAAATGCGCCTTATAATGGTGGGCCCGTTTTATTGTAACCGACTTGCAAAAGAAATCTCTAGCCTTGGATACAATTTCCTTTAGTTGGAATAGCAACCCTGTTAACATAATTCATGAAGCATGAGATTTGTTTAGTGCTATTTAAAAATTTAAATATGCAAATAAGAACGGATTAGGTGTTAAATTGAAAATTCCTAGGTATATTCTTAGGGCTCATTCACAATGGCGAGTTTTTTCACATCCATACACTGCATCTCCGGTCGGACATCTTTTTACCGAATTGGTTCAACTCGAATATTTTCCCGCGTTACTGGGCCCGTTTTATTGCGATTTGTTTAGTGATGTTTGGGAACGGAAAATAGTTATGCTAACAAATTTTAGCTTGATGTATTTATATTTTTAAAAATACTATCCAAATAAATACGGATTAAGTGAAATTTCATTTTTCCCATGTATTTCCTTAGGGCTCATTCACATAAGCGAAATTTTTTCACTTCCCAACACTACATTTCAGGTCGGATATGATTTACCGAGTTGGCACAACCCGCATATTTTCCGAGTTAGTGTTGATGATTTACATGCAATTCGATATACTACCTATGAGTACGCCTAGGTGATGAAAAGAATGGTTTGACTAGGACTAAAAGGTCTGCTAAGATATTCAAAATTGTCTACATATATGAACTCTCTTAGGTTACAGAGATCATTAGGCCTTTAAGCGCTGTAAACATTGTTATTTTATTTATAAAAAACATATACATATATACCAATGTTATCTGGCATTCATAATAGCATAGCCAAAGTGTATTCATATAAGGTGGCAAGTAGTACAAAAACATTTTTCATATACATATGCATGTATGCATAGTTCGTTCTCTAATATAAACCATGTAAGTCAAATTTTCAAACATTAGTTTTTTCTAAACAAAAGTAATTTGTTTTAATGCATTAAAAATTAACAGTATCTTTGTAATTTGTTGAAATTTCTTAACTTTTGTAGAAAGTCTGAAAAAATTGCATGATAACGTGAATATCGTAAAAAAAAAACACTACATACTTAGTTTTGTGGGCAGCTGTTAATCCAATAGCCAATAAAAGCGTCTTTGCGGCGGATACCGCAGACGATGGAACGATGAGCTGAATGAGCTTTGCCGCGACGTTTAGTTCAGCGAATTAAGATTCTGCGGCTTGGTCATGTTTTATATATGGAATGCTCCAGATTGAAAAGTATTCAACGCGATAGTCGATGGAGTTGGCAGAGAAAGAGCAAGGCCTCCTCTACTTTGGAAACACCAGGTGGAGAACGAATAGGCTACACTTAGGTATCTAGCTGGCGCCCGTTAGCAAAGCAGATCAAATGAGAATTTCTAGCGACACTACCTTATATAAATTCGCTTAGAAGAACGTACCAATAGTATCGATTACGATAACGATAGCAAAGATGTCAGAACCATTTAGAGATTGTAGATTTCTAGGTATTCTAAGCCCAACCACCTCGCTATTTTAATAATAAGACCGCGACATTCTATGAAATTTATGTAATATGCAAATAATACCCCAAAAATATATCGAACCCTAGCCGCAAACAATCGTAGGCTATATTTTTCAATTTTTTTTTTTTATGCAGAAGTGCATACCCCCTCTCTTGGGGGTACTTTCTGTAACAAAGAAAAAATTTTCATATGTACACGCATATTTAGAATCATTGTGAATAAATGCAAGGCAAAATCACCTGATGTAGCAACCCTCACAATTGTTTTGTCATTCACTGAGCGAACTTCTATGTCTGACAGTTAATAATGGCCATTTATGACATTTAATATATGCTGCGGCATTATTAATTTAGAAGACTTCTCACTTGTATTAATTCACAATGTGTAGAATATATGTACAAAAATACATAGACTTATATGTAGATGTTTTCTCCTCATTAGCAATGAAATCAATTTCCGTGTTCGCCAATTTTTTAAAATTCCAATGTCTAATCAAAATATTTTCAAAGAAATTAGAGATATACCTAAATTATCCTAGATGAGAAGAATAGATTCGCTCCCAGCTAAAAGAGTTTACCACATACCCTGTTCGGGCCGACATCGAACGCCCATGCAAAATCTAATTTTAGTCAAAAACTACTTGAAAATTCAATTCAATCTGTGTCTGCACTATTTTATGAAAGTGGAAGGAATGTTGCGTCATCTCTAAATATGTTCTTTTATAAACCCAATGTCTGTTAATAAATAGCATAGCAACCAGTACTGAAATTAATTTAATTAGCAACTTCCTATTTTCATTTACGTTTTTTAATAGAAAGGAAATGAACGAAAATGCCGCAATAAAAGGGTTCAAAAATATACTTAAAATTCACTAGTAGTAGCGACTTATAACAACAGAAAGAACTAATAAAAAACTGCGCAGAATTGTATGTATATAAGATTTATTAGGAGCGAAATAGTAGCCAAGTAGAAACCAAGCACGAAACTTGAAAATATAGATTAGAACAATTTGTGGTACTGTACTCATTATGAACTGGAGCAAATTTCATTTGGTTAAATAAATTAAAAACGAATCCGAAAATACATTAAAATATAGTATCCAAGGTAGCAATTTATTATGAGGCAATAAATAGATAGATAACTAAATAATGGTTGTATGAGTACGCAGTAGCAGCTCATTTCGACTTCGACTTACCCTTAGCCGCCCCAATCATTAGCTTACGCAGCACGAGATAAAGGGGAAGAAAAGAGAATCTGAAATCAAAATGTGTGCATTATAAAAGCAAAATGATGTAAGCGCCACTTTATTATCATTATTATCGAACCCAGACCGCGAAATAAAAAACAAAAAAGTGACAGGGTTCGTTATAATGAAATCATGGCTTCTGTTTTTATCATATAACTTCTGTATTTATCATTCGATTTTTATAAGATTTTCATGGTAAAGGTATTCGATGGGCCCGGGGTCCAAATATTGCCCGAAGCAAGTATCATCAAAAATTATAGAGGCAATCCGAGTGTATTTCTGTCACGAAAAAACTTCTCACAAAATTCATTTGCTGTTCGAAGTCGGCGTAAAAATGTAGGCCCCTCAATTTTGTGTTACAACACCAAGACGCACAGCATAGATTGTGGAAGAAGTTCCGCTAAACATCAAGCTATGTGATGTAAGCTTCAAATTATTATTTTTTAATATATTTATATTACGTGGGATTCGCTTCGAATATATCGAAAAATGTTAGGGCCCCTCGGCCCCACGGTTTGTGGCATCAGCACCATTTCCCCGAAAAAAATTTAATTTCGAATATATATTTTTAGCTACATTTGTATGTAGGATTTTCATTTTTCGGCAGTACATTAACTGTTCATAAAGCAAGCGCAAAAGCGTTTAATTGCTTCTAAATAACAACAAACATAACACAAATATCGTGTTTTACACATTCATGCATACATTTTCAATATTTATGCTAGCTGTGTTTACTTTAGCAAACTTGTGGGTCTGTTTTGTATATCGCAACTGCCCATTTCAATGAGTTATCTTCGCTATCTACATATTATATTTACCTGTCGGTCAATAGGTGCTTGTAGCAAGTGGTCAAGTGGTGCATTTGGCACTCAAAAATTTTTTCAAAAAAAAAAAAAAAGGAAGTAAAACAGATTTTCAAAACTCATTTGCAGTCGCTACTTCGCATCGCTACTCAAATATTATGGTAGTTAGAGGACAATATTCAAATAAAAGTTTATTTAAAGCCGGATTCGTATAAGGCAGCATCCTCTTTGCAGGTGATTGCTTGTTTCCTTTCGATATGATACCGATACTTTTGCCATTCGATATCGATATTTTTTACTCCATACTTAAAAAAATTTTGGCATCGAGTACTTGAATTTGCGAAAAAAAAATTATTTATAGAAGAGTATTAGGATGTGATAATCAGGCGGAATGAAAATAGCATGAAAGGAACACAAGATCCGTAGCGAATTCACGCTGTAAACGAATCCCTTTCTAATTTTAGACTCAAGTTTGAAGTACCATATTGGAGATCCAAAATGCCAAAATTAGTCAAATAAAAAATAAAATTATGGACCGAATATGGTACGAATTTTTCAAAACTAACAACTTAATTGATACTTGATGGCTCAGGCACTCTCTAAAGGACAAACAGTTAGCGTTTTATAAGAAATTGTGACTCAACTCCATTTTTAATTTACTATCAATATTTCGGGTATCGAGTCGTTTAAATTCGATATTGCTGATTCTTTTAGAGCGATAACTGGAATGAGATCCATATCGTTACTTTTGGCCCGATATCGTGTCCCTATCATCGCCATGCGAGGTGAAAATGTCCAAATGGTTTGTTTTGATTGCATTTTCATTTTCTGTTTTTGTTTTTGCAACGTCATACAACATTCCGCATACATTTTTGAGGAATGCTGCTTAACTTTCACACAAAATTCTTGTACTTGGTTTACGGTCACCATTACCCATTTTTTAAAGAAATTTACAATGTATAGACAGAATACATGTATGTAGTATAGATTGTAGAAGACTAACTGAGATAATTGATTATATGAAGCAAGTATGGGTTTTTTATTGGAAGTGATGAACATCAGGAAAAAATTGCTGAGCGAATACTAAATATACAAATTCAATTTTAAGTGGATCTGTTAAAATTTTGTTTGAATAATTTGTGCGCTTAAACTAAAAGCTTGAATTTTGAGGTCAAATATCAAGTAGTAGTCGCCGCGGTCCAAGGCCTTGCAATAAAACCCGAAAATCGAATAATTAGGTTTTCTCAGTAAACGTCCAAAGTAAGTTCAAGTAAATTTAAAATTCAAATTTGGGATTAAAATTGTTTTACCTTTTTTTTCAAGTGTATGAACAAATTTGAAAATGATTGCATATAAATATCAGTTTTGCGCAACATGAAGTGCTCAGTGCAAGAAAAATCGGGCGATTACAAATTTTTCCCAACCATAATATTTTAGGATAAATAAAAACTGTGAAGATTTAAAACAAAAAAAAAAAAAGAAAAATGTTGGCTAGTTTATATAATTTTGTATTTCCTTATTGAATTTTAATTATTTTTTATAAAAAATAGAGTTAATTCTATAACAATTATAATGTAAGTCAATGTTTCAAACATTCTTGAAAATTATACAAAAAATCAACGAATTAAAAACAAAAATTCGATTATTATTTTAAACTTTTCAATCCGAATTTTTAGAATAGTTTCGAGTGTACCATTTTGAAGCCCATTGCGTCTTTTTTTTCTATATAGCTGATGAACAAATTTTGTTTTTTTTTTATGGAAGAAAATACCAGAGACACCAAATAACGATTATTGTCCAAAGTTCAACTCAAAAAATCACATGGAAAAATAAATGCTGCATGTATACGGATTAAAGCAACATACGCCTTAAAACCAAAACTACCTTCAGCGACATTGATTTTTGTTTTTTTTTTTAAATTTTATTTAAAAAAATCAATTTCAATTGTTATTTCTTGAGTTTTATTTTTTCTCAAAAAATAATCATTATTTCTTGATATTAATTTTTGTTTAGAAAATAGTGTTTTTCACAAATTAAGTTTTATTTTCTAAAACTCAACAAATGGCGATTGAAAGTTGTTTTTTTTTTTTAAGTTATAACCGTTACGGTCCCTGGAAAATACTGAACACCGTTATCAAGGAAAACTAACAAAAATCGGCAATAATTTTAGCTACTTTAAACTTGTACCTTATTAAATTAATGAGGCAGCAAAACAATGCACCACAAAATTTTGTAAGAATTAAAGGGTTTGAATATTAGATAACATTTTTTTTTTAATTTTTATAAAGTTTTTGGAGAGTTTGAAACCTCGACTTGCATATTTTTTGTTATAGAACTAACTATATATTTATAAAAAAAAAAAACACAATTAAATTAAATCAGGAAAGACAAAATGGTCAATACATTTTTTCTCTCCATACTTTTATCGCATCTCTTCTATAAACATTTACAATGCGCGGGTTGTGATTCATTTATTTGAGATGTACATATATGTTCTATGTGTATGTGTGTGTATGTATACAGTTATATGTAACTCAAATTATTGCACCACAATGTTACTAAATTTATTTAAATTTTTTCCGCTTCCGATCCCACTGTCTGATCTAATAATAGCACCCACGCGAAATAATTTCTAGCAGCCCAACAACAATGCATGAACTCTGCAAAGAATATAAAAAGTATATGATCATTTCGTTTATAAAGTGAAGGCAATCGCTTTCATTACCGCAACGTGTTGATCTATATTTATAGCTAAAAACATACATACGTAAATAAATACGCACGCACTTTGGCCGCCCCATTCGCATCAACGATTTTCGTTGTTATTTTTTTTTTTTTTTTTTTTTCGATTTTATTGGACAACAAAGGCGCTTGCTTAATAAAAGTTTTTCTATAGATTGTTTTTTCCCCCACCTCCTTCATAGAGACTCATTTCTTATTAATTTTAATTGATGTTTATACAAATACTATAATATATGTGAGTCGTTCTGTTTTTTTCTTTTCCGCTTTTATTCATCTTTACCATCGCAAAACATTCTACGCTATGCCGTCGTCGCTCATTCATTGCCATTCACAGCCTATCCCGATGTGGAGACACGCGAAATAACAGCCGATTGGGAATTCATTGTTTTGGCATGCGATGGCATTTGGGACGTAATGAGTAATAAAGAAGTCGCCGACTTTTGTCGAAAACGTATCGGTATGGGTATGTATCCGGAAGAGATTTGTGAAGAGTTAATGAATCACTGTCTTGCGCCCGATTGTCAAATGGGTGGATTGGGTGGCGACAATATGACTGTTGTGCTTGTCTGCTTATTGAATAATAAACCATATGAAGAGCTGATAGCACGTTGTGCTAAAAATTCCAATATTAGCGGCGGTAGCGGTAATATAACAACGTCATCGTCGACGGATGAAGATCTCGATCTAAAATAACAAAACTCCATTTTCAAATTATTCAACGCTAGTAGAGTAACAGCAAAAACTGTAGTAGCAACAACAACACCAACACCAACAACAACAACACCAATAATAGCAGCAGCGGCAGCTGCAGCAACAGTAGCAATGGGCGCCAGTTTGACAGCGGAAAAAGTTATAATGGCCACTACATTGACTCTGACTACTACTAGGCGCAATAAGAATGCCAATGTTAATAATGCTAAGAGAATTCCCAACCAACTAAGAATTGCGACAAGCATCATTAAGAGCACTAATTATATTTTTCGTAAAATCTACAGGTTGCGTTACTTAATAATTGTGTTCCTTATGTTTATGACCTATGCATATCTATATTTTTGTATTTGAAAATTTTCGCTATTGCTAATTGCAACACAACACTACACAACAACAAAACAATATGGGAAACTTACTGTTGTACAGCTAAATTTCAAGAAATGTTTTTGTTAACTACAGCTTTCAAAAATTGTAAAATAAAAAAATTATAAACAACATTTAAATATTTCACGAATAATTTTACACACACACACACGCAAACACATATAACACTCAAAATAGTTAATGCAACAAAAAAAAACGGACGATAGTATTGAATGTTTTTTTTTTATTATTTTATTTTGTTTATTTTAAATCGTTTTTTATGTTTGGCAACATTTAGAAAATTTGAGGAAAAATTGTAGAAATTCTTGTTTCGTATTAATTATATTGTATTGTAAAACTCTATACCTAAATTTAAAGCGTAGTTAAACCTTTTTATGCGTAAGAGTTTAGTCAACTTTAAAAAAAAGATGTAATCATCAAATATACAACTAGATACATACATATAAACAAATATATATATATATACAAATACATACATATGTACATACATCTATGCTGGCATTCTAGCAATAGTTTTTACCTAACTATATGGTTCAAATAAGATATTATTTCGTTACATCTTTTGTTTTGAAACACTTACATATATAAATTAAACAACTTATAAAAAATTACTTTATGTGTGCGATCGTCGAGATGGGACTGAGATGAAATAAAAATTTAGTTATGTACTTGGAAAAACGAAAATGTATGATATTTTTTTTTATTTCAATGTTAGGTTTTTGGTTTGTATGTTTCAGATAGTGTTTTTAATATAGTTAAAAAATAGTTATGTATTTGATATTTATAAAATATTTTATCTTTTTTTGTCGATTTACGAAAAATCTTCGTCTTCGTTCCTGAAACCCTCCAAGATCCATAAAATTTTGGGAAATACTGCTGAAATGAGAATCCTTGTCCGGATATAAATCTGGGCCGTTCCGGTATCGTAGAACCGACTGTCGTGCTTTTGGTTATACGGACATTTTCTGAAAATCGAACAACAAAAAAAACTATCGAAAATGAGTCGATTTGATATATTTCAAATTTCGGAGCGTTTCTGATAAACTTATATTTTGTCAATTTTAGATAATCATAAACTGAATTGGACGAGAAGCTATTGTAATTTTATTTTACAACATTACAACCCAAAGGAGAAATGACAAAAAACTAGTCCACAAATTGTTTAAAAAAAATTACAAAAATTGACACAATAAAAACAGAGAAATCCAATCTGATTCTGAATAAAAACTCTAAGGAAATTTTCTCCATTGTCCCATTTCTCACATCATGAGTGCGGAAACCTTTTTTTCTGTCCTTTCACATTCGAACTTCGAAGTTTTGCGAGTAGTTTTTTTCAAATATTTGGAAGCGAATTGTACAAGTCTTTGCGTTTGAATATTTATTTGGACTTATTCCTCTTAGTAACTTTAAGATCTAAATTAAAAAAAAAGTGTGTTCGAGTTCTTTATTTGTAGGTTAAGTTTAGATAACTGGAGGTGAATAATTTTTTATCTCTCCATGTCTAATTACAATTTTCGAACGAAAGAGCGCTCTCTATGGAAATAACAAAAGCATGCCTCCTAAAATTCCCATAGGCATCGGCATATGTAACTATTTGGGACTCCGGGCGTTAATCCGAAAAATTTCCCAAACAATTTGTAATCGGATCATGTTATCTCTGAAAATATATACTTCTAATTTTTACTTTCTTTCTTTAATTCTAGAATTTAAAAAATATTTTATAGCTAATTCATAAATATATTTGAATTTTTTTTATTGAGAATTAAAACAAAAAAGTTTGGTACGTTTCAGTTTAATTTTGTGGCTACATTATTTTCGGACTTTGGTACACTTTCGAAAAGTTAATTTCTCATTCCTGTTGGCAACTGATTCCATTGAACAATTTTTGACGAAAGCATTTAAAGACGTACCCATCCTCTTACTAGAATTGAATGAGCAATAAAACTACACCCTACAGTTTTCTAAACATTTTTGTAGAGGTTTAAAATTTTGATGCAAATTTGTCGAATTTATCTACATATATTCTGCATAAATATGGAAACTTGAGTCATTATGGATTTATAAAGTTCATTTTCATAAAAAAAATAGTTTCAATTAACTGAAAAAAAAAAATCAATTGTCAAAATTTGTCAATAAATCGTATACCTATTACCAAAGTGTATTAAATAGAAACAGCCAAGGCGAATTTATAGAAGGTGATGGCATAAGAGCAGGTTTGCTCAGTATTGAAATTAGAAACATGAAACAACAAAATATATTTAAGAGTTTTATTTTTTCTACTGCTATTACCTATTTGCTGAGCCTAGGTAACTGAACAGTAATGTTTTCGGACTGCACTTTAATGAACTTGACACGCCAAACATCGATGGCGGCATGAGCTGTGTGGCCATTCTTGGAAAAAAAGATCCTCCAAGCTCATGTGTTAAATTTCCGGGCACAAAAAATCGTTTATCATACCTCTACACAGCTTCCCGTTGATGCATTGGCTTCTCGACGAGCAAGCGTGGGTTTTCCTGATCTCCAGTTGCGGCAGTTTAACTTTTTACATAACCGTCGAGATGAATAAGTGCTTCGTTAGAAAATATAATCAAACTTTTTTTTTAATAAATAGGTTGCATGCAAAGTATATTTTAGGCTTGGGAGGGGGTTACCACTGAATTTGATTAAATTATGCACAAGTTACATGAAATTATAAAAGATAGGTGTCAAAACAGTTCGTCTCGGTGAGAAGAAGGTTCGTACATACTACATATATTTTGAAGAGGGTTTCAAGCAGTCGACTTTAATAAAATTATACAAAAGTTATAGAAGTATGAAAATATGTTCGATTCGCTGAGAAGAAGGCTTTTAGCATGTAGAGGGTTGCCACCTGCTTGAAAAGTCGAATTTAATCAAATTATACACAGGTTATATGAAATACTAAAATACGTTACGCTAGTTTAGAGTTTATGTGTATATTTTGAAGACGCTTGACATTAAAAAAAAATCGACGTCTATAAATTCTCATAAAAAAATGGGAAAACTCAAATACGTGTAAAATTTCCGTAAATGAGCTTTTAGTACAGTTTTAACTATAATCAGCTTACTATCACAGAATCCCGAGTTTATAAACCTCACTGAAAAAATAAATGACAAGCTAGCCTCATTAAACTCGCAAGTTTTATTCATTTGTGATATTCTGTAGAAATTTCCTCGGGCTTATGAAGCAAATAATTGAATTGGTGTGTGCTAACAATTTAACCGCTCCTTTCCAACACCAATAAAAAAATTCATCGCATCATATTGCATGACAATTGTCTAAACTACTACGCCTAAAACTATGCTCAAAAATGAGTTTAAATTCTCTAAAAGTGATAACTGTCATTTTATATATGTATGTATATCGCAATGAGTACGCGACAACTTTATTTATATACCACATCTTAGGTTTATGCGCACTAGCTATGACAATAGTCATGCGATGAGTGTTTTCCTTGACGTCGGAATAGGGTAGTTAATCCTCTTTATCGCTGAGCCCTGCTCTCTAACAGTATGATAAACTAACTTTAGGAGTTATTAAAGGAATACGTACATTCTATTTTTTATTTTTTTTATATAACTCTTTATATCTTTGACAACTAAAATCATGTATTCTTGTATGCACTGAGTACTTGTTTTTAATTATTATTTTAAAAAAAAATTGAAATTTTTATCCCAAAGTACAAGGGCGCCTCAAGGTGCTCATTTTTAAAGTCAATTACTTGAAGGCATAATATGTAGATCTTAATTACATTTCCAACATAAGCCTAAGGATGCAGCTTTCAAGAAAAATCACAAGAAGTATTTTTTCATTATTCTTGGTGTTTGATGAAAGCAATAAAGACGCGCGAATTTATATCTTAGGAGCTGCAAACTAATTTAAGAAATTTTGATAGAGAAAATTTCTTTTTTTATTTCTTGAGCGCGTTTTGATGTAATTTTTTTTATTTTTCATGAGAGAAATTATTGAGCTGGTTTTTTTTTCGTTTATCAATTTTAGAGTAAAAATATATTAATATAGTCTTTAAAAATAAAAAACTGTAGTTGCTATTAGAAACAAAAATTGTGCCTCCGAAAATGCTTTAAATTTTCAACCTGTAATAAAGTTATTATGAAATGACATAACCTCTTTGAAAAATAAAAAAAAATATTTTATACCCGCTTTATATTGTTAGTGTGTACGTATCGAAATAAATTCATCACAACACTGAGTTCTATTAGAGTTCGATATATTTGTATAAAGCCCAGAGGGAAAATAAAATTGTATCTTGTAAAAAACTACGTGTGCATAATAAAAAAAAAATTATGATCAAAATTACAGAAGTATTTAATTAAGAAATGTACTCTCTAAGACAAAATGCCCATACACATGTATTCCATAAATTAATGTTAAATTTTTAAAGCTCATCTACAAAAGCCATCATTAATTTGTATATGTTTATAAAAACAAAACTATTAGATCCAAGGCTTACAGAATGAATTGCATAGAAATTAGTTTTAACTTCTAAATTTAGGAGATTATTTTTATTATTATTATTAACATCTAAATTTAAGAATATACTTATGTTAATATAAAACACAGATTTTCTTGTCCAAGACAAAACGACAGTTATTTTGTCAACAATATTTTTGATTTTACGATAAAACTACAGTTATTTTGCCAACAATATTTTTCATTTCACATTCGAAACAAAAATTGTTTTAATCAATAAAATTTTCAAATTCAAATTTGTGTCAACGATATCAACAATATGTCACACTTTATAATCGAGTATATGTAAAGTATTTAGGACACGCCAAGGACGAACCTTGATATGACCCGGAAATCGTCTCAGGATTAGCTTTCAAGCTAGGGGGCTATTGGAAACATTTTTCTTTTATACGGGGACCGACCCGATGTTATGTATATGTATGTACATATGTATGTATATACATAAATATCAAGGCGAATTCATAAAAGTTAGTGTTCCTAGAACAGCTTTTGGAATGCCAAATTGAAATATTTGATTTTCATTCTGACTGTAAGCATTGTCATGGGAAAGAAATTTTCATTTTATATGAATTTATCTTGATAAATATTTTCTGTTTTCCGGAAAATCATTATCCTGAATTCCCACGAAACAACCCATGCAGAAACCACGATCTTTTAATTTTGGTTTCACTCAGCATGCTTGTTTCAATGAATGTAGATTACAAAGACGTTTCGTTTGCTGTGGCAAGAATTTTTATTCAATTTCTTCACACCAGAAACCAAATGGATCCAATCAGATTCTACTATCAATCTGTAAAAGTCCTATTAGTTTTGTTAGCGAAACAGTGAGATGGGATGCAACTTCTTTGCAATCTACGTTATTTGCTCGTTTTCACCATGATTCAATAATAGAAGGTGAGATAATTAATGACATTTGTGCTTTTCGACTGCCTTGTAGGGTTGGATGGCGCTTCGATTCACATGAAAAGAACTCTCGTCGAATTCACTACACATAAAAACCAATTGGATCTTATCAGATTCTAATATCAATTAGCAAAAGTCAAATTAATTCTAGTATGGTGAATTGGTCGAGATTTTCTGTTGGAGGAACGGTGTGAGTGAAGCAACTTCTTTGTAATCACCGTTCTTTGGTTGCATTTGAGAAGCAGAAATTTGTTATTTCGAATAAAATATGAATTAAATATGAATTAAATATTTAAGCTGCTAAAAGACAATGCGATTGTCCATATTTGCCTGTATTTAGGAGAGCAAATCGGTGCCATAAGGTATCTTATTAGGAGTTTCTACAAATTAAAAAGTTATGCCACACCGGGTAAGGCAGCGAGCGAGAGCGAGACGACTGCCTCTTTATCCAACCTTCTATTAATGAATCATGCTTTTGACTGAAAATATCAAAGAAAATCAGTACATAACGAAATACACGAGACAATTGTAACGATAACCAATCCAAGATACCAAATTACTTTAATATTTCAGGCGAAGTTTAAGACCACATGAATTTCAATGAGCAACAAAGCTACACACGAAGAAAAAGTTTAGGAAATGTTTAGGGCAAGCTTCAACGATTGCCTAATGCATATTTAGCATTATATGTATTATATTTCAAGATCAAAAGATCATTCATGCAACGTGAGAATTTTTTTTCAACAAACAATTGCCACTAGAGACAAAAAATTGGACCCAAAATCCGAAAAAATAATTAACCGAATTGGGAAAAATTTAATAATTTTTCATATCTATTGCAAAACACCATTATCTATAGAGTAAAGACGCTAGTTTTCAGTAACTTAACTTTTTTCTCAGACTGTAAAAATCATACTTTTTAAATTACTGATGTTTAATAATAATTTTCATGACTAATATATAGCGTCTATGATTTTATTAAAATACTTTAACTCTGATGAAATTTTACCTCTTTGAAAAATGTAAATTTCGATTCTTGAAATAACACTGTTAATATTTTCTAATAGTATGCCTATCCAGTAACAAAAAAGCTCAATGGATTTTTAAAAGTAGTCTTGCATTTTTTATGACCTAATAAAGTTTTCATGTCTCGGCTTAAAGTGTTTAAAAAAAATCGAAAAAAGGTTAAAGTATGTGTGTGGGCGAAATGAAAATTTTAGACATATACAGTAACATTTCACGGGACTTATTTTCGTAAAGCATTTTAACCCATTATCTCCCAACAGAAAAGTTTCGTTTTGATCCTTACTTCAATAAACACTTTAAAATATAAATTTGGAAGGTCGTTAGAGGATTAAAATGTACTGGAAAATTGTTCTTCAACGCCTTCTTTATACAGGTTTATTGGGAAGGAAACAGTAAAACGAAGAGTGTAGGGCGTCAAATAATTTTTGTTTTCACATTAAAAAACTAGTCTGATCCACTAATCAATCTCAATGATTAGAAAAATAACTAACTAATAGAGTTCCAGTTAAAGATATATTATTCGGCTGTTCAATTAATCGATTAGCAACTTTTTGTGATGGTTGATAGTCGATTAGCAGCTGGTATTCGATTAACCGTTCAGTTTCGACTAATAGTTCACCGTCGAGTTGCCATAAGAATTTGATTATAGGACTAACAGTTTCTCGAGTTGATAATTTTTAAGAGTTCAAAGATTTTCAAATCTTTCTCGAATTTCCCCCTCTATGTTCTAGTCCTCAGATATAAAAGGATATATATATATATCTTTAACTGATTAAATTATTCACAAAAAATTTAAAATTATCCGAATACTTAAACTGTGTTGTCGATAAATAAATTCATCGCAAAAGTTGGTTTCAAAATTTTTTACTTTAAACATGTAATTAGAAACTTAAGTACTAAATTTGTAATAAACCACAAACTAATTTTATAAAAACCGTTTCATTAATGAGTTTATTTTAAAACTAAAAACTTACACATAAGGTATGTTAAATGAAAATACAACATTGAACATTTATTATTCCTAATATTCGGATAAAGTGCTCATAGAAACTGATTTTATTCGTAAACATCCTGTATAAATCAAAAATCAGTATCAGTTGCATATAACTTTCATAACTTAAATATTTTTAGATTATAAAATGAGTACAATAGATCAACATCGTTTATATAATATAAGTACACTCTTATACATATATATACACTTATACATATGTATCCTAATATTCAGCTCGGCGAAATGGTAAGATGTTAATTTTACAAAATAAATAAAGAATACGTTACTGATAACCAAAATCGTAGCATAATTATTTATATGGATTATATGGAGACTTTGAAGAGACCGAAAAAGTTAAATAATTTATCAATCCACTTCGTTTTCTTTTATTAGTAATGCTTGTAAAGCATTAAGTTTATCTTTTGCCACAATATACGTTTAATGCCCGCAAAATTTGGTAGATAATAATAATAATTTTGCGTCTACGCCGTATAAATACAAGTTTCAATTTTTTTGCAAATTTCAATACAATTTAATATTTTTTTTTTTTTTATTTGAATTCTTAGAAAATTTTTTAGTATACATACAGCAAGTTTTAAGAGGCTAAAAAATTGCGTTGCACAGCTTTTTTATATATTTGCAATTATTTTTATTTCAATCAATGAATACAAAGCTTCTTACTGTCTATATCTAAAAGTATTACTTTTTTAATAACTCAAATTAAGGTTTGGGGTTATGCTTTTAGAAAAACTTCAGAAAGTGAATGATCAATATCAACCATTTGATTGATTTTATTAATTTACCTGAGGGCGCGTCCGACTTTGCGGAATTAATTTTTTCCTAATGTACGTTAAATAAATCAGACCGCCTCAAATTTCTTAGAGGAATATAAAGCGGTATTATCTGCAAAATTTCGGCGCTATCAACAATATTAGAGAGAACATTGAAGTTAAAAGAGTGAGATAGAAATATCCTCCTATCTACAAGTAATTCCCCATAAAGTTAAGAAACCTTAGTGCAGACTTGATGAAAGTTTTCTGCAAACGATAAATTTTGTTTGTATGCGTAGAATGAAAAGGTCGACAAGTAATTGAGGCATATTCCAAACGAGACCTAACAAAACCAATATAAAGTTTTGTATGGATGTATGGATCAGAAAAATCGGAACTATTACGATGAACAAATGCGAGCATGGAGTAGGCATTTGCTGCAATGCAATTAATATGGACAATAAATTTGAGTTTAGAGTGAAAAATACACTTAAATCTTTAACCTGATCTATCAATTTCAAATTAGTACCAGCAATCGAATAAGTTCAGCTTAATTTATTCAGATTTTTTCAAAAATTATGTTAAAACATTTATCAATATTTAAGAAAAGGTGAAGAAGAACATGACCAACAAAGTCAGCAAAAAAATTATCAAAAATCATAGAAATGGAAATAATTAGCAAATTGAAACTTGCGTTTTATTGAAATGCCTATAAAACTGCATACCACAAAAGCCTATTGAAAAGTTTGAAATTTTACACAAAGTTTGAAGATTAAAGTTGTACGGTTTTTGTTGTATCATGAACTTTTTTTTATAAAAATTTAAAACAACATTAGTAGGCAGCAAATAAAGGATCGGAACTTATCAAAAAATCGATAAGCACCATTGACGTGTGAATGCACTGTCGAAATTAATCCCATCTTATGGGTTCCTGGCCGTGTAGACAGCTGCGTATAACCCTAGTCCAGCGCCGTGAAATTTTGAAATTAGGGACCATTTCACCCTCACTATCCTAATAATCCTGGGATTCATAAATTATGAATTAATTTTATAATAATAATTCGGCGCTTATATGATAAAGCTCGATATTTTGTTGAATTTTTCCTATAATTTGTTATACTAAAAATTAAGGGATCTCCAAGTTTATGTCGACTTTGACCAGCAGATTTTTGTATATATTTTTTTTTGTCAGAACTACACTTTGATTTGGGCATTCCTGCCGAGAGGTGAACGCTCTTAGAAACAAGTAAAGAAAGATTCTTCATAACTTTCTTGAATATAAAGGGTCTTGTAATAGGGACGCTACAAAAGTAGACCGATAGTGACAGCAAACGACGCCATATTTTTCCCAGCTCTTTTGACATTTCTGTTCAGTAAGGTTTGCCATTTCATCATGGAAAGATATACAATCCAACAACGAGTCGAAATTATTAAAAAATTTTGTAGCATTCCTATTGCAAGACCCGATATAAAAAAACACGTACAAGGTAGCGGGCCAGAAGTAAACCTTCTGTGTAGTAGTATAAATTAGTAAAAGTAGTTGTAGGAGTTAGTAGTAGCATAGTGATAGAAATTAGTAGTAGCGTTAGTAACAAGTGGTAGAAATTAGTAAAAATATAGTGTTAGTAATCAGTAGCAGCATTAGTAAAATTAAAAGTAGAAATTATTAATAATAGTAGTAGTTATTGGTAGTTAGTAGTAGTAGAAATTATAGGAGTAGTACTAGCACTAGTAATTAGTAGTTGTAGTGATTGTAACGAGTAGTAGTAATAGAAGTAGTAATAGTTGTAGTGGTGAATCAGTATGGAACTACTGAAAGGTCTTGAAATGATCCCGAAATATCTAGTCCCAAAATAGTGCCGAAACGGTCCAGAACTTGTCGCTCTTCTGCAGGTTGTATGTTTTCTTTCTCATATAAACGTCAAGTCGTGACTTCTTGGCAAAATTCTGACGCGGCCTTCGTTATACGATTCTGACGCGATTTTCGTTAGACGCTTCTAACGCGACTTTCGTTGCGAGATGTAAAAAATCACACCCACTAAAGAGGTTTTACATAACAAATAATTTAAATTACTGCTTTGTTAGCGTAATAATATTATTTTGCTCATTTAGAAAATATCCCGTCATGGTCATTGTATGAGGTTTCATATGTTATCGCCCTTTTACAGTCTGCATAAAAAAAAAACTCGTCAATAACCAATCAATCAAAGTTTGTTGTTTTGTAGTAGGTATATTTTCTAGCAATGTAGTCCAAGTTGTCTATAAATGTTGTATGATTGATAAGAGAAAAGCCCACACATTTTCACAGTTGCAGCTGTCTAAATATAAAATAAATAAAACTTCATATCTGAACAATACGTTGATGGAAACTATAAGTTATAGTCTGCTTGATAATTTTGATTCGCAACAAGTAGAAGGAGTGCCGAATTTCATGTTCTTATCTGCTTTAGTGTAGGAGTTACATATATGTAGTGCAAAACTTTATACCTAAACATTCAGTTGGACTGCAGCCAATAAACCTTATAACGTTGGAAGCTAGGGGATCTATACTCGCACTGTATTTTATGTTCAATGTTGTTAGAGGCTCTTTAAATTGCACTTTTTTATTAGACCGTATCAATTTCAACATTCCACAACGGTGCCTTGCCTTTTTATGAGGATACTTGGATAACCGAAATATATGGATAGAAAAATATGTATTTGTAAATATTTTGAACTCTTATTTTTCTAAGGTTGTGTTCATACATGTCTAGTGATCTTACTAATAAACGTATAGTTTTCCTATAGTTGTAAGAAAATATTTCAATTTAAATATTTCATATACAAAATCATTAATAAATAAATAAATAAATAAATAAATATGTGTATAAGGTCCGATCTTTTTCGGTTCCGACAAATGATTCATACATAATAACAATACATCTGCCTACCATGTATCAATAAGCTATGGGAGTGCCACGAAATCCCCGGAAATAAAATCCCCAAACACCAAATCCCCAGCTTTAAAAAATCGGCACACCTTTTTGGTGACAGTGACACAAAATCTCCACACTTTTTTTTAGCTGATATCGCCGATCATAAAAACAAGCTCAGCAATGCCTTACCTTTGTTATACCAAATTTTGAAGGAAAATTTTTAAATAAGATACATAGTTTCAAACTAATATAAATTAATACAAATAACAGCTTGACAGGAACGGGTTTAAAAAGATTCGCGTTTAGTTAAAAAAAAAAAAAATTATACTAGCGGAAATACAAATTCAGATTCCCCGAAATATAATCCAAAATTTTGGTCTGTATCGGATTCGTTTAAAGATAATTTTCCGCGCACTCAAAACTCCATTGAGGCTTGGCACCGTAGGCTCGAAATAATTGCAGGAACAAAATGTGTTGTATATGAAATTATAAAACAGCTAAAGAAAGAGATGATTAAAGTAAAAACAAACATAGAAAGGATACATAGAAAGGAAAATACTGATTTAAGATCTATGTATATTCCACAATATTTCATATAGCAATTAAATTTTTAATTTACCCTTTTATCTCTTGTTTTAAAATAATTTGATTAAGAAATATTCAAATTTTCCTTTTATGGTTTCCTTTTATTAACTTATTGTGATGTAAATTATTTTCAGCAATTTAGATTTACTTAAATATCTGAAAAAAAATAAAAGTTGTTTTAAGTAGGTACTAATTCGGGCAACATAAATATAAGACCGAAATTACTTTTGTATAATGAAGTTTGTATTTATTTAAGCCCATGTAAAATATATGCATTAGTTATTGCGACGTATTGCGTTTTCTTTAATTTTCATTTTCCTAATCAAATTTTTATTTTGAATTTTAATTTGAAAAATAATGTCGAATATAGAAATTGGGGACTTTGAGTTTGTGGATTTAGATTTGGTAATTTTAATTTAGGGATTTTGATTTTTGGGATATTATTATGGTACACCCGCTAGCTTTGTATATATATCCAAAACTGAGGGACAAGTTCGCGTTCAGACAGCCGGACGTGCGTAGCTAAATCGAGTCAGCTCATCATCCTTATCATTTTGACGCAAATAGTAGTGCGTTGCTTTCGTCAAACGTGCAGTGCAGTTATAATACTGCATTTTCAAACGAATCCTTATATGAGAATGGTAATTAAAACCAAATTTTATTTGTTTTTTCGTTTTGGTTTTTTCTGTTTTATTTAAATTTATTTTATTAAAAACTAATCAATAATAGATATATATATATATATATATATATTTCGTTTTTTGCTTTTATTTATTTTTTGTTTTTGCTTTACACATTTTCGATTCGAAGGAAAATTATAGAAAAATAAACATGATTTTACAGTTGTTTAATTTTTAATTAGTTTTTATGTTTTACATATATATTTTTAATATTATTTTTGTATAGTTTTTTGTTTAGATTTGTTTTTTATTTGATATTCATGCTGCACATAAGACGATAAGAATTAAACTTTTTACAGAAAAAAATTATAATAAGCAATAAAACCCTAAATAAAACAACGATTTTTGCATTAGTTACTATATGCAATATAATTGTTAGATCAATAGAAATGAGAAGATCGAAAAAATTACTTTCAAAGCAAAAGTAAAAAAAATATAACGTTGTATACGACTTGCGATCACAAAGTAGACAATGTTAATTAATTAATTAATTTAGCATGCCCATATTTTATTGATATAAATACTACATATACGTACATATGTATGTGTTTGAGGATTATTTTATGTATTTTGGTTGCATTTATCTGCTTAATTTTGTTCAATTTTTTTTTTGTCGATATTTGAATTGCATTTAGTAATAACTATTAGTTTGCTTTATGGTATGCCTATGTATGTATGTGTGTGTGTGTGTATGGCTTTGCATGCAAACATAATTTTTTGTTTTTTTGCTTACATTTAACAAAGGATTTAGGTATTTGAATTTTAGTTAGTTTAGTTTTAGCTTTGTTTTAGTATTCGGTTTTTATTCTTTCACTTCTCTCCCCCGCTAAGTCATACACACATACACATACAGCAATATCTGTGTGTTTTATATTTTGTTTTGCAACTTTTAGTTAGCATTATATACCTACTATAATTTATTTTTTCGCCCTGCTTTAAATTAGTTTCTATTTCGCACACGTATACATACAGCTTATATGTAATTGGATTTCTTTTTATACATACATACATATTTATTATTTATTTTATTTATTTCGTAATGGTTATAGTTCACTTTACACTGCATTATTTGTAATAAAATAGTTTAGTTTTGCGTAGTTTTCTAATTGCTACACAATTGTTTTAATTTTGTATTTGCTTCATTCCTACTTAAATGTTATCTATATATCTATATACGCGTATATTATATACAATATTTTTATTTCATTTAGGGAATTTCTGTCTGTACGCCAACAATTTATTTTCAAAACTCCCTTTCTCCTAAACATTTCTATATAAGTTTGTTTATTTTATTTATTTCTAACATTAGTTTCATACATTTATTTGTATACATTTTAACGTATATTTTTTATGTCATACTTAAATTATAATATACCTCTCTAATTTGTTTCCCCATCTACACCAGCGGTATTTTTCATTTAATTAAACTAGGCATTTAACTAAGTGTATTTGTATGTAGAATTTACTGCATATTATCCGTAGGTTATATACACATATTTATAGTTATTTCTATTTATGTATATTTACATACAAATACTATGTATGCATTCGTTTGTGAATTAAGTTATATTATTTTACTGCTTTCTCTATTTAATTGCATGATTTAATATTTTCCTTAAACACTCCATCAATATTTTTATATTTATATATTAACTTTATTTTGTTATATCCTAAATATCTTTATATCCTATATGGTAGTTTCCTGTTTTAATTAATAATTTGTTGATCTAGTCTAACTATAACGCACAGTTCACACAATCATTCAAATACTCAATATACATAAAGCTAACTTCCGCTATTGACTTTTAAATAAACAAAAAGAAAACAAGAAATTCATTAACATATAAGCAATATATTGATATATGTATTTAAGCAAAGAATTGCAATAAAATATAATTATGTACATTCTAAAAAACATTCCAGCGAGTAGAGAAAAGCAAGTGAGAGAAATATATTGATATACATTTTTCGTATCAATATTTTTAAACAATATCGGTGTATGCAGAGGAAAAAAAATCGATATTTTTATCTCAAGGTGTAATTACCTCAAATATTGCGAAAATTTTCGATAATAATAATAATAATAATGTGACGCTTGGTGTTCGCCGAACTTCTCCTACAATTTGTGGCGTGCATCTTGAAGCTTAACGCCGACTCCGAACGGCAAATGATTTTTGTGAGAAGTTTTTTTCACGGCAGAAATATTCTCGTTGGTTTGCCTTTGTCTGCCAAAGGGGCGATCGCAATTAGAAATAACTTTTCTATAATTTTTGATGTTACTTGCACCGGCCAAGATTCGAACCCGGGGCCCACCGAATGAAGCGCGCACACTCTACACACTCGGCTGCGGCGATAGTGAAATAAATAATACGTAGTTGGAAGGAATATTACGTACATTTACGTTCGAAATGAGTTAAATTGAGCTCAGTCCTATCCAGAGATACAATTTATATCAAAATTTAATATTCGGAAATAAATATCGAATATCTATATTTCTGTATTAACATTTTCTAAAACAATATTGATATTTTGATACATCGATATGTTTACCCAAGCCCAGCGCTAAGGAGAACCCTTGGAGCACGTTTTAACCCTTAAATGCATACTGTTGCAGAACTGCAACATAACCTTGAATTGAATGTTATAATAACAATATTGTGCCAATGCTTGATGTTATAGATAAATCACAAACTTCAAAGCTTTTTTGAATATTTTGCAGCCATCTTTGGTTTATTCGCCATTTTTGATTGAAATATCACACTTTTACTTTAATCTTTCGCGGGTGGTCAGAGTGGGCATATATTGTCATTTTGTACCAAATGCAATTTTTTAATTTTTTTAATAAAAAAATTTCATCGATAATTTAACGGCAAGTTGACTACTTTTTTATGTGGATTTGGTATTTACTTAAAATGTTCATATTGTAGTGCATAGTTTTGCAGATATTCAACAAAACATTTTTTTTTATAAAATCTAAAAAAAAAATTTTCGTTTTAATTTTTGTAAGTAGTGTAATTTTTTTTCAAACCAAAAGAAAAAATCACGCATTTAAGGGATAAGCTCAATTTACTTAAAATGTTCATATTGTAGTGCATAGTTTTGCAGATATGCAACAAAACATTTTTTTTTTATAAAATCTAAAAAAAAATTTTCGTTTTCATTTTTGTAAGTAGTGTAATTTTTTTTCAAACCAAAAGAAAAAATCACGCATTTAAGGGTTAAGCTCAATTTCCATTCCAACGCACAATTGGAACACAAGCATAGTGCAAATGTGCCACAACCATTAGGCAGTGTAAGTATTTGCAAATAAAATTTTTTTATATTAGTGAGGGTTTTCGGCAGGCTAAAAGCAATTCAATTTGTAGAAAGGAATTTTTTGCGAAGAAATAAATGTGAGTATAAAGTTCTTGATGAATTATATAAGCCACGTGCTATGAGATGGTTTAACTATTCGAAAAATGGAAGTTATGTATATCGAATGAAACATTGGACCAAATTATCAGCGAATTTCACCTCAACGGCTATTCGGTATTGCTTAAATGACAGATTATTTACTTTCTCACGAAGCAGCTTGGATGAAAAACAAAACAACCGAAGATGTCTGTTATTTACTTGAGAGACAAAAGATGAAGATTCAATTTTCTATTGATATAGAAAAATATACGACTAATTTGAATTAAGGACAATAATTTAAATTAAAGATGCTATTTTGGGAATAGAAACGTGGAGCCCTCGAACAAAAATTAAGCTTTTCAAAGATCCAATTGTTTTTGTTGTAACAGCCTCAGTAAATTCTGCTTGATCGAATTGTTTATTCAGACGGAGCGTATACAATACCCGATGTCAAAGCTGCAATCTGGAGGATAGCACAGAAACAGTTATTCTTTATCTCTGGGAATGTCCAGCCCAGGTACGCAATAGACTGCAGATTCTATGATTCTTCTTGGCGTAAGACCTGAAGAAAATCTCTAGCTCCCCAATGAATAGCATCAAACGATTCATCCACAAATCCAAATGGTTTGAAGATTGAGATTCGTGACAGCAGAAAAAACACGTTTTGGAAAAATTAGCGTGTCAAAATGCCGCTCCAGGGGATGCTCAACGAAAGTTTGCCGCAAAGAGATGCCTAGTAACCTGTGGATTTATTTTCTTATGTATAGGAAATATTTTTAATAGATAGATAGAGGTAAAAGCTGTTGTACAAAGGCAGGTGACATGGCCGGATGTTCCGTACGACATTTTGACAGGTCCACTGCGTGCTACTAGACCCAGTCAACCAAATTAGCATTTAGTTGAGAATTGACGCTAAATCATGTACCGTTTACTTTGTCGCATCTGCCGCCGACGAACGATTTGACGACACATTTGTGGCTCTGTATCTTTGTAACGATTGCGTTTGTGGTTGTGAGGATAGTAAGCGGTCGAAGGAACCACTTAAATTTGTCAGGTTATGTAATCGCAATGTATGTCAAGCTCAATCCTAACCTCCTTCTTGTAGGTTGTAACAGGGAGGCAGTTTATTACGTGTGTGAGAGTGAAACGATGAACGGGATAAAGTAAAACGAATTATACTCAACGTTTAAGCAATACATAAAATTTTAAATAAAAGCATTAGAAATTAACAAAAAAATGTCCTAATCTTTCCTAAAACAATTAAAGAAAATCATATGCGTTAATTTGGTTTACACAAAGCGACTTCCAATCGCACGCTTATCTTACACATTCGCTCAGCATTAAGAATTATAAAAAAACTAACTTTTTTAGTAGGCACTTTAGCAATTACATGCAAATACAATATATTCTCAGCCGAATTCATAAAAAATAAATTATTTATGTTGATTTGAAAAAATTTATTGAATAATTATCTTATAAAGAATTTCAAATTCATTTTACTTTCTATGAGTAAGCTTATTTGTATGTTATAGTATTTGTTGTAGTATTTATATACATAAATAAATACATAATTGTTTAAAATATGTTTTCGTAATACATACATTAGTAGATAAAAACTATTTTATGGTAAAATTCTAAGCTCATTCTAGATTGTATTATAGAATTTATTTTCTGGAGCTAAGCTACATATGTACATAAAAAAATAATATTATTTACATGCTTTTCTTTACGACTTTTTTTATTTACGGATTTTACATAAGTATTCTGTTGGCGTCCTCATAAAAAATTGTTGATAAATAAATAAATTGTGGGAGAAAAACAAGCAGCCCTAACTCAAGCTCTACTAATAAAAAAAAAGCAAAAGTAAAACGCATACAGGGTTCAATCATACAAGGTTCTTGTAATTAATGACAGCTGAATTCTCATGTTTCTCAAACTAGAGTTGCATTTTGGAATTATGGAATTTATATTTATCTGAATTTTTTTACATTAAATAGTAGTTTTTAGTACATTAAAATAGTATGGACAATAAGTAAAGAAAGGCTGTCTTCGGCAGAGAATATTTGCGTAAAAATACCTAGCTCTCAAATATTATTTGGCCGATCATTTCGGTTCTGACAAATTATTAATACATTATATAAATGCATCTGCATAAAAACTACCTGTCAGAATGTACCTCTATAATTGAGAGAATAGTTTGCTTTCAAACAGACAGACAGACGAGCACCTCTAAATCGAGTGTGGTAAAAACAAAACTGGCTTAGATACAAAACCTTGTAATATTGTATCACCGGTTGAATACACATCTTTGGGTGAAACCAAAATATAATTTCGTGCTATAAAAAATATAAAGTGGTAGGTACATATATTTGACATTTCTCAGTATTTCCTTTTTACCTGCTTCGCGCATTTCACGGCCAAAGAACTTAAATTAGCAGGTTAGCCATGAAACAAAAGCTTTATTGTTTTTCGAAATATTCGCCGTTAAGATATATACACCTTTACATTCGGATAAACCAGTTGTCGAAAGATATATTACCTTCGCGAGTAGGTAGGTACCTCAAAAAGATGGAAAACACGTTTGACTTAGCTTGAAATTTAGACAATCATTTTGTATTCAAGGAAAATATACGGGTTTTTCGGTTTACACCATTTTAACTGATACAATTTATTTAAAAACAATTTGGGTTTAACTTAAAAATATGCGTACGTACATTAGGGCGTCTCGCCGAAAGAACTTGGTATTTTTTTAATGGAATTTGAAAATTTAATAAGTTTAAAAACTTCCGTCAAAATATTGCGAACAATAATTAAGGTTTACGTCAGCAGGATCGATATGCAAATTTCCCTAAATCCAATAAAAATGTTTGTTTTTAATAATTAAAAATTCCATTTTTATTTATGAAAAAGAAACACCAAATCAAATCGGCCCAGCTCACTTAAATTTTAATATTATTTGAAAATGTTTTGGTCGATATCTTAAAATGTAAAGAATTTTATTTGTATGGGTAGTATTAATTTAAAAAATAAGTATGCCACTATATTCTTTTTAGCAAATGTTTCATTTAAAAAACAAAATAATTATAAAAATCGGGTCAGTACTTTGAGATCCAAATCATTACAAACACTCTCCATATAATTAATTTTTTGCTGGGACCATCAGCGATATTGTCTTTTATCTTTTGAGTTTAATTTTTTTTTTTTTAATAAAGTTCAAACGTTATTTTTTGAGTTTTATATTTTGTTCAGAAAATAATCGTTATTTTTAGAATTTTATTTATAGCTTAGAAGTAATCGTTAATTCTTGAGTTTCATTTTTTAAGAATTTTATTTATCGCTCAGAAAAGAAAACATAATTTGCAGGAGGTTTTCACACAAATTATAAAACTAAATAAATAACGATTTTTTTCCAAGCAAAAAATAAAACTTAACAAATGGCAATTAAAAAGTAAATTTTTTTAATAAAAGTTATAGCCGCTACGGTCCCTGATTTTTTTTATAATAACTGTAGATAATAAACTTTGTCAGTACGTATCAACGGCAAATATGGAGAGAGTGTTTTCTCCGATATATTTGAATAAAGCGAAAGCATGAGTGTCTTTAAAGCTACATGTTTTGTTAATTGCGTTCGTGTAATAGTTACAAAAATACAAGTGTAAAAACTAGAATAAAGATATACAAATGCAACTGATGTTATAAATTCATACACTTTCTTTTTTGGGGTTTTCTTCAACAAAATGTGTTACATTTTTGTATAACAAATAAAATAAAATTTAGTTTTTAAATTAAAATCTGTAGTTTGTAAAGATTTTATTTCAATTTCAACATGCTGTTGTTGTTTTTTATTGTTTTGATTTTTTGAAGATTTTATCTACAAGTTGCAGATTTTATTAGCTTTTTCGTTTTCCCGAAAGGTACGTTAATGATTAGCTTAAGCCTTTTCGTAATAATGTAACGATATGTAGCAGTACTCGTAAGAGCTGAATGCGAATTGAGAAGTGGAAGGCATTTCTAAAGCCGATTTTACATACTTATGCATTTAAAGGCTTAGTTAAATTATTAGTTTTCTTTTCTTTATTATACATATATTAATTACATCTAAGCTAAGTAAGTATTTACATATGTACATAGTATATATATACTATATTTTTTCAATTATAAAATAGTATGCATTTGTACATATATGTGTATTGCGTAATAACGCGTATGTACATTAATTTTTAAATTCAGTATATGCATATTTTTTTAATGACTCAAAAGCTTTCTTTTCGTGGCTTCAATAGCGGTTATTCAACTACATAACTTTGATGATGGATGGCGACTGAAAGTATAATTTTTTAAACATCGACGACGGTCTTAAGCTGCTAAAAAGCCAGAATTTTCCCCCTAAATAATACAACATCGCCGTAAAATGTCTTCAACAGCAATATTGTCTATCCAATTTGGAGGGAAATTTTAAACTGATTTTAATCTTGCCTGATTGGGTATTAAAGCTATGCCAGCCATAAATTTGGCACACTTCGAACTATTATACAAATTAAAAGAAATTGGTAAAAAGTGTTGCACAGAATCAGGGAGCTAGATCGGGCCTTACAAGAACTTAAGACTCGCTTCCAAATTACCCACAATAAAAAACGAAACGGTTCCAGAAGAACCGACAGAGGGTTTAGAAGAGCCGAAAAATGCCCCCAGAAAAACCGAAGAAACTTAGAAGCCATTACCAAATAACCAAAAGTGGTTCCTACAGAACGGAAAATAGATCCCAAAGCATGCAAAAACGATTTCAAATCAGCAGACAATACCGAAAAAATCAAGTCTTTAATGAAAACTTTACTTTGCTTTCAATAAAACTTTAGCGTGGTTATTACACAAATATCAACTAAGGAATGAGTGTAATATATTTATTTAATTCGCTTAACTTTAAAACAAAAATATAAAATAACATTAAATTTTTTAGAAAACATTCTGTGAGTACGGCGGCTTTCTAGAACTAAATATGTAGTTACATTGGTCCGTAGTCAAAGTCGTAATATAAAATACCTTTTAACTAAAATCAAATTTTAACATAAAGAATTTCACTTCAATGACACATCGAATTAAAACCTGCTTTTACAATTTTTAAATCACGCTCACCCCACTTTTGACTTAAAACCCCAATATTTGACTGAAACTGAGTTTAAATGTGTTTATTTTAAAATACAAACTGCTTTTAACTTCTTGATGTCTAAGGGCCATAGTTTTATATAAAAATAGAACCTAAGCAAATGCAACATGAATTTCGAGAGATGATGTTAATATTCATTTATAGATGTTACATAATTTCAACAACATCTAATTTTCATTTAACATTTTTATGTGATGAAAATTTAGAAAAGAAAATTTTGTTTGGCTACAAAAATACTACAAGATCTTTAGAACATTTTCAGCTATAACCCATTCCGAAATTAAAATTACTTGTCAGCGCCCGAATGTAAGGTAGCAATGGCGGATTACTTGCCCTTTGCCCTTTGGAAAAATGCTGCTAAAAAGAGTCAGAGGACATTGAAGCAGCAATGGAAGACAAAATCTACGGCCCAGGAAACGCAGTCTGAAGATAAAGTAAAAAAAAAAATATTTTCCAGCTGCTAGTCCAATTTGGCTGAAGTTTTGACTACAAATTCTTTATAGCGCTTCGTCTCCTTAAAACAGCTACGCAGATCTCAAGAACTATCAAAATTGCTCAGAAAAAGCGTTCAAGAAATACTCAACAAAATGTATAGACCCGAGTTCTTAAGAAATTTGCTACGCTTTCTACTACGGTTTTCTAAAGTGCTTAGTGAAAAAAGATTGCTAGGAATAGTAGTAATTTTTTCTAGACGGTTTTTTTTAAAGTTTCTCACGGTCTTACGTTAAGGCTATCCAAATTAGAAGAAATAGCAGTATTATTTTCTGAACTCTTAGTCATAGCAGATGTAGGGTGAGTGGTTGACAACGCTCGGACTGAAAGCAGGGGAAGAGGAAGGACCCAGCGCTAAAGACATGGCAAGACGTGAAGGTGTGCGCAAAGGGCGTTGTATATGATTAGCAATATAAAATGAGAAAAAATGTAATACATATTTCCATAACCCAATAAACAAAACTTTAATCATTGAAACACTAGTTGGAACAAAAGTTTCATTTTATTTATTACAATCTCTAAACAGCGTGCACCGCTACGCTTTAAAAAACAATCAACAACAAAAGATATGTTTTATCCGATGCTACTATCTAGTCACTCGCCAAAAGCCCCATGAAAATCCATTCAGTTGTTTCGGAGATTACTGAGTTAAAACAGGCAAAAGCACAGACAGTCAATCATTCTAAAAGTAACTAATCCAAAAATATTAAGTATATTACATTCCCTGAATCACATTCAGTAATTCTTTTAAAGAAATTTTCAATATGCAGACAAGAGTTTCCTACTGCTATATTATAGTATAGATAGGCATTTATTTTACTGACGTATTACACTCTGCAACCTGTTATCGGAGATGCGATTCCTAGGGCGTGATTTATTTTATTTTATTGTTTAAAAAAAAATATTCGCAGGTGTAAGTTTATCCAAGGATTTCAATAGCCGGTCCTATTACTGTTGGCATCGTCGACACTAAACGATGACGACTGAACAAAATCGATATTCGCGCAGTCGTTATCGATAACTATTGATATATATTCTTCATTTGAATTAGAATATAAAAATCTAAAAATTCAGTCAAATAGTCAAAGCGGAAATCATATTTCGAAACTGAAAATAACGTAAGCTTTTTTTACATTTCCCGTTTTGCAAATAAAAGCTGTAACTAGATGGCTTTGTTAAGTTACGTCTTTGCTTTTATGGATTTTAAAGAAGTTCAATCGAACGACGGGCGTAGAACATGGAACTCTAAAAACTTAAACCGAGCCGGATAATTCCCACGGCAGTGTCGGTTCTACGATACCGGAACGACCCGGATTTATATCCGGCCAAAGATTGTCACTTCAGCAGCATTCCCCAAAATTATATGAGGAATGTTTTATGCTGTTACAACAACAACAACTTCTGGTTGCATTCATTAGATATTGCCATTGCGTTTTCCCGATTTTGTTATTGCCGTTCTTCGGTTATTTTTACGACGATGCCGAATATGTAAATATGGAACGTTCGATCGGACTTTAGTTAGAATACTTAACTTTTTCGAAAGTTGCAAAATTTTGGCATGGCACGTGATACTTTAAAATAGTTTGCAATATAGCCGCAATTTTTGGGACTCAAACAAGCCTACGAATTTCAGCTTCGGCCACCAAGGTTCGTTTCGGCTTCGGTCGAAAAAAAAATGTCGAACTATGGCCGAGCATTTATCAATTTTTATTCATTTAAAAATTGTATAGTTAAGTTGTATTAGTTTAAAAAAAAAAGTCAAAGCAATCTTCGGGACTGAAGTACATAATAGCAATATGATTTGCAGTAATAATACTGAAAATTACATATGTATTAAATAAGAAATTGGACACTTTTTTTAACCGTTCGTTGACCTTAAAATCGATATGTATTTTCCGATCTTGTGGGTAGATTTCTTCCCATATTCAGAATATATGAATATTTCTCTTGGCGCTTGGCAATTCTACTTTAGAGCGTTAAGCTAGTTGTGGATTAATCGGAGAAACTTATTGAGACTAATGAGGACGAGGTTAGCTTGGGATTTCATAGAATTCGACACACAGAGGTGGGAAAACACGTAATTGTTCTTTCAAATCGACCTATTTAGTGCATGGCACACAAAAGTAATCGATCTTGTTCAAAAATAGTTTTGTGGCAAATTCATTGAGCTTTAGTTCGATTGAAATTTTTTTATTGGGTATATATTTTTTGTTGTTGAATTTTGGGTAGAATTACACCCAAAGGCCAACGAATGTTTAATGAACATGTGCTGCCAAGAAATTTTCACATTTTTGAAAATTGATTTTAAAGCCCACAATTATTGTTGAAAAAATTTACTCAAATATCTCTCCTGCAGGTCAATTTAATATCGATAGACGGAATCGGTTACAAAGTCGAAAATCCGATTATTTTACATTACAATATAAAAGTATTAAATTTTGATAACGATAAAAATATAGAATTTAAAAAAATTGATTATTTATTATTTACACCTTGACAATTTTCGGTTGGGCTTCAGTTCGGTTTGGTTATGCTCGGTCCCAAATATAGATGCTCGGTCGCTCTCTATGTACATAAGTATGCATATCGTTTCTTGTATTGTCAATGCATAAAGGGACAATTAAATAATATTCGCTCTACTGATATTTTTCTTGTGTATCAGTTGCCTCCCGCTTATTTTATGGTTGGACAAAGCGATGCTAGGAAATATACGGTCCTGTTTTGCTCTTGATCAGTGAGATAGCCCATTAATTATGCAAAAGGGAGACCAACGAATAATTTGGCGCTTATGTCATATCGCCCAATGTTTGGCCGAACTTCTCCCATAATTTGTGATGCCTGCCAAGGGGTGCCGGCTATTAGAAAACAGCCTTCCCGCTCGCGAGTATTAGAACGCGAGAGTAGTGGTATATGGTTCCTAACAGCTTAAAATATCGCTAGCTATCGTGGCACTAGCTCCAGTGAATCCCACCCAACAACAATAAGTAATTATAAACTAAAATTTATAGTTGAGTTGGCAATCAACTTATGCAAACGCTTTATTAACTTAAATAACAACTGCAGTAGTACGATACGAGTATCAGCGTTAAATTATTATACACTTTTTTTTTTGTTCTATGTCTAAACGCAAATTTTCGTAATTTTTGTTTGTTTTCAACGTGTGTGTGTGTGTGTGTGTGTGTTTGTGTGCGTGTAAATTTATTAATGCAGAAATTAAAAGAGAAAATCAAATTAAAAAAACAAAAAATAACAAACATACTTATGCACTTATGGTATTTTGGTTTTGACAAACAAAATAGTAATGATAAATAAATTACAATTAAAATATGTCTGTATGCACATCCATCATATTTAACGTAGTACAATTGATTTCACAAAAGTGCATTTAATTAAGGTATTCATTTTTTTTTTATGTAAGTATGCATGTATTTGCTGCAATAATATGCAATATGTAATAAGCGCATCAATCAAACAAATTAACCATATAACCAACCATATAAAAACTAATAGTTTTAGGTTTGCCTCTACGAGTCATCTCAACTATCCGTCCTCACTCTCTCTCTCTCCCCATCGCCCCCCACCTCCCTCACACTTCCGTTCAACAGTCCAATTCAGCGTATACCTCCACTTTGGCTGCTTGGCAGCATACTATTTCTATTTCTTGTCAATTCGTATATTTCTATATCAACTAGCTTTATTTATCATTTGCTGTATAACGGTATTTAATTTACTTCATTAATTGTAGACTTTTCGTGAAGGTATGTACTTTAAAAAAAATAAAAAAGCGAAGGAAAAACTGAGCTAACACAAACAAAACACGCTAAGTTCTGAACTGCTTTGCATGTTCTTCCGTTTTGTGTCTGTGTATGTTAAAAAAAATTCACATTTTCATATACATATGCAGTAGGCAAATATCAATGGTGAATTTTCGCGTTTAGAGCACGAATTGAGAAATAGCTCTGCTCTTTTAACATTTGAACACTTGAACATTAAAGCACAATTTGAGAATCAAAATGTTCTCAATGAAAAATTTAATATAATCCATCAAATCAGCAACAATCCCCTAAATTGTATAGGAAATGTTTGTGCTGTTACAGCCACCCGAAAATGAGTTGATTCTCTAATCGATATCCAACGTAAATATTCTCTAATTTATTTCTAACATGAATTTGAAAATGCTCTTTACATAGTTAACTCTATTGTAGTTCTCTACCATCGTTCTCGACTCGAGCGAGCATCCAACTATTTAACTAATGTTAAAATCGAAGATTCTTTCACTTTAGAGGCTAGTCTTGTTCGTGTCTCTCAATAACTGCGGCAATATTGCACAAAAGGTATCACGTTTCATGCAAAAGAAGTTTAAGCATTCTATCGTTTAGAAATTTGATATTTGAGACCCCAAATATGCAAGAATATTTATGTATACTGCGCGCGATATATAGTGATTGAAATTTTTTTTATCGAGTTTAGGATCAGCAGGGCATCTGCATAAGAGTTGCTAAGAAGCCAAAACAAAAAAAAAAAACGAAGAACTGCATTTTTTGCGGCATTAATTGAGTGTCTCGGATAATCCAATTATGTTTGCTGGATTCAAGATGTGTATAGACGTATATTAGGGTGCATTAGGCCATCAACCAAAATATTTTGTCAAAATATTAAGATTTACGTGAGCTGAACCGATTTGAAATTACCTCCAAAAATAAAGTTTTTTTATGAAGAATTTTTTTTTTTTTTTTTTTTTTTTCCAAAAAACCACCTTAGTTCATAAAACAGTTTAAGCTTAAAAGGTTCGCATAAAGATATTAAACAAAACAATTTCAACGGAATCATAACAATGAGATTTTTGATGTTACTGTTGATTTTTTTTTTTTTTTTGGAAGAATGGTTTAAGAAAAACTTGAATATAACAAATCAGGCAAAACGTAACTGATTTAGCCTTAGCAGGGGCCGAAATGAAGTGATGTTTTTGGAATAAAAAAAATCATTGAAAATTCGTTCAAAACAAAACTCGAGATCGCACGTGCTATGCAAATTAGAAGATTTTTTTTTCTTTTAATAATCGTTATTTTTAAGTTTTATTCTTTTTCATCATAAAAAAATAAATCGTGTTGTTGGTGCTATTGCTATTATTGTCATCACCGGCAATTTTTTTCAGTTATTATGATCGATAAAATTTAAATCCAATTATAACGAGGAAATGTGATCGAAAAATTTAAATCGAATAACTATTATTTTGAAACGAAAAAATAAAATTCGCAAAATATCGATAAAATTTTATCGAAAAAATTTAATTTGAAAAACAACGATCAAACTTTGTCGAAAATTTTTAAAAACTCAGAATATCGATTAAAATTTATCGCAAAAAAAATTTAAATCCAATTTAACGATGAAAAGCTTTAGATAAATTTAAATTTACTTTTAATCGAAATAAAAATTCACAAAATATCGATAAAATTTTAACGAACAAATTCAATTTGAGAAAACGATCAAACTTTGTCGAAAAATTTAAAATCACAAAATATCGATAAAATTTTATCGAAAAATTTAAATCACAAAATACCGATCAAAATTTACCGCAAAAATAAAAATTTTAAGATAAAGATCATACTTTATCAAAAAAAATTTTAAATCACAAAATAACGATTATATTTGAGCGAGCAAATTGGAATCTTATTATGACAATTAAGTCATTTTTTTATAAAAATTATACCGTCCTACTTATTAGGTAGCATTGGAAAAGTATTTTCTCATCCTCTATATTTCTTTACAAATAAATCAATTTTTGTTTTCGAAATTTGAATACATATGTATTATAATGCCGTTCGACAAACTTTTAAATATTTTTATGCAGACATTTTAAGCTAGAACTGTTTTATTATTTAATTAAAAATAGATTTTTTAAATATTAAAAAAAAACACGTTTTTACTTATTAAAAAAAATGAATTTTTGCAGGTGTTTCCCAATCGACGAAGCTCACGTAAACTTTAAAACATAATAATTTCGTAATGCCGGTGGAAAAAACTTAAGTTTTTTTTTAACTTAAGTGTATTTGTGTTGAAGTGTAATTTTTTCGGTATTCAGCGCTATTAATTCAAATAAACAAATATATTTTTCTCCCTGTTGCTCTCTTTTATATACCATGTATATTATGTATTATAATATGTATGTTCTATTATGCATGAAAGCATTTAATTCACACAGCAAATTTGTTTTTCAAGGTTTGTCGATTTTTTTTACATTTCATGTATGTATGTATATAATATGTATGTATACATAAGATATTTAATTTCAGTTAATACATATACATATTCATGATTTTTTTTTGTTAAAGTATGTATGTACATATGTATATGTACTATATTCGTATATACTAGGCTTATATAAATTAGTCAACTTATTGTATAGTACCACAAGTACAATTTAACTTATGAAACTACAAAATAGTTTTTTTTATGTCTATTCATATTTAATACAAATTTAATTTCAGTATATATCAGTTGTAATTTAATTTATACATACATGTGTATGTAAGTATGTACGGGTTTAGCCCATGTTGAAAACATCACCACACTTGTGATTTTTAGCACAAAACACACACACACATCAACACTAATGAACAAAAAAAAAAAAATACATGAATTTCAATGTAACAAGCCCTACTAACCGCGAAAACCACGTAAGCGAAATTTTTTCTCAAAATTTTCTTGAAATTTTTTTTTCAAAATTTTCTTGACATTTTTTTTCAAAATTTTCTTGGACATTTTGGTGCATCAAAAATATGGAAACAAAAAAATGGCGCTTGCAGTTTTTTCGCAATTAGGGCTCGGTATGTTCGTACGCCTATCTATCTATCTATGTATGTATGTATGTATGTATGTATGTATGTATGTATGTTTGTTATATTCTTTTTCGCACCCAACTACATATTTACAATTCCTAACGCAGCTACTTTATTTCTTTGCTTTGTTTATATTTCATGAGCGAACAGCAAATAATAAATAGTATAGTTAATTTTCATTTTAATTTCGATGCATTAAATAAAAATCCATATCTACTTATTAATTAAACTATGATTTACGTGAATAGTTTTGCAGATCTTTATTTTCTAACTAAAACTGCAAACATATACATGCATACACACATACATACATACGCATATGGACATAAACGATTGTGTGAGAAAATATAATAAACTTATGTAAGTAAATGATATGACTAAAGCATGCTTTGTTCAGTGTTTAAAATTATATAATATGCATGTATATAATATATGTACTTTAACCTTTCCCGCGCCCTTCAAGAGAGAGAAAAAAAAAAAACAAAAACAAAAAAATTTATAGAATATTGTTTTAAACAAAATGAAACTCCTAACCTATAAAGAGTGTAGATCCGGACTAGCCTAAAAGAATAACAAACAACAAGTGTAGCTTTTATTAGTTCACAATCAATGCTATTTTTGTTAGAGAAAGTAATAAGTTTTATTTATTACAACCTTCAGCTAGAAATGTTCCCGAACTACTGAACTCGTATCGAATTTTTAACGAGGCAATGTACGAAATATACATATGTAGTTCTTGAGAGTGAAAATTTTTACTTTTTACACTTGCCAACGGGATATTTTATGCTCGAAAAGGTAATTTTAATTTATCAGCGAATACTCATATACCCCCACCTACCCGGACTTTCAACAAATCGTTTATTTAAAAAACAACGACATATAATAAATATTAAAATTCTTATTATTCTAAAACTTATATTTTTAACGACCTAATTCATAAATAAGAATACAAATTTTTTCAAAATTTAATTCAAAATCAAAATAAAAACTATATAACTAGTATGTATTTAAAACAAAAAGGAAACCATAGTATTGAACAAAATTTAAGTTTAACAAAAGCTAATGAGTTTGTGAATAATAATAATAACTAATCGTTAACTATTTGAATAAAACCAATATTTAATAGCTTACTTAATTGCGACAAAAACTTAGTAGTTGAAATTAATAAAAATAAAAATAAAAATAAAATAAAGTATACAAAAATTTTTAGCAACGTAAGAAAATTCAATGAATTCGAAAGCCAAAATCAAATTAATATCTTTCAACATACGGCATGACATTCAAGCCGTAGCGAACAAAAATTTTGAAATGTTTTGTGTGCAATTTTAAAGAAAAAATAATATCAATAGCAAAATTTTTTGTTAGCTGCCATTAGCCGTGTCAAGGGTGTTAAAAAAAATTCACAAATTTGCAAGTGTCTAAATTAAGAGACAGCTACTATTTAAAAAATTAAAAGTTTTTCTTAGATACCAACTTTTTTTAAATTAAGGTATTTACAGCGCAATATGTTAAAAAAAAAAACAAGTACCATAATTTTTTTAATTTTTTTTTTATATATCCAATTAAGTAACGAATTGCTTCAGTTGCTTCAGTATTTGCATCGCTTAGATTTAGATTTGTGTTCAAAAGTGCAAAAGTTAAGCGAATTTAGTTTATTCACAGTCATATGAAAGCAAAGATTTTACTTGCTTGAAATTATTATGAAGTAAGTTGAGTTGCTTGTTTTGAGCGTAGTTAATGTAACTATTTATGTTTCCGTAAAATTTTACGAATCATTTCCTTAAATAGATAAATAATTGAATTACCAAAAGCTTATTGCTATGTTGTTCTAATCCAAAAAAAAAAAAAAAAAAAAAAAAAAAAACTGTGTATACACACAAAAAGAACTTCGTGCTCGAAAATCTTTTTTTTTTTAAGGCTATGTACATATTATTCCAGCTGTGCTTGAAATTTAACAAATTTGGTGTTAAATATTTCACTTTAGTGTGAAAAGTGTTAAAAAGCATTAGTCAAAAAACAAAGTAAAACGAAAATAATGAATAATAAAGTTGCAGCAACGCCACGAAAGTTGTAGTCCACTACAATTTTTCTAACTTCCATTCTACTTCGCTCGTTTTTGTTCTACTCGCTCATTCGCACATTCTGTTATGGCACATTCGATTGTGTATTTTTTACATTGTTAATTTTTCGTTTGCAATTAATTCAGTTACCTACCATACTAGAATTTCTTATACATACAAATTTACGCTTCAACTTTGTTTATGTACATTTGGAATTTTTAAGGCGTGAAACAAATTTATACTAAATTAAAAATATAATAACAATATGATACATTAAAGAACGTACAGTATACGGTGTTGTTATGAACAGATGTTTGCTTTAAAACAAAAATTAATTTTCAAATTTAGTCCTACCTATCACCTTGTCGTCCGACCGTCATCTACTACTTCAATAACAGCGGAAAATATCGCATAAAACAGGCCATTAGCGATCGAAATTTTCTTTTACTTAAAAAGAAAAACTGGAGCAACAAAGTTTTACTCTTACAATAAAAAAAAAAGTTAAAGATTAAGAATTAAAAAACAAACGTTGGCAATTTTCGATAATGTCAATGTTTGCTTATTTAACATAGTTAATAAATATTATTTTTTTTATAAACATTTCGTATCAAACTCGATTTTGATTTTTGCTTATCCTTTTTAAGCCTCCTAAATGTATGTGCATGTCGAAAATAAATTAACTTAAAAACGATTTTATTAAACAACAGCGACAGTTTTTAATTCACTAAAACAAAAATTAATTCACTAATATTTTTTTGGTTTAGTTTTAAATTTTTTTCCTTTAAACTTTTAAAATAGATGTTCAATTAACTTTTGTTGATTGTTAAAGCGAATTTACAATGAATTTGAAGGCAAAACAATATTTCCCTTTCCTCTACCAACGCTACAGACTTTTGATATTATGGCCTTTATTATGAATCCCTACAATTGCGTATATTATTTTTCACATCTACATGTTCGACTCACACACCTGTAAAAAAAAAAACTTAAAATAACAAAAATTAAAATGTAATTCATTCACTCCGATTTACGTATGTACAGTACATGTCAAACTGATTATTCAGTTTTCTGCGTTCAATATTATACATATGTTATATTCACTGTAATATACCTAACTAATCATTTAGTTATATAATATATATTAAATGTATATTTTTAATATCGTTTTCTGTATCGGTTTTTGTCGCTCCCTCCCATCTAATATAACACATATCTAAGCCTTTATAAAATCCTACATATTCGCTTCTAGAGCGAGATTGTGTGTGTGTGTGTGTTGTATGTGTGTGTTTTGATCACTCATATTTATATGTGTATTTCTAATAACATCTTGAGTTATGATTATTGGTATATTTTGTATACATATTTTTGTATGTATGTATGTATGTAAGTATGTACTACATACTTTACACATAACAGTTATACATATTTATGTATGTGTAGATGAACATAATATTATAATTTTAATATTAATGACAAATTAAGTTAATTTCTTTCAGTATATACAACAAATTACGCACTCCGTATCGCTTCGCGTTTGTCTCACATTTTGTTATGCTTTCAACATTTTGACATTTCGTTCATCAATTACTTAAAAACTAGGCATAAATTGTGATATACATAGAAGTATATATATATATTTTATTAAATTTAGTAATCAAGAATAATTTCTGACTGCTCCTATTTTATACATATGCCGCGTATTGTATGCGGTTCGTCCTTTCGTAACCAAAACATCTGAAAAAAGTGTGAAAAATTTATGATTATTGGATGGATGAGAAAGAAGCAGAAACTTAAGAAAAATAAATTAACAATAAATAAATATTTTACTTAAACTATATTCCCATTACATCGTAAATAACTTAAGATAAAACATAAACGTTCAGGGTTGCGCAAGGGAGATGTTGTGCACATTTTTATTACATTTCAATTTTATTGTGATAATATCCTTTTTGTAATTTACAATCATGAAAGAAAGTTTCTAAAGGCATTTAAATCCAATCCAAGGAGCGCTTGAGTGAAATTATAATATTTCAAAATAGATGTTGTTGTTGTAACAGCATAAAAGAATCCCCATAAAATTTTAGGGAATGCTCCTAAAGTGACAGTCCTTGGCCAGATACAAATCCGGGTTGTTCGGGCAACGTACAACCGGCTGGACTGTTTTGGATCGTCCATTTTGGTTTTGGTAGAATACCTTTTCGATTAATATCGATAAAATTTACCAGATTTTATTTGAAAGCGAAGCGATCTCGTACTCGAAATTTAGGGAGTATAATTTTAAGAGCAAATTAGGTTCTCTTTTGTTAGAAGTTACCAGTTTTAATCCGAAAAATTTTTGCTGACATTTTTCGAGCGCAAGCAGAGGTTAGGCATCGCGAGCAGGAAAGCGAATGTACCTAGTATTATATTGAATTTTTGTGCTAAAGATATGGGGCTTTTAATGACTCAAAAAAAAATTGGTGACACTTCCAGCAAACGCAATAAGATTATAAAAAAAAAAATAAACTCTTGGAAATCATTTCCGGCAAAGCCTGTTAGTAACTTCTTTACTATATGGGTCAAAGTTTCGGAGGTGGACCAACATTTTATCGGAGATCGAACATTTTTTGCGGAATTGATTTTTTCTGCTTCCCAACGAAAATTCGAAATTTCGAAATTTTCGAAATCGTTTGCATTTTAATTACATTCTCGCTCATTTTTTTATATGCCGTGCGTATGTATGAAAAGGATCAGCACAATTAATGACACTTCCGTCTCATTGAATTCGGGCATTTTGTTTTTGCAAATTTGTTAAAAATAGTTTATAAAACTGAGAAGCAAATATCATAATTTTTGAATGTTCCAAAATTAGCAGAATAGGTATTATCAATCGCGCGAATATAAATTTAATTAAACAAATTTCGAAAATTAACGAAATATACCTTCCAAAATATTTCGAATTTTGAGAAGTCGCAATACTTATATTTTTTTAAAAAGATATAAACCACAAAAAATTAATTCCACAATATAAAGCTCGACCTTCGAAAAACTGTTGGCTCATTGCACAAATTTTGCCTCAGCTGTTAAATGCAAACTTTCAAAACTGCCTGCATTTAGTTAAGAATCTTTTTGGTTTGTAGAAATTAATTTAAAATTTGTAGCTTTTAATAATTTAGATATGTAAGATATTTATGTGAATTACACTTACCATATTTTTGTATTTTGTTGTTCTACAACATTTGTTTTATATATATGTATTCTTTTCTTATTACAGCTATTTTTTTGTTTGCGAAAAAATAATATCATACAAACTAACTGTATGTGGTACGATAGTTGTAGTAAATTAGTAGATTTGCTGCAGCAGTAAATCTGGCGGATTGTGGCATTTCGAAGTGGTTTATGTTCGCAATTTTCGTAATTTCTATATAGCCGTACTAACTATTTGTAACTATAACTATGTACGTAATTTGTATTGTGGTTGTTTATTATAGCAGCACAGTGGATGCTATTTGACACCAAAAGTGACTCCACTTAAAGCAGTAGTAGTTGTAGTAGTATGCAGTAATGGTAGTAGTAGTAGTAGTACTATTTCTCTCAGATCAAACACACTGATGTAATGATATCAACAATTTAGCAGCTATGACAACAACTTTCACAATTCATATTGGCGAACGTCGACATATCAAAATTAGCCCAACGTTCGCTACTCGCACATACACTGGCACTTGGTGCATGCTACGGCGCTATGCTCATTTTTCGTTGGTTGTTTTTTGTTTTGTTTTTTTTTTCTTTTGCTTTGTTTTGGTCAACACCACTTATGGTTATCAATTTGAATTGTTCGTTTTGATTTCTTGATTTCTTGATTTCTTGACACTTAAACTCCTTCATATTGCAGCAGTTGTATTCGATTTTGCGCGTATATATTTTTTTAACACACCACACTATGTGCTTCTCTTCTCTCCTTCTCTAATGCCAACAATTCCTTTCGCGTGTATCTACTTATGTTCTACATGTGTGATTGTTAAATTTCTTTAAGTCAGTGAGTGTGTTTGTGTGTATGTGTGTGTATGTGGATATATATGCAATGCTGTGTATTATGTATTTGTGTGAAATGCTGTTCTTAAGTGAAATATTTCCGTTCCATTCGATCGCATTGCAACTGACGATTAATTTCGCCCAGACTTTCGTCCACTACTGCTACTTTCGGCAGTGTCGTGACGTTCGCGCAAATTCTTCTCTTTGGGGTCGTTGCCGCGATTGCGTGCTACCGTCGTTGGAGCGGATGTAATTGGTCCGCTATTACTAGTTGCACCACTACTACTAAAGCCACTGCTGCCGCTATTGTTACTGCCTGTACTTTGACGAGTTTCACGTAAAGCATCTGAAAAGAAAATAGGGAGATCATATTAGGTAGGTATTTTTTTTTTTAGTTGCGAAATTTTGCATCTACATATAATCGAGAAGGTGCTTCTTTTTTTTGGGTCCGATTAATATTTTTCCCACTAACCTTTATCTTTGGAAATATCAGTGCGTAATGTAACCACATTACTTCCACTGTTGTTCACAGCACCGGAATTGTTGATGCCACCGCCGCCACCACCACCATTACCACCACTGCCGCCGCTATTCGCTCCAGCACCAGCGACGGTGGCTGCACTCAACATAGTTTGACTTAATGCATTCGTTATGCCACGTTGTTGCTTATCTAACAGCATTGAGGAGGTTGCTGCTGAAGCGCCAATTGGCTTATCGCTCTGCTTTTCTACATTATGCGCAGCAGATGCAACTGGTGTTGCTGGCGTCGCTGTCACCGCGGCCGCCGCCGCCGCAATAGCTACAGTGACTAACCCTGACGCTGATGCTGCGCTACTGCTATTGGCAGTCTCAATTTTATTTATACTCAACGATGATTCGTTTTTATTAGGCATAGCCACTGGTGATGCATTGCCTGAGACCGAGGTCTCTTTGTTGTTGCCACCATCAACGGCAGCACGTTCCTTGTGATGTTGAGCAACTTGCGCATAGCTCAAACGTGAACTGTTACTACTCGTTACAGCAGCAGCAGCAGCAGCAGCAGCAGCAGCAATACCCGCAGAATTTGCATTTGCCATTGATATGACGCCTGTCTGCGCAGCGACTATATTTTCTATGGAAGTTGAATTCGTAGATGTTGAGGCATTCTTGTGCTTCGTAGCATCTTTTGGCGACGCCTTTTTTGCGAGTAAATCAGCAACTGCTGGCGGTTTCTTATGATTGCTAAGACTACATTCCGCAAAATTTGTGGTCATTGTGGCCACGCTGCATGTTATGGCCGGTGACCCACTGTTGCTACCCGCACCAGCGCTGCCACTACTAAGCGCACCAGCTGCAGACATTGCTGTAGATAGCAGTGCGGGGTTTGCAGCTTTTATCACACCGCCCGAAGATGTTTGGTTGCTGCTCCCACTTTGGTTAGTGCCGCTGCTACTGCGATGATTGAGTTGATGATGCTGTTCGTTGCTGTTGTTGTCATTGGTAGGATGCTGCTGTTGCTTACATCCGGCTTCTTGAGTTGACGCACAGGCAAACAGATCCTCAGTCTTGTTTGTTGGTTTCTCACCAGAGACTATAAATTGAAGGTGTATTAGTAAATATAATAGATTTATAAAATTAATAGATATACATTTACGGTTAATCCGTTTAAGATGTTCAACTACAAATATAAAGGGAATGTAAGCAAGTTTATCTGTATATATTGTATGTACATTATGTATGCATATCATTCGTTTGCTTTTGGCATGGTTTCAAATAAGAAGCATAGTTCAAAAGTCAATGTTTAAAGTTTTGACGTTAAACATCTTTGGTTTCGATAGAGCAATTTTTAACTCTGATGGAACGTGAAACGTGGAAGCGTCTGTTCAACAGTTGTCAGCTGTAAGCCACCTATGGCATTGCACAAAGAAAAAATAGGTCAATAGGAAAACATAGAAATAAAAATATGAAACGATGATAGCACGAATGATAACTCTGTAATGGAGCTATGATAACAATAACGACAGCTACAACTATTACGATATTAATATCGCCAGCCAAAAGATGGGGCAAAATATTAATACAGATAAAAATGTCGATAACGATGAACGTAAACATATTGATAACGATAAAAAATCGATAACGATAAGAAAAAATGTCGATAACAATATGAATACCGAAAACAAAAAATACCGAGAACGATACAAATATCGATAAAGATAAAATATCGATAAATAAAGATAAAAATATCAATGTTGGGGAAATTACTGATAAAGCTGCAAAAAATGTGGAAACAATATGAACACCGAAAACAAAAAATACCGACCCTATACAAATATCGATAACGATAAAATATCGATAACTATAGATAACGTTTACGAATCCCTCTGTTAGAGGAAATTTTTAATACGTATTCTCTATTTTCATGTCTTACATAAAGGCCTAACTAGGCACTTTTTATTGATTAGAGTAAATTATCGTTTTTTAGCAAACGTATGATATGTCTAAGGCTTATGGAAATAATTAATCGAATTGTTACGCAATTTAATTTAAAATAAGGGCATTTCTTAGCATTTTAGAATAATTTGGTTACTTTCTACTTGAATTGCGCCAATAGTAGACTAAGATGACAAATAAATCCTGCTACACTAAAAACGATTTAAATTTTCGACACTTGTCCGTCAATCGCTAGTTAAAAGCGCTCAATACAAAAGGTAGATTTCGTTTTAGAATAGACTAAAACGAGCATCGATTATTTGAAGCTTTTACAATTGTTTTGATTTTGAAAACTATTCATATTATTGAAAAACAGGTTGGTTTCGTTCTTTAAAACACAGAGCACCTTATTAACAGATCTCTTTTTTATTTGTCACAATTCTTAAAAGTGGATATTGATTTGAAATAAGAAATATAAATTTATAGCAATATGTATTTTTTACAAACTATTGAGTTTGTTTTATGTTTAGACGATTTTTTCAAAGCGGTAATTTTTATTTTAATTCAAAAATCGTTTCAATTTTCGATCCATAGCGTCTCAAACAATTGATCAATAGAAATTTATGACCAAAAACATGGTGAATACTATAACAAAAACTCATTCAGTTGTTTGAGTCACTGTATGAATTAATTCCCTCAAAAATCTCTCTAAGGCTCATTAATAGCTAGCAGGATTATTAGTCAATTAAAAAATTCCAACTACAAGCTAAATATTTCAAATGTAAGAAAAAGTTTCAATTTCAATGTCATCGCCGTTAGTATAACTCACCAGTATTACTATCGTATGACGTGTTGCCGCCAATCAGACTATAGGCGTTGTTGTTTTTGTTGTTATTGGGTTGTGTTGGACACTTTATCACAGTGTTGTTGGATGAGGAGGCGGAGGTGGTGTAGTTGTTATTCGAATTCGAATTTTGTTTACTCAATGTCGCAGACTTAAGATTGTTCGACTTTATTCCTGCTACAGTATTTGATTCATCAGCAGAAAAAGCACCATCCGTGGACATGGTCGTCATGGTGGTTGTAGTTATGGAGGCGTTATTGCTGTTAATGGACGCTGTTGAGGTGGGACTTAAACCAGCAACACCGACTACATTACGTGGCTGATAATTTTGCTGCTGTTTATTATTATGGGCGGAATCTTTGCGGGATTTGCTTTTGTTATTGCCACCAATAGTACTAGTACCTCCACTGCCACCACCACCACCAGAGCGCACCACATCTGCTAAACGATTCTCATTGGACCAGCCTCCGCTAGCGCTACTGCTGTTGCTGTGATGATTGCTGCTACTGCCACCGCCGACGCCGCTGCCAACGCCGCCACCACTACCACCACCCACGACATTTGCTGTTACAACAGTTGCCGTCGTCGAGGAACTATTTGATTGCTGTAAGGCATTAGAATGGCTTGAGCACTGATTTGGTTGTTGTAGTTGTTGTTGCTGCTGATGCTGCTGTAGATAGCCGGAGCTTGTCTTTTGCAACTGCACATCATTATTTCCACTTACACTACCATCGTTGCTGCCGCTGCTACTACTCAATGGCTGTTGTTGCTGGTGTGGTTGATGGTGTGGTGTCAAATTTGCAGTTTGCTTGTTGCCAGAAGTCGACGCACTGTTGCTATTATTAACACTGCTATTTGATAAAGCCGCACTGGAGGACGCTAACGAAGAGGATGCTGTAGACGACGAAGTCGCTGTGCGTGAAGAGAAATTAAAAAATATTTTACTCTTTGGATTTTAAGCCAAACAATCGATAACACTATAGCGAAATCAACTTTTTTTTGGAGATTTTTAGAGATTTAGTCATAAGTAAAAATGTGATTTCTCCGTTTTTCGAAGTTGGCCTCATAAATTGAGAAATTCTAAGTTCGAAACTATACATTCGAAGTTCGAAATTATACATTTGCTAAAGAACTATTATTATATGTAAATAACTAAGAAAGTAAAAGCAATATATTTTTGGAGAAAAAATGCATATACCATTTAACTAGGAGGAAAAGGAGGATCACGCCAATATTTCTACTTTTTTTTTTTATTTTATAGCAAATTTTATGGCAAAGGTCCGAATTCAGCCTATATCACGATTTCGTCGACTAATTTCGAAAAACGAAGTAATTACTTTTTTAATTATAGCTTAATCTCTTAATGATCATTTGATCTAATACCCAAGCGATTACTATTCTTGTTAATCGACTAACCGTATAATCGATTTGCAAGTGTTTAAAAAAAAAATCGTCGATTTCACATATTCGACTATCCGTTTCCTTTCGAGTTTTCGACAAACCGCCCATAAACACAAATCGGCTGATTAAACGTCCATTTTCGATTTTTCAGTTTAGTTAGTTAGTTTCTTCAATAAACATTTGTTTTATAAGTGTTATGCTTTTTTAATGGATTTATTGTGAGTAACTGCCATTAGGACTGCCGCCTAACCTATTCGAATAATTTCGATTAGTCGATGGTGAGTGGTTTGTCGAAAGTGAGCGGTGCGTAGAATACGTGACATTTGAAATTTCTTTTCGCACATTTGATTAAGCATTTAAAAGTAGAAATTTATGGCAAAATATGACCTATTCTAGTCTCAATAATTGCGGCAATATTGCAAAATAATTTGGAAAAGTGAAGCTTTTTTTCTATAGAGCATACCGAGATGGCTAGCTAAACGAAATCATATAAAATATCACCATCAAAATTGAAAAATAGTTGGTGATGAATAACAAGGCTAGGCTAATAAGTTAGCCTCAATTATTGAGAATCTCGAACAGACCTATAGTTATGAATTAAAGTTAAAGCAAACCTGGCAGTGGTGGAAATGCAGCCGCTTCTAGATCGAATTGTGGTGGTTGTGGCGGCGGCACATGCTGCTGTTGCTGTTGCTGTCCATGATGTCCGTGAGTGCTACTGCGATCATTGCTACGATCGCTCATACCATGTCCACCAATCGAGCCACCACCGCTTAACCCACCTCCACCATTACCACCGCCACCACCTACTTCGTGACGATGATGATGGTAATGATGCGTTAAGCCTGTATGGTGCGATGACGAATGATGATGATGATGCTGTTGCGATGTACCGCCGCCGCTATGGTGGTGATGATGTGATGCCCCCGAATGCTGTGAATGATGGCCCATGCCACCACCACCACTATTGTAATGGGGATTGTAATTGTTGCCTTTGTAGCCGCCCCGATGCTCGTCACGATGTGAACTATAGCCAGTACTGCCACCATGATGGCCACCATCACCACGCTGACCATGATGTCCACCGGCACCACCGCTACTCGTCTGTGTTGAGAGTACGTTATTATTATTTGATGTTAACGTTAGTGATGCGCCTGAGTTTGACGATTGTTGTTGTTGCTGTTGCTGTTGCTGTTGATGTTGCTGCTGCTGGTGTTGCTGCTGCTGTTGTGATTGATGATGTGACGATGACCCACCACCAATGTACGATTGCTGCTGCGAAGTAGAGGATTGAATGAATATTTTTGCTTTTTGCGTATTCACATTGTTTGTTGTGCTTGTTATTATTGATGATGTTGTTGTAGCAAAATTATTATTATTATTATTATTATGATTATTGTTAGTAGCATTAGTAGAAGTTTTAGTGGTAGTATTAGTAGTAGTAGTAGTAGTATTGGTGGTGGTAGTAGAAGAGGTAGAATTATTGCTAAATTTATTATATTGGTTGTGGTGGAAGCTGTTGTGGAAGCTATTGGGCATTATTTGGGCTTGATTTGATTGGCTATGATGCTGATTTTGGCCATAGTGTTTATGTTGGTTTTGGTTATGGATTTGACTCAGTTCAGTTTTCATATTCGCATATGAATTACGATTCGGACTCGGATTCGGGCTCTGATTTGAATTCGTGTTCAGACTCTGATTTGAATTTGCAATTACATTTAAATTTAAATTCAGGTTATGATTTGAATTCGCCGCGCTGTAACTTTCGATGGCAGTGATGACAGTAGTGGTGGTGGTGGTGGTGGTGGTGGTGATGGTGGGGTTGCTAGTAAATGACTGCAATCCACCGCCATGCTGCCCTCCGCCTTCCCCACCGCCAACTCCTCCTGCTCCTGCTCCAGCTCCAGCTGCTCCTACTCCTCCTCCTCCTCCTCCTCCTGCAGTCTCATTGTCGCTCGCATTATCTACGTATCTAATGTTGCTACCATTGCCTACATCGAATTCTACACCCATGTCGCTTCCACCAACTCCAACTCCACCACCCACCCCAACAACATTGTGCACGAAAGTGCTATAAGGCGTATAAAATGTCGTTATACTGACCCCACCGCTTACTCCGCCACCACCGCCAAGTCTAGTGCTGGGCGAATAAGTCATAACGCCACCGTCTTCGTCACGTCTCCGACGCCGATGTCGCGGCTGCGTCCAATGCATTGGCGGCTCCTTCCCCACCCCACCGACACCAACAGATGACGACGTCGCCAGCGACGACGTTGAACCAGACAAGTTATTTCTATTGTGCTGTTGTTGTTGCTGTTGCTGATGGACATGGGTCGTTTGTTGCTGTTGCTGCGAATGCTGCAATATTTCACCACCGGCACCGATAACTAAAACACCACCATCATCTTGCAGTTCGGCAACATGCTGAGTGTGCAAATGCTGTTGCACCTGTTGTTGTTGCTGCTGCTGATGTTGTTGTTGTTGTTGTTGATGGTGGTGGTGATGTTGCTGTTGAACCGAAACTGTCGGTGTAGCATGCGAATAGGAAGAATGTTGTATTGTTCCCGTTGCAGCGGCCGCTACTACAGCTGTAGAGGAAGGCATTTGGTAGTGAGTTTGTTGTAAGTGTGTGCCAGCAGAAATTGCGTTCGATTGCTGCTGTTGCTGTGACTGCAATTGTACTGACGACGAATGATGATGTGACGGAGCAGTGTTTGATTGGGTTTGCGTGCTGTAGTGAATGTGAGATGACATACCGCCGCCGCTACCGTAAGACTTTTCCATCGACGATTTGGTTATACCACCTGAATGACAAATTAGAATAATGTTATGTAATTTCAATGTTATAATTAGCGAGAAATATATGTAAAGCGTTGCTTACCTCCACTACTTTTCATACTGCTATAATGCCTCGTGGAATTCGTACTTTGAGGCTGCTGTTGTGATTGCTGTGGCTGCTGTTGTTGTTGCTGTTGCTGTTGCTGCTGCTGCTGTTGCACTTGACTTGAAGTCGTTTGTTGCTGTTGCATTTGATGCTGAGGCTGTTGCGTCTGCGGCTGCTGCGACTGTTGTTGTTGCTGCTGTTGGTGTGGATCAATAATGGTTGGTACCACACTTACCAAACTACCAACCACATTGCCAAGTGTTGCAATCATACTTGGCAAAGGTTGTTGTTGTTGTTGTTGTTGTTGTTGTTGTTGTTGTTGTTGTTGTTGTTGCTGCTGCTGTTGCATTTGTTGCTGTGCATTATTGCTACGCAACTTGCTGCGACCACCACCGCCACCACCACCAGCACTGCTCGTATTACTACGATGGCTATTATACCGACCGCCGCCACTTTGCCCCTTCGATGATGTCGTCAATGGAACAGTGGCCTGTTGTGGCGCAGTTGTCGCATAAGCCGCAGGCACAGTCGCTTGGGGTGTTAAGCCATTAGCGGCGAACACATTTCCTATCTCGTAAAAATTCTGACCGTGTGCTGTGGTAGCGGCTGCTGCTACAGCGGCAGCAGCCGCCGGTGGCCACGGTGCAGTGGCAACGAGGCTCGGGTAAAATTGCTGCTGTTGGAATGGCTGAAAGTAGAACCGATTGATTGAATGGAATGCCTAAGATGTTGAATGAGATAAACAAAATGAAAATTAACTTACAAAAAGATGTACTGGCGCATTATAAGGTACAGACGCCTGCGTCATAGCTGCGCCATTGGCTGCGTATACGAAACGTTGCGGTGCTGCACTGTAGGCAACAGCAGTTGCGGCAGCATTCGGATCATACACAGCTGCTGGGGGAGAGGTCAGACGAAAGCCATTCTTTAAAGCTGGCACCGGTGCAATAGGCAACCGATTAATGAAAGGTTTCGCCTTCATTCTAGCCATAATGGGTTTACCCTAAGGAAAATATGAAATAAGTTAATATATTTTATTATAGTTGGCGTACTTTGTAATGATTCAAAAAGTAGAACGTATTTAACTTTATTTAAATTTATAAAAAAAAAAAAAAAAAAAAACTTGTGTTCAAGTTAAAAAATGTTCATATGTACATTAAGGTGCCTCGTCAAAACATCCAACGAAATTATAAAATTTATCATGTTTTAAGACTTCCACCAAAATATTAAGATATTTTGCTGGATGGAATTGGAAAGTTTTTCAAAAAGAGCTTTTGAAAAGTTTTTTATAAATGCAATTTTTTTTTTGTTTGTACAAACAATAAACTTTTGACGTGATTAATCAGTGTAAACTTCAAATCCCTGGTAAAAAAAATTGTTCTGAGAAATAATTGAGACGTAAATGAGATTGTAGTAAAAAATTGAGAAAATAGAAGAATAGAAAGTTTGGACTGAGCTATTCAAGCTTTTCTTAAACCTATCTTCCGAAAACAGTCAAAGGCAGGTGATTTTTTTAAAATAATATTTTAAAAAACTATTATTATTTATAAAAACCCCAAATATATAAAAGTAATTTAAAATCGGTCCTGCTCACCTAAATCTAAATGATTTTGTTAAATATTTTGGTTGATATTGTAAAATATAAATATAAAAAAAAAATAATAAGTATACTACTCTATTGTTTCATTTAAAAAAATAAAAATTAAAATCAGTTCAGTTTCAGAAACTATACATTCTAAACTATCCCTTGGCAATGAATACGAATTTTACAAAAATTTAAAAAATTTTTCACAGATATATTTTTATTTTTTTGTTTGTTTTTCCTCACCTGGAACTCTTTGACATCTTCTCTCAAATATTTGAAAGCCTTTTGGGCATCTTCATCAGACTCAAACGTAATGTACCATGAATTATTGCCCGCAAATTCGCATGATATTACGCGTGGACAATTTTCATTATTAAAAATATTCTGCAACAAAAGTATGTGATTAATACTCAGTAAATGTTTTTAAAATATAAATATATGTACAATACATATTTAGCATGTGCTGACGGATTATATTCAATGCACTCTAATTTTCTGATATGAAAACCCACCAAGTCTTAATTTGCATCGATTATCTTAATGCTGAACTTCTTTAATTGATCATTTAAATCTTAGATGGGTTTTAACACCAGAAAGTAGTTTATGTTAAATTGCAGATTAGAGGAATTTGAATATACTAAGCACTCGATATGTAAAAAAAAAATATCGATATAATTTATTTTCAATATTTACCTTTACATCCTCTACTGGAGTCTTATCGGATATTTCCCTCAATATGATGATGCAACGTTTATGGTTTGGGCGTACACGCAAACCTTCCTCATCTACTTGCACATTTGGCGATTCTCTCAGCACTTCGGTTATCAATTTAATATCCTTTGTGAGCTTCTTGACAAGATTGAAATTGGCTACGGTGATTATGGGAACATATTGGTCGCTATCCATTTGTGTCAACAGGTATGTATCGTTTGCTAAATTTTCACTGTATTCGATTGAAATAAAAATAAATATGTTTAAAATTTTATGGAATGTCTTTTGCTTTCCAACTATTTCGAAAAAAGCGTTGCCGTACGTACACCCAAGCATTTAAAGACAATTTCAAAAAAAAAAAATTGTCGCTACCCTAAGGGACGGACTCTTACATTTTTCTTTATAACTTCGGAAATCTTCGGATCTTGAAGAAAAATCTAAAAGGCCAGCCCCTTGCGTGGGCAGACATTGGTTTGCCTTTTAAAAATCATCTAGTCATGCGATTAAATATATTTTCTCAAAGTTAAAAATTTACCGTGAAAAGTAGTACTCCAATTGCGTTGAGAGCATCTGTTTAAGTTGCTCCAGTGGTATGCCAGAATTATCGACTGTACTATTACCCGCATTGTTGCTATTGCTACTAGCTATAATCACTTGTTGTTGTTGCTGATGTTGTGAATGTATTTGATGTTGCTGTTGTGCCACCACCTGTTGATGTTGATGTGGTCCATTTGCAACAACCACATGATGTTGCGTATGGGATTGATGAGTTCCCGCCGATGTTGGTGTTCCCGACATTCCCGACGCATCCACTGCTATTAAATTCGTTCCTGACGCCACACCACCAGTGGACAGCTCCTCCTGTTGGCCATAGCAAACGGCTGTGCCGTCCTGTACAATTGTGCCATTCATGACGGCGGCTGCGTACTCGGCGCTATCAATCGTTGTGACCGTGGTACCTCCAGTACCAACTTGTGCCACTGCTTGTGGCTGATGAGCGTATTGTAAATGTGCGGTTTGATGCGCCGCAGTTGGCACCGATTGTAATGCGACAGCAGCAGCAGCAGCAGTGGATGGTTGTGGTGTGTGCGGAACTACTGCGGAAGCGGCGGCGGCAGCAGCAGCAGCAGCAGCAGCAGCGGCAACAGCTGCACTATGTGAATGTGTGTGCGCGTGTGGATGGGTATGTTGTATTAGTTGTTGATGCTGATGCTGATGTTGGTGTTGATGCTGAGTGGGTGGTTGTTGGCCGGCCACTTGCAAGGCTTGTGGATGCGGTGGTTGTGGAGCTGTGGTCGCAATCAATGGGATGTGTGTTGCTGTTGGAGCTGCCAGTTGCGTTGTCGGGCCGTATAAATTGGTTGTGGCTAACATTGCCGTTTCAACGGGTACATGAGCGTATAAAGTGTTGGCAACAGGTGGTTGTAACTTCACTCCATCCCCATTCATAACCACATAGCCGCCAGCTAATGGAGATTAAAAAAAAAAAAACAAATTAATAAATTTCAAAATATAGAATTATAGAATTATAAAGAAAATAAATATTGTGCTATTTAAGGTTTTCATATACATACTTATGTACATACACATGTACGTAATGAATGTGAGTGTGTTATTTGTAGCGGGTGAATACGCTTTCAAAGGTAATAAAATGCTATGAATAAATAAAATATAAATTATGTCTCTCTTTCTCTTCAAAAACAAAAAAATACAAAACGACCAAAAGGTCATTCATTCTCGTATAATCGAGCGATACTTTAACCAACTCATAATCTTTTCCATGATTGTCGGCCAGAGCGTTCCAAATTTATATAGCACTAATTATCGTTGCTCATGTAACGGTTCACTATTATTATAAACTACTTAATAAGGAATGAAGGAATTTTGAAAAAAAGAATGGAAATATTTCTTGTTGAACCGTAACAAACATATATCAACTTTTCACCATGATTCAATTATTAAAGGTTTGCCGAATAGTGACATTCGAGTTTTGACACTCCCTTACCAAAGGTGGTATTCATGTTACCTAAGCAAAAACGCTCATGAATTTCATTCAATATGCAATTTTATATTTATATTCAAAGAGAACATAGAAATATATTTTCCACAAATGTTGCTTTTACTCCAATTTGCACGTAAATTTGAATATTAAGTAACATGACGCCTTACTAAGGAGTCGATTTTGTCAAGAGAGAGCGAGAAAACTATTAACGGAGCAAACCTATTGTATAAAAATTGAATCAAGGCGAATCCATACAAGGTGGTGTTATAAATACAACTACAAAATTCGTATGTATTTTGTTTTTGTTTCTGCGTAAGAGTTGTCAAAATTTAAATACATTTTGTTTTTGCTTTTACGGCTTTTGAAAGCTCATACGCAAAAGCAAAAACAAAATACATGTAGGTGCAAGAATGATAGAATACAAGATTGCGCCTTCCCGCGGTGAAATGACAGATCTCGCCTTTAGTAAACAAGAATACGGGAGAGAGAAAATTGAACAACTTCCAATATTTCATTGAAAAACGTGTTCTAATTGTTCTAAAGTGTAAAAGTATGAATTTATGGGCAGACATTTAATAAATAAATTCGCAAAATACTAAAAAAAGTGTCTCTTTTTCTTAATTTGTGAAAAAAGCTTTGCCTAGTTGAAGTTGAGAATTGTCAAACCCGGCAAAACCAAAGTAGCGGTACTTCTAAAGGCGTCACCTTCAGTATTCAGTACACCGTGATGTAGGTGAATAAAAAAAAAATCAAATCAGCTGCTCTTATGCCATCACCTTCTATAAATTCGCCTTGAATTGAATCATGCTTTTCACTCTGTCAGTAAAAAGTCAAAATTTGTGATTTCAAGTCTTCAAATTTATTATTTTATTAAATGGGAGAAAATCTACCAAAAAAAAAGAATTCAAAAATTAACGAATATTGTCAGCCAATAGTTATAGGTAAAAGATTGCGACTTCCGAAACCCGCTAGTCCTCTCTTTGTCGATTTAAAAGCATCCACCCATTCGTTAACGAAATAAAATTATTTTGCTTTTATTTTACACTAACTATGCTAATTAAACTTTCAATAATTCTATCGCTTGTCCGCTTCTTCTGTATTACTTCTTTACAATTTGTTCTCTCTTCTTTCAGTCTCTATTTTTATTATGTCACTTTCAGTTGTTATCAACGCGGAAGGTTCATTTGGAGCAATTTTAAGATTTTCGTCTGTATGTTTGTCTGTTTGAACTCAAAAATCTCCGAAACTACTAAATGTGTTTTCAAAAGGCTTTAACAGATGACAGTAACCCGAACTGCTTTAGATTCATTTCCTTTTCAAGGATATCGCCAAAAAATTTTTGGAAAAAAACTTAAAGCGTAGCGGCGCTGGATATATGTAGCTATCTATATAATAATAATGATCGCTACCATTTCCGCTGCCACTTTACCATTTATATATGTTGCCCCATTTTTTCGGTACAATTTTTTGGAAAATGGCGAAAACCGTGGCGAACGTGCGTGTTTCATTCGTAGTATACCGGGCTCAAATCCCAGCAAGGATAAGTAACATCAAAAAGGAAAAAACATCTCACAAAACTCGGAGTAGGCGGAAAAATGTAGATTCCTCAATTTACGCGTATCACAAATTGTATAAGTTCGGTTAAAATTCGATCTATGTATGTAAATTATTTAAGCGTCAAATTACGCTATTACTTTGTTAT